>OX940872.1:13121828-15566045 GCA_954871525.1 Parietaria judaica
TTGTTATAGAATATATTTGTAAAAAAATAATAAATATCGAAACCGTTAAAAGACCAATAACTTTATTTTATAAATTTATTGATAAATAAAGGTGTCATGGGTATATTTTCAAGCCCAAAAATAAATGATTGAGCCCAAAAATAAGACCCAAATTGATTAAAAGCCCAAAAGGAATGGACACCCGGTAAAATGGTTTCGCCGGAAATGAGCGCGCTTACTTTTTCTCAACAATTACTTAATTGTTGCTTAAAAAAAAACAATTACTTAATTGTCCAGGGCTCAATAAAATTATTTTTAATTACACAAAGGTCATTGGAGCCTATATAAGTATAAGTAAGAGCTTTGAACTCATTAAAACGCATCTGATCCGATTCGAACTCGGAACTCAAACTACTCAAACACTCTATCAATACAGGAAAACACTTCCGACCCACGAGGGAGAAACAATCAGATGTCTCGCCCCGTTTAAACTACTAACCCCCCTGATTCGGTTTGGGTAAGTAGGCAGCCTTCATCTTGTGAGGTACGACATCATTTGTTCAATTTGCAGGAACTCACCGCAATACAACGTCGAGTTGCTCGCCAGGAGGACATTGCCAACTCAGGTCGCATCACCTGGGGCAACGATCCAACCTTAATCACGAAGAATCAAACTTCGAGCCCGATCCAACTTCCAAACGGATATTGGGCCCGGTCCAAAATAAAAATAAAAAAGGTAGATTTTTGAACATATCAAGGGCATTACCACATGCTTATTACAAGTTATATGACTCATTACCAACAACAATAATATATAGATAAAAGGTCTAGTGATCTTTCAAATGAATCATACGGTAGATGAAGAAATGTGAGATGATTGCTTGATTGTTGAGTCGCTTTAAAGCTAAAATAAGAACTAAAAAATTACTTCCAAGGTTCTCTGAGAACAATGCATACCGTTCCGTCGTCGTCGTCATCGTCATAATACGCGGTGTTGAGTTCGATCCCCGACGTAAGAGATATATCTCAACCCAACACGTTATGGCTGACACAATTCGGATTCTAAATTTCTTAACAAATATTAATTCTTTTTTTCTTCTTCTTCTTAACAGCTAATTAATATCGATCGACATCCGAACCGAAATTTACAGATCCGGAAAGAAGAAGCTGAACTGGAATCCTAAGTTCCAATATTTTGTTTCAGAACTCGATTTTTTTTTTCGGGATTTGGAATATGAAACCGGTATACTTGATAACAATGTTTACACTACGGAGTTTTTAGTCATTTTAATGGTAACTAAACTTGATAAGCATTGGTAAAAAAAGGACAGCACAAGCCACAAGTTGCAAAGGTTAAGAAGCTAAAGCAAATAAAAGGCCGTTTTTCCCAGACTTTGAAATGATCAAGTTATTTAGTACGATACTAAAAAAAACCTTTATTAATAACATTTCCATGCACCGAAGAGGGCAGTATCTTCTTCGTCGAGTTTTCAAATATGGACGGGTAAAAAATAAAACCAAAATATCGGCCATCAAACCAAAAGGTTCTTGTCATCCCTGAAAATTCAACAGGAAACATAGTAAGCTAAGCAAGCATGAACAACCAAAATATATCTAGAAAAAGAGAAAATGCCGCAAATAAGTCTTGCAAAGAGATAGCCCGTGATTAATTATTGCTAGTTGTTGCTAATGTGGTACTTTTATATCTTTTCTATTTTTATGTTATGGGGAGTCTTTCGGTCAATTGTGTCATTAAGCGTATTTTGATCTTCTCCGAGCTTTAGTGTTTTAGGATTTTAGTCCCACAACGTGACCGTCAAGGGTTTATGATCTAGACTTGCTTAGCATCGGTCGGAAAGTGGTGAATCTCAAAGGAAGACCAGGATCCTAACTTATTTTCTTGCATCTTAATAAAGAAATAGGAATTCATCACATTGTTGAATTCCCAATAGCTGAATTTTAATACATTAGTAATTCATCTTCTAAACCGTTATCGTAAACTTCAGTTCTCAAGCCTCTCCATCAACATGGACCACAGAACATCATAATCAGATTATCCGAAAATGTCGGGTACATGATAGACGAGAAGGTTTCATTCTTTGCCATTCATATATGTCGAAACCGGATCCCAGTTTCAAAGATGTATGATATCAAGCTCTCCTAATTGCATCCACTTTCTTTGACTTAAACCTTGCTTTTCATCGTTCTTCTGGGATAACAGATGCTATTCTAAATCGAAACCTAAACATCCGTTAGGGTGTTTAATTACGTTTAAAGTCCGGTTCTTCATGTTGCGATTAGGTCAGACCCTGTCCGGCCCATTAGTTTGAATCATTCATAAATGTTTTATCTCACTCAAAAGAGAGGAGATTGGGTTCGATGAAGATTTGGCGACAATTCACGATTCTGGAATAACTCTGCACATGATCATGGAAATCGCTGATGAAATTGAAGGATTTCCCACAAAAAATGGGAGACAAAAGCTCATCAGAAACTCCATTCTCAAGCATCAACTTCCGAGATACGAGAATCTATCCTAACAGTTCTAAGACGCATGAATCAGAGAGAAAATCGAATCAAATCAGGCGATGGCGGTACCTGAGGCGATCGATCAGTGACCGTGTTGCTGCTTGTGCGCGAGGTGGCGGCGCTCCTCGGGAAGGGCCATGAGGTAGGAGAGAGCCATGCCTCCGAAGCAGACGTGCAGGAGGGGATCGACGGAGCTGGTGGCGATGTACTTGGCGTGGTAGTTGTCGAGGCCTCGCTGCACGGAGGTCTTCGCGTACTCCACGGTCAGCATCGGCTTCAGGTAAGCCGGCACTTCCTTCAGCTTCAGGCCCCTGATCTCGTTGAAGAAAGCCCTCCACGCCATTTTCACACACACACACAGAGATTGAGAGAGAGATTCGAGCGAGCTTAGGAAACCCTAGAAATCGAAATCGGGAGAGAGGAAGAGGACGGATCTGTCTGTATCCCAGCCGTTGGATGGAAGAAGGGAGAATTGGATTTGGACCGTTGATCACTTATTCTTTGTTTTTGGAACGGATCAGAGCTCTTGTTTTCTTGGGCTCACTTATTTTCAATAGTCCGAAGTCATAACTCAAAAAATCAAGATAATTAATGCGTTTGGCAACGCTTAAATTTTCCAGTTTCTATTTTTTTTATAAACCTAACCTAACTGCTATATGGGTGTTTGGCAAAATAGTTGTTAACAAAAATTCCATAATCGATTTCAAAGTTTCTTCATGAGTTTCAAAAGCTAGAAATCGTAGCTTTCTCCAAAAACGATTTCATCTTTGCAATACAAATTACTTAAATATCATTTTATCTCCTAAAATCTCTCTAACAAACTGACTAAATAAAATTTATATATGGGCATATAATTATCTAGGGGTGAAACCGGTACCGATAATCGGTAAATTAGTATTTTTTGGTATTGGTATTGAATAATCGAGATTTTTTTTTTTGGTATTGGTATTGGTATCGGTTCTAAAATTTATTGGTTTTTTATCAAACCGATACCGAGACCGAGACCGAGAAAAAATAAACGAAAACCGATAAATAAACCGAGACATAAACCGAGACATAAACGAAAACCGATAAATAAACCGAGACATAAACGAAAACCGATAAATAAACCGAGACATAAATAACCCGGGGAAAAATCCAAAAATAATACAAAATACCATGTCCGAAATATAAAAATACATGTCTAATACATAAAAACATCAAACATAATTAAAATATGTCATTTATTTTTCTTTGATTTTGGTTTCGCCTTCTCTTTTTTCTTTGATTTCGCCTCGTTTTTTTTCTTGGCCATGTTACTAATACCACCGGTAAGAGCGGAGGGGACGGAAGTTGAAACGGGAACTTCAAAGTTTTCTTCTACAATAAACAATTAAAAGAAACTTTCATTTAACAAATATAAAAGCATAATTATTACATATATATTATATTCAATGTTACAAACCTATTTGCATTGTAATATAAAATCTGTTATATTATAAAAAAAACGACATGTAGTATAATAAAACACGACATGTAGTTCAAAACCAAAACCGATACCGATATTCGAGAAATTTGGTATCAGTATCGTTTCTCGGTATCGGTATCGGTTTCCGATACCGATAAGTATCGGTTCTCGGTTTTAAACTAAATTTATCGGTTTTTTTTTTAAACCGATCCGAGATCGATACCGATACCGAGACGATACCGATAAACGGTGACAAAATTTTCACCCCTATAATTATCTAAGTAAACGATGGATTTGTCCAACTAACAAACTCCTAAATAAACTCAGAATAGGTAAGCGATTGATTTATATATCATATATATATATATATTTTAATTAATCAAATTAATCTATGAATAAGTATGAAGCCACGTAACTATCTCCCTTAATTAATTTATAAATATTTAATTAATATACTTCATATAATATAAACATATCCTTGCTTTGTTTTGAACACAAGCAATCATTATAAATTAATAATAATCTCTGGATTTTTCTAAAGTGTGAATAAAATCTTATGCGTTTTCTAAAGTGTGACTAAAATCTTATGCGTTGGTTATAATTAAGTCAATAGTGCATATTAATTATTATTATTTAATATTTAAGAACATGTCTATTTTAGTCATTTTACATAAATCTATAAAATTTTACCAAACGCTAAAACAGTTTTTGTTACCAACAACAACTGTTTTAAAAACAGTTTACCAAACGCCTGTCAGTTTTTTTTTTAAAACGGTTTTTTCTTAAAACCAAAACTAAAAACAATTATTTTTTAAATTAAGTTGTGCCAAACGGGCCCAATATATAAAAAGTTTGGGTTAATTGCAGCAAAGGTACCCAACTTTTGTACGATATTCTCTGATGAGTCTATCTCTGCGATTCTCATTTTTATTGGAACGTAGCCGTTGGGATGAAGATGAGAGAATTGGATCTATACCAATGACGGCTTATTCTTTTTTTTTGGGACGGATCAAAGCCCTTGTTCTCTTGGGCACACTTATTTTCAATAGTCAGATGTGATAACTCAAAAAATCAAAGCAATGTATTAAAAGTTTGGAATAAGTGCAGCAAAAATACCCAACTTTTTACAATATTCTTTGAGGAGTACCCAACCTCAAATAACCTAGGCAAAAGTACCAAACGTGATTTTTTTTTCCGATGATGTGCCGATTTCATCCAATCTGTCAACTCACTCGTTAGACACAGCCAGGCAGGACAGATCTATCTTAGCTGTTTGGTCTCAGTCTATCTCTACGATTCTAATTTTTTTATTGGATCGCAGACGTTGGATGGAAGGTGAGAGAATTGGATCTGGACTGTTGACGGCTTATTCTTCGTTTTTGGGACAGATCAGAGCCCTTGTTTTCTTGGGCCCACTTATTTTCAATAGTCAGAAGACATAACTCAAAAAAATCAAGACAATGTACTATAAGTTTGGGTTAATTGCGGCAAAAATACCTAATTTTAATAATATTCTCCGATAAGTACCAAACCTAAAATAACCTAGGCAAAAGTACCTAACGTGAAGTTTTTGTCGCTTATTTTCTAATTTCTTCCAATCCGTCAACTCCCCTGTTAGACACAGCCAGGTAGGACGGATCTGTCTCCGCGGTTTGGTCCGAGTTTATCTTTGCGGTTCTCATTTTTATTGGATCGCTGCCGTTAGATGGAAGATGAGAGAATTGGATATGGACCGTTGATGGCTTATTCTTTTTTTTGGTACGGATCAAAGCCTTTGTTTTCTTCGGCCCACTTGTTTTCAATAGCCATAAGTCAAAACTCAAAAAATAAAGGAAATGTATTAAAAGATTGGGTTAATTTCGGAAAAAATAACCCACTTTTTACGATATTCTACGATCACCCAACGTTAAATAACCTCGTCAAAAGTACCTAACGTGAAGTTTTTCTCGATGATGTTCCAATTTTATCTAATCCTTCAATTGGCGTATTGAACACAGCCAGGTAGGACGGATTGGTCTCTGCTGTTTGGTCTGAGTCTATCTCTGCGGTTCTCATTTTATTGGATCACAGCCGTTGGATGGAAGATGAGAGAATTGGATCTTGACTGTTGATGGCTTATTCTTTGGTATTGGGATGGATTAGAACCCTTGTTTCTTTTGCCCACTTATTTTCAATAATCAGAACTCATAACTCAAAAACTCAAGCCAATGTATTAGGAGTTTGGGTTAATTGCGGCAAAAATACCAAATTTTTTACGATATTCTCGGATGAGTACCCGACCTGAAATAACGTATGCAAGAGTACCTAAGGTGAAGTTTTGGTCGCTCATGTTCCAATTTTTTTCAATCCATCAACTCGCCCGTTAGACACAGCCAAGTAGGACAGATCAGTCTCTACTGTTTGGTCCGAGTCTATCTCTGCGGTTCTCATTTTTATTGGATCGCACCCGTTAAATGGAAGATGAAATATTGGATCTTGATCGTTGATGGCTTATTCTTTATTTTTTGGGACAGAGCCCTTGCTTTCTTGGGCCCACTTATTTTCAATAGTTAGAAGTCGAAACTCAAAAAATCAAGGCAAAGTATTAAAAGTTTGGGTTAAATGCGGCCAAGATACCCAAATTTTTATGATATTCTCCGCTGAGTATTAAACGTCAAATAACCTAGGCAATAGTACCTAACGTGACATTTTTATCGTTTATGTTCCAATTTCGTGCAATCTGTCAATTATCCCGTTAGACACAGCCAAGTAAGACGTATCTGTCTCTGCTGTTTGGTCCGATTCTATCTCAATGGTTCCCATTTTATATGGATCACAGCCGTTGGTTGGAAGATGAATAAATTGGAACTGGACCGTTGATGGCTTTGTTTTTTGGGACAGATCAAAGCCCTTGTTTTATTAGGCCTACTTACTTTCAATATTCAGAAGTCAGAACCAAAAACTCAAGCCAATGTATTGAAATTATTTGTTAATTGTAGCAAACATATCCCACTTTTTAAAATATTCTTCGATGAGCATCCAACCTCAATTAACCTAGGCAAAAGTACCTAACGTGAAGTTTTTGTCGCTGATGTTTCAATTTCGTCCAATCTGTCAACTCGCATGTTAGACATAGCCAGGTAGAACGAATTTTTCTCTAATGTTTGTTCCAAGTCTATCTATGCGGTTCTCATTTTTATTGGATCGCAACCGTTGGTTGGAAGATGAAATATTGGATCTGGACTAAAAATTAGCTCACTCTTTATTTTTGGGAAGGATCATAGCCCTTGTTTTCTTGGGCCCACTTATTTTCAATAGTAAGAAGTCAGAACTCAAAAATTAAGGCAATATATTAAAAGTCAGGATTATTTTCGGCAAACCCAACTTCTTATTACAATATTCTCCAATGAGTACCCAACCTCAAATAACCTAAGTAAAACTACCTAACGTGAAGTTTTTGTCGCTAATGTTCCGATTTCATCCAATCCGTCAACTCGCTCGTTAGACACAGCCAGGTAGAACGGATTTGTCTATGTGTTTTGTCCAAGTCTCTTTGCAGTTCTCATTTTTATTGGATCGCAGTCGCCGTATAAAAGATGAGAGTATTGGATCAGGACCGTTGATGGCTTATTCTTTTTTTTTTTTCGGAAGGATCAGAGCCCTTGTTTTCTTGCGCCCACTTATTTCCAATAGTCAGAAGGCAGAACTAAAAAAATCAAGGTAATGTATTAAAAGTTTAGGTGAATTGCAGCAACTTTTTACAATATTCTCCGATGCGTACCAATAATAAAATAACATAGGCGAAAGTAACTAACATAAAGTTTTTGTCGCTGATGTTCTAATTTCGTCCAATCCGTCAACTCGCCCGTTACACCCAACCAGGTAGGACGGATCTGTCTCTGCTTTTTTAGTCTTAATCTACGTCTGCGGTTCTCATTTTTATTGGATCGTAGCTGTTGGATGGAAGAGTACAGAATGGATCTGGACCGTTGACGGCTTTTTCTTTGTTTTTGGGACGGATAAGAGCCCTTGTTTTCTTAGGCTCACTTATTTTCAATAGTCAGAGGTCAAAACTCAAAAAATCAAGGTAACATTTTAAAAGTTTGGGTAAATTGCGGCATAAATACCCAACTTTTTACAATATTCTCGATGAGTACACAACCTCAAATAACCTAGGCAATAGTACCTAACATGAAGTTTTTTTTTGCTTATGTTTCAATTTCGTCCAATCCGTCAACTTGCCTATTAGCCACATCCAAGTAGACGGATCTGTCTCTGATATTTGGTCCGAGTTTATCTTTGCGGTTCTAAATTTTATTGGATCGCAGCAGTTAGATGGAAGATGAGAGAATTTAATCTGGACCGTTGATGGCTTATTGTTTGTTTTTGGGAGGGATCAAAGCCTTTGTTTTCATAGGCCTAGTTATTTTAAATAGTCAGAAGTAAAAACTCAAAAAATAAAATGTATTAAAAGTTTGGGTTAATTGCGGCAAAAATACCCCACTTTTTTATGATATTCTCCGATGAGTACCCTATGTCAAATATAGCAAAAATACCCTATGGCAAAAATAAAGCCTTTGTTTCCTTGAGCCCACTTACTTTCAATAGCTAGAAGTCAAAACTTAAAAAAAAAATCAAGGCCATGTATTAAAAGTTTGGGCCCACTTACTTTCAATAGCGAGAAGTCAAAACTTTAAAAAAATCAAGGCAATGTATTAAAAGTTTGGGTTAATTGAGGAAAAAATACCAACTTTTTACAATAGTCTCCGATGAGTACCAAACCTCAAATAATCTCGGCAAAAGTACCTAACGTGAAGTTTTTGTCGCTGATGTTCCATTTTCGTCCAGTCTGTCAACACGCCTGTTAGACACAGCCAGGTAGGACGGATCTTTCTTTGCTTTTTGGTCCGAGTCTATCTCTATGGTTCTCATTTTTATTTAATTGCAGCCGTTGGATGAAAGATGAAAGAATTGGATTTTATTCTTTGGTTTTGGGATGAATCCTTGTTTCTTGGGCCCACTTATTTTTAATAATCAGAAGTAAAACTCAAAAAATCAAGGCAAATCAGTCGCCTTGAATGGGAAGTTAATAAGTTGAGTAGGGACAAGTATGATGTTGCAGATCTTGTGTATCAAAAGTTTGGGTTAATTGCGGTAAATATACCAAACATTTTAAAGTATTCTGTTATGAGTACCTAACCTAAAATGACCTAGGCAAAAGTACCTAACGTGAAGTTTTTGTCGGTGATGTTCTAATTTTGTCCAATTCATCAATTCGCCTATTAGACACAGCCAGGTAGGACGGATCAGTCTCTTCTGTTTGGTCCGAGTCTATCTCTGCGGTTCTCATTTTTATTGGGTTACAACCGTTAAATGGAAGATGAAATATTGAATATGGATTGTTAATGGCTTATTCTTTGTTTTTTGGACGGATCAAATCCCTTGTTTTCTTGGGCCCACATATTTTCAATAGTAAAAAATCAAAACTCAAACAATCAAGGCATTGTGTTAAAAGTTTTGGTTAATTGCGGCAAAAATACCTAACTTTTACAATATTCTCTAATGAGTATCCTATGTCAAATAACCGAGCAAAAAGTACCTAACGTGAAGTTTTTGTCGCTAATGTCTCGATTTCGTCCAATCCGTCAACTCGCCCGTTATACCCAGCCAGGTAGGACAGATCAATCTCTTCTGTTTGGTCCGAGTCTATCTATGTGGTTCTCATTTTTATCGGATCACAGCCTTTGGATAAAAGATGAGAGAATTGGTTCAGGACCGTTGATGGCTTATTCTTTGTTTTTGGGAAGGATCAGAGCCCTTATTTTCTTGGGCACACTTATTTTCAATAGTCAGAAGTCAGAACTCAAAAAATCTAGGCAATGTATTAAAAATTTAGGTTAATCGCGGCAACTCCGATGTGTACCAAAAGTCAAATAACCTAGGCGAAAGTACCTAACGTGAAGTTTTTGTCGCTTATCTTCCAATTTTGTTGAATCTATCAACTCGTCTGTTAGACACAACCAGGTAAGACAGATCCGTCTCTGATGTTTGGTCCAAGTCTATCTCAACGGTTCTCATTTTTATGTGATCACAGCCGTTAGTTGGAAGATAATAGAAATGGACATGGACTGTTGATGGCTTATTCTTTGTTTTTGGGACGGATCAGAGCCCCTGTCTACTTGGGCCCACTTATTTTCAATAGTTAGAAGTCAGAACTAAAAAAATCAAGGCAATGTATTCAAAGTCTAGGTTAATTGCAATAAAAGTATTCTATTTTACAATATTCTCCGATGAGTATTCAACCTCAAATAACCTAGGGAAAAGTACCTAAGGTGAAGTTTTTTTCGCTGATATTCCGATTTCGTCCAATCCGATACTCGCCTGTTGGACACAGCCAGGTAGGATGGGTCTGTCTTTACTATTTTTTTCGAGTTCCCATTTTTATTGGATCTTTGTGGTTCCCATTTTTATTGGATCACAGCCGTTAGATGGAAGATGAAAGAATTCGATATGGACCGTTGATGGCTTATTCTTTGTTTTTGGAATTGATCAGAGCATTTGTTTTCTTGGGCCCATTTAATTTTTTATAGTGATAAGTCAAAACTCAAAAAATAAAGACAATGTATTAAAAGTTTGGGTTAATTGCGGCAAAAATTCCCACTTTTTACGATAATCCCTATTGAGTACCCTACCTCAAATAACCTAGGCAAAAGTATGTAACGTGTAGTTTTTGTCGCTGATGTTTCTATTTCATCCAATCCGTCAACTCACCCGTTAGACACAGCCAGGTAGGACAGATCTGTCTCTGCTGTTTGGTCCGAGTCTATCTCTGCGGTATTTATTTTAATTGGATCGCAGTCGTTGGATGGAAGATGAGAGAATTGAATCTGGACTATTGATAGCTTTTTTTTTTGGGACGGATCAGAGCCCTTGTTTTCTTGATCCTACTTACTTTCAATAATTAGAAGTCAGAACTCAAAATATAAAGGCAATGTACTAAAAGTTTGGGTTACTTGCGGGAAAAAATACCAACTTATTACAATATTATCCGATGAGTACCCAACCTCAAATAACCTAGACAAAAGTACCTAACGTGTAGTTTTTGTCGATGATGTTCCAATTTTGTCTAATCGTCAACTCGTTCGTTAGACACAGACAGGTAGGACGGATTTGTCTCTACTGTTTGGTCCGATTCTATCTCTCTCATTTTTATTGGATCGTAGCCGATGGATGGAAGATAAGAGAATTGGTTCTGGACCGTTGATGGCTTATTCATTGTTTTTGGGACGGATTAGAGCCCTTTTTTTCTTGGGTCCACTTATTTTGAATAGTCAAAAGTCAGAATTCAAAAAATCAAGGCAATGTATTAAAAGTTTGGGTTAATTGTGGCAAAAATACCAAACTTTTAACTATATTCAACAATGAGTACCCAAACTCAAATAACCTAGAAAAGGGTAAATAACGTGAAGTTTTTGTCGTTGATGTTCCAATTTTGTCTGATCCGTCAATTTGTCTGTTAGACAAAGCCAGGTATGACAGATCTGTCTTTGTTGTTTGGTCTGAGTCTATCTCTACGGTTCTCATTTTAATTGGATCGCAGCCGTTGGATGGAAGATGAGAGAATTGGATTTGAACCGTTGATGAGTTTTGTTTTTCTCTTGGACGGATTAGAGCCCTTGTTTTCTTGGGTCCACTTACTTTCAATAGTCAGAAGTCAGAATTCAAACAATCAAGGCAATGTATTAAAAGTTTGATTAATTGCGGCAAAAATACCAATTTTTTTACTATATTCTCCGATGAGTACCAAACCTAGAATAACCTCGGCAAAAGTATCTAACGTGATGTTTTTGTCGCTGATGTTCCAATTTCGTCCAATCCGTCAACTCGCCTGTTAAACATAGCCAGGTAAGACGGATCTGTCTCTGCTGTTTGATCCAAGTCTATCTCTGCAATTCTCATTATTATTGGATCGTAGTCGTTAGATTGTAGATAAGAGAATTGGATCTGGACCATCGATGGCTTAATCTTTATTTTTGGGATGGATCAGAGCCCTTTTTTTCTTGGGCCCACTTATTTTCAATAGTCAGAATCAAGGCTTATTAAAAGTTTGGGTTAAATTCGGCAAAAATACCCAGTTTTAACTATATTATCCGATGAGTACCCAAACTCAAATAACCTAGGAAAAAGTAACTAACGTGAAGTTTTTGTCATTGATGTTCCAATTTCATCCAATCCATCAATTTTCTTGTTAGACGCAGCCAGGTAGGAAAGATTTGTCTCTTTTGTTTGGTCCGTGTCTATCTCTGCGGTTCTTATTTTAATTGGATCGCAGCTGTTGGATAGAAGATAAGAGAATTGGATCTGGACCGTTGATGGTTTATTCTTTTTTTTTTCTTGGAAGGATCAGAACCCTTGTTTTCTTTGGCCCACTTACTTTCAATAGCCAGAAGTCAGAACTCAAAAAATCAAGGCAATGTATTAAAAGTTGGATTAATTGCAGCAAAAATACCAACCTTTTTACAATATTCTCTGATGAGTTGACGGATTGGACAAAATCGGAACATCAGCGACAAAACCTCACGTTAGGTACTTTTGCCTAGGTTATTAGTGGTTGTGTAATCATCGGAGAATATTGTAAAAGGTTGGGTATTCTTGCCGCATTTAACCCTAAAATTTTTATGAATAAGTAAATCAAGGCAATGTATTAAAAAATATATCGGGATCGTTTGGTATAGTTTAATTTTTTTTTTAGTTTTAGTTAAAAAAAAAACAGTTTTTAAAACAGCTTATAGGTGTTTGGTAAACTATTCATAAAACAGTTGTTGTTAATTACAAAAACTGATTTAGTATTTGGTAAAAAAATAAAGGAAATTATTCGAAATGCCTAATTTTATGTCAAACTTTTTAAGAAATGCCCATTTATGTGTGTAAAAAATACACACAATGGGCAGTTTTTAAAAGGTTTGACACAAAATAGGCTTTTTGTTCATTTAACCAAAAAATAATAATAATGATTAAGGCTAAAAAGACTCAAATAAACTAAAAACCGTATTTTTATTTTCAGAAAAAAATAAAAGTTCAAAATCCTAGCTTTTACGACTCATGTATAGAAATCTAAATTCGTTTTTGGGTTTTTTTTTTTTTAAAAAAAAAAACAATTTTACCTAACAGCTTAACATGTTTAATTTATTTTAAAAACTAAACGCACCCATTATATTATAAAAGTATTAATTTATTAAACAGTAAATTAATATATTAATATAATTTAGATTAACAAATATTACTTAATTCATCGAATATTAACTTAAAAAAATTCTACTATATATTATATGAGCTTCACTTATTGTTCTTGTTATATCAGTAGGTCGGGTCTGACCGGCCCACAAATATTGAAACTCGGCCGACCCACAGTGTCAGGAGCCGGATCTAAGTCGAAATTGTAAGAATCGAATCTTAATTGGATTTATACATACATTCTTTGTTGAACAGATTTAACGGTCTTGAGTCAAACTTTTAAGAGTTTGGCTTGGGTCGGACTTTGATATATTATTAGGTTAAACTGCGGCTAATGTACCCAACGTTTGATTCTCTGTGGATTATGTACCTAATGTTTATTTTCGATGGCTTATGTACCTAAACTTGATTCTGTTAGATTTTTTCGTGCTTTCCGTCAATTTGACCGTCAGCGAGTATATATACACTTTTTGTATTTTTGACATAATTTACTCATTTTTTGTCCAAATTTTATGCACGACCTACAATTGAAAAAAAATAAGAGATAGGTCTACATCTTTTGTGTGTTTAAATTCTGTAAAAAAAGTTTTTAAAAAATACGAAATTTCAATTACAACGTAAAATTGGACATTAGTTTAATGTAAAATATTTATTTCGAGCAAATTTTAATATACTTAATGATTTTTTTCTGATAAAAAGTAAAACTAAAACATGGTAGATAAATCTTTTATCTTTCCAATGGTAGTTTATTCATAAATTTTAGATAAAAAATGAGCAAGTTATACTAAAAATATGAAAGATTTTTTCACATCACGTCTTTCATATTTTTGGGCATAACTCACTCATTATTTATCCAAAATTTATAAATAAACTACTGTTAGAAAGACAAAATATTTATTTACAACTTTGTAGTTTTACGTTTCATCATAAAAAGTCATTAAGTATATTACGATTTGCTCGAAAAAGATGTAAATATATCCCTTATCTTTCCAACCGTAGGTCGTGCATACAATTTGGACAAAAAAGAGTGAGTTATGTCAAAAATACAAAAAGTGTATATATACTCGTCGACATTCAAATTGACGGAAAGCACGAAAAAAAATCTAACAGAATCAAGTTTAAATACATAGCCTTCAAAAATAAACATTTGGTACATAATCCAAAAAAAATCAAACATCACGTACATTAGCCTTCCCCTTATTTTTTTATTTTAAGAATCAAACACCCTTTTATAGGTTTTATTTTTTTAAATGACGTCACCGCAACAAACCAACGAGTGACATGAAAACGCAACAAACGACAAGACAACAGATTCCATGAAAGATTCCGTTGACTTTCGCTTCATCTCCCTCCTCCTAACGGAGCCACTTCGATTCGCCGCCGGCGAGATCCTCTTCCCATCTTCCGCATCAACCTCCGATCGAAGCTTCTCGTGTACAGCACCACGTATCCTATGGAAGCTCCCATCGCCACTCCGCTCGCGAACCCCGCCCTCGCCGCCTTCCCATCCACCGTCATCACGCCGTCGTCTTCCTCTTCTCTCCGCAGGATTCGGACAGAGGAAATCCGCAGAGCCCTAGGTTTTCGAGGTAAGAGTCGCTGCCGAACGTGTTGAACTGCTCTCCTCTCGGTATCGGCCCCTCCAATCCGTTGACGGAGAGGTTCAGGAACGAAAGCTGTTTCAGATTCGCCGCCATTTGAGCCGGAATCGCTCCGTCGAGGTCGTTCGATGAGAGGTCTAGCCATTCGAGATTCGGAAGATTCCCCAACGACGGAGGAATCGGGCCTGTTAGCTTGTTGTGGGAGAGATTGAGCCCTTTGAGCGAGTGGAGGTTTCCGATCACGTCTGGGATTTCTCCGGCGAAGTTGTTGCCGGAGAAATCGATGGTTGTGAACATCGCTTGGATCCTCACCAGTTCGATGTAGATTCCTTTGACGATGACTTTCACGGAATCTTGATAGTAAGTTCTTCCGTGGCTCAGGAGCTCTCCCATGTATTCCAGCTCAGACGAGTGCGCGGCGTCTTTCATGGCGGCGAAGTTCTCGATGTAATTCTCCGGTAAGTAACCTGTGAACTCGTTATCGGAGACGTCCATGATTCTCAAGCTCGGGAAGGGAACGCTTGATCCGAGGCTTTTGATACGGCCGTGGAATCGGTTTGATCTCAAGCTCAGAACTTTCAGTTCTGGCAAAGATTCCAACCACCGGGGAAAAGATCCGTTCAGCTTGTTGTCTCCGAGGTCCCATACTTCTAGCTTTTCGCAGTTGAGAAGAGACTGCGGGATCGACCTGCCCAATTCGTTCCCGCCGAGGCTCAGAGTCCTCAACGAGCTCGGCTTCAAGAACGGAGGAATCACGCCACGGAGCTTGTTCATCTTTAAGTTCAATACAGAGAGTCTACTGCTGAAATTCCCGAGGCACGGAGGAATTTCGCCGCTGAGGCTGTTGTTCGACAAGTCGAGGAGTTCGATCGCCTGGCTCTGGCAGAGGGAAGAAGATATCTCTCCGACCAGTCGGTTGCTCGCTGCAGAGAAGAAGATCATGAATGGTGGTGGGATCGGGTGACGACCCTGAAGGCGGTTCGAACGAAGGTCGATCAGCTGCAAGTTTTTCCATGGAATTGGGCCTACATGTGTTAGAAAGTTATGAGAGATGTTCAGGTAGTACAGCGTGTCCTTTCCGACATTCCATAGCCATTCCGGGACACTTCCTTCAATGCGATTGTCGGACAGATCCAACTCTCTCAGTGTCTCCAAGCTTCTCAGCGAGCTCGGAAACTCGCTGACATTGCACGAAGACAAGTTCAGGAATCCAAGTGACTTGGGCAAAGTATAATTACTATTTTTGTCCGAGATCAGCGATAAACGATTCGAGGAAAGACCAAGGCTCGAGAGGAATTTGAACCTCGAGAAGTCTTCTAAAGCCGCAATGCCGCTCAAGTTGTTCGACGAAAGGTCTAGCCAAAAAAGATCCATTTGCCGGAAAATCGATCTCGGAATCTCACCTTGCAGCTTGTTCGAGTTCAGTAGAAGAATCACCAAACGATCGTGCTTGAATTCATCGATCTGACCGCTCAATCCATTGCGGGCTAGGCTCAAGGCCTGCAGATTCGGAAGGGCGTATAACCAAGAAGGAATCGTTCCGATGAGCAAGTTATCATCTAACCACAGTGCCTGCAACGAAGACTCGCACATAAAGCTCGCTTGCGTCGAGTTGGTACAAATTTCAGGTAGTTCACCTTCGAAATTATTACCCGAAAGATCCAAATAAACTAGCTTCTCTAAGTTGAGAGAGTTCCATGGAATGCGACCACCAAATTTATTGGAACCCATGTCCAAGCGGGTCATACGTGTGAGATTTCCGAGAAATGCCAGAGACGAGCCTGCGAATTTGCAGTTGTTCAGTGACAGAACGCTCACATATTGAAGATTTCGAGTAAGAAACGGCAAATTTATTAAGATTCCCGTGTTCGAGAGCTGCAATATCTTTAGCGGGCTCGTCCAATTTTGTTTAGGTAATGAACCATTAAGATCAGGATTGTACTCTGACAGGAGTATTTCAAGGTTCGGCAGGCGAAAAACATTTTCCGGAAACGCCCCTCTTAGCCCACAATCGTCGAGAACAAGATTCTTCAACGAAGTTGACAGGTTCGTAAATGAATCAGGTGACGCATTCGAAAGATCTACCGACCTCAAGAACAAATCTTCCAGATGAGTCAAGTTTGCGACGATTCGCCTCAAGCTCGATGTCTCCATTCGCAGCCCGAGAGAGCCGCTCAAATCGAGCGTAACCAAGTTTGACAAATAAGCCAGTTCCTCAGGAACTCGGCCGGAGAAACCACAGGAAGAAGCGACAAGTTTTGTCATCCTTCGAAACATACCGAATCGGGGCGAAATGGCCGAACTTCGGAAGTTGTTGTAGGAGAGATCAAGCGTTCGGAGGTATTTGAGGGCGAAAAGGCTGTTGTTCGAGTCGATTCCTCCTTGAAGCCCACTTCCGTAGAGGTCAAGCCCCACCACATGGCCCGTAAACGCATCGCAGGTGACTCCGCTCCAAGTGCAACAATCCTGGGCTGTGCCCCATGACGCGACTCTGTTTGGTCCGACGACAACGAAGGTGTTGTTTGTCGTCGGAAATGAGCTCCGGAAACTGAGCAAAGCAGCTCGTTCGTCGGGATGGCACGGAGGCGGAGATGATGAAGAACGTAATGGAAAAGGATTGAGAAGAAGGACAAGGAGACACAACCATGAAGATGAAAGAAACCCCATTCAGTGTTGTGATGAAGTATGGGAATGCATGCATATTTCTATGCACTTAAAATACTAAGAAGCGTTGAAGAAGTAAATTAATATTGCATTAAATTATTATTTTGACTTCAAATCTCTCAGAGATTGACATGGAAGCAGTAATTAGTAGGTTTGAAGCAGCCTGTGATGACAATCATGACATAATCAATGAAATCAGACTGTCAAAACATCAATCGTATCTGAATTTTTTGACCTTGTGCGGCGCCGTGTGCACTCAAACACGACCAGCCTTCCGTGTAAACCAACTCTCGTATGCAAACTTAGACTAAGCACTCAACGAATTTCAATTAAGCAAGTAAAGTATCACACCACGACACAAGCTTACGGGGCACACCCCAACCTTTCTTATATTAAAAGGATAGACTCAGTTGTGCTAACGCCGTGCCCTTCGTCTCACTAACAAAAGCTCTCGCAAAGCACAACTCTCTCTAGAATGAATGCCTAAACTCGCATATGGTTTCACACGTTTAACTTAGCCACATTCGGCCCTATTTATAGAAAATCAAAGGAAATCCTAATCCTAATCGAATCCTAAATCCTAGGCCTAATCCTATCTTCTAAGCTATCTTTAAAACATGTTATCCTTGAAGATTCCCCACAATCCTCGCAAATCTGGTGCGCAAATCATCCTTGGGCTGCAATCCTCTCTGCACGCTGGTCTTCCTTGGGCAGCAAGCATCCTCGCGCGCGTTATCTTTGGGCAGCAAGCTTCCCTTTGCGCGCGCGTCTTGCTTGGGGCGCAAGTCTCCCTTTGCGCGTGCTCCTTGCTTAATAGGCAAGTTTCCTCGCACGTGTTGTCTCTTGGCCAACAAGTCGCTCGACTCGCACACTCGCTGTCCAAACCGCGTAGTTGCTGCCTGAGCCGCGTAGTCGCTGCCCGTGCCCCTCGCGGACACGCTGCCTGTACTCGCTGCGTGCTTTTTCATCTCTTCCCGTGCGTTGGGCCGCTGCCCCATGCCGCACATGCTTAGCCCACCACCTAAGCCAAGTCTTTCCTCGAGCATTGCCACTCTTCAGGCGCATCGAGAGGCTTGTTGGGACTCCCTCCCATGCTTCCTCGGCCATGGACCCTCTCTAGGGATTTTAGAGTATGACACTATGCTCCAAGCAGTACAAAAATTAGCTCAAAGATCTCGAAAGTTAAGGTTACACCAATTAGGTCGATCAACTTTATTACTCTCCATAGATGTTTTTCAATTGCTATGAAACAGAAAAAGGCCAATATATTGCAATTGAACGGTTTCGGTTTCGTTTTTGTAAGAGAACTACCACTGATTGCCACTTATAATGTATCTTAGTTGGAAGATAGAGATAATTGTATGTTCTAGAAAATTTTTGACAAAATTACTTAAAAAATATTTATATTTTGACTTATTTTCTATTATTTCTTTTGTCGTGACAAATGTATATAGTGTGGAAAAGAACATTTATTTTCTGCTAAGTGCTTTGTTTCCTCTTTAGAAGAGAGAGCAACATAAGCCGAATGATGCAAACTAGGGCTGAAACCAGAACCGGGAACCAGGAATTTGACTATTTTTTGTCCCTGTCCCGGAAAAACCAGGACACAGTTTTTTGTCCTGGTTTTGGTTTTGGTTCTGAAAAGTCCTTGTTTTTAATTTAAATAAGAACCGGGACTGGGACCGGGACACCGATTAAAAGCCCGTTTTTTTAGGACCAAAATTCGGAACAAAAACAGGGACAAATCCGGGACAAAATCCAAGACAGAAACATGAAAATTACCAAATCCTAGTAAATCCACAATGTAAAATACCAAATCCGAGTAAATCCAAAATGTAAAATACCAAATCCGAGTACAAACGCAAAATACAAAATAAACAAATGCGAGTTCACGTCGTGAACTTCACAATGCCGAATTCAAATCTCAGTGCAAAAAATCGAATCTAAAATGTTAAATAGTGAATACCGAGTACAAACAAATTATTTTTTTTATAACAAAACGCATATAAGAAATGACATGTTAAATAAAATACCGTGTAATGGCTGAAAAAGAAATGACATGTTAAAATAATGGGGTGAAAAAAAATAAAATAGTGGATTAAAAACATAATAGTAAATGACTTATAAGAAATGACATGTTAAAAAATGACAAACTTTTAACAAAATGACATAAAACCGGAACCGGGACAAGAAAACCGGGAATTTCATATTTTGAATTGGTTTTGGTTTTTCAAACCGGATCCGGGATGTCCCTATTTAGGTTATACTAAATTGAAAAAACTGATTTTTTGCCAAAAACGGTCCGGTACCGGGACCAGAACCGGGACAAAACGCTAAATAGGAAATTGTGCTTGAAGTCGTTGTTCTTCCTCTCTCTCTCTCTCTCTCTCTCGTAAAACGCTGGCTTGTTCAACTCTCTAAAATGCACGAACACCAGGATCTGATATTGCATCTAAATTCATTTTCAATATTTTATTGTCTTCCTTGACTTTTTTAAGCTTATTAGTCTCATTGATACTTATCAGTAGGCGTTCCCTCGTTTCCTTTGCTTGTCTCATCTTCTCAAGAAAAAAATCACTTTTTTCTTCAACCATTCTAATGGAGGACGATATGTTGTCATCCATTTTCTTTTTAGTTTGGGTTTTTTCACTCCAATCGGTCGCTCAGAAGAAGATGATTGTCTGACCGATTCAGGAGTTTGTAGTTTGGATTCTGAACGAGAATACGAACCTCGAGATGTTTGTCTGGCACTTGAGCCTCCATCTTGTGATGTTCCACACATGATCAAACTTCCATCATTTCTTGAATTTTACATCTTCTGCAAACAACACTTTAGCTTGATCCAACAAAAATAATTACAATTACGTAAAATATAAGGGTATGAAGATAAATAAGAGAAAGTTGAATATAAAATTAATATATCAATTTGGTGTAAAAAAATGGGTAGGGATAGAGATGAGGTAGTGTTTGGTGTGACGTGTACTGGAAAATGGAGTCGGAAGTGGAGTAACGGGATGGAGATGGTCTTAAGCTGCACAATTTCAAAACTTGAAATAAAATACGGTGAATGGTAAAAAATCAAAACAAAATCCAAGAGATATTCTATTAGAAGAAACAAATCTAAAGTCTCTCTCTCACTTGCGCGCGCGCGGTTTCATGACCATAAAAATACAAACTTTCTTCATTCAAGAAACAAACCCTAACCCCCAAGCTTCCCAATCGGCGACACAGACGAACCCAAGAAACCAAAAATGTCGGAAAATCGCGCGGACGCCAAGCGATTGGTCTCTTTCTCCAAGCGCCGGAAAGGGCTCTTCCACAAGGCGGCCCAGCTCTGCACCAAGTTCGACGCTCGGATCGCCGTCATCGTCGTGTCTCAAGCCGGCAGGCGGCAACGCATACACCTTCGGCCACTCCTCGGTCGAAGACATCCTTCGCCGAGCCTCGACGAAGCTCTCGCTCGGAGCAGCTGACGCCATCGACGGCCAGAGGGAGAGGTCTTGGGCGCGGGATATTGAAGAGCTGAAAGAAGAGGCCGGCGATGTCGCGGCGTGGATCGACGAAGAATTCGAGGCTTGCGAGAGTGTGGAGCAGTTGGAGCTTCTCAGGGCAAAGTGTTTGGCTCTGCGCGGGAAAATCGCCCAGATGCTCCAAAACGACGTGTCATTCATGGCTGCGACTCGGTATCAGAAGCTTCCCAATGCCCAAAACGACACGTTAATTCGGCCCGAGTATTGGCGTCAAACCGGTCCGTTGATCTGGCCTCTGAAAGATACTGCGTTTTTGCCCCGGTACTGCCATCAAATTGTTCCGAGGGATCAAAACGACTGGCCGTCACTGCAGGAGTACAGGCAACCGGAAATGCAGAACGACGTGTCGTTGATGCCGGTGGATTGGTGCCCGAGAGTTCCGGAAGAAGAAGAAAACCGCGTGTGGAATGGCGGAGCGGGCGTGATGGGTATAGAAAACGGCATGTCGTTTGTGTCTAGCTCCGTGGGGTCAATTGTTGATGATGACATCTTTGCCTCTCTAGGGCCCATCTCTTTCGACTAATAACGACTACTTCTGGTGCGCGACATGTCGTTTAGTAGTATATTATTAATACACCTTATTTATTTGTTCTAGCATATTTTATTCACTTACACTAGAATCTTCGTAAATTAATACACCTTGAGATTATTATAATTTACTGAGTAATAGTTTACGTAAATTTATTTAATAATAATTGTAAAAGTCGAGACTATATAAATAAGGGTTATTTTAAAAAAGGGTAATTAGCGGCATAAGTGGCCAATGTTTTTGAATTTCCTTAGGCATGATGCCAATGACCAAAAATGACGGCAAAAGTCCCCAATGTGCACTAATCACTCTAATCACAAAATTCCATCCAACTAATTGGATGATTGTTAGTCAAATGATGATGTGGCAGTGTTGACTGACACGCGTACATCTACGTGGCACGCCATGTCGTCTTTTTTATATAAAAAAAATTGCCACGTCTTTTTTATTTTATTTTATTTTTAATTTTTTTACGGGGACTACTTATTTTCTCGCCCTCTCCCACGTTGCCACGTGTACTCTCTCTCTCTCTCTCTCTCTCTCCTAAGCTGTCCCACGTGTCATCCAAATAAGTAAATCAAAATATTTTGTATTTGTATTTTGGAACCATGACCAAACCCAGATAAACAAAGCACTAAATTACTACATCAAAGGTATTTGTTGTCAAAATGTAATGGATATAACAATTTAAATAACAAACATATCCATTAATATGTGAGATATCTTTTCGATTATTATCCGTCATTTTTCGGGTAGTGGTTAAAAATACTACTAAAGTTGTAAATAGTATCCTACTTATAAGTTTATTTTCGGTTAGTTGTTGAAAATACTACTATAGTTGTAAATATTATCTTACTTAAGAGTTTTAAATACTTACATCTTATGATAATTTAATAAAGTAAAACAAATATGAAATAAATTTATGTATTTATTAACAATATCACGACTAATTAAATAATGATGTGGAAACAAATTAAAAATTAAAAATGACGTGACATGCCATGTGGTTGTCCGTGTGGCGGTCAAAACTGCCACATCATTAGTTGACTAACATCCATCCAATTAGTTGGATGAAATTTTGTGATTAGAGTGATTAGTGCACATTGGGGACTTTTGCCGTCGTTTTTAGACATTGGCATCATGCCTAAGGAAATTCGAAAACCTTGGCCACTTATGCCGCTAATTACCCTTTAAAAAATGCCCATTTTGTTAAAGGTTTAAGAAAAATGTCCACTGTGTGTATTTTTTACTCTCACGCATGGGCATTTTTCTTAAACCTTTGACACATAATAGGCATTTCTTACAATTTTTATATAAATAAAGGGTTAATGATGACAAAAATATCCAAAGTTTGGTCAAAGAGCCCTTAGGTACCCAAAGTTTAAAAATGATGGTAAAAATACCCAAAGTCATATTTGGGTAGTTGACCACTCCAATCTCGTAACACCGTTAATTTACATGTTAACTCTGACCACGCGGACAAACGTGGATTGCCAACAAAACAATTTTTTCCACGTTGACGAGCCCATGTGGTCATAGTTAATGGGTAAGTTAATGGCGTTACAAGAATGAAGTGGTCAACTCCCCAAATGTGACTTTGGGTAGTTTTGTCACTACTTTTAAACTTTAGGTACACGAAGGGTTCTTTGACCAAACTTTGAGTATTTTTGCCGTCATTAACCCGATAAATAAATACCAATTTAACGAATTTGTAATGATATTGGGACACATTCAGATGGATGATGTTGAAGTTTGTTTTGCTATACTTTCCAGTTTTGGCTTGACATTTCATGTTAAACTATTGTACTATCTACATAAAATTATGGGAAAATTGTGGACAAATTAAATTATTTCCGAGTCCAAATATTTGTGGTGGAAATACTTCAGTTGTAACGTTTTTTAAACTTTAAATACACGAGTTTAATTTTTTTGTGGTAATAATTCGTACCATCGCAAAAATGTAGCAACATGAAGTGATAGCACCGTATTGCCTAAATAAATCTCGTAATCGTAGAAGTCCAAGAGATTAAATTCCTATTAGGCAGAGTTCTTACACCTTAACATTATTATCATACAAATTTGAACTCATTTATTAACACGCAACAAACGTTACCAAGTTTAAGTATTTTTACCACTAAAATTGGACTCGTGTATTAAAGTACAACAAACAATGCAAGCGGAGTATTTTTTTTAGTGTACAAATTTAGACTTAAGTATTAAAGTGCAATAAATGTTACAAGAAAAATATTTTTCCCGCAAATTTTCCTAAATTTATTAATAAGAAAAAAAATATATTTTACGTGATAACTTTTGTTTAAGTTTTATAAAACGATTATTGTAACAAAAATTAAAACTTAAGCGACTAAGTACGCCAAAATGTATTTTTTAAAGGACAAAATTGCACTTTTTTTTTTCTTTTTACAAGTAAATGCATCACGATTCACGATGTTATTTTCGAGGAAACACCTAGACAAATTCGGACAAACAAATTTGAACGACAATTAAAGAGATTGTTGTCAATAACATGAGTACTTTCGCCACCAAATCCTCATATAAATTTGATACAATTGTTATGCGGCATGGGAATCAATAATAAAATACAACATAACACAGTAAATAAGAATATGAAAATAATAATAACAAATAGCCGATTGAATGTTAAATGAATATCAATTTTATAGTATACACAATTACACTCTTATCACCAAACTATTTCTATAAGATGTAACTAGGGTTTCCGAAGATTTATGTTTTGAATTCTTCAACAAGCTAAGCTCTTCTTCATTCAATCATTTGGTGACCCTCCTGGTATATCCAAGCTTTCCACGAAAAAAACCGATATAGTTTAAACTTCGACGGAGAAGAGAACAAATCCGAGTCCAAGTAGAGAATTCGGTCACAGTATCTCACCATGTTCACCGAGTCCCGAATTGTAAACCATATAAATCTTCATTAGGCCGTCTTTATCGTCCCTTGTCTTGATTTTTCCACTTTGTAATTAACTGCAATCTCAGCTGAGAGCAATTCAAATAGCAGAATGAGTGAATCAAGGAACAGTCGGTTTCGTTATTTCCGTATATTGTTCAAAACGAACGCATTTTTATTTCGAGTTGTTTTAGCAATGTAGTGGTACCTTTTTCGCGTACTTCAGTTGTTTATAAACTTCATCCGTTTCAATTTCCTGCGGCACAGAAATCAGAAGAGATACTAAATTAATCGATATATTAATGTTTATTAATTTAAATAGTATCGGAATTCAGCGAATTTGAATTTTGATTAAATAAATTCACTGACTTATAATTATTATATTTTTTTTAGCTCCACCTAGATTTAACTTCTAAAAAAAAAAGGCAACCGTAAAATTATATTTCATCAAATTGTCTTAATTATATTTATCATTAACTTATTATATTAAGGGTTATTTTAAAAAATGCCCATTTTGTGTCAAAGGTTTAAGAAAAATGCCCACTGTGTGTATTTTTTACTCTCACAAAATGGGCATTTTTCTTAAACCTTTGACACAAAATGGGCATTTCTTACAATTTCTATTATATTAATGGGACAATATATTTATATAGAGATTTTCTGGAAATATGTTATCTTATTATCTAATCGAAATTGATGTTTTTTTTTTTCAACTCGTCCATGTTGAAACTGAGGAAAAAATATTTTAGCGAATTTATCCATTTACCAAATAGTAAATTAAAGAAGTTCTACTGTAATATTACATTATTGAATAAACGGTTTTTCTTTCAATCACGCTTTTTCTCTGCAGTAATTTTAATAAATAAGAAAAATGTATATAAAAAAAAAGGGTAGTTCATGAGCGAGTCACCTGCGGCACAGCACAATCGGCACATGCAGGGTCCCATCGGACGCAGCAGAAGCATTCCCAGTCGTCATTTTGGACTTCGAATAAAGGAGCTCTGTTTCCAAACAGAGTGATTAATTGGAAAAACACACGCATGAATTCATTGTATTCAAGACTGGACTGTTGTTTTTCCATCATTAAAAGCAGAAAAGTTTTCTGATATGAAATAAACGGGAAATTCATAAAGGTCATATATAACCGGACAATCACGGTCCGTCCCCTATATGATAAGCAACCCCAATCATCTGATCAACAGGATTACCAAAAGTGCCCTAATTTCAATAAAAGACAGAAGAAAAAATTACAAAATTAATGACGGTTATTGCTCGTTTTGCCCCTCATCCACTATACTTTGATTGCAGCCTAGAAAAATTAGTTTTTAAACTGGTTTTGGTGAAACATCATATGTATGGCCTTTTCTCTCTCTCTAAAAGATCCAAATATTCCGGTTGTTCAGTTTTCGTTGAATTGGATTCCGGTGTAAAAACTCCAGTCCTCCTAGGTAAAGTAGATAAAATGTGCTACCATTCAACATCGACTAAGAAAGAGTTTACTTTATGGTTTATAAACCCATTAGATCCTTTTACGTTTTACCTACAGGCCGATTCTTAGGGGTGAGTTTTACCCCTACCCCTAAGAATCGGCCTGTAGGTAATATCCGTCCACTACGGGTTGGGTTCCAGTTAAAATAATTTACACGAAAACCCCCTCGAATCGAATTCTTATATCATGATTATCTATCCGGGTCCTATCATTTGAGCTGTATAAAGAGGTGAGCAACAATATTTTGATATTCCTAACTCCCCCGGTCACTTCTAAGCCGAAAAATTAGGCCACAGGAAACACCTTACAAAGCTAAAGGGGTTAAAGAGAGGTTTTTTGTGGAACCAAGGTCCTTTTGCTCAATAGTTCACCTATTCTCCCATAAGCTTCACCTGATGGAAGTGTGAGCCAGCAATGGCTTTTCTATGTCTAATAAACTTTACTTCTCGATGACTATGCATGGTTTCGGAATCCATCTTGCGTGTAACATAATCATATACGTAACACTAGTTTTTTGAGGCGAGCTCTACTAATGAGCTTATATTCCTAGGTATGGGCTAGGTTATTATTGATTGGTATCACAGCCAACCACACTCCACCTATGTTGCAGAAGGGGTGACCCAAGAAGGAACGACCCGGAGAGAGGCAACCTGCGGAAAAAGGCGACCTGGAAAAAGCCATATTTGCTCAACCAGAATAGGCCATCCAGAGTGGGGGCCGACGTAGAATGATAAGCCCCAGATTGACTAAGTACTGCCTTAGTTGATGGTTTATAAACCCATGGGAGAAGTGCGACCGACAATGGGATGAGTTCAAGTTCAAACCGACAAAATCATGCTTCATTGTTTATCTTTTCTTTTTCGTTATGATCCATTCAGTAGCTGGATTTTCCATAAACTTACTCAAGTAGAATCAAGAGCATGCAAATTTCACAAGGTTATAGCAAATCATCACCAATTCAGATACCAAACAATATAAGGACCATCTAAACAAACAAGCCTATTACTTGAGTCTTTGCTTACCTTCGCCACTTTCCGCAAATAGTCCCCGATTGACCATTCAAACACTCGCGACATTGAATCCAATTATTTAGAGGGCCTAGTTTTGAAGTGTTGATGGGATTCGAATCCTATAAAAAAAGGGGTAATAAAGGCGTTAGCTCTCTCAAAAGCGGCAAAAGTAGGCATCGATATTGAAAATTTAGATACAAAAAGCAAAGATGTTTAAGGTCTCACGTGCAAAAGAGGAAACTTAAAATGGTCCTCTTCAGCAGGTGCATCAAAGTAATCATCACTGAAAATGAATTAAACATGGAGCCAAATGTATAAGAAGAAAATGAATTACACGTCTAAAGCAATTTTGAATAATATGAAAACGGCAATTACATAACAAAAAAATTCTTTCGAACGGGAAAACAGATACGAATATGGCAATTAGTTCGGTGAACTTACGCAATAATTCACCAAGAGACTTCTGATAAATAGATTCAACAGTAATCAATAATCTACCATTACCACCAAATTGATATATTGGTGTGACCTTTACCACTTCTCCCACAGCATATACTTCACTCTTCCATCGATTTTGGTAAAGGTATTTCAAAAATAACTCATGTGTTAAATATGCATTAGTTAGGATTTAATTAAGTAATAGGATATTTAATTTGGTTTCTTCATGAGATTATTTAATTTTATTAAGTTTTGCAATGTTTAGAGGTTTATTTAAGTCAAGCCTGGTCTGGCCCATTAAGTTGTAATCCTCGAGTTTATTTAAGAGAGCTTAAACACAAAGTTAGCGAAAAATAATTTACAAAGTTTAATCTCTCTAAAAGAGGGGAGATTCGACTCAATGAAGATTAGGCAAAGCTCCTATTTTGTAAGATTGATTTTGAGAAATAAATTATTCTTGAGACATTAAAAAAAATAACATACCTACGTATTGGACCCGACCACTCAGGAACTTTTGCTTGAAACGCTTCACCAATCCGCACACTTGTTTTAGAAGAGCGATTATTTCTCAACATAGATCCTTTGGAATTGTATATCCCTTTAAGTGATAAACTTCCGCCTCCACTCGGTTCATTGGTATTATTCAAATTTTTACCCCTATTTTTAACGCAAGAATGACAAAACCATTCATCTTTAGGGACTTTCCTTACACGAGGTTTGCAACATTTCATGTGAAAAGCGTCTTCACAATCATCGCAAACCAATAATTTGAGTGTTGTTTCGGAACAACTACAAATTTTGCAGGGTCGACAAGTTTCAAAATTTCCCTTATCAGTCTCTTCAATAGCCTCGAAAGACTCGGTTTCTTGCTTGTTGCAAAGCAATCCGTGGCTTCTAAGAATACGAATGCAATATTCCTTTTCCGATAGATCTTCTCCCATGTGATTCAAAGTTATGACGCCAGACGAGGAGCATTCACTAGTTTCATCTAGCTCTACGTTGAACACAGATAAAACTTGTTCTGTGTTCAACTTTGACGATGAGCAACTATCGTTCACGCTATCTTCCTCCAAAACTCTTTGAACATTACTTCTACACTCTTTATCTGAAAGTCCTTCTGCAACTATAATTGCATCCCCCAATTTCGAATCAAAATTTCGAGACAATATAGATTCTCTAATAGATTGATTTTCTTGCTCAACTTCAAGAGCAACATTTTCCCCATTATGGGGAACTAAATTAGAATTTCTAACTAAACAAGCACTATTTTCGTCGTTTCTCTTTGTGCTTTCTTGGTCTTTTTCAGGACCATGCACTATAGAGTTACTAACTAACTTCCGCCGCTTCCGCCTATAAACGAGAGTTTGAGGAGAGCTTCCAGTCATTGAACTAACCGTCGATAGTTGAGAAGATCGTTCTGAAGAATTACGAGGGCCCAAATGATCTACATACTTGCGGTCCTCTCCCGCGGATTCAAACCTTTTGCAGCCACCGAGTGATCTATCGTCGCCTTTCGGACACATCTAGCAATTTTCATCACCAAGTTGATCAAATCGAGGAACAAAATAAACAGACCCGAGAATTCACACGAAGC
This sequence comes from Parietaria judaica, assembly GCA_954871525.1. Lineage (NCBI taxonomy): Eukaryota > Viridiplantae > Streptophyta > Magnoliopsida > Rosales > Urticaceae > Parietaria > Parietaria judaica. The sequence goes on from OX940872.1 coordinate 13,150,777, forward strand.
AAATGCTTACAAGTACTGCGCCTATATTGCTCCTCAGAAATCAACACTGATTCGCCTTCTCCGAAACTTCGAAAGCAGCATCACAAGCTCGCTTTTTTCTTAAACCAGAATAACAAAATTCATAAGAAAAAGTATTTACTATTATTAATCGCTAAAGAAATCAATATTGCATAGAAGGGTAATTCCACAAGCACTTCGTGTATCAAATAATCAATCTTGAAGCCCTAAACAAATAACCCATATGAATGCCAACAATTACAAAAAGATGAATAAAATATTTACAACGAGAACTCCATTAACGATCATGAAATTGGATTTGGGCAATGCTATTCTCTAGGGATTCAATAAAAAGTAATGTTGAGAGTGAGAGAATCTCATGGGTTTGAATATATTTTGCAATATAAAAATATTAAACACGAAGAGCAATACAGAAGCAGAAGGACTCACAGCGAAGGCGAGGCAAACTCGGGAGATGAAGTGGAACACGGCAACAGGGTTGTCTTGTACTTGCAACCATCTCATTTATGGGCTTCTGTTCTCTCAATTTTTCTATCAACTTTGCCCTCTAAATCTAAAAAAGTTAATAGTAGTTTTACAGCTTTTTTTTTTTTTTTTTATAAATATTTTTTACGGTTTTTGTTAAATTTAATTCACGTGGTAAACCCGTGATGGGCCCACACCAACCAAAATGTTAGGCAGGCCGGGCCGAGCCGAGCCTTTAAGAATAAGGTGAACCAAGCCCGGGCCGCAGGTCTTGGCCTAGGATTGGGCAGGGTTTGTAAGGGTCGGGCTTGAGCTAGGTTTTACGGGTCTTGCTGCGCCCGGGCTTATACAGGCACGGCTGTGCGTTTAAGGAAATCTACCGAGCTTTTATGGGCCTTGCTTAGGTTGGCTTAGTGGGAACCCTCAATTTTCTATTGTAGAAGGAATATGAGCACGGGCAGCCAAGACGGTCCAGAGGACGATCGATAGAGGCTTACATATGACATGTAAGCATAAGTAGTGATGTAGTGCGTTTAATATGACAAAAAAAAAAACAATTAACATCATACTAATTAATGTATTTACAACAAAAGAACGACGTTAATAACATAAATCTCTCAAATATAAACATATTCAACCACAGTGAAACTCTGTTAGTATATATATGAACTAGGGGTGAAACTACAACCGGGAATTGAGAAATTACTCTTTTTTTTCGTCTCTTTCTAAAAAATTGGGAAAATATAATTTGGCACAGGTTTCGGTTATAAAATTTTCCAGTTCCGGTTCTAAATTTCTCGGTTCCGGTTCCAGTTCTATAATTTCTCCATTCTAGTTGTAAAAGTGGTTGACTTAAAAACGACATGTAATTTTAAAAAATAAAAAATTATAAACTACACATAGTACACAAATCGATAGTAAAAATGTAAATTACACTAAAAATAACATATTATAAACTAAAAAAGACGTATTTTAAAATCGAAACCGGTACCAAAATCTAAGAAATACTTTTTAGGTACCCGTTGGTTCCCGGTTCCGTAAACGAGGAGCTGAAAAGTAAAGGTTCTCGATTTTAAGCTTTAGGTCCCAGAATTTTTTTTTTTAAATCTAATCCGGGACCGATACCGGAGCCGGGACAAACCGGAAAACGGATTCGAAATTTTTCCCTCTTTATTATGAACCCGTGCTCTGCCCTTCCCCTCTCGACAGTCTCTCCCTCTCGCCATTCCCGCCCATCAGAGCTTTCCCACACTCAACCCTCTAATCCAAAGGTACCCTCTCTCTCTCTCTGTGTGTGTTCTTGTTGTTTCTTCTTTCGATGCAGATGAGTTGTAACAAAGCAGAACCTGATCTTGCCTTGCTCTCTATGCAGATGAGCTGTTCTGCGTCGGACGACACTCTTGGGTTCATGGATCTTGCTATACAACAAGTAAGGCTAATGTATTAGGTGGGTTCGTTGGATTGGTAAAAAGGGAACTGATTTCCCAAATTTAATTGATCTGAATAAACCAACTCCAAGCTTGTTTCGCGTAGTGATAAGTCCACCGCATGACTTTTCGAGAGGTTTCGGGTTCAATCACAAAGAGATGCTGCGTGTATATAGCCAAATAGTGCCAGTTGTCTATACAATACGATATACTAGTACATGTAATCTTGACTAACAGTGTCGAGAAAAGAATAAAGCAAAACAATGCATCTCTTATGATAATTGTTTTTGTTTGTAATGTATCAGGCCAAGCTTGCTTTGGACTGCCTGGAAGTGCCAGTGGGGTAAGCCGGTCATTTACCTCTTCATTAGTTTTCTATGGCTCTATGTAGCATATAGGATTACTCTTTTTGTAGGTTTTTATTTTTGGGAATATTTTGTTGAGTTCTGAAGCCTAATTTAGCGAAGGGTTTTCTTGGGTAGCCCTAGTTTGTGCGCATATATGACTGGGTGCCGATTTTGCTTTGTTACCGTGCTAGTGCCGATGTCTATTTTTGATTGACTGAATTCATTTTGTGGTTTAGTCGATTAGGGGTCGCAACACATTTGTGTTTTTTCTGATTCGCGGTTATGTTTTAGCAGTCTTTTTGTGAATCTTTGGGAAATAATTTTCTTTTTTGGTGTATGTGCCATGTGAATCTGTATAAACGGATACTGATATGCATGTTTTGTTGTTTATGGATTATTTGATTGTAGAAACTAGAAAGTGCATTAACAGAGTTATTCACTTGATTGATCAGTTGCGTCATCGTAAAAGACGGGGAGGTCGTATCCGCTGGAAGAAACCGAACAAATGAGACACGAAATGTATATCATCGGTTTTCCTCTGTTCCTTTTATTTATATCAAGATTCTGCATCTATTCCCAGGCAATCATTGGGTAGTATAAATAAATAATATATTCGCCATCAGTTTCTATAGACATGGTTTCTGGGTACCATCTGCAAATTTAATTTGATATATTTCCATAGACACGCAGGCGACCAGACACGCAGAGATGGAAGCAATAGACGAACTTCTTGAGCAATGGCGGAAAAACGGGCATTCAAAGTCGAAAATCGCTGATTTTTTCTCGAAATGTTCCCTCTATGTTACATGTGAACCTTGCATCATGTGTGCCTCAGCTTTATCAATTATCGGTATGGTTACGTCTTATACAGATAAACACTATTTTTACCAGTTGCACAAATTCGACATAATTCTTTGTCGTGATTTAGGTATAAAAGATGTTTTTTATGGATGCCCTAATGACAAATTTGGAGGCTGTGGATCCATATTGTCACTCCATTCAAGCAACTCTATTCCTTTAAGGTTTGGATCTGAACTCAAAGTTAAAACGATAATTTTATTTCTGTGTTCTGTTTTACTTTTATTTACCGTTTTCTCACGAAGCCTCACGAACTTCTAGCCCGTTTTGAATTGATTTATAGCTACACAAACTTTCAAAGATGATTAATTGGAGTATAAATCCATAAAAATGGTTGAGGGCCATATATTATAAAATCATGTATCGATTTTATTGTTCTTCTTACCCTCACAACTGTCATTATGTCTTTATTGTAATTTTATAAGGTGGATCCATGATTGGGTGGATCCATGATTGGGATTGTATTGAAGATTGATTTTGAGTAGATATTTCTCTGGCCACTTGTGAATACTCGGAAAGCTATATACATGATATCGAAAAGTGGGGAATTTGTTTTTACGTTGTATTAAGGGTATTTTGGACTTCTGGTAGATTGCGGGTTCCAAACGGGATCTTGTGTGAGTAGTTAACTCCATTAGCTGGAGTCGTATTGTTCAATTGAGTATCTGCTATTAAGACATCATGTGAAGAGTTTTCGTGAATGTACCCGATGTGGTGAATTTAATGTTGCCTCCGTTTTCGTTTTAATTGTTCCCCTAAGATAACATAATATAACTAAAATGAAGTTGCTATATACATTTAATCTCCTGTTATTGTTTGTATAGCGATGGAATGCCTCACGGCAAGAGTTTCAAGTGCAACGGAGGAATAATGGCGTCTGAAGCCGTCGGTCTTTTTCGTAGTTTCTATGAGCAAGGCAACCCTAACGGTAAATTACTCTATCGCGATTGAGTTAGTGTCATTAAAGTTGGAAACACACAAATTGGTCAGTTTTGATCTTTAAATTCTTCTTGTTCACAAATTATGTTAACCAAGTCTGCAATTAGTGGTTTGTTTTCCATCAAAGAATCCAAAATAAAAATTGCCTTTCTAGTTTATTCTCAGAGTTTATTGAAGAGCTAATAGCGGCATAAGTATCCAAAGTTGTTTGAAATGGGACAGCATGTTCCCAAGCTTCCAATTGCGTGGAATTAATATCCAAAGTCCTATCTTAAGGTGTGTAGGTTGAGATTGTGAGGGAATAACTGTGTGAAAATAATGATTTTAATATAATGGGGAAAAAACATAGGCGAACACGTTTTTAGGGCTTAACATTAACATGGCAATTCGGACGGAACAGATCGATAACCCAATTATGCAGCCTTTAGGTATTAATTCCCCATATTTGAAAGATCAGGAATATGGCTTCCCGTTTTGAACAACTCTGGTTACCTATGTCGCAGTTATCTCGTATTTATGTGTATCTCCTATAACTGATATTAAAGCTTTATATTCGAGGATCGAAGGTGCTAAACTTGTTAATTTGGTTCCTGTTTCAGCTCCGAAACCTCATAGGCCTGTCGTTCGTGAAGGAACACGTTGAATCATCCGGCAACCAGGTCAGCTTCTGCAAATCGCTTCTGTTTTCGGCCATTATCGATACAAATTGTCAATTTTTCATAATCTTATCGGATCAGCAGTTTAAGCAACTAATTCAGAATACCAGTGCGCTTTTAAGGATTTCCCTTTTTTTTTTTTTTTGGGGTGATATTTTGTGGAAACCACAAGCTTTCATGCGGAAATGGATTAAGTATCGTTATTTATTTAAGTACTTTTGGGTATTCAATTTGACTTTGTCTTTGATTACGCCATTTATATTATCTAATTGCGTCATTTAAATTGTTTAATTCCGTGTAGCTCGGTTAATTATGTTTAGACGTTCATTTTAGTCAGGCCCGATCGGGCTCTTTATTTAAGAGAGCTTTACTAATGAAAGAATTACCAATAACCATTCATGAAATTTAATCTCTCAAAAGCAACTATTTCCGAGATCGATTAAAGTCAGATGCGTGTTCACTTATGCGAGGGATATTTGCGGTAAAATACCTATAAAGTTGTTGGAAGTGACGTCATATTCTTTTTTTTTTAGACGTATATTTGAAAGATTAAATGCTTATTATTACAATTACGGCTACAATTAAACAACTACATCCAACTATGAATGCCGTCGTATTTTCGATATATAATACCGAAAATATCTTGATTCATATGCTACATATTTATTTTTTATTTTTTTTGAACTTGCGAATAGGTGTGAAATATACTGGGGGAAAATATCCAACATTATATTTTACATTTTTAAATATCTTTAGTTATATTAAAGAACACAATCCACTTAATTTACTCTAGTCACATGAAGAAGTGAAAAAAATAAATATAAATTTGGCATTTTTTTAGGCCAAGTTGCTTGGTCTAGTAATATTGATAAAACTTTTAATACATCTTGTAATATTGCTTATATCGATTGATTTTTTTTATTACAGTTTTTACATGATTATTTTGGGTACTCAAAAAACATTTTATTTATTCTTCGCTACTGCTAGGAACATTATTTTTTTACATTAAGCAAGCAATGAAATAATGTAAAAACAAAAGGCTGAAAAGAAGCTACGAATAAATAATATCGAATCTCAAGTATTGAATTCAACAAAATTTCTCAATCTCTATCCTAACAAAACCAGTGCTTCTGATTCCGAAACTAAGAAGAAAATTCCGTATATGACGAATCTCTATCCTATAACATTAAAAGTTGGGATATCCATGCTCGTTGTCTGCTGGTCGTCTTCATTGTCGTACTCTTTTTGGTGACGGAAATCCTAAAATTAAAAAAAAAAAAATACGAAAAAGGGAAGATTATTTGGTGACACTAAAAATTTGGTGTTCATCGACATCGGAAAGTGTTATTGACTGGCCGTATGCTTTTAACATTCAACGTAATCGCCGTGCTTAGAATTCGGCCTCCTAACAAAACGTCCCTGCAGAAGTACAGACAAAAAGAAAAAAAAAATAGAGAAAAAGATAATACCTTTAGAACTTTGTATTAAATGGATTTTTTATATTATGATGGGAGATTGCAACCTGCTAATTATGTTTGAAGGAATGCTTTTTCAGATCTTATTATAAAGTAATACTATTATTTATAATAATAAGAGGAATTTTACTATATAACATTGGTGAGTTTCAACAAAGAAGTACTTACGTGATTTCATAGCCTTTTTAAAGAACATAAAATTCAAAGACTCCAATATTCAAAGGAAATAAATAAAGGGTAAATGAACGAAATGTCTATTTTATGTCAAACTTTTTTAAAAATACCAATTGTGTGTATTTATTACTCTCACAAATGAGCATTTCTCAAAAGGTTTGATATAAAATTGGGCATTTCGTACAATTTCCTATATTTATATTTTATTTTCTCTCGCTACACAAGTAATATAAATCAATTATATATTTTTTGAAAACTTGCCCGCTTTCTAATAAACTTAAAGAAAATTGTACGAAATACCCAATTTTGTATCAAGTCTTTTAAGAAATGTCAATTTTTTAAAAAAATTTGACAAAAAATGAGCATCTCGTTCTTTTACCCACTTAAATAGAATTTATTTAAACTTGAAAATGTTTCTCTCCCCAAATTAAGAAATATCAAGCTACAAGGTAGTCAGAAATGTCATAGATAGTGCATATAAAATAATATATGTACATATATAGTATTCTGAAACAGGAACAGTTAGGTTTTTTTTTTTTTTTTATCTTACAAAATAATTTAATTTGTACGATTAAGTCTTAAATACGTAATATTTGTAAATGAAAGTTCATAAAAATTACGTATTATTCTTAACCATAAAAAACAAAATATTAATTGTTCATATGACTCTCACACTCTAAATTAGACTTTTTTTTCTTCTTTCATTTAAACAATTAAGAAGCGACAAACAGAAAGAATTTAACGAATTAGCCGTCTTGCCACAGCGACCCAAGAAACTAAATTTGTTTTGGTGGGTCCCATAGGAGCAAACAACTAAATAATTAAACAACTAAACTATAAAAATAAGAATAATGATTAAAAAGATTTATCGGGATAGACGCACCCACAGTAAAAAGTAAAAAGTAAATATTAATAAATAGAAGCAAGTAAGTACCTTCATCCTGGGGCGTCGGTCAGCGTTGACTTTTCTGACCTGGTACCGGATCTTCTTGGAGAAGAGCCTGGTTCGCCGCTTCTCCTTGTACCGCTGCACGCTCGCTTCCCTCACTCCTCCCTCGCTCTCCGGGAACAGCTCTATCTGCGCCAGCCTCCCCTGCCATGCCACGTCACCCCTCTATCAGCTCTAATCCCCTGCTTCGCGACTCAACATACTCGACCTCTAACTTTCTGACACGTGTAACATTTCCAGTTTTACTTACACGCTCGACTCGATTAGAAATATTATTATTTTAATCTTTGGACTTATATTAGCTTATGATTGAGTGTTTGAATGTTCTTATTATTTAGAGATTAGTGGGTCCCACCAACCGCTGAAAATAAACCCAAAAATATATATATTTAAAAAATATTAATTTTTAATACTCAGCTCAGTTTCCACTTTCAACTTCCACACACCATGGAGTTCATTTCAAGGAGAAAGAAGAAAATTAATTATTTAAATTTAGATGTAATTGAAGAAAAAAAACACAAAAATTGTCGTTAATTAAGAATCTAAGGGGAAAAAAAAGACTCTTAATTAATCTTTTTCTTCTTTTCTCTCTCTTTCCGACCCTTTTGTTTCCGAGTAGAAGACGGGGGACCTACAGCGACGTCGTTCCCGGGCCCGTCGGCCTCGTCGGAGAATGGCGAGCCTTTGTCGGACCACGCACGCAAAACGCCGTCGTAATTGAGCTTCAGCAACAGCTTGGCCTCGTTCTTCTCCGCGATCTCGCCAAAGGCGGCCACGGAATCCACGGCCTCCGGTTTCTCTCTCTCCACCTTCTTCATCTTCTTCTTTGTCGTTGTTGTCGTCGCCGGGACGCTCTTCCGGAGCCTCGGCGAGAGCTCCACCATGTCCACCGCCGGAAAATTCCACCAATTCCCCTCGTCGGCGTGTCTGAGAGCTCGGATTCTCCCGATTCCGAAGCCTAATTCCAATCCCAGACCCAATCCCATCGGGTACCCGTAACGAGCCGCGGCATCTGTTGCTGCGTTTCGGTCCTCGATGGCGACGCTCAGATTCCCCATGATGCTGTCAATGCCGCCCTCGTCGACCTCCTCGTCGAGAATCGACTCCGCGTCGAAATCCTCCTCGTATTTACTGCTCAATTCCATGGAGGAGGACGAACCGGAAGAGCAAATTGGCCGGGAATCAATCTCCCCGGGGCTCGGGCACGGGCTCGATTTCTCCGCCGAGAATTTGGGCCGGAACCGGGAGGCGAGCCGCTCCGGGGCGAGCAGGAACGTCGACGAGTAGTCGTTTTCGCGGAAGGGGAAGAAGAGCTCCGACGAGCCGTCGGAGGCGAACGAGCCGTCGTTCTGGGACTTCCCGAGCTTGCTGGAACTGTTGGCGGCGAACGTCTTCGGCGTGGCGGAGAAGAGGTTGGGGTAGGCGGTGGAGAGGAGCGCGGCAGCCTCGTTGTACGTCTGGTTGGGCCGCTTGCGTGGCGTCCTGGGCTTGCGGGTGGCGATCGCGAGCCCCGAATTGCTCGACTCGGAGAGCGTGGACGACGGGGACGACGAGGACGAGGCGTTGGAGGCTCGGGTGGTGGCCGGGGACGGCGGCCTGACGATCTCGAGCTCGAAGGCGTAGGCTCTTCCACCGCCGCCGAGGCACGACGACATTTGGAGGTGGTGGTTGCGAGGGATTAACATAGAAGACGACTCAGACCAATCTCAAAATGCCAAGGAAGAAGCCATGGAAGGTCTGCAAAAACCCTAAACCCTCGGAGAAGAGGCCAAATGGGTTATGATGAAAGGAGTGGATACAAACAGACAAAGGCTTTGTGAAGACGAGAGAGAAGTTCTCAGACGCAGTACTGCCATGGAAACAGAGTATCCCGAAACCCATACAGAGAAGCAGAGACCATGATGATGATGAGCGGAAATATCTCGTAACCCAGTGAAGCTATCGCCGACTGAGAGTGGAATTCACAGAGGAGAGGAGAGAAGGTCACGAGTTTGAAGAGGGAGAGAGAGAACCGTTAAGAGGCTCTGTACAAGTGGTAGACATGGATGGCAGAAGCAGACGAACCAGCAAGATGAGTGAAGAGAGAACAGAGGAAGAGACAAGGGTGAGGCTCAGGATTCTGGAGGTGGGACCACTCGGTTTATTTTAAAATTATTATAACTCCTTCCCTTTTGTTTTTTATTTTATATATATTATGATTTTAATAACCTCGTCAATTATTTTGCTGCCCATCTCATTTACCAATTTGGCCCTCATTTAGCTTTCAAGTTTCGACTTTGTTCGCAGAGCTGCGAGTCACGACGATTATGGGACAGTCGCGACTCGTCGCGGTGAATTTGGAGCCATCGCGACTCGTCGCGATTATGGGGTGAAAGTCGCGACGTGGGAGGGGCTGATCCGCGTGAGACGATCGACGGCCCACAACGCGCCACGTCAGCGATCCGTGTGGTGTGCTATTTTGTGGCATTAATTCCCACTCTTCAACCGAATTTTACCCGAAATTAATTACTCAACCATAATTTTTACCCACTTTACTCGAATTCCAACCCAAAATTTTCAAATTTCAATATTTTTCACCCAACTTTATTCACCCACTTCACCCACCTCAATAATTATTCACCCACCCAACTCTCTTCTCAAATCCTATAAATACCACCTCTCCCACCCTCATTTCCTCACCAACAATCTTCCAACTCTCTCTCAAATTCTCTCAACTCTCTAAGTTTTTTCCCTCTAAAGCTCTCAAGTTCTCAAATTTCCCATTATGTCTCGAAGAAGCGGTGGTAGTTCCGGGGGTCGTAGGGCGGCTAGGGATTTGGTTCCTGATTTTAATGCCGGGGAGCAATCGCAACCTACGCCCGAGGGCTACATTCCCGTTGTAGAAACACTTCCCTCCCCACCAAATCCAAATTATCCGACGCACGTTCCGGCATCAATGGTCAACAGCAGCACGCTACGTCGATGTAGGGAGGCAGGAACCTCCAATCCATTTTTTGAACTCTTGTTTCAAGGAGGACCCGCCGACGACCGTATGGAGGGCCCATCTCAACCGCCGGAGGAACCGCCTCAAAGACGCAATCTTGCCGAAGAGGAGGGCCCACACCATTCCTCCGTTGTTGGCTCGTACCACGATGGTTCTCCACTCTCGATCAACGAAACCGGCGAAGGCTCCGTCCAACGTCCTCGACGTGCTCGACGTCCGCGACCGGAAACGGGGTAATTATTTTAATTATTATTATTTTAATATTATTTTTATTATTATTATTTTAATTATTTTAGAATAAATAATTAATTTGCCACGTTTCTTGAAAGTCTTAGTATGCTCTGTGGTTGCGGTTCCGACTGATCTTCCACATCAGAAACGAATTTCTTGAGATTTAATACTCATTTAATCATATTAATTTAATAAAACTTTAAATGGTTACTTAAATAAGTTAAAAAAATTAAAAAAGGTAATTTGTATGTGTGGTAATAATTATAAAGTTCTTGTTGGATTACGGTGTCTTAGAAAGATTGGTTTTTAAATAAGGTTTGCTTTGCACTCTCCTCCAAGCTAGCCTGGGAACCTCGGGGAGTTCTGTCTAGAAAAGCTTGGGCCTAAAGCGAGATCATAGCATCCTTTCCAGTCGATCTGGCCGTGGAACCTCGGGGAGTTCCGTCCAAAAGAGTTTGATAATTATTTTCACACATAAGAAATACCATTTTAATTTTGTTAACTTTTTTATTTAACTTTTAATTAAATCAATATGATGAATAATAAACTTTATGACATTTAAATTTGTGATTTTCCTTTTGTTTTAATAGAGTTAATCCTCATGGCTTGGCGTGGGGACGGCCAAACACGGCCCCGGTGTGGAAATTTTTTCATGAAGATCGGCACATCAACGAGCGAGGCGAGCGTGTTAAAAATGCCACATGCAAAAAGTGCGGGACAATTCTAGACGGAATGGGGGAGCGGGGAACTGGATACTTAAACCGACACGCTAATGTGTGCTTCCCAACCGGGGAGCTCGATGAGGTAAACACAGCACAGGTAAGTGCTCTTTCTGCTGTGAATTTACGGAAATGGACACTCGAATGGATTCTTTCTACGGGCGTTCCGCTGAGTTTTGTCAAAAATCCCAACCACACACGATATATGAAAAGGATTAATCCGACATACCAGCAATTTTCCCGTACCACTTATACCGGGGACATGGAAACCGCTTATGATTTGCAAAAAAACCTTTTAGTCGATTTTTTCAAAATGTCTAACATAAACGTTGCTTTTACCACCGACTTGTGGAGCGGTCCAAGTTTAAATGATTACATGAGTTTAACCGCCCACTACGTCGATGATGAGTGGAATCCATGTCAACGACTTTTAAACTTATCGCCTTTCGAGTGTCGCCATACCGGAAAAAACATAGCCGATAAATTATTTGAATTATTTGGTGATTGGGGTTTACAAAATCGTGTTATATCAATTACCTTAGATAATGCCTCAAGCAACAACGCCGCGATTATGATCTTGGAAACAATGTTGCCCGCTTCTCCGTTTCGAAATATTTTACATCAACGGTGTGCTTGTCACATAATTAATTTAATTGCACGAACGGGCGAGGGACATATTGCACACCATGTTGAAAAATTACGCGGCATTGTTGATTGGATCCGGCATCCTCAGACAACCAATAGGTGGAGACGATTTTGTAAAGACCACAATCATAAAGCTAATAAGTTTGGTTTAGATAATAATACGCGATGGAACTCTACGTATTTAATGATTTCAGTTGTGTGTAGACAGAGGCTTCCTTTGGACCATTTCCTCGGACTGGAACTCCCTCCGGAGGCGCGGATCACGGAGGCGGAATGGGCTACCGCGAAGAAATTCCTCGCTTTCCTCAAACCTTTTTATGCTGTTGCTTTAAATTTTTCTAACCAAAATAAACCTTCTTTGAATCATGGTCTTTCGGGTCTTTATCAAATTTCGTGTGCTTTCAAAGAATTCCAAAACGACCCTATTATTTCGCCGCTTATTGAGTCTATGGTTGCAAAATTCAAGTCGTATTGGGATCCACCCCCATTTTCGTTTTGCTTCGGTGCTATTCTAGACCCTCATGTTTCGGATGCATATGGGCCAATGATGATAGCGATCGGAGAAAACATAGGGGTGGATTATCGTAATTATGTTAATGTTGTTAACGAAGCTTTTTATGAATTGTACAGTGAATACAACAAACGGTTCCCTCAATTCAACTCACAGGAGGAGCAAAGGGCAGTGATGGCAAGCCCAACCAAGACGGGATACGACTTCAGCCGGAGACTCAAGCAACGGGTAAGTCGCGGGGAATCCACTACGCCGTTGGCGGGCGACACGGACGGCCAACCGACAGAATTGAAGCGCTACTACGGCCTGCTATTCGACGAAGACTCCGACGAGTTCGATGTGATAAGGTGGTGGAAGATTCAACGGGACAGATTTCCGATATTGGCGAGAATGGCGAGGGATATACTGTCCATCCCCATTTCCAGCGTTGCTTCGGAGAGCATTTTTAGCACGGCTCAATATCTCATCAACGACCGGCGGGCGTCAACCACCAACACACACGTCGAGCAGATTGTGGTGTTGAATGATTTGTTGTTCAACCCCCCCGTGATTGCCGAACGCTCCGAGCCAAGCGATCTGGAGCTAATGACGGAAAGATTCAACGCAATGTTCCCCGAGTAATGATGTGCTCTTTCCTCTCTTGGTTTTATGTCCCTAAGGAGGGTTTTACAAGAGAGGTTTTAGTGAGGCATCTTGTAATATTTACACTGAATATTTACAGCTCTCTTCCACCTTATTGTAATATTCACAATGAATAATACAACTTCTTTTTTTTAATATCTCGTCTTATCGTATTTAATTATATATTTGTTGATTAAATTTGTTCAAATTATTAATATGTTACAAATTAATATTTATTAACATATGTTACAAATTAAAAACGAACATATAAATCAAACTTATTAATATGTTACAAAATAATAATTATAACATATTTAAATACTAATTTTGAAATAAATTAATTACAAATAATTATTATAAATAATAAAAATATGTAAATATAAATTTGAAATTATTGATAAAGTTTGATAATAAAATTCGGGTAAAAACTAACTAAGTTTAACACTGGAAAAAACTAGATACATATGCCACAAGATAGAATAATTGAAGGAACACGAAGTTCTCGCCTCGGTCGCGATTTCTCGCGACGCCGCCAGTCGCGACTCGTCGCGACGCCGCATCTCGCGATTTTGGCGATTCTGGTCGCGACGAGTCGCGACGTCGCCAATCGCACCTCTATTTGTTCGTAACTACAGCAAAACAAAGAGCAAATGACATGTTAAACCTTAACCTCCACGTTCTAAGATTAATTTCAAGATGGTCAGTCAAACAACGTTTTCAAAACCGCGGAAACCTTCTACGTGCGGGTAATCCATTTCTAGAGTGGCGCCTGTAATCTTTAATTTGTCCGCCCGATGGCCCGAGGCCGTTTGCCTTGTATTTTATAATTAATTTTTAATAAGAGAAATTTTATCTTGTGAATAAAAATAAATAAATTTTAAATTTAATATTTTATTTAAATTTCATGGATTTCGTAGGAGAAAAACATATGTTATGAAGTTATCACTATTTTTTAAAATGTTATAAAAAATAAAATTAATGAACGAAATGCTCATTTTGTGTCAATTTTTTATTTTAAAACTACCAATTGTATTTATTTTTTACTTTTACAAATAGATAATTTAAAAAAAAATTGACATAAAAGAACATTCTATACCATTTCCAAAAAAATTGTTGGTACACACACCCATAAAAATAAGTCATATGTTTTATATTTATGCTGATTACATGAAATCCATAGCTAAGAGCAAGGTTTTAAATACCGCTTGCCGATGTCGTTTCGCATTTTTCGTTTTACGGATATATCGCTTGTCGATGGGTATCTCATAGGTAAATCGATGGGTATGCCGATGGATATATCGTTTCGCATATCTTCGAAAAAAGATTTTTAATGGGCATGTCGATGGATATTCGAAAAATTTAAAACCTTGGCTAAGAGTATATGGTATTTTATCTTGGATATTTAAAGGTATAGATAAAATTTTCTGAGAAATAGATATTATATTTTATATTATTTGGAATAAAAATTATCCGAGGTTGTTGAACATTTTAATTTATACCCTTATAAATGAAAATAAATATTCACTATTAAAAAAATTAAAACAATTAGTTTCAATCCCGTAGCGAAGCGAAGTACAAGCCACAATCCAATTTGTATTTTATACGTTAAAAAATTAACGAAAGTTTGTCAGTAAAATATCTCACCCCTATATAATATATTCCTGCAATTATTAATATTTTTATTTATTAAATATCTACAAGCTTCCTTCCCCACTTCCACTTGAGATGACAGTGGCATTTGGGTAAATAGGGGGAGGGCAAAACGGTAAAAAGGAGTGAAGATGGGGAGTATGGATTGGGATTAGTCCAAGTATGCCACCCATACCACCTGCAAAGCCCCTTTCGGGGTTCCACGGAAAAGGTTTCTTATCCTCCGACGTGGCCGCCTCCCATTGGCCGCGCTAGATTCTAGGGCTGACGTGGCACGTGCTCCTTGGGAGTGGATGATATTCACGTGTATCAAGGTGGGGGTTTGGATGTCGCAATGATTTGCAATTTTTTTAATTTTGATTTAAAAATAAATAAACAAAAATGGGGATATGTCGTTTTGGGTCGTAATTATTTATGTGTGGCGGATGGGGATCATACGTTGAGCTTATGAGCTTCAATTATTTTTGATTACATGATCATGCACTTCTGTGGCTCTTCTCTTCGTATCACTTCTGTTTTTATTTATCTTTATATATTTTTTTAAATTTTAATTTGATTTCTCAAATGAAGAATATAATGTTTTTTTTTTTCATGCTTATGTGGTTATATCTAGTATTAATTTAGATATTACGGTCATAAATGAATGAAGTGCAATTAAGTTCAATTGTTATTTTTTTTATTAGATATACTTTTAAATATGGTAAATGGTGTTCTAGAATTTAAAAAAAATGTAAAATTTTGATTTGAAAAGAAAAAATTAATGCAAATTTTTTATTTTTTGATTCATGAATTTAAACAATACATTTTACTGATTTTTAATTAGTTAATAAATATGAATCATCAGGTCTCTATAGCAACACTTATTTTAAAATAAAATAAATTTTCAAATTCAAAAATTTGATTCAATATATATGTATATAATATAATATAGGGAGCTTAATTAAGCTAAATAGTCAACTTGCTAGTTAAATTGACAAAATAACTAATGTTTCTTTAATATTTATAAAATAGTTAATTAATCATATTAATCATTATAAAACAGTCATATTAACCATTATAGCATATCAGCTATTGACAAAATAGCTAATGTTTATTTATTTTGCAAAGTAAAAATTTTAAATTTGTGAAAATATAATGTAAACGTATGAATGTGGCTATTTATTATAATTTCTAAATCTATTTCTTGCTCCGGAATTGTGATTTGAATTTCAACAAGGAATCATTAATTTAAGGTTCAGAGTTCGGAGTTACAATATTAACAATACTAATGGTAAACAAAAATAAAAAATTAGCCCACCATTTATTTGACTTATTATCAATATGAGATTATTTTTTATTCAAGAATAAAGATGAGAGTTATTATCAATTTTGAATTTTGTCCAAGAGTACAATTTAAATTTAATTTCACATGTAAGTTAAATATATATAATTAGAAAAAATTGCGGCGAAAATATATTACTTGTAACATTTGTGAAAGCACTTTAATTCACTAGTCCATGTTTTTGCTGCAGAAATACTTAACATAATATTTGTCGTTTTTTAATACTTGAGTCTATTTTTTTTCTTTTTTACAATAATAATCTCAAACTACAAGAAAGTATAATAACCTGACGGGTTGAAACTTGTATAGAGTAGGCATTCACCTTCTACTTCTAGACCTTTTTAACATCATCCATCTTATCATTAAGTAAAAATTTAGACTCACGTTAACAAACGTTGCAAGTTGAGTACATTCGCCGTAGAGATTTATTGGACCGTGTATATAAGTGCAAGTCGATTATTTTTAAGAACAAAATTTAGTTTTAGGTATTATAGATTACTATATTATAATTTATAAATAATATATTTTCGCCGCAATTTTGTTATTCTTTGATATACTGTACTACATTCTAATGTTATTTAATTATGTTTTTATTAATGGTCCCCGTACGTTAGTGTCCTCTATGAGGCTGTGCGAGGAAGCATTGAAGTTGAGTGCTAGTGATGTTGGAGATTATGACCACACCTTGTTAAACAACTTAGATATACATTTTCAACAATTTTTGTAGTACATGATTTATAAAAGTAAAAAATATGTAGATAAACTATGAACCATATAATTCACAAATAGAAGCTTTCAAAGTAATTAACTCTAGATCAAAGTATAATTATCTCTATAGTATATTCAAGATTGCCGCAAAATCAAGCAGCGATGATCATGACACGGCCGTGCCTGAGATTTTCGAGGCTCTAGACGAAGAGAATTTTTCAAGCTCTACCATAATTGCAAAATATAATTTTGATGTAATAATACATACAATATTTATATATATAAAAATTCTCATTCAAATAAGATGTTTCTAGCAGTTTAGAAGCAAAAGTACTAATCAACTCTGCATAATCGAGTTTCTCGACCACGTCTTTTTCGATAGACAATGTAGCTAAACCATCCAACCTATCTTGACACAATGGATGATCGAAGATAAAACTTGATCAATTTTAACTTTCAGAAACTTCTTCCTACATGTGTAGCTGTGACTGGTATGGTTAGCATACTTCGGTAGGCAATCCAAGCATTTGGATAACCACAATCCAACTCTTGTATGTAATTCAAAACATCGATCACTCTCTTCCTGTCGGTTGCCACGTTCACACTTAGGATTTTTAATTCCTTCAAGACATTATCCACGCCAATATATGAAACTTGATTGCAGTGCCATGTTGGACATATGTGTCCTTAAACAAGATATTTATTATCCATTTTGTATAAGATTATGAAAAGTCGTTGAATAAAGATGATGCTTATTATGTTAATCTTATTATAGTTTCTGGTAGAGTAAAATAGAATGTTTGATTCCTTAGTTCATAAATGATGCAATTATGTCATTATTATCACAACAGAGTCATGTGAGGAAGAATTTAAATGAACTTAAAACGTCCGTGACCTGATTAACTGGGTGGGAGCCTATTAATTGGTAAGGTCATTAATGTGACTAAGTCACCATCGTTATATACTGGATTATGTGTGTGTCACACTCACTAGAAGTGCATTAAGTATGAAGCGTCTTCATACTGGACTGGACCTGACTTAAACACAAGAAGTTATCATATAAGACCGTCACTGATAACTTGTAGTTGAGTCACAAAATGATGATAAAATGGATATTAGTTCTAAGCCCTGAGTGATCATGAGTCCGAGCTACTGGCTTGATTATTCTTTTGATTTAACCGTTAAAGAACACAAGATATTACCGCTGTTCCCAACACTATTATTTTGGGAACATGATAGTCAGTAGTAAGGATGGCTTGATCATAGACATGGGCATCACACAGCTCTCTTCAGAGTCATGATGATTCCCTTGGTTGTCACTGGTGAGAAGTGAGAGGTACCCGTGCGTAACTTATGAATCGAAACCATAAGTGGGTTGCTCATAATATTACTGGCTAAATCAAGGATGAAAATGCAATGAGGGGCATTACGGTAAAAAACGTCTGCTTATGTGTGAGTCATCAAGTGAAAAAACAATAACCCGAATTTGATTGAATCAATGGACACCCTGATGTTATAAGGGAATAATATATACCCTATCACTAAAGAGTGCAGCCTAGGGTCTATAGTGGAATCACTTCGAGGTTTGACGAACAACTAGCAGTTCGATTGGAGCTTAAGTGATACGGGTCCATGGTCCCCATGATAGCTCCGTAACGGATGATACCTACGTGATTAAAATACATTCTCGATAATATTTAATCATTTGGCTCGACTTATAAAACTGACAAGTCTGTGTTAGACGTCAGATAGTTTTATCGTCAGCGTGTCAAAAGTATCATATTTTGGTACACGGAATTAACTGATAAAAAAAATTTAAAATTTAGATTTTCTAATAGCATAATGTTTCTGTAAATTAAATTCTAAGAAACTTTGCTTTTTGAACCAAGTCATTCAGACTTACGGTTTGTGATTAATGGATTTTCTAAGTTTATGACTCGGTTCGATAAACTATGAAATTAAATCACATGTCACGAATTTAAATGATGGTGTGGCACCATGACATTTAATCTGTGATATTGAGATCAGGTTTTATTGATTAATTTAATTATTTGGATTTAATTATTAATAATTAAAAGATTTATATTAATAAATAAAAATATATATTTATATATTGTTACATGTGTAAATTCGAATTCGGGTTTGGAGAATACAAAACCTAGCTAAATTCGAATATGTAAATTGGAGAATTTATATTTGCGGCATAAGTACCTAATGTTTTGGTATTTTGGCAAAAACCCTAAAATTAATTTAATCCATTGGATCGTTTATGATTTAATATCAACCGTTGGATTGAGATAATTGATTTGAACCCTAAATGTAATTCAAAATTGAAACTTGGTGACAAAGTTTAGGTATTTCGAATTTGCTTAATTAATTTTGTCCGTTGGATCGGTTTTGAGATTTAATCTTTACTGTCGGATTAGAAATTAATAAATGTTATATATATAATATATAATTCGAATAATATTGAGGATAAAAGTTCGAATTAGGGTTTTGTAAAACCCTAGGGTATTTGACTTTATCCCTAATTGATTTGATCCGTTGGATTGGTTTAAGATTTATTTTTAACCATTGGATCTAGATAATTATAAACAAATTCGAATTTTAATATGTATATATATGGTTCGAATTATATTAATATGATGATAAGATTAAATATTTTGATCTTATCATGTATTATTATTTAATTAAATCGCTGATTAACTATATCTATTGGATTTAGATGAGATTGAATCTGGACCATTGGATTGAAATAATTAATCATATTTAACTTAATAAATTCGAATAAAGGGAGGGAAAATCTCCAAATCGGTTACAGCTTGAGCCTTCAAATAGGAAGCTCATTCTACACATTTTCCAGACCTTCCCCGGAGAAAAAACTCGAGCTCTCCCTCTCTTTCTAGGGTCTGCGAGTTTTCTGCTTCTTATCTCTCTTCTGGTTCGGCTTAGGAGATATTTTCTCCGGTAGCTTTAAAAGAACCGTTAGTTAAATTTTGCGATAGAGTCCTGCCGGCGAAGCCCACGCTTCGGTACGAGGAGTCCACAAGAATATCCCGGAAGATCAGAGGAGTTTCCCTCAGCACCGGCGGAGCCCTGCTCAAGTCAGAACGCGCAGACGGAATCGTCAACTGAGGTACGGCCTTATGCATTGGGTTAATAAATGCAACCATTTACTGCTTTCTATTTACCTATTTGACTAGATTATTAATAATGATTATGAAAATATTAAATTCGAAATATTTATTAGATCTTAACGAAATGCTTATTACCCGATATCCGTGTCGTCGGTCCGGTAACAAGATTTCCGCTTTAAAATGAATTTTTAAATGTTACCGGGACGCCTCGGAGGCTATTATCCTGGTAAAGAAGTCGGACTGATACCACCGATTTTCGACAATTGGTATCAGAGCCATGGTTCATGGATAAATAATTACGTAATTTAATTTAACGGTTTAAAGAACGAATTATTTGATGAATAAATTAATAATTAAAATTGAAATTAATTTTCTAGATATTTTAATATTAATTTAAAATTAGATTATTTCCTGACCCGAAATATCGGACCGGGAAAGTTGGCCGGGCTACGAGGCGCAGCCCAACTCGTGGCAAGGGTTGACCAGGGGCTGCCGCTGCAGCCCCAGGGTCAAAACCCTAGCTGCCACGGGCTAGGCCCATGGCAAGGCCCAAGACCAGCGCGAGGCCCAGGGCGAGACCCTGGCGGGCTGCCCTGGCGCGCAATGCATGGGCCTCGCGCGGTGGCCTGCGGCCCACGCTGCGTGGCAGCAGAATGGGCCTGCCCTGGCCTCCCCGAAGGTCTGGGCGCGGCTTTTTCTAGGGTCGTGGGCCCGGGCTTAGGCCTGGAGGACCCACAAACAATAATTAAATTATGGGTCGGAATTTTATTCCGACCCGGTACCCTAGGAATAATTAAATATTAATTATTATTGAAATTAAATAATTATGAATTAAATTAACTATAATTAATTAATTAAAAAATAAAATATGGATGTTATTTATGGATAAATAACATTGACTTATTTTATATAATTCATAAAATTAAATATGGATATTATTTAATGTTTAAATAATATTTTCTTATTTAATGTTAAAATATGGATGATAATTCTTAGGAATATATCATTGACTTATTTTTTAAATTTCACAAATAATTATAGATAAGCCATGAAGTAAATTAATGATTATTCTTGTTGAATAAGAATCATTAAAATCTAATTATATATATTCATCATAGATATAATTTGTTATAACCTATTTTCATAACTCGTAAACATAGTGCTTATGTTTTATCATTATTAATATGTCGAATTAAGGATAGATATAAATAATAAAGCGTAAATGTAAAGTGTTCATTATTAGTCGGAAAAATCTCAATCATACAATCTTGTCTGAGGAAGAGGGAATCAAAAGTAGGGCCGGTTCACCATCCACTTCTGGGTGACCGGTTAGGACCCCTCCCATCTACCTGGAGAAAGTATGATTGACCTATCACTACCGACAAAATGATGAACACTATCATCATTGAGGCTTTCTATGAAATTGCGTGTCGTAATTAATAAAGCCAAAATATAGACTTTTAATGTGTCATTGATAGAAAGTTTATAATAAGTTTTAAATAACTTAGTTTAATATTAAAAACGTTATCTTAACAAAACAATGGCAAATATAGAATTAATTAAAAAAGGTCTCCATTATTACTGTCACAAGGTCTGCTGACCACACCGCCTCGAGTCACCCTAGAGTGACCAATCCTCTTAAGGAAAGGTGTGCTTGTGGAAGGTTTGACACCGTAATAGTTCCAAAAGAATATGGGGACGGAGATATCTTGGAAATGGACCGTGAGTCACCCTAGAGTGACCATTCCTTAAGGACGACGTTTCCAAGAGGATCCCGAGAACCAAAAATAATGGGTTAAGCTTGCACGGAAGTTGGTACTTCCCGACTGTCTATGGTGATAGTTTATAATCATAGAGAACTGTGGTGGTTCTTATTTTGAGAATTAATTAAGGTTTATGACTAAAACTTAGTTTAACCAAACTACACAGTTGATACCGCGAGTCACCTTAGAGTGACCATGCCTTAAGGACGGCAACGATGTGTACAGTCGGTTAAATTATCACAAAATAGTTAAATGGTTTAGTTAACGTTTTCCGGAGAACATGTTTGCATCATGTAACTATTTCGAACCAATAAAATTACCTAAAACATTCTACCTATAATAAAGTTTAATAAGTTTCTTTTTCAATGTCAGTTTAAAATGTCGAATCCTATCATGTCACTGCTTTCAAACAACACTCTACACGGAAGTAACTTTCCGAAATGGAAAAGCAACATCAACATTGTCCTTATAAATGAGAACATTCGTTTTGTTCTTACTGATGAGTGTCCCACTGCACCGGCAACTAATAGCGCCAGAGGTGTAAAGGAACTCTATGATTCTTGGATACATGCGAACAATCGTGCTAAGGCATACATGCTGGCTAGCATGATAGACTCGCTGAGAATCAAGTTAGAAGTGAAGGACACTACTTATGAGATCATGGAATCCCTCCAAGGGATGTATGGTAAGCATTCTGTGAGCAAGCTCAACATGAAGCGACTCGTCGTAACATGAATGCCAAAATGAAACCAGGAACGTATGTTCGTGATCATGTCATGAGCATGACGAACTGGTTCAATGAGGCTGAGCTGCACGGGGCCGAGGTGGATGAGAAATCTCAGATCAGCATTATCCTTAATTCGCTGTCACCTGAGTTCGTTCCATTCACCAGCAATTACATTATGAACAAACTAAAATATGGTTTGACACAGTTGATTAATGAATTGCAAACCTTTGAGGACATCTCGGGTCTAATCAAGAAGAAATCCGAACTGAATGTGGCGTTCAGGAAAGGATCCTCTTCGAAGAACCCGAAGATGGAGAAAAAGGTCCGGTCCTAAGAAAAAGTGGGGAAAGAATTTTCAACCAAAGACAGGGGGCAAGAAAGCTGCTGATAAAGGAAGATGCTTCCTTTGCAAGGAAATGGGACATTGGAAAAGAGATTGTCCCAAGCTCCAAAATGAAAAGAAGAATGAAACTGGTGAGTGTCTCACCCGATAAGTTTCTTAATACACATTTTTTTTAGAAAGTCTTTTCTCCAAAGATCTAAAACTGAAATATGTGACATTCTTTGTTTTTCAGCAGAAGCTAGGGAGTAATTGCCAGAAGACATCCGAGAGTCTCGGAGAACCCTAATGGTGCAATGTGAAGACTCTATTTTTTTATTATTACTCAATTTTTTTTAATGTATGGATCTCATTGAATGGCGAGTTGAAAACCCTTCAATTTATTTTCAATTTGACATTTTATAGTTAAATAAATTTCTTTTTCTGATCCTACACTTCTTGAGTAAATAACCGAGTTCTTCATTGCTTAGATAAACCATTCATCAAGGGTTGATATCTTATCATAATGATAAAACTCATTGTGATGGAAATATAAGACAATAAGTAAGGTTGTTGCTGTACCAAGTGACAAGTGGTCACAATAAAATGGACAATAGTGACTATTGTTATAGAGTGCGGAAACCATGGTCCCATGATCAGAACCAAGTGATACTCAGACGTAGTGGGATGTTATTTGATAGTTAACAACACTACGTGTTATCACGTTTAGAGTTTCATTAGAAACTCTGGGAATACTCAGACGTAGTGGGAGGTTCTTATGAACGGTTAAACACTACGAGTAAACCTAGTTGGTATTTGACCTAGATATTTCAAACACTAGTGTTGAAGATCCCACAAGCTACAAGGAAGCTATGGTGGATCTTGATAAAGGATAATGGCAGGAAGCCATGAACCAAGAAATAGAATCAATGGATTCTAATGAAGTCTGGGAACTTGTAGACTTACCTGATGGTTTCAAAACCATTGGGAATAAATGGGTATACAAGAGAAAGAGAGGAGTGGACGGGAAGGTTGAAACCTTCAAGGCTAGACTAGTGGCAAAGAGTTTTACCCAGAGAGAAGGTATTGATTTCGATGAGACCTTCGCTCCAGTCGCTAAGTATAAGTCCATCCGGATTCTCATAGCCATAGCCTGTAGTCTCAACTACGAGATTTGGCAGATGGACGTCAAAACTGCATTCTTGAACGGGTATATTGACGAGAATATCTATATGGACCAACCAGAAGGGTTCGTGCAACAGGGTCAAGAAAGGAAAGTTTGCAGATTACTCAAGTCCATTTATGGATTGAAGCAAGCTTCCAGATCCTGGAATCTAAGGTTTGATGAGACGATCAAGACCTATGGATTCATTCAGAATGAAACTGAAGCCTGCATTTATAAACTAAATGATGAGTCCGTGAAAATTTTTCTTGTTCTATACGTCGACGATATTCTTCTCATTGGAAACAGTGTGAAGAGATTAACGGACGTGAAAGCGTGGCTATCTACGCAATTCCAAATGAAGGATATGGTAGAAGCCAATTATGTTCTTGGGATCCGTATTTTTGGGGATCACAATAACATGTTTCTAGCCTTGTCACAAGCAGCTTACATTGATAAGGTGCTTGAACGTTTAGCAATGGCAAACTCCAAGGGCGGTAATTTACCGACTAGGCATGGAGTATTCCTTAGCAGGAAACAGTGTCCAACTTCTCTGGAAGAGCAAGACGAGATGAGGCGGGTGCACTATGCTTCAGCAGTGGGAAGTCTGATGTATGCTATGAAGTGTACTAGGCCAGACATCTATTACGCTGTGGGAATAGTTAGTAGATACCAATCCAACCCTGGTATGGCTCACTAGACTGCAGTGAAAAATATTCCCAAGTATCTTCGGAGAACGAGAAACTATATGTTAGTGTTTTCAGGTTCAGATCTGAATCCACTTGGATACACTGACTCAGACTTCATGTCTGACAAAGACGCGGGAAAGTCAACGTTAGGAGAAGTGTACACCCTTGCTAGTGGAGCGATATTCTGGAGAAGCGTAAAGCAATCATGTATCGCAGATTCCACAATGGAAACTGGATATGTGGCTGCCTGTTAAGCAGCCAAGGAATCAGTTTGGCTAAAGAATTTCTACATGGAACTGGGTGTAGTCCCAGATGTAGATGGACTACAAACGCTGTACTGTGATAATAGTGGCGCTGTGGCAAATTCTAAAGAGCCCAGAGACCATAACAAGGCAAAACATATAGAAAGTAAATACCATCTCATAAGAGAGATAGTACGTCGTGGGGACGTACGGGTTGTGAAAATAGCTTCGGAGGACAATCTGGCTGATCCATTTACCAAGACGTTGCCAGAGAAAATATTCAGGAGGCATCTGGATAATATGGGCGTGAAAGACATGGGTCATCTTCTTTAAGTACGAGTGGGAGATTGTTGGACATATGTGTCCTTAAACAAGATATTTATCCATTTTGTAAAAGATTATGACAAGTCGTTGAATAAAGATGATGCTTAATATGTTAATCTTATTATAGTTTCTGATAGAGTGAAATAGAATGTTTGATTCCTTAGTTCATAAAGGATGCAATTATGTCATTATAATCACAACAGAGTCATGTGAGGAAGAACTAATAATCATAATAAATGAACTTATAACGTCCGTGACCTGATTAACTGGGTGGGAGCCCATTAATTGGTAAGGTCATTAATGTGACTAAGTGACAATCCTATTCTAGATTATGTGTGTGTCACACTCACTAGAAATGCATTAAGTATGAAGCGTCTTCATACTGGACTGGACCTGACTTAAACACAAGAAGTTATCATATAAGACCGTCACTGATAACTTGTAGTTGAGTCACAAAATGATGATAAAATGGATATTAGTTCTAAGCCCTGAGTGATCATGAGTCCGAGCTACTGGCTTGATTATTCTTTTGATTTAACCGTTAAAGAACACAAGATATTACCGCTGTTCCCAACACTATTATTTTGGGAACATGATAGTCAGTAGTAAGGATGGCTTGATCATAGACATGGGCATCACACAGCTCTCTTCAGAGTCATGATGATTCCCTTGGTTGTCACTGGTGAGAAGTGAGAGGTACCCGTGCGTAACTTATGAATCGAAACCATAAGTGGGTTGCTCATAATATTACTGGCTAAATCAAGGATGAAAATGCAATGAGGGGCATTACGGTAAAAAACGTCTGCTTATGTGTGAGTCATCAAGTGAAAAAACAATAACCCGAATTTGATTGAATCAATGGACACCCTGTTGTTATAAGGGAATAATATATACCATATCACTAAAGAGTGCAGCCTCGGGTCTATAGTGGAATCACTTCGAGGTTTGACGAACAACTAGCAGTTCGATTGGAGCTTAAGTGATACGGGTTCATGGTCCCCAGGATAGCTCCGTAACGGATGATACCTACGTGATTAAAATACATTCTAGATAATTTTTAATCATTTGGCTCGACTTATAAAAGTGACAAGTCTGTGTCAGACGTCAGATAGTTTTATCGTCAGCGTGGCAAATGTATCATATTTGGGTACACAGAATTAACTGATAAAAAGAAAGTTGGAATTTAGATTTTCTAACAGAACCATGTTGGTGTAAATTAAATTCTAAGCAACTTTTCTTTTTGAACCAAATTATTCAGACTTACGGTTTGTGATTTGTGCATTTTCTAAGTTTATGACTGGGTTCGATAAACTATGATATTAAATCACATGTCACGAATTTAAATGATGGTGTGGCACCATGAAATTTAATCTGTGAGATTGAGATTAGGTTTTATTGATTAATTTAATTATTTGGATTTAATTATTAATATCCAATTAATAATCAATTAATAATTAAAAGATTTATATTAATAAATAAAAATCTATATTTATATATTGTAACATGTGTATATTCGAATTAGGGTTTGGTGAATACTAGCCCTAGCTAAATTGGAATATGAGAATTGGAGAATTTATATTTGCGGCATAAGTACCTATTGTTTGGTATTTTGGCAAAAACCCTAAAATCAATTTAATCCATTGGATCGGTTGTGATTTAATATCAACCGTTGGATTGAGATAATTGATTTGAACCCTAAATGTAATTCGAAAAACTTGGTGACAAAGTTTAGGTATTTCGAATTTGCTTAATTAATTGTGTCCGTTGGATCGGTTTTGAGATTAAATCTTTACCATCGGATTAGAAATTAATTAATGTTATTGAGGATAAAAGTTCGAATTAGGGTTTTGTAAAACCCTAGGGTATTTGACCTTATCCCTAATTGATTTGATCCGTTGGATTGGTTTAAGATTTATTTTTAACCATTGAATCTAGATAATGATAAACAAATTCGAATTTTAATATGTATATATATACAATTCGAATTATATTAATATGATGATAAGATTAAATATTTTGATCTTATCATGTATTATTATTTAATTAAATCGCTGATTAATTACATCCATTGGATTTAGATGAGATTGAATCTGGACCATTGGATTGAAATAATTAATCATATTTAATTTAATAAATTCGAATAAAGGGAGGGAAAATCTCCAAATCGGTTACAGCTTGAGCCTATAAATAGGAAGCTCATTCTACACATTTTTGAGACCTTCCCCAGAGCAAAAACTCGAGCTCTCCCTATCTCTGTAGGGTCTGCGAGTTTTCTGCTTTTGATCTCTCTTCTGGTTCCGCTTAGGAGATATTTTCTCCGGTAGCTTTAAAAGAACCGTCAGTTCAATTTTGCGACGGAGTCCTGCCGGCGAAGCCCACGCTTCGGTACGAGGAGTCCAAGAGAATATCCGGGAAGATGACGGGAGTTTCCCTCAGCACCGGCGGAGCCCTGCCCAAGTCAGAACGCGCAGACGGAATCGTCAACTGAGGTGCGGCCTTATGTATTGGGTTAATAAATGTAACCATTTACTGCTTTCTATTTATTTCCTATTTGACTAGATTATTAATAATGATTATGAAAATATTAAATTCGAAATATTTATCAGATCTTAACGAAATGATTATTACCCGATATCCGTGTCGTCGGTCCAGTAACAAGATTTCCGCTTTAAAATGAATTT
The DNA here is from genome assembly GCA_954871525.1 of Parietaria judaica. NCBI lineage: Eukaryota > Viridiplantae > Streptophyta > Magnoliopsida > Rosales > Urticaceae > Parietaria > Parietaria judaica. The sequence goes on from OX940872.1 coordinate 13,178,518, forward strand.
TTAAATGTTACTGGGATGCCTCGGAGGCTATTATCGTGGTAAGGAAGTCGGACTGATACCACCGACTTCCGACATGCCGGCCCAACGTGTTTGGGGGCCTTGAGCGAAATGTTAAACCGAGGCCTTTTTTCATTTTTTAACACTAATATATTAAAGTATAATATGTTTAAATACAAATATCTATAATTTTCCCGCTAAAAATATTTTTTTTTCTTCTACTAATCATGTTCTCTTTCTTCACTTCATCATGAAACTTGTTCTTCTTAACCAATCACTTAATCTGTTGAGAATACCAATTTGTTTAAAAAAAATTAACTTCTTAAGAAAAATATATTCGATAAAAAATACCATGTGAAATACAAATATTTACCTTTTTCCAATGAGCATGTTCATTTTCTTGATTTTTCTACTGAGCACATGTTCTTCTCTCCGATTCTCTATGAATCTTGTTCTTCTTATCCGACCGTGAAACCTATTGAGAACACCAATTTAAACAAAAATGATCAAAAATGAAAAAACTAAACATATCACTCTCTAAAGATTTATCTTTCTCGCTTTGATTGATGCAAATTTGTTAATCAAATTATTGTAATCAAATTTATTTAACAGATTATGTTCAATAGACAACATAGCTAATCCATTTAATCGTTCTCGCAACATAGTTGTCCTTAAATAAGACTTGATCAATTTCAATTTTAAAAAACTTCTTTCTGCCGAAGAAACCGTCACCGGAATGGTTAGTAATATTCTATAAGCAATAAACGCATTTCGAAACGAATCAATTTTTTTGATGTAATCAAGTATCTCAATTGAACTACAATTTTCATTAGGAAAAAAATTTCTTAGAACTTTTAATTAAAAAAAAAATCTAAACCATCAATATCTGAAACTCCATCAATATCTTGAAGATGTATTTTAAAACATCTTCAAGATTCAAACAACACTCTTTTAAATCATTTTCATGTAAAGTCATTAGTTTCTTCAAAAATAAAAATCCAAAATTATTGTCATATTCTTGAAACTGTTCAAATCTAATCTCAAGGGAAGAAATGAGTTTGTCAACCATGAAAATAAAATAATCAATTCTAAACAATTCTTCAACATATTTCACAACACAATCATCGTCATTTTCATCAAATTGTTTTTTTTAGGAATAACACGTTTTCACAAAATTTAGGCTCAATGTTCATCTCATTTGCAATTTCCTTAGCAGTAATCAGAGAAGAAAAAAAATCCATCTTTCTGATAGTTTTTGAAATAAGATATTAGACCACCTAATTGATTTATAGCATTATCAATTTCCATATTCTTAGCTTGCAATGTTTTACTCACTGAGTTGATGGCAAACAAAATATTAAACCAAATAGTCATGCCCAATAAAAATTCAAAATTCTCTAAATCAAAAGTTGCAAGAAAATTAGCTTCACTCTTTATATAAAGATCATTAATTGAATCAGCAAGTTCAAGTAAGGCATCTCTTATTTTTGGACCTTGAAATCTAATTGCCATAACACTCTCAATACGACTTTCCCAACGAGTTTGAGACAATGCTTTCACAGTCAAAGAAGGTACATTTTTTTTTCAATATTTCAATCTCTTAGGTGAAGAAGAAAATAAAGAATATATACGTTGCAACACACCAAAAAATGAGACGGTTTTAGCACAACAATTAGCAATATCTCAAAGCACTAAGTTAAGACTATGACAACCACAAGGTGTATATAACGCTCTAGGATTCATCTTTAACAATCTTTTTTGTACACCTTGGTGTTTTACTTTCATATTAGCTCCAGTGTCATATCCTTGTCCTCTAATTTCATTGATGTCAAGTTTCAAAGTTTCTATTTCTTTCACTAGCTCACTAAAAAGACCCATCCCCAAAGTATCATCTACTTTTAGAAATCCTAAAAAATATTATTCTACTGTTATAGTTGAAGTATCTACACACCTAAATATAAGACACATTTGTTCTTCATGGTTCAAATCAGGAGTACAATCAAGTATCACCGAAAAATACTTTGCTCCTTTGATTTTTTTTTTAAATTGCATTTTTCACTTCACTTGCCGACAATTGTATCAACTCATTTTAAATTCTAGGTCATGATTGTGAATTTCACTATTTTGAATACGCCGGACACGCTCTTGCATTAGGGGATCAAATCCCGCAATCATTTCAATTAAACTCAAAAAATTTCTGTTATTCTCTTGGTAAATTTTTTCATTACTTCCACGAATGCCAAATTGTTCTTGTATAAATTTTTCACAATGGCAATTATTCTTACCAAAATATTTCTCCAATGTTCTTTACTTTTATTGAGCATCATTATCAATTGTTTTGTTTTTGGATACTCTCAATTCTAAATCAAGCCCTCATGTTGACCAAGTGTTCATTAGTTGTCTCTTGACTCTTCAACATAGCACTTAGATGTTTCCAATCTTTGGTTCCCTTATCACTCAATTAGTTCATCGTACTAGATTTTGTACCAAAAAGTCAACAACAAAAACAATACACCTTATCAAAATCTTTTGAATAAACTCTTCAAATTATCTCTATTTGAAGTTGATTGTGCTCCATTGCTTTGTAGTGTTGGTGCAAAAACTCTTCAAATTATCGCTATTTGTAGCTTTTAACTTCTTAAATTAAATAAAACCTCAAATTATATTTTAAATTTCTAAAAAATTTCAAACCTAAGAAAAAAATAGGGCCCTAAATAATTTGGGAATTAGATGCCCAAATAATAAAGTTGAGTGATTTTGATTATATTTTTTTGAGGCTCCTAAAATTCATTGTAAGTGATTTTAATATATAAAAATTAATATAAGTGATTTTAGGGTCTTTAAATTTGATTTATGGCCCCCCTTAAATTTAAGATATTTTTCTCCTAAAGGCGAGCGCCTACTCCGCCTCCCCTGAGGCTCGGATTATTGTAATAAATTAGTCTTTCTTTTGTAAAAAAAATATGCTCATATTTCATTGTAATTGCACGTTTGTTGATTATATTATTCATGTATTTGCTATAGTATTTAAGGATATTTGCTTGCAGCGATAATACCCACATGTTACAAAAAAAATGACTTATGTTCTTGTTGATAATCAAAATTGGACTAACGGTATTACCCAGGCTATAGTTTGACCCGGGGCCTGACCTAATAGTCGAGTGGGCGATCAAAGGTGGAATCAACGATGTTGACTACTATCTCGACTTTGCTGAAGGCACAATATCTATCTTCAGCCAGGCTTCAAGTTTTTAAGTTGTTACTGATGTCTTCCTTTCTCGTTGATATCTTGGCGGTGGGGGGTAAGAAAGAAGGATGCCGCACCCCATCACATATACCATGGCTGGCTACGTATCTCAAAGAGAATCAAATCATTATATAGTTCAATGGTAGTGATAAATGGATGTATGGCGAGGTGGTTTGTATCATCCGTGGAGCCGATAACGAGGGCGCGGAGGCGACCGCTGCGTATGGCGAGGGTATTACCGGTTTTGCTGACTAACCTCGCTGAACAGGTTGCCTAGATTAAGATTATAACTCGTGTTCGACTGAAACTAGATGACCAAATGGATTCCTTGGCGAGTCAGGCTTAACGACTCCTTGAGAGCAAGAAATTTGCTTTCTGGGCAAGGGGAATACGCTTAAGACGGGCAAATGGAGACTGTAAATATCTAGACATTCAACTAAATATGGACCACCATTCTTATATAAAAAACCCGGACCTAGATTGATCCGGGTCCGAAAAAAACAGACCCGCACTAGTCCGGGTCCGGGAAATTAAAAAAAACATTTTAAGCCCAAAAAATAATAAAAACAAAATATGGACCCGAATCAGTCCGGGTCTGGAAAAAAATGGAGCTGGACCAGTCTGGGTCTGGGTTATTAAAAAAATATCTACAAAAGAACTATATATATCATAGATATTTATAGGACTAGGGAGCTTTCCCGAATTCTATAGAGAGAAACTATGACTCTAAAGAGAGAAGTTTTTAGAGAAATTGTGTGTAAAATGAAGAGAACCCTCTTATTTACAGGAAAAAAGTGAACAAATTCTATTTGATTTGGGGGAGTAATGGAAGATTTATTTCATTAATTCCCTAGGAAAATTTGCTTAGGCTTGCCTGTTGGAGGGCTTGACCGGGACCTCTTCTTGGTGCGGGGGTCGTCCGATGCTTCGTGGTTTATCCGTTGCGTTTTCTGGTGTTGGGCGAGCTTGCGAATCGAGTTCTGGGGGGGGGGGGGGGGGGGGTCAGGAAGATCTTCGTAAGCTTGGTTATCTTGTAACTCGTTATTGTTGAGAGATTTTGCTCCGTTGATATTACCAGCAAGGGATAACTCTTAGTCAAGGGATTCTCCGCGGGCAAAGGGGTTTGCCGCCGAGAGGGGGCTTGTCAGCAAATGTAACGAGGAACTCCTTAGGTTGTTGTTGCCTCACCAAACTCTTCGCGGGGCTGACAAAGTTTTACTTGTGGATCTTCGTCGTCTTGCTCCTTAGCATAAGAGTCTGTTGAGGTTATCTTATCCTTGTTAAGCTATCCGACTTGTCTTCTCGGATGCGGGCTTCTGTATTGGGCCTTGCCCCGTGGACTTTTGTTGGTCGGGGCCTCGCCAAAGTGGGCTTTGGAGCTTCGATTTCGCTAGTGGGCTTTGATTTTATTATATAGGACCCATATTTTATATGATCTAAAAAATACGCATAACATCTATTATTATCGTGGCAAAAATTTCCAATAATGTAAAAAAGTTTAACAAAGTATTTAAATTTTTGTATTAACTCAATTGTGAAATTCCAAGTGGTAGCGTACAGTTTGGCTATATTTTCACTCATTTTGACCATGTTTTTGCTTGTTTTGACCATGCGACGACATGATTGACCTATGATGCCTTAGGTTTTACATTGTAGAACATGTTTTGGTTAATATGCAAGAACTTTCTGTTGGGTATATTTTCTATACATGATGATAATGAGAAACAAATTATAGTAAACACAGTAGCAAATAAATTCCATAATACTTATCGTGTATATTCTTGGATCTGACGATTATCGACTTGTAGCTTTGATCCGATCATGTGTTCTTGATCCTGTAAAATAGAAAAAACAGTAAGCGGTTCCCGAGACGCGTTGGAAGCTCTCCTTACAGCTAGATTAGCCTCCTCTACGTACTTGAGGTTCGTTAGGCGATAGCTTCCCAGGATATAACGGGATGACCGAGAACTCCGTAGAACTTCAAAGTTCACCGGCGAACTGAACCTACGTGAACTCCGTTACAGAGAGACTCACGACATAAAATGACGTGAAACATGAAAATTTGAGTTTGCGGAGTGAAAAAAAAAACGGGAAGAAAACTCATAGTTTATAGAGAGATTTTCGAAGGATATTTTGCAATGGTGTGTCGAAAATGGGTCGAGGTCACCGTCAATTTATACATGCGGGATTGAGACATTAAATTGAATACCAATCAATTCTATAACGGCTACTAATAAATTGCAATTAATCCGTAACGTAATAAATCGAATTCAATATTCATAACAGTTATAATCATTATGGCTGTTTTACGTAACGTTTTAACGTCGGAACAAATCCCGGTAATTGGATAGATCGTTCGTCTTGAGTGTTTGACATTTCGACCCTATCTCAATTTTATTTAACTGCAATTATTTCCAACACTTTCATGTGATCAAAGTATACCTCACAATTTGGAAGTTCATGTATAGACTTAATATAAAAGCTTAATTATCTATGTCACTTTTTTTAGATCATTAATTTTTTTTGCAAACAAAAATATTTGAGAATATAAATTATATATTTGTAACATAATTTTCTTCCCCCAAATACCGTTACATTTTTTTTCATCACGATTTTCTACATATATACCAGTAAACTTTAACTTTTTTAACTATTAGCAGTTACAGGGAAACTAACTACGAAAGTTCTCACAATTATGAGGAATTTAGTCATTTGTTTCTTTATATATATATTCATGGAAAAAGTATCCAATATTGTTGACGTGGTTTCATACACCAACAGTCACGTAAGTAGTGAATGGGATTTCGATTTGAAGATGCTAAGATTTTTGTGGATCTTGACCTCCGCATCGTCAATACATTAGACGATGACACACAAAAAATAAGAGAGAGAAATAGAACACCAGAGTTTTTTAGAGAGGTTCATTCCAATGCGGTAGTTGACTACGTCCTCTGTACGTTTATTGCTTTGAAAAGAGGATCAACTGGAACCACAAGCCGATTCCAACTAGATCGAAAGTAAAAGATGAAAACACTATGAAAATACAAATCTCACAAATTCTTTTCTCGCAGAATGAATGCTTGCGCGTAGTTTTAAAAATGTGGATCCAGTTTAAAACCCGGATCCACTTTTTTTATATATAAAGAAAATCGAACCCGGAACTATCCGGGTTCAGATAAAGTCGGAACTGGATAGATCCGGTTCCGGTATATTTAAAAAAATAAAATAAAAAGTCGTGTGGGATCTGAGCCGTTGGATCAAATCCATCAATGACTCAGATCATAGAGCCGTTGGGGAGGGGAGAACTTTTCCCTTTCTGCGGCAAAAGTACCTGCCACGCGTCAGGTTTTGGAGCCGTTGGGGAGGCAACGGCTATATTGCCTTGGGGTCCCAAAAAATGACCGTTGGGGCTTTATTACACCCTCTTTCTCGAATTCCTTCACATTTTCCCCTATAAATACATCATCCCACTCTCATTTTTTTTCACACAACATCTTCTCTTCATCTTAAACTCTCCCAAACTCTCTCAAGCTCTCAAATTTCCGATTTTAGTCTATAGTTTAGCTACTTTATAGTTATTTAAATACTCTCTATTTTTAGTTGAATACATTGTTTATGTATTTTAGTTGTTATTAGTTTAGTTTATTTAGTTGTTATTATTATTAGTATTACGTATTTATTTTAGTTGTTATTATTAAGTGTTATATAGTTTTAATCTAGCTTAATTTATCGTTATTATTATATTAATTTATCGTTAATATGTCCAGTGGCAACAACCGTTCTCGAGGACGTCCCAATGTTTGAGGAAAAGGACGGGCTACTATTCCGTCACCGAGGTCAATTAATAGCGGGACAACTTTTAGTCAACATAATTATAATGTCGGTGTTATGAATCAACACAATGTTCCACTTCCCGGTTCTTCTAGCCAACCATTACCGGCACATCCTCAATATGTTGCCGGTGGCGTCGGGCCGAACCAACAAATGTTATTTTCTCAAGGTCACGGCGGTGGTTTTACTAACTTACTCAATTATCAAGGTACAAATATTCCGGAATGGCAAAGCCTTAGCAACGAGTAACAATATCAAGCAAAATACCAACATCAAGCGAATCAACCCCACGAAAGCGAGGTAAAAATCGAGTTTAATTTGTGATATTAATTTGTTAGATAATAAATTAAAATATTAATTTTTGTGATAAATATTAATTTGTAAGTGTTGTTGTCACGCCTCTTGAAAGTCTTAGTATGCTCTGTGGTTGCGGTTCCGACTGATCTTCTACATCAGAAAGAGATTTTTTGTTGGTTAATAATCATATTAGTTTAATTAGTTAATAATCATTTAATCATACTAGTTTAATAATCATATTAGTTTAATTAGTTAGTTAATTAATTAATCACACGTCTCTTGAAAGTATTAGTATGCTCTGTGGTTGCGGTTCCGACTGATCTTCCACATCAGAAACGGATTTCTTGAGATTTCAATAATAAATAAATCATATTAGCTTAATTAAACTTTATATAGTTACTTAAATAAGTTTAAAAAAAATAATAAAAAAAGTAATTTGTATGTGTGGTGATAATTATAAAGTTCTTATTGGATTGGTGTCTTAGAAAGATTGGTTTTAAATAAGGTTTGCTTTGCAATCTCCTCCAAACTAGCCTGGGACCCTCGGGGAGTTATGTCTAGAAAAGCTTGGGCCTAAAGTGAGATCATAGCATCCTTTCCAGTCGATCTAGACTTGGAACCTCGGGGATTTCCATCTAAAAGAGCTTGATAATTATTTTCACACATAAAAAAATACCATTTTTAATTTTGTTAACTTTTTTAATTAACTATATGAAATTTAATTAAACTAATATGATTAATATTAATATTTAATCCATGATAAATTAATAATATTCCTTTTTTTAGGAAAATAGGTCGAGGAACCAATCCAACGACGTCGACCTCGACCCCGATGATGATGAGGACGACGATGCGGATGACCCGAATCAAGGCGATGACGCCGTCGTCGCCGAGGAGGATGAGGTTCTGGGAGGTAGCGGTATGCCCCGCATCCGCCACCGAGGAAGCGAAAGGAATTAACGGGTTTGGTGTGGCAGAACGACTTCCGGGCCGAGTATATATATAGCTACTCCACCGGTTGGGAAGATAGGTACGGAATTTGCGTCCACTGCGGAAAAGAATTCAAGGCCCATCCCAAGAGCAACGGCAACTCCCGCCTACAAAAGCACGTCGAGCGGTGCAAAAGGTTACAACTTGGAGAAAGAGGTAAGTCTTCTATCCGATGAAATATATGGGAAAGCTGTGGCTGAGTGGGTTATACGTGATTGTATGCCTATATAGGCGCCCGAGGGCGAAGTTTTTAATAAAATGATGATGAAGTTGGCGCCGATAAACTATAGGGAAATCACGTAGTATATAACCAACGAAACGATTCTAAAATTTTATGAAAACAAAGGGCCAATTTACATGAAATGTTCCAACGATCTTCTTACAAATTTTCTTTAACGTCGGATTGTTGGAAAGGCCATGCTAAGGATGATTATATTACCGTCGTAGCTCATTTTATTAATGATCAATGGAATATGGAAAAGCGCATTATAGGTTTTATGCCGATGAGGGTTAGGCACACATCAGTAAACCTAGCCGAGGCTATCATAGAGGTTTTGTCGGAATGGAACCTCAAGGATAGAGTTGTTTCTATTATGTTGGATAACGCTAGTGCGCATGCCGGTGCCGTGGAAATAATGAAGAAAAATTTGACCAATCTTAGGGATAGTCATTTTCATCACAGGTGTGCATGTCATATTATTAACTTGATTATTCAATCTGGTACGAATGTTATTTCCGAAAGTATCGCGAAAATAAGGAACGTTATTATATATATATATATATCCGATCATCTACGCAGCGTAACGTTTCTTGGGAAGATTTTTGCAAGACTAACAATTACAGGATTAGAACGTTTCAACCAGACATGCCGATCCGCTGGAAATCGACTTACTTGATGTTAGATGCTGTCCTACCGTACAAGGAGCTTCTTACGAACTGGAACAACAGCCCGTAGCACGACTACCGTGAAGACATCACTGCAGAATATTGGATAACCTCTATCCAATTCCAGGCTTTTCTTCACCTTTTTAATAAAATTACTATTGATTTATCTCACGCTTACTCACCCACGTCTCAAAGAGCTTTGCCCGGTGTTTTTGATATTTTGTGTCATTTTGAAACTGCAAAAAATAATCCTATATTTGCCAATGTACTAACACCTATTATTTCAAAATTCCAGACTTATTGGAGTTCTGAAAGGCTTCTGTTTTTATATTGCGCCGCGGTTATCGTAGATCCGACGCTTAAACTTTTTCAATTGCAGGCTGTCTTACAAGCGATGCAAGATGCCCTACATGACGGACAATTACTTTGACGCGGATCAAAAGATGAAGGAACTTTACCAAGAGTACGAGTGAAGATGTACCGAGGCTTAAGATCAGATGGATAAAACAAATCCGCAACAACAACAAACTCATGTAATTTTTTGTTATAAGTTTTAATTTCTTAATTTACTCATTTAAATTCTTAATTTACTCTAAATTTTAATTTATTAACACTCTAAATGTTTTTTTTTTCTTTCAATATAGGGTGGACGCGGGGCCGGTTCACCATACATGTACAACCACCGGTTATTCTACAACCTTACGTCCCTAGTCTACGTCGGCGTTATGTCTTCTTCACCGGGTTCACAAGCAAGCGGAAGTTCGGGATGTCGTGTTCCTAGTTTACGTCGTCGTCGCAGATCCATCGACGAGTATGCCCGGTTCTGTAACCTCCCTCCAACACCGTGTCCGGAGGAAGGCCTTGACATCCTAATGGTGGCACATGAACCAATCTGAGTATCCAATTTTATTTATGTTAGCTCGGGACATTCTCACAATCCCGGTCTCAACGGTATCATCATAGGCGGCGTTCTCATTGGCCGGAAGGTTGTTAGAGCCTCGTCGCAAGTCAACGGCAGCAAAAATGGTCCAGATCCTTATGCTTTCGAGAGATTGGATTATGGCCAACCAGCGAGAACAAGAAAACGATATGTTAGACAAAGAAATGACGAATTACTTTGCGAATATTCGAGTGTAATTCATTTTTAGTTGTTCGTTTTTCTTGTTGTACTAAGCCTTTGAAATTTTCTTTGACGTTGGACCTTTGGTTGTAGAAGTTGTAACTTGTACTGTTTTACCGTTGTACATTCCTATTCGAATCCGAATCCTATCTTGAGTGTTGAATAAAAACACATTTTTATTTTTATTTTTTGTTGTATACTTTAATTTTTATTTAATTCGTGTTTGTTTATAAATAAATATTCAAGCACATAAATAACTTAAGAATTTAAACTTTTATTATTTTTAAAACCGAACTTAGGTATAAATCTAATAAGTACTAAAATGTTGAATTTGAACAACTAAACAATATAATGAGACTAAACATTAAAGAAAATAATTTAAATTAAAAAAAAATAGAAACCCGGAAACGGATTTATTCGGGATTTTTTTTTCCGGGTCCGGGTTTTGGGCGGCAAAAATTTTCTGGTCTGACCTGTGGGTTTTGTGTCTCGGATTTTTGGGACTTTGCGTGCGCGTGATGAGGCTGTCTTCTGGCTTTTTTATACTTATGATTTCTGCCCGTTGGAGGTGTACGTTGGTGATGGCTTCGAGTTCGGAGCTTGACTTGTTGTTGATCTGACACGTGGGTCACGTTATGAGAAGATTGCGTAGTGGTGGACTTTGACTTGTCTTCGTGGGGGTTTTGAATTTAGATTGTGGCGATATTCCTTGTCGGTCTTTGGAGGTTTTAATGGGGGTGGTTGACTTGGTCTGCTCGTGCTCGGATATTTTGTCTTCTTTTTCTCGGATCCCTTTATGGCAATCTCTGCCCGGGACGAGCTCTGGGTTCTTCAGCTCGTTTGGCCAGATGGATACTTGGGTTTCGACCAAGTGTTGGTTTTCGTCTTGAACTGAAGTGAGATCTTTGAGCTCTACTCGGGATTTTTCCTTTGAAGAGCTCTGATCGGATTCCTCTTGAGCATTCTCTGCTCGAGGTGGGCTTCTTGTCTCTTGGGATTTTGGTTCTGTTCGGGCCCGAACACAATCAAGTGTTTGTTGGGTCTGTGGGCTTTGTATCTCACAAGGCCCATTTGCATAAATATTCAATTATATTCATGACTTAGGCCTTAATTAATTTGAACCGTAAATTTAATAAATGACCTCATAATTTCGATTGAGGAACGAATTTGCACACTAACAAATATCAATATAAGAAAAATACAAATAAAAGTATTTTGAAATACACTAAACTAAAATCCATGGTATATTTCTAATTTAACTTTTTTAATAACGAAAGAACCGTATCGTTGAAAAAAATCTTTGCATTTAGTACCAAACTATTAAGTTGCACGTATTTCATATTTACGTATGTCTCAGTACGTCCGTCCACCTCTCTCTCTACCTCCCTCTCTCTCTCTCTCTCTCTCTCTCTCTATATATATATATATATATATATATATATATATATATATATATATATATATAAATTTCAATATCTATGGCGACATATATATAAATTTCAATATCTATGGCGACATAAATATTTAAATTATTAATAATGATATAAATACTTAAATTACATATATTAACGGTATAAGTATTTAAATTATTATTATCATATACATGTAATGTATGTAGAATCGTTGGCAAAAGTTACAAAAAGCCACTTATAAGAGTCATGTTAAGTTATACATGTTCTCCCTCAATCTTTTAGAAAATGTTTAATTTACTCAATTTTTTTATACTCTTTATATATATATATATATGTATATACTCATTAGTGTGGTTTATCCATGGTCTCTATTTTTTGTATTACTTCTTCACTCTTCAGTCTTCACGGTGTTGTTTTATGATTAAAATTGATTATGTATATAAAATTTATTTGTGACATTTATTTATTGATTTACAATTTTGTAGAGACGAATTGATTAAAAAAAAAAAATTAAGTATCAACTTGATAAAACATTTAATCCTGCAAAATCAAATACAAAAAATAGAAAAAAAATCAATATTTGTGAGTTTGACACATTGCAGGTAACAAAAAACTTAAGGAAAATTTTCAATTAAGTACTAGTAGAGAAAACTTTACTAATACTGAATAGTTTTTCCTCATAAAAAAATTAAAAACATATGGTCCAATTTATTTTATTTGCATAACTTTATGCAGCTAATTTTCCTAAAATATATTACTCAATATTAGGAAAAACCTGATGGAGAGCTTCTAGGGTTTTCGAGTATGACATTATTAGGGTTCCAAAACCGACATAGTCGTCTCTAGAAATTGAAAATAACAGAAACAAATAGAGCTTAATATTTATGGAATTAGAAGCACAAATTAGAGTAGGGCCTTAATAATATATCATGATAATATATAGTCACAACTCACAATATCTGCAATATTGTCCACATGACATTGACCATATATAGTACCTTATCTTGTAAATGTGACCTGGAAATTTCACAGCCTTTGGATTTGGATAGACATAAAAAGAGAAAGTTTCGGATCAGAAATACCATGAAGATAATACGTGCCTGTATTCATTAAACATAATTTTCTGTGTCATCTCTATAATATCTTCGACCTCACAATACATGACTTATACTTATAACCAGTCATTATTCTTCTTCTATGTGTCAAGTTCCTCCTCATATATTATTTAAATATACCATTCATTTCATGAAACTAGCTTTTCATCTTTGGCTAAATATCATAATTAAGTTGCATAAGGAAGTGATGGTTAATATATTTTCTCTCATGTTTAGCTCAGCTACCTGGTTTCAGTAATAAGCAATAAAATTATACTTGATTTTAGTACTAATTAATACTAAGAATTTACAAAATATGCATTTATACGAAAAAGAAATATAAAAAATTAATGATGAAATAATATCAAATATTTGATGCAAGTTTTTATGTGACATTTGATAATTATGAAATATATATATATATTATATATTTGCGGCAAAATACTTGAAAATAGATCAAAGTGACCACAACTTGCACACTCATTATTTTTTTGTGGCGGCGAATATTCTTGATTTTCTTAAAAGGGTAAATATTTAAGTACATAATTTGTATATTTCTAGTACCAAATATTTGCACTTTTGACAATATGAATTATATAGACCGTGACGAAAAAGGTGAAATATGCCGCCGGTAACCTAACTAAACTAATAGAAAATCAGTGCCTGATTTGAAAGAAAGAATAATTATTTTCTATGCTCGTTAGGACCATTTTATTCAATTCGTAATACATGTCACCTCTGATTTGACTTCTTAGTTCGGTCCCTGCTTACCCTTGACTTTGAGGAATAGTACTCGGTATGTTTAATTACTATGTTTTCATGATTATTGACCTTATTACATACAATAGTTCTAAACTGCCCTCATTAAGCCTTTCATTATGACCCGAGTAACAGTCTCATTGCTTTAAGTAATCTCCCATCGAGGTATCTCATCGCTTGTCTTCTGGTCCCTTCTTTATTATTCCCATAGTTGGTGCCGAAGTGTTTCTTTAATGTTCCACGGGGAATGCCTCATCGATCAGTCTTGTGGGGAGATTCTTATCGCCTTTGCCCCCCCTCCTCGCCTATGGTTTCCATCCTCCGCGACTCTCATCGCCTCCTTTTTTCCTCGTCGCCCATCACCAAATGTTGTCTTTTAATAAGTATACCTTGATTTCGTTGACGAGTCTTGACCCTACTAAAGGACCCTGCTTTCCGAAGCCCTTGTTTTACCTCCTTTGATCAGACTTATAAACGTCAAGAATAAATTCGTTGTTTGATATAAATAAAATGGCAAATTGTACCTTAACAAGACTGACTCTTTCCTCGATGATGCTTTAAATTCAGAATTTTAAAAACATATTTTTTTTGGCTTAAATTGTTAATTTGGAGAATTCCAAACCCAAAACTTCTAGATCCGAGTTTTCTCCAGATGCCCATATATTAGTTATGGCCTTGATGAAACCGAATCTTAAAAACAGAACCGTTAGACATGGAATGATTAACAATAATAATAATAGCAATAAGATTATGAATAGATTTTTCAGTTTCGGATAAAATCAAAATCCAATTTTCTGTAAAAATTTAGAACCAATCTGATTGAAAATTCTAATAGATTGTTACATATAGGACCGAAATATTTTAATTTTTCTTTTTCTTTTCCGGTTCGGGCGAAGAGAGCCCAGTCGCAGTTTAATATATATATATATATATATATATATATATATATATATATTTATTGTAAGAACCGGGTTGGCCCTTGAACCAAATAAAAGGTGGGTATTTTAGATTTGTAGTTATAATTGAATATATGTTCAATTAATCATTTACATCTAAAAACCGGGATTTATATATAAAAAAAAAATTAAAAGTCAGTTGAAATGGAAGAATTATATTGAAATCAAATAATGCACGTTAAATAAAAATCTTGAAGACAACAATTTTAATAGATAGATTTTGCAAGAATTAAAATAAATAAAAAAACCGACATCCGACTAGTTATTATTTATTCTTTTTCTTTCTTCCTTCCTTTCTGGAGCTTTGGCCTAAAACTGAATCGAGGACAAAAATTCCAGCCATATAAGTTTAAGTTTAATTGACCTTTTTGTATTATGAATAATGTGTCAAAGTATGATCTTGAATTCGTCCCCTAGATTACTTGAAACTTCTGGGAGCTACTTACGGTCATTTGACTCATCGATTTTAGATGAGACCAAATTCAGAATAAAAACTTCCAAAACGTGATTCGGAATTCCGATTACTTATCTGAATTGAATTAATTTTTTCTTTAAAATCTTGGTAAATGAAAATCGGTTAAAAATAAAGAGGAAAATTCATTTGCCAATTTGTTTTTCTTTTCTTTAAATCAATAAATTCAAAAGTTATAAAAAATGATAGTTGTATATGTTATATTAGGGATAATTGACATAAAAGTGTCTACATTCTTTTCTTCACAAGTTTCTTAATATGCTGATTAAATACTCAAGGTTGTACATATTTGCATTATTTGATTAGTTTTGCCCATATGTCTCCATTAAAGTTATATAATTTACACCTGTATGTTTCTTATTGAAGTATATTTATTAAAATTTGGAAAGAGAAAAAAAAAAGTATTAGTGTGAGTTGTACCTGTGTGAATACTAAACAATAACGAGACACATGAGATGGAAAAAACCGAAAACGTAAATTTCACGACGTTAAGTATTTAATCAGCGTAATTAAAAGCTTGTGAATATGCAGTAATCTGTCAAATAAATTTAAATACTTTTACTACAATTATCCTTTTATGTCATTCAGTGAAGTGTCAATTTAACGAGATGAAATGATTTCATGAGGCAATTACGAGTCCCACGTCTCCTCGGGAAAGAGACAAATTTGTCTCCTTCACTTGAAAATGCAATCTCTCTCCTTTATAAATTCTCTTTAATTATCGATTATTCAAATTGATGTATAACTTAATATTGTATCAAGTTGCTTGTATTTATTCTTCCAATAAAAAAAAATTGCTTGTATTTATTGACATGTTTATATTAGGTTTATCATCGTATGAAAGAATGATGAATACACAATTTTACATGTCCTTCAATTTTTTTTAGTAGTTGTACGAAGTATACATGAGTGTAATACGTTGTAGGATAAGGCCTAGTTTGGCATTCTCTGTTTTCTTCAGAATTGCTTTTAAAATTTACAGTCAGGAAAAACTATTGTCAGAAAAAATAATGTTGTTGAGTTAATGAAAACAAAAAATAATTGTTTTTTTTTTCAAAATTTTCAGTTTAGTGTTTTGCGACCAGTTTTTCTTAATTAGCTTCTAATGTCAAAAAAATACTAAAGTAGTCATAAATAATGTTAATTGAATCTCAATATTGATATAAAAAGTGAAAAAAATAATATAGATAATATAATTACTAAATAAATAAAATAAAAAATCTTGCTTAGTTTGTTATGCCTTTTATGCTTTTAATTGACAATAATTACGGTGACAATACCAATTTTTTACATCCACGTTTCTTCCGTCCATGGTAAAAAATTAATACTTTTATCAACTAAAAAGAACTAATGCTTTAACTGCAATAATAATATTTATTTGTTTTTTATATACGTTTACCTTAAAAAATGAATCGGTACTTTAACTATAATAATTTAAGAATGTGAACGAAAAAGGTACTTTTATCACCTAAAAAAATTGGTACTTTAATCGCAATGGGAAAATATTTTTGGTACTTTTACCACCCAATAAGAATTGGTACTTCAACTAAAATAATTTTTAAAAAATGGATGTAAAAAATCTGTATCTTTACAATTCAAAAAGAATTGGTACTTTAACCAAAATAATTGAAAAATATGGACATAAAAAAACTGATATTTTTACCACTTAAAAAAATTACTCTTAACAGCAATAATAAAATGTATTTTTGGTACTTTTATCACCAAAAAAAAATATTTATGGGAACAAAGAAGAAGAAAACAAAAGTAGATTCTAACAAAAACATCTATTAACTGTTTTTAAATTTTGTTTATAATTATTTTTCTTTTTTTTATTAAAGTGCTTCTACTATAATTTACCAAACACAAATATTGACTCAAAATTTCAAAATTCTAAAATAAGCAAAGCATCTATTAATATGCTATGTCAAGCAGGGCCTAAATGAATCAAAGGTGTATCAATGGGGCATGATTGTCTTTTATTATTTTATTTTTTATTTTTAGTCAATTACGTTTTAGTTTAAAAAAATATCGTGACAATTTGAAATTACACCAGTGAAATGAAACGAATAATTCATAGAGGGTTGAAAATATTATCTTACAAACTGAAAATAATGTTAAATTAACAAAATCTAGACACAGCATGAAAGTGAAAGTGTAGTATTTTCATGCTAAGTTCCAAACTTAGTAATAATATCTGCTGTCTGTAATCTACAAAAGATTTTCTGTAAGAAGAATATGGGCTATGAACCCACTTGGTTCTTTTGTTTTTTTTTTCTTTCTAAAAAAAGGTGAAATTTTGGCTAAAGTAATAAAAATTTAACCAATATCCAGGTTTAACCAAATTTATTAATGCATGGATATATCAAGAAACAAAAATCGATTGAGATATTAAAATATAGCAAAACGCCAAGCCATCAATTGGTGCAAAGATATGAAAATGGACCATCCAACCTATCCTTAAGAGCATGGAGGCATTTTTATGCAATTTATTTGAGGCTCAAATAACACCACATAGGGGCGTAGAAAAAACCGTAAATCGAATATTAAATCGAAAACCGAATATATCATATTTAAACGGTTATAACCAAAGGTACCGAATAATAACTGAATCATTTGGTAACGGTATTCGGAAATAAACTTAACAAAAAACCGAATTTACCATATATCATAGAAGTTTTTACATTTTACATTGCATTATGTATTAATCTCTATTAATATAATATTTATCGAGTTCATTAGTTCCAAATCTATATTTATTAGAGATGTAACTAAAACCCGGAAGCCGGATAAAAATTCATATCCGATTTTAAAATCCGAATCCGGATTCCAGATACGGATGTTCGGATCCGGATTAAAAAAACGAATCAGGATACGGGTTTTGTTATTTTAAAATTCGAATATCCGGTTTAAAACCCGGTTTATTTTAATTATATATATATATATATATTTTGGTTACTCTTCTTCTTCGACACTTCATTTTCATTTATATTTTCAGGGTTTTTTGATGGTTGAGAAAATAGCAAGATATGAACTAAATTTGTACGGTTTTTTTGGTGGTTGAGACAACATACGTTTTTATCTTAAGAAAATAAAATAAAAAGCTGATCTGTATATTCGAATAATATTCGGATCCGGATTTCAAAACCAGATTTGGATAATAAAACCGGGTTTTAAAAAATAGGTATCCGGATTCCAGATATCAGATTTTGGAATATCCCGATTTTTGGATCCGGATACAGATAGTGATTTTCAACTATTCGGATATCCGGATCCGGATAGTTAAAAAAACCCGAATGTCCGCTACGGTTACAACCATTATTTATCATCATTTTCATACTTCATGATTATGTTATTGAACTTTTATGATGTATTTACTAAATTTTAATTCCATTTTTCGTGGCGATAAAAATACCGATATTATCGCAATCGAATACCGAATATACTCTAAATGTATTTTTGTAATCTTTTTTAAATAGGGTATTTGATTTTGACTGTAAAAAATATCGAGTATTCGTTCTTTTATTTGTAAAATGTCAAGACTTGGTTGTTTACCTCTAACACAACCTTGTAAACATAATACAAAACTCGCATTCTAGTATCGATTTCACAGAATTAAGGTAACCTTGGAAATAGAAAATCATGATTCTGAAAAAAAACAAGAATCAAAATATCATGATCTCAAATCTTCTATTTTTTTATACTCATATGGTTCTATTTTCTTATTATCTAACAGTTCAGATTCACTCAAAAATCAAAATCCAACAGCTTATATCAAGGTATGATTAGAGCACCATTTTTTAAAAAAATAAAAAAAATATGAGCCAAAAGTTCTTGATCTAGGTTTTTGTTTTGGTTCCACAAACGTTCGGTTTTGAAGTTTCTGGATCCGATTTTTTTAGGTAAAATAAACACAAGTCGGATTCCGAACTGATTTGCTACTCCTATATTTACTGGTTGTTATAACCAGAATGTTCGGCATAAATAAAACAAAAAGTCTCAATACTGAAAATTTAAGGGTGGGATGGAAAAGATTCCGTATTTCAATAGTAAAGTATTAGAAAAAAAAAGAAAAAGAACAGAACAGAACGTCTAGTTCAAGGTTGAGTAGAAAAAAGTACCAACTTTCACCTTTACAAAAGCTTTGAGTTTTGATACCAATGATAAGCTAATGGGGTATAGAATTAGGCTATATGTATGGAATTTCTTTCAGACTTTGGAGACCGATGGGCTTTGGATTCGATGACAATTGAAGTAACTTTAGTCCTTCGGCTTGGGAGGCTTTGGTTTGGTTTTGGGATTTGGGTTCTTGAATTCATAAGCTTAGGAAGCTTGAAATAGAGATTTCTCTTAACGATCCTTGGGCTTTGAGTTCTATTAACAATAAATAATTCAAGTATTGGAGTGGGGGATTAGACCCTTTAGCGGTCGAATAAAACAAGTTAAATGGCATAATTAGCCCCTTTATTAAGAGGTAAAAATGACACAAATAAACTAGTCCGTGTAAGAAAAAGAAAAAGAAAAACTTGGTCCATCCATCTATCTATAAAAAAAAGCATAAATTGTCTTCTGATTGAACACAAATAGTCATTCTGTAAGATAAAAAAAGAGGCACAAATTGTCCAATTTTACGATCAATTGGCGCAAATGGTCCTTCTTTATTAAAATTGATGAAGAAAATGTTACGAGTTATAGTTTGAGGGTAATTTTATATTTTTTTTGTATAATTAATATTTCACTAATACTTATTTAAATGCCTTGGCTTAAACTCAACACCTTAATGGCAAAGATCAAACTCAACACCCCATGTAATGTTTTTAACCTTCCCTTAGTGCAAAATTTTCATTACATAGTTTGCTAATACGACAAAATATTCTCTTATTTGAAATTCTGATAATGTGATTTTTCGAGTATAATTGAACTAAAATTAAAAATATCATAAGATCGTACACTCCAAGATTTAAGCATGCTACTTCCGGTACTTTAATTTGTAGAACAATCTCCCCCTCAAGGCCAAGCTTCAACATCGAGGTCTCCGTCACCGGACTCAGCGCATTTCTCCCTTTCTCTTTTCGTTTGCTTTCCTTCGTTGCTATTATTATTTCATGATTTTTCTATTTTCTATATATTATATGTAAGGACTTGAGAAATAAAGTCAATGATAGTAAGATCGATCATAGCATGGGCAACGAGTTATGGGTAACAATCAAGATATTGCGTAGCAATTGTTGACAATGCGAATTAGCTAAATGTCATATCCTACCTATAATTAATAGATGCTAAACTTATCTATATCTAACCTCTATTTTATTTTTAATTATTTTATCTATATCTACTGAAACAGAAGCTATCAAATATTGTGAGCTTAAGTTTGAATTAGGACGGACAAGAGTTCAGCCCAGCTCGGGTGAACACGGACAGAGAGTCCGGACTGAAGGCAAGCCCAGCCCGGAGCATATGAGCAGGCCAGCTCGGGGACAGAGAAGTTGTTCGGGCAGGAAAGGGAAAGTCAGCAAGTAACGAGTAAGGAAGGCGAGACACTTGCGGAGAAAGTCATAGTTTATTTAGGTTAGTTTCCTGATTTTGTATGATTTGCTTGAGCTAGGGTTTAGCCTAGGTGAGGCTATATAAACCTAGCATTATACACTTTGTAAAGAGATAGTGAGAGAGTCCAGTTGAGTCCATTGGAGTTTATCTCTTTGTAATTTGCCTTCGATATCAATCAGAGAATTTCTTCTCCCAAATTTGTGTTCTTAAGTTCGTTTAGTTTCTGGTGTTATTCGTGTTTCTTCGCAGATCCGTGACTTGGGATCCAACAAATATTCAAACGTATTGATTAGAAGACTCAAAATCTTGGAGTTTATTTTAATATTATTATGTAGACGCGGAAAAAAGGTGTATCCACTAGTTTAGAATAGTTTGTTGATGGTCAGATAACATTATTTAGACATCAAAGTTTCGGCAGATGTTTTTAGCTTCTGCCATTCGCATCAAAATTTATATAAATTTACACTAAAAAATTATAGTAAGATTCTTTACGTCAATCAGTTACGAGCGTACTTTTTGAATCGCTATTAGCATCATCGGTTCGATCCAAAGAACATGAACGGCTAATCACCAGCTAAACTGTAGACTTGACGAGAAATCTTCTTGAGACAATTTGGAAATTAAATTTCTCAATCAATCTTTGAAGTCGGAATATGCAAATCCTTGTGTTTAATGTGTAAACATATGATAAAAAATGAATAACGGCAAATGATGATATAAACTTAATTTATAGACGACACTAAGAAACCATAAAAATAACAAATAATATAAACATGTGTCGTTTATTAGAATATGAAAACAATAAACATAATGAGAAAAAATTCTTTTAAATTCATTAAACTTGTTCTTATCTTAAATCTTCTTAAAACTTCAAGGTCCTAACAGGACCGTAATAAATTTATGTACAACAAACATATTGAGAAAAACTCTATTAAATTAATTAAATTTGTTGTTATGACTCTTTTTAAACTTCAAACTGCCAACAGGGCCATAATAAATGTATATATGTATATTTATAAGTAATTACTAATGAAACTTAAACTTATGGACAAACTTTTTGATATAAAACATTGAATAATAATATAATTTATTTGACTTGGACCATCAAATTAGCAAGTATTTGATCGTATCTGTATCGTGAATCATGAAATTAAATTATGTATATGGAGGTCTTATTAATAAGAAGCATTCCCATTAAATAATTATATAGCTTATTAAGTTGGACCCTCAAATCAGAGGGGATTTCATAGAATCTGTACCGTGAATCATGTGCATCGCCATGTTTGATTCGATCGATTGTCCGTATCCTCCAAGGCATCAAAGAATAAAATCGTGCGACTACGAAGAAAAATGAAATACGGATATTTGTGATAAAAACTATCATTTATATTTTAATATTTGGAAAAATTACGGCAAAAATATCCAACCTTTAGTCAACCTGCCTCCCGTGTAACAAACCTTTAAAACTAGCGGCAAAATTACCCAACGTGCGTTGACCGTGACATTGACATTAAAACCATGGTTCAACTTACCGATTTTACCGATAAACCGATTACCGTTTTCGACGGATTAATCGATAGCTTACCGATTAACCGACGGAAAACCTATAACACTGTAGCTTACCGATTATCGATACTTTTCGATGATTATCGACGGATTATCGATACTTTTCGAATACTTTTTGACAGAAAACTTATAAAATATTTTGATAATATCATACCACAAAACATATGTTAAATTATTAAGTGTATAATTATAATATTAATATTAGTTGAAGTGTATAATATTAAATGAATATACATATTAAGTGTATATGTATGTTAGGTGAAGTTAATATGTATGTTAAGTGTATAATATTAGTTGAAGTGTGTAATATTAAGTGAAAGTGTATGTGTATGTTAAGTTGTGTAATATAAGTTGAATAACAAAAAGTCCCACATTGATAGATGACAAGAGTTTGGTGATGTTTATATACCAAATATTAGGGACAAGGGCTTGGGCCCTTTGGGTCATAGGATTTTGTGGATGGGGGAGGACTCACACAAATGTTACACCACCACACGCGCGCGCCGCCGCCGTCCGGACGGGACGTGACGTGGCGAGGTGGGGTGGGGTGGGGTGGGGTGAGGTGATCTTGTGCAAATATAATTACTTTTGCCGAATTTTTTTTTACCGAAAAGTACCTTTTTTTTACACTGATTTTACCGAAAATCGGTTGGTAATCGGTTTATCGAAAACCTCGAAAATCGTCGAAAAGTATATAAAATCGATAAGCATTACAACCGGCAACTTACCGGTAACTATCGAAAAGCCAAAAAATCGACGATTATCGACGATTATCGTCGAAAATTCCAACCTTGATTAAAACATTAATTTTTCCGTTAACCTCCACCATGTGGCCGTTAGCGGCAAAAATACCCAAACTTTTTTTTTTAATTTTTTGAATTTATAATATTTTCCTTACTTGATTAGTGATGATTACTTGAATTCCAAATACATGGAATAACATAAAAGTTAGTCAAAACATTAATTGCTTTCTTATGGTGCTTGTATAAGCTACATTTGCTGATAAAAATCTTATTATTATGGGAAATTTTAAGCATATTGTTACGAGTATTTTAAGTAATTGATTTTTAATAAATTAATATAAGGAAAGTTACATAATTAATTTTTCTTTTATTAAATAAAGTCAATTTTAGCCCGAGATATTCATCGGAAGTCCGTTTTCGCGAAATAAAGTGTCCAGATGTTTCCAAAAATATCAAGATACTCAAAATGTCATAAAGTTTGCAAGAAATAGCCTCAGAACGCTCTCAAAACCCTTAAAGTGGGTCGGGAGCACCTCGGCCGGCCAAACATGCCCCACACGAGCCACCACGCACTCCCATGCGCTGCCACATGGCCCCACGCGCAGCCACGCGTCTCCTGCCCTCCTCACGCGCCTTTAGAAGGGCTGACGTCGGCCTGATGATGTCAGCAGAGGCGCGCACGAGTGAAGTAGCGCATCCGGCACAAACGGTCAATTACCGGCATATATTCTTAAGCCATTTTTTAAATATGGAGACATTAATTGACTGTATTAATTAATTCAAAAACCGTTCAATTACCAATGTAAAAGGTAATGGTAAAGATGTTAATTCGGTTCAGTCTTAGAATTTGAAGTAATGTGAAGACATTAACTCGGCTAATTAATGTCTCTAAAAGATCCCCGATAACAAAATAAGACTTCAAAGTACGTTCCAACAAAAAAAAGACATAAAAAATATAAGTAATGGTCATAACTTGAGAATATATACGCTACGAGTTTCACACACAGACACACACATATAATATCTTTGAGATGACATGCTATATATTTAGATAGTCAAATGTAACGAAAACAATATGATTAGGTTTTTGTTGAACGTTTGAATGTCAACCTTAAATTAGCTATGTAATTATTTTATCCATGACTAGCTTCTCCAAACAAATTAATATACAATTAAAAATTGATATCATGATCGACTTTTGCGTAATGCTATGTTTAAAATTTCTCATAATAGTAAGATTTTTATTAGCAAATGTAGCTTATACAAGTACATTAAGAAATCAGTTGATGTTTTGACTAACTTGTGTGTTATTCCATGTATTTGGAATTCAAGTAATTATCACTAATCAAGTAAAGAAACAAAATATAAATAAAAAAAATCATTTTTTTTTTAAAAGTTTGGATATTTTTGTCGCTAACGGCCACATAGCGGATTTTAACGGAAAAATTAATATTTTCATGCCAAAGTCACAGTCAATGCACATTGGGTATTTTTACCGTCAATTTTAAAGATTGGGTACACGGGAGGCAGGTTGAACAAAGGTTGGGTATTTTTCGTTGTAGCACAATTTTTTACTAATAATTTTTTTTACAATATACGTAATTAAGTTTTTCGTTAATTTTCTACCATACAATTTTGTAGACGACATATGATTTGTCGATAATGTTTTTGCTTCTTTTGGCCACGTATGTGTTGACGTGGTTTCGCACACCAACAGGCATGTGATTTGCGAATGGGATTTTGATTTTAAATTGGTAAGAACTTTGTAGATCTTGACCTCCGCGTTGTCAATACTCTGACGTTGACAAAAATAAAAATAAAGCAAATAAAAACACCAAGGTTTTTTTTAAAGAGGTTCGTCCCAATGTGGTAGTTGACTACATCCTCTGTAAGTTTATTGATGATGAAAAGAAGATCAGCCGAAACCACAAGACGATTCCAAGATGATCGAAAAAGAATGATAAAACACTCTAAAATACAAATCTCACAAACTCTTTTGTGTCTGGGTTAATTCTTGCGTGTGTGTAATGGATCTATCTTCTTGCTTTTATAGGCTTCCAATTTCTGCCCGTTGGTTGTGGATGTTGGTAGTGGCTTTGTGTTCGGAGCTTGACTTGCTGTCAAGCTGACACGTGGGCCACTTCTTGAGAGATTTGCGCGGTGGTGGACTTTAAATCAACGTCGTGGGAGTTTGAATTTTGGTCGTGGAAATTTTCCTGGTCTGGCTCTGGAGGTTTAAATTGAAGTTGTTGACTTGGTATGCTCGGGCTTCAGTGCTTAATTAGCGTGTTTCTGCTCGGATCTTTTTATGGCAATTTCTGCTCAGGACGAGCTTCTGTGCTTTTAGGCTGACAAGCCTGGTCAGGCTTGGGCTTTTTGGATCTGTGGGCCGGCAGGCCTGGTCGGGCATGGGCCTTAGCCAAGTGTATTGGGCTTTTTGTTGGGAATCATGTCTCGGATCCCGTGTAAATTATCACGAAATGTGCCTCCGAACCGTCCGAGTAACATTTAAAAAATTATTTTAAAGCGGAAAACTTAGTATCCGTACAGCGGTCCGGATATCGGATAATAACCATATTACAAGATCTGATAAATATTATGCAATTTAATATTCATAAACCATTATAATCTAGTATATAGGAATTAAATAGAAAGCAGTAAATGGTGGCATTTATTAACCCAATGCATAAGGCCGTAACTCAGTTGACGACTTCCGGCTGAGCGTTCTGAATTTGGCAGGGCTCCGATTGTGCTGAGGGAGACACCTGTGATCTTCCGGGATATTCTTCTGGACTCCTCGTACCGAAGCGTGGGCTTCGCTAGCAGGACTCCGTCGAAAACTTTATATGATCGTTCTTTTTAAGCTTCCGGAGACTTTGTCTCTCAAGCTGAACCAAAGAGAGAGGTCAAACGAAAAATTCGCAGACCCTTAAGGAGAGGGAGAATTCGAATTTTTCTCTGGGGAGAGGTGTGAAAAATGTGTTGAATGGGCTCCCTATTTATAGGCTCAGACTGTAATCGAATTGGAGATTTTTCCTCCCTAATTTCGAATTCTATTAATTAAATATAATTAATTATATCTCAATCCAATGGTCCTGATTTAATCTTATCTAAATAAGAAATAAATGATAAGATCAAAATATTTTATCTTATCTTTTTATCATAACTCATTGGAAATATATATATATATATATATATATATATATATATATATTTATGATAAAATTTGAATTCTAATTATCTAGATCCAACGGTTGAGATAAATCTTAAACCAATCTAATGGATCAAATTAATTCAAGATACAATCAAATTCCCTAGGGTTTCATCAAAACCCTAATTCGAATGCTTCATTATCCTTAATTAAAAAATTATACATATAAAATATAATTAATTAATTTCTAATCCGACGGTAAAGATTAAATAATCTTTAAACCAATCCAACAGATATAAATAATTAACCAAATTTGAAATAACTAAGCTTGGTCACCAAGCTAATAATTTCGAATTACATTTAGGGTTAAAATCAATTATCTTAATCCAACGGTTGATATTAAATCTTAACCGGTCCAATGGATTAAATTGATTTTAGGGTTTCGCTCAAATACCATAATATTTGGTACTTATGCCGCAAATATAGAAATACTAAATCATATTATTCGAATTCACTAGGGTTTTATTTCCATGAAGCCCAATTCGAATTTACACATATTTAAACATATATATATATATATATTTTTATTTATTAATATAAATATAATAATTATTAATACGATATTAATAATTAAATTAGACTAATATCATATGATCTCAATATCATACATTCAAATGTCATGGTGACACAAAATCATTTAAATTCATGACATGTAATTTAATTTCATAGTTTACCGAAACGATATAAACTTAGAAATTCTCTAAATCGCAAACCGTGCGTCGAAACGACTTGGTTTCAAAAGAAAAGTTTATTAGAATTTAATTTCCAAGAACTTTCATGTTGACAGAAAATCCAAAGTCAATTTTATTTTGTCAATTAATTTCGGTTACAAAAATATAGTACTTTTGCCACGCTACTGTTAAAACTATATGATATCTAACTTGATTTCAGTCTTATAAATCTTGCCAAATGATTAAAAACATATCAAGATGTTTGTATCACGTACGTATCATCGGTTACGAAGCTAACTGGGGACCATGGACCCGTATCACTGAAGCTCCAACGAACTGCTAGGGTGTTCGTCAAACCTCGGTCTAATTCCACCCAGTTAATGAGGTCACAAACATTTTAAGTTCATTTATTTTGATTATTAATTATTCCTTACATTGACTCTGTTGTGATAATAATAACATAATTGCATCATTTATGAACTAAGGAATAAACATTCTCTACCAGAAACTTTAATAAGACTAATATAATAAGAACCATTTTTTGTTCAACGACTTGTCATAATCGTTTTACAAATAGATAAAAATAAGCTTGTTTAAGGACACATGTCCAACACTTTTTCCTTGAACTGATGTGACGTTCAAATTCTACTTTGGTTCTTCATCATCTGGACACATTCTTTGCTCGTGTCCTTTCTGTTGAACGTACTTTATTAGTATGCCCTATGATTCATATGCTAATGCCACTTGTATAAAACCATTATGTTGACTTCTTTAAAGAGTTGGTTTTTGACTTATAAATGATAATTTTATTTCATTTTTTCTTATGAATATAATGATATTTTTTTATTCCATAGTTGTTATCATGTTTGCAATTGTGTAGTACTGTCATCACATGGTCTAAGTGAGGAGGTTTGACATACACAATACAATAATGACTAAAATGTGTCCATAGATCAGATTATTAAATGGGATATGATAATCGGTAAAAACTATTGATGAAATCAACCACAATCGGGTGATGATCTATTACCGGATCATGGTGCTGGTCCGCACCGTTGAGATTAATCAAGTATCAAGTGTCTTCATATTGGACAAGGATAGACTTACTTTGAACGTATCAATCCGTCAATGATAGTTACTAAATAAGATGAAACGGTGGTCAGATAGAATAGGTTGATGTCCTGAGGTAGTATGAGTCTATACGGTTTAACTTAAACGATCTCTAATCTAATCGTTTTAGTTTACAATCAAGTATCCCTAACACTTTTATTTTGGGATCGGAAGGTTGGCCGTAGTAAACTGCATGACTACAAATATGGATAATAACTTTATGATTTCTTTTGTTATGATTTATGAGAAGCTAAGAAATATTCATCCAAAGCCTAACGGCTTCATAAACCGCTATGTGAGTAACTTTACAATAATCATAGAAACAAAAGTGGTGTCGTCTAAAAGGGGTTACCGAGATCAACCCTAGTACAAAGAGAATCATAATAATACAAAAACATGGATTCGCGATAGTCTGGCTATATCAATGGACTCCTGAATCAGGAAGATATAATTGACGCATTCTTAAGAGTTAAGCTTCGGGCTATAGTGGAATGTAACTAAAGTTGGTTAAAGCTCTTCACTTTCATTGAAGCTTAAGTATGTGTGTCAATTTTCCCCCTTTGTAGCTCCATAAGATTGAAACGGCAAGTAAAATTATGTTCTTAGAACATAGAATAGAATCGATCAATATGATTTGTAACTTGGTTACATGATAATCGTGACCATCCTAAAGTGGAAGATACCAAACTTTTTACCAATACATAGACTGTAAAAGATGATTGAATTTAATCCTAAGAATTTCCTAGGATTATGGGAAAATTAAATTTTGGTACAATTATCTTTTTGGATCGTGTCATTCTGACAGACGATTTGAGATTTACGATAATAAAATGTTTTAACTTAGGTTACTGTTATTTAAATAGAAAAACAAGAGAAATTAAATATTGGTATTTATACGAGAAATATTTAATTAGAGAAATCAGGTGAATGAATTCTAAATATGATTGGAAAATTCGAATTCAATCTTTGAAAATATAAAGATTTGATTTATTACATCTTTTACGGTATTTTCTAGATTTATTCTTTATTTGATTTAATTATTAAATCAAATCTTAGAGTTAATATCTCCAAAAAGTTGAGTAAATCTCTCAAAATTGGTTGAGAGATTTTATCAAAAGCAATTCGGTCATTTCCTATAAATATGGATCACCTGAAACCGAAAAACACAAACTCACACTCTCTCTCTCAGACGGTTTCTGCGATTTTCTCTGAGCCGTCATTCAGAGAAAATTCAAATTAAGGTTAGGGTTCTATTCAGTGGGAGCCCACACATCCCAACAGCAAAGATCCGGAGTATACATCGGAAGACTCGTGGGATTCGTTGGAATCAGACACCCAACGCCTTCAAGTACTTTCTTCTTAGGACGAGCCTTCTCATCATAAGCTTTAGATTCTGATCGGGCCCAAGCACTGCTAGGTGCTTATTGGGCTTTTGGCCATGTATTTCACAGGCCCATTTGTGTGGATATTCAATTATATTCACAACTTTGGTTTTAAATTACATGAACTGTAAATTTAATTATTGACCTTATCATTCCGAACGAATTTACAGATCAAAAATATGCAGAGGCGAATGGACTAAGGGCCGAGGAAGGTCACATGACCGTCCTCACTTTTTTATTTTGAATTTGTTTATTAATATTGTAATTAAAAAAATATAAAAAATTATATCTTATAGTGAATCATCTCAACCTCGTTTCTCTTCTACCGCCGCTTTGCGTTGAAATGTAACGTTCTGATTCGCACAATGTCGATTTCTTCAGAGACCGTGCGTTCTAATTCGATCAACATTGGTTTTCTCGGAAACCTCGTATTCTCATGTGCGTACAGTGTTGATTTTCTTGAAGACTACATATTTGATTTTGCTTAGCTTCAATTTTCTCTAAAACATCGCGTCCTTATTTGCACCGCATGGATTTTTTTCAGTAGCATGGTCGGCAAGAATGTGTATTACCATGCAACAACTATGACACTAGGTCAGTCACGTCGCTGGATGGTCAAAAGTGGAGAAAAGTTTGAAAATGTAAACATATCATGACTCAAAATTTGACGCATGAAACTTCACGCTAGGGAGCTAATAGAAAGTATAAATACTTATGCCAAAGATTACATTATTTGAAACTTGTGGTAAACAATGAAGCATGAGTCATTTTTTTAAGACGTGATTATTTTTTATCACAAATATTTCATATATATATATATTGGCTTCTATATTAAATAATTGTTTTGAAAGTGGCAAAAGCTCCTACTTTCAATGATTTCAGTGGTGAATCAAGCGTTTAATAAAAGAAGAAAATAAATAAAATTTTAGCGAAATATGGATATTGTTGAATCATGATTTGCAATTATTGATTATTCATTATTTTATGATTCGATTTGTCTATTTATGGAAAGTATTGACATCCTGAATGTCATGACAGTTGCTGATGTATTTCAGCAAAGTAATAAGTTGCATCCTCAATCAAGGAGTGATTGAGTTGTTATCTCCATAAAGTTAAAGTTGACTATCGCGGTGGAATGAATGAAGAAATTTGCGTGATTATTCTAATCAGTGGAGAGATTTTAGGAGCTGATTTATGGAATGGAATTAGCGGCAGCTCCTATATGTCACGGCTAATGAGGACCTATTTCGTTAACACTTACAGAGAATATATCTAATCTTCAAGAGAAGTGAATTAGCAGTTTGACGAGTGAAGTGAAGAAGGACTGGACATTCGTTGCTGATTGTTGCAAGGAGATCTTGATTATTTATCAAGAGTTTACTTTGGATGTCAAAGTTGTTGTCGTGACAGCAAGGGGGAGTTTCCTGTTTACGCTATTAATATTGTTTGTATTACTGATATTAATCTTAATTTGTAATATCTTGGTTGATTAATCTTTGTGAGTGCCCCCCAGAAGTAATAACAGAGAGTCCGAACTGCATTTCACTCTCATACTGATATTAATCTTACAAAAAAGTATTGGTGTTCTTTTACTTTTCCTTACTAGCTTTATTCTCTTCGTTCACATTCATAACGTCATATTACACGTGTAACGAAAAAATACATCTTAACAATTGGTATCATAAAAGACACGTTTAACGTTTTCTTTGGTTTCAGAGAAAGCGTGAAAAGATCTGCCAAGCCATTTTCAAAACGGGATCTAGAGAAACTGTTGGAACTGTAAGGCCTTCTTTAGTGGATGTTTCAAACTACTCCTATTGGAAAGCCAGAATGATCATCTACATTCAATCAATCGATGTTAATGCTTAGTCTAGCATCGTTGATGGTTGGAAGCATACTGTCATTGTCGTTAATGATGTCACGTCACAAAAGCCCCTTGCTAGCTGGGATGCTGCTGACAAAGAAGCTGCTCTTGCAAATTCCATAGCTCACCATGCAAATGTTTCAGCAATTTACGAAAGGCAATTCAACCAGATGGCCACTTGCACCACAACTAAACAAGCTTGGGAATGTCTTTAACTCCTTCATGAAGGAACAGATACAGTTAGACCATCCAAGAGACAACTTCTTGCCTCTCAATTTGTAAATCTAAAAATGGAGGAGAATGAATCTGTCTCCAACTTCAATGCTCGTCTTCAAGAACCGGCCAATCAAGCTTGTCGTCTTGAAAAATGATAATCTGATGCTGAACTAATTTGGAAGACTCTCAGATCTCTTCCCAAAAACTTTCTTCCTAAGATTTTGCCATTGAAGTGAACAAGAAGATTGAATCCATGACAATGGCAGAACTGGTGGGGATCTTGAAGACTTTTGAATAGAATAATCTAGACATCAAACAAGAGAAGAGTCTTTCCTTTCGCTCATCCACTGAAGATTTAGGTAACTCTGAGACTAATGTTGATAATCTTGCTTCACTAACAAATTTTTTTGGCAGGGTACTAAAGATATTCAATACAGAGAAAAACTTCTCCAAAGAAGGATTCAAATAATCTTTAAATCATAGCTCATCAAAATATCATAAGAAAAGCTTGAAGATTCTTCAAGATCCACCAAAGGAGTCCAATGCAGAGAATGTGGAGGCTTTAGTCACTATCAAAATGAGTGCATCAATACCGTAAAAAATAACAATTCCAAATCATATCATGCTCCGGTCAACCATGAAAGTTCTCAAGATGGCAATGAGGATAATAATGATGAAAAAGGAGGACTCGTAAATCACTTTGTTGCTTTCTCCAGCCGTCTCATTTCATACTCCTCTGACTAAGAAGAAGGTGCTGGTACGTCAGCATACATGACAGCAGAATATGACAGTGAAAATGTTGACTCATCCTCTGAGGAAGATGTTCAAGATATATACGATGACATGTACAAAAAATTGCTTTAGGTATGTGATCAAAACTCTAAAGTTCTAGATGAAAATTCTGTACTAACCCTGCATCTTGAGGAATATAAGAAGACCATTAAATCTATCTCAAATAAATTGAGCTCTTCGGATCTAATCACTATAGATCTTGTTCAAAAGATGTCAGAAAAGAACAAAAAAATTCAAATTCTTGAATACCCTATCTCAAAATTCAACACGGGAAAAGTGAAGCTGGATGTCATCATTGATCAATCCAAAAGAAGTGGAGATGTCCATGGAAGAGGCTACAAAGAAGATAAGGGAAAGATATTTCCTAACACACTTTCCGTGGGACCCACCTATGATGTTCAACAATATGATCCATACTATAATCGTGCTAGTAACAAAAGGTTTCTATCCAGAAAAACATTTATCAAATCTCAAAATCTAGTGTTAAAACCATTCCTTCTCTTGAATCCACTTTTACACGTTGCACCGAACAACTTGATTCTCTTGTGAAGACTCGTGTCGTGGCATGATGCGACTTTTGTCACCTTCCAGGTCATATCATTGATCAGTGTAACATTCTGTTTAAGAGTCTTTTTAATGGAAGAAAGATGACCCTTATCAGTAAGGATGATTCTTTTCGAAGACACTAGAAAATTCAGAAGAGAATAGATACCCAAATCTATTGTTCATGATTACAACTATTTTGTTGCATATACATCTCTTCATTCTACTACTGAAGAAGGTTGGTATTTTGACAGTGGATGTTCCCGTCATATGACTGGACATCGAGAGTATTTGATTATCTCTACCAGGTTTCGTGGCAAAGTCTCATTTGGTGATGGTCGAAGAAGCGATGTAATTGGTGTTGGCGATCTTATGCTCCCATCCCAAGTTGACGGGTGTTCTACTGGTTGAAAACCTAAAGGCTAACCTGATCAACATAAGCTAGATTTTATACTGAACATAATGTCTTATTCACTCGCTGTAGATGTTTTCAATGATGACTAACCCATGTCATGGCAGGAGAAAGATCCGTAGACAATTACTATCTTCTTTTGAAAAATTATGTTTGTTTCAGAACCTCAGACACCACTTGGGATCTTTGGAATGAAAAGCTATGACATATCAATGATCATGACCTGCTCAACATTTCTCACAACCAAGGTGTCATTGGTCTTCCTACTCTTCGAATATCTCACAATGGTGTTTGTGGACCTTGCCAACTTGGAAAACAGAAAAAGAGTAGTCACAAAGCTCTCAACTCCATTGTTACTTCAAGAGTTCTTGAAATCCTTCACATCGACCTCATTGGTCCGACAAAAGTCATCAACTCAGAGGAAAAAAAGGTACATTCTTGTATGTGTTGATATTTTTTCAAGATTTACGTGTGTTAAATTGTTGCAAGACAAAAGTGAAACATTCAAGAATTTCAAAACCTTGTGCACTCAAGCTCAAAATCAAAAGGGAAATTCTATTCGGAAGATTGTTCGCAAAATTCAATGTTTGCCGACTACTGCAATGCAAATGGAATCTCCCATGAGTTTTATGCTCCAATTAACTCCTCAAAATAATGGAGTTATTGAAAGAAAAAATAGGACACTACAAGAGATGGCCAGAGTGATGCTTAATTCAATGGATTTGAACCCAAAGTAGAGGGCAGAAGCGGTGAACACGACATGACACATTATCAATTGAGTGTACTTCTGCCCTAAGACTAATAAAACTACCTATGAGATCTGGCTAGGTAAGAAACCAATTGTTTCCTATTTTAATCGTTGTTTTGTTTTGAATGACAGGATGCACACATAAAAGTTTGCACCAAAGAGTGATGAAGGGACATTTCTAGGATACTCTACAACAAGTTATGCCTATCAGGTCTACAACAAAAGAACTAAGGTGATCATGGAATCTGTCAACGTTGTCATTGATGATGAGCCTCCTGCCGGTGTTACATTTGGACTCCCGAAGTCACTAGAGGACTTAGTCACCCTGCATAGAGAATCTTCCATAGACAAATCCTCTACTCCAACTCCTGCGCCAACGTCATCTGCTGAAGCATCAACAAGCTCAACTGAAAATACAGTTCCTGATGTGACACCTGATGACACACCAAGAGCCACACCCGAAGAAATTGTACCCTTTTACAGAGTGGCAAAGAATGATCCCATTACACAAGTAATTAGCTCTGTTAATTCGAAACGAAGTAAACGCATAGTTCAACAACCTGATTACAATGAAATTCCTCGCCTGAGCTGTTTCACATCCCAAATAGAACCTACTAACATCAAGACAGCTTTGGAAGATGAGTTTTGGATTAATGTCATGCAAGAAGAGCTAAATCAGTTTCAAAGAAATGAAGTTTGGGATATAGTGGAGTGTCTTTCAAATGTAAATGTTATTGGAACTAAGTAGATTTTTAAGAACAAGACAGATAAAAAAGGTGCCGTGATAAAAAAACAAGGCCCGTCTAGTTGCTCAGGGATATATTTAAGTGGAAGGAGTGGATTTTCAAGAGACTTTTGCTGCGGTTGAACAACTTGAATCAATCAGACTTCTTCCTGCCATCTCATGCAGTCTAAAATTCAAATTATATCAAATGGATGTAAATAGTGCATATTAAATGGAGTTATTGAAGAAGAAGTCTATGCGCGCCAACCTCAAGGGTTTGAAGATCCATATCTCCCTCACTATGTATTCAAGCTCAACAATGCATTGTACGACCTCAAGCAAGCACCCCGTGCGTGGTTTGAAAGGCTCACAAAACATCTTGAAAACAAAGGATACCAACGAGGCGGCTCTGATAAGACCTTATTCATTCACAGGTATGACTCTAACACTATTATTGCACAGATTTATGTTGACGATATAGTCTTTGGATCTATTTCAGGTGCATTAGTGAAAGAGTTTGTCTCTATGATGGAGCAAGAATTCGAAATGAGTATGGTTGGAGAACTCTCTATGTTTCTTGGTTTACAAGTTTCTTAGACTGAAAATGGCCTTTTATCTCTCAATCGAAATATGCCGAAAATCTTGTCAAAAAATTTGGACTCGCAGAGTCCCGTGCTGTCAAGACACCGATTTCCACATCCAATTTTTTTTAAAGATTAGGATGGTGTATCTGTTGATCCTAAACTATATCGCAGTATCATAGGCAGCTTATTATATCTTATTTCTAGTAGACCAGATATATGTCAAAGTGTACGTGTCTGTGCGCGATATCAGGCTGATCCAAAAGAATCACACCTCATTAATGCCAAACGGATCATAAGGTATGTCTCGTGGTTCAACTCTTTGCTTGACAGGTTTTATAGTGATGCCGATTGGGCTGGAGATGGTGACGACAAAAAAAGCACCACCGGTGGTTGTTTCTTCATTGGAGAAAATCTGGTGTCCTCGTTCAGCAAAAAGAAGAACTCATCGCCAAGCAGAAGAAGAATCATGGAGCAGAGTCTTCTTCAAGCTCCTCGAGTCGTGGCGGGTACGGAGGAGATATCCGAGCACGTGGTATAGGTCGAGGACGAGGGCGAGGTTGTGATATGCGAGGTTGCGGCAACAACTTTCACCGTCAAAATGGCACCACGGCCCAAAGAGATAAGAGAACAATGAAGTGCTACAACTGCCAGAAGTTTGGGCATTATGCATTGGAGTGCCGCAACAAGAAGCACGGCAAGGAATCGAATCTTACAAGATTCGACGAAGACGTGGCAAGGCTGATGTTCGTTAAGCAGGAAAAGAACATTGAACTGGGGAGAGACGAGGAGACGAGCGTCGAACGCGAGAGCGACGCTGAGCCCGGGCGAGAAGCGGTTAGAGACAAGACCGACCTGGAGGAGCCAGTTGACGTGAAGTCGAGCCCAGAGCCCGAGCTGATGATAGCCAGAATAAGGCCCAGCCCTCAGAAGATGGACAAAGAGACGGTCATGCTTATCGAGGACAAGGTTATTGCAAACCTCCTCGTAAACGGAGAGAAGTATGTCTATTCGATATCTGGTATTTAGACAATGGTGCGAGCAACCACATGATGGGAGACTGAGCTAAGTTTAAAGAGCTCGACGATAAAATAACAGGGAGCGTGAAATTCGGCGATGAATCGATCATCGAAATCAGACGCAGATGGTCCATTATGTTCCTGTGCAAGAACATGGACCAACCCTTGATGACTCAGGTGTACTACATTCCAAAGCTGAAGAGTAATATCATCAGCCTTGGTCAGATGACGGAAGTCGGCAACACGGTGGTGATGGCCGGCTCATACCTGAAAATGTGGAACCAAAGTGGCGCCCTGTTGATGAAGGTGAAGAGAACGCTGAACCGGTTGAACAAGATACTTCTGGAGACGGGCCAACCCGTCTGCTTAATGGCGTCCCTAGCATATCCAGCGTGGTTGTGGCACGCACGACTTGGGCATGTAAACTTCTGCGCGCTCAAGATGATGGGAGATACGAAGATGGCCTTTGGGGTATCGAAGATTGAGCACTCCAATCAGTTGTGTGAATGTTGCATGGTGGCCAACAAGCAAGAGTGCCACTTCCGATCAAGGTCAAGTTCTAACCAGAGCGACCCCTCCAACTGGTGCACGGTGACCTTTGTGAACTGACTACCGTAGCTACCATAGCCAGCAACAAGTACTTCTTTTTACTTGTTGATGATTACAGCCGTTGGATGTGGGTTTTTACGCTCAAGGAGAAGAGTGGAGCCTTTGAAGTCTGCAAGAAGTTCAAGAGGCTCGTGGAGAACCAGTCTGGACATAGACTGAAGACCTTACGAACCGACCGAGGTGGAGAGTTCACGTCCCAGCAGTTCGGAGATTTCTGCAATGGAGGAGTAGAACAACACCTCACCGCACCATACACTCCTCAGCAGAACGACGTGGTGGAAAGAAGAAACCGGATCGTCATGGACACAACAAGAAGTTTGCGGAAGAGCATGCAAGTCCCGACGAGGTTCTGTTGAGAAGCAGTATGACACGCGGTCTACTTGTTGAACCGTATACCGACGAAGGTGCTAGGCAAGCGCACCCCTTACCATTTATGGAAAGGGAAGAAACCTCATCTGGAGCATTTGAATGTGTTTGGGTGCACCGCACATGTGAAGACTGTGGGACCACACCTTAAGAAGCTCAATGATCGGAGTTAGCCGATGGACATAACAAGAAGTTTGCTGAAGAGCATTCAAGTCCCGGCGAGGTTCTTGGGAGAAGCATTACGACACACGGTCTACTTGTTGAACCGTCTACCGACAAAGACGCTAGGCAAGCGCACCCTTTACCATGCATGGAAAGGGAATAAACCTTATCTGGAGCATTTGAAGGTGTTTGGGTGCACCGCACATGTGATGACTATGGGACCACACCTTAAGAAGCTTGATGATCGGAGTCAGCCGATGGTTTAAGTTGGCGCCGAAGAAGGGAGCAAGGCACACAGGTTTTACGACCCCCAACGCGGCAAAACACATGTAAGCAAAGATGCTGTGTTTAAAGAGGAGAAAAAATGGGAGTGGCGAGACGAGAACGAAGAGCCGGAATAGAACTCGGTGGAGTTCACACTCGAAGAGGAAGATGCGATCGAGCTGGAAGAGGGAGAGAGTCCCTTCCAGGGACTAACAATGCCCAGTTCGACTGAAATTAGTTTGCCTGGAACCAGCACGACTGGAACTAGCTCAGCGCCAAGCTCGCCTAACCCGGGATCAGGCATGATCACCCCGATCCCAATAACAGTTAGTTCAGGAGAAACCAGCTCAGGAGACTCGTCGATCAAAGAAGGACCAAGAGGGTTCCGTTCACTATCCGACGTCTACAAAAAAGCACGAGAGCTCGATTTGAGCCCAGTAGAGCTCTTGTTGGTGAGCGCTAAGGAACCAACCAACTATCCCGAGGTAGCCACCGAGAGGGAATTGCAGGAAGCGCTGAAAAAGGAGTTGGAGTCCCTTGAGAAGAATGAGACGTGGGAGCTTGTCGGCCTTCCAAGAGGTCACAAGTCCGTTGGTCTAAAGTGGGTCAACAAACTCAAGAAGGACTTAGAAGGCAACGTCCTCAAGCAAAAGGTCTGACTGGTTGCAAAGAGCTACGTGCAGAAGCTAGGAGTAGACTTTGAGGAAGTTTTCGCTCCAGTAGCCAGACTCGACACAGTTAGGCTAATCCTAGCCCTAGCAGCTCACCGAGGTTGGAAGATCCATCACCTGGACGTTAAATCAGCGTTCCTGAATGGTGAATTGGAAGAAGAAGTCTATATTGCTCAACCATAAGGCTTCTTCGACAAGACCGCAGAGCACAAGGTGTTCAAGTTGTCAAAATCTCTTTATGGGTTGCGGCAAGCACCACGTGCATGGAACACTCGACTCAACAAGAGTATGAAGAGTTTTGGTTTCAAGAAGTGCCCCCAGGAGCAAGCGGTCTACACGAGAAACAATCGAGGTGAGGCCCTAATTGTCGGTGTGTATGTTGACGACCTAATCGTGACTGGATCCATTGCAGAAGGCATAAATGGATTCCAGAAACAGATGATGAAGAAGTTCGAGATGAGCGACCTCAGACTACTCTCATACTACCTCGGGATCGAGGTCGATCAGAAGCAGGAATGCGTCACGCTAAGGTAGGCGGTCTACGCGAAGAAGATTTTGAGGCAATTCAAGATGGCGGATTGCAACCCGAGCAAATATCCGATGGAACCAAAGTTAAAGCTCGAGAACGATGCAGAAAGAACACTAGTGGATCCCACGGAGTACAGGCGTATGGTTGGGTGTCTCAGGTACCTAACCCATACCCGACCGGACAACTCATATGCAGTTGGCATAGTGAGTCGTTACATGGAGAAGCTTACCGGTTTACACCAGCAGGCTGTGAAGCAAATCATTCGTTACGTAAAGGGAAGGACGAGCTGCGGGATCTAGTATGGAAGACGTAGTGGAGCCAAAGAACTGGTCAGTTTTACCGACAGTGACCTAGCCGGTGATGTCGATGACAAAAAGAGTACCGGAGGGATGGCGTTGTATCTTAACGGGAATTTGATCATGTGGCATTCCCAGAAGAAAAGAACGGTGGCCTTATCGTCTTGTGATGCCGAGTTCATGGCAGCGACCGGAGCGTCCTGTCAAGCATTATGGCTAAGGAACTTACTCAATGAAATAACAGGAGCCGATCAGAAACCAGTGACTCTCTACGTAGACAACAAGTCCGCAATCGCACTGATGAAAAATCTAGTGTTTCATGGACGTAGCAAGCACATCGACACTCGCTTTCACTTTATTCGCGAGTGTGTTGAGAATTGAGAGATCATTGTGGAATTTTTCACCACCAAAGAGCAACGTGCGGACATTCTCACTAAAGCTTTAGCAAGAGTCGAGTTCGCGGAGATGCGAGAAAATCTCGGTGTGAAGAACCTCTAGCCACGTCAAGCTTACGGGGGAGAATATGTCTAGGAGAATATAAGACATAAGGAATGACGTCAAAATAAATACATGACTAGCAAGTTTCGTTTGCTGAGTTGTCTTTACAACTTGTTATAAAAGTTGGGATAGTTTAGTAATTTTATAATAATTCTCTACCTATATAAACCCCCCACTGACCCATGTATTGTACTCACTCCTTTTTCTTGTAATTCAACGTGTTATAAACAGAGAGCATTTCACTCTCATTCCTTTGCCTTCCTAATTCATAGTGCGTGTGTATATATATATATATATATATATATATATATATATATATAATACAAAAGGAGGGTGGCTATTTGAGAAAGACAGTGTGTCGTTTATTTCAAGGGTGGTTAAAGATCCATTTAATACCAACATTAGCAATGACGTCTAAATAAATATTTTCGTAGCAAGTTTCGTTTGCTCAGTTATTTTTAAAACTTGTTATAAAAGTGGGGATAGTTTAGTAATTGTGCAAGTAAACCTTGGCCGATATAAGACAACCAAATGATGTATTCAAAAGAACTTCAAAAACATTTGCCTTCAACTTCTCTTATCTCCATCAGATTAAATATTTCATCCTCTCAATAGTGTGCCTTTATTATTCTTCTATATTTTATACCTCCACCATATTCTAATAGTGTGGCAATTTTGTGTAGTTTACAATAGTTTAGGCTTTGTGGCAAAAGTTCCATTTATTTGGAACTAACATCTTGGGGACCATGACCCCGTATCATTTAAGCTCTAACGAACTGCTAGGATGTTTGTCAAACCTCGCTGTAATTCAACTATAAACCCGAGGTTGCACTCGTTAGTGATACAATATATATTATTCCTTTAATTACAGTAGGGTGTCCATTGATACAATCAAATTCGGGTTATTGATCTTTCACTTGATGATCCACACATGAGCAAGCAGTTTTTACCGTTTTTCCCCTCATTGCATTTTCATTATTGACTCAGTCAGTAATATCACGAGTAACCCACTTATAATTTTGATTCATAAGTTGCCCACGGGTACCTCTCACTTCTCACCATCGATAATCAAGGGAATCATCATGACTCTGAAGAGAGTTATGTGATGCCCATCTCTATGACCAAGCTACCCTTACTGCTGACCATCATGTTCCCAAAATAATAGTGTTGGGAACAACATTAATGTTTTGTGCTCTTTAACGGTTAAATAGAAGAAAAATCAAGGCAGCAGCTCAGACTCAAGATCACTCAGGACTTAGATCGAATATCCATTTGATCATCTACTAGTGACTCAACTCTAAGTTATCAATGACGGTCTTATACGATAACTTCCGGAGTTTAAGCCAGGTCCATTCCAGTATGAAGACACTTCATACTTAATGCACTTATAGTGAGTGTGACACACACAAAATCCAGAATAGAATTATCACTTAGTCACATTAATGAGCTTATACGATTAATGGGCTCCCACCAAGTTAATCAGGTCACAGATAATTTTAAGTTCATTTATTATGATTATTAATTCTTCCTCACATTGGCTCTTTTATGATAATAATAACATAATTGCATCTTTTATGAACTAAGGAACAAACATTATATTTTACTGTACCAGAAACTATAATAAGATTAGAATAATAAGGACCATCTTTTATTCAACGACTTATCATAATATTTTACAAATAAGTAAAATCAGCTTGTTTAAGGATACATGTCCAAGAATCATCCACTCCCTTTCCGAAGTCCCTATCTCATCATGTCACCAGTTCAGAGAATCTGGTTGATTCTGCATGAAAGCCACAGATCCACGACGCAGAGTTACACGCTGGTCGCCTCACAAGGTCCAAACGCAACGCTGGCATGAAATCGCAACACCTCAAGGCCAAGCCCTCCAAGAAGCCCAAGGTCAAGCCATCTGCAGTTTCTGCTGATGTCAAAGGAAAAGGAAAGATCGATGAAGAACCAACTACAGTCTCAAAATTTCCTGCCAAGAAAAAGAAGAAAGTTGCACACCTGAAGGGGACTCGTGCCGTACTAGCAGACACTATCCACTTGAAGTAATTTGACACTACAGTTCAGAAAACGATGTACTTCTACAGGCACTGCGAGCTCACAAATGAGTGCATTATTCTCCTCGAGAAATTTAAAAACACAACAGACCCTGACACTCTCTAAGAGCTTGGATTGCTGAAGGTTGCCACCTCCCTCACTCACCATATGACTGTTGTGGTGTATGACTTCTATGCCAACCTTATGTACGGTTGCAGCGAGCCATCCTCTAAGTGGTTTTTTAGAGTCTACGTGCGTGGCAAAATGTATGAGTTCTCCCCCTCCGTCACCAATCAGGCCATTGGCTGGGAAGTCTATGAGGATGTCATCACATTGGGCGACCCCTCTCTGCAAGATTCACAACTCATTATTCGTGCTCTCTCCAAGAACGACAAGCTCAAGTGGCCAGCCAAAGCTGTGAACTTCAGGGCCTACAAACTGACTGCTCTTCACTACATTCTATGGAAGTTAGTTCAAGGAAATATCCTCCCATCTACGAACTCCAATATTGTCACCATGGGCTGCGGGAAAATTCTTTTTGCCATCATCACCAAGATGCGTATTTATCTGGCCAGATCATTTTTGAAAACATCATGCGTTTCGGCGAGTCAACCATTCTGCGTACTCAGAACCCTGGTCTCTTCAATAAGGAGGAGATTTCCATCAATGCTGAGCCCATCTTGATCAACAAGACCAGCTTCAAAGGAGAAAATTGTGATCTGATCAAGCGTGCCACTACCGTCACTCCTGCTGGTGCGACACCAGCCATCTTTTCTGAAAGCATCGAAGGAGGTGATCTGTTTCTCTCTATCTGCATTGCATCAACAAAACCTTGGAACAAAACCTTGTAATTCAATCTGAAGAAATGGGTCAAGACTGCTCAAGCCTCTGCTGAGGGTCGCACACCGGCCAAGATCCCGGAAATCTGATTCAGAATCTCCAGCCCGTGCCAAGACCTTACGACGACTGCTGACCCCAATGATATTCCTGCATCTTCCTCTGCTCCCTATGCACCCAGTGATAAAGTTATTGATGCCTCGTCAGATGCTAATATGGAGTCTGCTCATAAGGATGTTCACTCAGAATTTAAGGAAAATGCCAAAGATGATGCCCAGAGTGACGACAACGAGAACGACAGGGCGGATGATGACAAAATTTCTACCGCCGACTCCTTCGAGGAAGATGAAGATGTTGCGTCATCTGAAGAAGATTCTCCTCCCACGGACATGAAGAAGTCTCCTGCCGGCACATATGACGATGACTACAGTGTTGGGTCATCCTCTT
The DNA here is from genome assembly GCA_954871525.1 of Parietaria judaica. NCBI lineage: Eukaryota > Viridiplantae > Streptophyta > Magnoliopsida > Rosales > Urticaceae > Parietaria > Parietaria judaica. Next base: position 13,221,429 of record OX940872.1, read on the forward strand.
CCCGCTCATCCTAAGCCAGTTTGAGTCGGTTCTTCTTCGGTAATTCCTGGCCCAAGGGGGAGAAATCACAGTCGTGGAAGCATTTTTAGCCTTTTTATTTTATTTAGTTTCAAACTCATGCATCACTAGAACTTGTTTTTTTTTTTTTTTGTATATTTTGACTGCTTGCTTATTTTTGTTTGAATGATTTTTTGTTTGTTACACGATTGTGGTTGAAATATTTTCAGGAAATCTTCAGGTACACTAACATCTTATGCAGGTCTACAAGTGCTCAAAGTCTGATGTTACCTCTGCGGCCATGGCAACAAATGTCATCCTGCCTGCTGCTTTGACGTTTTCGTGTCTGAAGATCTCTACGGCTTTCTGAAATCAATTGTGCCATAAATTGCCAAAGGGGAAGTTTTTTGAAACATGATTTGCGATTATTGAGTATTCATTATTTCATGATTCAATTTTTCTATTTATGGAAAGTATTGACATCTTTGATGTCATGGAAGCTGCTAATGTATTTCAAAAAAGTAATAAGTTGCATCCTCAATCAAGGAGTGATTGAGTCGTTATCTACCTGAAGTTAATGTTGAATGTCGCGCTGGAATGAATGAAGAGATTTGCGTGATTATTTAATCAGCGGAGAGATTTTAGGAGCTGATTTATGGAATGGAATTAGCGTTCAGCTCCTATATGTCCCAGCTAATAAGGTACTATTTCGTTAGCACTACATCTCTAATCTTCGGGAGAAGTCAATTAGCAGTTTCACGAGTGAAGTGAAGAAGGACGGGACGTGCGTTGATGATTGTTGCAAGGGGATCTTGCATATTCATCAAGACTTTACTATGGATGTCAAAGTTGTTGTCGTGACAACAAGGGGGAGTTTCCTGTTTACGCTTTGAATCCTGATCGTATTACTGATTGTAATCTTCATTTGTAATCTCTTGTTTGATTAATCTGGATGAGTGCCCCGCAGAAGTAGTGACAGAAAGTCCGAACTGCGTTACCAAAAAGTATTGGTATTTCTTTACTGTTCCGCACTCGCTTTATTCCCTTCCTTCACATTCATAACGTCATATTACATGTGCAACGCGAAAATACGTCTTAACAGATATGATGATGAAGAAGAAATTACATACCAATATTTATTTCTTTTTAATTGTCGGACTTTTGGGAAATGTCTATTCGTTAAAGATATTAATAGATTAATATATATATATTAGGGTGAAAATTTTGTAACCGTTTCTCGGTATCGTCTCGGTTTCAGTATCGATCCCGGATGGGTTTATAAAAAAAACTGATAAATTTAGTTTAAAACCGATAACCGATACTTATCGGTTACCGGTTTTCGATACCGATACCAATACCGATAGCCAAATTTCTCGAATATCGGTATCGGTTTCGATTGTGACCTACATGTCATTTTAAAGTGTACTACATTCATTTTCTTAGCAAATTAGGGCACTTTCTGTGATACCTCACTCTCCCACCCACCCTCATTTCGGAGTCCGAAGTTCGGACACGGTAGTTTGTTTGATAAAAAAGAAATGACATGGCTTAATTATGTTTGATATTTTTATATATTAGACATGTACTTTTATACTTTGGAGTCCGAAGTTCGAACATGATAGTTTGTTTGATGAAAAAAGAAATGACATGGTTTATTTATGTTTTGACGTGTTTATTTATTAGACATGAATTTTTATACTTCGGAGTCCGAGGTTCGGACATGGTAGTTTGTATTATTTTTGGATTTTGCCCCGGATTATTCCCGATTTATGTCTAGGTTTATATTTATCGGTTTTCTTTTTCTTTTTTCTCGGTTCGGTCTCGGTATCGGTTTGATAAAAAACCAAGAGATTTTAGAACCGATACCAATACCAATACCAAAAAAAAATATCTCGATTATTCAATACCAATACCAAAAAAAGCTAATTTACCGATTATCGGTACCGGTTTCACCCCTAATATATATATATATATATATATATATATATATATATATATATATAATTCAATTACCTCAATATACCAATCGAGCGGGTTGGCAAAGCTAGCGTTGGATAATTAATACTTACAGAACTCATTTTTAGTTTTGTTCGTTTACAAACTCAAGTAATTTTCTTAGATTGGACAAGGATTTTTGTTTTAATTACATGAGATGATCATTTTCTTCTATATATGTTTCTTCTTTTTAAGGAATCTCTCCAAGACAAGTGGCTTTGATTCTTAAAAATAAAAAAAAGAATTAGCAATTTTTTTCTCAATTAACCTCTATAAGAGCGTGTGATATGTATATAAATCTTGAGACATGTATAATAATTAATATTAAACTCTTTTTTTTTATCTACGAATATTGTTTTCCTCTCGATATATAAATATATAAATCTTGAGACATGTATAATAATTAATATATAAATCTTATAAGATGATCATTTTCTTCTATATGTTTCTTCTTATTAAGGAATCTCTCCAAGACAAGTCGCTTTGATTCTTAAAAATAAAAAAGAATTAGCAATTTTTTTCTCAATTAACCTCTATAAGAGCGTGTGATACGTATATAAATCTTGAGACATGTATAATAATTAATATTAAACTCTTTTTTTTTATCTACGAATATTGTTGTCCTTTCGATAAATTAGTTAGGCAATATTTCCATATTAAATTGAAATGGACATGCTACCAACAATAAAATATATTAAAGATAGCAATCTTAGAGTTTGAAAAAGCAGCCAAGTTGCCAGTCTGTATTCATATCGTTGACCCCAAAACCCTATTAATACATGAGCTCTTGGCCAAAGCAAAGATATCATATCATTTGGAGCTTTAACGATGTGGAGCCAAATCATATTGGGTTTGGTTGTGATATGCGTCATTGAGAGGATTATAAGAAGATTTTCAAGCAGCTTTAGAGCTAATAAGAGCATCAATGGCGTTCCTTTGCCTCCTGGTTCGATGGGCTTGCCTTTTATTGGAGAGGCTCTCAGTCTCTTGGTCACAAGTTACTCTCTTGATGTTCACCCTTTTATCAAAACCAGAATCCAGAGGTGATCTGAACGTTGCCCTAATAATATAATATCTCTATATACACACATATATATAATTTCACTATCTGTTTTTACGTAAAATTTTTTTTGACATGTATATCTAATTAATATATATATATATATATAATGTTAATTTGTTGAAAATTTGCAATCAGAACGAGTAAGTGTCGAGTAGTTCGAAACGTCGAACACACGAGTATTGAATATTGCTTGAGTGTTGTCTAAAACACTTAAAATTAATAATAAGCGTAAAATGTAATTTAATTATTTATGGAAAAATACCAAAATAATATTACAATTTAGTTTATTGTCGCTCCGAGGTTATTCTAAATTGACGCAAAAACTTATTCCTCACTTCATAGTTTAAAATTACTTAAAAATATTCTCGTATTATATTGAGTCTCTTGTTGCTTTATTATCGATCTCGATTCTTTTAACAATTACCGATGATCTCTTACGGAAAGTCTTTAATTCTTCTGTTCTCCACAAAATATCAAGTTGAAACTCGTCAAATTCAAGAACAAAATGTCCATTGTATTATCTTTCAGAACACGCTCTCAATGTATAATGATCTGTATTTGTTGTAATATGAGATAGATACGGAACTATATTCCGAACAAGCATCATCGGTCAACCCATTATTGTCTCGGCGGATCCAGAAGTCAACCACTACATTCTTCATCAAGAAGGAAACCTGGTCGAGCTCTGGTACTTCGACACCTTCTCAAAGATCATCGGGCTTGACAGTGAAACGCAAATGAATTCGCTTGGAGCTATTCACAAGTACACGAGGAAGACTTTGCTCAACGTGTTTGGCGCTGAGAATATGAAGCAAAGGCTGCTTCCTGAGATCGAACATTTGGTTCGCAAAACACTAAATTCATGGTCAAGTCATGAGGAACCCGTTGAAGTCAGACACTCCCTACTAGCTGTAAGTCATCAATTTTAAAACTTAGGTTTTTCAACTAAACATTATGACTTATAAACCAAATTAATGGTACATCAAGTGTTTATATAATCTTTAAAATTGTTGCACATAACGTACAATTTTTTTATTTTTTTTTAAAGCACAGAACATACAATTATTTTCTGTCTGTTAGTGTTTGTGACCAGAATATATGTTTTTCGAGATTAAATATTACAATTTAGTTAATCACTTTTCGGGTACTACATGGATTTATCAGACTCGTATAAACTTTTCGACCTTATATAAAGTATAAATATATATAGAGTAAAAACTATATAAAATAATATTTTTGGGACCGGAGAATTTTATTATATTATCGATGTTATTAACTTATCGAGGTAAAATTTGATCATGTTATTTAAAGGCGAGACCATACAAAAATATTATTTTATCAAAGTTTTTAATTTATCGAGTATTAATTTATCGAGGTTTTATTGTGTGTGTGTATATATATCTTATTTGCATTAAGACTTAATTTATAAGTTTTTTGAGAAAATTCTCCACTAATATTAAATTTATTTTTCGATGAGAGTTGACTTCTTCTTCTTCTTCTTCTTCTTCTTCTTCTTCTTCTTCTTCTTCTTCTTCTTCAATTAAGGTTTCACGTGAATTCTCGTGTCAGACTTCTCGTTACTTTCGTAGTATTTTGTGTTTAACCTATAGTAATTTCTTTTATTAAAACTCTCTTCACTTTGTTGCTCTTCCTCACTTTGTCAAACAAACCATTCTCGTAATATCTATTCAGTGTTTTAAGAGATCACACATCCATATATGGTAATAACATTTTCGTATTATATATCCAACATATAGCGCCATTAAATAATATATTCACCTAATATTAGATGCTAATTCAACACGAATATACATTATTGTACGTGTATATTAATTGTGATGCTAATTCAATACGTATATATATTGCTTTTTGCTGTGAATATAATAGGTACTCGTAAATTTTGTGGCAAAGAAATTCATCGGCTATGACGCTGAAAATTCAACTGAAAATCTGAGTGAGATATTCGCAAACGTCACAGATGGCTTCGTAGCATTCCCTTTAAATCTTCCTGGAACAGCATACAGAAGATGCGTACAGGTAATATCATGATTATCAAACAATTAGTAATTATTTATATATATATATATATTTATATATATAATTTTCTCCTAAAATAATGGAAACAAACCTAACTTATATTACGATAAGATATTCTCTGAATGTAATATTCACTCGATGACGTTAACAATATCTTTTTTGTGAATTTGATTTGCACCACTTCTAAGTATTTTTGAAATAAATATATTTTTGGAGAGTAAACTAAAATATATAAATATATCTTCACGATTCTATTTTGTTTAATTTATAATGTTAGGTTAGAATAAACTAAAATATCCTCTTAATTATTTGGAGAGTATCTATGTTTTTGTCGCCAGCCACAACCAAATCTTTTGAAAACACAGGCACAATTTTTTAATGGCTCATATTAAACGAGTATTTCTTAACATAATGAGTATATTAATTGAGCTATTAATTAAATAACTTAATTCCTAGGACATAAGCTTATATTAAACGAGTATTTCTTAACATAATGAGTATATTAATTGAGCTATTAATTAAATAACTTAATTCCTAGGACATAAGCTTAATTATTGGTCTATTATTAGTGTGTAATATGGCGTCCCACTTTCTTCTTATTGCAAAATGATAAAATTGGATGACACCAACCTCTAAAATGGTATTAAATTAGAGATGCTTTTCTAGAATACGTCAGTGTAATTAATTACTTAATTAATTAACTGTTTTCTTACCTCTTACTCTTGTAACTTAAAACCATAAACTGTTTAATAAACTCCTACGATTAAAAAGAAAAACTTTTAAGTAAACCGTATTTACTTTTTCACGAGTCAAAAGTCGATGATACGAGGCTATAACAGTTTTCTTAGAAAATAAGCTTACGTGATAGTCTTTGGGTAATTAACAGAGCTAGACGAACAAAATTGGCACCTAGAGCCCTCAAATTTAAGGGTCTCATTTTTTTATATTCATTATTTTATACTTAATAAAAAATGAAACGATCTAATTTTTTTAATACACGGCCCCTACAAATTTAATTAGCTTAGAGCCCCACCTACCCTAATTATTGAAGGCCTACGAAAAACCTACGATATTGATTAAAAAAACTCAAACCCTACAAGAACATTATAAAAGAAGAAGTGAGTTGAAAACTTGAAATATTACCTTTAATAAGTTTATTTTGGGCGAAAACATAGGCTTTCCATAAGATTATTTTTTTTTTTTTTAAATCAAAATCTGTTTTTTGGCTTTCAAAACAATATTTTTTTTTTATAATTATTATGTAAATTATGTTTGTATGGATATAGCTTTAATCGGAAAAAATATCAAAATAAAAATAAAGGTTTTTATGTATTCACTTTTTTCAAAGGTAATGCTCGTAAAATTTGATTGGTAGAAATCGTGTGAACAGGGTAAACAAAAAGTGTTCAATATGTTGAGGGATATGATAAAGCAGAAACGTAAAAGAATGTCGCATGGCGATGAAGCTGAAGATGTGCTTGACCAACTTAGTCGTGACATGCACACCCAAAACTTCTTAACGGAGAATTTTGTTCTTCACTTCATATATGTGAGCTTATTCGCTTCCACCGATACCATTCTGGCCGTCATTCCATTAGCCTTGAAGTTGCTCGAGGAACACCCTTTAGCGCTGCAAGAATTGAAGGTATGAAAATTATTTTTTTGCAAAAATGACCCAAGTGAGATTTCATTAAAAAACATACTCTCATCCGGCACTATTCATGTTTCTATTTTCTTAGCAGGGGTATTTAATGGTATGAATTTGATTCAAAACACAAATGAGGTCTTTTAGCAGTTTATTTCATAAAAATCTTTACATATTTCAATTCAGATTTATTGAAACTTTACTCAATGGGTCCGTTTGACATAGCTTAATTTTTACAAAAATTAAGTTTAGTTATAGTTCAAAAATCAAACAATTTTTTAAAAAAACTGACAAGCTGTGTTTGGCAAATTGTTAATAAAACAGTTGTTGATAACAAAAACTAATTTAGCAGTTGGTGAAAATATTTATTTAGGCTAAAAAGACTATAAATAGACTAAAACCGTATTTTTATTTTTAGAAAAAAAAAAACCCACAAGCTACGAATTCTCGCTTTTACGATTCACGTAAAAAAATCTAAAATCAATTTTGTGCTTTTTGGAAAAATAATTTTGCTAAACAGCTGAGTATCGATTTAGTTTATTTTAAAAACAAAAACATATTTAAATAAGCTGTGCCATACGCACCCAATAACCTTATCATAAATTCTCAAAATAATTCTTATTTGCAGAATTACAGAACTTGGAATATCACATTTTAATTACAAATATCTAGTACGTCATTGAGTAAAGTTTCTCTTTACCAATTACAGTATCTAATAGCTATGTTGACATTTTTGTTACGATTTGAGCTCATTATGTTTTTTTTTTTAATAAATAATTATAAGGATGAGAACGATTCATTGATAAAGAAGAGAGAAATCCCAGACTCCCCACTCACGTGGGAGGAATACAAGTCGTTGACTTTTACCCATCACGTGAGTTGTTCTTATTTCCTTATAATGACTTGGAACATTTTCTTTCATAACTTTTTGCATTATCATTTTAATGACTTATACTATATATATATAGGTTATCAATGAGGCTCTTAGGTTGACAAATATTCTTCCTGGATTACTGCGTAGAGCCGTCACAGATATCCCAATCAAAGGTACGTAAAAATGATATATTGATTCCTAAATAATTACACCAAAATGCTTCGTTATTAGTAATGTGTAATACAAACGGATAATAACGGTAGAATACTAAGTTGCACTTCAACGTTCTAAGGTTCGTTTTATCAAAAAAAAAAAAAAAATTGAATCTGAAATTTCTATATATTTTTCAATTTTAGTTTTTGATGCAGCAGAAGAAAAAAAAACGGCATCGCTAACCAGAACCGAAAATATAAAGGCCCGCCACTTTTATTCCCAACGAGTCTCACTCTGGAATCCATCACCCAAAATCGAGACAAAGTATGAGTGTATATGCTTGCCACGAACACAAAAGCAGAACCTAAAAATTCACTTCCACCGCATTCAAAAATAATAAAAGTCAAAACATTCTTTGTAGAGCATGGACACTCGATTTTTCATTCAACGATATTCTTTCTCAGATATACGTACGTATTATAATTATACTAATTAGTCACAGTTGACATAAATACCATTTTAAAAGCAGGGCTGTTTGGTAGTACTTTTGCTCTTTTTTAAGTTTTAAAACCATTTTGTGTTTGGAAGCATTCTCGAAAATGATTTTGGGTTTTGAGAAAAGATTCCTATGATATATTCCTTCTAAAAAATGCGATTGGTAATCTTTTTAACAAAATATTTTTGTGAAAAATAATTTTTGTTTTCTTTACTCTACATATAGGTGTTTTCATTTTGAAAAGTTAAAATTGTGAAAAGATATATACAATTAATATTTATTAAAACGTTATTTGATATTATTTTAATATAAAATGTATATTAAAATATCTATGTAGTCACATATAATTACGTTGTTATTTATCCTTTCATTGATTCATATAATGAGTTGCGCATATCTGACATATCCACATGTAGTATGAATATATATGAATATGATCATCAACCAGCAAAATTGCTTTATTCATTTATTTATAATTGAAATAGTGGATTATCCTTCTCTATTTTTTACTCATATTAATATATATTATTTAGTATAATTTTCTATGCAATTATTTATTTGTGTATATCTGATTATGTTCAATTAATTCCATTAATTTTTTAAAATCAATTTGAAAAAAAAAATAATTACACACTATTTTAATTTTCCTTTTCAAAAAACAAAATGTTACAAAATAGTGATAAATCATATAATCAAAATATTTTTGTAAACTCGTTTTTAAAAATTAAAAATGCAGACACAAAATGAAAATAAAAAACCCTTCCAAACGCGACTAATATATTTGGTTAGTTGAAATAAATACTTCTAAAATAATCCATGTTTTTTCTCTAGATAAAACAAAAAAGCAACCTAGAAATTTTTTCCGGGAATCAATCTTTTAACACTTCCTTATTTTTCTCCATAAACACACGTTTTCCATATAATTGTTGTTTGTTGTTTATGATTTATAAATATATTCTATTTTACTAGAATATTACACATAAAAAACTTAGCGTTTGGAAGCGTTTTTTATTTTATTTTGTGTTTGCATTTTTATTTTTTAAATTGTTTTATAATTACGTTTTGAAAATGTGACTGGTTAAAAAAAATTTGCACTGTTTTTTGAAAAGAAAAATGAAAACTATGTTTGGTTTAATTTGTTTAGAAAATAAATCCTTATAAAGATAAATAAAAATGTGTCCAGTGTATTTTTTTATCGAGTGTAATTAAATGAAATGTATTCAAATCAATTTTATTTCTTTGTGGCAAAAGTTTTTACAAACCAAAAAATGTCCTAATTTAAGCTCTAAATTTAATTTTTTATCATTGCAAAAATTTCAAACAAAAATAATTTTCAAATCTCTTATGGAAAAATAATTTTTTTATTTTTTTGAACCTTTTACCACGACAAAATATATAATATATGTCGCATATAATGACACATTTGTGGTACTTTTCCCACAAATATTTTTTTTCTTGTAATAAAATTATGTATGTAAAATGTAAACTGAGGAGAGAAAATAAAAAATAAAAAACAAAATAAAATACATTTTTTTTGTCTTTGTATATAAAGTAGTAGAAATAAAAAAAAATGCTTTTAGAAAATATTTTATCAAAATATTAAGCAATCACCCTTTTATCATGTTTTTTGATTAAATATTTTGGTAAAAATGAAAATATGTTTTGAAAATGTCTTCCAAACGCCCCACGTTTTTCATATAACTGTTGTTTGTTATTTATGATTTATAAATATATTCTATTTTACTACAATATTATACATAAAAAACATAGCGTTTGGAAGCGTTTTTTATTTTCGTTTTGTATTTGTATTTTTATTTTTGTTAAATTGTTTTAAATTTAGTTTCTCAATAAAGTATCAGTTTAATATTCATTATATTCATTTACACACACACATATACATTACTTATATGCGTATATCAGTTTCTAAATGATTGCAATATTAATAGGAATAAAATAATATATTTACATTAAAATAATATATCAGATTTGTATGCGTTTGTTATTCATATTAATAGGAATAAAATAATATATTTACATTATCAGCTCAAAAAACATTATTAAAATTAATTAAAAACTTAACATCATATTCATATTATATTCTCTTGATTATGATGTTCCGGTTTACATCATATTAACGAGATTAATTACAGTTTAGCAAAATTAAATTGTAATGCATTTTAAATCACATGTACGTGTTAATTTGGTATAGGAATTGTGATTCCAGCCGGTTGGACTATCATGCTTGTCACATCGTCTCAACACATGGATTCTACCAATTTCGATGATCCTCTCACCTTCAACCCTTGGCGTTGGAACGTAATCGTTTCTAATGATCTTTTCAATTTAGTCTTTTAATCTGTGTCAACGTTTACTATAAGTTTGATAATTTAATAGTGATTAAAAATCTTAGTTATAACTTGTATATTTATAATGGGAATTTTCAAGGACCTTGATCCCGACGTTATATCAAAGAACTTCATGCCATTCGGCCGAGGAGCTAGGCAATGCCCAGGGTCGGAATATGCTAGAGTTCTCATGGCTACATTTATTCATGTATTGGTCACTAAATACAGGTATTCGTTTAATTACGCAATTTTTATCTAATATTATTTTTACGGCCTAAGTTCTCAACGTTTATTATTTAATATCGTCGAAAGATTGCAACAACTGGCTTTGTGTTAGAAAATACATAAACGACATTGTCCATAACTTGTTTACAATTTTATTTTATTTTTACTATTGACATGTTTATAATGATCTTCTCTCGACGAAGTATTTTTAGTTAAAGGTATATTGAAGCCATGAAGCCATATAAATTTGAAACTTCAATTTAATTTCGGTCAGATAGTATTACATGAAATTGACCGTTCGTTTTTTTTTTTTTTTTTTTTTGCCGGTGGGTTACTCATGAAAATCGCACAGTATCTACAAAAGTAAGGATATTTTGAAAAGAAAAAAAAACCTATGTATATATAGTGGATTTCGAATAGAATTCGGAAATCGGGCAAGATTCGGCTTAGCCATGGAATTTTTTGTGTTTCGGTCAAATTCCACCGTCTACTTCTTTAAATGACATTGTTTTACTTTCCGTCTAATTTCCGACCCTCAAAAAATTATGCGGTGCGCTATTGTATTTAGTGTTATATTAACTTCTTGATCATCTGATTAACTTTTTAATGGTGATTATACAGGTGGACGAAAGTAAAAGGTGGCAAAGTTTCGAGAAATCCAATGATTGGATTTGGAAAAGAAGGGATGCACATTAATTTAACAAAAATATAAATTTGAGGGAAAATAATTATATATATATATATACATATATATATTTATATAACGTTTCAATAGTATTTATGTTGTTGTATTAATAGTTTGATAAAACGTCCTTACTTGATACGCAATATTCCTACATATTCATGAGGGTGGAGGTGAAAGCGATCACCCTGTGATTTTATGTACCTATAGCTCATATTATAGTTTTTTTTTTTTTTTTTAAATGATGGGATTTGAACTCAACACTTTAACGGCTGAGATTCGAGACTTAACACCCCATGTTATATGTTTCTAGTCCTAGATATAACTTTAGTAGAAACTTTATAATTAAAATAATTGTGGGGGCAATTAGCTTCATAATTGCTATTAAGGGAAAGGTTGTCTCTTGTGTTTGTTTAATTGCATCTTGTTTTTCTAATATAGCTGTTGGTTATGCCCGAACCCGATATTGTATCTCTCGGGTTATCGGATATCGACCCGATAACCATAACCGACATTATGGGCCCACACGGGCCCAAGCATTAATTATGATTCATATTAGTTAATAATAGATTAATTAATCAATGAATGGGCTTTTAGAAAGGCCATTAATTGGGCTTTTAGAAAGCCCACTAGGTCATGACCATAGGTTATTATAAATACCACATCATGAATCATAATTAAACACAACACACACAATAGAAACCCTAGCCTCCTAGAATTCGAGCTCCCTCCCTAGTGAGTCGAATTTCGTGGCTTCCTCCCCGGTTCAATCAACGGTTGATCATCTAAACACCGACAAGGATCTAACCTATCCTCCGAGGTGTTTTCCGGTCATCTAAGACGTTCCCGAGTGACGTGGTGGACGAAATAGAGGCGCAACACTTGAGGCGTTAAATCCCAAATTCGGAAAGCTCCAGAATCAAAGGAATCGGCAGTTATTCGGTACAGTTGGCAAAAGTACCGAAGTTTGGTAACGATCTCTAAACGATATCTTAATTCTCGTAATTATTCTAGATCTTTATTGTTCGATGATATCCCGTGATTTCCGCCTCGGGATTGAGAAAAGTCATCGAAAAACCCAACAGTGGTATCAGAGCCGGTCTGAGAAATTTTCGAAAATTAGATAAGTTGACCGAAATAATTTTAGAAAATTTTTGGTGTGATTAGATTTTCAAAGGGAGCGTTAGAAAATTAATTATGATTAATTTTGTGTGTTGTTCGGAATCCGATTTAGAATCGGGATTGGTTTTTATTTAATTTTAATGTGTATTATTAAATAAGAAAAAGGGAAAAACAAACGGCGGCACCACCACCGGAACCGGCGGCGATTTCACCGTCGCCGCCATGATTCCGGGTGGCGCCGGCGTTTGTGGCTCCCATTCGATGGGAGCCAATGGGCGACGGCTAGGGTTTCAAAACCCTAGCCAAACAATTTTTTTTTTTTTTTTTTTTGCGTGGGCCTGATTGGATCAGGCCCACGGGCTGGGTTTAACCCAGCCCACTCTCGCTTCGGGTGGGCCTGATTGGATCAGGCCCACGGGCTGGGTTCTAACCCAGCCCAAAGCCGCCCAGCCCGGATCGCTATGATCCGGGCACACCCAACCCGGGTCTGACCCGGGTACCCGACCCGGGTTGGACCCGGGGCTTCGGCCCGGGTCTACGCTGACCCGGGCCCACACCGAACAGACCCGGATCCGGGTCCTTCTTGACCCGGATCCGGGTCAAAAAATTTAAAAAAAAAAAAAAAATTCCGGGCAGGGGCTTTCGGCCCTGCCCGGTCTCCCCCTTCGTGACCGGGGTTGCCCAAGGGCAACCCGTACAAGCTCGGGTCTATCCCGAACTTGTATCTCGGTATTTGATATTTAATTATATTTATGTTTAATTATTTTAAAATACGATTTAAAGTGTTTATTTTATTTTATTTATAATTATTATAAATATCTTTAAATATGAGAATTGAAAATCTAATATATATATGATATTAATTATTAATAAATATGATTTATTCAATATTATTATCAATCTTATGAAGTTTGTTTCCATTATTGTTTATGTTATTTCATTTATTGATTCACAAATTGTTTGTTCATAAATTTTATTTATAATCAATAATTCTTAATTAGATTAAGATAATAATTAATCTTTTATTTATTATAGTAATAGAAAAGATCTAAACTTTAATGGAAATAAAAGATATATATATTATGATTAGAGATAGTTTATCTATAAGATAGTTATTTATCTTTTATTTTGTAATATGACAAAGCTTGATTAAAGATATCTTATCTATAAAGATAGTTATTTATCTTTTATTCATTTATAGAAAAGATAAATCATGAATTAAGATATTTTATCTTTAAGTGATTTATTTATCTTTTTATTTAAAGATAAAAGGTTTTGTCTTTAAAAATTTCATAATATATATATATATATATGTATACTTTTAGAAGTATATTTAATTCAAAATAGAATATATTTTACAAAATAGGATTATGTATTACATATTCATTGTCTTAATTCTTAGAACATTTAAATTAGTTAACTATGTTCAGTTTAAGACAAAAGTTAGGATCACCAAAAACCCCTCAATAAATATTAGGTATAATGTCTTCCAACGGCTGGGTCCTCGATCTAATTGAGAAAAGTTTTGAGTGTGTCTCTAACCCAAGGGAGTACTCTTATACCCTCTTTTAGACGCGTAGGGCGACCTATACTGTCCGCCGATTCACCCCTTGGGTCTACCTAAACGAGTACTCTAATTAGATTAGATATCGTAGACAATTCTTTTGAAATCGGTTAGAATGATAAATGAAAAAAATTGTTTTTCTTTTCTAAACGTCAGAGATAATATAGGATATTAGAGCAATTGTTGACTTTCTCTGAGTGACTAATTAATGGAATTGATGAGGGTTACTTTTCCATTAACAAATCACGAAATATTATATAAAGTCCTTATAATATATACTTTTATGTAACATCTTTATTATAATAAGTAATTTATAATTTACATGTAGTTACTAGAATTAATATTGTGCTTAAATATTTTACTTTTAAATTTGTAGAATATAATTATCTCTAACTCTGTCTGTTTATATATATATATTAGATATGGACCCGTTGAATCTCATGGCTTCAGAAGCAGTGAAAGAATTCAAAGCTGCAGTGGAAAACAATCGTCTTGACGATTCCAACTACTTATCCTGGTCAGAGGCATTCAAAAGAATGCTAAGGAATGACGATCTTGGTTTCATAGCCAAGGATTTGCCGCCTTCTATGCCTGACAGAGATACAGGCTCAAAAGAAGACTGGATTAGCTATCATCATTATACAATGAAGTCCATTCATGTTCACCGACTCATTATGTCATCTGTGATGCCGATCATAAGACGTGAGATCGAGAACTTGAATGCACGTGATACTATCTTATACCTTGAGAAAACTTATGGGGATCGGAACCCCACAAGAAGGTACCAGCTGTTGTGGAAACTGTTTAATGTGAAGATGTCTATTAACAGTACCGTTAGAGAACATTACAACAGGCTGATGGGCTATGCAGACAGACTTTAACAATCTGGGTTCTATGTCGATATAGGCATGAGAAGATTTTGCATACTCCAGTCTCTCATTCCAGAACTGCGAAAGACAGTTAACATCCTTATAGAAGGAAACTGCAACTTTGACCACCTAGTCGATTTACTTGAAATTGGCGAAGAAAATATGAAGGCAGAAAGAAAAAGGAAATTGGAAGACATTGAAACTATGAGAAAATCCAAGATGAGTAAAGACTCACCAGACAAAGTCTCTGAGACTATGGATGTCGAACCCTCAAGCTCAGGTATAAACGTTATAACCAAAATCTTAAAGATTCATTGAATATGTAGTAATCTAGTTACTAACATGTGTTATTGAAATATTGTTTCTCACACAGAAGAATCTGATAAAGAGGAAGAGGAAGAGGAAGAAGAAGAAGAAGAAGAGGAGGAGTAGAGACTCTGAAAACTTACAATGTCCTGTTCGTGTGACAAGACATCCATGTTATCCGTCTTCTTTTTCCATCTTAAGTTTTAGTTTCAAGTGAATAACGATTGATTTATTTATGTTTAGACTTTCCATTAAGTTTGTTTTTGGAATAATATTTTGAATATTTTATTATCTAAGATATTAAGTTTGTTAATATTAATGAGTTGATTTATGATAAGTCATAAATATTTAATTCTAAAGTGCATAATAAAACAATCTTTTAGTTCCAATAGTTCTGAAATTATAGACATTTTTAAACGTCTATAAATTTTGATTTGTCAAAAGTGCATCACCTACATAAAGGAGGTTTTAGGTATTTCATCACCTTCACTGATGACTTCAGTCGATACGGTTATGTATACCTAATGAAACACAAATCTGAATCGCTTGAAAAGTTCAAACAGTTCAAGAATGAAGCTGAAAATCAGTTAGCAAGAAAAGTTAAAGCCATACGATCTGATCGAGGTGGCGAATACTTGGGCGATGATTTCAAAGCTTACCTCCGTGACATGGGAATCATTTCATCACTGACCCCTCCAGGTACACCTCAACTAAATGGTGTATCTGAGAGGAGAAATCGAACCTTGTTGGACATGGTTCGATCAATGATGAATAAAACTGACTTACCTGAGTCCCTATGGGGACACCCACTTATGACAGCAGCTACCACACTGAACTGTGTGCCATCTAAGACGGTTCCTTCAACCCCATATGAGATATGGAAAGGAAGAATACCGGATTTGCATTTCATGAGAATCTGGGGATGTGAGGCATATGTCAAGACTCTAATGTCTGACAAGCTCAGTCCCAAATCGGTTAAATGTAACTTTGTGGGATACCCAACGGAAACTCCTGGGTATTACTTCTATCAAAAACACACAGGCAAAATAATAGTTGCCAAAACTGGTGTTTTCTTAGAAGAAGATTTTCTCTCTAGAAAGTCTAGTGGGAGAAACATCGTTCTTAATGAGGAGCAAGAACCACAAGATACTCAAGAACAAGAAATGGACACAGAAGGTACTCACACATCGAGTTATGAACATGGAGATCAGATCATGGTTGATAACCAAATAGAAAACGTTGTTCTAAACGAAGAAGTTGAAAATGAGATTGTCAATGAAGAACCTCAAGAAAATATAATTCTATACGATGTGCCCATACAAGATGGGATAAATGAGCAACCAGATTACACACTGACATCACGAAGATCAATTAGAGAGAGTCAACCTCCTCTTAAATTGAACCTTCTTGTTTCAATAGAAGATGAAATTGTTCATGAAGACGATGGTGAAGAACCTGAATCTTATAACGAAGCAATGTCGGGAGATGACTCAGACAAATGGCTGGAAGCCATGAACTCTGAAATGGACTCCATGTATAGCAACGAAGTATGGGACCTCGTTGATGCTCCCAAAGGGTCGAAACCCATTGGTTGCAAATGGATTTTCAAAAGGAAGATCGACATGGATGGCAAAATACAAACTTACAAAGGAAGATTAGTCGCTAAAGGTTATCGACAGATTCATGGTATTGACTATGATGAAACTTTCTCTCCTGTTGCCATGTTCAAGTCCATAAGAATCTTGCTAGCCATTGCAGCATTTCATGACTATGAAATCTGGCAAATGGACGTGAAGACCGCGTTCTTGAATGGTGTTCTCGAAGAGGATGTGTACATGACACAACCTGAAGGTTTCATAGACCGCAAACATCCAAATAAGGTTTACAAATTGAAAAGATCAATTTATGGTCTTAAGCAAGCATCTCGAAGCTGGAATCGTCGTTTTGATGAATCAATTACTGATTTTGGTTTTGTTAAGAACAAAGACGATCCTTGTGTATATATCAAATCGAGTGGGAGCAAAATAGTTTTCCTGATTCTTTATGTAGATGACATACTGATAATAGGAAACGATACATCTGAACTCCAGACCGTGAAGGAGTGGTTGAGAAAATGTTTCTCAATGAAAGACTTAGGAGAAGCCGCCTATATACTAGGCGTAAAGATTCAAAGAAATAGAAATCAAAGAATCTTATCTCTAAGCCAAGGTACATATATTGACAAAATTGTTAAAAGGTTTAAAATGGACAAATCGGGAAAAGGTTTTACACCGATGACCCATAAGACATACTTGACCAAGAAGCAATGTCCGGTTTCTTCAGAAGAAATCAAAAGTATGGAGAAAATTCCATACGCTTCAGCTATTGGTTCAATAATGTATGCAATGATATGTACAAGACCAGATGTAGCTTTTGCCTTAAGCATGACAAGCAGATTTCAATCAAACCCTGGTTTTAACCATTGGACAGCCGTTAAGAATATCTTGCGTTATTTAAACAGAACAAAAGATAGATGTTTGACATACGGTGGTGCAAAAGAATTAACTTTTGAAGGATATTCTGATGCAAGCTTCCAAACAGACAGGGATGATTTCAAATCTCAAACAGGATATGTATTCTGTGCAAATGGTGGTGCTGTTACGTGGAACAGCAGTAAACAAGCTACGGTAGCTGATTCAACCACAGAATCTGAGTACATCGCCGCATCTGATGCTGCAAAAGAGGCTGTATGGATCAAGAAATTTGTTTCTGATCTTGGTGTAGTTCCTAGCATTGGTGATCCTGTGAAGCTTTTCTGTGACAACAACGGAGCTATAGCACAAGCCAAGGAACCAAGATCACACAAGACAGCAAAGCTAGTACTCAGAAAGTACCATCTGATCAGAGACATTGTTGATCGGAAGGACATAGAGATGAGGAGAGTAGACACTGAAGAAAATGTAGCAGATCCGATGACAAAATCTTTATCGAAAGAAAAGCATTCTCGTCATGCGGAAAGTATTGGGATAAAGAACCCATAAATGTCTGTTACGATTTTATTATCTGAACTTGATTATGGATCGGAGACAAATTTTATGTAATCATTATATTTGATTAGATTTGAAGCACATTATTATTTTCTTTAAAAGGCAAGTTTCATCATTTAAAAGCTAATATCAATATCTTATTTAAAGCATTGATATCAAGCTATACAAATGTAGTTCCTAAGATGTCTTCAAGACATTCTTGAATTTCCCCAGTCAAAGAAATCATTATGAAGAAACGAAGAGGGACTATCAATGATATTCATAATTGACTGGTACATGTTGTTAAGATAAAAGGAAGGAGTCCTTGATATCTAAGAGATATTCTTATACTTGTAGGCACTAGTCGGAATGACTAGCAGTGCTGGAAGACTCGCACTCTAAATATTCTCACATGGAAACAAAACCTTGATACAAGGGGATACTAAGAAACTTAGAGATATGAAGAGACTCCAAAGTTTGAGAACATCATGAGTCCATCACTGGGTAAGTTGCATGCTTAGATTACAGCTCAACGCTTACCGTAACTGGAAAGTCATAACAGTTGTAGTTGGGCATGTGATAAACCTTGTAGGATGGAATGACGTTTCAAGAAAACATGCATCCCCCCATTCCTTTTGGGGCTATACACTCGGGGCCTTCTGAATAGGATAAGTAAAATGAAATCTGTGGCCACAGGCAAAACAAAATAGTTTCTGTTTTGATGTTTCAATACTTATACCTGAATCAGAAAATTAGATCAGGCTTAACAGGTGTTCCAAACCATGACCTGTGCCGCATCTAGAGATGTAAAAGGATGTCGAAGGAATCAGTCATATACTTTATTTTAATCGTAAAGAACCACATGGTTCACCTCGATTAATCTATAAAAGAGGATTTAAAGTTTTGTAGATTGGGGGAAGTTAAGTCTAGGTGGAGGCCACTTACTTCTTGCATACTCACATGAGTATGTGGCCAACACTACAGAATCCTACAGAGTCACACCGAACTCGCAATTATTCTAGATCTTTATTGTCCGATGATATCCCGTGATTTCCGCCTCGGGATTGAGAAAAGTCATCGAAAAACCCAACAATAGCTTCATACAAGATATATATATATATTATATATATATATATAATAGTACATAAAAGATAAATAACGAGTAATCAATCACGACCCTAACCGAATAGTCTCCAACCATGACATCAGAAAAGAGTAACCTCTAACTATGTTGACGTGGCGTAAGGACTGATCTGGCGAGCTAACGCAGCGGGGCTGCTCCGTGATTATGCTCTGGCGTGCATTGTTAACACCTCCCTCAAATAGAAAGGAGAATCCAAAACTTTCGGTTTGCTTTTCATGAGATTAAACCGACACGTAACTAAGCCCTTAGTGAAAACATCCGCAACTTGGTCGAAGGTCGGGATGGATCAAATTTCAAGCTCTCATAGGAGGACTTAATGAGCTTTGACACTGTGCAGAGTATCATAATTAGATTTCACCATAAAATCAATTGACCATGAAAAATAGTAACTCATGACCGGTTTTAAACAGTGATAAGATCCATATCTTTTTCACGTTGAGACTCAACACACAACACATATTTGAATATATGAAATAAGTTATGAAATTTGAACATGATTAGAAAGTCGAATTAAAAACACCTTAATTAAAAACACAAAATACAAACACATAACGAAACAAAACGCTCCTCGAGACCAATGAAACACTAGTATTATTTCTGAAGACATGAAATTAACTAAACCCATTTTTGTTGATTTGGCATCTATTTGAGGAGGAACATCTTAAACCAATAAGCCGAGTACTTGAGTTTGCGTTTAAGATTGTCTTTGAAATCAATGTAAGTGATGCCAAATCGAACGGTGTAGCCCGCGTCCCATTCGAAGTCGTCCCAAAACGACCATAGATAATAACCCTTCACCTTCACACCCTCCCTGCAATTTTTATTATTTATCAATTTTCAGTTAGTTAGTTAATTATCAACTAAATATAGTAATAATAATAGCAAAGTGAACACGTACTAATAATATACCACTTTAATTTGTTTTAATGATCATTAAAATCCTTACAACTTAATAATAATACTCATTGGGTATATATATCCCTCTCGATTTGTTTTTTTTTTCCTTCTATCTAGTCCGCACAACTTATTCGCGACATTTTAATTAAAAAAATTATTGAAATAATGAATTATTATAAATAAGATCTAATTAAATAATATTTCACGGGACGTACTTGATAGCTTTGGCGAGATAGGTGAGATGGCCATGGTGGTATCTAATCCTCATGCTGTCCATGATGTTTTGACTCATTGGTAACGATGCGTTATCGGCCATTCCTGACAATCATTCATAAATTATTACTACAATCGAATAATAATATGAAATCTTATATGTATATATATCATTAAAGAAACTGTATTAAACGTTTGATTTGTTAGTTCCACACTTATCAGTCCGTTGACTGATTAACCCATTAAACATGCTTAATATTTGTACTAGCTAGAAATTTCTTAAATTAGTACTCCATAGATTAATAATATTGATTAAATTGTAGTTTTGCAACTCTGTCTCTAGAACAAACATGTAAATTAGTACTCGATAAATTTTGTGGTCCAAACTCCAAACATTATTAATTCATGAAAACTATATTATAGAGTAAAAAATAAGTTATACCGTTCTCGGTAACGTAAATTGTTGGATTATTGTATTTCTCTTTGATGTGCATCAAGAGCTGATAGAGTCCCTTTGGATAGACGAAGAGCCAACTCAAGGCAGTCTGTATATCACATGCACATTTTGAATTAGATATCTCAGTACGTACATGCATACATGATATATACATATATATATATATATATATATATATATATGTAGAGAGAGATTATACCGGAGTGCCTATTGGGATTCCATTTCTATTAGCTGCATGTCATGAGAAAAGCAAATCATGTTTAGAAAATAATAAGTTGAAGCATATTTATGGTAAGTGACTGATATACAACTACATATGAAGTTGGGGGCAGACCCATGATTACATGTCGGGGGTTGCGAACTAGCTATTTTCAATAATAGAAAATTCAAAGGACTCGAGGATTCTTTTTTTATTCTTTTATCTCAAATATCAATATATAATAGAAAATTCTTATAAATGTGGGGGTGACATTAGCCACCCCAAATTGCATGTGGGTCTTATGAACGGTACATTGATATTGTTGGACCAGATAATTTTATTATAATATCGAATTTTATTATACTTCCGCTTGTGTACAAATGTCATATAGCTCTTAAGATTTTTGATTTTTTATTATTGTTATGGTGATCAGTTTTTTATTTTTATAGATACAACAATTATTCAACCATTGACACCCAACATATTCTTACAATAGTTCTAAATTTTTTTATTTTTTATTTGTTATAAGGGTTTGAACACTGGACGAGAATATATTTACAGGTTCAAGTGTTCAACCACGTGATCTATATCATTCTCTCTTCTCTTGGTCGTTAACGTTCGTAATAGCAGTTGTATATTTTTACTAATAGAGAATGTCAACAAATCATGTGTAACAGAGTACGTACTAGAGACACTTGCGGCTCGGTCGGATACGTAAGTTCGGTTAGCTCCGGTGGTCAATGGAGCTGATTCGGCATAATTCCCAGTGTAGTAATTCAAGCCAAGGAAGTCAACGGACCCTTTTATTGACTTAGTTTGTGCTTCCGTGAACTTAGGCAGTCTATCTCTCACTATCAATCGCATGGTTTTAGGGTAGTTCCCAAAAGTTATAGGATCAAAAAACCTGTACAATTATACACAAATGACTATTAGTAGTCAATGATATAGTATGGTCAACTCAAAGGCTCAAAGTAGAAGTGCTAGAAAGCGACGCACTAAAACTATAGTAATTGGGATCCCGCCCGGGACTAGGCTTTTCTTGCCAAGGCCCGGCTAGGGTTCATTATTTTCTTTTCGGGACAAAATGGGGTCCGGCCACGGCCAAAACCAACCTTTAATCAACCGGTTTTATTTTTGATATCTGAATAGCTAAATTTGCTAAAGATGTAAATCTTCAAACAAGCCAAAACCTTTGTTTAGGCGCATTGTCAATTTAATCAATAGTGACATTCAAAATAAGTAATTATGACTATTGAATATAGTCCCCAAAATCCCCACCGAATTAAACCCGGATACCCAATTTTTTTTAAAAAAAAAAACGGGTACGGATATATCCGTATCCGGATATTACGCAACCCGGATATCAAAATATCCGGGTTTTTTTTTTTTTTAAAAAAAAACTTTTGATCTGGGCCGTTGGATCATCAAGATCAACGGCCCAAAAAATAGATTTAATTAAAATATATTATGAAAACCAAAACCCGGATCCGGATATATCCGGGAATTTTTTTTCCCGGTCCCAGATATATCTGTATCCGGGTTTTTGAAAAAAAACAAAACAAAACAAAACCGGATGGCATTTTGCCATATTTGGGGACTAATTGAATATCTTTAGTGCTAAATTTTCATTTCTTGTTAAATAAAAAAAAAAAAAAAAAACTCACCATCCAAAAAAGAAATCGAGGGCTCTAGAGGCAGCCCTAATGCTAGCTGTAGTATTAAACTTTGGCTCAAACCAATGTGTCACTATTGTAATGCCTATTTTCCCTTGTTGCTGAGGCTGCAATTAAATATATATAAATTATGGAGCTTATTATATGACTATAGAGTTTCAAATTAATATATATTTTCTTAGAATTAATATACTAACCTTATACTTCTGTCTATATAATTCTACGGCCGCGGCATGAGAGAGAAGCATATTGTGGGCCGCGATGTAAGGTTCAGTGGCCGAGTTACCGGCCGTGCAGTTCCCGACGAAGTTAGAGCATCGGCCGGGTGCAAAATTTCCAAAATTGTATCCGTTCATACTAAAACCGTTCGGTTCATTCATGGTGACCCAAAACTTCACGCGTTTTCCGAACGTTTTGAAGCAGAAGTCGGCGTATCCTACGTAATCCTCACTGTTCACGTATGAGAAATTGTTCAAATGTACCAAAAGTTTAAAAAATGGGCAAACTGATATAAGAATATATATATATATATATATATATATAATTAGGCTTACGTACATTATCTGAGGGTTCAACCAACTCTTGTACTCATCTTCTAGTGCTTGTGGTGTGTCAAAATGGAACAACGTTACGAATGGCTCAATTCCTAGTACAAATCGAGATTAACACTCATCGTCATGACAACATAGAATTAAGATTCTGATTATGAATGATAGATTATTTTATTTATTTATTATAATACTATGAAACAAATGTAGTTAATTAATCTTGTACATTAACATAAAAGAAAAATTGAAATTTTAATATTCTTACAAATTCAGCCGAAATTAAGATTTTAGATTATTATTATTTTTATCAAATTCGTATATTATTAGTTTTTATAATTGTTAGTTATTTTTTACTGTTGTATCTAATACACAAGTTAGTGTTCGAGCTCCAACGAATAAATTTGGCTTGGCTGCTTGAAATATAAAAATCACCAATATCTATTACTGAATTATATATATAAAGAAGAAGAATATTATTATTTACCATTGGCAAGTAGCTCATTGATGAGTTTGTTGTAGAATTTAACTCCTTTTATGTTCACTCCTCCGCTGACTTTCCCCTCTGAAATATGCAACACTTATTGACTTTCTTCTTATGAGGCAACATGCACACATATATCTATTTATATATATATATATATATATATATATATCATGATACTTTTTTAAATTCTCTTCGAAAATTTTATTATTTTGTATCACATTACTCCTTGAATTTTTTTTATCACTTCATTCTCTAAATTTATAACTTAATTACCCCTGAAACTTTTTTTTTATATATACTAATTTACCTTCTAGAGTTTTTGCATATGGACCATTTGCTAGAGAAAAAGCCAAATAAGTTAATACCGAGAGGTAAATGCGAGAGAAACAAAATATCAGATTGTAAAATATATATGAAAACTTTAAAAAATATTTAAGCTGAATCTAGCATAGTTGTAGAAGGTAAAAATATCACGTGCATGCATGGAAGAAATTAGAGTAAGTGATAAATGATGAAAAGCAAATTAATAAAAAATGATGAAAGTAGTCCAATTTAATTAATTATATGGGAGCCATATGCATAATCAGCTTACTTGGTAAGATTCTTGACCAGGAGAAGGAGAACCTAAAGGAAGTCAATCCAACTTTCTTCATCAATTTTATGTCTTTCTGTAACATATATATATCACAGATAAGTCAGCAACTTCCGATCGATGAAGTTAACATCGGAAATATTTTACATAAAAATTATGTTTAAGAAAAATATCACAAAAAAATTCGGAGTCTCTATAATCTGCCTATCATTTCTTATGACATCCACAACTATTTTTCGCTGTTGAAATTATGCCGTTTTTGCTCCGCAACACCAAAAACAACATTTTAGTATTATAATATTTAATTAATAAACTTAAATATCCATAATTAATGCAAATAAAACACTAAATTAATGGCGTTATTTATTCAAGTTTTGTAATTCTAAATTTTTTCTTTATGACAGTACTTATGTCATAAACAGTTATAAAGGATTAGTTTTAGAATTATATAACTTAAGCGAATAAAAAGAAAAGAAAATGGTGATAAATAAAAGAATTGTTTTTGTAGTTTCCGTAGTAGTATTACATACCTTATAGCGATGGTAAAAATCGAGAGAAACATCACCGTTGCTCCTGTCAGCAATTTTTTCTGTTGTTGCCAATATTTGTGAGAAAGTAAAAATGAAGTAGATTCAATACTAATATATATATAACATAGTCATAGAATACAGATTATATGATATGTCACTTCTTATTTTCCTAATCACGATTCACGCATTGTTTTTATTTATTTATTTTTATTAATTTTTAATATAAAACTATAACCGTAATTAAGTCTCAGCTAATCTTATTTATAGGTTAAGTTTCAATCATTAACCATAGAAATAGGAATCAGATTTAACTATATACAATACATGTATATATGAGTACGTGTAGTATGTGTACATACTCACTAATCCATAAAAATAGGAACTCACCTGCAACCTTGATTTATATATATATATATATATAATAGTTACGTACGTGTAATCTTGTATATATTATAATGGGTTTTAATTTACCCATAGATAGAGAACTAAGTAAGCTAAAAATAGAACTATGTAAATTGTTTACTTAATAGATATATTTTTAATAGATCGCTGTTCATGATTTTTTTTTATTGATATGAATTAAGCTTACAAATGATGTGCAATATTTTTTAGAATAATTATTATCGTTTTTTAGAAGTACTATTATTATTATCATCAGTGTGTTCGACATGTAGCATGATAATTCTTTGAAGAAAAAAATAAAGTAATAAAAAAACTGTATACTAAAAGCGATACTATGTTTAATAGTGCCCCTCCCGGTTGAAATAGCTAGCTTCACCACTATATATATATATATATATATATATATAATTTTTTGTATCAAAATTACACTGAAAACTAGACCTGATTGTTTTCTGGTGAAAACGTCCCATATATTGCGTCCCTTTCCATCGATAAACGCTGCTCCTTCAGACTAAAAAACCAAAAAAGAATCAGAAGATATCTAAAATAAAAAGAGAAGAATGTACTGAGGATATAATATCATTTGAGTCAAGTTCTACTATCAAATTAACCTTAGTTCAAAATATATATCGCCATTGAAAAGATAATATTCATACATATACATTATATATATATATACACGTACAATAGACCATATTTTTAAAACTACCCTTCTAAATCTAATATACATATATATGAACGAAATATGTATGTGTGATGGTGGTGAACCTGATAAGCAGCTGTGCCAGCCCCAAAGATGAAGCCACGAGGGAAACTTGTTTTGTTGAAAGGCTGGGAATAAGGACGGGGCTTCGGGGCGGCCTCGCTCGCCGCTACCAAGGCAGACACGGCGAGAAGACAGAGAATCCACCGCATCTGGATCCGTTTTGCTGATGCCATCTCTGCCATTAATTATGTGCCTCGCTCCATCATCTCCATTTGCTTATATACACAAACTCTCACGACGTGCACATTGTATTTCGTATAGTTTAAGGTACGTATTAATATATATCCTACATTATTATTATTTTAACTTAATAACTACATTACTTAGCTCTACTTGTCGGCAACGTGCATGAAATAAATGGAAAGAATCTTTTGTCTACTTCTACACCACGTGTTTGAGTAAATTTAAAGTTATGTTTTAATCAAGATTAAGTAAGCTAACGTGAAGAGATTGACACATTATAATTGATATGATATTTAGTAGTTAAATAAATGGATATTTGCGGCAAAAAATTCACATGTTACGAGAACTATGACTTATATTTTCATTTTTTTCTTTTATAATGGTAAATTTTTTTAATGATGTAAAAAATCTCGACAAAAATAATTAAGTTTTTTTTGTTAAACATCCCTATTATGAAGCCATATCAAGATAAATGATTTGTATGCGTTTTTGTTTAAAAAATAAGTACTTGTGCCGCTATTTTGTAAAATATTTAGTACTTTTTCCTCTATTATTACTATCATATAGACATATACATGTCATATTATCATAAAAATAGATAAGAGTGAAAGATTGGGGCCCACGTGTGTGAACTGACATGAAATCTTTGATATTGGTAGCCATGTGACATTTAATAGTTTTTTACTAAAAATGCAACAATGATGTGAAGAGGGTGGCTTTTATCACCAAAAGTTATGTTAAGGGACTTAGCTGCAACAAACCACTGACACATTAAGTAGAACTAGGGGATAGATCTCCTATTATTACTATTACAAGCCAATCGAGACAATTACTCGACCACATGTCGGGAATTGACCCTATAAAACGTGTCTTAGCAACATGGTTAGCGGCCTCGTTACAAGTTCTTGGGATCCATCGGCAAGTCCCGGGCCGCCCAACCTCCCGGGAGAGCTTCTCAATTGTAAGTAAAAAGTTACATTACCTTTTTTATAAGTCATATGGGGAAGTGACAAAAACAGCAGACTTTCTCTCAAGACCAATTCCTATATATAGTTTTTTTTTTTTTTTAATGAAGCTACTTTTTAATAAAAATTGAAAAAAATAAATTTAAGAGGAAAAGTGAGAAATATGAAATTTTGAGGGTGCGGCCCGTCATAAGGTGCAACCATCCAGTCATGATATATGAAAGAAATAAATTGGGTCCAAAATCCTTCCATATATTTCAAGGTTTTAAAAAACTTTAGAAATATATCGGTTTTCCGATTTTCAATGGCAAAGGCTTCCGTTTTTTTTTTCTTTCCAATTTTTGAATTATTAAATCAATTTTACGAAAACTCACTAGGTGGACTCATTGTTATTGGTATGCCCACAAAAGCGAATCAGCATAATCGTCGCCGTTTTTTTCAATCTTACTAAAACTCCTTAAGTACACTATTATAAATTAGACCCTCAATCGTACGTGCTTTCCCGACTCTTAAACATTGCTATAAGACACTGAGCAAATATATCATCAAACCGAATTTTATTGAATTCAAAACTAAATTACAGATAGAAGTTACAACCCACCACTGCAAGCCAACATGTAATATATATAATCTTGAAAGAATGACGGTTGAACGCCATTACTACATAGATTATACTTTATTAAAACCAACATAATTTGAAAACACATGGATCACAGCTTCTTCCTTAATGGTGTCTAGTTGAGGAGGAACCTCTTGAACCAGTAAGCGGAGTACTTGAGGGTCCGTTTGAGGTTGTTTGTGTAATCGATGTAAGTGATGCCGAAGCGAACGGTGTAGCCCGCGTCCCACTCGAAGTCGTCCCAGAACGACCAAAGGTAGTAGCCCTTCACTTTCACTCCCTCCCTGCAACATTTTTAATTTTTATAATTATACACGTTCTAGTTGTCTAGATAAGAGATTTTATCATTTTATCGAGGTATAATCGAATAATGTTCATTAGAGTCAAGACTATTAAAATACTATTCAATCGAAATGATTAATTTATCGAGTATTAATCTAACAAAGTTCTACTGTTTATAAAGAATGTGTAGGGCTTACTTTATAGCTTGAGCAAGATTGCTGAGATGGCCATGGTGGTATCGGATCCTCAAGGCGTCCTTGATGTTTTGCTCCATAGGCAACGACGCATTATCAGCCATTCCTAAAAATCAAATAATAATAATCATCGTATAAGCACCTTTATTTTCTAAAAAAATTAGATTATTTAGACCGTCCAAATCAATTAGCCGTTTATTTTTATTTTAGTATATGAAACCGGAATATCCGGTGCCATTTTTTCAGATAAAAAAGGGCATGGTTGTAGACTTTTAGATAACTAACCATAGTATTATTATTAGATTTTTATCATGAAAATAATATTGAGATTAAGAAGGATGTAATAAAAAAGGAAATTTCATGGTGTTGGTGAAAAGAAGTATTTGTCATACCGTTTTCGGTGACGTAAATAATTGGATCATTGTATTTCTGCTGAATGAGCTTCAAAATCTTCAGAATTCCCTCGGGGTAGATGTAAAGCCAGTTCAATGCGGTCTGTACAATTTCGCATCCATGTGTTAGTCACTCCAAAGTTAAATGAGCCTAATCATATAGATACATATCCTTTTTCTATTATAATGTTACTAAAATTTGAAGATTTATCAAAGCATCGGATCAAAATCCGACATTTCAAAATAATAAAGATATAAGCTTTCAAAATATTCCAATCCCATACTTTGTTCATATTTTTAAAATTATTGTATCGAAACAATTTTATTTATTTATTTTGAAAGAGAGAAAGAGAGAGAGATACCGGTGTGCCGATCGGGACTCCGTTTCTCAGAGCTGCAAATACGATCAAAGGTACAAACGTGAGAATAGAGTGAAACATATGAACACAACATGCACATTTCATCGGTTTTTTCGAAGTTATTTTAGGTAAAAGATTAACACTAGCCCAATTGAGAGTAAGAAATGCTTAAAATGTCTATGAATGTGTAAAAGCGTTGAGATTTTTTTTATTTTAGTTTGAGTATCTAAACACTCGGTTTTGTAATTCCTTAATGCCTTATTAATATAAACTGGCAGTGTTTCCAAGCTCAACGTATAGATGAGAGTTACGGGTGAGAGTGGCGGCATAGTCGCCGAGGTAAGTCTTGTTGGGCCCGCTGGTCAACGGAGCAGGTCGGACATAGTTTCCAGTGTAGTAATTCAACCCCAAGAAATCACTGGATCCTTTCAACATCTTCTTCTGTGCTTCTGTGAATTTCGGCAGTCTGTCTCCGACTTGCACTTTCATTACTTCGGGATAGTCGCCGAACGTCAACGGGCGGAAAAACCTGAACATACATAAGAAAAAATGCTGTAAACTTGACCACTTAAGAAATTACGAATCAAATAATATTAACTTTAGTAAGACTTTATTGCCATTTGGATAAGATAATCTACGTAACAATGTAAACTACGAGTGAAAAAAAATTGATAAACCCTTATAAGTGTTATGTTCCTAAATTTATTCTTATTAGTATCAATAAATGTGATTAATTGAAATATGTAAAGATTTGAGAAATTACTCACCATCCAAACAAGAAATCATGAGCTCTATTGGCAGCGTTGATACTGGCTTGCGTTTGGTCATACGGCTCAAACCAATGCGTCACAATGGTAATTCCAATAACACCCTTTTGGTATGGCTGAAAAATAATATAAATAAATAAATAAATAAAACCTATAGTTATTCATTTGTACATGACCAAATAATATATTGCAACGAACGTTTCATAATATTATTTTTTTACAAACCTTGTACTTCTCCCTGTACAATTTGGCGGCAGCCGCGTGAGAGAGAATCATGTGGTGGGCGGCGAGGTAGGGCTCGGTTGAGGAGTTTCCGGTAGGGCAGGTTCCGGAATAGTTCGAGCAGCGACCGGGTGCGAAAGTTCCGGAACTGTATGCGTTCATGCTGTACCCGTTTGGCTCGTTCATGGTGACCCAATGCTTGACACGGTCTCCGAATGTTTTGAAGCAGAAGTCAACGTAGGCAACGTAATCCTTACTGCTCATTCATCAAGATTGGTATTTAGTTTACTCAAATTAAGGGCGTTATTTGTTCTATGTATAAATAAACATTTTGAGAACAAAATATTGGGAAATGAGAAAAAATTACGCACATTATGAGAGGGCTCAACCAACTCTTGTATGCGTCTTCAAGTCCTTGAGGTGTGTCGTAATGCACCAGTGTAACGAAAGGCACAATACCTAAGTACGACGATCTCGGAATTAATTATCGTTCATAAAAATACCGGTTTCTAAAGTAACGATACTTGATTCGTTTTTGCTATGTTTGCTGTTGTGTAATCTTGTATAATGAAACGCCTTGTATAACGAGTGTTTAACGAGATTAATACCTCAAAATTAAGATAACAAATAAAATAAATAAATGAAAATAGTACAAAAAGTCCATTTTATCTCAAATCTTTTCAAAAGCTATCATGTCCCATTGTGTATTTTTTATTCTCACAAATAACTAGTTTTCAACTTACAAAAACTATCATGTTCCATAGTGTATTTTTTTAAGAATTTTTTTAGAGAACATTGCGTGCACACTATGCACAACAATTTTTGATTGAGTTAATTACAGCAATAATTGGCTTCTTTTTTTCTTGTCAATTATTTACATCAAATTAATGTCAATTGTAGACGATGACACTTTATTTATAATCTAAAATGCCGAAAATTATTTATTAAAAAAGGAACATGAGACAAAACTTAATTGAAGAATGAAGGTTAGGAATAGATGAATAATATGAATAAAGTCAAAAGAATGCTAATTAATTCGTCATAACTAATAAATATAAAGTATGTATTTCCAAACAATTTAGAAAATCAAGTAAGCATTTATGATGATTCATCCTTGTCTAATAATAAAAATAAAAACAATGACGCCGTGGTACCAATTATCTAACAAATAAATTAATGATAAATAATTTAAATATGATGCATGATTGGCTTGGCTCAAGCCAGATATAATTTAAATGCAATTATTTGTACTGTAGGACATTTTTAGATTTTACTTATGTTGAAAAATATTATATACTTATTTAAATATGTCCAATATTTACCGTTGGCGAGTAGCTCGTTAAGGACGTTGTTGTAAAATTTGACACCGAGTGGGTTCACACCGTCGCTGACTTTGCCCGCTGAAATATAAACAAAAATAGTTATAACTTGCAATGAGCGGTATTAAGTGGGTTGGGCCGGCCCAACCAACATACCGTTAGCACACGTGTTTTTAAACGTGTAGAATGAGCTTATGAAGAGCCATAGGCTTACCCCGATCTGCAAACCCTGACTCGTAACATTCAGGGACGGGATCGGCCTAGGCTTTACGAAGCGTGATAAGTTTTTATTACTAATTAATTACGGAGTATAAGTACCTAGCTCATTAAATGAGGCATATTATAAACTTACTTGGAAACAATCTGGCCCATGCGAAGGAGAATCTAAAGGAGGTGAGTCCAACTTTCTTCATCAATTTAATATCTTCCTGTAAACAAGAAATTATCTTTATTAATTAACCAATTTAAAATAATAAATACTATATGTTAGTCCTTAGTAGTTAGTACCATTGATATATATATATATATATATATATATATATATATATATATATATATATATATATATAATGTGTGTGTGTATGAATTTTAAGACATGGTTTTCTTGTCAAGTTAATTCCAATATTAAGAAGAAAAAAGCACACTATGGAATTTATATAATTTATTAACGAGTTTACATTATGTAATTTATTAATTACCCATTATGCTTACCTTATAGCGATGATAAAAGTCGATAGCTACATCCCCGTTGCTCCGGTCAGCAATTTTTGCTGTTGTTCAGTCACAAACAATATTAATTATTTTAATGTTAAAAATAATTATTATGGAGCTAGTTAGTTTTTTAAAAATTTAAAGGTCTTTTTATTACTTCGAGTTTTATGGAGATATATTAAAATAACACACATATTATAATAGATAGCAAAGTCATATGCATATACATATATTCTGTATTAAAAATCTATGATAATGATGGGTGACAATAATGCTTAACAAATATTTGTATATGCATGTCTATATATTATATAGAATAGTCTATAAATTTAGTAAAGTAACAACAGGTATTATTATATTAACATGTAAGACTTTCTGTCACTCAGGTTCTCAAAATGTTTTTTTTTTCCTTTTCAAAAGCATGCCCAATCTTTTTTCTAAAAATACTCAATGAAATAAATAATATTAAATAAGGTATATCAAGACCATTTTAAAATGTATATATATATATATATATATATGGAAGAGATCATCACCTGGTTGCTCCCTCGTGAAAACGTCCCATACGTTTTTGCCTTTTCCGTCCATGAACGATGCTCCTTCGGACTGAAAATAACAACGATAAAAAAAATTATTATATTACGACGACTCCATTAGTAACCGATATATCCAGAGACAGTTCTCGGTTTAAATTCAACTAGCTAGTACAATTTATTGCTGTAGGTTTTTATGAATACTAATTATGTCCAAGGTATCGTACGATGAGGCAATTTATGGGCAAAATTAAACGCAAAAATATGGTCCACGAGGAGAAAATATGACCACGACACAATTTATTTCAGTTTTAAACTTGTAATAATTAAAGCACGTGTTCCAAATACATCACTCTCTCCAAGTACAACATAACTTATATAACAATGAAAATGACAGTTCAACGCAGTAAATTAACTATCCATAAACATAATCATGTAAAATTCTCTATACTATATGTCGCTGTAAACTTTAGATATTATTAACTGTATATCCTAAAGAGAAATATCTATAACAAAACAAAACAAAAAAACAGCATATGAACAGACTACCCTCACATTCACCTCTAATTATATTTAAATATATAATATATATCATCAAGTATAGGGTTTATAGCTTGGAAAGTTATATATATATATATCAAGGTTTAAAACTTCACGAATTTCCATGCGAAATTCGTGCGAAATTAGTTTTTCGCAGAAATGCGGTTCGAAAACCCTTTCGTTTCTCTTTCGTTTTTACCAAATTTCGCGAA
Source organism: Parietaria judaica (assembly GCA_954871525.1). Classification (NCBI taxonomy): domain Eukaryota; kingdom Viridiplantae; phylum Streptophyta; class Magnoliopsida; order Rosales; family Urticaceae; genus Parietaria; species Parietaria judaica. The sequence continues at coordinate 13,255,010 of OX940872.1, forward strand.
ATTTGCATGGGCACTGGTGTGGAAAATCTTTTTTCGTTTTGTAGTGTAAAAAAATTGCGAAATTTGGATGGAATTTCGCTAGAAATTATATTTTTGGTAGATTTTGGCAAAAATACCAATTAAACTTTTGGCAAAAATAATTATACTCACACAAGAGCACCCCACCCTGGCTCGGCTCGGCACGGCGGCGCGCGGGTGGTGGTGTAACATTTGTGTGAGTCCTCCCCCATCCACAAAATCCTATGACCCAAAGGGCCCAAGCCTTTGTCCCTAATATTTGGTATATAAACATCACTGAACTCTTGTCATCTATCAATGTGGGACTTTTTGTTATTCATTCAACTAATATCACACATTCACACTTAACATACACATACACTTCACCTAATAATTTAACTTAATATATTATACACTTCAAATAATATTATACACTTAGAATACATATTAACTTCACCTAACATACATATACGCTTAATATACATATTCATTTAATATTATACACTTCAACTAATATTAAATTTGTTAACATACATATACAATTAACATGCATATTCACTTAATATTACACACTTAATTAACATACATATTCACTTCACATAATAATTTGACTTAATATTATACACTTCAACTAATAAAGTGACTTAATATTATACATGTCACCTATATATTTAATTTACAAATATCTTGTATTTATTAAATATGTAGTTTTGAACTTATATAAATATCTTGCTTAAATACTCAAATATTTTTTTACAGAATATCCGTCGAAAACCCCATCGGCATGCGGTATGCCTATGCGAAAAGTGCGGTATATGCGGTAGGGGTGTGCAAAAAAAACCCAACCCAACAATTTAACCCAACCCAATTGAACCCAACCCCAATCAAACCCAACCCAATTAACCCAATAGTTATCGGGTTGGGTTGGGTTCAACCCGAATAAATAGTCGGGTTGGGGTTGGGCTAAATGCATTGGGTTGGGCCGGCCCAATTGACCCAATCAAGATTTTTTTTCAAATAATTAATTAATTTTTTAAAATATATTTTTGTAGTTTAAACGTTAAATAAGTAAAAGCAAACAACAAATAAATAAAAAAAATGTATTTCTAGAGTCTCATTTTTATTTTTAGTCATTATTTAATGTCTATGACCATGTTTCTAGTATACGATTACGATCACATTTCTAGTTTAGTTTACGATATGTTCCGTACTTGTGTTATTTAATGTTTAAGACTATAATAACGTTAAATTTTTGAATTTGGTGTTTACAGACAATAATATAAAATTTCTATTTATTGATCGACGGTTTAAATTTAAGTGTTATTCGGTAAAATATTTATATATATTTTTTAAAGTTTAGTTCAGGCCAATGACCCAACCCAACCCAACCCAACCCAGAGTTTTTCGGGTTGGGTTGGATTGGGTCTTCAAAAATTTTGGGTCGGATTGGGTTATTTTTTCCAAACCCAATATGATCGGGTCGGGTTCATGTTTTACCTCGGGTCGACCCAATCCAACCCATGCACACCCCTAATATGCGGCATGCGGTAACTTTTTTTTACAATTTTTCCATCGGCATACCCATCGGCAAGCGATATATCCGTAAAACGAAAAATGCGAAACGAAATCGGCAAGCGGCATTTAAAACCTTGATATATATATATATATATATATATATATATATATATATATATATATATATATATATATATATAAGCAAGTTCAAGACTAGAAAATTGAAAGATATTTATAAAAATAATTAAGAAGAAGAAAAAAAATTGTAATACTATTTTAAAATATATAAATAGTGAGAGGGGACGGGAGCGACCGTGATTCCGCCTTTATATGCACATATAAGTTTTTTGTTTATTCGGTCTACGGTTAAACGATATATGCACACACACAAATGTTTATAGTCATTTGCCGGTCGGATACCAATATTTTCTTTTAATGAAAAAAAAAGTACTTAAATAAAACAAATAGTGAAGGCTTGAGATTAAAACTATAAAGTAAAAGAAGTTGGAGGTGGAGGTGAAAAGTAAAAAGTACTATAAAGTAAAAAGTACTTAAATATGTTGACGGACGAGCCGTCCGTCAACATATTTCAACATAAATTGAACGGAGTTATTGTTTTAATATTCTTAACTATTTTTCTTTTCACTAGAAAAACGAACATGCGTACCCTCCAGCACCATTTGATCATAATGTGAGATGTTAAGAGAGTGAACCTGATAAGCGGCGGTTCCGGCGCCAAAGATGAAACCATCAGGAAAGAGGGTTCGGTTGAGAGGCTGGGAATAAGGAGTGGGCTTCGGGGCTTTAGCCGCGGCTTTAGCGTCGATGGCCGCCCATGCAGAGACGACAAGCGCACACAGCAACCAAAGCTTTTGGTTCCCATTGGCCATTGCCATCTCTGCTCTGTTTCTGCTCCTCACTTAGAGCTCATTCACTCTTTATATACACAAACCAAAGGGCGTGTTTCACGTTGAGCACATATTATTTCTTATTATTTTAAGCCAAATATCTGATTGGCTATTATATATTACTATCAATGAATTTTGATCGAGTCCATGATTTTATTGAGATAATTCAGAAGATCTTTTGTCCACATGGAGAAGAAATACATACTTTAATAATTTTAATATGTCATAGAACACGTGGGTGGGGTCGGGTTCAAATAATTGTGTACCAAAAATGACACGTAAATCGATCTTCTCTCATTTCTCCTTAAGTAATTAGGAGCTTAATTGGGTTTAATTCTGTTTAGCTTTCGATATTAGACGTAGTCCAGTGTTTAAATTATTGTTTTTTTTTTTCGACTGACTTCATAATGGTGGATTTATTGCTTGGCAACGGAGTTATCATGAATAAGATATAGAAATAATTAAAAAACATATATGCATGATTAACTTGAGGCATTACTTTGAGGGAAAATTTTGTATTGAAATATTTGAAATCAGATACTCACTATGTTGGTAACTGTGTCGTAATAAGTTTATCAACTCACAATATAAATGCCCAAATAGCCAAATATGCGTATAAAGTAAAGACAAGTGAACAGGCTATATTTTGTAACGCAATTCGTGAACCCCTCGTGGGAACCTACTATTCGGGGCACAGTCCCAGATACTTTGTTTCAGTGGATAATATTAAAAAATGTTATACGGTTACACATGATAGTTAGCTGAGTTCACAAGGGAATAGAAAACTACCTCTCATGACGAGGCGCAATTGGTGATCCAACTCAAGGAAAAAGTGTGCTTAAATTCATAACTATCTTGTGATGCTTAAACTGTCGAACAGTCGGTCGTCACTCCGTGAATGAGATCTCAAGACTCTCCATCTCTGAATCAAGCATATATGTGTGTTTACGCTCAAAAGTGCTCGATCTTCATCTACATCCAGCGAAGTCCAGTCTTTTTGGCATCCAAATAAGACAAAGAAAGATTCCACGATCTCTGAGATTAAAGACTCCAACGGATACCTTCAATCATATCGATTCAAAGAGATCCAAGTCTAATCAGAATTTGATGATGCATAAGCTGACAGATCGTGACTATAACTTCGACGAAAATCGTTGACTCCCATAGCATATCGCTTCCGTAAATGCCTAATACTTAGCATAGTTGTCTATTCTGATGTTATTCTGACAAGTCTTCTAACAACTTATTTATTTTTTTACAGATAATAACGAAAAAACAGAGAACGTTCTTCCTCTATTTACTTAAATTCGGATGCAGATTTTATTTTTCAAAAATAAATATTCCTCGTGATAGTAATTTGGGTATTGAATTCTATTTCTACGTATTGACTTGTTGAAAGAAACCTCTTTTCCTCAAAGTCTTTGTCGAAAGCGAAAGACAATTACATAAAGTAATTTGTTTTTTATTATATACCATCAAAATCCACGTTATGAGTAAGAGCATGTCGGTATTAATAATCTAATATTATACAGATCTGCTTAATCATTGATCATATTGTATGGTCAATTTTTACACACGAGTCATATCTCTCTTTAGTATTACTACTGTATATCACTTTTGTTTGTCCTATATTTTTTGTCAATCCATATATATAGATATAAGAAAGAAATTTGTTTATTATTATCCTTGGATAAAAAGTGAAACTCGACTAAATATGTCTATAAATACTAGACAGCTCAATCATTGTCTTTCTTTAAAAGGCAAACAATATGAAATAAATTACTTGTCGTCAATTGGCATATTATTATATATTTTTCTACTAAATCTAAACCACATACAATGTGTAGTGTTATAATATGTTGATTATTATATATATTGTTAAAACTTGAAAGATATGACAAGTCGTCGATCGAGAAGAAAAGTTGTACATATATACAAGGTGTTATTTTAAAATGGTTGTTTCTCAAATCCGCAAACCGTTTACTCACCATTTAAAGAAATTAACCAATTAATAGTTATTCGCTTAAATCATCATGGAGTAATTGTTTATTTCAACCTATCATGCATGATGAGGTTAAATACATAATAGTATAATACAATAATACAAGATGCCCAACCAAAAAAGAATATAATTATAAAACAAGTTGCAAAGAGTTCAAAATGATAAATTCTCATACAATCTATAAATTTACAATTTATGAAGAAATGCTTAAAAATCAAGGGATATTTACTGGGAAAAAAATTCATATGTTACTTAATATTACTGATATATTTTCCTACTCCATTTTTATTCAAATTTTTAACGACATAAAAGTTTGGCGTAAAAAATTAAAATTTTCTTAAAAAAAGTCCAGGTATCGAAGATAAGTGTTCAAAATAAAAAATAGCGACAAAAGTATCCAAATTAACAAATATGAAGACACATTTTTCCGTTCAATTTTTTTTTTACTAATATTGGCTAATTTCTTAGCATAGTTCTATTAAATTATATGTAAGTATATACATTTAAGTGTTATTCTAGCTTCTAGTATCTTTTATCGTTTGAATTCGACGAAAAATGTTGAGAAAAATAGTTAAATTTGATTACTTTAAAAAGAATCTAGTATTCGTGGTAAAAAAAAATCAATTTTCTGTAGGTCATACATATGCCTTAAAATTGGCGTTAGCATTGGACATTGATATGGAAATAAATGATCGAGGAATATGTATTTATTTTCAATCATAGAAGTTGATAATGTATATATAATTGCACGTTGCCATAAATGCTGGATAAAGTTTTTGATATATTAATGGCAATCATACCAGAATTTTATAATATAAATAGGCGATTGGGTGGGGTATGGAAGATACGATTTCATTTTAAAATAAATAATTAGCTGCAAATAAATCTAAAAATAATTACGACATTTCTTTTTCAGACACTTAATGTGGCCAAAATGTAGCGTTGAATAACGCGATTGGCTGATTTGCTTATCAATTATGAAGATTTGATGAAAATGAAGATGATTATTTTATAATGATCTACGACGAGATGCCACGTACGCATGTATGTGTGTGATAATGTAGGGCAGGGATTAGTGGAGCCTCACAAGGTGTGGTGTGGCCAGTGGCTATGGGTTTCTCGGCCGGTGGTTGAGGGTGCCCAGGGCCATGGCGCGCCTAGCCTCGTTTGATGTGTCCAAGAAGGGCATTTATAAGCTGTATTACGTACGTCCACTTTTTTTTTTTCTAGTAAGCATGGACAATTCGTATTCGAGTCCGATGTGGAAACGGGTTGTCGATCCCGCTATTAAAACTGGGCGATCAAAACCATCCATTTAATATGGATGTCGGTTCAACTACTGAATCTTTAAATGAAAAAGAGTCAAGAAGAACCAAAGAGGAAGACGGATACCGAGTTATGAGAAGAATACTTTCTCTATTTTAAAAATGTCACTAGTTACAAATTAGAATTCTCATATTCACAAACAATTTACATGACTTTTTATATTAGGCAAGTTAATTAAACAAATCTAATTTTGATTGTTGTTTCTTTAATATTAAGGATTTGATTAGATTTGTAGAAAATACTTTGTTCTTTTTATAGTCATCTTTTTTCTTATTCTATGAAACAATATTACTCATTTATTACAAATCAATTTCCATTAGTTCAGAACGAAGAACAATGAATCGAAACAGACTTTCGTCAATCTTAACTCCGATCTCCCTTCTTTGGAAAGAAATTAAGTTTGTAATTGACTTATTAACTTTTATATTTATTGATTAACATGTCTTTATAGAATAAGAAAATTATAACTTAATGTGCAAGACCAGTCCGAGTCCGACTCAATTAAATTATTCAATGACATCACACTTCTACACGACATCGATAAAATAAACCGCTAAGCAACAATTAAACCTCTAACAACATTAAACCTAAACTATCATATTTCATCTTCCACATATGTATTTGCAGTATTACTACTAGCATCACAACCATGAAAACTGAGGTCATATATAATTGAATCCGACATTGTCAATATACTCACATGCGTGATACAACTACTAATCCAAAAAGGACAATTATTATTTATTTTCCGGTCCTGTATTCATGTAGAAAGTTAGTTTGTTTTTTTTTCTTTCTTTTGACTCGCATACTTGCAAGCTCGAATGGGGTTTCCAATTCATTCAAGCTATTATTCATCATTGACCCAAATGAGTATGACAAAGAGATCAATTATTCTTTCAATATTTGAATTAAAAATAAACCCTCTCTCTCAATTATCCACGAATATAATACTGCGAGTCTTCAATGAATTATTGAAAATAAACTTATCCATACCTTACGTATCTGATGCTAACGATTCAACTAATTTTTCATACATAATTACATATTACATGCTGCTTACCGCAAACTGTCCGGAAGTTCAAATTACAGTACACTAAGGACGGTCTAGGTACGTACTTATTGATGAGGCTTTTGTAGATTTAAAAAAAAATAAAAAAATCAAGACTGGCTGTAGTGATATGATTTGATGGATATACCGTAAAAACCGGGGTATGCCAATATAACTTTCATTTAAAAAAAAAAAGAAGATGTAAATTGACTAAATTCTACTAAAAATTTAAATATAATATCATAAAATAAATAAATAAATAAAAAAGAATTTCTCATCAATGTATTGTTTAAGAGATTATGTAGAATGTGAGAAACAAAAAACGTATAGAATTTTCAAGATCAAAGATCAAATTTGAGAACTAAAAGATACTTTTAAAAGAGTAATCTTTATACAAATTTTTTTAACCAAAATCTGCCAGTAATTATTCTAAAAAAGGAATACCGTAGTTTCCAAGTATATAAATATAATGGGAGTTTTAAATAATAATAATAATAATAATAATAATAATAATAATAATAATAATAATAATAATAACAACATTTTCCATATCTCATGCCCCAAATAAATATATATAATATTTTTCAACCTAATCGATTATTTAATCTCTGATCTACAAAAACCATTAGAACAGCTCTATCACTTCATTTTTAATCCAGGAGAAGTTTAAAGCAGGCTTATATTAGTAAACTACTTGATGAGGTGGTTTAAATATATATGAGAGTGATGGGGCAGCTAAATCTATGCTCACAAGTGACAACTCCAAAATTATATCTAGAGACAAATCAAATAAGACATGATGCAAGTTGCTTTCACATACATATTACGATGGATTTACAACTTGGGTTGTTGAGTTCCACTGCTTATAACCGGCACAAAATTACCGGCGGTCTTCAAACTCGATCTTTGATAAAATAAAAATAAAAATAAAAAATATAAAAACTTTCATATTTTTTTTTTCACATCAATCCATGTATATAATCCCTCAAATTCAATCCAAAACTTCAACTTGGCGAGAAATTCTAGTTTTTTGTTTTTTCTTAAAATCTATGACATTGTTTTTTATATTTGATGAAAATTTTCATCATAGTTATCAATTATGTGTTATACATATAAAGCATTTAGCATTTAACTTAGTCTAAACACCTCTTTAATCTCAGTTGATGATCAGGGAAAAAAATTAACGTTTTGTGTTTTCTCGTCGTCGTAATATATAATTCCCCTCGCTAGTGATGAAATGACACGTGGAAATTCTACTTTTGAATTTTATTGTTTAAGAGATCCGAGTATCCTTGAAATTGATTGACAAGTAAATGTTAAGTTGAAAGTAAATAAATTACACATATATTTTTTTTTTAACGAGGTTCACTTCTAGTATTCTATCAACTTCTTCCTCTTGCTTTTATTAATTGTCGAGTATAAATGAGGAAAGTACAAAGATATAAGCAAATGCCTTTTGATAAAGGAGCGGACCAAGAAACGGGGTGACAAACAATAAATAAAGATCAATACACTATACTTTAATTAATACTAAAAACTATTAAATTAGACGTTGAATAATTATGTCACAAAACACATTATTACATGAAAATAGAGAGCGTCTTGATTTCATATTACGGAAATCAACCATAATTGATACGGTACTAAACTTCTCAACAATTTCTCTCTCAATGTTCACGACTAAGTAGTCCGACAAGATATCATCTTCTATACAAGAAAGCAGGGGTATCCGAGACTAATTATTTAGGCTCTGATACTTGCAAAACAATCCCGAATGAGTATCCAAGAATGATTTTTAGTCTCCAAGGCTAGTCTCGGATACCTACTTCCGAATGCTACTATCAAAGACTAAAAGTTAGTCTCAGATACTCCCCAATATTCGTGAAAATAAACGATTCTTAGATACATTATTTTTTATTCCTTAATAATGTTGGTTGAGAACTCTTGTTTAGTCACTGATAATCATTTTGTAAGACTGATTATTAGTCTCGAATAACATGATTTTAGTCTCGGATAAAGAGACTTTAGTCTCAGATAACATAACTGATTGATAGCCATATAAGACGGAATTTTAGTCACTGATAATATAATTTACAGACTCATTAAAAGTCTCAGATAACATAATTTAAGGACTGATGTTTAGTCATCGTTCCATTTTTTTCTTTTTCTTTAATGTAGAGCTTTCGATACTGATTTTCAGTCCCCAATATAGTGGTATGTGTGACTATTTTTTAGTATCATCATAGTGCTTATTTGGAGACTAGTATTTAGCTCTAAATATGATATGATGCTCCTATGACAAACATTTATTTATAAAAGACAAATTTTTCAGCCTCTAACAAAATCAGACAGTACATAAGAATCTAAAATAAGCTTCTGTGAATAGTTTTCTTGCCTAAAAATTTACAAATAAATTTAATGTAAAATTATGCATAATCGTCACAACAATATTCATGAAAAACTAAGAATAAAAAATCATCCAAATATATGCAAATCTATACTGCAAAAAAAATCTAAGATAAAAAAAATATTAAAGTTGAATATGAAAACAATGATTTACTAACTCCCTTGACCTGGTATGCCGTTGGAGTTCTCATTTCCTAGATGACCACTTCCTTCATTGCTCGTAGATGAAACCGTGGTCATGTCGAAATTGTCAAACTTAGTAACTAGAAATTCTTGTAGTCGGTTCAACTTCTCTTGATTGTGTTTCTTTTCCTCTCTAAGTTTATTCTCAAGATCATCAATATGAGTCTTTAGCTCTTCAATCTTATTCGAAGCTCTTAGACATGGTTCGACTGTTGGACATATTTTCGTATGCCCTCTATTCAGATGTTAATCTCACCTGTATAAGATTTTGGTCGAACTTAAGAATGAACAAAGTTTATAAAGTTATCCTATATAGTTATCTTTGGATTATAAGTATCCAATACTAAATAAATGTTTATCCATAGTTCTTTTATATTGTTGTCATGCTTAGTCATCACAAATAGTCTATTGTCTATCAAGGTTAAAGAACTTAAACGGTCCATGATCTAGATTGAAAATGGGAATTTTCAAGGCATGAAAGATCATTGATGAAATTAATCACTATATGTGATGATTTATTACCGGATCATAGTGCGGTCCGTGCAGTGTTAAGTTTATCAAGTATGAAGTGTCTTCATATTGGACGGACAAGACGTGAATCAGAAATCATCAATCAAGACCGTCACTGATGATAGTAGTCACTAGATGATCGGATAGGAGTAGGTTGAAGTCCTGAGCGTTATGAACTTGTACGGTTTGGTTTATATAATCTTTGAAATAATAGTTACAGAGTACTTGCAGTACTCCCACAACCGTTATTTTGGGATTAGACGATTGACCAAGATAAGTTGCATAATGGCAGACATGGACAATATCTTTATGATATTCTTATTGTGTTTCTAGAGAAACAAAGAAGCACTCATGATCAGCTCATTAGATTCATCGTCTACTTGAGTGAGTGGTTTGTATGAATCATGAGAGTAAGATGGTATCATCAAGAGGGCAGTACGGAAACATTAATACCTTCTTGATGAGTATCATTATAACACGAAAACCTAGTATACCAGATATCTGATTGAATCGATGGACACTTGTTTTCAGGAAGATAAATATTAGGGGTGTAAATAAAAACCGGAAATACGGGTTTTAAACCGCATCCGGACCGTAACCGCATTAAAAAAAAAACCGGATCCGTATTAATCCGGGTTAAACCGGAACCGGTTTATTAAAAAAACCGCATCCGGATTAAACCGGATCCGAGTCCCAGATTTAGAGAATAAAAACCCCGGAACCTGGATAATAGGTTAGTAAAAACCGCTTATTAAAAATATATATAAATATTTAGAATTTTTTAACCCAAAAAGTACCTCATTATTTCTCTAATTGGATTAGTCATGTTTTAGTACAAAATGATGTCGTATTATTTGGCACAAAATGATGTCGTTAAATATTTTTGTGTTATGTATAGAAATCCGTAGCAATCTGGATATTTTTTGTGGTATGTGTAGCAATCCTAGTAAGTTGATTAACCATATTTATCATACCGGATGGTATTATGCTTTTTAATACGTAGCAATATGGATGTTTAACATACATAGTAGGATATATATACTTTGTTTATAACTATTTCAAGTTTCTTTTTTAATATAAATTCAAGTTCAAATCCTGGTTATCATGCGAAAATTTATTTTAAAATTGAAATTTCATGAAATCCGGATCCGGGTTTAAAAACTGATTTTTCAATACAAAAACCAGGTTTTAACCTGGATCCGGATTTCATGGTTTTTTTGAAAAAATATCCAGATCCGGGTTTCAATATTAAGAAATCCGGAATCCGGATCCGGGTACCGGGTTTGGCAAAAAAATCGGGTACCCGGTCCGCTTTCACCCCTAATGAATATCATACACACTTGACAGTTCAGCCGAGAGCTATAGTGGAATGTAATCAAGGTTGGTAAAAGCCTACACTTTTACTGTAGCTCGGATGTGTACGTCCATTAGTCCCCTTTGTAGCTCCATCCAGGATGACATTGCAAATAATATTCAAATGTGTCGTTTGAATGGGATAAAATCAAATCAGGTTTAATTTTTGATGGCATAGTCACAAATTACTGATTACCCTATATTATGGCATAAGTACCAAAGTTTGGTAATGCCAGAATAAACCATAAAATATTTATGAATTTGATCCTACGTCATTCCTAGGAATGTGGGAAATTAAATTCTGATAAAGATATCTTTTTGAATCGTGTCAATCGGACTTACGGTTTACGATTTATGATAAAAACAGTTTTGGTCCCCGATTGAAATTGACACTGTTATTTAAATCGAAAATAGAGAAATAAAATACAGGTATTTATACCATGTAAATTTAATAAGAGAAAAATAAGGAAATCGGTTTATATATTAATATGGTTTTCGATCTCAACAATTATAATCTTGAAAAATAAAGGTTTGAATCTTTTCAAATCTTTTAGGATTTTTTTCAGAAAAGATTTATTTGGATTTATTCTTAATTTGATTTATAATTATTTAAATTAAATCTTAGAGTGAATATCTCCAAAGTGGTTGGAGTAAATCTTTCTAGTTGGTTGAGATATTTTCTCTAAGTTGGTTATGGTTTTTCCTATATATAGGGAACCATGAAACCTAAAAGTACACACTCATTCTCATTGAGAATTTTGGAATCTCTCTCTCTCTCTCTCTCTCTCTCTCTCTCTCTCTCTCTCTCTCTCTCTCTCTCTCTCTCTCTCTCGCTCTCTCGCGATTTTCTCTCAGGGTTTCTGTCAGGGTTTTTCAATCAGGGTTTGGTTATTTTATTTAGTGGGAGCCCACACATCCCCGCGATGTAGTCTCGAAGAATACATCGGAAGGCTTCTAGATATTATTCCTCTCACAAAATCGCAATTCATTTGGAGCTCAGTGTCAGAAGAATTCAAGAATCAAGAATCGTGTCAAGAAACCTCCAAGAATAAGGTACACGATTTTGTTATGTTTATTGATGGATTTTTATTTACTTATACTCATCGCTCAGAATTAAAATCAATCTCGTTTGAAAAATTGAAACAATCAATTCATCATCGATCAGGGATAATTAATTCGATTGAATTGTATAAGACGACTTTGACAAGATTACTTGTATGGGACTTTAATCCAGAATAAAAATTTAAAGGTCAACCGTGTACTTTTCTGTAACTCGTGTTAATTAGAAGTCGGCGGTGACCTTTGAGATCAAGATCCGCATATATACGACTTACATAGAATGCCGAAATGATTAACATATCTTTCTTCTGAAAAATCGCTCATTTCCTAACCTCATATATGTTGGACATATGTGTCCTTAAACAAGATATTTATCCATTTGTAAGAGATTATGACAAGTCATTGAATTAAGATGGTGCTTATTATGTTAATCTTATTATAGTTTCTGGTAGAGTAAAATAGAATGTTTGCTTCCTTAGTTCATAAAGGATGCAATTATGTTATTATTATCACAACAGAGTCAATGTGAGGAAGAATTAATAATCATAATAAATGAACTTAAAATGTCTGTGACCTGATTAACTGGGTGGGAGCCCATTAATTGTATAAGGTCATTAATGTGACTAAGTGACAGTCATATTCTCGATTTTGTGTGTGCCACACTCACTAGAAGTGCATTAAGTATGAAGTGTCTTCATAGTGGACTAGACCTGACTTAGACTCAAGAAGTTATTATATAAGACCGTCACTGATAACTTGTAGTTGAGTCACTAGTAGATGATCAAATGGATATTCGTTCTAAGTCCTAAGTGATCTTGAGTCCAAGCTGCTGGCTTGATTGTTCTTTGATTTAACCGTTAAAGAGCACGATATATTATTTTTGGTCCCAACACTATTATTTTGGGAACATGATAGTCAGCATAAGAGTAGCTTGATCATAGACATTGGTATCACACAGCTCTCTTCAGAGTCATGATAATTCCCTTAGTTGTTACTGGTGAGAAGTGAAAGGTACTTGTGCGCAACTTATTAATCGAAACTATAAGTGGGTTACTCATAATATAACTGATTGAGCCAAGGACTAAAATGCAATGAGGGAAAAAACGGTAAAAACCGCATGCTCATGTGTGATTCATCAAGTCAAAGAACAATAACTCGAATTTGATTGTATCAAAGGACATCCTGCTGTAAAAAGGGAATAATATATACCGTATCACTAAAGAGTGCAGCTTCAGGTCTATAGTGGAATCACTTCGAGGTTTGACGAACAACTAGTAGTTCGTTGGAGCTTAAGTGATACAGGTCCATGGTCCCAATGATAGCTCCAGAACGGATGATATGTACATGATTAAAAAATTCTAGATAATGTTTACTCATTTGGCTAGACTTATAAAACTGAAAGTTTTTGGTAGACATCAGATAGTTTTATCGTCAGCGTGGCAAAAGTTGCTTTTGGAACCGAGTCATTTCGACTTACGGTTCTTGATTTAGAGAATTTCTAAGTTTGTGCTCGTTTCGGTAAACTATGAAATGAATTCACATGTCACGAATTTAATGATAATGTGGCACCATGACATTTTAATGTGTGATATTGAGAATAGGAAATATTAATATAATTTAATTATTTGAATTTAATTATTAATATCTTATTAAAAATTAATTAATAATTAATAGATTTATATTAATAAATAACAATATATATTTATATATATTTAATATGTAAAATTCAAATGAGGTTTTTGTGATAGGAAACCCTAGGTAAATTCGAATGGTATGTTTTTGTCATTATATATTTGCGACATAAGTACTAAATGTTTTGGTATTTTAGCAAATCCCTAAAATCAATTTTATCCATTCGCTCGTTTAGGATTTAATGTCAACCGTTGGATTAAGATAATTGATCTTAACCCTAATAGTAATTCGAAATCTATAGCTTGGTGACCAAGCTTAAGTATTTCGAATTTGGTTAATTAATTATACATGTTTGATCGGTTTTAAGATTTAATCTTTATCGTCCGATTAGAAATTAATTAATAATATATATATATATATCATATATAATTCGAATAAATAGGGATAAGGAATTCGAATTAGGGTTTTATTAAAAATCTAGGGTATTTGATTTTATCCCTAATAGATTTGATCCATTGGATTGGTTTAAGATTTATTTTTAACCATTGGATCTAGATAATCATTAAAGAATTCGAATTTATCATATATATATAATTCAAAAAATTGGGAGATAAGGAAATAAGATTGAATATTTGATCTTATCATGTATTTACTATTTAATTAAATCACTAATTAATTATATCCATTGGATTTAGATTGGATTAAATGTGGACCATTGGATTGAAATGATTAATTATATTTAATTATAAGAATTCAAAAATTAGGGAGGAAAAATCTCCAATTTGGTTACAGTCTGAGCCTATAAATATGAAGCTCATTCTACACATTTTTCACACCTTCCCTAGAGCATAAACTCGCGAGTTTTATGCTTCTGATCTCTTTTCTGGTTCGGCTTAGTGAGACGTTGTTCTCCGGAAGCTTCAAAAGAACCTCAGTTAAAGTTTTGTGACGGAGTCTTGCCGGCAAAGCCTACGCTTTGGTACAAGGAGTCCAGGAGAATATCCCGGAAGATCACGGGATTTTCCGCTCAGCCCTCGGCAAAGCCCTGCCGAGATTCAGAGTGCCCAACAGGGAACGACGCCAGAGGTACGGCCTTATGCATTGGGTTAATAAATGCAACCATTTACCCCTTTATATTTATTTCTTGTTTCGACTATATTATTAATAATGATTTATGAATATTAAATATGTAATATTTATCGGATCTTGGAAAATGGTAATACCCGATATTCGTGTCGTCGGGCCAAGAAAAAAATTTCCGCTTTCAAATAATTTTTTAAATGTTACCGGGACGACTCGGAGGCATAATTCGTGGTAATGGATTCTGGAATCAAACCCCGATTTCCAACAATATCCATATTTTCTTTTTGTTTCGCTGCGACAAACGCTATTGATTGTTTCCTCTTACAACTCATGCTCTAAGGTGGGAATAATTATTGTATTTTCTGATAGTATTTTTCCGTCGTATCATCCTTGTGTTGAAGAATTTTTTCCTATGATAAAATAAATGAATTAGAATATTCTTAAGTGTTATAGAAATTACACTATCCAAAAATAAATATAAATTAAATGCCAATCTTACATAATAGTTGAATAATTGAATGGGCTAGGTAACATTTGGGTCTCAGAATTCATCTTTCCTTAGAAAATAATTGAATTCTAAGTACGTAGGTGAAAACAAGTTATAGAAAAACTTAATAAAATCAATGAAACTAACATCTTACCATATCATATTTTTTATTATCAATGGTTTTAGAACCTCCACAATGTGTGTGACTTCCTAACATCGATTAACTTTCATTTGAGCACATCTTCTCTGAAACAAAATGTAAATAAAGGACAACGGTGTAAAAAATAGACTACTTCTACAACAACAACAAAAAACCGACGACCCTAAGCCTAATATTATGTATTATTTATTTAATACTAAACACGAGTCTGGTCACGATGTATATCAAATGTACATTCAACAAAAATAACAAGGTATTAAACTGCTAGACATAACACAGAATGACAAATAAAAACATTTAATATAATTAAGGTAATAAAAAAGCATGATTGTTGATTTTCTTATGCACCCATGTCATATTATAATAAAATGCCAATCAACATTTACCTTATTATTTTCATACTCCCAAAGCTGCATAAAGCATTAGAGTCTTCTTGGCTCCTACAATCATCTTTCAGTTTAGTTCTTGTAACCTCTAGATTGGTTATTCCACCAATTTTGTCCCAATATTTCTTCAAAACTTTTCGCGTGAGTACCCCTAGTCTTTGCAT
The DNA here is from genome assembly GCA_954871525.1 of Parietaria judaica. Lineage (NCBI taxonomy): Eukaryota > Viridiplantae > Streptophyta > Magnoliopsida > Rosales > Urticaceae > Parietaria > Parietaria judaica. Next base: position 13,271,229 of record OX940872.1, read on the forward strand.
TTTATAATTTAAATGTGACATAAAATCTGGATCTCTGTGTTATATTTCAAATTTAAGCTCCATTGATTGAATAATAATATGCATGAAAAAAATAGATTTCTACATGTTTCTGGATAAAGTATAACTATATTAACTTACCCATGTTCTTTGACTCATCTAATCTTTTACTTCTCTTGGTACATCATCCCAGTTATGAAATTTCACCAGACAATCTTGTCGCATCCCAGTCCCAATCTTTGTTGCCAACTGAGTAGATGATCTGCCAAGAAAGTGAACCGTCCTTTTATCTTTCCTTAGATAAATTGTACCACCAGATCTTTTTTTTTTTTTTTAAATCCCGTATACCACAAATATTGAGATTAGGACCACACATCAACTAAGTATTTTTAATGATACGTTATAACTAGAGTATTAGAATAAATCAACACATTATAATTAAAACATTAAGTATAATAATAAATACCATTAGTATCGGAATCCAAAGCAACTGTACGACTAGTATCACCAAAAATATTAGAATCAGGCAAAGTACGCTCAATATTACCAGTAACATTGGAATGACGTAAGGTACACCTAGGTTGACTATCCGGTTGCTCAATTGGTTCAAAGGAACTTCTATTAACATTTGAATCATGAAAAGTACACGTAGTTTTAGGCTATAGCTCCTGAGTTCCTTTGAAAATGGTTCCATTCCCCGTTTTTTAAGCCGTGATTGTGCGCATTCTTTTCTAGAAATGACTTATACTACGGCGCTAACTACAATCACCACTGTAAATAACTACATTTTGAACGGAATAGATAATATGTATCGTTTTTTAATAGTCTAAAAACAGTAAATAAAAATATTATGTCCCCGTGTTTGAGATCGAGTCATTGATCGATTTCTACCCACTTGCTTATCCCCAATATCATATGCTTTCATCCTCCCCACGATGCTCAAACTCTGTCGAATTCCAGCGCCCTCGGCCTCTCCAAAAACTCGCTAGAAGCAAGCCTGCTGGATACGCCAAAGGATTCTGGCCAAACCTCTTTAGTCACAATACAGAACGAAGAGAGACAGAAAGACAGATGCTTTCCTAACCCTAATCCCAAAACGAGATTAGACTTCTTGGAAGCTGCATATTATTTCATTAATGCGCGTATATATAGGCTTGAACAATTCGGGAAACTTTCCCTAAGAAAATTGAACAGAAACAGAAATTGTCTTTACATAAAAATAAAACGACAAGCAAGCATAAATAAATAGTGGATCCTCTTCGTGTGACTTGTAGCCACGAGTACAGGCGTTCTCGGTCTTTCTCCGCCTTTGATACATCAACCAAAAGCGCGGGTCGGTATAAAAAAAATCAGCAAGGAATACAAAAAGAACAATATACTAATATTTGAGACTAAAGTCAATTTTAAACTTAAATATTTTCATAAGTTATAAAAACCTAATTGAAAAATTAATAAATTTATAATAGTAAGGAAGTCGACTTATTCATCTTCATCATCAGAATCCACATATTCAGTATCATTTCTTGAATTATCACCATTCAAATCATCTTCGATTGACTTTTCTATTGGTTCTTCTAGTTCTATACTATCATCATATTTATAATCATTATCATCGTCAGAAGAACAATCTATAGCCTCCTTTTATTGCTGAACATAAGTGTCTTCAAGAGTTTCCATGTCTAGAAAATTTTCTCGCCCATCAAAATTAGTTGTTTCAAATGAGATTTGGCGCGATGGAGTTCAAACATCTTCCAATAGATTTTCATTTTTCACGTCTCTTGGAATATCCCATAAGCTCCTATGCGTAATTCTCTATATGAATTTTCATCCAGAGTTTGGTTTAAGAGGATTGTCTATATAAAATACTTGTTTAGCTTGGGAGGCAAAGATGAACGGGTCTTCTTTGAAACAGTGTCATGATGTATATATACTAGCGAAATTAGGTTCAAATACCACGTACTTCCTCTGACAATTCGTGTCGAACCAATTGCATATGAATAAAAAAGCACAATATCCTTTAATAAACGAAAATTCAATGACTTCGTCTTCAACGTCTTCATGGACACCTAGAACTGTAACTCTGAATTTTTTTTTCATCTTACGATCCTCCCTCAATTTGACTAAAAATTTGACTATGTTCACTGTATATTCTTGTTGGGACGTGACTCAAACATCATAATATCAAGATAGTGCATATAACTCCTCGCTAACTTCTTAAAAAAAATTCAATATACATTTTTCCTGACCTATAATCAAGTTAGAACCAAATATCGAGTTATTAGAGCTCAATAATTTAAAAATAAGATTAATCAAATAAATGATTTTAAATAATAATAGTGCTGTTGTTACCCTTGAGGAAAACAAAGCAGGGAATGTAGAATGGTGCAAGTGGCTAAAATTTGATGATGGAGGACGATTTTTATGCAAGAAATCCACGTGTTCTCTAAAGAAAGAACTAATGAAAGCACAAGTTATATAGCCATAAAACTAATAAGGAATTTAAGATCAAAGATTAAAAAACTAAGTAGGAATTATATATCAAAGATAAAATATACTTACTCGAGAAACAGTTCAACTTTCAGACAATTATTCAAGAAAAACCACTATGCTTTCTTCTTAAGTGTACTTGAAGTACATAAATTTCTTGCTTCTCAATGCCCCGACCGCTTCGTTTAAAAACATCAAATGTATAATTTTTACCATCATTTGATAACTTATCATGATATCTCTCATGTTTGTCAAATTTTGATTTAACTCCTTGTAAATAGTGTAAGCAAAATGTTAGAGCTTTTTCTACAACATATCCTTCTACAATTGAACCTTCAGGTTTAGCTTTGTTTCTAATATATCCATATAGATTTCCACGGTATCCCTCTATTAGATGTATCCACCTCGACTATATAGGTCATCCTAAAATAGCCTCGTTAGGTAAATGAGCGCACGAGTGAACAGTGACTGTAAAAAAAATTGGGGGAAAATGCGCTGAAGCTTGCAAAGAACTAGAATTATCTCTTCTTGCAATATTTCCAACGCTTTCATGTGTAGTGTGGTCGAAGTCGATTTCCTAAAAAAATGAGATAACTCAACTATCATTTCACGAATTTGTTTAATCATAAAAGGATGAACTGCAATATGGATTATTTGTTGTATTAAGACATGACAACCGTGCGACTTTAGCCAATATATCTTACGTTTCTCGATCATAACTTTTTTTAGCTAGATTTTTGGCATATCTATGTGAAAAACAAACCAACTAGAGTAGATTGGTAAAATGTTTTCTCTCATCTTTTGTCAAAAGGTACGAATCATATTGTTTGACCCAACGGTCATTTTGTTTCACCAAGTGCAACGACTTTCGTATTTTCATATCTTTCAAATCTAATCAAGCTTTGTCCGTGTTGTTCATCTTTACTTCTATGTTTAAGAGAGTTCCTAACAAATTCTCGCACGCATCCTTTTCAACATGCATCAGATCGATGTTATGACGTACTTAGACCAATAAGAGATTTCGAAAAAGATGTTTCTCTTATACCAATTTAGATCGCATGATTCCCGTTTTTTTTCTTTTTTCCACCGTGTTTTGGACGTTTCCATGCAGACCTCGAGTAACGTGTTTTAGCTATAAAAAGCAATCATCTCCACTGATAGGTTTTGAAGCAAGCCTTTTATCTATTATTCCATTAAAATATTTTATTTTCCTTCAAGTGTGATTCAGGGGGAGAAATCGCCTATGTCCTACAAATGTTGTTTTACCTCGTATTCGTACACTACTTGCATCGTGGTTTCATGTCGGAAAAGAATTATAGCCGCTCGTGATCCATCCCAAGAAGTAGTTGTACGTCGAAAAGTTGTTGATAGTCCATAATAGTGCATCACACATGTTGAATCTCTGTTTAGCTTCACAATCGTATGTCTCGACGCCTTTTTCTAGTAGAGGCTTCAACTCATCAACCAATGGACGTAGATAATACTTCAATAGTTTTTCCTACTGAATCTTTTCCAAGAATTAACAATGACATCATAAAATAAGCATGGACCATAGATTTTTATTGGTGCATGTTGTACGGAATGAGCACAACTGTCCAAATACTGTACGAGAGACTCATTTCTCCAAAAGGATTGAAGCCATCACTAGCAAACCCTAGGAAAACATTTCTAGGATCTTTAGAAAAATAAAAAAAAATGAATCAAAATGCTTCGATGCTTTCCCATCTGATTGGATGCCTCATAATTCCTTCTTTTTTGGACTTGTGTTGATGCCACTACATAGCCTTTGCAGTGTTCCTTGAAGAAAATAATTCTTGAAATCTTTTTGTTACGCAGAAATAATGCAATTCTTTTGCTGGCAACTTATTCTTCGCAGTAGTAATATCTTCTTTCAACGACTTGTCCCGCACACAGGACAAGATTTTAGATCTGCATTTTCTTTCCAAAATAAAGCACAATCATACTTACAAGCGTGGATAGATTCGCATCCCATTCCAAGAGTAGGCAAATACTTCTTAGCCTCGTAGTGGTTCGTAGAGAAGCTTGCATCCTAATAGCCCAACTAAATAGATTCAGTATCATATTCATTGATACATTTGTCATTTTACATGTTACATTCATGTGCATTAACTCCAATAAAAAGCCTAGTATAAAAAATGTATCGCAGCCCACGAATAGAGGCCTCTCTATATCAACAAATAACTTCTCCACATTTGGATTGTTATATTGATCGGCAGACTCGGCACCACCATAACGTTTCCACCTTCCACTTCATCGGCAACAAGAAACACGTCAAAAATTAAATCATCAACACCGTCATTTGGTACATCATCTCCATACCCGCTGGCTATTTCATCTCTGGGTAGTGTTTCACCATGGTGCATCCATAGTTCCAAACTATATAGGTCTTGTCAAATATATTATGTACAATATGACTAGCAACCATGTCCGGAGTATGTTTTCTTGTAGCCTCACACTTTTTTCCTGGGGAGAATATTTGACCTTCTCCGTCAACGTATTCTTTTGCCCGTTTTGCAAATTCGTAAACCCATGGAATAAACCCTGAATCGTAATTATTCGTTAATGAAATCCAACGCTCATTTTTTTCATTTTGGAAGGAATATATCTGTGAATGAATATTAGTCTCTAATAAAATTATGACCAGAGAAATACACAATTGTAACTATTCATTAGTCTCAAATAATATAGACATAAAAATCAGTCCTGAATACCATCAGAGACAAGAAAATCAGTCTCGGATGCCAACTATTAGAGACTAAATTTTCGTCTCCATAGATTTGCGCCATTATTTATTTTTGAGGGAATATATCGGAGTAATATATATCTGTGACTAAATATTAGTCTCGGATAATGTATGCATGAAAATCATTCTCTGGTAGTTTTAGAGACAACAAAATTAGTCTTATCACACTTGAATAAATTAATCTCGAATACTTTAGTTTCTGATATCCTATTTTCTTGTAGTCTTCCATCTTGTTCTGAAGTGCAGTCTTGACTAGATTCATTCTTGAAAAATAATGATCGGTTGAAGAATTGGAAACCGGAAGAGCAAGAATTAGAGTTCATTATATACAAGACCAGATAGTAATCTGGTCGTCTAGTGTTGTTCAACCATTCACAAAGAGTAGAAATCATTGTCAAAGCTATAAACTGTGGCACTTATCGGAGTGTATCAAACTGATGGAGCTCAATGCCCAAAGTGTCCAAATCACCGTCGTCAAAGTTTTTTGGGTAAAAATTTATTAACCAATTAGATGATATCATCCTTTCTGAAAGGTTGTTGCGACTCTTTAGGATCTAAAATTGAAACAAATACAAGCATATCTCCAGTGCTCTCATTGAATCATATTGTCTAGTTCTCTAATTTGAGAAACTATCATTGTGTATAAACTATCTATTTTGAAATATTCCCCCACTATTATATCAAGATGAGGCATTTCTTAATTAATATCATGAAGAACACTAAAATCGGTTGTTGCTATTTTGACTCTTCCACAAAAAGATCTAACCTTTTCCACTAAGTCGCCATATCATTCATCTATTAGCTTCTTTAAGAGTATCTTCGTCGATGTAGCGAGAAACATTGCATTAAAATATCTTGAGATCAGAACTGCAAGTCAATTACAAAGTGAGCTACTGATATCTTATTTCATCCGATGCATAACTATGACAAAAAAAGAAACTAGTCATTGTCTTATGAACTGATGTGGCTTCACCACGTTGACTATCAGTTTGTCCCTCAGATTGGAGATTCAATAAAACTCCATATGTCTCATTAAACATCTTGATCAAACTATTAAGTGTTTTAGAGTGTGAAGTCCAACTAGTATCACCTAGTCTTTGGAACGAAATTGACTGATTAAGACTGCTTCCACTCTCAAGCTCCTCTTTATCAAGTAAATGGGAAATATTTGAAGTATGAACATCTTTTAGCTTGTCATTACGCTTACACGATCCACTGATGTTATCAACGAATAAAAGCTTACAAAAATATCAATATGATAAACCTACTTGGATGCAGCAACTAATGATAATTGCAAATGATGAGAAAAACAATATATATAGTAAGCACTTGGATATTATGTTGAAACCAAAGCTTGCAAACCTTTCCATTCTCAGCGCATGTTGCTAGCTCCATCATAATCTTGTCCTCGAATAAACTAAATATGAAAAGAAAATTGAGAGAGCATCGGGAACAATGCATTAATCTTTGTCAACAAATCTCAAAACAAGCAAAATTTTCTCCCTTTTAGACTCATCATCACGGGCTTCATATACTAGTATATTGAGTGAGTACCGGGGCATACCGGTTTCTTCTCGAATATTCTTTTGTATTTTTGCATTTCCTAGAGCATTCACGAAAACATGTTCTATACACGCATTGATAGTGGCAGAGTATTCCAACAATTTTAAAAATTTCCCTGATTTATTTAGGTATCAGACTCATCATGACCTCAAAAAGCACAAGATTGAAATGCAACCCATCTAGTTTCTAAATTTGTGGTTGTAAACCTTGGGAACGTTCTATTTTGTTGATATAAAATTCTTCATCAACTTCAAGTCTTTGTTCCTTTGGAAGTGGAGCACGATCATCTTCAGTACTGAAAATGAGTGTCAGGGACTTACGCATGGACAATTTTTTTAACAATGAATCAATAGTTATTGTTTTCATCTACAATAGTAAACAAAACAAAAATATATTTATAACTAATTCCTATCTAATAGACTTAAACAAGTACCGGAATAAAACAAAACAGTGACAAATGTTATAATGTTGAAAAGAAAAACCAAACACTGGCACATGTTGCAATATTAATTAAAAAAACATCATTTCAATGACAAATTTTCCAAGAATTACCTTCAAAGAGATGAATACGAGTGTGCCGAGCTGACAATGGAACACCAAAATAGCGAGCGAAGTATTAATACAAAAAATGAATATGCTGACTCGAAAGCCATGTTTATTAACAACCAAATTCAGAATCAAAACAACTCTGAAGGTGTAGAAATCAATTGAAATATATATATACACACAATAAAGAACACACTGGCGCAATATTTTGTTAGAAGAAAAAAAACAAAATTCCTTAAAAAAAAGAAAGAAAGAAAGCATAGAATTGATGCATAAAAAAGAAAAAGCAAGAGGAAAGCATAGGACAAAGCATAGAACTGTTATTTAATGAAGAAAAAAAACTAAAAAATTGATGCATTCATAAGTTAGATTAACTAATAAAATCAATAAGGAGTAAAAACCAAAATAATTATCATAGAACTATAGAAGTATTTACACGATGAGAGTAAAGAAAATACTAACGATAGTTTGATGTTCGACGATTGAGTCGGAGCTTAAATAATAATATTTCCTGTGCAAAGAGAACCGGAGAAAAAATTAGAGGATCTCAGGCAATTGACGAAGCGCGAATCAGAACGCGAATCAGAGAGCGAATATATGAGCGAAACTGAGAACTTCCAGTGGTAATAAGAGGATTTTAAGCATGAATCAAAGTTCAGAGTACAAATAGGGGGATTTCCCATGGATTTATAGTGATGACGAATGAGGATTTTGGGCGAACAGAAAATGATAGTGAGCAGGGGCGGACCCATGAAATGTCTTTTGGGGTGACGAACAATAATTAAAGACCAATACATTAGACCTAATCTAATGATAAAGACCACTAAATTAAACGTTCATTAATAATGTCACAAAACACATAATTACATCAAACTAGAGAGCATCTTGATTTCATATTATGGAAATATTCTATAACTAATACGATACTAAACCTCTTAATAAATTCTCTCCCAATATTCACAACTAAATAGTCCGACAAGAAATCATCTTCCATAGTTTTCCGAAGTGCAGTGTTAACTAGAACTATTTTTCAAAAAGAACGCTCAGTTAAAGTAGTTCTACCCGGAACAGTAAGAGTTAGAGTTATCACTTTATACAACACCGGATGAGGAGTTTGCATTTGTGGAATAGGGAAGAAATTACTAATAGAAAAAATCCCCAAAATTCGGGTTGACATCAGCCACGCCCACCACCACGTGGGTCCTCCTTCTCCATCAAAGTCGATTTGTTATCTTCTCCAAAAGACACTAGTAAATGTTATTTAAACTTTATATGTTAGTTGTTTAAAGAAATTAAGAACGTTATTGGTTTGGATTAATCTATTCCATTTTGTGTGGAAATTGATTCTGTACAGATTGTAAGAATCTCTAGTTGTTCACGGCGAGCTAGTGTGTTGGAAACTTGATTATGGTGAGGTGACATTGGAGAGCCTGATAACTCTGAATATGTTCTACCAACATCCTTCAAATGATCTTGACTCTGAATCGACTCATAGGTTGCTCAGTGAGCCCGACCTGTTAGACTTTTACTAAACATAAATATTTAAATAACTTGTTATTTATACTAATTTATGAACAAGTCGTACACCAACAATTCAATATTACATTTTAAATACATATTTGTTATTTTTGAGCATGTAAGAATGTGTCTATAGCTATTATAGCACAATGCGAATGCAATAGTATATCTTTATCTTCCCTTCAGCATGTTAATCAATATGTATTTGAGACGATAACACTTATTTTGGGCTCACGGAAGATCTCCTAAAAACTACCACCTATAGTATTTTTTATGTGGATGACGCTTATCACATGATTGGAAAATTAAGAGTATCCATACAAATTAATTTTGACATAATTTAAGAATAAAAACATATGAGGCCGTTTTTTTATGCATTTTGATTTTATTTATATATTTTAAATTAAAAAATAAATAAAAAATATTTAGTTAGTTATTTAAAATATACTTCTAGATGAATGTCTTCAACATTAAGTAAAAAAGAAAAAAAAAAAGTTTTATTTTAAAAATTTATATTCATACGTATTCTAATTTATTTATTTAGTTGCTATGTTAGGAATCATGTTTTTCTCATTAATAATTGCTCATTGGGCTACACGCGTGGGATAACCATTAAAAAATATTTTTTTAGAATTTAAGTCTTATACCGATAATTTCAGTTATCCCATCTAGTGTGCACAAAACCAAAATTTATATTTCATGATCGTGACAAAATAATTTTCATGTATTTAAAAAATCATAAACGCATTTATTGATAGAGTTATGAATAAAGTAAATAATATTGACACTCAATGAATATTACGTGTACCTTCAAATCTGATGATTCTCACTAATGTCTCTGATCTTGCTCTTCGCTCTGGCTTATCAAAATCCTCCTCTTTATATCACATGCAATTTTTTTATCTTTAAGATTGGTGTTAGGAGTATGATTCTCGTGAATACCCTCTAATTATAATTCGATCATTGTACATACGCGTAGGGTAACCTTTAAAAAAGAATATTTTGGCAGGAATTAAAGTTCCTTACCAATAATTCCCATTACTCTATCTGATTGTGCATAATTCAAAAATAATATTCACGATCATGAAAAATAAGTTTTTGATTAATTTTCTTTAACATAAAAGAATTGATTGAGCTTTGAGTATTTAATAAATAATTATCATAATCAATAAATAAATTATTACCTTATTGATTTAAGTTTCTGGCTGCATAGTTCTGATCTTCGCTCTATTTATGTCTCCTCGTTCTTTACTCTATGCAAAATGGGCTGTGCAAATTTTCCTTGGTTAATCTTCAAAGATTACTCCCACGTGTCTTCCAATGTATTCTCCGGATCTTAACCGCCGGGTTGTGGGGCTTCCACTGAATAGAACCCATAACCCTAAATTGAATTTCTCTAGGATTTCATACCCAAAGAAAATCGCAGAAGCTCAAAGAGAAGAATGGGTGATTTTTGTAAGGTGGACAAGTTGTGATTTTAGGTTTCGGGACTCCCCGATTTATAGGGGATAGGACCAACCACTTTTGAAAAATTCTCTCAACCAATTTTTAGAGTTTATCTCAACAACTTGTAGATATTCACTTCAAGATTTGATTTAATAATCAAATCAAATTAAATAAAGAATAAATACAAATAAAATCTTTTAGAAAATATCAAATCAAATCTTATTATTTTCAAGATTAAAGTTATGTATAAAATCATCTATCTCATAATTCAAAAATTAATGAATTAATTAATTTTCTTATTTAAATATTTCAGGAATAAATTGAAATATTTAATTTTCCATCATTTTCGATTTATATCAAATTGTCTTTTCGGCCCTTGGCCGAAAAACTGTCATTCCCATAAATCTCAAACCGTTCGTCAGAATGACACAATTCAAAAAGATAAAATTATCATAATTTAATTTCCTATATTACTAGGGTTCTTTAAGATATAATTCAACAATCTCTTATTAGTTTCTACGTTGGATCAAAACTTTGGTATCCACCATTAGGGTAATCGGTGATTTAATCGGTGATTTTTTTTAACAACAGTCACAAATCATTTCTCATTGGTTTTATTCTATGTTACAAAATAGAATATTTGTCATGTCAAACTTATGGAGCTACAAAGGAGAAAAATGGACACACGTACTCAAGCTTCGATGAAAGTGAAGTATTTAACCAACTTCGGTAACATTCCACTTCCACTATAGCTCGAAGCTGAACTTATTAGTACGTGACACGTGTTGATTATATCTTCCTGACTCAGGAGTCCATTGATTCAATCAGATTGTTAGAATACAAGTTTTCGTATTATTATAATTCCCGTCTCTTAAGGTGATCCATGTATACCTTTTAGACAACACTACCATATTTCATGATTATTGCAAATTACTCTCTTAAAGGTTTATGAAGTCGTTAAGCTCCATATGAGTACTTATTATCTTCCCGCAAATCATAATAAGGAAATCACAAAGTTACTATCCATTTTTGTAATTATGCAGTTTATCACGGTTAACCGTCCGATCCCAAAATAAAAGTGTTGGGAGTACTTATGTAAAGTGTAACGATTAAATCAAGATCATGTAAGTTGAACCGTACAAACTCATAATACCTCAGGACATGAATTTATTCCATCTGATTATCATTTAGACTTTATTTACTAGCCATCATTGACGGATCGATGCCTTTATATTAAAGTCTAGTCCTATCCAATATGAAGACACTTCATACTTAATAAAGACTCAACGGTGTGGACCAGCACCATGATCCGATAATAGATCATCTTAATTGATTTAATTGAGTCTATCCATAGTTTTTCACGATTAGAAGTTTCAACTAATAATATGAACTATGGACATTTTTATTTTAGTTTTGTTATATTGTGATGTTAAACCTCCTTACACAGACCTAGTGTGATAACATAACACAATTGCAAACAAATAACAACTAAGGATTGAAAACATTCATTATATTGAAAAGAATAAGTGAACAACATTTTCATTGATAAATAAACATTATCTTTAATAATGAAGGAAATGACCATAACCTTAAACAAGTGGAATTAGCATATGAATTATAGGGCAAATTTATCATATATGTCCAACAATAGGTCCTCGTAATCTTCCTTTGTGTTCTCCGGAAATCAATTGCTAGGATGTGTGGGCTTCTTCTAATAGAAACCCTAAAATCCGAACCCGAAAAACCCTACTTCAAAAATTGAATTCTAGAGAAAGAGAGAGAGGCAATTTTTAAAGAGAGAGAGATGTTGGACATGTGTCCGTAAACAAAATATTTTTCCCTGATTGTAAAAGATTTCGACTAAAGTCGTTGAATAAAAGATGTTACTTATTATTTTAATCTTAGTATAGTTTATGGTATAGTAAAATAGAATGTTTATTCCATAGTTCATAAAGGATGTGATGATGTTATTACTATCACCATCGAGTTAATGTGAAGAATAATTAATAATGATAATAAATTAGCTTAAAATTTCCGTGACTTGATTAACTGAGTGGGAGCTCAATAATCGGATAAAGTCATTAATGTGACTAAGTGAAATAATCATATTCTGGATTAAGTGTTTTTGTCACACTCATTAGAAGTGCATTAAGTATGAAGCAACTTCATACTAGACTAGACCTAACTTTAACTCTGGAAGTTATCATATAAGACCGTCACTGATAACTTGGAGTTGAATTACTAGTAGATTATCGAATGGATATTCGATCTAAGTCTTGAGTAACCTCGAGCTTGGACAGATGACTTGATTTTTCTCTGATTTAACTGTTAAAAAACACATTTACTGTCGTTCTCAATGCTTCTATTTTGGGAACATGATAGTAAACGGATAAGAGTAGTTTGGTCAAAGAAACGGACGTCACATAGCTCTCTTCAGAGTCAAGATGATTCCCTTGATTGTTGGTGGTAGAAGTTAGACGTACCCGTGCGCAACTTATGAGTCAAAACTATAAGTGGGTTACTCACAATATTATTAACTGAGTTGTTGATGAAAAAGCAGTGAGATGCGAAACGGTAAAAACTACATGTTCATGTGTGGATTATCAAATGAAATATCAATAACCCGAATTTTATTATATCAGTGGAAACCTTGCTATAACGAGTATAATATATACTGTATCACTAGAGCGTGCAGCCTCGGGTTTATAGTGAAATAACACCAAGGTTTGAAAAAACACTACAGTTCGTTGGAGCTTCAGTGATACGGGTCCACGGTCCCCATGATAGCTCCGGAACGGAACGGATGATATGTACGTGATTAGAAACATTCTGGATAATTTTTAATCATTTGGCTAGACTTATAAAACTAAAAGTTTTTGGTAGACATCAGATAGTTTTATTGTCAGGATAATGTTTAATCATTTGGCTAGACTTATGATACGTATATTATTTAAACATTCCATATGTTTTATCATCTGTCAGGATTCAAAGTACTAAAGCCTGTGTCAGACTTTAGATTTTTTTTTTACGTGGCAAAAGTACCAATGTTTGGAGCTAGAAATTTAACTGATAAAATAAAGTAAAATTTGGATTTTTCATAAACTAGAAATTTGTTGGAAATTTAATTCTAAGAAACTTTACTTTTGGAACCGAGTCTCTTTGACATACGGTTTTTTATTTAGGTAATTTCCAAGTGTCTGATCGGTATAAGTAAATTGAAAAAATGAATATACATGTTACGATTTTAAATGATGGTGTTACACCATGAAATTTGATATGTGATATTAAGATGAGTGAATTATAATGTACTTTAATTATTAATATTCTTATTGATAATTAATTAATAATTAATACGCTTATATTATAATAGATATATTTTTGATAAATATATGAATGTGTATATTCATTGCTCCCCAAGAAATATGTGACTAGGTCTACCCGAATTTGACTTAGTTTGGATTTTCCAAATTTGCGGTATAAGTACCTAAGTGTAGGTTTTGGTGAAAAACCCTAAAACTAATTTGGTTCATTATATCGGTCAAGATTTAATCTCAACTGTTGGATCATTATAATTAATTTGGAAGCCCAAATTCGAAATGACTTGGTTACCAAGTTTGGATTTCGAATATGATTAATTAATTGTATATATTGGATAAGTTTAGGATTTAATCATAACCACTGGATTAGAAATTAATTAACATCTATATAAGGCATATATATTTTGATTTTATGGAGAGAGTATTTGAATTCTATTGGTTGGTAACCAAGCTAGGAAAGTTGACTTTATCAAGAATTATATGGTTCATTAGATTGGTTATGGAATTAATTCCAACCTTTGGATCTAGCTTATTGATATCGAAAATATATATATGCACATAAGGGAATTCGAATTCAACTATATAAGGAAGTGACTCGTTAATTGGTTAATTAATTGATTTACCATGACTTCCTTATTTGGTAATTCCTAATTAATTTGAACAATTAAATATTTCTAGATTTAATCTAGACCATTGACTTGAGAGAATTAATTATAATTGCCCATTATAGAATTCAAAAATTAGGGAGGGAAACTTCCCTAAGTGTTTTCACCTTGAGCTGATAAATAAATGCTCATTCTACACATTCACACACCTCTCCCTAGAGCAAGAATTTAATCACCCCCCCCCCCCCCTCTCTCTCTCTCTCTCTCTCTCTCTCTCTCTCTCGAGTCTGATTTGGCTTAGTGAAACGTTGTTCTCCAGAAGCTTTAAAAGAACCTTCAGTTAAAATTTTTGCGACAAATTCATGCCGACGAAGCCCACGCTTCAGTACGAGGAGTCCAGGAAAATATCCTCGAAGATCATGGGAGTTTCCCTCAGCATCGGCAGAGCCCTGCCCAGTTTAGAACGGGCAGCCGGAATCATCATCATCAGATGTACGGCCTTATGAAGTAGGTAAATAAATACAAACCTTTATTTACAAATTATTTGTTTTCTATAGACTAGATTATTAATAATGAATAAATGAAAACTGAATTGCTAATAATTTATCAGATCTTAATTTTTGGTTATTATCCGATGTTCGATTCGTTGTATGGTTAACAAGTTTTCCGCTTTAAATATTTTTAAATGTTACCCGGATAGTTCGACGACATATTTCGTGATAATATTATGGAAAAACGTAATGAACTTACCAGAGAGAGAGATTTGATTGTGATTTTGGGGTGTGGGTCCTCTTATTTATAGGAAAATAGGCTCCCAGCCACCTAGAGAAAACACATCAATATCTTTAATTATTTAATTCAAAAATAATTAAGATACGATCGAATCTTTCAAAAGATTTGATTTAAATTAAATCTTATTTCGGGATATATCCAAATACAAGTGCAACTTCTTTATATATATATTTAAAATACATATTTATATATGTATTTATATAAATTCGTATTTAATTAATATTTAATTATTAGTAATAAATATTAACAACCAAATATAACAATTAAATTATATTAATTTTCCTCAATATTTTATTAATTATATATTCCATAAAATTATTCTCATATTTAATTTTCTCTCAGTTTCGATTTAAATAATAGTGACATTTTAACCCTTCGTCAAAAATTGTACCCTAAATCACAAACCATGTATCACAATGACGCGATTAAAAAAAATCATTAGAATTTAATTACAACAACTCTTGAGGTGTCCAAGTAACTAATATTATCATATTTTTATAGTTTTGCTTATTTTATCAAATAGTGATACTTTTGCCACTATTAGGGTAACTAGACTAGTTATGACACTACTCATAAATTTAGTCATTTGGTTTCTATCTTATGTTTAAAGCATATATTAAGTGTGATGTCATTCTTACGGAGCTACAAATGGAACTAATGGACATACGTACTTATGCTTCTGTAAAAGTGAAGAATTTTCACCAACTTCGATAAGTTTCCACTATAGCTCGAAGTTGAACTCTTTAGTACGTAATAGTTATATCTTCCTGACACAGGCGTCCATTAATACAATCAGATTAGCTGAATTCAAGTTTTTGTATTATTATGATTCTCATCTTAAAGGTGATTCCCGTACTACCTTTCAGACGACACTACCTTATTATATGATTATTGCAAATTACACAGTTAACGGTTTATGAAGTCGTTAAGCTCCAAATGAGTACTCATTTGCTTCCCATAAATCGTAATAATATAATCATAAATTTATTATCCATATTTGTATTCATGAGATTCGTTTCGGTCAATCGTCTGATCCCAAAATAATGGAATTTCGATTACCCTTGTAATTTTAATCCATTAAGTCAAAGATAATGTAAGTTGATCCGTACAATCCATGATTACGTATGACGTCAACCGATTCAATCATAATGACTTTGTCTTACTTTTATCAGAGACGGATTAATGATTCCTGACTTAAGTTTTTTCTGTCCAATATGAAGTCACTTAAAACCTGATGATCTCAACGATGCAGGACTAGCATTATGATTTGCTAAGAGATCGTCACACTTACTTGTGATTGAAATCATCAATAGATATTTTCCGATTAGAAGCTCCACTTACTAATCTAAACTATGGATTTGTTTTTAGTTATTTATATTGTGTAGTTAAACCTCTTCACATAGACTCGATGAAATACCATAACACAATCGCAAGCTCATATTAACTAACGGTAAAAACATTCAATTTTATTAAAAGAAATACAAATAAATATTTTTATTAATCAAACTATTCTTTGATTAAGAAATAACCAAAAAGCTTATACAAGCAAGATTATATCTTAATAGAGAGCAAACATCTAGATATGTCCAACGTATTATCACACTCTCTCCTCGCATATTATTATTATCTAAATAACTTATATATTACTATTATTACTAAATATTATTATTTAAATTACATAAATTCTTTATTATTTTATTAATTTAATATACTTACACAATTTATTATTACAAAAGAAATCAAAATAAAGCTCAAAGGATAACTAAATAACATTTCAAAAGACTAAATAACATTTCAAAAGATATATATTGAAATAACTTTAAAGTTATCTAATAAAATAAGAAAATAATAATAATTAACAAAGCATGACAAACGACCCTTATGTTGGAAATCGAAGGTATCAAGCCGAATTCCTTACCCCGATAATAGCCTCCGGGCCGTCCCGGTAACATTTAAAAATTCATTTTAAAGCGGAAATCTTGTTATCGGACCGACGACACGGATATCGGGTAACAACAAAACGAGATCTGATAAATATTTTCGAATCTAATATTTTCATATTCATTATTAATAATCTAGTCCAACAGGAAATAAATAAAAGCAATAAATGGTCGCATTTATTTACCCAATGCATAAGGCCGTACCTCAACTGATGATTCCGGCTGCGCGTTCTGACTTGGGCAGGGCTCCGCCGGTGCTGAGGGAAACTCCCGTGATATTCCGGGATATTCTCCTGGATTCCTCGCTACCGAAGCGTGGGCTTCGCTGGCAGGACTCCGTCGCAAAATTTAACCGACGGTTCTTTTAAAGCTACCGGAGAAAAATATCTCCTAAGCCGAACCAGAAAAGAGATCAGAAGCAGAAAAACTCGCAGACCCTAGAGAGAGAGGGAGAGCTCGAGTTTTTGCTCTGGGGAGAGGTGTGTCAAATGTGTAGAATGAGCCTCCTATTTTTAGGCACAAGTTGTAACCGATTTGGAGATTTTCCCTCCCAATATTCGAATTCTTTTAATTAAATATAAATAATTATTTCAATCAAATGATCCAGATTCAATCTCATCTAGATCCAATGGATATAATTAATCAGGGATTTAATTAATTGAATAATATAAGATAAGATTAAAACATTTAATCTTATCATCATATTATATATTTTTCGAATTATATTATATATATATATATATTTAAATTCGAATTTGTTAATGATTATCTAGATCCAATGGTTAAAATTAAATCTTAAACCAATCCAATGGATCAAATCAATAAGGGATAAAGTCAAATACCCTAGGGTTTTACAAAACCCTAATTTGAACCTTTATCTCAAATTTATTCGAATTTTAATATCACATATATAATGTTAATTAATTTTTAATCCGACGGTTGAAAGATAAAATCTCAAAACCGATCCAATGGACAGAATTAATTAAGCAAATTCGAAATACCTAAACTTGGTCACCAAGTTTCAATTTCGAATTATATTAGGGTTCAAATCAATTATCTCAATCCAACGGTTGATACTAAATCATAACTGATCCAATGGATTAAATTGATTTTAGGGTTTTTGTCAAGATACCAAACTTCAGGTACTATCGCCGCAAAAATAAAATCTTCTATATCAGTGATTCGAATTTATCTAGGGTTTGTTATCTCCAAACCCTAATTCGAAATAAACATTAAATAATACATAAATATATATTATTTATTTATTAATATAAATCCTTTAATTATTAATTAATTATTAATAAGATATTAATAATTAAATCCAAATAATTAAATTATATTAATAAAGCCTGATCTCTTTATCACACATTAAATGTCATGGTGCAACACCATCATTTAAATTCGTGACATGTGATTTAATTTCATAGTTTATCGAACCGAGTCATAAACTTAGAAAATCCATAAATCACAAACCGTAAGTCAGAATGACTTGGTTCAAAAAGCAAAGTTGCTTAGAATTTAATTTAGAACAACATGGTGCTGTTTGAAAATCTAAATTCTTACTTTCTTTTTATCAGTTACTTCCGTGTACCAAAATATGATACTTTTGCCACGCTATCGATAAAACTATCTGACGTCTCACACAGACTTGTCAGTTTTATAAGTCGAGCCAAATGATTAAACATTATCCAGAACGTATTTTAATCACGTACGTATCATCCGTTACGGAGCTATCCTGGGGACCATGGACCCGTATCACTTAAGCTCCAACGAACTGCTAGGTGTTCGTCAAACCTCGAAGTGATTCCACTATAGACCTGAGGCTGCACTCTTTAGTGATACGGTATATATTATTCCCTTATATACAGCAGGGTGTCCATTAGATTCAATCAAATACCGATTATTGTCCTTTCACTTGATGACCCACACATGAGCAGGCGGTTTATACCGTAATGCCCCTCAATGCATTTTCATCCTTGACTCAGCCAGTAATATTATGAGTAACCCACTTATGGTTTCGATTCATAAGTTGCGCACGGGCGGGTACCTTTCACTTCTCACCACTGACAATCAAGGGAACCATCATGACTCTGAAGAGAGCTGTGTGATGCCCATATCTATGATCAAGCAATCCTTACTACTGACTATCATGTTCCCAAAATAGTAATGTTGGGAACAGCGGTAATATCTTGTGTTCTTTAACGCTTAAATCAAAGAACAATCAAGCCAGCAGCTTGGACTCATGACCACTCAGGACTTAGAACTAATATCCATTTGATCATCATTTTGCGACTCAACTACAAGTTGTCAGTGACGGTCTTATATGACAACTTCTTGAGTTTAAGTCAGGTCCAGTCCAGTATGAAGACGCTTCATACTTAATGCACTTCTAGTGAGTGTTGACACACACAAAATCCAGAATACGATTGTCACTTCAGTCACATTAATGACCTTACCGATTAATGGGCTCCCACCCAGTTAATCGGGTCACGGACATTTTAAGTTCATTTATTATGTTTATTAATTCTTCCTCACATGACTCTTTTGTGATAATAATAACATAATTGCATCCTTTATGAACTAAGGAATCAAACATTCTATTTTACTCAACAGAAACTATAATAAGATTAACATAATAAGTACCATCTTTATTCAACGACTTGTCATAATCTTTTACAAATTGATAAATATCTTGTTTAAGGACACACATGTCCAACAATCTCCCACTTGTACTTAAAGAAGATGACTCATGTCTTTCACGCCCATATTATCTTGATGCCTCCTGAATATTTTCTCTGGCAACGTCTTGGTAAATGGATCAGCCAGATTGTCCTCCGAAGCTATTTTCACAACCCGTACGTCCCCACGACGTACTATCTCTCTAATGAGATGGTATTTCCTTTCTATATGTTTCGCCTTGTTATGGTCTCTGGGCTCTTTCAAATTGGCCACAGCTCCACTGTTATCACAGTATAGCGTTTGTGGTCCATCTACATCTGGGACTACACCCAGTTCCATGTAGAAATTATTTAGCCAAACTTATTCCTTGGCTGCTTCACATGCAGCCACATATTCAGCTTCCATTTTGGAATCTGCGATACAGGATTGCTTTACGCTTCTCCAGAATATCGCTCCACCAGCAAGGGTGTACACTGCTCCCGACGTTGATTTTCTCGCGTCTTTGTCAGACATAAAATCTGAGTCAGTGTACCATAGTGGATTCAGATCTGAACCTGAAAACGCTAACATATAGTTTCTCGTTCTCCGAAGATACTTGAGAATTTTCTTCACTGCAATCCAGTGAGACATACCAGGGTTGGATTGGTATCTACTAACCATTCCCACAGCGTAACAGATGTCTGGTCTTGTACACTGCATAGCGTACATCAGACTTCCCACTGCTGAAGCATAGGGTACCCGCCTCATCTCGTCTTGCTCTTCCGGAGAAGTTGGACACTGGTTCCTTCTTAAGAACACTCCATGCCTGGTTGGTAAATTACCACCCTCGGAGTTTGTCATTGCAAAAGGTTCAAGCACCTTATCAATGTAAGCTGCTTGCGACAAGGCTAGAAACCTGTTGTTGCGATCCCTAAAGATACGGATCCCAAGAACATAATTGGCTTCTCCCATATCCTTCATTTGGAATTGCGTAGATAGCCACGCTTTCACGCCTAATAATCTTTTCACACTTTTTCCAATGAGAAGAATATCATCGACGTATAGAGCAAGAAAAATTTCCACGGACTCATCATTGAGTTTGTAAATGCAGGCTTCAGTTTCATTCTGAATGAACCCATAGGTCTTGATGGTCTCATCAAACCTTAGATTCCAGGATCTGGAAGCTTGCTTCAATCCATAAATGGACTTGAGTAACCTGCAAACTTTCCTTTCTTGACCCTGTTGCACGAACCCTTCTGGTTGGTCCATTTAGATGTTCTCGTCAATGTACCCGTTCAGGAATGCGGTTTTGACGTCCATCTTCCATATCTCGTAATTGAGACTACAGGCTATGGCCATGAGAATCCGGATGGACTTATACTTAGCGACTGGAGCGAAGGTCTCATCGAAATCAATACCTTCTCTCTGGGTAAAACCCTTTGCCACTAGTCTAGCCTTGAAGGTTTCAACCTTCCCGTCCACTCCTCTCTTTCTCTTGTATACCCATTTATTCCCAATGGTTTTGAACCCATCAGGTAGGTCTACAAGTTCCCAGACTTCATTAGAATCCATTGATTCTATTTCTTGGTTCATGGCTTCCTGCCATTCTCCCTTATCAGGATCCATCATAGCTTCCTTGAGGCTTATCGGATTTTCAACACTAGTGTTTGTAACAGTTAGGTGAAATTCCAATTGGGAATGCTCGTAGCGTTCAACTGGTCTTTTGAACCTCCCACTACGTCTGAGCACCCCTTGGTTCTGATTTGGGACCGTGGTTTCTGCATTATCCTCTACAACAGTCATAGTTGGAGGCTTTGTGACCTTGTCACCTGACACTTCCTCAAGCACAATTTTGCTTCGAGGTTTGAAGTTTATCATATAGTCCTTTTCCAGAAAAGTTGCATTTGTAGAAACAAATACTTTCTTGCTTTGTGGACTATAAAATAAACCTCCTTTTGTCTCTTTGGAATATCCCACAAACAAGCATACTTTTGTTCGTGATTCCAACTTGTTTCTGTTTCCAGTCCGCACATGAGCTGGACATCCCCATATTCTGTAATGTCGCAGATTTGGTATTCTGCCATTCCACAATTCTTGGGGTGTTCTTGAAACAGACTTTGACGGTACAACATTTAGAATGTTGGTGGCCGTCAACAAAGCATATCCCCAAAATGAATTAGGAAGTGATGAGTAGCTTAGCATTGACCTTACCATTTCTAGTAAGGTCCCGTTTCTCCTTTCTGCTACACCATTTTGCTCTGGTGTGCCGGGAGCTGTCAATTGAGATGTTATACCTTTCTCGATCAGGAGATCACAGAATTCCTGATCTAGGTATTCTCCTCCTCGATCAGATCGAAGAGACTTTAATGATAGTCCTAGTTGTTTTTCAGCCTCAGCTAGAAATTCTTTGAACTTACCCAAAGTTTCAGATTTCTTTGCCATGAGGTAAACATAACCATATCTTGAATAGTCATCAATGAAGGTGACAAAATATTCAATTCCTCCTCTTGCCTGTATGTTCATGGGACCACATACATCAGTGTGGATGAGTTCTAATGGTTTAGTGGCTCTTTGACCCTTTGCCGAAAAGGGTCTCTTAGTCATTGTTCCTTCTATACAGGATTCGCAAACAGGAAACTAACCGATTGTTAGTTCTTTAAGGGGCCCATCCTTAACCAGCCTGTTTATCCTGTCTAGATTAATATGACCCAATCTTAAGTGCCACTTATAGGTTTGCATATCATTATCAATTTTGGGTTTCTTAATTGACTTTGGCATTGCCAATTTAAACATTTCAGCACTCAAACAACTTCCATAATCCGGTCTTAGAATATACAATCCATTTTCTGCTTTGGCAGTACAAATATATACACCATCCTTTGTGATGATCCAATGGGACCCATGAAAGTTTAAGGTGTATCCTTGTTTGTACAACAGAAAAGCTGAGAATATATTCCTGCAGACATTTGGATAATAGAACACATTATTAACAAATAGAAATTTGTTACCAAATGTTAGTCTCAGATTCCCGACAGCTTTAGCTTGTAAGTACTCTCCGTTTCCTACTTTTAAAGCTGGTCCTTCATGAATTTCTTCTAATGAGTCAAGAGACTGAAGAGAATTACATGCATGATCATTAGCTCCTGAATCTAATATCCAGTTGAAGGATGAGTTATCAACGAAACATGATGTTAACGTTGACTGATCAGCATTACCATTCTGGAAGTCGCCTTCCTGGTAGTTGTACATTCTCTTCCTCTTATTCATTGAATTTAGAGCAATCTGCTCTGCTATTTTGTGTTTCTCTGAAGATCCACTAATAGCCAGTTTGCTCAGGGATTCTGTGACATTGACCATGTTCCTTTGTTTTTGAGACATCAGAGTCATTGCAGAGATTTCTATATCTTGTTTGTCGGAGGACATTTTAACTGGCATTGAAAAAGAAACTTATTAAACTTTATTATAGGTAGAATGTTTTAGGTAATTAAGTTGATTCGAAATAGTCAAATGATGCAAACATGTTCTCGGGAAAACGTTAATAAACCCTTTGACTATTTCATGATAATTCAACCGACTGTACACATCGTTGCCGTCTTTAAGGCATGGTCACTCTAAGGTGACTCGCGGTATCAACTGTGTAGTTTGGTTAAACTAAGTTTTAGTCAAAACTTAATTAATACTCAAAATAAGAACCACCACAGTTCTTTATGATTATTAACTATCATTATAGACGGTCGGGAAGTACCAACTTCCGTGCAAGCTTAACCCATTATTTTCGGTTCTCGGAATCCTCTTGGAAACGTCGTCCTTAAGGAATGGTCACTCTAAGGTGACTCACGGTCCATTTCCAAGATTCCTCCGTCCCCATATTCTTTTGAAACTATCACGGTGCCAAACCTTCCACAAGCACACCTTTACTTAAGAGGAGTGGTCACTCTAGGGTGACTCGAGGCGGTGTGGTCAGCAGACCTTGTGACAGTAATAATGGAGACCTTTTATCATTAATTCTATACTAGCCATTGTTTTTGTTAAATAACGTTTTTAACTTCTTCATAAGTTAATTAAAACTTATTATAAACTTTCCTTTAATGACACATTAAAAGTTTATATTTTGGCTTTATTAATTACGACACGTAATTATATATAAGGCCTCAATGATTATAGTGTTCATTATTTTATCGGTAGTGATAGGTCAATCATACTTTCTCCAGGTAGATGGGAGGGGTCCTAACCGGTCACCCAGAAGTGGATGGTGAACCGGCCCCACTTTTGATTCCCTCTTCCTCAGACAAGATTGTATGATTGAGATTGTTCCGATTAATAATGACCACTTTACATTTACTCTTTACTATTCATATCTATCCTTAATTCGACATATTAATAATGATAAAACATAATCACTATGTTTACGGGTTATGAAAATAGGTTATAACAAATTATATCTATGATGAATATATATAATTAGATTTTAATGATTCCCATTCTCTAAGAATAATCATTAATTTATACTATGGCTTATAATTAATTATTAATGAAATTTTAAAATAAGTAAATGATATTATTCCTAAGAATTATCATCCATATTTTATTATTAAATAAGACAATATTATTTAATCACTAGATAATATCCATATTTAATTTTATGAATTATTTAAAATAAGTCAATGTTACTTATCCATAAATAACATCCATATTTTATTAATTCATAATTGTTTAATTTCAATTATAATTAATATTTAATTATTCCTAGGGAACCGGGTCGGAATAAATTCCGACCCATAATTAAAATTATGTACGTGGGCCCTCCGGGCCTAAGCCCGGGCCCACGTCCCTATGAGAAGCCACGCCCAGCCAGCCGGGGAGGCTAGGGCAGCGCCCACCTCGCGCTGGGCCCGCAGGCCCATTCCGCTGCCAGGCAGCGTGGGCCGCAGGCCAGTGCGCGAGGCCGAGGCGCTGCTCGCCAGGGCAACCCGCAAGGGTTTCGCCCTGGGCCTCGCCCTGGCGTGGGCTTTGCCACGGGCCTGGCCCGTGGCACCTAGGGTTGGGACCCTGGGGCTGCAGCGGCAGCCCCTGGTCCCCTCTAGCCACGGGCTGGGCTGCGCCTAGCAGCCCGCCCTATTTTCCCGTCACGATTTCTCGGGTCGGGAAATAATCTAATTTTAAATTAAAAATTAAAATATCTAGAAATAAATTTCAATTTTAATTATTAATTTATTCATCAAATAATTCGTTCTTTAAATTAAATTTCAAAATTATTTATCCTTGAACCATAGCTCTGATACCATTTGTTGGAAATCGGAGGTATCAAGCCGACTTCCTTACCTCGATAATAGCCTCCGGGCCGTCCCGGTAACATTTAAAAATTCATTTTAAAGCGGAAATCTTGTTATCGGACCGACGACACGGATATCGGGTAACAACAAAACGATATCTGATAAATATTTTCGAATCTAATATTTTCATATTCATTATTAATAATCTAGTCGAACAGGAAATAAATAGAAAGCAATAAATTGTCGCATTTATTTACCCAATGCATAAGGCCGTACCTCAACTGATGATTCAGGCTGCGCGTTCTGACTTGGGCAGGGCTCCGCCGGTGCTGAGGGAAACTCCCGTGATCTTCCGGAATATTCTCCATGATTCCTCGCTACCGAAGCGTGGGCTTCGCTGGCAGGACTCCGTCGCAAAATTTAACTGACGGTTCTTTTAAAGCTACCGGAGAAAAATATCTCCTAAGCCGAACCAGAAAAGAGATCAGAAGCAGAAAAACTCGCAGACCCTAAAGAGAGAGGGAGAGCTCGAGTTTTTGCTCTGGGGAGAGGTGTGTCAAATGTGTAGAATGAGCCTCCTATTTATAGGCTCAAGCTGTAACCGATTTGGAGATTTTCCCTCCCAATATTCGAATTCTTTTAATTAAAAATAAATAATTATTTCAATCAAATGATCCAGATTCAATCTCATCTAGATCCAATGGATATAATTAATCAGGGATTTAATTAATTGAATAATATAAGATAAGATTAAAACATTTAATCTTATCATCATATTATATATTTTTCTAATTATATTATATATATATATATATATATTTAAATTCGAATTTGTTAATGATTATCTAGATCCAATGGTTAAAATTAAATCTTAAACCAATCCAATGGATCAAATCAATTAGGGATAAAGTCAAATACCCTAGGGTTTTACAAAACCCTAATTCGAACCTTTATCTCAAATTTATTTGAATTTTAATATCACATATATAATGTTAATTAATTTCTAATCCGACGGTTTAAAGATAAAATCTCAAAACCGATCAAACGGACATAATTAATTAAGCAAATTCGAAATACCTAAACTTGGTCACCAAGTTTCAATTTCGAATTATATTAGGGTTCAAATCAATTATCTCAATCCAACGGTTGATACTAAATCATAACCGATCCAATGGATTAAATTGATTTTAGAGTTTTTGTCAAGATACCAAACTTCAGGTACTATCGCCGCAAAAATAAAATCTTCTGTATCAGTGATTCGAATTTATCTAGGGTTTGTTATCTCCAAACCCTAATTCGAAATAAACATTAAATAATACATAAATGTACATTATTTATTTATTAATATAAATCCTTTAATTATTAATTAATTATTAATAAGATATTAATAATTAAATTCAAATAATTAAATTATATTAATAAATCCTGATCTCTTTATCACACATTAAATGTCATGGTGCAACACCATCATTTAAATTCATGACATGTGATTTAATTTCATAGTTTATCGAACCGAGTCATAAACTTAGAAAATCCATAAATCACAAACCGTAAGTAAGAATGACTTGGTTCAAAAAGCAAAGTTGCTTAGAATTTAATTTAGAACAACATGGTGCTGTTTGAAAATCTAAATTCTAACTTTATTTTTATGAGTTACTTCCGTGTACCAAAATATGATACTTTTGCCACGCTATCGATAAAACTATCTGACGTCTGACACAGACTTGTCAGTTTTATAAGTCGAGCCAAATGATTAAACATTATCCAGAACGTATTTTAATCACGTACGTATCATCCGTTACGGAGCTATCCTGGGGACCATGGACCCGTATCACTTAAGCTCCAACGAACTGCTAGGTGTTCGTCAAACCTCGAAGTGATTCCACTATAGACCTGAGGCTGCACTCTTTAGTGATACGGTATATATTATTCCCTTATATACAGCAGGGTGTCCATTAGATTCAATCAAATACCGATTATTGTCCTTTCACTTGATGACCCACACATGAGCAGGCGGTTTATACCGTAATGCCCCTCAATGCATTTTCATCCTTGACTCAGCCAGTAATATTATGAGTAACCCACTTATGGTTTCGATTCATAAGTTGCGCACGGGCGGGTACCTTTCACTTCTCACCACTGACAATCAAGGGAACCATCATGACTCTGAAGAGAGCTGTGTGATGCCCATATCTATGATCAAGCAATCCTTACTACTGACTATCATGTTCCCAAAATAGTAATGTTGGGAACAGCGGTAATATCTTGTGTTCTTTAACGCTTAAATCAAAGAACAATCAAGCCAGCAGCTTGGACTCATGACCACTCAGGACTTAGAACTAATATCCATTTGATCATCATTTTGCGACTCAACTACAAGTTGTCAGTGACGGTCTTATATGACAACTTCTTGAGTTTAAGTCAGGTCCAGTCCAGTATGAAGACGCTTCATACTTAATGCACTTCTAGTGAGTGTTGACACACACAAAATCCAGAATACGATTGTCACTTCAGTCACATTAATGACCTTACCGATTAATGGGCTCCCACCCAGTTAATCGGGTCACGGACATTTTAAGTTCATTTATTATGTTTATTAATTCTTCCTCACATGACTCTTTTGTGATAATAATAACATAATTGCATCCTTTATGAACTAAGGAATCAAACATTCTATTTTACTCAACAGAAACTATAATAAGATTAACATAATAAGTACCATCTTTATTCAACGACTTGTCATAATCTTTTACAAATTGATAAATATCTTGTTTAAGGACACACATGTCCAACAATCTCCCACTTGTACTTAAAGAAGATGACTCATGTCTTTCACGCCCATATTATCTTGATGCCTCCTGAATATTTTCTCTGGCAACGTCTTGGTAAATGGATCAGCCAGATTGTCCTCCGAAGCTATTTTCACAACCCGTACGTCCCCACGACGTACTATCTCTCTAATGAGATGGTATTTCCTTTCTATATGTTTCGCCTTGTTATGGTCTCTGGGCTCTTTCAAATTGGCCACAGCTCCACTGTTATCACAGTATAGCGTTTGTGGTCCATCTACATCTGGGACTACACCCAGTTCCATGTAGAAATTCTTTAGCCAAACTTATTCCTTGGCTGCTTCACATGCAGCCACATATTCAGCTTCCATTTTGGAATCTGCGATACAGGATTGCTTTACGCTTCTCCAGAATATCGCTCCACCAGCAAGGGTGTACACTGCTCCCGACGTTGATTTTCTCGCGTCTTTGTCAGACATAAAATCTGAGTCAGTGTACCATAGTGGATTCAGATCTGAACCTGAAAACGCTAACATATAGTTTCTCGTTCTCCGAAGATACTTGAGAATTTTCTTCACTGCAATCCAGTGAGACATACCAGGGTTGGATTGGTATCTACTAACCATTCCCACAGCGTAACAGATGTCTGGTCTTGTACACTGCATAGCGTACATCAGACTTCCCACTGCTGAAGCATAGGGTACCCGCCTCATCTCGTCTTGCTCTTCCGGAGAAGTTGGACACTGGTTCCTTCTTAAGAACACTCCATGCCTGGTTGGTAAATTACCACCCTCGGAGTTTGTCATTGCAAAAGGTTCAAGCACCTTATCAATGTAAGCTGCTTGCGACAAGGCTAGAAACCTGTTGTTGCGATCCCTAAAGATACGGATCCCAAGAACATAATTGGCTTCTCCCATATCCTTCATTTGGAATTGCGTAGATAGCCACGCTTTCACGCCTAATAATCTTTTCACACTTTTTCCAATGAGAAGAATATCATCGACGTATAGAGCAAGAAAAATTTCCACGGACTCATCATTGAGTTTGTAAATGCAGGCTTCAGTTTCATTCTGAATGAACCCATAGGTCTTGATGGTCTCATCAAACCTTAGATTCCAGGATCTGGAAGCTTGCTTCAATCCATAAATGGACTTGAGTAACCTGCAAACTTTCCTTTCTTGACCCTGTTGCACGAACCCTTCTGGTTGGTCCATTTAGATGTTCTCGTCAATGTACCCGTTCAGGAATGCGGTTTTGACGTCCATCTTCCATATCTCGTAATTGAGACTACAGGCTATGGCCATGAGAATCCGGATGGACTTATACTTAGCGACTGGAGCGAAGGTCTCATCGAAATCAATACCTTCTCTCTGGGTAAAACCCTTTGCCACTAGTCTAGCCTTGAAGGTTTCAACCTTCCCGTCCACTCCTCTCTTTCTCTTGTATACCCATTTATTCCCAATGGTTTTGAACCCATCAGGTAGGTCTACAAGTTCCCAGACTTCATTAGAATCCATTGATTCTATTTCTTGGTTCATGGCTTCCTGCCATTCTCCCTTATCAGGATCCATCATAGCTTCCTTGAGGCTTATCGGATTTTCAACACTAGTGTTTGTAACAGTTAGGTGAAATTCCAATTGGGAATGCTCGTAGCGTTCAACTGGTCTTTTGAACCTCCCACTACGTCTGAGCACCCCTTGGTTCTGATTTGGGACCGTGGTTTCTGCATTATCCTCTACAACAGTCATAGTTGGAGGCTTTGTGACCTTGTCACCTGACACTTCCTCAAGCACAATTTTGCTTCGAGGTTTGAAGTTTATCATATAGTCCTTTTCCAGAAAAGTTGCATTTGTAGAAACAAATACTTTCTTGCTTTGTGGACTATAAAATAAACCTCCTTTTGTCTCTTTGGAATATCCCACAAACAAGCATACTTTTGTTCGTGATTCCAACTTGTTTCTGTTTCCAGTCCGCACATGAGCTGGACATCCCCATATTCTGTAATGTCGCAGATTTGGTATTCTGCCATTCCACAATTCTTGGGGTGTTCTTGAAACAGACTTTGACGGTACAACATTTAGAATGTTGGTGGCCGTCAACAAAGCATATCCCCAAAATGAATTAGGAAGTGATGAGTAGCTTAGCATTGACCTTACCATTTCTAGTAAGGTCCCGTTTCTCCTTTCTGCTACACCATTTTGCTCTGGTGTGCCGGGAGCTGTCAATTGAGATGTTATACCTTTCTCGATCAGGAGATCACAGAATTCCTGATCTAGGTATTCTCCTCCTCGATCAGATCGAAGAGACTTTAATGATAGTCCTAGTTGTTTTTCAGCCTCAGCTAGAAATTCTTTGAACTTACCCAAAGTTTCAGATTTCTTTGCCATGAGGTAAACATAACCATATCTTGAATAGTCATCAATGAAGGTGACAAAATATTCAATTCCTCCTCTTGCCTGTATGTTCATGGGACCACATACATCAGTGTGGATGAGTTCTAATGGTTTAGTGGCTCTTTGACCCTTTGCCGAAAAGGGTCTCTTAGTCATTGTTCCTTCTATACAGGATTCGCAAACAGGAAACTAACCGATTGTTAGTTCTTTAAGGGGCCCATCCTTAACCAGCCTGTTTATCCTGTCTAGATTAATATGACCCAATCTTAAGTGCCACTTATAGGTTTGCATATCATTATCAATTTTGGGTTTCTTAATTGACTTTGGCATTGCCAATTTAAACATTTCAGCACTCAAACAACTTCCATAATCCGGTCTTAGAATATACAATCCATTTTCTGCTTTGGCAGTACAAATATATACACCATCCTTTGTGATGATCCAATGGGACCCATGAAAGTTTAAGGTGTATCCTTGTTTGTACAACAGAAAAGCTGAGAATATATTCCTGCAGACATTTGGATAATAGAACACATTATTAACAAATAGAAATTTGTTACCAAATGTTAGTCTCAGATTCCCGACAGCTTTAGCTTGTAAGTACTCTCCGTTTCCTACTTTTAAAGCTGGTCCTTCATGAATTTCTTCTAATGAGTCAAGAGACTGAAGAGAATTACATGCATGATCATTAGCTCCTGAATCTAATATCCAGTTGAAGGATGAGTTATCAACGAAACATGATGTTAACGTTGACTGATCAGCATTACCATTCTGGAAGTCGCCTTCCTGGTAGTTGTACATTCTCTTCCTCTTATTCATTGAATTTAGAGCAATCTGCTCTGCTATTTTGTGTTTCTCTGAAGATCCACTAATAGCCAGTTTGCTCAGGGATTCTGTGACATTGACCATGTTCCTTTGTTTTTGAGACATCAGAGTCATTGCAGAGATTTCTATATCTTGTTTGTCGGAGGACATTTTAACTGGCATTGAAAAAGAAACTTATTAAACTTTATTATAGGTAGAATGTTTTAGGTAATTAAGTTGATTCGAAATAGTCAAATGATGCAAACATGTTCTCGGGAAAACGTTAATAAACCCTTTGACTATTTCATGATAATTCAACCGACTGTACACATCGTTGCCGTCTTTAAGGCATGGTCACTCTAAGGTGACTCGCGGTATCAACTGTGTAGTTTGGTTAAACTAAGTTTTAGTCAAAACTTAATTAATACTCAAAATAAGAACCACCACAGTTCTTTATGATTATTAACTATCATTATAGACGGTCGGGAAGTACCAACTTCCGTGCAAGCTTAACCCATTATTTTCGGTTCTCGGAATCCTCTTGGAAACGTCGTCCTTAAGGAATGGTCACTCTAAGGTGACTCACGGTCCATTTCCAAGATTCCTCCGTCCCCATATTCTTTTGAAACTATCACGGTGCCAAACCTTCCACAAGCACACCTTTACTTAAGAGGAGTGGTCACTCTAGGGTGACTCGAGGCGGTGTGGTCAGCAGACCTTGTGACAGTAATAATGGAGACCTTTTATCATTAATTCTATACTAGCCATTGTTTTTGTTAAATAACGTTTTTAACTTCTTCATAAGTTAATTAAAACTTATTATAAACTTTCCTTTAATGACACATTAAAAGTTTATATTTTGGCTTTATTAATTACGACACGTAATTATATATAAGGCCTCAATGATTATAGTGTTCATTATTTTATCGGTAGTGATAGGTCAATCATACTTTCTCCAGGTAGATGGGAGGGGTCCTAACCGGTCACCCAGAAGTGGATGGTGAACCGGCCCCACTTTTGATTCCCTCTTCCTCAGACAAGATTGTATGATTGAGATTGTTCCGATTAATAATGACCACTTTACATTTACTCTTTACTATTCATATCTATCCTTAATTCGACATATTAATAATGATAAAACATAATCACTATGTTTACGGGTTATGAAAATAGGTTATAACAAATTATATCTATGATGAATATATATAATTAGATTTTAATGATTCCCATTCTCTAAGAATAATCATTAATTTATACTATGGCTTATAATTAATTATTAATGAAATTTTAAAATAAGTAAATGATATTATTCCTAAGAATTATCATCCATATTTTATTATTAAATAAGACAATATTATTTAATCACTAGATAATATCCATATTTAATTTTATGAATTATTTAAAATAAGTCAATGTTACTTATCCATAAATAACATCCATATTTTATTAATTCATAATTGTTTAATTTCAATTATAATTAATATTTAATTATTCCTAGGGAACCGGGTCGGAATAAATTCCGACCCATAATTAAAATTATGTACGTGGGCCCTCCGGGCCTAAGCCCGGGCCCACGTCCCTATGAGAAGCCACGCCCAGCCAGCCGGGGAGGCTAGGGCAGCGCCCACCTCGCGCTGGGCCCGCAGGCCCATTCCGCTGCCAGGCAGCGTGGGCCGCAGGCCAGTGCGCGAGGCCGAGGCGCTGCTCGCCAGGGCAACCCGCAAGGGTTTCGCCCTGGGCCTCGCCCTGGCGTGGGCTTTGCCACGGGCCTGGCCCGTGGCACCTAGGGTTGGGACCCTGGGGCTGCAGCGGCAGCCCCTGGTCCCCTCTAGCCACGGGCTGGGCTGCGCCTAGCAGCCCGCCCTATTTTCCCGTCACGATTTCTCGGGTCGGGAAATAATCTAATTTTAAATTAAAAATTAAAATATCTAGAAATAAATTTCAATTTTAATTATTAATTTATTCATCAAATAATTCGTTCTTTAAATTAAATTTCAAAATTATTTATCCTTGAACCATAGCTCTGATACCATTTGTTGGAAATCGGAGGTATCAAGCCGACTTCCTTACCTCGATAATAGCCTCCGGGCCGTCCCGGTAACATTTAAAAATTCATTTTAAAGCGGAAATCTTGTTATCGGACCGACGACACGGATATCGGGTAACAACAAAACGATATCTGATAAATATTTTCGAATCTAATATTTTCATATTCATTATTAATAATCTAGTCGAACAGGAAATAAATAGAAAGCAATAAATTGTCGCATTTATTTACCCAATGCATAAGGCCGTACCTCAACTGATGATTCAGGCTGCGCGTTCTGACTTGGGCAGGGCTCCGCCGGTGCTGAGGGAAACTCCCGTGATCTTCCGGAATATTCTCCATGATTCCTCGCTACCGAAGCGTGGGCTTCGCTGGCAGGACTCCGTCGCAAAATTTAACTGACGGTTCTTTTAAAGCTACCGGAGAAAAATATCTCCTAAGCCGAACCAGAAAAGAGATCAGAAGCAGAAAAACTCGCAGACCCTAAAGAGAGAGGGAGAGCTCGAGTTTTTGCTCTGGGGAGAGGTGTGTCAAATGTGTAGAATGAGCCTCCTATTTATAGGCTCAAGCTGTAACCGATTTGGAGATTTTCCCTCCCAATATTCGAATTCTTTTAATTAAAAATAAATAATTATTTCAATCAAATGATCCAGATTCAATCTCATCTAGATCCAATGGATATAATTAATCAGGGATTTAATTAATTGAATAATATAAGATAAGATTAAAACATTTAATCTTATCATCATATTATATATTTTTCTAATTATATTATATATATATATATATATTTAAATTCGAATTTGTTAATGATTATCTAGATCCAATGGTTAAAATTAAATCTTAAACCAATCCAATGGATCAAATCAATTAGGGATAAAGTCAAATACCCTAGGGTTTTACAAAACCCTAATTCGAACCTTTATCTCAAATTTATTTGAATTTTAATATCACATATATAATGTTAATTAATTTCTAATCCGACGGTTTAAAGATAAAATCTCAAAACCGATCAAACGGACATAATTAATTAAGCAAATTCGAAATACCTAAACTTGGTCACCAAGTTTCAATTTCGAATTATATTAGGGTTCAAATCAATTATCTCAATCCAACGGTTGATACTAAATCATAACCGATCCAATGGATTAAATTGATTTTAGAGTTTTTGTCAAGATACCAAACTTCAGGTACTATCGCCGCAAAAATAAAATCTTCTGTATCAGTGATTCGAATTTATCTAGGGTTTGTTATCTCCAAACCCTAATTCGAAATAAACATTAAATAATACATAAATGTACATTATTTATTTATTAATATAAATCCTTTAATTATTAATTAATTATTAATAAGATATTAATAATTAAATTCAAATAATTAAATTATATTAATAAATCCTGATCTCTTTATCACACATTAAATGTCATGGTGCAACACCATCATTTAAATTCATGACATGTGATTTAATTTCATAGTTTATCGAACCGAGTCATAAACTTAGAAAATCCATAAATCACAAACCGTAAGTAAGAATGACTTGGTTCAAAAAGCAAAGTTGCTTAGAATTTAATTTAGAACAACATGGTGCTGTTTGAAAATCTAAATTCTAACTTTATTTTTATGAGTTACTTCCGTGTACCAAAATATGATACTTTTGCCACGCTATCGATAAAACTATCTGACGTCTGACACAGACTTGTCAGTTTTATAAGTCGAGCCAAATGATTAAACATTATCCAGAACGTATTTTAATCACGTACGTATCATCCGTTACGGAGCTATCCTGGGGACCATGGACCCGTATCACTTAAGCTCCAACGAACTGCTAGGTGTTCGTCAAACCTCGAAGTGATTCCACTATAGACCTGAGGCTGCACTCTTTAGTGATACGGTATATATTATTCCCTTATATACAGCAGGGTGTCCATTAGATTCAATCAAATACCGATTATTGTCCTTTCACTTGATGACCCACACATGAGCAGGCGGTTTATACCGTAATGCCCCTCAATGCATTTTCATCCTTGACTCAGCCAGTAATATTATGAGTAACCCACTTATGGTTTCGATTCATAAGTTGCGCACGGGCGGGTACCTTTCACTTCTCACCACTGACAATCAAGGGAACCATCATGACTCTGAAGAGAGCTGTGTGATGCCCATATCTATGATCAAGCAATCCTTACTACTGACTATCATGTT
The DNA here is from genome assembly GCA_954871525.1 of Parietaria judaica. NCBI lineage: Eukaryota > Viridiplantae > Streptophyta > Magnoliopsida > Rosales > Urticaceae > Parietaria > Parietaria judaica. Next base: position 13,306,370 of record OX940872.1, read on the forward strand.
CCCAAAATAGTAATGTTGGGAACAGCGGTAATATCTTGTGTTCTTTAACGCTTAAATCAAAGAACAATCAAGCCAGCAGCTTGGACTCATGACCACTCAGGACTTAGAACTAATATCCATTTGATCATCATTTTGCGACTCAACTACAAGTTGTCAGTGACGGTCTTATATGACAACTTCTTGAGTTTAAGTCAGGTCCAGTCCAGTATGAAGACGCTTCATACTTAATGCACTTCTAGTGAGTGTTGACACACACAAAATCCAGAATAGGATTGTCACTTCAGTCACATAAATAACCTTACCGATTAATGGGCTCCCACCCAGTTAATCAGGTCACGGACGTTTTAAGTTCATTTATTATGTTTATTAATTCTTCCTCACATGACTCTGTTGTGATAATAATAACATAATTGCATCCTTTATGAACTAAGGAATCAAACATTCTATTTTACTCTACCAGAAACTATAATAAGATTAACATAATAAGTACCATCTTTATTCAACGACTTGTCATAATCTTTTACAAATGGATAAATATCTTGTTTAAGGACACACATGTCCAACACCTTAAATTACTACTATTACACAAAAAGACTAGGGTGTAACTTTCTGCTCAATAGTCAAATTGCAAAATTGTCTATACCGGTCGTCGGCTGATACGGATCCACGCTTTCGCTTGACGTATCAAAGGCAGAAGAAAACCAAAAACGCCTCTACTAGTGGCTAGGAGTCGCATGAAGAGGATCCGCTATTTATTTATGCTTGTTTTTTTTTTTGGTTTTATTTAAAACACAATTGCTATATCCGTTTAGTTTGCTTAGGGAAAGTTTCACGAATTGTTCAAGCCTTTAAATAGGTGCATTAATGAAATAAAACACAACTTCCAAGAATTATAATCTCTCTCTGGGATTAGGGTTAGGAAAGCCTTCTGTGTCTCTCTGTGTCTCTCTCTCTCTCTCTCTCTCTCTCTCTCTCTCTCTCTCTCTGTTTGTGTGCACGTGAACGAAGTCAGCCATAACCCTTGGGCGCATCCAAAAGGATTGCTTCTCGCGAGTTTCTAGAAGGGCTGAAGGCCTGGGAATTCGGCTTAACTGGAGCATTGTGGCGAAGAAAAAGGCAGGCAAAATTGTGTTGGGGTGTCTTATTCGACTGAATCCCCTCTGACTAATAAACGAACATCCGATGAGTGCGTAGAGTATTCTTTAAAAAAAATTCTGAATTAAAGTCCCATACCAATAATCTCAATACCCTATCCGACTCAACGAAATCGAGAATATTAATCACCCGATCGTTGATATTCAATTTTCAATTTTAAGAATGAAAAATCCGATAAATTGGATTCAAGATAAGTATAATTCACGAAGCACAAAAATCACATACCTTTTTCAATTTTGCTTCTGATGCGTGATCTCTGAATTCCGTGTTCTCCGTACTTTGAGCTTCTTTCCAGTTTTGTAGAGTCTGAAGATAGCTCCCACGTGCCTTCCGATGTATTCTCCGGATCTTGACCGAGCGGATATGTTGGCTCCCAATGAATAAACTCTAAAACCCTAAATCGACTGTCCCTGAATAATGGCTCAGAGAAAACCGTAGAAACCCTAAGCTAGAGAGAGAAAACGGTTTCTATATTGAAGTAGAGTGAATGATTTAGGTTTTACCCTCTTTACTATTTATAGGAAAAAGTGTAACCAACTTAGAGAAAATCTTTTAACCACTTGTGAGAGATTTACTCAACTACTTGGAGCTATTCAAGCTAAGATTTGATTTGATTCAAATAAATAATAAATCCAATATTTAAATATTTTCTTGAAAATACCCTAAAAGATTTAATTAATTAAATCCTTATAATTCCAAAGATTTGAAATCGAAAATATATACAAATATATATTCAAATCGATTTCATCATTATATTTTCTCTTTAAATATTTCTGATATAAATACCAATATTTAGTTTCTCTAAATTACGATTTAAATATCAGTATCACATTCAACCGAGTTGAAAACTGATATTATCATAAATCTCTAACCGTAAGTCAGAATGACACGATTCAAAAACATATTCGTATCATAATTTAATTTCCTACAACCTTGAAGTTGATCTAGAAACAAATTCATAATATTTTTCATAGTTTCTTTATTGACATAAAGTTTAAGTACTTTTGCCATTTTCGGTAAATCAAGATTTATCAAATGACCAAGTCATAAAATCTCATCTAATTAGTTTATTCTATGTTATTTAGAATAACATATTTATATTTTCGGTTTCGAACTTATGGGGCTACAAAGGGAACAAATGGACACACATACTTAAGCTTCGATGAAAGTGAAGAGCTTTCATCAATTTCGGATACATTCCACTATAGCTCGAAGCTGAAATCTTTAGTATGTGTTAGATTTATCTTCCTGGCTCAGGTGTCCATCGATACAGTCAGACTATCATAATCCAGTTTTTGTATTATTATGATTCTTGTCTCTAGTAGCGCTGATCTCCGTAGACCCGTTCAAACGATGCTACCAATGTTTCTATGATTATTGTAAAGTCACTCACCTAATGGTTTATGGAGTCGTTAGGCTCCGGATGAGTACATGCTTACCTTCTAAATCATAACATAGGAAATCATAAAGCTATTATCCGTATATGTAATCATAACTCTACTACAGTTTAATCTTTTCGATCCAAAAATAAAAGTATCTGGAAAACATAGTTGTAAACTGTAACTCTTAAATCAAAGATCGTATAAATTAAACTGTATAAACTAATATTACCTCAGGACATCAACTGATTCTATCTGACCATCTTTTTTTTACTTATCTATTCGCTATCATTGACAGCTTGATGCTTTCAAAATAAAGTCATGTCAGTCCAATATGAAGACACTTCATACTTGATTTAATCTCAATGGTGCGGACCAGCACCATGACCCGGTAATAGATCATCACTCTATAATGGTTGAGTTAATCAATAGTTTTTCACGATTATTATATTTCGTTTAATAATCTAAACTATGGACTACTTTTAGTAATTATTTATATCGTGTGTGTTAAACATCCTCACATAAACCATAGTGATAATGAGTACACGATTTGCAAGGTTATATAACGACTATGGAAACAAAACATTCATCACATTCATTTAAGTAAAACTTGAATAAAATTGTCATTGATAAATTGAAAACGTAATCTTTGAATAAAGAAAAACGTCACGATCTTATACAAGTGGCATTGACATCTGAATATAAAAGGGCATACTTATGAGGTACGTCCACCAAATTGAAGGCAACCACAAGGGAAGGAACCATCCGGTGACTCAATCTCAAACACAGGGAAAAAACAATTAGGTATCAGAGCCGACTAGACCGACAAACCCTATGGAGACAGTGTTGGACATATGTGTCCTTAAACAAGATTTTTATCCATTTGTAAAATATTATGACAAGTCGTTGAATAAAGATGATGCTTATTATGTTAATCTTATTATAGTTTCTGGTAGAGTAAAATAGAATGTTTGATTCCTTAGTTCATAAAGGATGCAATTATGTTATTATTATCACAACAGAGTCATGTGAGGAAGAATTAATAAACATAATAAATGAACTTAAAACGTCCGTGACCTGATTAACTGGGTGGGAGCCCATTAATCGGTAAGGTCATTAACGTGACTAAGTGATAATCATATTCTGGATTATGTGTCTGTCACACTCACTAGAAGTGCATTAAGTATGAAGCGTCTTCAGACTGGACTGGACCTGACTTAAACTCAAGAAGTTATCGTATAAGGCCGTCACTGATAACTTGTAGTTGAGTCACAAAATGATGATCAAATGGATATTAGTTCTAATTCCTGAGTGATCATGAGTCCGAGATACTGGCTTGATTGTTCTTTGATTTAACCGTTAAAGAACACAAGATATTACCGCTGTTCCCATCACTATTATTTTGGGAACATGATAGTCAGTAGTAAGGATAGCTTGATCATAGACATGGCCATCACACAGCTCTCTTCAGAGTCATGATGATTCCCTTGGTTGTCAGTGGTGAGAAGTGGGAGGTACCCGTGCGCAACTTATGGATCGAAACCATAAGTGGGTTACTCATAATATTACTGACTGAGTCAAGGATGAAAATGCAATGAAATATGTGATGTGAAATAATCTTTCATATTTTTGGCATAACTTACTCATTTTTTGTCCAAATTTTATGCATGACCTATGGTTTGAAAGACAAGAGATATATCTACGAATTTTATGTTTTAAGGTTTGTAAAATAAGTTTTCTAAAAATATGAAATTTCAAATACAACGTAAAATTCGACGTAAGTTTAATGCAAAATATTTATTTCGAGAAAATTTTACCATACTTAATGACTTTTATGATGAAATGTAAAACTAATAAGTTGTAGATAAATATTTTATCTTTCCAGGGAATGTTTATTTATAAATTTTGGACAAAAGATGAGTAAGTTATGCCAAAAATATGAAAGATTATTTCACATCACATATTTCATATTTTTGGCATAACTAACTCGTTTTTTACCCAAAGTTTATAAATAAACACCCGTTAGAAAGATAAAATATTTATCTACAAATTTTTAGTTTTACATTTCACAATATAAATTCATTAAATATATTAAAATTTGCTCGAATAAAATATTTTGTACTAAACTAACGTCTAATTTTACGTTGTATTTGAAATTTCGTATTTTTCTAAAACTTTTTTTACAAATATTAAAACAACAAAGTTGTAGATATATCTCTTATCTTTATAACCATAGGTCGTTCATAAAACTTGGACCAAAAATGAGTGAGTTATGTCAATAATACGAAAAATGTACATGTAGAGGATGATAAAATTTTGCTGAAGGTAAGCTCGATTTTGTCTTCGGATACTACTATTATTTGCTGAAGGTAAGCTCGATTTTGTCTTCGTTTATTGAGTATTTAATTATTCATGATTTCGATTTTTCTGTTTATGAAAAGTATTGACGTCCTTAATGTCATGACAGCTGGTAGATATTTCAGGAAAGTAATCAAGTCTCCTCAATCAAGGAATGATTGAGTCATTCTCTCCCTGCATTGATTGGGGAATTATGTGCTGGATTAATAGAAGAATATTGCACGTGATTCCTATGATTTTAGAGTATCAATGAGCTGATTTTGTAATCAAGACATGAAGATATGATTGGAAAAGCTCCTATAAGTCCCGGCTAATGAGGTCCAACTTCATTAGCGCTTAGAGAGAAATTATTAGAAAACTTCGGGAGAAGTCGATCAGCATTTTCACGAGTGAAGTGAAGAAGAATGGGACGTTCTTTGCTGATTGTTGCAAGGGGATCTTGCAAGTTCATCAAGAGTTTACTTCGGATATCAAAGTTGTTGTCGTGAAGGGGGAGTTTCCTGATTACGCTTTGAATCTTGTTTGTATTACTGATTGTAATCTTCATCTGTAATCTCTTGATTGATTAATCTAGGTGAGTGCCCCGTAGAAGTAGTGACAGGAAGTCGGAACTGCGTTACCGAAAAATATTGGTGTTCCTTTACTTTTCCGCACTTGCTTTATTCCTCCCGTTCATGTTAATAACGTCATATTACATGTGCAACGCGAAAATAATTCTTTACACTATTATTGTTTCATGTTGAATGGTTTATGTTATTGTTTTATCATGACAATTCTAAATTGGCTGAATTTATTTATTTATTTATTTATTTATTTATTTATTGTGTTGGTATATTATTTACTACGGTTTAGAAATCTTCTTGCTTTTACAGTTTATAAAGCAAATAATAATAAGACGTGTTATTAACAACATCTGTGTCAAGTTAGTTTGATACATCATGTATATTGAGTTCATAAAGTGCAAAATTATCTAACGTTTTGCATATTGAAAATTTTGAAATACTGTGTACTTTAAAATTCGAATACATTTTTAGATTTACGTGTGTTTTGTTTAATGCATGCTGAAAAATTCATTATGAGTAGTTAGATATTAAAAAAAAAAAAAGATAATAAATTTAAAGGTATTTTGATAAATATTTATTGATTAGGTCGTATATTGTGTCCTACTAAATAGTGTAATGAACATTCATTTTTTTCATTACAACAGTAAGTAAACACCATAATCGGTCATTAAACAGAACCACCATAGTCAATTACAATTACGATTACAATTAATCAATTATAAGCAAAAGTGAAATTAATGTTATACATGTACACTTTAGAGTTAAAAATCAACGTATTTTCTTTAAAAAGATCTGTACGAATAACTTTTCAGATAATATTAAAATTAAAATTTACTCAAATATCTTAACTCGAAAACACTCACATAACTTTTTGATGAGACGGATACGATCGCCATTCAATCTCAGCCCTATGCCTCGGAAAGTACAGTAGAACCTCTATAAATTAATAGTCGATAAATTAATACCTCGATTAATTAATAATTTTTTTCAGTCCCGACTATACTAACGTAGTTCAATTTTTATCTCGATAAATTAATAAATTCGATAATATAATAAATTTATGTGGTCCAACTTTATTAAATTTACAGAGGTTTTCGCGGGCCCTCTCGAACTCTGCTCTTGAGAAGTGGAAGAAGAACCAACCGAATCTAACGGCCACAGAAAAACGGTTGCGATTTCAAAAGTTTCTCAGTTTTCTCAAGAAGAAGCTCCTATGGCTGCCGAGCTCGTGGGCGGCGCTCTGCTCTCCGCTTCCCTTCAGGCGCTCTTCCAGAAACTGGCCTCGCCTGATCTCGCCGACTTCCTCCGCCGGAGGAAGCCCGTCGACCGCCTCCTCAAGGACCTGAAGCTCAAGCTCCTGTCGGCGAATGGCCCTCGACGACGCCGAGGAGAAGCAGATCTGAATCCCCGCCGTCAAGGAGTGGCTCGACGAGCTCAAGGACGCCATTTACGACGCCGAGGACTTGCTCGCCGAGATCGAGGCTCGGGCTATGGAGTCCTCGTCCAGACCCAGCGGCAATCAGGTACTGAGACTCGTCCCAGTCAGCGCTTTCTCCGCGTTCGAGAAGACGCTGCAATCGAAGCTTTCTGAGATCATCGACAGGTTGGATTTCGTTTTGGAGCAGAAAGAGGTTCTCGGTTTGAGAGAGGGTGTTCTGTGCACGCATTCGTAGAGATTATCCGCGAGTTTGGGAGAAGAGTCTGAGATCTACGGGAGAGATGTCGATAGAGAAGCCATTGTTAAGCTCTTGCTTGAAGATAGTGACTGTGAGTCGAGGATCTCCGTGGTTTCTATAGTCGGCATGCGAGGGATCGGCAAGACCTCGCTTGCCCAGCTTGTGTACGATAATGGCAGAGTGAATGAGCATTTCGAGGTCAAAGGGTGGGTCACGGTCTCCGATAAATTCGACGTTTTCAGGATTACGAGAGCGATCTTCGAAGCGATCACTTCGAGCCCGTGCGAGATTCGGGAGCTACACCAGTAGCAAGTTAAGCTGAAGAATGCTTTGAAAGGGAAGAAGTTCTTGCTCGTCCTCGACGACGTTTGGAACGAGAACTACGTGCACTGGGATGTTTTGAAGAGCCCTTTGGAATCAGGGGCACGAGGGAGTAGGATTGTTGTGACGACACGCAGTGAGATCGTTGCTTCGAAAATGTCAAACGCTCCGACTTATTACTTGCAAACGATATCCAATGAAGCGTGTTGGCTGCTGTTTGCGACGCACGCCTTCAATGGTGCGAGAACGAGCCAGCATTTGATTCTAGAAGCTATCGGTAGACAAATTGTTAGAAACTGTGGTGGTCTTCCTTTGGCGATCAAATCGCTCGGTGGGCTCTTGAGATCGGTGATGGATCCGGAAGAGTGGATGAAGATACTAAAGAGCGACGTTTGGGAGTTGTCGGAAAGAGAGACTAACATCCTTCCTGCTCTGTGGTTGAGCTATCACTACTTACCTTCTCACCTGAAAAGGTGTTTTGCTTATTGTTCTATATTTCCCAAGGGTTACAAGATCACCAAAGAGAAGTTAATCATGTTGTGGATGGCGGAAGATCTTCTTCGACCTATTCGAAGCAAAAGAATTGAAGAAGTCGGAAGCGAGTACTTCTTCGATCTCGTGTCGAGGTCTTTGTTTCAGCGAGCGCACGACAGGCAACTGTTTTTCAAGATGCACGACCTTGTTAACGATTTAGCGAAGTTCATCTCTGGAGATTTCTCTTCAAGGTTGAATAACAGCAACACAGTCGCCAATCTAAGAAAGACTCGCCATTTGTCGTTTATGAAACAGAGCATAAATAGCGTCGAGAAGTTCGAGGCCTTTTAACGCCAAAGGTTTGCGTACTTTCTTCCACTCGGGTGGAAGAGAGAGACCGAACCGTTCCCATGGAATGATTTGTTATTGCATAAATTACTGCCGAAAACACCTTGTTTAAGAGTGCTCTCTCTGTCCGAGTATCCTATCACGGAATTGCCTTCTTCACTCGGTAATCTGAAGAACCTAAGGTACTTAGACTTGTCGTGGACCGGAGTAAAAGAGTTACCCTATACAATCTGCGGTCTATTGAATTTGGAGACGTTAATTTTGTCGCATTGTAAATATATTTCTCAGTTGCCCTCAAATATGGGAAACTTAGTTAACTTACGATACCTTGATATCGAATGCACAGGTGTAAAGCATATGCCACAAGAAATGTTTAAGATGAGCAAGTTGCAAGCAATGTCCAATTTTGTCCTCGGCGAGCGTAGTGGCTCAAATATTACACATTTACGAGAGCTCAAACAACTGTGTGGATATCTTTGCATATCCGGGCTTCAGAATATCGACGATGTCAACGATGTTATAGAAGCCAATTTGAAAGACAAAAAATTCATTAAAAGGCTGCATTTGAAATGGGATTGGCACGCTCATACAAACGACGATTCGCAGAAAGAAAGAACGATACTTGAAAATCTCCGACCTCACAGAAGCTTGAAGGAACTGTTCGTGCTTCGTTACCAAGGCACTAGATTCCCGGATTGGGTCGGGAATCGTGTGTTCTCGAGTATGACAGTGGTTTCTCTGAGTAACTGCAGAAATTGTTGCTTACTTCCTCCACTTGGAAACCTTCCGTCTCTCCGAAAACTTCATATCAGGGGATTTGAAAGCATCGTGAGCATAAGTGCAGAGTTTTATTCTGATGCTTCATCCGAGACTGAGCCTCGTTTTAAGTGCTTAGAAACTCTTCGTTTTGGTGACATGCCAGAGTGGAAGGAGTGGTCGTTTCCCGGAAATGGAGATGTTGCTCATTTCCCTAGTCTAAAAGAACTTTACTTGGTAGATTGCCCAAAGTTAACCACTGGTTTGCCTATTTGCCTTCCGAACTTGACTACGCTTTATGTCACTAGGTGTCAAAAACTGATGATCTCATGCCAAAGAGATCGTGATCATTCGATTGATACCGTGTTCCCAACACTTCATTCTATGGAGATATCAGATTCTCAAGAACTTGAATCGTTTCTTTAAAGCGGTCGGCAGTTTCCCTCGAATCTGAGCGAGTTATCAATTGTGAATTGCAAGACTCTCTTTGCAAATCGGGCGTGTTGGAATCTCGAGAGACTTGGTTCCTTCACGAACTTAAGAATCCGATCAGTATATGAAGGAGCATTGGATTTGTTTCCTGAGGAAGGGCTGCTTCCCGCTGCTTTGGTTTTCCTCTCGTTCTCTAATCTTCCGGACCTCAGAGTCCTTAACGGAAAAGGGTTTCAACGCCTGAAATCCCTTAAACAATTGTGGATTTCGAGCTGCGAGCAGCTTCACTGCTTGCCTGATGAGCTTCCCGATTCGTTGACTTATTTATTCATCTCCGAATGCCCTTTGCTATGGCCACGCTGCCAAAGAGAGAAAGGGCAAGATTGGCCGAAAATTTCGCACATAGCTCGGGTACGAATTGATGGAGAGTTCATATAATGTAAAACAGCACAGCTGTTTATTTATCAGTATGCAGAACTTTGTCTCAAGATCTTTACATCATCTTTCAACATTGTTTATACTATTTCTCAGCAATAAGAATCAATCAATTCGTTTTCGTTATAATTTACGAGAGAGTTATCTTGTTTCTTAGAATTATGCGTCTTATAGGAATACCTTACTTCAATCGATCCTAAGTCCGTTTTTTGCTTTATTTCGTTAAATTTAGTGAGATTTATATGATACAATTTTTTAAGAGTTTCGTGCAGGTTATGTGCTAATACTCATCGTCTCCGTTGCTTCTCCGGTGAGTTAAAATTGACGACTACACATTTCACGTTTATCATCCAAATTTCTCGACGCAGGCGGTAGTATAATGGCATCATGAACTCAAAACACGGCGCATTCTTATATATTTCATAACATCAAACTCTTTGGCAAAATCCCAAAAATTCATCGGTTTCAATTTAAATATTATTCAACACAAGAGAAAACTTATGTGCAACGAACCCCCTCTTTGGCTAGAGGAACCACTTCAAGTCCAAAACGCTCAGCAGAATAAAGCTCGCAACAATGGCGCTCCAGCCAAGCCGTTCCTCTCCGCCTCCGCCGCTTGCACTCACGCCTTGGCTTTTCGCGCTCGTCGGCCCCCCAGCTGACGAGGCCACAAAGAGTGTAAACAAAATATTATAACACATTTAGTTTGTGTACACGTCTCTGATAAGACATAGGGGAAGGTAATGACGGGAAACAGAAATGTGGCTGTGTGTATTTTGTCGTACCAATGGGGCTCGGAGTCGGACCGTCGGTGCTTGGGGCAGTGTTGTTGCTCTTTAACTGGTAAAAAACCTGTGCTTCCGGAGATTTCGGGTCCATGTTCAGAAGCTCTGCATGCAGTAGAGGAAAAACATTACCATGGGAAGTTCAAACCTGTTTTTTTTTTTTTTTTTTTCGAAAGCAGAAAAATAAAAAACGGTTGTGCTGGCTAATAAAAACGGAGAGTTTATGGTATCAAGTGGGTCGAGCTGACCCCATTGCTCAATAGTCATTTTAATCACGGGCATAACCGGTGCCAGTACCGGGACTGGTAAAAAAAATTACGGTTCGTCCTAATATATATATATATATATATATATATATATATATATATATATATTAGCTTTAAACCTAAAAACTTTGTGATAAAAATTAATTCCAACATATGCTTGTTCCTGATTTGTTGTAACCCGTCATGATTCTCCAAACTAAGACCGAAAAATGTCCGTTCCCGATTTGTCATCCCGAAACAACAGTTCTGAATCAGTATTAGGGACCGGAAACCAACATTTTGAACCGATAACCGGTACAAAAACTAACAGTATCCATTCATGGTACCAGGGCATTTGGAGACGTTGGCCGGAGAGTCGCAGACGGTAGGCAGGCTGAGTGCGAGCGTGACATTGATCTGCAGGCTCAAGTCGGGGTCGTCGCGGTCCCTGACGATCACGCAGAGGCACTTCTTGTTGCTCTTCAGCACCTGCTTCAGCCCGTTGCAGCAGTCGGGCGTCGGGGCCTTGGCCTGCCCGCCGACGTAGGGCAGGCACGTTGCCAACCCCACCAGCTGCTCCGAGCAGTCCGCTCGGTCCTTGGCCGGATCCGCCATTGCTCCTCCCATCACCGCCACTGCCACAACTCCAAGCAACGCCCACATGGACCTCAACGTCGCCATGCTCAAAAGACGAGATCACTTGATGTGTAGCTCGAGCTCGAATAGCTTTGGTTATGTAGTGGTGCTTTTCTGTTGCTGCCTTTTGTATTGTATCATGTGGTGTAATGAGTGACATGAATGATGGGCATAGGAGCCGAAAAGCCAAGTGTCGATGGTGCGAATGATTAAGGCTCGGAAGTGGATCATAAAGCTAGTCACTTCACCAACCCACTCAGCGCAAGAAATACACGACAATAAAATTCAGATGACGCTGTACTGACGTCATCCTCGGTGTGCAGTGAGGTCAGCAAGTAACATAGTCGCCCTTAAATATACTCGAGTTGTTCAAAATCAAATATGTATCGATATAGAATAAAAAAAATTATTGTTATACATACCCAAGTTGTTATTTTTGCATATTTTTTTAAAATTCATCAATTTTTGTTAATTTTAATAATATTTTTTTATTAGTGTGCCCCTCTCTCTCTCAAGCCAAACCCGCAAAATAGCTTTCAGCTATGGCGCATTAGCTCTGGGAGAGTCTTCATGAAGCCATCATTGCCTACATCGACATCTCTCCCGCGACCTCCTTCACTGTTGCCGCCTCTTACCATATGCTATGCGTTTCACGGTTGTTCGGATCCTCCTAAACCTACCATGAGAGGCACAGATCCTCGGAAGAGGTCTTGCCTCCACCACCACCTGTTCAGATGGAGAGGTTTCCGCAAAAGAACTCAAGAGTTACGAAGCGCCGATCCAACCAAGCCCTTGTTCATGGCCATCCAATACAATTAGCAACGACGGGATCGGACATGGAGCTCTCTCGGACTGAGAATCAGAAAATGTCGACATACAAATGAGCAGAGCATTATACTGTACTTCCTTGGAGCTTCGGACTGTTCTGCACAGAGCAATGAAGCTTGCTCGCCGCTAGTGAAGCTAAGGAAGACCTAAGGTTGCAGAAATGTCGTTTTTAATGGTATGAGATTTGACTCGCCGTTGGAGATCGTCGGGCTCTCTTTTTCTCATAGACCAAAACGCTATCTTTGAATGTAGAAAGACATGGAGAAGATGGGATTATTTGTTCATTAAAGAATAAAGTTATTCGTTGCATATAAGTGAAACTGCATATAATTGAGAAATGGGCTCAGTTATAAAAAAATTATTAAAATATATAGAAAGAGATAAATTTCTTAAAAAAAAACAAAAACAAAAACAACAACATAAGTATACATAACACTAAATGAAAAAAAAATGAAAAAAAAAAAACAAAAAAACTTAGCTCCGTATTGATCTGTTTTGTAATAACTTGAGTATATATGTTGGTATTGACTCTTTGTTATATTAACATTTTATACATTTTTATATTAAAATTTATTTTTACGATTTCGATATGGCCCCAAAGTACTCTTTGTTGACGTGGTTTCCCACCTCAATCAGTCAAGTGTGACTTGTGATATTTTTGAATAGAACAATTTGGTGGAATTCGATCTCTCACGTTGCAAGCTCACAATTCACTCACGATATATGTATATATATATAAGCAATACAAATGAGACGAGGAATTTTTTATAGAGGTTCGTCTCAAGGCGGTAGTTGACTACTTCCTCTGTTAGTTTATTGCGACAATGAACATGGACGGATAGCTACAAGCAGCTAGGTCACGTCTAATAATAGAAATGAATAGAGAAGGAGGGAAAGAATACAACAGGATCTCAGATAGACAAGAATGCCGGGTAGAATCTTTTCAGTGTATTCTCTCGAAGTTGCAAGTATGCGTGTGTGTTGATCTGAGCTTGAGCTTGATATTTATAGGCTTCAATTCTTCCTGTTGGTCTTCCAGGAATCGAGGGGTCTTCTCTCCGTGCTGACCGGGTTGAATGGACGACCTTGCTACACGTGTCCCATGACTTCGTTCTCGTCGTCGTGTTTAAATTATGCCCGTTGGAGGCTTGACTCCGTACTCCTGGTCTTCCGTCTGGTTTTGAAAAGGGATGCCGGGTAGAGAATATGACGACTCTACCCTCGTCTTCCTAGATTGTTGTCGAATGGATATTGGGCCTTAGAACCTTTTGGGCCGAGTAGCCTTGTATCCGTTGGTTTTGGTCTGATTGAGAATCTCATTGGGCTTCTCAATTGGGCTTTTACGAATACCAATTTGTTTCTTTAAAACCTTTTATCATGGTTTGTAAATTTAATTAATTCACAACCTTAGCACTTTATGTCATATTAAATAATGACGAATTTGTACATCAACAGTTAGCCCCCTACTATAAAAAATACGAAGTAAATTTTATAGTATTTACTCGATGAAATCATGTAAAATTCGTGCCGGATAGGATTAATTAAATTTGTGACTTTTGCCGCAAATCTGCATAATCCGGACAGGATTTTGGATAATTTCGAGATAAGATGGACGGATAGGGTCTTGAAGCTGTGACCATCGCTTCGAATTTTGGGCGGGAACAGTTACAACACGTGTCCCAATTTGCGGAGTTCGAAGAGAATAAACTCTTCACATTCTCTTGACACAGCTGTCATGCTGACGTGTCGCCGGATAGCTCGCTGATCTCAACCGTAGGATGAGGTTTGTTGCGATTTTTGAGGAAACCCTAACCGTAGGATTAGCAACGATTTTCGAGTATAAATACTCGAGTGTTTCGCATTAAATGGGCACGTCTCTTTAGCTTCAGCCCGTCGCACGTCTATCAAAGGTAGCCTATTTCTCTCTCCTCTTTATATACTTTACTTTGCATTCGAAACCCTGCACGAGCCCGACGTTGCCGAGGAGACCGCCGCTGAGGAGCCGACCGAGCATGGAGACCAGGCCGGTGAAGAGGAAGAGAAGGAGAAGGAGGAGGAGGACCGAGAGGTCGCGGAGGTACCCGGGGTCGACACATAGAGTGTCCCCCGTTTTTTTTTTTTTTTTGCTTTTAGTTAATAAGGCCTAAGGCCAAGACAATTTCTCACGGGCAAGTCTACGGCGGCTTGAACCCTTTTTTTGTGTATGGTTTGGATACGCCCGTGGTTAGGGCTTTTTCTATTTTGCTTTTATAATTTGCTCATGATTTCTTGCCTTATTCTATTTATCCGTGCTTAAAATTCCTTGTGTCTAAGTTAATTTTCTTCTCGTATTCTTCTATGTTAATTTTCCTATTTGAGGTTCCGAGTAGTCCTATCGTATACGTGGATAGAGAATAATAAATGTTGAAACTTCGAAATTTGCTAAGTATAGAAAATGTACGGGTACCTTGTGGTGAGATTGCTTCTTCAATGCTTCCGTTGAATATTTCTTGCTCGTCTGCCATAATAACCCGTAGGTTTTATGTTTCTGAAAAAACATATTTGTAGATGCCACATTCATATAATTATATATTTCGAAAAGGATTAGGCTTGTCGCCTTAAGGGACGGGTTGGCTACCCGGTTAGGTTCATCGATTGTTGTATAGTGGGTGTGTTACCCGGATAGGCTTGTTGCCTTATGTGACGGGTATGTTACCCGGGTAGGCATGTTGCCTTTGTGTGATGGGTCTGTTACCCGTGTAGGCTTGTTACCTTATGTGATGGGTCTGTTACCCGGATAGGCTTGTTGCCTTAGGTGATGGGTCTGTTACCCGGGTAGGCTTGTTGCCTTGATGAGAGTTTTGGGACATGTTTTCTTTTAGGTTGACTCTATTGAGTCTTGCAATTCGTAGTTTTCGGGCCTATTTGGTTTCGGGTTTGGATTGAGACTGTGCCCACTGTTTAGGATGGGCTGCCTACGTACCCCAAATTTGGGGATCAAGTCATTACGTAGTTCAGGGGAGACCAGGTAGATCGGGTTAGGCGTAGTATTTCCTTAAGTGCATGGCATTCCAACTGCGGAGGACTCTTGTTCCATCCGGGGTGGCTAGCCGGTATACTCCAGGTTTTACTACTTCGGTGACGATGTAAGGTCCTTCCCAATTGGCCCCGAGCTTGCCCGCATTCAGCTCGGCGGTATTTTGGAAAACTTTTCTGAGGACCAGCTCTCCTACTATGAATTTTCGACGTTTGACTTTTGAATTATAATACCTTGCTATCGAGTTTTGATAGTTGGCAATTCTTATCAAAGCTTGTTCTCGTCTTTCGTCGATGTAGTCGAGCTGGTCTTCCCTCATTTCGTCATTGATTTTTGTGTTCAAAGGGGCGAGTTCCCTTCGAAGGCTGGGTGTCTCTATCTGTGCTGGTATTACGGCCTCAGTGCCGTGTACCATTGAGAAAGGGGTTTCCCCGGTGGCCCTACGCGGGGTGGTTCTGTAGGACCAAAGGACTCCTATGAGCTCGTCTGCCCATCGTCCCTTTTTGGTGTCTAGGCGTCTCTTGATTCCATCCACTATTACCCGGTTAGCTACCTCGGCTTGACCGTTGCCTTGAGGATATCTCGGAGTGGACGTGTTCAAGGATATTTTCCAGTTTATGCAGAAGTTTTGGAATCTCGTTGAAATGAACTGTGGTCCATTGTCAGCTATTATCTCTTTTGGGAGGCCGAATCTACTGATGATGATTTTCCATAGGAAATTTTCTACATCAACATCTTTAATGTTTGCGTACGATTCTGCCTCCACCCATTTTGAGAAGTAATCGGTCACGACGAGTAGGAACCTCTTTCCGGCCGGGGCTAGGGGAAAAGGTCCTACTATGTCCATAGACCATTTCATGAACGGGTACGGGACTGAGACTGATGAGAGTTCTTCTGCTGGCCGGTGTATAGACGGGGAGTGTCTTTGGCGTTTGTCGCACCTTCTGGCATAGGCTTCGCTGTCCGCCAGCATGGTGGCCCAGAAAAAGCCTTGCCTTTTTGCTTTGTTCGCCAAAGATCTTCCTCCCGAATGGTTGCCGATTCTCCGTCATGGATCTCGTGAAGCACTATTCGAGCCTCGGTCTTTCCTAGGAACCTTAGGTAGGGTCCGGTATAGCTACGTTTGTACAATTTTTCCCCGATCATGCAAAATCTAGCGCTTTGGATCCGTAGTTTCCTGGCTTTTTGCTTATCTTGGGGTTTGGCTCCGGTTAGGATGTAGTTAATGATTGGGGTCCTCCAATCATCTTCTTCCATTCGGATATTGCAAACTTTGCGTGTTACGCTGGGTTCGTCTATTGTTTCGACCGGGATTATCCTTTTGACTTCGGGATCCGAAGTTGAAGCTAAACCGGCCAATGCGTCTGCTGACGCGTTCTCACTTCTCGTTATTTGGACTATCTCGACGTGTTTGAATTGTTGAATTAAGCCCTTTACTACCGAAAGGTACTTTTCCATTCTGTCATCTCGGGTGGCGTACTCGCCACTGATCTGACTGGTAACTAGTTTTTAGTCGGAATGGGCCCTTACTTTCCGGGCTCCTAAGGCTTTTGCTAGTTTGAGGTCGGCGATGAGGGCCTCGTATTCGATCTCATTGTTTTTCGCGTGGAATTTCAATCGAAACGATTGTTCCAACACTTCTCCCGTGGGGGATATCAAACGAATTCCGATCCCGGATCCGCCTTGGTTTGACGCACCGTCAACTTCGAGTTTCCATTCTCCGTCTTCGTGGCCCTCTTTTGAACTGTCGGCTGGTAGTTCGATGAGAAAGTCAGCCAATACTTGTGATTTTGCACAGGTTCGGATCTTGTATTCTATATCGAATTCGCTTAGCTCGACGGCCCATTTCGTGAGCCTTCCCGATTGATTCGGGCTGTGAAGGATGATTCTCAAAGGTTGGGTGGTCATTACCATGATGGTATGAGATTGGAAATAAGGCCGAAGCTTTCTCGCTGCGGTTATCATTGCCAGTGCGAGTTTTTCGATAACCGGGTATCTGGTTTCAGCATCTTCCAGGGATTTGCTGATGTAGAAGATCGGCTTTTGCTCTCCGCGGTCCTCTCTCACGATTACTCCGCTCACCGCCGATGGTGAGACAGCCAGGTATAAAAACAATGGCTCTCCCAAAATTGGTCTGGTGAGTATTGGTGGGGTGGAGAGGTACCTTTTCAGCTTTTGGAAAGCCTCTTCGCACTCTTCGGTCCATTCAAACTTTTTGTTTCCCTTCAGTAACTTGTAAAAGGGCAAACATTTGTCCGTAGCTCTTGATATGAACCGGTTAAGAGCGGCGATGCTCCCAGTCAGCCTTTGTGTCTCTCGAACAGTCCTCGGGGAGGGCATGTTCTAGAGGGCATTTATCTGGTCGGGATTGGCTTCTATTCCTCGCTGTGTGACCAAATAACCTAGGAATTTTCCTGAAGTTACCCCGAAGGTGCATTTTGTCGGGTTGAGCTTCATTTGATACTTTCGTAGTATGGCGAAGCAGTCTTCTAGGTGGGACACGTGATCCGTTGCATGAGAGGACTTTACCAGCATGTCATCGATGTAGACTTCTATGGTTTTACCAAGTTGTTCGGCAAACATCTGGTTGACTAATCTTTGGTAAGTGGCCCCGACGTTTTTCAATCCAAAGGGCATAACTTTATAGCAGTATATTCCTCTATCGCTTATGAATGCCGTTTTTTCTTGGTCCTCAGGGTGCATTAGAATTTGATTGTATCCCGAGATGCGTCCATGAATGACAGTAGTTCGTGCCCACACGTTGCTTCGACTAAACGGTCGATGTGGGGCATCGGGAAACTGTCTTTGGGACAAGCTTTATTCAGGTCGGTAAAGTCGATGCAGACTCTAGCCTTCCCTTTTTTCTTCTTCACGACTACTGTATTTGCTAGCCAGTCCGGGTACTTGACTTCCCTGATGGATCCGGTCTGCAACAGTTTTGTGACTTCTTCATTCACAGCTTGGGCTCTATCCGGGCCTAGCTTTCGCCTCTTTTGTTTCACCGGCTTATAGCTCGGATCCACGTTTAGGCGGTAGGTTGTAACGCTTGGGTCTATTCCGGGCATATCCTCGTGAGACCAAGCAAAACAATCCCTGTTTCTGGTTAGGAATTTGAGGAGATCTTTTCTGACATCGTTGTCTAGTCCTTTTCCGATTCCTACCCGGTGGTCCGGGTTGTCGGGATCAATTTGGACCAAGACTGTCATTTCCAGGTTAGGTCCATCCGTATTGGCGGTCCTATCCTGTCTGTCGTCCTCTTTTTCGTCTACCGCCATTAGTTGCTATGCGGTCGATTGCTCTTTCCCGGCCTTAGCGGCCTGGATGTTCCGGAACGCGCTCATGTAGCAAATTCTTGATTGTTTCTGATTTCCCTTTATCTCAACGATTTTTCCCGCCCTGTTCGGGAAACGTATTAGTTGATGGTAGGTTGACGGTACGGCCTTCATCATGTGCAGCCAGGGTCTTCCTAGTATCATGTTGTAAACTGACGGGCAGTCCAACACTAGGAAGTTCTTGGTCTTCCCGACCCCTGCTGCTGCGATGGACAGTCGCACCGTGCCAACCGCGTTCATGGTTCCTCCATCGAAGCCGGTTAGCGGGATAGCCTCTCTGTTGATCTTTGTCTCTTCGACTCCCAGCTTCAGCAGTGGATCCAGGAAGATCACGTCGACTGAGCTCCCGTTATCGATTAGGATTCTATCCATCGTATACGAGGCAACTAGGAGTGTGACGACCAGCGCGTCGTCGTGCGGACCAATCAGCGTGGCCGCTTCGCTATCCTTGAATGAGATCTCGAAGTCCGGCTCTTGCCTTGGTACGATTACCGGTCCGGCCTTGAGCCTTGATGGAGTTTACCGAGTTACCGTGCAGTTGGGACCCTCCTACGATCGTAGAGATTCTGCCGATGGGCTTGGGGATGTCGTTGAGCTGCTCTCCGAAATCCTCCGTTTCTTCGTACGTCTGCTCGTCTGGTTCTTCGAGCATGTGTACCCGTCCTCTCTTGCTAGGCTGTATGCTTTCGCGCGGCGTTCTCTGCTGCTCGTCTCTTTTTTGGCCATTCCAAGGTTAATCTTGAGGAAGGCTTTGCTCGGTTGATTGCCCACTTTTCAGCTCATTGCCGAAGTTAATTTCTCCCAACTCGCCGTTGATGTACTTTTCCGCTAGGCGGGCACAGAGTACCATACAATTTTTTGTATGGTGCCCGAACACCTTGTGGAAGTTGCACCATGCTTTCGGGTCGTGCTTCGGGAAAATTTCGTTGCTGTACGGTGGGAAGTCCCTTGAGCTGACCAGCACTTCTCCAGGGGTCTCTTCCGCTTCGACCTGTTTTTCGAATTCCGCGGTTTCCAAATTTACGTTGAAAACGTATGGATTTCGCGGGTTCGGTCCGTTATTTGCCCTCGGATTCTGGGCTTGGAATGGGTTCTTTTGGATTGGGGGGAACTCCTTTGTCCCCTGAAAGGGTTGTTGTGATTTCCGGCTCTGGGTGGCGGTTGCTGTCCGGGTGGTCCGGGATTCCGCTGGTGGACGGGTTGAGGTCCATGTTTCCTTCGCATGGCTTCGAGTTCTTCGTCATGTCTGATCCACTTGGATGATCTGTGGATCACGTCTTCGATGGAGTCGTAACGATTTACGACGATGTCCGTTTTGAACTTCGAGTCGTACCATAGACTGGCCGTGAGAGCGGCTATGGCAGTTTTGTCACTGATCCCGTTTATTTTGACCATGGTTTTCTTGAATCTGGTCATGAAAGCTCTAAGGGGCTCTCCTCTCTCTTGCTACAAGGCATAGAGGTTTGCCGCCGTGATCTCAGTTTCCATAAACATGGAAAATGTTTGAGAAACAGGGTCGTCAGCTGTCCGAAGTTGTCTATGGAACGTGGTTCAAGTTTTGAGAACAACTCCATCGCTGGGCCGACCAGATTTTCTGAGAAATACTAGCAGCGCCCAGCGTACAATTCGTGTGCTTCCAGATGGGCTCGCCCCATCGCGATCCTGAAGGATCTCAGGTGTACTTTGGGATCGGTCGTCCCGTCGTACTTCGGCATGTATACGCGCCCGCCTTCCCTGAGTATAACGTTAGTTATGAAGGGCTTGAAAGGCGTCCTTTCTGCCTCCTCCACTAAACGTTCTATCTCGGGGGCAGCGGTAGTGGCGCTGTGTACGCGAGAGCGCACGTGAATGAGTTTCTCATTCATTTCGGCCATTGAGCGTTTAAGCTCCTCCAGTTCCGTGCGTTGGGGAGCTGGTTCGGGACGCACAGCCTGGAGGGGTTCCTGTCCGTACACCGGGCTGGGATACCTCGGGTACATGACCGGCTGGCCGTTGAGGGCCTGGCTGATGTCACGGCTTTGCTCGTACCCCGATGGTCGGTTCTGGGGTCCCGAGCGTTGGCGACTGCTCGAAGCAACATTTCTCGCATTAGACGGGTAGAGACCCGCCAAGGGGGTGAAGAGGGGTGTTCATGTTTCAGGGGGCGGTGAAGGTGTCGAGGGTCTAGAGCCGCTGGGTTGTCGGGGTTGATTTTGCCTCGACGCTTGCGGATTATCCACGTCGGCAAAGTCGAGGTGGACAGTGTTAAAGCCTATCCGGCCTTGATACCCAGAGCTCTGTCCCGGATCAGTCCGGTTAGTAGTATGACGATGCTCATTACGGGCTCGGTTTGCTTCCAGAGACTCGAGTCGCTGGCGCAACTCTCGATTCTCAGCAGCGCTAGCCTCTAGTTGAGATTGTAGGTTGCTCGATTCTGTGTTTGGGTCTGGGTTGTTCACCTCAGACTCGTTCACGATTACGATTTCGTTGTTGCTCATGTTTGCAGAGTGCTTTGAGCTTTTAGAAATTAGCGAGATCAATTTCCCACAGACGGCGCCAAACTGTTGACGTGGTTTCCCACCTCAATCAGTCAAGTGTGACTTGTGAGTGTATGATATTTTTGAATAGAACAATTTGGTGGAATTCGATCTCTCACGTTGCAAGATCACAATTCACTCACGATATATGTATATATATAAGCAATATAAATGAGACGAGGAGTTTTTTTATAGAGGTTCGTCCCAAGGCGGTAGTTGACTACTTCCTCTGTTAGTTTATTGCGACAATGAACATGGACGGATAGCTACAGGCAGCTAGGTCACGTCTAAGAATAGAAATGAATAGAGAAGGAGGGAAATAATACAACAAGATCTCAGATAGACAAGAATGCCGGGTAGAATCTTTTCAGTGTATTCACTCGAAGTTGCAAGTATGCGTGTGTGTTGATCTGAGCTTGAGCTTGATATTTATAGGCTTCAATTCTTCCTGTTGGTCTTCCAGGAATCGAGGGGTCTTCTCTCCGTGCTGATCGGGTTGAATGGACGACCTTGCTACACGTGTCCCATGACTTCGTTCTCATCGTCGTGTTTGAATTATGCCCGTTGGAGGCTTGACTCCGTACTCCTGGTCTTCCGTCTGGTTTTGAAAAGGGATGCCGGGTAGAGAATATGACGACTCTACCCTCGTCTTTCTAGATTGCTGTCGAATGGATATTGGGCCTTAGAACCTTTTGGGCCGAGTAGCCTTGTATCCGTTGGTTTTGGTCTGATTGAGAATCTCATTGGGCTTCTCAATTGGGCTTTTACGAATACCAATTTGTTTATTTAAAGCCTTTTATCATGGTTTCTAAATTTAATTAATTCACAACCTTAGCACTTTATCTCATATTAAATAATGACGAATTTGTACATCAACACTCTTTGTCCCGGGCCCAAAAATCTTTGGCACAGCCGTGCAAGATAGGACTGAATGAGCCTGAAAAAAAAATTGAAAGATATAAAAAAATTAAGAGTAAATTAAAAATAATAATGCTTGGTAAATCCCTTATTTTTTTTTAGGGAAATTAAATCCCTTATTGTTATTCATACGTATTATTATTAAATAGCATGGTGGGTAATAGGGGTGAAAATTTTGTAACCGTTTCTCGGTATCGTCTCGGTTTCGGTATCGATCCCGGATCGGTTTATAAAAAAAGCTGATAAATTTAGTTTAAAACCGATAACCGATACTTATCGGTTATCGGTTTCCGATACCGATACCAATTCTGATACCGATAGCCAAATTTCTCGAATATCGGTATCGGTATCGGTTGTGAACTACATGTCGTTTTGGAGTGTACTACATGTCATTTTTATTCAAAAATTAAGGCACTCTCTTATAAAATTAGTGAACTACATGTCGTTTAATTATGTTTGATGTTTTTATGTATTAGACATGTATTTTTATACTTCGGAATCTGAATTTCGGACATGGTAGTTTGTATTATTTTTGGATTTTGCCCCAAATTATTCCCGATTTATGTCTCGGTTTATTTATCGGTTTTCTTTTATTTTTTCTCGGTTTCGGTCTCGGTCTCGGTTTGATAAAAAATCAAGAAATTTTAGAACCGATACCAATACCAATACCAAAAAAAATATCTCGATTTTTCAATACCAATACCAAAAAAAGCTAATTTACCGACTATCGGTACCGGTTTCACCCCTAGTGGGTAATAATGCTTGGTAAATCCGATTCCGATTTCACCCCTATCAAACGCCACGTAAGCCCAAAGCAAGGTTTAAAATGCCGCTTGCCGTTTTCGTTTCGAATTTTTTGTTTTACGGATATATCGCTTGCCGATGGGTATGTCGATGGGCAAATGGTAAAAAAAGGGCATGTCGTTTACCGGATTTATCGCATTTTTCGAATGGGCATACCGCTTGCCGATGGATATGCCGACGGATATTCTGTAAAAAATATTTGAGTATTTAAGCATGATATTTATATAGGTTCAAAACTACATATTTAATAAATACAAGACATAATTGTATACAACAAAACACATTTGTAACTTAAATATGTAGGTGAAATGTATAATGTAAAATCACATTATTAGTTGAAGTGTATAATATTAAGTCAAATTATTATGTGAAGTGAATATGTTAAGTGTGTTATAATAAGTGAATATGCATGTAAATTGTGTATGTATGTTAACAAATTTATTATTAGTTGAAGAATATAGTATTATATATTAAGTGTATATGTATGTTAAGTGTATAATATTATTTGAAGTGTATAATATTAAGTTAATTTATTAGGTGAAGTGTATGTTAAGTGTGAATGTGTGATATTAGTTGAATAACAAAAGTCCCACATTGATAGATGATAAGAGTTTGGTGATGTTTATATACCAAATATTATGGACAAGGGCTTGGGCCCTTAGGGTCATAGGATTTTGCGGATGGGGGAGGACTCAGACAAATGTACTACCACACGCGCGCGCCGCCGCCGGCCGGCCCGGGACGGGGGCAAAAGTTTAATTGGTATTTTTGCCGAAATCTACCAATAGTTTTATTTTTTTCGAAATTCTAGTCATTTTTCGCCAGTTTTATGAGTAAAAACGAAAAACGACATTCCTTCGGCGTGCCCATTCGAATTTCGCGGCATTTGGGAAAACGACAGCGACAGGGCACGGATGTCGTTTCGGTAGTCTCCGGAAAACGAAAATCGGCGCGATTTTCGAGCAAAATTCTCGAAATTTGACACCTTGGCCCAAAGACAAATACAACGAACACTAAATATGTGTGTGGATCAGGTCCAATTCCAGAGGCCCTAACTTGAAACCTCAACAACCGACTTCCGATCATTCATCAAGAAACATTGCAACTTTTGCCGATTATCTCCCAATGTTCACCCATCTCCTCAAATCCTCGCCGCTCCGACGATCGCTCGCCGCCTCGCAGCCGCTCCGGCTCGCCTCCACCTTCGCCGGCGACGGCTTCCTCATCGAGCTCGATCTCGCTCCCTCCTCCTCGTCGGAGAGCGCCTCCGAATCGGAGGCGCTGATGATCAACAAGCTCGACGACGTCGTGCAGCGCGTCATCGTGCAGAAGGCCACGCCCTACTGGCTCCCCTTCCTCCCCGGCTCCTCCTTCTGGGTCCCGCCGCGCCCCAGCGCCAGCGGAGGCCCCTTGAAGTTCGTCGATTTGGTTGGCGGTGTCTTCGACAATCCCCCCGAGGACGAGCCCATCTCCTTCTCCGCCTCCGACTTCCGGTGGCCCTCCTCGCGCTTCTACCTCGCCCCCGGTACGTGTTCCGTCTCTCTTCGTCGTCTGTTTGGCTGGTGAGGAATTGAGGGAAAGCGGAATTAGGGTTCCAATGAATTCAGCGATTTCGGGGTGTAATTCTTGTGGTTTTGATATCAATCGAACACGATAAAGCAATCAGAGTGGCTTGCATACAAGATTTTTTACGCGGAAATCTAATATGAGAAGAAAACTACGGGCGAGGGAGAAGGATTCACTATGATCGGAAACGAATTACAATCGTAGAGAGTGCGAAAAGATAATTGTAACGCCGGGGACTTAAAATCCCTAATCCGAGATACATAATCGGTCCTAATTGGAGATCCTTGATTCCGTCATAGAGTCCCGGGCGGATTTGGATCACAAACTCTACCGGTATTAGTTTTAGTTAGTCCGTTTTCGTATGGCTAAAATGCAATTTCACCTGTTGCTTCGTAGAATCGTTGTCTGTGTATAATATTTTGTGATTCCAGGCACTGAATTCGAAGATGCTGAGGAACCGACGGAAATAGAAGCGGAGACGGAAGAAGAGACTTCAAGTGATCCAGTGGCGAAAAATCCATCTGGAGATGAAGAAAGTTGATTGACGCTCTGTTCTTCAGCTTTGTTTGCTATCGGGTAAGTCTGCTTACGTTCCGCTGTTGCGAGAATTTAAATAGCAGATTAATAGGTTTAAAATGTTCCCCAAAATTGTATCCGTTCGAGTAAATTAGGTACATAGTGCATTTACAAAGGTTATTATTCCTCAACTAGGAAAGAATATTTGCACATTGATACGCTCGTGATAATGTGTCATCGGATGAAGGGCAAATGGTCAACTATTCTTTTCTTTAATTATGTCTTTAAGGGTCTTTCGGTCAAGGTATTTCACCATTTTCATTGGGTCTCGTCTCTAGTGTTCTGTGCCACTATACAGGCGCCAACACTTGCTGTCATAGTTCGCGTCTTAGGAGAGTTTTTGAGGTTGCTCTCAAAGGAAAGGTTGGGATTTGTTTATCGTTATAATTTATTTGAGTCGAATAAAGTAAAGGGGATTCATCACTTTTTTGGATTCCCGTCGGCCAAATTTCTTATGTAGGAAATGTGTTTGGATCCTATCACTCTTTGCGCATACGCGTTGGGGATTTCACTTGAAGAAGAAAAGTTCAGTCCTAATAGATTTTGGTCCGGTTTACAGTATCCGAGATATTGAGTTTGGACTGCGGGTTCTTCGACGTTTTCTCGTGTTTTGGTGATGCACCTGAATTAGGACAGTTTTAGCTTCTTATGCTGCACATTTGTGTTGAATGATTGTAGATAAAGTATTTAAGCACATTTACTTACTACCGACTAACACAAATCAGTGAAGAAAATAGATATTTGCGGCATAAGTACCGACCAGTCATGTAATTATAGCAGCATATTCCCATAACTTAAAAATTGCGATGAAAGTTTTCATAGTGTACAAAACTGTTCCTCATAGGTCCCTAATTTTGTCTGTTATCAATCCTAGGGAAAGGTATTATGCCGCTTCATTTATTTACATCACTTGTGGGTACTTATGCTGCAAACACCTCGGCAAAAAAAAAAATTATACTTTTAAGTCCATGACGCTAAAACTAAACTAGACATATCCCTCATAATTGTTTATAGATCAGCTAAACAAGTTAAACTCGGAGATTTCCTATTAAAATGGGATATATTTCCGTAGTTTGATATGGGTGTGAGCAACGTTTTGAAAGTCTTAACCAAGGTATTTTCCCTTTGCACACCGAGGCGTAAGCATCAACAATAAGAATGATGAAGTCATAAAATAAAAATATCATATATCTCATACAATTTATAACAAACCACAAGTAATTCGATACAAAATTCATCAAATAACAGATCATAAGCCTGAAAATCATACAATTCGTCAAAGGTTCAAACTTTCCTAATAAATAGAGGAATGGTAGATATTTCTAAGTTTAAAATTAAAGAGGATGTTAGAATTTGTGACCTAAATCCGTTTATCTTGGCCCGGCCAGTACCAAGGTTTGTTGAACGACATAAGTTATGTAGACATTTATGCCAAGAGAGATCAAGTAGAATACTAGGAACAGATAGAATGAAGGCTTACATTTGGTAATATTAAATTATCAATCTGATGTGGTTTATTAAAAGAAAATATATATAAAAATAAAAAATAAAAAAAACTTAATCCAATTTCAACTTCGAAGTATATCGAAGCAAGTCAAATTAAAGGAAGCTGCCCGCCTCCTAGTTTGGCTATTCTAACATGGTTTGCAATTTGAATTTGCAGGCTCGATGAGCTCTTAAATTATCTGAATGTTCGAAAGAAGGGAATTTCAAGAGAAAAAGGCGATGCTCCGCAGATTTCCTGGCGGGCAACGAGTTAACCGTTGAATTGAATCTCTCTGCTATGTTTTTAGTATAACTGGGTAAACCATGCTCCTTACTTACATTATTTAGGGTGTTTTATCCAGAAGTGGTCATAAATATCTCTTAAGTTATTTGTATATTCTTATGTTTTTAACTAAATCATGATTCCTTTTCATATGTCAAAGTTGCAAATGTTATATGTATATATTGCCAGGATTTCCTCTCTCTGAGAAATTAAATTTGTTTGCCACCTTAATACAAAACTCCATATTTGAAAGTCAGACTCATATATATTCGCTTTCATATTTCAGCTGATATTATCATATTGTGTCAACTGTGGAGTATCATATTAAAAAGAAGTGGGTGATTGTTATCGATTGTGGGCTTTTCAATTGAGCGACCTTCCTTCAAATCACACATCTATACTTAAAAATGCGCATTATCATAATTTGAGATCATTAATTAGGTAATGTTTGACTAAATTCACTCAACGAGAGGTCCAGGGTCCGATTTCAACGAGACACGAATTGGTATTTAAGTAATTGCGGCCAATAGTGACAGCCACTAGAAGAAAAAAAATCTTTAATAAGGTAAAACATATGTATTTAAGTTTATTGTTTCTCGGTTGATAATAGTTTAGTAAACTTTACATAAAATTTTTGCACATCTCTTTTTAATGGACAAGATACAAATGGAAAACATGTTTTTTTTTTTTCCGTCAATGTTACCCTTTTTTCTCCATTCTTACGCATATATATATTAATGTGCAAAAATGGCTTTAACCGTGGATTAATCGACGGTTCGAGCCTCAGGCCAGACCCGATGGTCGCGTGGGCGGTTAAAGGTGGAATCAACGCTGGATGACTTGTGGTCGTCAAAGCTAGACGCGATTCCTTCGTCTTTGGCGAACCTTGATGAATTTCCCTCCTTGGCGAGCTCCCTGTCTTGGTGAAGCTCCAGGGTGTCTGTGAGCTTGCATGTTGAGTCCGAGGGAATCTAGAGGACTTCCCGGTGACTTTCATAAGTTCGGATCTCCTCGTCGTGTGTATTAACGCAAGTTATCCCCTCGTTAATATTATTGGTGAGGGGGCTCGCCAGGGCGAGGTGGTTCCCCAAGGGACCCCGCCATGGGGCTCGTCAAGATTGCCTTTATAGGGATAGGCTTTGGTTTTGGACTTCTGATGTAGACTCGATTTATGGAAAAATGGAATAACACTCTTGATCAAAAGATGGCTTTATCATTCATAATATTCATCATCATTCTACTTTAATATATATATAGAGAGTACATAATTTAATCTATGGTAAACTGCGATTAATGTACCCAATGTTTTTTTTTCTGCGGATGATGTACCCAATGTTTTATTTCGACGGCTAATGTACCCAATGTTTATTTCGTTAGATTTTTTTCCAATTTTCCGTCCATGGCTCGTCATCCAGCTCCACGACTAAAGTATCCAATGTTTTATTTCGACAGCTAACGTAGCGGATTATATACCCAATGTTCAACCCCTCTCTCTCATGTCATTCTTTCGACCTCTTCTCCTTCCCTGTCACTTCGATTTCTCGGCCTCTTCTTCAACAAATAACCACGAAAAGTCCTTGTCTGTCCATGGCTAGTGAAGGATCTACAAGTTCGGTCCTTCAACGCAGGGGTTTGATCTGCCATTGCGGATTGAGCACGATCCTCCTCTGATCCGCCACCGAAGCTAATCCCGAAAGAAGGTTCCGTCGATGTACCATTCCCCAGGTTTAATTTTCGACTGGGCAACTTTCGGCCCTGTAAAACAATTTAAAATTTGCAGTCGATGTATCGCTTTTCAGCCCAATATGTCGGATTCATAGCTCCTATCACTTTACCGGATAAATGGCCGGGAGCCGGCAAAAATGCCATCCTCCCACCCCGTGTAATATGGCTACCGGGGCACCCGAAGACTAAGAGAAATAGGGGAGTTGGTGAAGCTACCTACGGACCAACTAAGAGAGAGAGAGAGAGAGAGAGAGAGAGAGAGAGAGGATGAACATTGGGCACATAATCCGCAGAAAAACAAACATTGAATACATTAGTCGTCGAAATAAAACATTGGGTACATTAGCCGTGGAGCATAGGTGACGTGGAGCCTAGGTGGAGCTCGATGACGAGCCATGGACGAAAAATTGAGAAAAATCTAACGGGCTCGTACACGGGCTCGCCGTATTCCACCTCGTCGTAAACAATAGTCTCGTCCAAGACTTTCTCATAAACGAGCTCATCGTAGACGGGTTTGGCGTACTCAACCTCATTGTAAACGGGCTCGTCACAAACAAAATCTTTGGACTTCGTCTCCTCGAGCACGGCCTCTAATTGTGGCCAAATGTGACTTACACACTCAGTCCCGCATTTCCTCAATTATGTGGTGTGCATTGAAAATTTCTGGGTTGTTTGTGAAGTTTTGGGCGCAACAAGAGTTGTAAAGGACGTATTGGGCACTTCATGGGCGCTACAAGATGGCATGTTGCAAGCTTGGGCACTATGGAGCATGTGGTGTTGGACAGTGGGGCGGCGTCGGGGTGTTGGGGCGCTAATGGGCGCGTGTCGGGGCATTGTGCGTGCGCGAAAGGTCAATGTTGGGGCTGCCTGGTTCACTATGACATTTTGTCTAACAATTCACAAATTTGAGGCTACTTTCACCCAATTTTCATAATATTTTCTATGTTTGCTCCGAGAATATTGATTCTCCCTCCTCAACCAATCATTTGGTCATGGTTAAGAGTTGGACCAACTTCTCCATCGTCGCAGCCATCCCTTCACGTTATTCTTTGTCCAAGCGTTGTTGCCGTTTGGAATTCCGTCATGGCAGTATGGTTCAAGATCTTTCGGCTCTAATATGAACTGATATAGACTCGGTTTATAAAAAAAACTAAATAACACTCTTCATCAAAATATTGCTTTATCATTCATAATATCCATCACCATTCTACTTTAATGTACAGAGAGTACATAATTTAATCTAATTAAACTCATTCCAAGAAAATAGCTAATCAAAGACTAATTTTATGCGTTGAATAATAACTAACTGATTGAGAATTTTATACGTGGATTAAATAGAGGAAATCAATCAAATAACTACCTAAAATACCTAAGGGATCCATACTGGACATATAACTATAATAAAATAAGATAGTATGATATAATTATCACCGTCTCTTGCTTCATCAACTTCGCCTTTTAGATCTTCGGTGTTCCGGGCCTCGGCAAATGCGTTAGGTCTTGGGCCTTTAGTCTTTTAACTTTGTTGGTGGGGTTTGACCTTTGCCAATATGACCCAAATTTTACATATCCTTGAAAATTTCATATGGAGAGTAAAAAATACACCCAATGGGCATTTTTTTGAAATGTTAAACACAAAATGGGCATGTCGTTCATTTACCCTAAATAAAATCAAGTGACATAATAAATAAGGAAGTAAATAATTACTTTGGAAATTAATAATTACGCATTAATTGTACAACTTTAAGAAGTCTCTTAATCAATGCATAATTTTAATGTAACAAAAACCGTAAATTGATAAATAAATCATAAAAACTCGGAAACATAATTTTTATTTGGTTTTCATGTTTGAAAATTAATTATAAAACTATCAAAGGTTCCGAAGTTTAATTTCCAAGGATTTTTAGCGAACTTTGAAAATAGCATTTATCACTTACAAACGTATAAAAACTCATTTTTAATCGTTTTTGCCATTAAAAATTGAAAACATCAGCTTTGTGGGCGTAGTTCATGAGATTTTTGGGCTTATGTGGGTCATAAAAATCAAAATTTGAGAGAGAAAAAATAAATTTAGGGTAAAATATTACCTCATACATGTCTTTTTAGGACTTTAGGCATTATTCTCTCTCTTCCTACCTTGAATTCGCGATTTCTCCTTCTCCGGCGACCTTGACGGCTGCGTTTTCCTTGCTTGCGGTGGTGATGGAGTTTCCCGGTGCAATTGGTGGTGATCCTTGTGAAGACATCCAAAAGTCCGGCAAGTTTCTCATTTCACCAGACTTTCTATTTATGGATGTGGATGAAATTCCGGGCACCGTTGTAGGTGTTCCGGCGAGCTTGGACGATTGGTTATTGAGTCTTGAGGATATCTTCGATGTAGGTGATGGCGCGGGAATCAAATTCCCGGCGGGCATTGAGGCCGAACTCTATCTTGTCACGCTTGTGGCCGACTCGTCTTTAGGCAGGGAGGTGAGTGGCGTGGCACCATGGGAAGCCCAATCGGCGGCGTGGCGTGTGGAGCGACGGGGGCCATGATCGACGCGGGCGGCACGGGAGCTCTATTGGCTAAGTTTTCATATGTCCAGGGCGCTCATGGGGTTTGACCTCTTGAATAGGTATGTAGTGGAGTTAGTAATAGAGAAAGCAAGCTTGATTGTACAAGATGTACTCAATTAAGATTGGTATAGACTCGATTTTTTTTTTTTTTTACAATGACAAATGTACTTAAATTTAATCTTCTTGTGATTTAAATGATTAAAATTTCACTTTATTGCCACTTGAATAAATTTGATATTTTAAAAGGAACTCCAAATCTTCAACTTAAATACATATGCCACAAAAAAATTAACTCTACGTCCACTTAATGAAAGTTGAGTATATTTACCGTCAACTAAAAGTAAAATTACGATGAGCAAGACACGTGGCATGGCTCTATTGGGTAAGACACGAAAGCTCACGCAATAAATAGCATTTCTCTCATAAGGAGGCCATTGATGACCAGAATTTGATTTCTCAGAGAAAAGCAGAGCTCTCTCCCATGGAGGAACAGCCTGCAATGGCGTCGTCTAGCTCTCAGCCTCCTCCTTCTTCTTCCCCGAGATCTCCCGAAGACTCTCTCAAGCAGCCCCAGGTTCTGTCGATTTCCTTAATCTGAGCATCGCTGCGTTGAATCATCTCTGTCATAATTCTTCCCTAAATCGCTTTGGTACTTGTCGCTCCACTTCTCTTCCGCTATAGCGTTCGATCGATCAGTTTACGGATTCAATTTCAGGAGAATCAGATGTCCTTCTTTTGATTATCGCATTTTAGTGTACTGAAGATCAAGCATTAGGCAAAATGAGAAAGAACAGTTCATTTTGAGTACTGATCTCGGGATTTTCCGTTCAATTATTGATGCAAAAATTAAATACGGATCATGAACAGTCTGCTATGTAGAAATCAAGCATGTAATCAAACCTTCTACTAATTGTTGGAATTGGTTGAGCTACATTTATCCGATTTTCGGTTATTGGAAGATCGAACTCGAAGCGACAGCGTGTCTTAATTAGTTTGTGATCTTTTTGTTTTCAGGCTCCAGTACCCTCTGGTTTTCCATCTTTTCCGAATGGGGATTTTCAGACGTTTCCGATCATGTATCCGGCGCTTGTTAATTTACAGCAAAGCCAGGAACATGCAAACCGTGGAGCTGGCATCTACGCCGTTCCCGTTTACCCAACTTCGGGGCCGGTGGCTGGATTTATGACGAACACCCTCATTCCTCTTTCGTATAACATACCCACGTAAGCTCTCTTTTGGTTTCCGATTTCGGAGATATGCATCTGTGTGGATAATCCATGTTTCTTATAACATACCATGTGTATAAATTTATAATCTTTAGACATGACTACATGAGTTTTTTCTTTTGATGAACAGTGGAACGAGTACGAATGGCGGAGCGACTGAAGAGGCGCGTGTTGAAGAAGGACAACAACAACCACAGCAACACCTACAACAACAACAACCACAGAACCGCCAAAATCAACAGCCGGGCGCACAAAGACAAGTGGTCGTTCGGAGGTTTCAAATTGCTATTCAGCTTGATCTGTTTCTCATTTTGAAGCTCGCAGCTGTAATCTTTTTGTTCAACCAAGAAGGATCAAGACAAAGGCTCGTCGTCCTCGTGTTTTTCGCATCACTGGTCTACTTGTAAGTGCCCGACCTTTCTATCAGCAAGTCGTAATCATTTCCAACATGATATTCATTATTGGAATTGAATGATCTATTTCTCAAAAGTCAAAAGCAATGAAAGATACAAAAGAAGTAAAATAAATTATGGATTAGTTATGCCCTCCTCGGGATTGGAGGACTTGTTTAAGAATAAAAAAGAAAGGTTCAAAGCCATTGGAGATTGGTGCAATTGAATTACTAATTTATGACTTGCATGCATAGGATGAAAACTTAATTCTTGATTTTACGAGAATTTTATGTATCAACTTTATTGGGTTCCAAGGATGCCCTGTTTAAATTTCTTGCTCAATTGGTTGAATTTGGATTAATTAAGAAGGTTAAAGTTATCTGTAAGACTTGTGGTACTGATTATGTTGCCGAGTAGCTTAAAATGTATCAGGTTAGTAGTAAAGTAATGCCGTTTGAGATCGGGGATCTCTCGTAAACAGAATCCTACCGTGGCTGTCATAGAGCTTCTCAAGATAAAGCTTTTGTGATTAGCTGTTCAATCTTTATGACTTTAATAGAATATGTTTCTTACAAAAGGTATATAAAGATAAATGAAAGTAAAAACTACTCTATATGATTAGTTACATGAATGATATTGATTCAATGATATTAATTAATAAAGCGATTCTCTCGAACTGAATTTTGAATTGATAATGATGCAGATACCAAACTGGAGCTTTGACGCCTTTGATAAGGTGGCTTTCGCAAGGCATGCATAGACCAGCTGTGCCGCCTAATCAACCCAGAGCTGCAAGGCAGGGAGTGGAAGATGCTGCTTTGCCAGGTATCACAATTGAATATCTCATAAAACATACAATTCAAATAATCACATCATGTGAATGGACCATAAACGATAATCAAAGGAAACAAGAACATTTGTTAAAACGACACCCTGTTCTCTACTTTAAGAGTTGGACCGGTAAACTTTGCCAATGACGTTTAATAGGGGGCTTCTCCACTAATTAAACTTAAAACATTTCTCTAAGTCTCTAATAGAGGCCCCTATATAGAAGGTTAGAAAAGAAAAATAGGCAATTAAATCACTTTCGTACTTAGGACTAATGTGGTTTGCGAAGCCGGTCACATGAACAAAATTACGACCTTAAGCCTAGATTTTAATCATACCCGGATTTAGAGTTTTGTTCGGTAAAAAGAAAAATAATAGAGGCCAGTTTGTTATTTTTATTTATGTAAGAATCAGTATTGGGTTGGATAGAAAGGCTAGTTATAATTGAAGAAGAAAAAAAGATACTTGTGTGAGATTATCAAAGAAAATATGTGGCCGTATATTATATTCATCGGTTTTCAATTCTTGGTACTCGTAGCAGAGGCACAGCCAAATGACAACAGGGCTGCAGAAAATGGGGATGCAGTGCCGGAAAATGCAAATTTACCAGAAGCTGAGGGCGGAAATGGCGGGAACCGCTGGTGGGCAATCGTGAAAGAGATACAACTGATCGTTTTTGGTTTCATCACGTCGCTTCTTCCGGGAATCCATAACATCGACTAGCTTATGCGTAAACTCACCGATAGTCAAGAACTTTTGGTCTCTATTTTGACATGTGAAAATAACGGTAAGAGTTGTGATATACATACTTAATATTACACATATATTAGATGTATGTGGTTGCACTTCCAAAGTTGTGATTGTTTGTATACTTGTTAGTCCAAATTGGTTTAGATTTTACATTTTATTTATTAGCTGGGAGTGTTACAAAGTAATTCGCCGAGTTAATATAAAATATCAATGCCGTTATTACGTATCCCTCAAGCTATAAGATTTATCGGAAGTATCAGAGATGTATTCCCGGTCAATGCGCTTGTCTGCCGCTCGGTTATTCAACTCCTCACGCAACCTCTATGAAATCAGACTATATGCGCGAGTCAGTCACGGGACGCTTCATTTGGAGGCATTTTTTCAGAGATTGAATGTGTATAAATTCACTGCTTATGAGTTGATTGGAGAGGACATTATAAATAGACGACTCTTTAGTCTCGAGAGAGAAATCTCCAACCACATTCGCTAAAAAATTGAGCAATACTGCATCACCAAATCATAATTGAATTTATCATTTATCATGGAAATACCGAAATGTTAATTGGTACGTTCTTTTCAAAATACCGAAATACAATATTCGAGCTATTTTCGTAAAAGACCGCATCAAAACCCGGTTCTTCATCTCAAGTAAGAAGTCAGAACCAAAATTACAACAACCTAAAAATAGCGCGGTTTTCGACCTGAACTCCAAAATAGCGCAGTAAACTTAATCGACAAAAGAATCATCAATCTATTTGTTCATATGAAGGAAATTAAAAAAAAAATCAATACCTGATTTAAAATTATTTGTAAATTTAGTTTTCCATGGCATAAACCGCTTCTATCAAGCATATCATAATTAAAGTTCAATTGTTTTAAACGAAATGAAAAACTCAGTATTCAAATAAACTTGGCTTCACTTTCGCATAAGATCATTACACAAACTCATACATATATGTATGTATCTATATACATTTGATCTCTCCAACTGCCAAAATTTGAGTACTACTAACCAGTGCAAGAATGGACAAGGCAACATGGTCATTTATTTGGCAATGAAAAATTTTGATTACAAAATGTATATATACATTATATATAATGATAAAAGCACTCACATCTCCGATAAAAGATTACTTATTTTCCTAAGTTCCTTCAAAGCTGTCATCGCTGTGACCTGCCCTTTGCCGACAAGCGTATTTTTCGAGAAATTCTCAAGAGCCCCGATTTGAGTCCCGCGATCTTGCTGGAAGACGGACTCTATCACCTGCGAGAAATCGACAATCAAGTTATGCCAAAATAATTTATTTAATTTAATAAAACCATATTACGACCCAAGAATCGATCTCGAAAAGAGAGCTTTGCTATCATTTTTTCGTGAATGATTATTGGTTGCCTTTTCTCATTCACTTATTGTCTCTAGAAGAGACAAAGGATAGAACCTTATGGGCCGGACGGGTCCCAACCAAATTAAATCCCATAATATTTACCAAACCCTAAACTTAAGTAAATAATTTAATGACATTTTTAAACCACCTAAACAACATAATTAAACAACCGTAGAATATTCCTAAATGCTACTCATGTACCAAATAATCTGAATATATCCATCAAATTCTAGAGCTGACTCCATTACAGTCCCTACAAAATTGGGTTTTTATGGGAATTCTGATAAATACAA
Organism: Parietaria judaica; assembly: GCA_954871525.1. Taxonomy (NCBI): domain Eukaryota; kingdom Viridiplantae; phylum Streptophyta; class Magnoliopsida; order Rosales; family Urticaceae; genus Parietaria; species Parietaria judaica. Next base: position 13,342,412 of record OX940872.1, read on the forward strand.
TTATATGGTAAAAATATATCTATATAGGACTAATATTTCTAGTAGGTGCATGATCACTAAACTTTAGTCTAGAAATCTAATCCTATAAACTACATTTACATTTTCTACATTTTTTTATTTACGCTTCCTTGTTTGTTCCACTATGTCTACTTTACTGTATTTTATTTATGTAGTATTTTTTTTAGTTTAGTATCATTAAGGGTAATACTATTTTTTATTTTCTAGATTACATTATGTATATATAAATATTTAGGCAGTTTTACCAAGGGATTATAATGCATGAGTTTTGGGAACTGTAAAATACAAAAAATCAAGTTTCTCATTCAATTTTCCATCCCCAACTTTTTAATCGAGTTATCTATCCGTCGCCTAAAAAAAACCGGATTATATATAAAAAATTTCAAAAAGTTACCTGGATTTGTTCAAGCATGGAATGACCCAGATTCTTCAAAGTTCCCATCATATTCTGATCAGCCGCTTCAGCTTTCGGGGTTACTATAGAATCACACCCTTCGTCAGATGTCTTCGCATCACTCTTATCTTTTGCGAGCTTCGCAGCTTCATCAACGTTGCTTTCTTTCGAAGACGTCCCTTCAGAAGCGGGGTTCCTTCCAAACTTCCAAATCCACTGGAACTTACCTGTAAGTGGCTTCTTATCTTTATTCTCCGTGACTGAATTCTTAGAAGTAACATCTACACAATCAGATGACTCGGATGTTTCTGGAGGATCGGATATGGGAAGAGGTGACTCTTCTGGTGTACTCGGGGCGGGCTCGTCATTTTCATCAAGGGATGAAATAGATGCCACACTGCTTTTCTCCGACTCATTTTCCTGATCATTTGTCCCACTACGAGGACTGCTTGGATACGAGAATATAGAGGAACTTTCTTCACTTCCGCCGTTTCCACTCAAACTTCTAATTTCTTCACTATTGTCTTCTATCTCTGTAGAGAGCTTTTCCCCGTCTCTCGAAACATCACGAGCTTCTTTACTTTCAATATCAGATTCAAAGCCGAGTTCTTTTGACAGATCTTCAAGCAGTCTTCGCCTAACAGATGATTTTGGGATTCTTTTGCTACTTGAATGATTCCCAGGAGACGGGTCGGATTCTGTTCTTGAAAGACGGAGTTTGACTTTTTCGGTCCAACCCTTCTTCTCCGTTGGAACATGTTTCTTTGAGCTTCCTTGCCTGAGCTCTTCTTCCCTGTGGTGAACTCTCCACTTCTCTTCCCAATAACTCAAAGACACCTGCTTTAATGGACTCTTTGGTGAAACAGTACCAAGCGGATCACTCGGAATCGACTTTTTACGGTGATGAGTTTCACCATGTGAGTATGAGGAAGAGACGTTTATGTTTAAAGCAAGAGCCTGAAGAGACTTGGCCTTCCCTAGCAATTTCTTCAGATCTACACTCTCCGGAAAATTCAACAGTCTCTGAAGGCATGACGTGGCATGTTCAGTAGCCAGAAGAGAAGACCTCAGATAAAGTAACATGGAAACTGCCATGGCCGAAATGAATGCCCCCCGAGAAGAACAAAGAACACCAAAGCCGAACTCATCATATTCACCTTGCTCTGATTTACCATTTTCCGACGCAAATATCTCATCCCAGATTATCAGTAAATCTCCAAGTGAGAATTCGCGTCCAAACAAGACTCGTAACCATCGAAGTGCAAAATACTGAGGCTCAACACCAAGTTCAACAAGGTGGCTGTGCAGAGATGAGTCAACGTGTGAGAGGAGATGATATAATGCAGAAGAAGCTTCAATTACTGGGGAGAGTCCAGATTGAGAAGAATTCTGTGTAGAGAAGAATTCCACCATTGCAACTGACCCATTTGCCCCTCTCATCAAAGCATCAAACATGCAATACGCATCGTGTTCCAAAAACTTATCTGATATGACTATGCCAAGCTCACCTTCAACCCCGTATGCGTCGGTCAATAAAATTATTGTCTGTATCTCGGAATCAAGTTCATTGGGACTCCTCGTCTTTGAGGCATTCTCTTGGGCACTGATCTTATCATCTTCATAATCAGAAGATCTTTTGAAATCAAAATTATACGTTAGGTCGTCATCCTGAAACGATACGCCATCATATTTGTCCATGAAATGGTCTTCATACTGCTTCCGAACTTGTGAGAGACGTTCCACATCGACATTTAGGACATACAGAAGTGGAGCCAAAAGCTCGTGCATTCCTGCGTACAAAAACAGATCAAATTCCATTCCCAGAAATTTACCATAATTTTCATGTGAAAATTTGACACCATATGATCCAATTTTTATTTTTGTCAAACTTTTTCGATGACTTCACTAAGTATTGTAACAAAACAATAAAAAGGGTAATCACCTTGTCTATAACCAAACTCTGAATGTCTAAGGCACCAGAGTAACAAGATTCTTCTTAACATGCCCTGGCATCCTGGTGTCTGGAAATAGCTCCCATGTTCCGGGTATAAACGTGACAAATCTTGATCAACCATTTTCTCTAGCTCCGCGTTCCGAAAGAAGCGTCCCCACGTGCTTTCTGTATTATATGGAGGATCGAAATAAATAAGAGATTTTACGAATTATAAGTAAAATTGAAAAAATTTGGTCTATGATATATTCAGTAATTAGATATCTCCTAAATTGGTTTGAGCTACTTAAGAATCGAAATGACATGACGAATCCGTAACCTGGGGTATATATGAACCAATGTTTTCCATGTAAAAAGTCCACGAACGATAGATAGCGTGGTATATATAAAAACCATCCCGATGATCCAGTTGCAAAGAGCTTTCAGATCGTGATAGCAGAAAATCCGTATAAACCAGATAGATATCAAGTGATGTTACCTGGGTTTTGTGACAGCGGATTATCCACGACGACATCCCCCGAACGGCTTCCTTCCTTCAGAACTTGCGGATCAATGAGAAGCCTTCTTCGCAATCCGGCATAACTGACACAAGTAACAATATAAGCAATCAGAATGTAACATAAAAAAAATATCAACAAAAACACCCAAAACATGTATTGAACTTCACAATTATCAGCTGATCCGTAATTCTAAGCAAATTTGCGGTTCGAACATTAAATAATAGCTCAAATCATACTGGATCGTTAAATTATGGAGTCAATTACACAACATTTCTTAAGCTTTGTGAGTTTAATTTCGGAAAATTCAACACAATTCAGAAAATATAGCTTGCGTGCTTTCAAGATTTTCACGAGAAAATTGAAGCCTAAACGGGAAGAACACTTGAAATGAAAGCATCCAAATGGGTGAAACCCTCACCTCCGACGAGAATCAGCCGTAACACGGCGAAGATCGTCCACGGAAGACGAAGGCGAAGACGGCAAAATCCCGAGGTTTATGCGCCACCTGACGCTCCTCAGCCCGTCGAAGCGGCGATCCTGGGGAACGGAGCTCGCTGTCGACGACGGCGATGGCTCAACCGGTGTGGGCCCAATCGGAGGTTGGAACATGGTCTCTCGCAAACCCCCCAAGAACCCTAATTGCCCCCGAAATCGATCACAATCCAGCGGCGATCGGCGAGGGAAGAAGAAGAAGAAGAATCAAGCCGCGGCCTCCGGAGAATTCCGAGGAGGAATCACGGATGAAATGGAGAGGAAGGAATCCCCAATCCGCAGAATTCTCCAGAGACCCAAACCCAAAGTAGATAATGATTGAGAGAAGGAGTCAGAAACTTGTGGAGGCTATGCAGGAGAGAGAGAGAGAGAGAGAGAGAGAGAGAGAGAGTCGTCTCTTTCCTCTGAGCTCTAACAGGGAAGGGAAGAATCATTCGTGTTTTCTTCCATTAATTTACTTCAACCTCTTGTTTTCATTCCACTAATTTGCAGAAATGGACCCTCATGTTTGAGTAGTAGTGCATTTTGACCCTTAAATCTTAGTTTTTAGACAGTTAGGTCTGTGTACTTTCGTGACATATTAGAGTATCTCTTACACATTAATAATTTGATAGGAAATGTGACCTCCCGCGTATTAGACCCAACTCGATGATCCAACTCAATCCGTTAAAGACACGATCCCATTCTAATCCGTTCAAAATTCGGTCGGATCGGACCCGACCCGACTATTATTCGGGTCGGGTCGGGTCGAATGTAATTAATATATATTTTATGTTATTTTTTTCTTGATTTTTATTCAAGTAGAACAATGTTTAGTCTTTTTATATTACTTATTCTCAATATTGAATTTGTTTGATTCAAATATGTATAGGTTGATTAGAGTTATTGTTTAATTCAAATGTGTATATTGTATAGTGTGTGTTTGATTAAATTTGTTTGGGGTACTTTTAATTGAACTTTGAGTTACATCGATACATATTTTTCATACTATTTTTGTAATATAAAATTAAACTTTTGATTATTCGAGCCCGACGGCCCAAACCAATCCAACCCGATTTTTATAGGATCGGTTTGGTTCGGGCATTGAAATTTTTTGGGTCGGATTGGGTTTTTATTTTGTAACCCCATGTGAGCGGGTCGGGTCCATAAAAAGCATTGGGGCGGCCCAACACAATCCGTGCTCGCCCATAGTATATGATTTGATCAAATATATTCTTTGATCGATTATCGAACTAGATCTTCAATATACTAAATTGTAAGACTATTGCAGAGCAATTAATCAATCTAGTTATTTCAAACAAAACAAAAAAAAAATTGAAATAATTTGAGAAAATTAATAAATTAATAGAATTTTAGAAAATTGTGTAAAAAAATCATGTACGGTGCGCATGAAAAAAAATTGTCGTTTTTTAACACAAATAGGTATTTTACTCTTTTTTTTAAGACAGCTTTGCTGCATGTGGGGATCGAACCCACAACCTCCATTTTAAAATTAGTGTGGAATTACTACTAAGCTATCCTACTAGCAACCACCTTTTTTTTTTTTAATATAAGAGGTATGTCTAGAAAAACTAAACTTTAGAGGGTAGGCTGCAGAAATATATAAAGTTCAGGGATATTAATGCAAATTACTTTTTTAATTTTACCAAACTTTATTTCCATTTTTAATATTAATTTTTCTCTCTCTCTCTTATGAGTTTTGTTTGTTTAGGCAAAAGAGAAGAGTTTTCAACGTGTGGAAGTGGAAGCTGCGTTGAGCTGTCGTGTTCTATTTTGCTACGTTTTATTTATCTTTTGCTTTTTATTTTATTTTTCAGAAATGTAGTGTCGTTTTTTACCTATTACTTTAGGATGTTTGCGGGATAAATACCCTATTTGTGCAAGTGTTTTAATTTATTATTTTTAGCAGCAACAGTATTCAAATGCCACATAACAGATTCAAGATCCAATTTCTTCCATGTCCCTTTAATTTGCTACACGAAAAACACGTATAAGTGTACGATTTAAACTCTGAAAATATTATTATTTAATATACCTATCAAATAAGATACATACACGTGTCTCTACTTTAACAGACATTCGAAGGAAACAGAATTGGACCTCAACAGTGTTTTGGGGGATTAAGTACTATAATCTCTGGAAAAAAAAAAAATAGGACTGCACACTTAGTATAAAATTGTATACTTATACCACAAAAATCTGTTAATTTTACTTACAAAACTCTCACTGGTTAACAACTATACGACATGATTTAATTTTAGTCCACTAATAAAAATATCTTTAATTGCAAATAAGTATTACTTTACTGAGTTTTCTTTAATTTTGGAAAAATGTAACCCATTTTGTACTTTTATCTGTATTGTCTTTACATGGCGCGTGACTTTATTAAATGATTATATCGTATCCTTAACTTTGTATATTTGTTATCGTCAGTCACCCATCGGTGACGAGCAAGTGTGAGTCACAGTCACTTAACCGTTTCTCCAGCCAGTCAGAGCTTGACCTTCAGTCAACGCTCGATGACCAAACCAACGCGTCGTTATTAAGGAAACTCTATAAATACTCAGTCGAGTATCAGAAAGAGAGATCCAGAACATTCACAAGCAAACACTAGAAATCTTCGGAGAGAAACCAGAGAGAGAAGAGGGAAGCTTTCTTGAGAGACAAGAGAGTTTCGGCGATTCTAACGGTGGAAACGACAGCGAACGACGGCAGGAGGTGACGAGGAGAACTCGGTAACGACGGAGAGAAGCGGAGCGTCTTCTTGGGAATTCGATCGGAGTCTCGGCACAGTGTCGACATGGTTCGTATCACCGGGAGGTTGGACGTCGGCGTTGTCTGGTTGATCGGAGTGGCTCAGGCGTACCGGTGTGGAACTCTACACGGCGGAGGGGATTCCGCGGATCCGGTTAGAACATCGGAGGGCGCAGCGAGCAGGGGTGTTTGGCTAGGATAGTCGGGAAGATTGTATCTAGGTTGTATACGAATCTTGTGTAACCGAATATAATTGTGAAGATCAATAAAGTCGCGTTGGTCGGGTTCATATGTCGTGTCGTGCTTCCGCAATTGTGTTCGTTTGTTAATCTTGGAGCTCGGGTTGTTGGGTGCAATTCCTAACAGTTATTATGTAGACTTCCACTTTATTTATTTGCGGATATAGCCCTTGTCCCAAACTATGTAACTTTAAAGGATCAAATAAAGATAAAACATAAAGTTAGAGGTTACATAAGAATAAATTATAAATAAAAAAGATTACGTAAAGACAAAAATAATAAGTCTATGGTATATTTAAGGATAAAAAATATTAAAAAAATACACAAATCTTTTAAAAGAATTATGTACCGAAGTTTTATCAACTTAAAGTTGTAAACTAAAAACGAGTTTTATCATCTCATGATGATGTATAAAATTGAAAATTCAAATTATAAATTTTGTTATAAATTTTTAGGAAGGACTATATAAGGACAAATTATGTCGTATAGTCATTTTAGAAAGAGAAAACTTAAATAAAGATAAAAATATAAAATCAGAGACTTCCCGTGACATAACATTTGTCCTTTAATTTTTATAGATGGTAATTTTTTTTAACTATTTATTTACTGCTCAACTAAACTCTAAAAAAAATATTTCTCTATAAAAGAGGTATTTGTGATTTTTTTGTTATTTGGTCTAAAAAAGTATTTTGCGGCCATTTTTAATTAAATTTGATGTATAACAACGTCATTAAGGTATTTGTGAAGGTATATTCCTAGCGTGTCAATGAAATATAGTGAAATTAAGTGGAAGAAGCACCAACTATGACAAATGAAAGGAAATAAAAATCATATATATTTATATAATCCATATATAATATAAATTTGCGTATTAATTAATTGGCTGCATAAATATTATGCAAACTATAATGTTTATAATAACCTTGTAAATATACTATGAAATTGCAAAGTTTTGAAATGATAATAAAAAAAGATTTTTTTTTAGTATCCAACTATTCGAATTTACTTAAGATCAATATTCAACAATGGATCATACTTATACAAAGTTCAGTATATTATTTATAAAAAAAAAATTGAAGTAAGAATTGTGGAGTTTATCCTGATTTTATAAACTAATAACTCAATCACATGTTTTTCACTGAACTAAAACTAATGTGATGAGATGATACTTTAAAGGATTAATTGCGGCATAAATCCTCAAAACTAGGTCAACTGAGGCAGCATAGCCCCAACTCCATTTAATATTGGTATAAGTATCGAATGTTAAATTCCGTCCATTTTTTACTAACCGTTGTTAACAAATTTTTACGAGGTGAGCTTCTCTTCCACGTGGATACGATGTTATTATCCACGTCGGCTACTCTCAGACACATCATCCCATCTCGGTCATCAATCCCCTCCATTTGCATCATAGTTACGTCACGATAGATGGGTGATATGGCAGAGAGACTAACGTGGATGATGACGTAGCACCCATGTGAAAAAGAAGCTCGCCACGTCAAAGTCGGTTAACAACTGTTAGTAAAAAATGAACGAAATTTAACTTTCGGTATATACCGTTGTTAATAGAGTTGAGGCTATGCTGCCCCTATTGGTCTAAGGTTGAGGACTTATGCCGCAATTAACCCTACTTCAAAATCTATTGATTTCATTTGGTATAAATTAAATTAATATTACTATTTAAAAACTAATAAATTATATTATTCATTTATAAAGTCTTTGTAAAATTTGACTATGTGTTTTTTTTTTTATTCTTCTAATTTGCGTATCATGAACTTATTTTTAATTTATAAAAAAAAAAGTAAAAAAAATTCCAGTGTATTATTCTTGTCTTGTGATAAAAAAAAAATCGTTCGATTTTTTATCTAAATTATATTACTTGTAAAGCATCTTATGTCTAATCATCAAGAAAAATCATAATAATTACTCTTAGTAATTAGTTTCAGCCACAAAAATAAATTTTACGCGAAAGATAAGTGAACATGTTTATATCATTTCTTAAAGTTTAAACTTTCATTGCATTAAAATGTCTTAAAGTTTTAAAATTTTCATTTCAAAGATTCTATAAATGCAGCACCCAAACAATATTCTATTTAATAAAGGCGTCACAAAAATAACGAGATATCTTCGAATAATAATCTAAATAAAATCACATAAATCAAAATCTAACCGATTCCAATTGCATAAACAATAATCTAATCGGTTCCAATCACATACGAATTAATCTAATGGGTTCCAATTACATAAAGATTAGCGAGTTTTGCCGCATTTTTTTGGAAAATTCCTCGGGAAATGTGCACACGCCTCCTCGTCTACGGGAACTTCTACAGAGATGTAGATAAGAAATTATCTTGTCAAAATACTAGGGGTGAGCATTTTAGACCCAACCTGATGGCCCAACCCAATCCGTTAAGGACCCGACCCCAATCTAATCCGCCCAATCTAACCCGTTCAAAATTGGGTCGGATCGGGCCGGACCCGATTATTATTCGGGTCGGTGTCGGGTCCAAAAGGTTGGGTCGGGTCGGGGTCCCCGACCCGACCAATATAATTAATATATATTTTATATTAATATTTATTTCAAATAGTGTAATCTTTAGTGTTTAAAACTTCTCATTCTCAACTTTATTTACATTCAAAGACCGTTCAATCTCTCATTTTCATGTTTTATATTGTTTGGTGTATGTTTATTTGATTAAATTTGTTTGAGATATTTTTACTTGAATTTTGAGTTACATTGATGTATTTTTTTCATAATATTTTTTGTTAATTAATAGTAAATTTTGAATAATCGGGCCATAGCGACCCAAACCAACCCAATACGATTTTTATCAGGTCGGTTTGATTCGGGCATTAAAAAAGTTTGGGTCGGATCGGGCTTTTTTTTTAAAACCCGAAGTGATCGGGTCGGGTCCATAAAAAGCATCGGGACGGCCCAACCCAACCCATGCTCACCCCTACAAAATACTACGCATTCCTCGTGATTGAAGAACGACACAAAGTTTGCTTTGGAGGAGAGAGAGAATTCGACTAGGGATCTAAGGAGAGGCTTGGTCGAATTCTAGGGATAATGTACGTTAACAATTTTAATGAGTCATGAAGTCATGAACATTAGGTCATATTAATATTAATTAATTATATTAATACAATATCAAATAATCATGTCAATAAATTAGTGGGCCCTGTCCTTTTAACTTAGTGGGCCCATGTAGCATTATATTATAACATAATATTTGCTACAAAGACCTAAGTATTACAACAAAAAATTGCCTCACATATTCTTAATCCTTTTCTAGGTGTCAAAAGTTTGCAATAGTACTTTAGTTTGTAGGGTAAATTGCGGCAAAAGTGGCCAACATCTTGCCTTTTGGCCAATTATATCGCCAATGCCTAAAAACTGCGGCAATAGTACCCAATGTACACTAATCACACGCGATTATAAAAACCATCCAACTAATATTAACACCGTTAGTCAACCCACAAAATCTCGCTTTGTCACCCTCACTCTCAGCATTCCCGCACCTGCAATCATGCACAGGCTCGAGAATCCCAGGCTCAGGCACCACGACCGAGAGAGCCCCTCCTTCTCCTCCTCCCTCCTCGACAAAATCTATCGCTCCATCGACGAAGGCGAGAAGAAGGGCACTGACGATCTCAGCTTCTTCAGGGAAACAATGGCCAAGAAACAGCACCGCCGGGACGAGGACGAGAGCCTCTTGAGCTTCCGCAGAGCCTGCTTGATCGAGAAATGGATGGAGAAGAAGGCCGTGGAGAAGGGCTTGATTATCTCTCCCATGTCTGAATCCGAAGGACTTACCTTCCCTGGCGATTGTCCGTACCCAGAGTAATCGTAACTGCAAAAAAAAAAAAAAATCCATTTCAGTTTAGACAGACGCCAAACAGATACACAACTGGTTCGAATCGCGAGAGGCCGGGGAATTACGCGAGCAAGTTGACGCGGAGGTGAGCGCTGAGCTCGGCGAAGAGGTCGAGCATCTGGCCGAGATCCGCGGCGTTGTCGTGCGAGTAGAGGAGTGTGAGCGCCGCGGCGGGGTTCCTCATGAACACGGCGACGACGTCGTTGCCTCTCTTCGTTGGGAGCCGCAGGACGTCGACGTTGTCCCTCGCCGCCACTCCGGTCATGGACACGGCCGCGGCCTTCCCGCCGGCGCCGCGCTCCAGGCCGTACGACGGCGGGCTCGGCGGGAAGAAGGCGAACTTGGCCGCCATGGATGACGTCACCGCGCCCATCCTCCGATCATCCGCGGCCGAGCTAGGGTTTGGGGAGCGTCTCCGTCGACGGAGGAGATTCTGGCGAGAGCACGTGCGAAGCGAGGGAGTGAAGGAGGAGGGAATGATTGGGTGAGGACGATGGTATGATACGACAATAAGTACATTGGGTAACGGTGTTAATATTAGTTGGATGGTTTTTATAATCCCGCGTGATTAGTGTACATTGGGTACTATTGCCGCAGTTTTTAGGCATTGGCGATATAATTGGCCAAAAGGCAAGATGTTGGCCACTTTTGCCGCAATTTACCCTAGTTTGTATGTTGTATCACATTTTGGCTACTAGCTTTGCGAAAATTTAGTGCTAGTTGTCAAAAACAACAATTAACATGATCAGATCATATATTATTATCACGTAAAATTTTACGGTTGAGAGTTATTTTTTTTTAATAATGTATACATTATTTGGAAATTTCTTTAGAAAGAAAATTGGAGTACATATACTTAATATTATTAAATAAGGTACGAGTGGGAAATTAAATGTACTGCAAGATTTTACACTGTTACTGTCAAATGTCAATAAATTTACTTTAAGACAAATTTAAATTATACAATTTTTTGCATCTATTTATGTCAAAATCACTTGGTAACTTAGATCTATACTATTGGTCGTATTCGTATGAGTCATTTAAGAGTTACAAGTTTTGTGGGATCCATCTATTTCTGGATCCATCAGATCATAATCGGTTGTAAGTTAATAACCAATAGGTGAACACTTGATACATTTATTTCTCCTATAGGTTACTTTGGCCCCTTAATCAAGACAACTCGAATAGTCAATGGTCCCTTAAGACCTACGTGAGTTTTTCATATTTAATTTTAGATTTTATTATTATTAATTATTATTATTATGAATTATCGAAGAAAAAAAAAAGTATTTTCTTGATTTGAGTACTTATGAATTCTCTTCTATTTAATTGTATAATTTTATGTAAGTACGATCTCAAATAACCATGTATGTTTATGCTTACACAATTTTGAGAATGTCTTATCGCCACATCTCTTTTCCGGACGATGCAAGATTGCATGACTTACTCTGTATTGACTCTCGGCTTAAAGAACGGATGATTGTCACAAGTTATTATATTAGATAAATAACGACAATGACCTCTCACCATTGCGGGTTTACGAAAATGGCTTCCCTATCAGCAAAGTAGCAGTAATTACTCTTCTCTAAACTCATCATAGAGAGGTGATGATCTGTATAAAGTCTACAATAGATGGTTATTGTTTCTATCTCCTTAAGGAAAATTTCATTTTCTACACATTTCTGTAATCTGAAGTCTTTTGTGAATAATTGTAATCTTTGCGGTCATTCTTTTTGTATAATATTTAATTGACATAATTTTTTATAAACAAATTGACAAATATAATATTAGTAGAGTAAGATATTGAGTGTGTACATATGCACTACTACAAATTATAAAATACGTACACTACGGAGTTTACAAGGTGTTAAGTTTCTCGATTTTTCATGAAAATATCGACCGATTTTCGTTTCTCGATGATATGCGAAAGGAAAACCCTTTCGTTTCGCTGGATTTTTACCATTTTTCGTGGAATATCGTTTTTAGTTTTTGTGAGTATAAATTATGAAAAATGGTTGGAATTTCGCACAAAATCATAGTTTTGGTAGATTTCGGCAAAAATACCAATTAAACTTTCGGCAAAAGTAATTTAACTCAATATTATACACTTCAAATAATATTATACACTTAACATACATATTAACTTCACCTAACATACATATACACTTAATATACATATTAATTTAATATTATACACTTCAACTAATATTAAATTTGTTAACATACATATACAATTTACATGCATATATTCACTTAATATTGCACACTTAATTAACATACATACATACTTACATACACTTCAACTAATAAAGTGACTGAATACTACACATTTCACCTACATACTTATGTTACGAATGTCTTTTGTTGTATACAATTATGTCTTGTATTTATTAAATATGTAGTTTTGAACCTATATAAATAACTTGCTTGATAAATACTCAAATATTTTTACCAAATATCCGTCGAAAACCCTATCGGCATGCGGTATGCCCATGCAAAAAATGCGGTATATGCGGCATGCGGCATGCCATTTTTTTACGATTTTCCCATCGACATACCCATTGACAAGCGATATATCCGTAAAATAGAAAATGCAGAACACCATCGGCAAGCGACATTTTAAACCTTGGTTTACACTACGGATGGCAAAAAATATCGTTTAAACTCGTTTCACTTTATTTATGTCGTTTAAACTCGTTTCACTTTATTGGTGTTGTAATATGATGTGTATTTTGATCTAATATCATGTGTGTTTGAACTAGATTGTTGTTTGCGATGGTTCGTAATTAATGTGTTCGGGCATTTTTTAAATAATTCCAATATATTGAAGTCACAGTATAAGATAGTTATTCTACTAAGTTGATAATAGAGTCTAATAATGCAATTTATCATTATGCAAATATCACTCACGTATAGTTCTGATAAAATAATTTTTTATTAATATTGTTATTTTATTATTAAAAAAAATTGGGAAGCTGGCTTGCACCGACCAGATGCAAAACTTTTGCGACAAAACTACTGAAAACAAAATTCTGAAAATGATTGATTAGAATGTGGTCAAAAAGAAGAAAAAAAATAAAAAATAAAAAGCGTGATCACACACAATAAGAAGTCTATCTATATCATAATATTATTTTTCGCATTTATTTATACCAATTTGGGATAATAGCGGCAAAAGTGGTCAAAGTTAGGCCAAGTGTGCAAATAAGTGGCCAAACCGATTTAATATCGGCATAAGTAGCCAAAGTTTACCAAACCGTGGACAGTACAAATTCCATCCATTTCATGTCAACGCCGTTAGTCCCGGCTCTAACTAACAATGAGGCCAAAATTATTAACGAGATTATCACTTTTTTTACAAAGTTTTTAAAACACTACCCATTTTGGTACATTTTAATACACATAATGAGTAATATTTTTAAAAATATATTGTGGCTAAATGGGTATTTCCTTAAACAAAATTTCGGGTCTCTAACAATTAAATATATCTCAATAAAATAATATTACAAAGTCTCGATTTTAGCCTCGACTCTAACTAACAATGTTAGGCCAACATTATTAACGAAATTTTTATTTTGTACAAACGTATTAAAACATACATATTTTAGTTCATTTTAATACACACAATGAGTAATTAAAAAAAAAATCTTGTGGCTAAATGGGTATTTTTGCTTATGGCAATATTTTTATATTTATTAGAGAAGTTTTTTGTGCTATTGATGTTGATATATTGTTTTTATTGTTCATGTAACATTTTTGAAGTTCATATAGTGTTCTTGATATTCATATATTATTTTTAATGTTGATTTTAGTATTAGTCTTCTTGACGTTCATATCATGTTTTCATATATTGACCTAAAATCTCAAACCAATTGAAAAAATAACGATTTTAGCGCTGACGTGGCTAACGGCGTTGACATGAAATGGATGGAATTTGTACTGTCCACGGTTTGGTAAACTTTGGCTACTTATGCCGATATTAAATCGGTTTGGCCACTTATTTGCACACTTGGCCTAACTTTGGCCACTTTTGCCGCTATTATCCCTACCAATTTTGGTGTTTGTATTCGCTGCCATGAGATTTGCATGGTCGCCCATTTAAGATCCCCCAAAGTTAGGTCCCCATCAAATTAAATTATGAGAATTATTTGAGTAAATATCATTAATAGTACTCAATTTATCATTTGTATCAAATTTTTGCTATTATGTATCAAAATGTCCCTATATGTTAAATATTATATTTATTTTTAACAGTTTTTCCATATCATAATAATAATTGTTCCTAGTACTAATTTTACTTTTTTTCCCCAAAAACCCCCTTTAATTTTTAATAAATTATTATTATGACTTTTTTATTTTTACTAAGATTCTAAACCACCCCATCCTCCAAGCTTGAATCTTTGTTTTGTCACTGATTTTTCCTTTTAAATATTGGAAGAAAGTCACCATTTTCAATAATATGATGGAACCGCTGAGCTTTTTCGGATTCGTTTAAGCAGATGTTTGGAAAACAAATAAAAAAAAGTAGTTCATGAGAACTTTAAGAAGGATTTTAATCTAGGAAAAAATTAAATTTTTCTTTTTTCTTTAGCACCGAAAAAACATTTTGATACAAAGATGTCAACATAGGCATTTCGATACATTTTGAAATTTCAGAAAGAAAAAAAACTTAGATAGAGTGATCTATTTCGAAATACTACATTGATATAGAATAATAAGTTTAGGGGAGTAAATTGATACAAGAAACAATTAATCAAGGGGTAAGACTAATACAAAGTGATAAATTAAGGGAGTAAAATGATACAAAAATATTTTTAGAGAGTAAACTATACATAGTTAAAATTCAAGGAGATAATGCTAATATTTACTCTAATTAATCTAACTTTTTTATTGCTATATGGTGGGGCGGTTCCGACGCATGCTTAGCGACCACATAATCTTAGGATGCAAACAAAATAATTAAATATTTCTCTTACTTTAGGCATTTCAATAATAGCTTGATAACCAAACAATATTATATATTTTAGATGAAATATGTAGAAATATTGGTAGTACTATCCTCTGAATTTTACATATTGATGCAATTTGCCCTCTAAATCTTAATCTTGACAACAGTAACCTCTTTACTTCCAAACGTAACACATCGCTCCATACGCAGCACCTTTGAGATTATTTTTATCTTTAAGTATTTTATAATAATCTCATAGAGTATTTTATTGATCTCGTTCGATTATCAGTTAACAAGAATATCTTTAAGTAAGCTATGTATTGCTGATAATTTAATAATTTTTATTAATTGCTTTAAGATAAGGGGAGATGTGCCATTTTTTAAACTACATGGGATATTGTGACTAAAACTTAAAACTTTCATGCACCAAAATGCAAAGTTCAAGGAGCATTCATGCAAATACTCAACATATTAAGAAAAATAATGAGATTAGCTGACGTGGTTGATACTTATCTATCATAGATGATTGGAATCGACCACCCAACTTTGATGTTTTTCGTTGATCTTGCTTTATGAAAATATATATTTTGGTTGGAATTTTCAGAGATTGAAATAATTCTTCTGATTTATTTATTATAATTATATTACTTTATAAACTTCACTAAGTTTCAGATTTTGTCAAGATTCTTGAAATAATGGTGTCTATCCGTGGATATCTTTTCTTCCAAAATACCTCACTAAAAACATAATTTTCTTAATTCAACGCTAGATGACTATATTAAGAAATTAATGCAAGGGATCAAATTCAATACAAAAAATTAATATCACTCGTGATTACAATTATAGGTAGCAATTTGCGTTTCAACTTTCAAGTTTGTTTGTGTAGTGTCTTAATTATATATTATTAATTTCATATAAATTTATAAAAAAAATTATTGATTAATGGGTAAATGAGGCAAATGCACATTTGTGACTCAAGGTTTAAAAAAAATGCCTATTTCTAATTATGGTAATTATAACCACCAACAAATTGAAATATGGACTAATTTGCCCTTTCACTTTTTAATTCACATTATTAATTCGTTTTTTATTAATTAAAATAAAAAATATATATTTTCCTTAAATGTAGCAAACTAAATCAATCAACATTAAATCATTCCTATTTTAACGATTTCACAAAACTTTTTTGAATTAATCCTCCATATTTTAAAGATTAAAAACATAATATGATTTTTGAATTTTTGGTCCCTAACAATCAATATTATTTAAACTGTATATGAGAAATGCCGAACAAACATTATTCACAATTTGAGACTGTAAATAAAATTACGAAAAATTGTATATGTATATACAATTTGAACTGTAAATAAAATTACAAAAAATTACAAAATTTACGAAATCATGTCGAACTGTAAATGTAAATGATGTCAAATTGTAAATGAACTTACCAAAAACTGTAAATATGTATACCAATATTAATATCTAATGTATATACCAATACAAATACTACAAAACTGTAAATATCTATACCAATACCAATACTTATACCAAAAACTGTAAATATATATACTAATATTAATACCAATATACGTACCAATACAAAAACCAAATTTAAACTGTAAATATATATTACCTTAAAACTGTAAACATATATACATAAAACTGTAAATAAATTTACAGTTACGATTGCGTGGAAAGGATCATCGCGCCGCGACGAAGAGCAATGGAGGAAGGATGCGCGACGGAGGGCGACCGCGACGGAGGAAGGAGGCGCGATGGAGGGCGACCACGACGGAGGCCACGACCGCCTCCTCGGCAACCGCGACCACGGTCGTCGAAGCCACGCACGAAGTTGTCGCGCTTTCGGCCCGAATCCGGCGATGGTGGTCAATCCGACGAGAGAGAGAGAGAGAGAGAGAGAGAGAGAGAGAGAGAGAGAGAGAGAGAGAGAGAGAGAGAGAGAGAGAGAGAGAGAGAGAGAGAGAAATATTAAATTTTGGGTCAAAATAACAAAATTAAATGATAACCTAATTAATAGGGGAAGTTTTCAACCAAAATTTAAGGATGATTAATTTAATTTCGAAAATAAATATATAATAAATAATTAAATACGAAAATAAATAAATATAATTAAGATCTAGGTTAATATGGTCCAATATATTTTTAAAATGGGCATAAATGAATTGTTTGAAACTATGGGCAATTCCCTTAAACCTTAAGTGATTTTTGGGCATTTCATGGGTTTTTCTTTGATTAATTGTGTTTGAAGAAAAGTTCAAATCGTGTGTGTTTATTACTCGTCATAACCAAGTTCGACGGTTTAATCTATTTAACTAATCATGAAAAATAAATTGGCTTAAGTTTAATTAATAAAAATTAAATATTTTAAGATTATTTTTCAATCTATATTATCATAAATCGAATAACGCTATTCATAAAATAACAAAATAAATTGACATTTAATAATAAAATGACAAAATTGAAATATATTTTGTCAATTTAAATCCCCCCCCCCCAAAATTGAGGGTGCTCCTCGGGTAAGGAGCTCGGGGAAGACGCTCGGAGAAGTATGATCGGGAGAATGATTGAGGAAGCCATTAAGATGAGGAGTTCAAGAGGCCCAACAGGAGAATCAGCAAAGGCGCGTCGGAAGTGTACATCCAGACCTCATTAAATGCACCAGAGAGGTGGTCGGCGAATCTGATGAAAGGAAGGCCGTACGCGCACTGCCTGAGCGGGATATCCTCAGAGCGTGGCAGGCGACAACGTTAGTGGAAGTGTGTCTTCTTGCTCTTGCAGAGAATGTCAGTGAGGACCACATTGCTTTTCAAAGAGGGACCACATGAGAATCAACCAAGGGAACCGAGCCCTAGCTAGGGCAACTCGCCCATAAATAGAAAGAGAAATGACCATTGTAAAGGATTGAATCCTGAATATCCTCAAGAGAGAAAGAGGAGAAAGAAAGAACTTGTACTGAGAAACTTGTAATCCAAAGTTAGTCAATACAAGAACATAAGAAGAATTCTGAGCATATTTCTTGATCATTCTCATATCGTTGATTCTTAACACTAAAAGAGGAAAAATTCGGACTCCTTTCAATAAACTCGGGGAGATAATCCTCGTGACTGTTTGTTGCTATTTTTGCCCTCAACAATAAGCATGAGATGATAATAAAATAAATATTGATGAATACGGACACTCTTTCAAGTTCATTTGAGCATTCGAATTAATGCTCTTCTTTCTTTAATAGAAAAATATTAACTTCATTGTATTTATGTTAAAAATAATAAAAATATTTTTATCATCGGCCTTATACTATAATGATATAATAATTTTTTTAAAACAATGTGTGAGATTAGGATGACAATTCGGGTTTCGTGTCCTGTTTTTGTCAGGATGATATTAGGGGAAGGGCCATGCCTTAGATTTTTGGGGCCCTAGGCGAGGAGAATTTTTGGGGCCCCTTATCGTAATTACAAAATTCAATTTTGAGGCAAAAGTATATATAATTTTATTTAATAAATAAAGTTTCATTCAAATAAGACGCGTCTAGCAATTTTAGAAGCAAAATCACTAGTCAACTGTGTATAATTGAGTTTCTTGACCATGTCTTTGTTTATAGACAATGTAGCTAAACCACTCAACATATCTTGGGACATGGTTTATCAAAGATAAGACTTGATCAACTTCGAGAAGCTTCTTTCTGCATGTGCAACTATGAGTGGTATATGGTTAGCATAATTCAGTAGGCAATCCAAGATTTGGATAACTACAATCTGATTCTTGTATGTAATTCAAAACATCGATCGCTCTCTTCATGTTGGTTGGCACTTTCACACTGAGGATTTATAATTCCTTCAAGGGATCATTTGCGTCTAAATCTGAAACTTTATTGTGCTCCGTTACCTTTGTCAGGTTGGCGCATACACTCTTCA
The DNA here is from genome assembly GCA_954871525.1 of Parietaria judaica. Taxonomy (NCBI): domain Eukaryota; kingdom Viridiplantae; phylum Streptophyta; class Magnoliopsida; order Rosales; family Urticaceae; genus Parietaria; species Parietaria judaica. Next base: position 13,361,521 of record OX940872.1, read on the forward strand.
AACTATCTCTATATGCAACTTTTAGTTTCTTCAAATTAAGTAAAAGCTCAAATTGTGGAAATATGAAACTTGAGTAAGGACTGTCGTGTGGAATAGTTAAAGGGAATTCGGGATTATGGGAATTTGGGTTATGAATTATGTCAAATAATTTTGGGTTTAGAATAGAAAACAAATATTTTTGGGATTATGGGGAATAAATGCCAGTGATGAAATTATAGGGTAAAGTGGAAATAATAGGCCCTAATTAATTTGAGAATTAGAGCCCAAATGTTAAAGTTAAATGATTTTTAATTAAAAACAAAAATTGTTGGAAATCGGTGGTATCAGTCCGACTTCCTTACCACGATAATAGCCTCTGAGGCGTCCCGGTAACATTTAAAAAATTATTTTAAAGCGGAAAACTTGTTACCGGACCGACGACATGGATATCGGGTAATAATCATTTCGTTAAGATCTGATAAATATTTCGAATTTAATATTTCATAATCATTATTAATAATCTAGTCGAATAAGAAATAAATAGAAAGCAGTAAATGGTTGTATTTATTGACCCAATGCATAAGGCCGTACCTCAATTGACGATTCCGGCTGCGCGTTCTGATTTGGGCAGGGCTCCGTCGGTGCTGAGGGAAACTCCCATGATCTTCCGTGATATTCTCCTGGACTCCTCGTACCGAAGCGTGGGCTTCGCCGGCAGGACTCAGTCGCAAAATTTAACTGACGGTTCTATTAAAGCTACCGGAGAAAAATATCTCCTAAGCCGAACCAGAAGAGAGATCACAAGCAGAAAACTCGCAGACCCTAGAGAGAGAGGGAGAGCTTGAGTTTTTGCTCTGGGGAAGGTGTAAAAAATGTGTAGAATGAGCCTCCTATTTATAGGCTCAAGTTGTAACCGATTTGAAGATTTTTCCTCCCTTTATTCGAATTTATTAATTTAAATATAATTAATTATTTCAACCCAATGGTCCAGATTCAATCTCATCTAAATCCAATGGGTATAATTAATCAGGGATTTAATTAAATAATAATACATGATAAGATCAAAATATTTAATCCTATCATCATATTAATGAAATTCGAAATATATATACATATTAAAATACGAATTTGTTTATGATTATCTAGATCCAATGGTTAAAAATAAATCTTAAACCAATCCAATGGATCAAATCAATTAGGGATAAAGTCAAATGCCCTAGGGTTTCATGAAACCCTAATTCAAACTCTTATCCATATTTATATTCGAATTATATATTATATATATAATATTAATTAATTTCTAATCCGATGATAAGGATTAAATCTCAAAACCGATCCAACAGACACAATTAATTAAACGAATTCGAAATACCTAAACCTGGTAACCAAGCTTCATTTCTAATTACTTCTAGGGTTTAAATCAATTATCTCAATCCAACGGTTGATATAAAATCATAACCGATCCAATGGATTAAATTGATTTGAAGGTTTTGCCAAAATACCAAAACAATAGATACTTATGCCGCAAATAGAAAATATCCAATTCTCATATTCGAATTTAGCTAGGGTTCGTATTCACCAAACCCTAATTCGAATTTACACATGTAACAATATATAAATATATATATTTTTATTTAATTAATATAAATCTTTTAATTATTAATCAATTATTAATTAGATATTAATAATTAAATCCAAATAATCAAATTATATTAATAAACCCTGATCTCCTTATCACACATTAAATGTCATGGTGCAACACCATCATTTAAATTCGTGACATGTGATTTAATTTCATAGTTTATCGAACCGAGTCATAAACTTAGAAAATCCATAAATCACAAACCGTAAGTCAGAATGACTTGGTTCAAAAAGCAAAGTTGCTTAGAATTTAATTTAGAACAACATGATGCTGATCGAAAATCTAAATTATAACTTTCTTTTTATCAGGTACTTTCGTGTACCAAAATATGATACTTTTGCCACGCTATCGATAAAACTATCTGACGTCTGACACAGACTTGTCAGTTTTATAAGTCGAGCCAAATGATTAAAAATTATCCAGAATGTATTTTAATCACGTACGTATCATCCGTTACGGAGCTATCCTGAGGACCATGGACCCGTATCACTTAAGCTCCAAGGAACTGCTAGTTGTTCGTCAAACCTCGAAGTGATTCCACTATAAATCCGAGGCTGCACTCTTTAGTGATACGGTATATATTATTCCCTTATAAAAGCAGGGTGTCCATTGATACAATCAAATTCGGGTTATTGTCATTTCACTTGATGACTCGCACATGAGCAGGCGGTTTTTACCGTAATGCCCCTCAATGCATTTTCATCCTTGACTCAGTCAGTAATATTATGAACAACCCGCTTATGGTTTCAATTCATAATTTTCGCACGGGTACCACTCACTTCTCACCACTGACAACCAAGGGAATCATCATGACTCTGAAGAGAGCTGTGTGATGCCCATGTCTATGATCAAGCTATCCTTACTACTGACTATCATGTTCCCGAAATAATAGTGTTGGGAACAGCGGTAATATCTTGTGTTCTTTAACGGTTAAATCAAAGAACAATCAAGCCAGTACCTCAGACTCATGATCACTCAGGACTTAGAACTAATATCCATTTGATCATCATTTTGTGACTCAACTACAAGTTATCAGTGACGGTATTATACGATAACTTCTTGAGTTTAAGTCAGGTCTAGTCCAGTATGAAGACGCTTCATACTTAATGCACTTCTAGTGAGTGTGACACACACATAATCCAGAATAGGATTGTCACTTAGTCACATTAATGACCTTACACGATTAATGGGCTCCGACCCAGTTAATCAGGTCACAGACATTTTAAGTTCATTTATTGTGATTATTAATTCTTCCTCACATCGACTCTGTTGTGATAATAAGAGCATAATTGCATCCTTTATGAACTAAGGAATCAAACATTCTATTTTACTCTACCAGAAACTATAATAAGATTAACATATTAAGTATCATCTTTATTCAACGACTTGTCATAATCTTTTACACATGGATAAATATCTTGTTTAAGCACACATATGTCCAACAAAAATAGGAGCCCTAAATAATTTGAGAATTACGAGCCCACATATTAAAATTGAGCTAATTTTGATTATGTTTTTCCGAGGCCCCAAAATTTAATTTAAGTAATTTTAATAAATAAATAAAATTACTTTAAGCGATTTTTGGGGCCTTTAAATTTGATTTTCGGGGGCCCCTAAATATAAGATTTTTTTTACCAAAGGCGCGCGCGCCTACTCCGCCTCCCCTCATGCACGGCTAAACCCTAGGGGTGCCTCACGTAGGAGTTTGGGCTGTGTCTTAGTCGCAATGTGGCTGATCAACATTTTTTACTGATTTTATGTAGACCTAGACCCGCTTCATTTTTTAATCGTGTTAGAAGATAGACTCAATCCCACTCCATTCAAATACCATATTTATCGTGTCTACTCGTTGAACCCATTTAACATATTCTTGTATTTTAAAATGTTAAATTAATTCAACTTACACTCAATTAGCTTAATTTATTTAATTATATTATCTAAGATTTTACAATTTACTAACACTTTTTTAGGTTCATCAATTGTACGATGAGCAAATTAGTTAAAAAAATATAAATGTTATATATTATAAGTATTAAAATACTTAATAGCATATATAAAAAATATAACTTTTTGCTTCTTAACCGTGTCTAATTGTGTCCTATCCTGTTATCGTGTTCGTGTCGTGTTTAACCGTTATTTAATTGTGTTCGACACGGTTGGACCCAGATTCATTTACAGTAGACCAAGATCCGTTTAATTCGTGTCAACGGTTTTGTGTTTCGTGTCCGGCCTCAAATTGCCACGCTGAGATGATGAATGGTATGTAATATATGGCACTAAGAGCATGCAATGTGACAAACGACATGAATGATGAAGGTAATAATCCTGGTATGGGGTTTTGAATGCTTCTAAAACTGTGATGTGATATAATTCGTATATATTTGGTGAATCATGTTTGATTGTAAGCCAAGGATAAGAACGAGTGAAAGACAAAACTATAATAGACTTAAACTACATCAATGATCGATTTCGTGAACCTCACTCTCTTCTTTTACGGCTCTTGCTTTCCAATTTTCTATTTTCTCCGTTTTGATTCAATTTCTATTTTACATCGGACGCATAACTGGAATCCGAGGACAACAGGCAACCGATCACGTGCCTCATAACGGACTATTGGGAGCTAGTTAACTCGTGCCGAATCTAACTAATTTTGAGATTGTTAAGTTGTATATAATATATACAATGAAATGAAGAGATCAGGCTTTTGATCATTTGAGAAGTTCCAAAACTGTCTCTCTCTTCTCTCAAATATATATAGAAATCACGCCAAATTGGATAGTTGTGGAGTATACGGAGAATAGACTAACACAAATATATAGTACACAGGCTTATACACTATTAAAATTCTTAATCATAATCGATATGATATTGTTCGTGTGAATCTGACCGGCACCTTTTTTTTCTTCTTCAGTCTACTCCCGAAATGTCTCATATGATTTACAGGTGAGTAACTACATCACTTTATAAAAGTTATTCTACTATGTATCATACAAAATGATGTGATATTGCACAACTTATCATGTCTTGCCCTCATGGCTCAAAATATTTCGAATGTCAAATAGCAAAAGTTTAGACCAAATAAATGTCACACTCTAAACTTTGAGAGAGGTTCCACAAATAAAATCGACCCGAAATTATTAAAGCTCGTAAAACTTTTTTTTTCTTTTCTTTATCTTCAACTAGTGGATTGGCACCGCGTGCGATAAGATATTGACTATCTCAAATATTTTTACGTCAATTATGAGTTATAAACGAAAGACCGATATCATTAAACTAAACAGTTTTCTAGTAGTATATTGCTGTTTTCTTAGTTATTAATTAGGACTAAATATAATTTTATTTCAAAAAAATAGATATCAACTAAGTATTTCTGCTAAGTTAAATACTTTGTCTAAATATCAAAAAGAAAATTGTTGAATAATTAAAGTCTTCCATCAATAATGTTGTTTTTTGATATTGTGTTAGGTTATGTCTGTTAAGCATATATATATTGAAATAATTACTTAAAATAATGAGTGTAATTTATTTACTTATGTATGCAAATACTTATACAACCATATTTGATTGTTATTAATGAACCCAAAAAATTCAATATATATCTATATGATTTTAAAATAAAATATTTTGCTTTGTTAAAAGTTCTTTTCTTGCTTTCTTTTTAACATCTTATGAAACCTAAGCAAATACTCTTCAACACTTCTTTTTTATTCACTTTATATTTTTCAGTTTCGTGGATTGACATTGCGAACGGTGGTGTAAATTTAACTGTGTTATTATTGAAAGACTACATCAACAATGAAGCATCATTTGCTCAATTTTCATCTAATGTTATTAACTATTACTTAATTCTTAGCATCAAAGAACCTCTCTAAACCTAGATCGTTCTTGCTTTGAGTCGGACTCTCGTGTTCTTATTAATAGGCTGTCTTATGGTATTAGTTTATCAGACTTCCATGTGTTAGTCTGCGAATATTGTTGCTCATAACTTGTTTAGAGTGACGTATTCTTTGTCTGGCCGTTTGAAATGGGTTGATACTCTTCATGTTTGTATATAGAATTCTCTTTTGGTTGATGCCGAACGTTGATTTAAAAAAAAAGAAAAAAACTACTACTTAATAAAAATTTATCATATACATAGGGGGTGATAGATTGAAGGCAATTGTAAATTACTTAATAGTAAGGTTTAAACTATTACTTAATGTTTATTACTTAATGATTATGGTCATGTAGTGTAAAAATTCAAAACGTTTAATATAAATTTTATATTTATATTTAATTCATGCACCTCATGAGGTGATTGTAGTGAAAAAATCCATTAACAAATTAAAAAATTTGAAAACTCTAGAATTTGAGGATTCTCAAATTGTTGGTTTTCTAGACAGCTAATTTATTGTGGGTAACTTTTGCTTTTATATATATATAGATTTCTTCTCTACGTTGTTCTCGATAATTTTTTCTTGTTTATGTTTTTACTTAATCGGGCCCAACTGAATTTTGGTGGAAAGAAACTTGTAATAATTGAAATTGAGTTCCAAAAAATCCAAACATCAGAGGGTTTATTGACAATTAAGGACAATATGAAATATTGGAAGAGCGAATGTGAGACAATGGTTAAATCATAAATGCTTAGTCCAGCAAATGTATAAGCAAGATTTATTGGATAATCAATTCGTTGTCAAGGCATTCAATACAAGTCTCTTTATAAATTGCAGTAAACGCTGCTTTCATTCAATACATAACCATTTACAACCCTTTTAGTTACAAAAACTTGTAGACGTGGAAAATTTGATTCTTGGTCTCCGGTGAAGTGTGCCTTGATATCGATGTGTATTGTTGTTATATTGCACCCTTTCAGAACTCTTTATATTTTTTAACACCACGTTCAATGTGATTTCACTTTTGAGTCATCTAATTTCTCCGCAGTAACCACGCAAAAGCAACTAAATCATAACTATTCTCTTTGAGGATTGAGTTCCTCTTCTACATCGATCTCTTGCCAAATTAAACGAGATTATACTCTCATTCGAAACTTCACCACCTTCCTCTTTAATTTCATCCAAGTGACCTCCTTCATTACCTTGTTTTTATCTTTCATCTCTCAAATAAATATACTTTTTGAAAATGTACATTAACTTCTTCTTCTTTTTTGTTCCTATTGAAAGGCATATTTTCATGGAATCAAATGGCTATAAAATAGTTTCCTCTAAAAGCCCATTAACAGAGCCCATGTGTACCTTAAAAATTCTGTCTCCAAAAGCCTCAAATACAAATTGAAAATATGAGATCTGCAAATTAATAAGAATAACTATTCTAGATCTGCAAATTAATCTCAAAAAAGGGCCCACTAGAAAAATAATTGAGCAAATTAACTATGTTTTATCTAAAGTGAGAATTATTTTAGTTGTATTTAATATTGATGATATTTTGCATAAATAATTTATGCATTCAATCAACTTTAACAGTACTATACTACGTTACTACCATTGTTGATAGTTAATGACGAGTTTTACTTTTTGTACAAGTGGCAGTAAATAATTTACTTTTTTACGGAAAACATAAGAAATAATTGCGATGAAAAATTACTATTTTTGTTTATTAAAAAAAAAGGGGTTAATCCCGGCAAAAGTACTAATACTTTCAAAAGTGGACCAATAAATACCAATTATTTTCATTGCCCGGACAAAGTTCCAATTCTTTAGTTTTGTGTCCCTATTGGTACCTCCGAAAAAAATAAATCGTCCTCCATTGTAAATCATGCCACCGTTACAAAATTTTATCCACATTTCCGGAGTAAATTAGCCATCGGAAAGTTGGACGATCAAAGATAATCGTGGATATGTACTTAAAAGGGAGAAAAAATACTTTTTAATTCAACGCCGAAAACGGCATAATCCATGGTTTGGAATTTTCAGGAAAGTGATATGAGGAGACAAAACAAGAGAATTGGAACTTTATTCGGGTAAAAAAAAAGCATTGGAATACAAAACCAAAACTTTTACGTGGCGTGAGTAACGTTGGAGGAATTTTTTTTTACGGAGGTACCTATAGGGACACAAAACTAAAGAATTGGAACTTTGTCCGGACAAAAAAAAGAATTGGAACTTATTGATCCGTTAATTAAAAATATTAGTACTTTTGCCGGGATTAACCCAAAAAAAATAGCACCGGCAGCTTTCGAAGCTTTTAATTGACGATGAATAAATATTTCAGATCGTGAAACTTGCATTTTTTTATTGGTTCTATCTTATATGTCTCCGTTAATGTTAATCATTAGTATCTCAATTCAACATTAATATCATTTACACGTAGAGAAAATGATTATTTGTTTGAGATGTCTAACGTGCAAAAAACAAAAACAAAAAAGAAACAAAAAAAGAAAACTATTGGTGGCACATATGATAGAATCAATCAAAAATATAAATTTTGTAGAGGGCGATTCGTACCGCCTTACAGTCACAAAAATACACAATGCAAACACACGAATAATACGAATGAAGGGGTATCTTTGATTGATTATGATTACAAAGGGGATCGGTTCCTTCCGTTTATAGCTTGGAACCTCGAAGGAGAATACGACTAAGCTAAGATTAAAAGTATCAAATACGTTACACAAAGGCTCTCTAAGCACTATACGATGACACTGTTTTCTCCCTTGCCTCTCGATCTCGACCCGCAATCAAATGGGAGCTCCCTCTCTATTTATAGCGACGCTCGGACCTCCTCGGCTCGAATCCCTTGGATGATCTTCTGGTGGTCCCCCCTTCAAATATTCTGTGGTCCTCCTCTCTGACATTCTCGACGGCTGCCAAAAGAGCTCGTTTCCACTAACGTTGTCCCCCTGCCACATCCTGAGCCCACTACCCAGCAGTGGTCCCCCAGGACCGTACTCTCTTGTCGCATCCAGGGAAGAAACCCTAGACCTTAGTGGGCTTGAGAGTCCTCCTTGGTCATCACCTCTCCCGATGGGCTGGGGGCCCATCGCAACCTGACCAGCCTTGAAGAACTTGGGCTGTCTCCTCGATTTCCATTCTTCCTTGGTGGGCCGGGGGCCCATCGCCATCTTGCAAACCCCTACCTTCGTCGTTTCTAGGGAGAACGACAAGTGTAAAGTTGAGGATGGATTTGACCAAATCTGACCTTAACAAATTTCGTGATTTTTAAGTATTTACTCAAGAATGAAATATACCCGTTAATTTTTTAATAACTTTAGGTATTTTTACGTAATTATATATAAATAAACATACTACGTGAATAATTGTCTCTAATAAGAAAAAAAAAAGGATGGAAAAGAATAATATGTAGGATATGTAAGCAAAAGGTAATATCAAACAAAAATAATGATCATATTTGGAGAACTTTCGGTTGCTCACATGCTTGATGTTTTTATATGAAAAGTAATTGTCGGAGTATCTTATAATCTACAGTTCGTTTTGGTAATCATAAATAATCTATTTTGAAATTTGAGACTTCAAAATTATATAACTTTCCGTGACTTATGGAGACATAAATTATTGTTAGTCTTGCAATCAATTTTGTTTTTTGTCTTATAAACTTTTCTTTCTTGAAGTTGAATATTACTTGCATTTATTTTGCATCACTTACTTAAAATTCATCAAAGTGATTTACATATCTAGCTAATCGTTTCTTTTTATTTTTCTTAATAATAAAAATGTCTCTTTTGAGATAAACTGCCTGTATATATAGTGAGAACTAATAAGAGGGCAACTTTAATTAAAAAGATGGATGAAATTATTGCAATTTATTGAAATCAATTTTTTTTTTGTCTTATGAACTTTTCTTTCTTGAATTTGAATATTACTTGCATGTAATTAATTTATATTCAAAATAGCTTTACTTAATTTAGTGCAAGTGCAACCCTATGTCATTTATTTTTAGGTATATATGTATAATTTTTTAATTTTGTTTTACATTTGCTTATTTTTGTAGGTTATGCCCGAACCCGTTATTGTATCTTTCGGGTTATCGGATATCGACCCGAATCCATAACCGACATAACGGGCCCACTTGGGCCCTAGTGATAATTATGAGTACACTTAATTAATTAATTAAATCTTATTGGGATTTAATTAAAGGCCATTAGGTTTTATGATATAAAGTATTATAAATACCTAATCGTGACTCATAAAACACTAATCAAAACCCTAGCACACAGAGAGAATTCGACCTCCCTTCCTTAGAAGGAAGCCGAGTTTTGGCTAGCGCCCCGGTTCTTCATCGGTTCGTCATCCAAACACCGAGAATGATCTAACCTATCCTCCGAGGTATTTTTCGTCATCAAGACGTTCCCGAGTGACGTGGTGGACGACATAGAGGCACTACACGTGAAGTGCTCATCCCTGGAACACTCACACGAATCGGCCAGCTTCAGAATCGGCAAAAGTAAGCGTTTTCGGTACTGTTGGCAAAAGTACCGAAGTTTGGTAACGATCTCTAATTCGATATCTTAATTCTCGTAATTATTCTAGATCTATATTATTCGATGATATCTCGTGATTTTCGCCACGGGATTGAGAAAGAGTCATCGAAAACCCAACAGTGGTATCAAAGCCGGTCTGAGTAATTTTTGAAAATTAGATATGTTATCCGAAATAATTTTATGAATTTTTTGGTATGATTAGATTTTCAGTGGGAGCAGTAGAAAATTACTTGCGTTAATTTTTTAGTGTGTTCGGGATCTGTTTTAGGATCGGGATTTGATTTTATTTCAATTTTAAACAATAAAATAAAATTCTAAAAGGGAGACACAACCGGCGGCACCACCACCGTGAGCGGCGGCGACTTTGCCGTCGCTGTCGTGGTCCCGGCGGCGCCGCCTGATATGCCTTCCACAAAGTGGGAGGATTTTGGGGTCGGCTAGGGTTTTGGTAACCCTAGCCAAACAGTAATCGGGCCTAGTTTCTGAACCAAGCCCATGGGGTGGGTCAAACCCATCCTGGTCAACAGGCTGGGTTGACGCAGCCCGACCCAAACCCCACCCGGATCCAGCTGGATCCGGGTAGACCCAACCCGAGTCCGACCTGGGTGTCCGACCCAGATTTCACCCGACCCCGGTCCGACCCGAAACCCGACCCGAATCCGGGTGAAACCCCTGACCCGGTTCCAATTGGACCCGTGTCTGACCTATTCTCGGGCAGGGGCTGCATGCCCTGCCCGATCTGCTCGGGCTGCCCGAAGGCAGACCATATGAGCCCGGGTCAAGCCCGGGCTTGTATCTTGGTCCAACATTTAATTTAATTTAATTTATATTTAATTATTTTTAAATATGATTAAATTGTTTATATTGTTTTTAACTATAATTACATATGAATGAATTAATTATAAGTTTGAAAATCTAATATGTTAAAAGATAAAAGTTTATAAATTCGATATATCTAACTTTTATGTCATTTTCCTTATGAAGTTTATTGTTTTAATATTATTCATTATTTGATTTATAAATGGTTATTGATCAAAATTATTCACTTTGAATAATACTTAATTAGATTAAGTTTATGAACATACATTTTAATTATTAATGTAATTAGAAATGTGAAAACATTATTGAATGAATAATCATTATGATAATTAAAAGATTTTAATCTATTTTGATAGTTATTTTATCTTATAGTTTTCTGAAACCTAAGATAAGAGGTTTATCTTTAAAATTTATAATAGATTATTTATAAATATATATATGCAAGGTATTAAATTTCCCGAATATCCATTGGCATGCCCATCGAAAATATTTTTTCGAAGATATGCGAAACGATATATCCATCAGCATACCCATCGATTTACCTATGAGATACCCATCGACAAGCGATATAACCGTAAAACGAAAAGTGCGAAACGACAACGGTAAGCGGTATTTAAAACCTTGTATATATGTATTTATATATATCACGAATATGTCTTGAAATTGGATTGTGCATTACATATTCGTAAGTCTTAAAAGTCAATTTTTTTAATAAGTTAATCAGATTTGTTCTAAGGTGAAGTAAGTAACGATCACACTAAACCCCTCAATAAGTATTAGGTATTTAGTCTTCCATCGGCTGAATCCTCGATCTAATTGTATATGGTCTTAGTGCATATTTAACCGAAAAGAGTGACTTCAAACCTCATGGAACAACATGAAAACATGTCTGCGTGGGAAATGATTCAACATCTTAAGAAGATGTATGAAAGTGAAGCACGTCACACTAGATTCAGGATAATGAGAAATTTGCTGAGAGCAAAATTACTTGAAGGAAACAATGTACATGATCATGTTCTGAAAATGATTTCCTAGTCAGAAAGTTTGACGAGGCAGGAGATAAAGATCCATGAAGATGTGTACATTGACATAATGTTGAACTCTCTCCCTGATTCTTATAATCAGTTTATACTGAATTATAACATGTCTTCTGAAAAGAAAATTCTGCATCAACTTCACAACATGTCGCAGACAGCTGAGGTAAATGTACCCAGAGTGAATGCCAACAATGTCATGGCAATCACAAAATTCAAGGGAAAGAAGCAAGTTGTTCAGAAAATGAAAGGCAATGGACCAAATAACCTAAAGGTTAAGGTGAAATCCATGAAACCCAAGGTTAGCCCTACTCTCGATCATGTGTTTTTAATGTGACAAGAGGGGACACTGGAAGAGAACCTGTCCCCAATATCTTGCAGAGATGAGGAAGATGAAGAAGAGTGGAGACTCCATCCCAGGTATAAACGTTATAGAAATAAATCTTACAACTTCTAAAGATTGGGTATTAGATACAGCATGCGGTACTCATATTTGTACTGACATGCAGACCTTGAAGAAAAGTAAGATGCCGAGGGAGCATGAGACTAACATGCGCGTGGCGAATGGAGCACATGTTGCTACAAAAGTTGTGGGTCATGTAGATCTCAACACCCTAGCAGGAATGATTTTAGAATTAAATGACTGTCATTTCATACCTTCTATTACCAAGAACATAATTTATATTCCAGAATTGGATGTTTTAGGAAATACATACAAACCAGTAAATGGTTGCATTTATTGACCCAATGCATAAGGCCGTACCTCAATAGACGATTCCGGCTGCGCGTTCTGACTTGGGCAGGGCTCCGCCGGTGCTGAGGGAAACTATCGTGATCTTCCGGGATATTCTCCTGGACTCCTCGTACCGAAGCGTGGGCTTTGCCAGCAGGAATCTGTCGCAAAATTTAAGTGACGGTTCTTTTAAAGCTACCAGAGAAAAATATCTCCTAAGCCGAACCAAAAGAGAGATCAGAGCAGAAAACTCGCAGACCCTTGAGAGAGAGGGAAAGCTCGAGTTTTTGCTCTGGGGAAAGGTGTGAAAAATGTGTAGAATGAGCCTCCTATTTATAGGTTCAAGCTGTAACCGATTTGGAGATTTTTCCCCCCTTTATTCGAATTTATTAAATTAAATATGATTAATTATTTCAATCCAATGGTCCAGATTCAATCTCATCTAAATCCAATGGATATAATTAATCAGGGATTTAATTAAATAATAATACATGATAAGATCAAAATATTTAATCTTATCATCATATTAATAAAATTCAAATTAAATTATATATATATATATATTAAAATTCGAATTTGTTTATGATTATCTAGATCCAAGGTTAAAATTAAATCTTAAACCAATCCAATGGATCAAATCAATTAGGGCTAAAGTCAAATGCCCTAGGGTTTCATGAAACCCTAATTCGAACTGTTATCCATAATATTACTCGAATTATATATTATATATATAACATTAATTAATTTCTAATCCGACGGTAAAGATTAAATCTCAAAACCGATCCAACGGACACAATTAATTAAACAAATTAGAAATACCTAAACTTGGGCACCAAGCTTCATTTCGAATTACTTTTAGGGTTTAAATCAATTATCTCAATCCAACGATTGATATTAAATCATTAAATCATAACCGATCCAATGTATTATATTGATTTTAGGGTTTTGCCAAAATACCAGAACATTAGGTACTTATGCCGCAAATATAAAATATCCAATTCTCATATTCGAATTTAGCTAGGGTGTGTATTCTCTAAATCCTAATTCGAATTTACACATGTAACAATATATAAATATATATTTTTATTTATTAATATAAATCTTTTAATTATTAAGTAATTATTAATTATATATTAATAATTAAATCCAAATAATTAAATTATATTAATAAAACCTGATCTCAATATCAAACATTAAATGTCATGGTGCCACACCATCATTTAAATTCGTGACATGTGATTTAATTTCATAGTTTATCGAACTGTGTCATAAACTTAGAAAATCCATAAATCACAAACCGTAAGTCTGAATGACTTGGTTCAAAAAGCAAAGTTGCTTAGAATTTAATTTACAACAACATGGTGCTTTTAGAAAATCTAAATTCTAACTTTATTTTTATCAGATAATTTCGTGTACCAAAATATGATATTTTTGCCACGCTGACGATAAAACTATCCGACGTCTGACACAGACTTGTCAGTTTTATAAGTCGAGTCAAATGATTAAAAATTATCCAGAATGTATTTTAATCACGTACGTATCATCCGTTACGGAGCTATCCTGGGGACCATGGACCAGTATCACTTAAGCTCCAAAGAAATGCTAGTTGTTCGTCAAACCTCGAAGTAATTCCACTATAGACCCGAGGCTGAACTCTTAAGTGATACGGTATATATTATTCCCTTATAACAGCAGGGTGTCCATTGATACAATCAAATTCGTGTTATTTTCATTTCACTTGATGACTCGCACATGAGCAGGCGGTTTTTACCGTAGTGCCCCTCATAACATTTTCATCCTTGAATTTGTTAGTAATATTATGAGCAACCCACTTATGGTTTCGATTCATAAGTTGCGCACGGGTACCTCTCACATCTCACCACTGACAATCAAGGGAATCATCATTAATCTGAGGAGAGTTGTGTGATGCCCATGTCTATGATCAAGCTATCCTTACTACTGACTATCATGTTACCAAAATAATAGTGTTGGGAACAGCGGTAATATCTTGTGTTCTTTAACGGTTAAATCAAAGAACAATCAAGCCAGTAGCTCGGACTCATGATCACTCAGGACTTAGAACTAATATCCATTTGATCATCATTTTGTAACTCAACTACAAGTTATCAGTGACGGTCTTATATGATAACTTCTTGAGTTTAAGTCAGGTCCAGTCCAGTATGAAGACGCTTCATACTTAATGCACTTCTAGTTAGTGTGACACACACATAATCCAGAATAGGATTGTCACTTAGTCACATTAATGACCTTACACGATTAATGGGCTCCCACCCAGTTAATCAGGTCACAGACATTTTAAGTTCATTTATTATGATTATTAATTCTTCCTCACATCGACTCTGTTGTGATAATAATAACATAATTGCATCCTTTATGAACTAAGGAATCAAACATTCTATTTTACTCTACCAGAAACTATAATAATATTAATATAATAAGCATCATCTTTATTCAACGACTTGTCATAATCTTTTACAAATGGATAAATATCTTGTTTAAGGACACATATGTCCAACACTGTCGACTTGGCTACATAGTTGAGAAACTCATAACTCGGCTCCATAAAAATGGAATGCTGGATGATTTCGATTATGAATCTTGTCACACATGCAAATCTTGCCTGGTCGAGAAAATGACGAAGTCGTCCTTTAGAGGGACGTATGAGAGAATGAATGGACTTTTGGAACTCATACATTCTGATGTATGTGGCCCAATGGCTAAAGGAGGTTTTAGATATTTCATTACGTTTACTGATGACTTCAGTAGATATGGTTATGTTTATCTAATGAAACACAAATCTGAATAACTTGAAAAGTTCAAGCAATTCAAGAATGAAACTGAAAATCAGTTAAGCAAGAAAGTATAAGCAATCCGATCTGATCGAGGAGGCGTATACTTGAGCGATGAATTCAAAGCTTACCTCAATGACATGGGAATAGTGTCATCATTAACTCATCCAGGAACACCTTAATTAAATGGTGTTTCTGAAATAAGAAATCAAACCTTGTTGGACATGGTCCGATCAATGATGAACAAAACGGATTTACGCGAGTCCCTATGGGGGCATGCACTTATGACAGCCGCTACCACACTAAACTATGTGTCATCGAAGACGGTTCCTTCAACACCATATGAGATGTGGAAAGGAAGAAAACCCAATCTACAGTTCATGAGAATCTGGGATGTGAGATATATGTCAAGACATTAATGTCTGACAGACTCAGCCCCAAATCTATAAAATGCAACTTTGTGGGATACCCAAAAGAAACTGCTGGGTACTACTTCTATCAGAAAAACACTTGCAAAATCATCGTTGCCAAAATTGGTGTATTCTTAGAATAAGATTTTCTCTCTAGAAAGTCTAGTGAGAGAAACATTGTTCTTTATGAAGAACAAGAACCACAAGATCAAAATGAACAAGAAATGGACACGGAAGAAGCTCAAACATCTGGTTATACACACCATGATCAAATCATGAATGATAACCCAATAGAGGAAGTTGTTCTTAACGAGGAATTTAATGATGAGATCATCAATGAACAACCTCAAGAAAACATAACTCTATACGATGTACTCATTCAAGATGGGATAAATGAGCAACCTGATTACACACCGACATCTAGAAGATCAACCAGAGAGAGTCAACCTCCTTTGAAATTGAATCTTCTTGTTTCAATAGAAGATGAAACAATTCATGAGGATGAGAGTGAAGAACCTGAGTCTTACAAAGAAGCAATGTCAGGAGATGACTCAGAGAAATGGCTGGAAGCCATGAACTCTGAAATGGACTCCATGTACAGCAACGAGGTATGGGACCTTGTTGATGCTCCCAAAGGGTCAAAACCCATTGGGTGCAAATGGATCTTCAAGAAGAAGATAAAGATGGATGGCAAAGTAATAAAGTACAAAGAGAGATTGGTTGCTAAGGGTTATCGACAAATTCATGGTATAGACTATGATGAAACATTCTCACCAGTTGCCATGTTCAAGTCAATAAGAATCTTGCTAGCCATTGCAGCATTTCATGATTACGAAATCTGGCAAATGGACATTAAAACCGCGTTCTTGAACGGTGTTCTGGAAGAGGATGTGTACATGACACAACCTGAAGGTTTCATTGACCACAAACAACCTAACAAGGTTTGTAAATTGAAAAGGTCAATTTACGGTCTAAAGCAAACATCTCGAATAGAATCATCGTTTTGATGAATCGATCACTGAGTTCGGTTTCATAAAAAACAAAGACGATCCATGTGTGTATATCAAATCTAGTGGGAACATAGTTGTTTTCTTGATTCTTTATGTAGATGACATATTGATAATAGGAAACGATACATCTGAACTCCAAGCAGTAAAGGAGTGGTTGGGAAAATGTTTCTCAATGAAAGACATAGGGAAGTCGCCTATATCTTAGGCGTAAAGATTCAAAGAAATAGAGCTAAAAAAATCTTATCTCTAAGTCAAGGTACATATATCTGGGTCAATTATGTATGCAAAGATATGTACCCGTCCAGATGTAGCTTTTGCCTTAAAGCATGACAAGTAGATTTCAGTCAAACCCTGGATTAAATCATTGGGTCGCCGTAAAGAATATCTTGCGTTACTTGAACAGAACAAAAGATAGATGTTTGACATACGGCGGATCTAATCAAATAATCTTTGAAGGTTATTCTGATGCAAGTTTCTAAACTGACATAGATGATTTCAAATCTCAAACATGATACGTATTCTGTGCAAACGGTGGTGCTGTTACATGGAACAGCAGCAAACAAGCTACAGTAGCTGATTCAACCACTGAATCTGAGTACATCGCAGCATCTGATGCTGCTAAAGACGCTATATGGATCAAGAATTTTTTTTTTCTGATCATCGTGTAGTTCCTAGCATTGGTGATCCTGTCAAGCTATACTGCGACAACAACGGAGCTATAGCACAAGCCAAGGAACCAAGATCACACAAGACAGCAAAGCATGTACTCAGAAAATACCATCTAATCAGAGACATAGTCGATCGGAAGGACACAGAGATGGAAACAGTAGACATTGAAGACAACATGGCAGATCCGATGACAAAGGCTTTGTCGAAAGAAAAGCACTTTCGTCATGTGGAAAATATTGGGGTAAAGAACCCATAAATGTCTGCAATTATTTTAAATACATTGAACCCGTTTTATGGTTCAAAGAAAAAATTATTGTAATCATTATCATTAAATTTGAAGCACAATATTATTTCTTTAAAAGGCAAGTTTCATCATTTAACGTTCATATCAATATCCTAGTCATTTAGAAATATTGATATCAGCTAAACAAATGCAGTTCCTAAGATATCTTAGATGATAATCGTGAATTTTCCCCAGTCAAAGAAAGTCATTACGAAGAAACATAGAGGGACTATAAATGACATTTCAAAATTGATTGGTATATGTAGATAAGAAGAAAGGAAAGAGATCCTTGATATCTATGAGATATTCTTATACATATAGGCACTAGTCGGAATGACTAGCAGTGGTGGAATGACTCGTACTCTAAGATTTCTCACATGGAAACAAAACCTTAAAATAAGGGGACTGTGAGAAACTTAGAGATATGAAGATAGACTCCAAAGTTTGAGAAACATCATGAGTCCATTACTAGGTTAATCACATACTTAGATTATAACTCAACGCTTACCGTGACAGGAAATTTATAACAACTATAGTTGGGCATGTGATGAACCTTGTAGGATGGAATGATATTTCAAGAAAACATGCATCTCCCCATTCGTCTTGGGGCAATACACTCAGGGCCTTTTGAATAGTATAAGTAAATGAAAACTATGGCCATAGTCAAAACAAAAGTGTTTTTGTTTTGGTGTTTCAATACTAATACCCGAATCAGAAAAATAGAGTACCGCTTAAACAGATGTGCCAAACCATGATCTGTGCCAAATCTAGAGTAGTAAAGATGTTGAAGGAATCAGTCATATACAAAATATGTTAATATAGAAGAACCACATGGTTCTTCATAATTAACTTATATAAAAGGGGATTCCAAAATTTTGTAGATTGGGGGAAGTGATGTCTAGGTGGAGGCCACTCACTTCTAGCATACTCTAACTGAGTATGTTTTCAACACTACAAAATCCTAAAGAGTAACACCGAACTCGCAACGGAAACGGAATACGATAACTAATTTACAACGAAACAAGTTTCAGTTGTAACTTTGATGAATCAGGCATGAATGGCTGAGAAGATGTACATATAACCCAATGTGCAGGACTTCAAGTAATACTTTATGTGCAAGACGTGCACGGAGATAACCAATCTGGTGCGTTCGTGCAAGTGGGAGATTGTAGGTTATCCCCGAACCCGATATTGTATCTTTCGGGTTATCGGATATCGACCCGAATCCATAACCGACATAACGGGCCCACTTGGGCCCGAGTGATAATTATGAGTACACTTAATTAATTAAGAATTAATTAATTAAATCTTATTGGGAGAGTATTCGACCTCCCCTCTCTAGAAGGAAGTCGAGCTTTGGCTAGCTCCCCGGTTCTTCATCGGTTAGTCATCCAAACACCGAGAAGGATCTAACCTATCCTCCGAGGTGTTTTCCGGGCATCAAGACGTTCCCGAGTGACGTGGTGGACGACATAGAGGCACTACACTTGAAGTGCTCATTCCTGGAACACTCACAGGAATCGGCCAGCTTCAAAATCGGCAAAAGTCAGCGTTTTCGGTACTGTTGGCAAAAGTAGCGAAGTTTGGTAATGATCTCTAATTCGATATCTTAGTTCTCGTAATTATTCTAGATCTATATTATTCGATGATATCCCGTGATTTTCGTCTCGGGATTAGAAAGAGTCATCGAAAACCCAATAATTTTTGTATATATTCTATAGTAATACTAACATAAAACATATATGAGTTGCAAAATTGAGACCGTATTTTTAGGTTCAAGAGTCCTCGTCATAAAAATAAAAATAAAAATAAAAATAAAAACTAATTGACTTTTACAACAAAAAATGTCAAAACGAGTCAATTTTGTTTTAATTTAGCTTATATACATTATAATATCTATAATCACACGAAATTAAGAGTAGCCACGTGCCTCTAACAAGGTATTAATTTGGTATGATTAGAGAATAGATTCCATACTTAGTTGCCAATAATATTATAAAATCTAAATAATATACTTTCAGCCTACAATGATGCTCTATTGATTCTTATTTTCTTTTCTTCTTCTTTTTTTAATAATATTATGCAAAATCATGGGCACGTAAGAGTTAAGAAAGAGATAATTGCGGCAAAAATAGCAAATTTTTTACAAATTGAAGTGGAAAGGTTTACAATGAACAGTAGCAAGAAAATACCTAAAGTCATTTTACGGAATATTTTTTTAATCTATTTTTCAATAAAATTTGGTCAATATTAGCATAATACTACTATGGGAAAATGGCGGCTATAATACTGAAGTTCTTTATATTGGTGCAGTTTAAAACCTACGTCTTTTTTTTTTTTACGGTAATAATACCTAACTTCACAAACCGTTAGCGGCAGTTAATACTTCTCCGTTAGTGGGCTTTATTTGTACCATATTTAATATTTTAAGTGCCACGTCACACATAAAAGAACCATCAATTAATCCTAAAATAATTAAATTACATAAAAATCCAAATAAAAAGTTTAACGTGTATATTGGGAGTGTAATTACAATTTTATTTTGATTTTTTAATTTCTTCAAATAAAAAAGGTTTGAGTTGATAACTAAGTTAATACAGCCTGTATCCGGACCGGAGCCGCTTTTAAAAAGGACCCGCAACCGTATTAAACTGGAATCGATTTTTCAAAATCGCATTCGCATTAAACCCGATTTTGAATTTAGGGGTTAAAAGACACCGAGCCCGGATAATAGGTTACTCAAACCTGCTTTTTATTTTTTTTAAATGAACTTTTCTCTTCTTTATACCATTTAGTATTCTTACGTTATTTCTCATATTTTATTAATTTATACATATATTTTAGTAAAAGATTTAGCATTGAATAGTATTTTTGTATTAAAAAATAAGGTTTTTCTATTTTACTTTCCATTTTATTAATCTAGATCGAAGTTTTAAATCAAGGTTTTGATATTAAATTCGGGTTTAAACCCGCATCCAAAATCCGAGTTTAAAACATTAAAAATCTGGATGCGTGTTTTGATTTAGGAAACCCAAATTATGGATTTGGGCTTGAATTTTAGTAAAAAATCCGAGTATCTTGCCCCCTCGCACCTCTAGCCTATATGCATTTTGACAATGCTATTTTTTGATCAATTGCCTTTTGTATCTGTGTTAGACCAAATTACCAATGCTCTTTTGATTTGAGTATGGTATTGTGTATTTTGTGACAAATCCTTTTGTAATGCAATGCCTTAAACCAATGACGATTAATTATGTACATACCAATACAGAAACTTAATCTCAATACATAACATCAGTGGCGGAGCCAAGATTTCGATCTAGGTGGTGCCTAATGTAAAAAAAAAAAAAAACCAAGCATACAGTTAACAACAACCGCAACAAGTAACGCCGACGCTGTTATCAAATATATTTTCAAAATATTTCAACGTCGCAAAAATAACAATTATATATTAAAAAAAATCCATAAATAACAATTCTATGCTTACAAAAAGAATGTTGCATATAAAACACTATCGTTTGAAAAAAGAATATAAGTGCTCTCAATTATTTATGTAATTTGATATTTTATGTTAAAATAAGGCATTTATATTAATTTTGTTCGAGTGTTTTTAAAAATCTCACATCTTTGTATTCTTCTTTTTTATTTTTATGGCGCATCGTTGAATCCTTTATTCAGTGGCATATTTATTTACCTAATTTCTGGGTCAGTTATACAGTTACGTATGCGAGAGTCAGAATGACGATGAGGACCAAGTCGTAGCGACGGCGAGAACCGAGTCCCAGCGACGACGAGAGCGAGAACCGATAGGTTACTCAAACCCGCATTTTATTTTTAATTTTTTAGTACTTTTCTCTTCTTATTTTCAATTAACTTTTCTCTTCTTTATACCATTTAATATTCTTATGTATTTTTTATATATATTTTTGTCACTTAATACATATATTTTAGAAAAGAATTTAGCATTAAAAACTATTTTTCTATTAATAAAAAATAAGATTTTTCCATTTTATTTTAATTTTTTTTAACTAATCCGTATCCGGGTTTTAAAAGTCGGGTTTTGTTATTAAATTCGGGTTTAACCCGCATCCAAAAATTCAGTTTTAAAACATTTAAATCCGGATACGAGTACTTGGATTTTAGAAACTCCGAATTCCGGATCCAAGTTCCAGTTATGGCAAAAAATCCGGGAACCCGGCCCGCTTGTACCCATAATCGAAATAATACATTGTAAGGATTATACCTATTTATCTAGAAAAAAATCAAATTAGAATACTAATTAAAGTATCCACTATACACGTTGCTTTTTGTTTTTGTTTTATATTATTTAATTAGTTTAACATTAATAGGTGGCGATTTTATGTGTGATTTGACACTTAAAATATTAAATATGGTATTAAATAGAGCACACTAACGGAGAGATATCAACTGGTGCTAACGGTTTGTGAAGTTAGGTATTATTATCGTAAAAAGAAAAGACTTAGGTTAAAGTGCGCCAATATAAAGAACTTCGATATTATCACCGCTTTCCCTACTATTAAATAATACACGAAGGACATATCTATATGCACACCAAGTTAGGCAAAATCTTTTTTCATTGAAACTCGACCAAGAAAATTATACAAAAAAATATGTTGCATGTCTATTGAGTTAGTGTAATTACACTGTGTAAAGTGTTGTGCGGAATATATTAATAATAAATTATCAATAAATGTTCTAATAAATGAGTTAGTTAGAATTAATTTTGTTTTCATGCAAAAACGATATTAACTTCTCAGTATTCATGTCTCACACACAAAAACACTCTCCAGAAACGTGTTCTTGTTTACGGTCGGAATTTTGCTTCGTCTTGCGATTTCCCGGCCAAAGGCTTGTCTTATCCTGGGTATTCTTGCAAGCAGACTCTAAGACGATTCCGAGTGCTCGAAATACTATCAGAAAAGCGCATCACATGTGTGATTCAAATCCCGACGTTTTCAATTTCAAAAAGTCTTCAATTAGTTAAAATTTGAGTACTTTCATCCCAATTATACGAAATAAAAAATAAAAATCGTAGCATGCATCGAGAGAAGCGCATTTTAGTCAACAACTCTGTTTCGAATGATAAAGCAGCAATTTCAATGAAACGATGATGATAGCGATTCACCAAATCCCAAAAGCTCACTAAAAGTGAACTCAGAAAAAATGGTAAAACAAGAAGACAAAAGGACAAAAAAAGGTTCTTAATTTGGTTGGCTTTTTTTTTTCATGGATAATAACATGAAGTAACTACATTTTAAGCTTGTGGTGTTCTTTGTTATCCTCCAAATTCAGAAGTAACTATCTAAGTAAATAACGAATTCCCATATGAATTTGAGGAGTGTCTTTTCAAGTTTCAATTCTTAACACTGAAAACGTGATGAACTTTTCTTGTTGTATTTTACGATACATAGTTAATTTAATTTAAATTAATACAATTGAATTCAAATTCTCAAATCTGTCGAACGGAATTTATGTTTTTGCTTTTCGAGAAATAATAACCGATTGCTATGAGTATATAAAGAACTCATTTTCATGTTACATTCAATTTAAATATTCTGTCTGCGAATCTGGTTATTAATTTTTTCTTCATAATAATTTTGATAAATGATCAATAATAATTATTAAAAAAACAAAACCAACTAATATAGAGAGTATGGATGGAATTAAAAACAAAACCAACTTTCAGCACTTGATAAAGGATTATAAATCGATAACTATCAAGGACCTAATATTTATATCACAAAGTGTTGTCTTATATGAAATTGCTTGACCATTAATTGACTATTGAATGTTCTTTTTTTCTCACATTAGCATTAAATATGACTCTGTGTAAACTAAATCATGTGGTGTTTCAAATTATATATTATATATTTGTCAATTCCTCTTTTGTTATAATTAAAAATATCAATTTGTGATGCGTTGAATTTGCAGCTCTCTCCCTTTGGCAATCAATTTAATAATCTCTTAAATGAACCAAATATTAAAAATATTTTCAAATTAATAAGGCAAAACGTTTTGACATTAACTGAAAAATGATTCATCGTTTAGCTATACATATAGAGCTTCAACCTTAATTCTAAGCTTGTCGTCAACTTCAAAGTATCTTTGAAACTGACGATCCAATATTTATATCTTAGGAAGAACACAATATCGTTGTTCTTTTAACACTGGGAGAGACCCAATCTGCTTCAATGACAAAGTCGAACACTGTCTTGTTTTTTTTTTCCAACTCTATTTTGTTTTCAAATTCTTTGATATCTCGTTGTTTATTTTGTTGTAGACCACCGCTTTAGATATCTCGGATGATCAATATCTTGCTGTTTTGTTGAAGCTTGAAGTTTTATTATTAGTTTATTATTTTGTGTCAATTTTTTTCTCTAGAAGAAACACTATATAACAGCTTGCACGTTGTCTCTCTGCAAAATGGTCGGAATACTCCTCATTTGGATGGTCGACCTACCGGCGGGATCCGCCCCGGCAATTTTTATCATTGGTTTGTTGAACTTAGCCTATGCTAACGTACTATTTCTTAACCTATACTCCATATAGCTTAATTGAGGATTTATAACTTCATTATTTTTCCTTTCATAGTTCGAATTAGTTGTTCAATTAAAAATTATATCTTCATGAGAATATATAGTAGAGAATTTTGGGAATAAATCTCTAAGACAATACATTGAAAGAAAATAGATCTTATGAAGTAAATACACGAGCACGTGCGCGAATTAATTTCAGAAATTCCTTGGACGCCTCATTCCAAGATAATGCCTTCTTTTCTATTTCCCCTTTAATTCATTGAATAATGTTAGTGTCGTTTTCATGCTCTTACTCTAATCACATGTGATGTACAAAAAATAACGACAATCTTTGTGGGCCAACCCATGTGAGTTTCACAAATTTTAATTTTTTATAAGATATTGGATTGGCATGCATATTAAATTAATTAACAAATACATAGATACAGGTCCTAATTAATCGTTTTATTGATTGCAAATTTTATTGAAAACGACATGATATGATTTTTCAATTTTTCACTGATTTAGTTTGGTTGATATTATTACTCGAGGGGTCTTTGCCTCTTCGCTTTATGCCTTTCTTGTAGTGAAGTCTTAGTCAAACCATTTTTTTTCTTTTTAATAATTACAAAAGAAAAAAAAATCATAAAATTAGGGAATCCAAGTTGGGGAGAAAGTTATTATATTATTAAGTTAATATATTATTAAGTTAAGACAGTGAAACATATATTAGCCCCAAAATAAGGTACCCCCTAACTATACAAATTACTCAAATGCCACTTTGAGTCAATGGGATTGGCCTAATCAAGGCTTATAGTTACGAAAAATCCGATGAATCTTCACCGGAAAATAATTTATCAGTGATGATAATAACCGTTTGTTTTGCTTATAACTTTTTTTTTTCTAAAAGAGATGAAGGTTACAAGCCACGAGGTTGCAATATTATAAATTCAAAGTTGTATAAAAATGAATATTATTTAAAAAATCACTTATATAGAAAATTTCATGATGCCATATAATCATTGTTGAGGGCGATTTTCACCGCCCTTTTCGAGTCACAAAGATAATCAAAGAATGTGAACAATAATGATGGGTTGAATATCTCTGTTTTATTATAATGGGTAGGGTTCGGTTTCTTCAGTTTTATAGCTTGAACAAATGAAGGATTGAAAAATAACAAACAAAGCACCCTGTTAATATTGTCGAAATCGCTATTAGCTTAGAGACTCAAAACAATGAGAATGACTGAGAGTAAGAACAGTCGATGATGATGATCTGCCCTTCACTTGAGGCCTTACAGGTGTATTTATAGGCTCCAAAGGTCCCCTTTCTGGTTCCCTAAATCTCGCTGAGTTCCAGCATGTCTCTCTGCTTCGTTTCCTCTCTGGTCCCTAAATCTCGCTGAGTTCCAGCATATCTCTCTTCTTTGTTTCCTCCCTGGTCCCTAAATCTCGCTGAGTTCCAGCATGTCCTTCTGCTTCGTTTCTTCTCTGGTCCCTAAATCTCGCTGAGTTTCAGCATGTCCTTCTGCTTCCTTTCTGACTTCCCTCAATTACGCTAATAATCCCATGATTTCCTCTACCTACGTGATTCTGGCTTCATCGTTTTATCCGGTGGGTTTTGCAATGCCCTCGATGAGTTTTTCAGCGATGAAGTTCTTCTGCGATGAAGCTCTTCTTTTGCGGACTACTCCCGTTATCCAACCTCATCGCGGGATAGTACTTCCTCGAGAGTGTCCCTTCGTGGACCAAAAGTCAACCCGTCTCTTTTGCCTCTATTCCCCGTCGTTTTGGGATAAAACGACATAGATAGTGTTAAGGAGGGATTTGACGAAATCCGACCTTAAAAATCATTTCGATTGATTAGTTATTATGAAAATTTACCATCTATTTAGATATATATCACATTTATTTATTCAAAAGATATTTCAAATGACGGTAACTTCCCCGATGACGCTCTTCGAGGAACTCTTGCGAGGAGGTTCTTCGAGGGGCTTAGCCGATGGCATTCTTCGAGGAACTCTTGCGAGGCAGTTCTTCGAGGAACTCCTCCGCCGAGGCCCCTTCATGTTTTCAATTTTTCTGATATTGGGGCTCACATTGATTCGCTCTTCCAGGCTATCGATCTCGAAGGCCGCTTTGATTATCCTTGCTTTTTGTCGGGCCCTAGCTCGATATATTCTTCGTATCTCTTTTTGTATCTCTTTCTTTGGCATTCTCACCGTGCTCGGCGTTTGCGTGTGTCGATGGGCTTTTTTGGGTACTAGCCGATTAGTCTCCAGGATCCCATAAACATTCCCGCCGTACCACTTTCATTTGGCATTTTTGCCGCATCGCTTTTACTTAGCATTTTTGCCATATCGCTTTTATTTGGCATTTTCGCCGCATCGCTTTTATTTGGCATTTTTGCCGTATCGCTCTTACTTGGCATTTTTGCCGTATTGCTTTTATTTGGAATTTTTGCCGCATCGCTCTTACTTGGCATTTTCGTCGTATCGCTTTTATTTGGCATTTTTCGCCATATCGCTTTTATTTGGCATTTTCGCCGTATCGCTCTTACTTGGCATTTTCGCCGCATCGCTCTTACTTGGCATTTTCGTTGTATCGCTTTTACTTGGAATTTTCGTTGTATCGCTTTTACTTATATTCCCCTTAATATTTCTCGTTTTCCTTGTCCTCAAAGTTGCGAATTCGGATTTTTGGAAGACGAGCCTCATTAAACCCTTCGAGCCCCCTTTGGATGCGGCTCGTGAGGGAAGAGTACTCCACATCGATATTATAAGGGCCGTAGCCAAACAAAACAATCCCGAACAGAAGAGGTCGGGACTCCCAGGATATTAAATACATAACGTAGACTTAAAAAGGAAAAGAAGAAGAAGAAAAATCATACGAAACTATTGGTAGAATTTCTTTAGATGCTTTACGTTCCAGCTCCGTATCACCTTCGCACCTTCAATATTCTTTAGCTCGTAGACCCCTGGTTTGATGATATTGGTGACAAAGTATGGGCCTTCCCAATTTTGCCCCATTTTCCCTGCGTTCAGATCAGGCGTATTCTAAAAAACGAGCGATCGTGTTCTGATAGTTGGCTATGTGTATGCTGGATTGCTCGCGCCTTTCGCCGGCGTGGTCGAGCTGATGGAGGAGATTCTGCTCGTTGATGTCCTTATCGCTGGGGGCCAGTATTCGTCGAAGGCTAGGAATTCCTTCTTCTGCGGGGATGAAGGCTTCGACTCCGAAGGCCAGAGCGAAGGGGGTCTCGCCGGTGGCAGAGTGAGGGGTCGTCCGATAAGCCCACAACACTCCTGGTAGCTCGTCCGCCCATATCCCTTTCTTATGATCGAGTCTCCTCTTGATGTTGTCGAGGGTGGTCCGGTTGACTGCTTCGGCGTTCCCATTGCCCTGTGGATATCGAGGTGTTGACGTGTTGAGCTATATCCGCCATTGTGCGCATAAGTCTCCAAACCTTTTCGAGATGAATTGGGATCCATTGTCGGCGATTATCTCTTTGGGTAGAGTCCGAAGTGAGTGACAATGTTCTTCCAAGCGTAGCTTTCTACGTCGATATCTTTGATGTTGGCGTATGACTCGGCCTCCGTCAATTTGGTAAAGAAGTCCGTGACAACGAGCATGAACTTTTTCTGCCTCGTGCCGACGAACATGGGACCTACGACGTCCATTGACCATTTAATAAACGGATAGGGTACTGACACCACTGAGAGTTCTTCTGCTGGACGGTTGATTATTGGGGTGTGTCGCTGACACCTTGCGCAACTCTTGGCATGGCTGGTACAATCACCGACCATCGTTTCCGAAAAGAAACCTTGTCGCTTAATTTTCCTCAACAATGAGCGTCCCCCGCCGTGAATTTCTCGCATTACGTACTCAGCTTCTTTCTTCCCGAGGCATCTCAGGTATGGTTCTGTGAAGCTCCTCAGGTAGAGCTGGTTGTCGAGGACGGTGTATCTTGAGCTCTTCGCCTTAATCTTCCTTGCTTCTTGTGATTTTTTCCGCCGCGTCCCTTCGAGGTTATACTCTCGAAGGGATGTTCGCCAATCTTTCGTTTCGTCGTCGTTCACGACTCCTCGTTCTTCTTCCTCCTCCCGATCGTCCTCGATTTCGTTGACGTTGGCCTCGGCGGTCTCTGCTTCCTTGACTTCTCGGTTTATCTTGGCGTTCTTCTTTGCCGGGTCTTCCTCTCTTTTGATGCTCGGCTTCTCCACCGTTTCTACCGTAACCGATCAAAGTTCGCCGACTTCGGTCGTCGAACCTAGACTTTCCAGTGCATCGGCGTGGGTATAATCTCCTCGGGTCACCTGCATTAGGCTGAAGTAATCGAATTTCCTCGAGAGAGCTTCGACTACTCCCGCGTAGGGCTCCATGCGCTCGTCGTTTCTCTCGTATTCCCCATTGACTTGTTTCACCACCAGCTGGGAATCCGAGAAGGCGTTCAGGTTTCTGGCCCCGATCGCCAGCGATGATTGCATGCCGATGATGAGCGCCTCGTACTCTGCCTCATTGTTGGTGGCTCTATAAGCGAGGCGACAAGCTTTCTCCACTATTTCTCCTGCCGGTGAGGTGATTCTGATCCCCACCCCGGACCCCGGTGTTGTTGTCGATCCGTCCACTTGCTGTTTCATGACGTCGGCCTCGTTGCTCAGATCCACCGGCTCCCTCGGTAACTCGATGAGGAAATCAGCGAACACTTGAGATTTAAGGCTCGTCTGAAGCCTGTATTCAATGTCGTATGCGCCGAGTTTTATCGACCACATCGTAATCCTTCCTGATTGGTTTTGGCTGTGAATGATTAAGCGTATCGGCCTATCCGTCATGACGACTATGGTGTGGGCCTGGAAGTGATGTTTCAATCTGTCCGACGCGTCATATAGTGCCAGGGCGAGCTTCTCAATCTGCGGGTACCTTGTCTCGGCATCGAGGAGTTTTCTGCTGATATAGGAGACTAGCCTTTGCTCCTTGCTTTCTTCCCGCACGAGCACTTGGTTGATCGCATGATCGGATACGGCGACTTACAAGTACAACGGCTCTCCTGGCTTCGGTTTCGTCATGACTGGTGGCGACGACAAGTAAGACTTTAGTGCTTGGAAAGCTTCCTCGCACTTTTCGCTCCACTCAAACTTCTTGTTCTTCCTCAGAATATCGTAGAAAAGGAGGGTCTTGTCGGCCGAGCGTGAGATAAATCGGTTTAGGGCTGCGATCCTCCCTGTTAGCTTTTGAATCTTTCGCCGATTTCGGGGCGAGGGCATATTTCTGATTGCTTTGATCTGGCCGGGGTCGGCGTCGACTTCTCGCCGAGTTATTATGTGGCCCAAGAATTTTCCTGATGACATGCCGAATGTGCACTTGGTGGGATTCAACTTCATCTTGTGCTGGTTTAGAATCTCGAAACATTCGTCCAAGTGCTCGATGTGAGCTGCTGCCTTCAGGGATTTGACGACCATGTCGTCGATGTATACTTCCATGCTTTTCCCGATCTGCCTATGGAACATTTTGGTTACCAGCCTTTGGTAGGTTGCCCTGGCGTTCTTCAGCCCGAAGGGAATAACTTTATAGCAATACGTCCCTATTTCACTGATGAAGGCGGTTTTCTCCTCGTCATCCGGGTTCATCCTTATTTGGTGATATCCGGAGTGGGCATCCATGAAGCTGAGGAGCTCGTAGTCGTGAGTAGCCTCGACGAGGCGGTCTATGTGCGGCATCGGGAAGCTGTCCTTGGGGCAGGCTCGGTTTAAATCGGTGAAATCCACGCAAACTCGCCACTTGCCATTCTTTTTCTTCACGACGACAGTGTTGGCCAGCCATTCATGGTATTTTACCTCCCGAATGGTGCCCATCGAGAGCAGCCTATCCACCTCGTCGTTTATGATCTTACTTCTGTCGGGAGCCATCTTCCTTCGCTTTTGTATGACGGGCTTGTGGCTCGGATCGGTGTTGAGCCAATGAGCTATCACCGAGGGATCGATTCCTGGCATGTCATCGTGGGACCAAGCAAAAATTCCTCGATTTCTTTTCAGAAATTCAATCAGCTGGGCTCTGATTTCTGGGTCAAGCTCCGCGCCTATACCGACGGTCCGCGAGGGGTCGGGCTCGTCGATACAGACCTGCTCCACCGCCTCAAGCTACGGCCCCCCGTCTCTTTCATCTCTCTCTGGTGGCTCGGCGTCTTCTGCACTGAGAATTTTAGCCGTCTCGGTCCTCCTTTTCTTTTGCCCTTTCTTCCTTTTGGATGCTCCCGGGGAGGCAATGGCTAATTGTTATAAACCGGAAGATCCTCTTTCTTATATCCTTACGACCTGTTTTTCTCCGACCATTAACCTGTGGTACATCATATAGCATATTCGGTAAGCGTCTCTGCTCCCTTTAATCTCCTTGATTTCCCCTTCCTCCTTGCTCGGGAATTCGATGCACTGATGGTAAGTCGATGGGACTGCTCTCATGGCGTGGATCCAAGGCCTTCCCAAGATCACGTTGAAATGTGATGGGACGTTGAGCACCATGAATTCCTTCATCATGTTGACGCTCTTCGCGCAGACTGGGAGATAGATCGTTCCCGTAGAGACGCTGATGTTCCCGTTTAAACCAGATACCTTATGAGGGCGTCCTCCGATCAAGAATCCTTCGATGCCCATTTTTACCAAGCATTCGTAAAAGATGCTATCGACCGAACTTCCATTGTCAACGAGGACTCGGCAGACCTCGCAACCACCTATGTTGAGCTCCAAGACCAGCGCGTCGTCGTGCATGTCCGCGCAGTCCCCGTTCTCTTCGAATTCTATTATTGCGCCGGCGCCGGTCATCGCCATGTCCCCTTGTTTGTGTTCCCGTCCTCTTCGCTGATAAGCTTTGATGCTGTTGAGGGAGTCTTCGCAGAATCGCGATCCGCCCATTATTAACTCAATCCTCGTCCTTGACGCTGGTCGGTTATCCTCGACACGCCCTGCTGCTGATGGCTCCATTGCAAAGTTCCTCTTCGCTCCGCCCTGGTTGCCTTCTTCGTTCCGTACCGGGCCTCCTCGCTTGTTTTGCCATGCCCGATTGACGTTGTTCCACGGCGCGGGAGGGTTGTATGCAAGGTCCTTGATCTCCCCCTGCGTGTACCTCCTCTGAAGTTCTCTCTTGAACGTGGCACAGTCCTCGGTGGCGTGGCCGTTGTAGTTATGATAAGTGCAAAACTTACTCATATCCCTTGGCCACGGCTTCCTCTCGAAATTTCCTCGGCTTCCCGAGGACCCCCTCGCCCTCCTGGGAATCATCCTCGGCCTCTTGAGGGTCCTCCTTGCTGTTGGGCACCTTGCTCTGGTCCTTCTTGATCGTTGGGTACTTCTCCTTGTGGTTGATTTCCCCGACGAATGTTGCCTGTCTTCTTTTTCGTCCATCTGGTAGACTCCTCGCCTCGGGGCTTCCCGAGCTCATCGCTCATTGGGGTTCCCTCGATCTTCTTCTCCTTCTTTTGACCTGTGCGTTTTAACATCTCCCCCCCTTCCCCCCTGATTTTCCCTTCTGTCGAATTGCTTCCCCTTGTTTCCTCCTTCGTGGATTCTCTTCAGGGCCAGCGCTTCTTCTTCTAGCTCCATGAAGAGTACGGATCTATGAAGAGCGTCCTTGATCTTTGCGGGTCGCATCTTGACCAGCTCTTTGCGAAAAGGAGCTGTGTACCATAACCCATGCCTCAAAGCCTGGATTGCAACGACATCATCGAGTCCCGAGATTCTGACCATGACGTCTTTGAATCTCCCGACGTACTGGCGAAGTGTCTCGTCCCGTCCCTGCGAGAGATTCCATAGGATCGTAATGGTCGCCTCGCTTTGTACATAAATTGAGTAGTGTCGCAGGAAGCATGCGACGAGATCGTCAGAATCATTGATGGTCTCCGGTGGCAGCTTTGCAAACCAATCACTAGCTGGGCCTTGCAGGCTTTCGACGAAGAGACGGCACAGGGTGGCCTCCAACTTTGCTTCCTCGCCTCCCAAGCATTCCGTTGCGATCCGGAAGGCTTTCACGTGGGTGTTCGGATCCGACGCCCCCTTATAGTGTGATAGCCTGACCTTTGGTAATTCTCCCAGCTCTATGCCGTGAATCTTCGCCGAGAAGGAAGTGATTCGGGCCTCCCTGACTAATCTATCGATCTCGGGTGCCGCGCTCGTCGCTTTGTGCACTTGCGAGGCGACATCTCCCATTCTCGTCTCCATGCTCGAAGACATTTCCCTTATCACTTTTCGGACTTCCTCCTGGACCGTCGCTGCTATGGTGGTAGCCATCCCCACTTGCGAGTTGGTCTGTGGCGTAACAACGGCGGCGTTGAAGAGGTCACGGGCGATTGGCGGTGCTTGCGGCGTCAGATTTACTTGCTTCGCGCCGGTCGAGGCCCTTCCTCCGCCGGCGCAGAGGATCCTGCGATCGTGCTCTCCATATTTTCACTCCTTCGGTTAGTATGTGCGTGATCCAAGAGGGTGGCGAGCTGGTGGTTCCTGCCGGCCTACTCTTCCGACTTCTTATTGGCTTCCTCTGCTCTCCTGTTTGCCTCTGATATTGCCGCCATCGCCGCTGTCAGCTGATGCTGGAGTCCCTCCAAAGTCGGGGCCTCGCGTCCTTCGTTGCTGATGATGGCACTGCTTGACGATACACTTCGTCCTTCAAATTCCTTGCTGTAAGTTAGAAAGAAAAAATATTAGTATTTTGTGAAATTTACCAGTTTGGTACTAACGACATAAGAATTTTTTTTTAAAATTTGATACTTTACCACTAAAAAATAAGATTTGAAATATGACGTGAACTTTGAAGTACTTCATGATCGGCCTGCAACATGGTCCTAGGAAGACTTTGGATATACTTGATGACAACCCTGCCGTCCATTTTCCAACAAACGATCCGTTTCACAACATCAACTAGGGTCGGTGAAGTTAAGGGCAACCAAAGATAAGCCCGGATTTGCTACATGAGCAATTTCTGGCTATCCCAGTCCTTCCGACTCCAACCAAGGGACATTGTTGACAAGCAATTAATGTCAATAAAGGATGGAAAAGATGAACACTTCTAGGAAGGGGTCAACGATAAAGACGACCCCAACGTAAAGTCCAAATAGATATGGACAAGTAGAACACTGGGTAGGGATAGAGGTCGGTTTGGACAACAATGTCAAGAAGGAACTCCTCAAATTCCTCACTAAGAATAGCCACTACTTTGCGTGGACCAACAAAGACATGTCGGGAATCGACACGAGCATAACATTTCATCGTCTTAATGTGGATCCAAGGTACAAGCCGGTTAAAAAAAAGGCAAAAGCTAGGCCTCAAATGGGCTTAAACATTAAAGGAAGAAGTCACAAAACCGCTAAAAACCAAATCCATCGAGAAATAAAATACTCTGATTGGTTGGCAAATACAATGGTAGTAAAAAGGAAAAAACAAAGAAGGCACGGGTCTAGGGAGACTTTACCAATCTGAAAAAAGCATGCCCAAGGGACAATTTCCCTATGCCCCACATCGACCGCCTAGTCGAAGCAACACACATACAAGAATTAATGTCCTTCATGGATGCGTTCTCAGGATATATTCAAATACTACTGCACCCCGAGGATCAGGAAAAAATGACGTTCTTAACCGATCGAGGTATCTAGTATATATAGAGTAATGCCCTTCGGGTTAAAAAAACACTCGAGCCACCTATCAGAAGTTAGTCAAACAATTTTTTACTGAACAACTCGGCAACACAATGGAAGTCTACATCAAACGGTATGTTGGTGAAATCTTCCCAAGCAGTAGACCATGTGTCTCCCCAAAAATAATGCTTCGCAATATTTTGAAAGTATCAACTGAAGCTTCACCTAACTAACTGCACCTTTGGGGTAACCTTGGGGTAAATTCCTAGGTTATTTGGTCACTCAGCGAGGAATAGAAGCCGATCCTGATTATATAAAAGTTATCCAAAACATGCGCTCCCCGAGGACCGTTAGGGAAACACAAAGATTAACCAGGAGAATCGCTGCTCTTAATCGATTCATATCATGATCAACGGATAAATTTTTACCTTTCTACAAACTCTTGAAAGGAAACAAGATGTTTGAATGCACAGAAGAGTGCAAATAGGCATTTCAAGAGCTTAAAGTATTTCTCTACTCCATCTTTACTATCTAGACTGCTCTTGGGAAAGCCTCTGCTACTATACCTAGCAGTATCCACAACGCCTATTAGCAAGGTAATAGTCAGAAAAGATAGGGGTTAGGAGAAAACGATATTCTAAATCAACAAATCTTTATAAGACGTTGAAACAAGATACCCGACAATAGAAAAGCTCGCATTGGCAGTGATCACCACAGCGAGAAAACTTAGGCCCTATTTCCAATCGCACACCATAATGGTCATGACGACAGCCTTTGAGAATCATTATCCATAGCCCGAACTAATCGGAGAGACTTGCCAAATGGGCAGTCGAGTTCCCAACTGATGGTTCAACTAAAGGTCACGAAAACGAAGAATTAAGACTCAACGTGGATGGGGCCTCAAACCCTAGGGGGATCAGGGATACGAATTTGACTAATATCCCCTATCGACGAAATAATGGAACAATAATTCAGATTAAGATTCCATGAGATTAATAACGAAATAGAATACGAGGCCCTGATTGCAGGCTTCGGACTCGCAAAAGATGAAGGGGCACGAAAAGTCAAAGCCCATTCACACTCGAAGCTTATCACAAGTCAGATCAGTGGCGAATACGCCACTCGAGATGACCGAAGAAAAAAATATCTCGTGGTAGTAAAGGATCTAATAACACAATTTGATAACGTCGAAATGGTCTGAATATCGTGAAGTGAAAATGCGTCAAGCGATACATTGGCTGGATTGGCCTGCACTTCGGACCCTGTAGTCAAGACGACTAGATAGCTTGAGTATGAAGTCAAACTCCCAGCTCGTCAAGAAAGTCGTAAACGTGGAGCAGATGTCAACTAGATAGCCAGTTAATCCGCCTAATTCGGAGCTACGACCCCATAATTCCAAGATGACTCAATGTGAAGATTGAAGGCTATAAATATCAGCTCAAGATGAAGAGTAAAGTACGCGTTCACTGAGAGTTTTCAGCCCAGATATATATTGCGCAGAGGGTTCATTTGGTTTTTTGTTCTTTCTTTTTACATCCCGAACACTGATTGCTGCATGTTGCATTTCTTTTCATATTCATTTCTTATAATAAACATACAGAGGACGTAGTCAATTATCTCCTTAGACGAACCTCTCTAAAAAATTATTTGTCTCATTATAATAATAATATATATATATATATATACACACGATGAGTGTTCGAGAACTTGCAACGGATATATATATATACACGATGAGTGTTCGAGAGCTTGCAACGGAAAGATCACTATCTGTCTTATTGTCCAACAATCATACATCCATAGACCATATTCATTGCGCCCGTAATTGAAACATTGGTGCACGCTATCCCATAATGTTAGTAAAATTAAATCTAACATTGGTGCATGCAATCCCCTCATTTTAGTAAACTTAAATAAACTTTATTGCCCTCTCTAAAGCTTCATATAAAAATAAACGTTGACTTTCTCCTCCTCATACATCTCCAAGATACAATCTAAAAACTAGACATCACTCACACAATAAAATACACACAAATAGCGAACTCCATTAAAACACACATACAATAGTCTATGTAATCTCAACGATGAAAGTTAATATTTATTTATACAAACATGGTATTGTTATTGATAATCGTATTGTGGTGAGCTTATTATTTTTAATTGTTTTACTAGTAGTAGGTTACTAGGTTTCGCATTAATTTCAATTTCAATAATAATAATAATAATAATATTGAAGTCAATTTTAACTTTAAAAGTACGTTGAGACCGAAAAAAATCACATTTGAATATGTATGCTAGTAAATGATAATTTATAAATAGCAAATTTATTAGTGAATTTGTGAATCTAATATAACTACGTTTCAAGGAAACAAATAAATGTAAGGTATGATAGCAGTAAAAATACTCAAATTATAATTTGCCTTTTGTTATTGGTTTTGTGTCCTGTATCAAAGTAATTAAAGTAACTAAGTAAAATCAATCGAAAACACAAATTTAACAAAGTTAGTTTTTTTAATCAGTCGAAATTAAAAGTTTTAGGAATATGCCTCATTATTTTGAATAGCTTTTACTACCACAATAGTCCCTAAATAAATGTATGTAAAATGCGGCAAAATATTCAAAATTTTACAACTTTGTGTATTTAGTCAGCACAGTTACAAATTTAGATATATATAACAGTATTCTACAGTTTGCATAACTTTATATACTTTTACCGTAATTATCCTTTAAGTATAAAATACTCGCCAACGGTGATGGCCCATACCCAGCGCGAGCATTAACGCCGCTCTGCAGCCTGACACGTGTAACTCGCCCCGTCCGTACACTGCCCAAGCGGGTCTTCCGCAATTAAAGCCCCCACGCAGGGGCACAACCGTCATTCCGTCATCTTACTTGCGCGCGCAAAATAATAAATAAAACAAAAGAAAGCTTAAATGAAAGCGAAGACTCACCACTCCATTTAATTATTATTTATAAATACTTTCCCAACTTATTTAAATGCCAATTAATCTCCCAACGGTCCCACACATATATATAGATAGATACACGTATAGATATATAATACGAGTCTCTCCGTCGTCTTCGCTGCACTGTCTGTACTGGGTCCTTCCAATCCATGTAAAGTGCAGAGAGAAATGAGAAAATGGGGGATAAAACAACAACCCTAACTACTCCACTCTCCCTCTCCATCGCCATTCTCGTCCACGCCGCCGAGCTCCATCGCCGGAGCCTAATGTGAGCCGTCGGATCTCACCTCTCCGCCGCCTGATCGATTCGCCGCGACCTCCATGTCAATCTAGCTTTGGCGTACCTTCCACGCTTCTTCTTCTTCTTCTGGATCTCTGTGAGTTCGACTTGGATTTTATTCTTTGCTTCGATCGCTGATTAAAGCTTTTTTTTTTGGATGGAGATTTGTAGTTAGATTT
The DNA here is from genome assembly GCA_954871525.1 of Parietaria judaica. NCBI lineage: Eukaryota > Viridiplantae > Streptophyta > Magnoliopsida > Rosales > Urticaceae > Parietaria > Parietaria judaica. The sequence continues at coordinate 13,398,923 of OX940872.1, forward strand.
AGTTCACACTCTTTTCAGCTATGGTTAGTTGCGATTCTATAGCGAATGAGTGGAGTTTGTGTGTAGGTGAAGCAATGCTCTGCTTTTTACCGATTTCTCAGTGTTCTTGAAGCTACTCTGCCGCGTGTCGTCGATCAAAGCAAGCTTTTCTCCCGATTCACAATCTCTCTTTCTTTCTTTCTTTCTTTCTTTCCATTTTCACGATCTGAAACTGCGATGGCTGATCTTCTGATTGAAGCTACCTGATTTTCGATCCGTTTATGTTTTCGGGGAGCCTTAAAGACCATAGTGTAGTGTAGAGTTTCCTGCGTTTTTGGCTTTTCTTCCTTGTACCTGTAGTGAACTTGTTGTTTGATATTGTGCTGTTTGGTGCAGAATCCGATCTTGTAAACAGCTGAAGCTCGGAGCGGACGACGGGAACTGATGGAAGAAATGAGAGTTTTGAGGGTGGTGATTTTGGTGCTGTCAGTAGTTTTAGCCGCGGCGAACGCGGAGGTTTACATAGTGACCGTAGAAGGACAGCCGATAATAAGTTACGAAGGCGATGTTGAGGGGTTCGAAGCCACTGCGGTGGAGTCTGATGAAAAGATTGATACCACAAGGTACATTTGCCATTTCTCGAAGAACTTGACAGTACATCGCGAATAGATGAATACACAATGTGCATACACATACACCACATTCACACATCACTTTCAAGCATGGTGGGCAGCTTTTTGGTGTTTTGGCCGTTTCTTAAATCATTGAGCTTGCAATGTCATTCGCTTGTTCTATTTGATTTTCATGTGGGGTCAAGAACCACAAAGTTTCTTCCCTACTTATCTACTCACTATTGGAGCCTTTTCTTATCTGTTAAATACTAATATATTTATATATATATATACATATAAATATACAAGTATGGTTTACTGGGTATGTATATTTCTTGTCCTGACATTGGGACAGTATTCTGTCATAAGAGGGTTTCTAATTATTTACATGATTGAAGCAGCTAATTGGTTTCCGGTTATCCTGTTGGATTTTACTATTATAGTAGAATATGTGAGAGAACCTAACTGAAATTAACTGTAAAATTATTGGCGAAGTCCGACTAAACGATCTCATTTACCAGGTTTTTTAGACTGCACCAGAAGATGTATACTATAAGAAAGTCTCCTGAAATTAGTAGTTGAAATACGTTAATGACCTTTAGTTTTCTACAATAGCATACTATAGAATCAAGAGACTATTTATATCAACACAAAATCTTCATGCTCTATATTCGATGCATTTTTCAGAGAACAGTTTCCTGTTGAATTTGGTAGGTTCTGACATGAAATTATTATTATTACCGAACCTGAAATGCACTTAAGTATCAGAAGAAATATACGTGGACGACTAATCTATTTTCGTGGTTATTGACTCTTTGTTTTTGGTTTCATTCAGTGACTTGGTCACCTCTTATGCTCGCCACCTTGAGATGAAACACGATATGCTTCTTTCGTTGCTCTTCGAGCGTGGAACTTATGAAAAGATCTATAGTTATCGGCATCTTATAAATGGCTTCTCAGTTCACATGTCTCCTGAACAGGTGAAGATCATTATTCCTTTATTCTAAGCTGTTGTTCTTCATCATTGATCTTGTGTTCCTTCATCTGATTAGAATGAAGATCAATAGAATAAGGGAAACCCTAGTACTATATGTAATCAATTTTCATATGAATGAAGATCTAACATAATTAGGTTTACGCTCGTATTATCTTAACTATTTCTAGTGAGTTCAAGTGTTTACTCTGATGTACACTGATAGCATAATCTTAGGAACTAATTAAGTTTCACTCTAGAGTAGAAATCAAGCATTTGCCTCATGAAATAATCTATCAATCTCTAGAAATATTTATCTATCAACCTGAATCTCTAGAAAATATTTATCGGTTCCGAAGGTTCCTTAAGTTAAGGGGAATGTTTGGGAATGATTCCTTACAAAAATTAAAACCCGGCAATGGTCCCTCAATATTAGCATGCGGATTTGGTCCTACACTTTATTTTGGATGGAAAAATGGATGAGAAATAAAAATAAAAGATTTTTTGCTACTTGGTTGGGTAATTATGTAAGTTTTTGTGTTTTTAATATATTAATAACATGTTTGATTTTATGAAAAAAAAAACACATAACTTCCGTAATTATCCTTCAAGCTTATTAAAAAAATGTGTTTTTAAGTTCCAATCTAAATTAATACAGGGACCACTCCTGCTCTTCTTTGGTAATTTTATAAAATTTCTGGAGCCAATAACTCTAGAAAATCACCATCCATTATTCTTATATTCTAAGCTGTTGTTTTATATACAGTTCTCCTCTTGTTGGAATGGTTGATCGTAAACCATTCTCTAGCCTTGCATTGTAACTTATTTCTATCAATATAATCGATGTTTTTTTTTTTTTTTTAAATATACAGTTCTCCTCTTGAACCCTCATCCCTGTTACATTTTAGGCAGAAACCCTAAGACGGGCTCCGGGTGTGAAGTCGGTGTCGAGAGATTGGAAGGTGCAGAGATTGACAACTCACACTCCAAAGTTTTTGGGGCTTCCGACCGGAGTATGGCCCACGGGAGGCGGGCTTGACCGGGCCGGAGAGGACATCGTCATAGGCTTTGTGGACTCCGGGATTTTTCCGCACCATCCCAGCTTTGCCACTCACAATACCGAGCCATTTGGACCCGTGCCTAAATACAGAGGAAAATGTGAATTACATCCCGACACTAAGAAGAAATTCTGCAACGGAAAAATAATCGGGGCCCAACATTTTGCAAAAGCGGCAATAGCAGCCGGGGCGTTTAACCCTTCCGTTGACTTTGCTTCTCCCTTGGATGGCGATGGACATGGCAGGTTTGACCTTGTGCATATGTAGATTTCTTTAGACAATTATTGAAAACATGCTTTATTGAGTAAGTGTTATCACGAACGAGCCTTGCACGGAAAGATTTTATCTTTCAAGAATCCCATATTTTATGCGGAAAAAAAAATATACAGCTGTTGTTGTTTGAGAATTTAGTTCGTCTGTTTTCATGTAAGATAAGAGAGAGATAACCCGTAAGTCCTAGTCTTTATGTTGCTATTGGTGCTGCAAAACAAGTGTAGACTACCATAAATTGTTTTCACTGATATAGTAACCTTTTCCTCGCCTTGTTTTGTTGAAACCCGTCTACGTTGAAGTCAAAACTATCATCTGCGTTTACTCTCCGTTTCTTCTTTCAAAGACTAAGAAGAACAGTAGCATTCACAATTTCACCAGCTTGGCTGAATAGAGGATCTATGTTTCTACTCTTTCCCAAAATGATAAATTCTAATGGAATTGTGATTATGAAGTGTCTCTACCTTGGGTGCTTTTGTTTTTCGTGTACGTATCGAAAAATATCGATTTTGATGTTTTTCTATTTTTCTCATTTATTTTACTCTGTTTTGTACCAGTCATACAGCAGCTATTGCAGCTGGAAATAATGGAATCCCAGTTCGAATGCATGGTCATGAATTTGGGAAAGCGAGTGGGATGGCTCCGCGTGCCAGGTTAGGAATGGTTAACATGAATGGTTAACATGAATGGTTAACCCCAGTTACTAATCACCCATTTATAAGGGAAAAGTGTTGTATATTAACTAACTAAATTTGAAACGTTTTATATTCAGGATTGCAGTGTATAAAGCACTTTACAGGCTTTTTGGTGGATTCGTTGCAGATGTAGTTGCTGCAATTGACCAGGTATGGGAAGAGATTAATGCACTTTTGTTAAGTCTTAGTTGATTTATGGTTATCTTTATCCAGGTTTCTCGTATTTGCACTCTAGATTTTGTTTTTTTCACTTTGATTAGGGGAGTTAGAATGCAGGTATTTCTTGTGGCTCTATAATTTGTTCTCGTGTAACATAAATAAAAAGTGTTAAGAGTTTATCCTTGACACTCGTATCTTTAATTCTAGAGTAATTATCAGCCATGCACAACTTTTCGTTTTGTCGTAGTTTCGCTCCTAATTTTTTCTATAAGCTGTTACCCCTTTGTACTTGTAAATTTTTGCAAGTCACCTCCAATCATCAAACCAGTCAATAATTTAACTATTCTAGAGGAAATTGCTACATTTACAAGTTTGATGAGGAATTACAGTTAAAATCATAAAAGAAACTGGGACGATATGAAGAGTTCAGGTGCATGGCTGTAAATTACTCTTCATTCTGTAGGATGAGCTAGAAAAGTGGATAGGAAACTGTAACTTGCATTATTTGTATGTATGTAGATCGGCATCAAGAATTTAAGTATGTCGTAATGTAGAGAATTTTATGTACAGGCTGTATATGATGGAATTGACATACTTAGCCTTTCGGTGGGCCCCAACAGTCCTCCAGCTACGACAAAGACGACTTTTCTGAATCCTTTTGATGCGACACTTCTTGCGGCGGTGAAAGCAGGGGTATTTGTGGCTCAAGCAGCCGGAAATGGAGGGCCCTTTCAGAAAACAATGGTTTCTTACAGCCCGTGGATAGCATCGGTGGCTGCTGCAGTTGATGACCGCCGATACAAAAATCATCTCACACTTGGAAATGGAAAAATCTTAACCGGGCTTGGGTTATCCCGTAAGTCTTTTTGAATGCATCAACAGTTTAAAGCTAAATTGGAAATGTTTAAATGGACAACTGATATAAAGATATGAAACAGAAAAGTGGTATAACACAGTTTAGTTCAGGAGCAGTGTACTGATGTGACTTTCTTTCAGATCTTTTAAATTGTCAATCTTTGTTCAGATTGTTTTCTCTCCTTTCTATCTCTGACGCTTTCATTTAATGTTTCAGCTTCGACTCATTTTAATCGGACATTTACGTTGGTTGCTGCAAATGATGCCTTGCTTGATTCCTCAGCAATGAAGTATAGCCCTTCTGATTGCCAGAAACACGAAGTTCTAAACAAGCACTTAATTGAAGGGAACATTCTTCTCTGTGGCTATTCCTTCAATTTCGTCGTCGGTTCAGCTTCGGTAAAGAAAGTTTCTGAAACAGCAAAGGCTCTTGGAGCCGCCGGCTTTGTTCTTGCTGTGGAAAATGTCTCTCCCGGTTCGAAATTTGATCCCGTTCCTTGTGGCGTTCCGGGGATACTTATTACAGATGTCACCAAGTCAATGGTATCTTCTTTGACTTTATTTATTATAATGTTGACTTCTAATTATTAAAATCAATAGATACTATGCCTTTGTCAAAATGCTATGTTTTTTAGTGGTAGCTATTGTGTTATTCACCGGGATAGAACAAAAAATAAATAAATAATAAATAAATAATTTCGCTGAGATGTCTACCATAAATTCTCAAACAAAAGAAATCACTCTAATTTAACGACAATTTTTTTTATGATTGTCTCATTCATTTCGGATCAATTAAATGATTCAAATAACATAATTAAATATCATGACAACATATATTGTATTGCTGTTGTATTATAATTCTGCACCTGGGTAATTTAACTAGTATTCTCTCTATCATCACTGATCTTTATTGCATTGTGCTTGGACATCATTGATGTTTAGGATCTCATAGATTATTACAACACTTCGACGGCAAGAGACTGGACTGGGCGTGTGAAAAGCTTCAAAGCCATGGGCAAAATTGGTGATGGTTTGATGCCGATACTCCATAAGTCAGCACCGCAGGTGGCTATATACTCAGCCAGAGGCCCAAATATCAAAGATTTCAGCTTCCAAGACGCAGACCTTCTCAAGCCAGATATTCTCGCTCCCGGTTCTCTTATTTGGGCTGCTTGGTCTCCTAATGGAACAGATGAACCTAATTATAACGGTAAAGCTCTCAAATCTTCTCCCTTTTTCAGATATGGTTAGCTTTCTTGCTTTTAACAGTAAAACTCTCAAACATCAAAGTTTCCAAGAAGTATTTGCTTTTAATTGTTCTTATGATCTCAAGATATCAATATTTCATCAACCCTAGAGCTTTTGAAATCCCTTTTCCCTATTATGCCTACCTTACATTCCTAGAGAGAAACTAGTTTATTTGCAAAAGTTACTAAATAATAGACTTCTATTTTTCTCATTTTTCACAGCTCTTTAAAAAGCCAGACATTACACTTAGTCGGCCAAGCCTGACCATAATAAACCCCAAAAAAACGGTCCTTTAGATTATTGTTGATCGAATAGAGTATCTGGCCCTGGTATTTATCGATGTGGTGAACACCGTCCGATCAGTATATTTATCTGCAATATGCTCGTAACAGGTGAGGGATTTGCCATGATTTCCGGAACCAGCATGGCTGCTCCTCACATAGCAGGAATTGCCGCTCTTGTAAAGCAGAAGCACCCGAGATGGAGCCCGGCAGCCATTAAATCAGCTTTGATGACGTCATCAACAACGATGGATCGGGCTGGAAAGCCCATTCAAGCCCAACAATATTCTGACACGGAAGCCATGAAGCTTGTCAAGGCAACACCGTTTGACTATGGAAGCGGCCACGTCAATCCCCGGGCCGCTCTAGACCCGGGTCTCATCTTTGATGCAGGTACTCTTTTTGTCTTTCCAATGCCCTTTCTAGTGTATAATTTTCTACTGGCTTAGCACAGGTTAAATCTACTTTTTATTTAGTCTCAAACTTTATTTCTTACTTTAGTAGCTTATGTTTATCAACTAAGGGTAAGCCGGTAATAATTACCAGTTTTATGGGCATTTTACTATCAGCACCGGTTTTTCCGGCTTTGAAAAAATGAAATGATATTGATTTTTTCTTTCAATCTTGAACTCGGTATTTTCAGTAATTGATTTTTGTTAAAACAAAATATTACAAATCCAGCTAAAGTCAGCTTATTGCTTGATGTGAATGTGATTACAAATCAAATTTTGATTTCGATGCTTCAGGTTACCAAGATTACTTGGGATTCTTGTGCACAACTCCCGGTATTGATGTTCACGAGATAAGAAATTACACGACATCTCCCTGCAACTACACCCTAGGCCATCCGTGGAACCTCAACACACCTTCGATCGCTGTATCCCATCTCGTGGGGTCCAAAACCGTGGTCCGAACAGTCACCAACGTGGCCGAGAAGGAAACCTACGAGATCCAAACCAGAATGAGCCATTCCATTGCCCTCAAAGTCACGCCCCAGTCGTTCACTGTGAAACCCGGCGCATCCAGGAAATTCTTGGTCACTATGACCGCCCGGTCCGTGACCGGAACCTATAGCTTCGGCGAGGTTGTGTTGAAAGGAAGTAGGGGCCACAAGGTGAGGATCCCGGTCGTGGCTATGGCGTACCAACGGTAGGGCTTGTTAAGTATGAAGAATTGAATTTTATGGGTGATGATGTATTCTTTATAACCTGTGGGAATAAGGTAATTTTGGGTAGGGTTTTGTCTGCAGTATATGTAATCTGTAAAGATGACTTGTATAAGGGAAGATTTCCGGTTTCTTCCATGAGTTTTGTTAATTTGTTCTGTAATTTGGCGTAGTCGTTCATAATGAATTCTTCGTTCTCTATGCATTCCGGGGATTCCGTTTATTTTCAGCTTCAGAAAGTATCAAGAAGCAGAGCTTCTGACTGAGGAAGAAGATGAAGTTGAGAGAGAAAATCGCAGGCTTTATTGATTAATTGAATGAATGAATTACAAACAAATGATTGGGGTATATATGTACCAATCAATGTAGCACGTGAGGTTGTACGGAGCTTTATAATTAAAGCTTTATAATTCAGCTTAACAGCTCAATAACCAAAAGTGCTAATTACATTTAATTACATAGAATAAAACGACAAGTCATATACACGAGACAAACGACATAAACCTGCAAAGAGAAAAACGACAAGAAAAAAAGAGAAGAGAGAATACCGAACTTACAGCCGGCATAAGTAGCAGAAGATATAAAGCGCTGATAAAGAATATTTTATACAAAATCTTAATACTCCCCCTTAAGATGTCATTGCAAATATGTTAAGTAATGACATCTTGGATAACAAAGGAAGAAGAATTTGAGAAGTAAGAGACTTTGTAAAAATAGCTGGTAAGGGTAAATTTGTAATATGCAGATCATGCAATAGCTGCATAATCCACATTATTTCAGCAGAAGTAGAGGCTAAAGCACGATATTCTGATTCTGCAGAGGACCTAGAAACAGTTGTTTGTTTCTTAGATTTCCAAGAGATTAAACTATCATTGTAAAATACGCAAAAACCTGTGATGGATCTTCGTGTGTCAGGGCAAGTACCCCAATCAGCATCTGAATAGGCCTTTAAACCTACACTAAGAGAATTAGTATCACTAGTATCACTAGTTCCCCGTGTAAACAAAGAGTAATCACTTTTTGATTGTGTAAAACCAAGGCTAGTGATTTCGTGTGTAAATTTGACATTCCATTGTCTCGAGGCTTGCTTGAGTCCGTAAATGGATTTGTTCAATTTACACACAAGTTTTTGAGATGAATCAAACTCCCCCTGAGGAGTATATCCTAAAGCCAAGTTCATATAAACTTCCTCATCTAAATCCCCATTAAGAAAGGCATTGTTAATGTCAAGTTGAGCTAATATCCATTTATGAGCTGCAGCCAAGGCAAAAATCAATTTAACAGTGACAAGTTTGGCTACAGGGGAAAAAGTGTCAATGTAGTCAACTCCTTCTTGTTGATTGTATCCCTTGGCAACAAGACGTGCCTTTCTCCTAGCTAAAGTTCCATCAGCTGTAAATTTGTTTTTATAGACCCATCTACACCCAATAGGCTTTTTGTCCTTAGGCAAGGGCATAACTGTCCAAGTATTGTATGAAGTCATAGCTTCAAGTTCTTCTTTCATAGCAGCTCTCCAATAATCACATTTATTTGCTTGTTGAAAGAAATATGGTTCAATATTTAAATTGCAGGCAAATACAAAATTTTTATGATTTGTGGAGAGCTGATCATATGAAAGAACCTGAGAGATATTGTGAGGAGAGGTATGGTTATTAACAACAGTATCACAATGATAGTCCTCAAGATAGGTAGGCATTCTAATGCTTCTATTGGATCGCCTAGTAATCTCTATATCAGGAGAATGAAGTTGCAAATTTTTATCATCAGTATCAAGGGTAAAATTGTCAATTTGAATATTCTCAGAAGAAGTATGATCAGTTTCAATACTAACAGGAACAAGATCAGCTATCTGAGCATTGGAATGAGGCTGAGCAATATTAGGTAGGACCAAATTATCGAAGGGATCAATGGAGCAAGCAGTTTAACCAGAATCTTGAAAAGGAAAAATATGCTCATGGAATACTACATCACGGGAAATAAAGGAGGATTTTGCATCTGTATCATAGAGTTTATATCCCCTATATCCTGTAGCATATCCAATGAAGACACATTTTCTTGCTCTAGCTTGAAATTTATTACGATTAGCTTGCAAAGTAGATGCAAAAGCTAGACAGCCAAAGTTTTTCAAAAAATTATAGTCAAAAATCTGTTTATACAAGATTTCTTAAGGAGTCTTATTGCGAATAATAGGAGCAGGGGTCCTGTTAATCAGGAAAGTTGAAGTCATTAAACAATCAGACCAGAAGTTGAGGGGTACCTTTCCTTGAAAAAATAGAGCCCGTGCCACGTTCAATAGGTGCTGATGTTTACGTTCTGCGACTGAGTTCTGTTGTGGGGTCCCAACACATGAGAATTGGTATTGAATCCCAAGGCCTTCAAAGAATTCTGTAAAAGCTAACTCGCGAGCATTGTCAGACTTGAAATTTTTAACTTTGGTTGAAAATTGTCTTTCAACCATAGCAATGATCTTAGGCATAATATGGTGAACATCTGACTTATGTGTCATGAGATATGTCCAAGTAAAACGTAAATGATCATCAACAAGGGTCAAAAAATATTGATAGCCATTGTAGGATTTGTGATGAAAAGGACCGCAAATGTCACAATGAATGAGATCTAAAATGTTGTTACAGATGTTATTATGTGAGCTAAAAGGCTTTCTTTTTTGCTTATCAAGAGGACAGATTAGACAAGGATCATCATGATCATCTGTAGAAAAGTCTAAAATACCCCTTAATGGCATAAGAGCCTTCCAAGACAAATGCGCTAGCCTAGAGTGCCACAAGTGTGCACTGACTTTATTACAACTAGAAGCTAAAAATTCAGGTGCATTGGTATAAAAAATGTACAGATCATCATGTACATTACCCCTGCCAATCACTTTGGCCCTCGTATGATCCTGTATCACACATAAATCATCACGAGTGTGTGTGGTCATTATCTTGACAGACAGCAAATTAAATTTAAAACTAGGAATCAAAAGGACATCTCTCAATGTGATCTGAGAATTCAATTTTATATCACCATAAAAATGCACTGGTATAATTTCCTCATTCGGGAGTGTAACAGTTGAACAACTCAATGGTTTTAAACAAATAAAATCCTGTTTATTGTTGCCAATGTGCTTAGTGGCTCCCGAATCAATTATCCAAGAATTTTTAAGGTCATGTTTACTGTTAATAGCTCGCATATAATTCAATGAACCTGTCGTGAAAGTTGCGAGGTTCACAGAAGTGTTCGTGCTCGATCCCTTGTTCGTGTTTTTCATGTGATCTGACAGCATCATGATCATCCTTTGACATTGTGAATCTGTGAGGTTGTCCATTGTTCATGTGCTTGCAGCCACATTATTGACCTTGCTCTCTACATTATTACTTTGTCCAGCCTTGAATCTTGACTGCATCCCGGGAGGATAGCCATGAAGCTTGTAGCATTTATCCATAGTGTGACCAGACATTTTGTAGTGACTGCAGAAGGGTCTATCTCTACCCTTGAATCGTCTCCCTGAGAAAGCATCCTCTCTAGCTGCCATGGCCATAGAGCTCCCATGGTCCACAGATGAGCTTTCAACTCCTAGGGATCTTTGTCTCTCTTCTTGCACACAGAGTGCAAAGATCTTGTTAATGGGAGGAATTGGATCCATCAACAGGAGCTGGCCTCTTATGACTGATTAGGAGTCATTCAAACCCATAAGAAACTTCATTCCATACTCTGCATTGTAGAATTCCATGCATGTTTTGGATTCGCATTGTGGCTTAAAGTCATTCAGTTCTTCCCAGATTGCCTTAAGCTTGGTAAAGAACGCAGAGATCGTATCCTGACCTTGTCTGAGGTTTGCAAGATCGCGCCTGAGCTCAAAAACTCTCGGACCATTACTCTGTCTGAATCTCTCCTTGAGATCAATCCATATCTCCGAAGCTGTATTCCCAAAGAGAATCGACCTTGCAATCTCCTTAGAAACCGAATTGAGAAGCCAAGAGACAACTACATTGTTGTTTCTAATCCAGGAGTTCACCAGCCTCTCATCTTCTCTAGTAGGCCTTGGTATAGATCCATCTATGAATCCTACTTTGTTCTTGACAGAGAGTGCAATGAGAACTGACCTCGACCAAGAAGCGTAGTTGTCGCCGGTGAGGAGTTGAGAAACGAGCACTGCACTTGTGCTGTCAGAGGCGTGAAGATAATACACGCTCAAGGGATCATCAATAGGAGCCCTCTCATGGTGCTTCTGAACAATCGCTCCCTTCTTGTCTACTTCCTCCATGAGAACGCGATGGAAGAAAGATTAGAACAAGAAGATCTGAGGGAGATCGGAATACCTTGAATCCGAGCGAAAATGGCGGAATGAATCTCGCTCTGATACCATATCAAGAAGCAGAGCTTCTGACTGAGGAAGAAGATGAAGTTGAGAGAGAGAAAATCGCAGGCTTTATTGATTAATTGAATGAATGAATTACAAACAAATGATTGGGGTATATATGTACCAATCAATGTAGCACGTGAGGTTGTACGGAGCTTTATAATTAAAGCTTTATAATTCAGCTTAACAGCTCAATAACCAAACGTGCTAATTACATTTAATTACATAGAATAAAACGACAAGTCATATACACGAGACAAACGACATAAACCTGCAAAGAGAAAAACGACAAGAAAAAAAGAGAAGAGAGAATACCGAACTAACAGCCGGCATAAGTAGCAGAAGTTATAAAGCGCTAATAAAGAATATTTTATACAAAATCTTAATAGAAAGTATGGCAAATCGGAGAATCGAGATATCCAGTGATCTAATTTAAATAGCGACAATTTGTGTCTCATGCCGTGCTCTTTCTTTTCATGCAATAATCGGGTTTGATCATTTTATTTAGCTTTAGATCGACTCAGTTATTAATTTATCTATATATATAAAGACAATTCCGAGAAGATGACATGGCATCATAATATAACAAAGATATTGGGATCCTAATATTTCAGATTTTAAAAAAAATAATCTCATGCAAGAAAAAGGCAACATGCGGAAGTTTTAGCGGGTATTAATATCATGGGAAGATGGTGGCATAAGTATTCAATTTTTTTTTTTAAAAATTGACCTTAAGTTCTCATTCTTTTATTTGGGTGGCGAAAGTTGTTAAAACTCTTATTTTGTGTTTCCGTCATATTTTTTGTCCAAAACCGCGCTACATGTCACATTTTAAAATCCATTAAATAAACAATTGTTTATCATTGATAAATCATTTTAATTTTTTTTACTTAAAATTAGTATGGTTAACGGGTTAAAAAATATGACACGTGGCACAATGTTGGACGAAAATATGAAAGAATACTCAAAATAAGAATTTGGCGACTTTCGCCGCTCCAAAAAAAGAATAAGAACTTAATGTCAACTTTTCAAAGACTTTAGGTACTTATGCTGCTATTCCCTAATATCATTAATAATTAAAGTTTTGGCGCCAATTTCTTAGCTAACATAATTAATAAATTTTTATAATAAAAAATATTTATTCCTCCTTATTATAATAAGAAAAGTAAGCAAGTTTACACCTTCAATTTGTTCATTCATCTTCCTTTCAATTTCAAATACATCCTTTCAAATTAATAAAGTAAAAGAAACGATATAAGAACATCATAAACAACTGTAATAAGATTTAAACTAGGCTCGGGTTACCTTAGAGCCTTAGAATAAACTAGGTTCGGGTTACAGGTTGGTGAGTAGAGAACTGGAACCCCTATAGGGCATGTCGACGATCGGGCTTTGACGTATCCTAGTAGAACTGACCCTCCGCTAGCCGTCGGCCCAGAACCGGGTCCTCAATACCTGTTACCGCAGTTTCTTAGAACCGACTAGGCTCGGGTTATAAGTTAGTTACCGCAGAGAACTGGAACCTCCGTAGGGCAGGTTGACAATTGAATTTGGAGTACTCGATGACTGGGGGGGTGGTATGATGCCGTACCTCATCGCATATGACGCTGCCTACGTACCCGCTTGTAGTTATGTGAGATCAAGTAATCATCACGTAGTTCAAAGTAGGTATTAGGGGGTTCGTACCTAGGCTTGACTGGGCAAGCCGGCGGTTGATGGCGAAGACATGAGTCTAACGGCGCTCAGACGTTTCTTTGGGGAGTCGGCGATTCCTCTAGTGAGTCGGGGATTCCTCCGGCACCTCCGCTCTAGCTAGCTTCTTCGCTTCGACGTTAGTCGGATATTTATAAGAAAAAAATGTGATTTTATAGTTATAGAGAGCGTTAGAATCGAATGCGAAATTCGACGTGAAATTTGTCATTTTTGGCCTACGACGACAAATAACATCAGCGCTTCCCATCATGTCGTGATAAATCCGAAAACGACAATGATTTCAGCCAAATGTCATATTGCATGTTTTCAACTAGGGGTATGTTGTCGACATATCGACGATAAACCTCGATATTTAGAACGATGCATTGTAAGTTTATTGATTACGACACCCAATAAAAAAACAAAATTAAATATATTTTCATATAAATTTATGACCAGTAATTTTCTGCTACCGCGCAGAGTGCAATACACTAGTTGTAGACTTGTAGTAAGAGTGGAGATCATGGCTTCATTTGTTTACTAAAATGCTTTTGTCTACACTAGTTGTAGTCCACTCCATGCTTTATAAGACCATCAAGATTTCAATTCCCTAATATGATTTTGACTTTCAGATTCATTGAAGTACGTCATCATGTCTAATACTCTACGAGGAATTGAGGGGCATACGTGTAAATTACATAACTTAACGACAACAATAATAATTGTGACACATGAGATAAAACATAACTTAAAATATTTATTCAATGCAACTAGAAATTTTAAAATTTAAGTAGTTTTACCGAAAGTTGTCGAAAAGTTAAGAAACTAAGAATTAGTTTGCTCAAGGGCTTTGATAAACCCCAAAACAGCGCTCCCTCTCTCTCTCGCTCGCCGGAGAGTAGTATCGCCCTAGTTTCCGGCGCGGGAGCCACCGCCACTGCCGGCGCGTCGCCTCCGCCCTCAGCCCTCGCGCTTTGAGCCAGGTGATTTTATGTTAAACTCGTATATACATCTGACATTCTGTACACGCACGAGAAACATGCAGAGATAGGCTTGTGCCAGAGCTCGGATTGTTTTTATTTGCTCGGTGGAATTGTTTTGATAACCAAGTTTCTATAATGGGAGTTGGAATTGTTTACATGCTTGTTTGATTCTACCATTTTCGATGTGGAATTTGTACCCACCTTATGCTTGATAAAATGCCATTCTCAGGAATGAGATATTGTTGTTATAAATTATAATTATTTACTTCGATCTTTTTCAACTATAATTCTAGTGTTGTTTACATGGATATCACCATTTTTAATCGTTATACAATAATTATTGTCTAGATTTAATCGCTCTTTTATGTTAGATAATTTTGCCTTTATTTTGAATCCTACCTGTGCTACTGGATTTTCCGGTATAATTCTGTTTGAGTTGTGTTGAGTTTGTCTCTAATTGTGTTGGCTTTAGGTGTTTAATTTTTGGTAGATTTATGTTAGATTGTGTTAATTTCGAATTTGGGTTGAATTTAAATTTAATTTAGAAATTCTAAATTTAGGAGTTGGATTGATTAATTTGAATTTGTACAATGAAATATGCTTAATTGAATTAGATTGGATGCAATTTTCTAATTCTTTAAATCCAGATGTGATTTTTTTTTTTTAATATGTATCCCGTTTCAGCCCGCCCCGACCCATTTCCGACCGGTCTGACCTAAAAACTGGGCTTTTTGGTCTAAAATCAAGAAGCACATCTTTTCCGGTTTCGCATCGGCAAAAAAAAATTGTAGCCCCCTCCATTATAATTTTCTGGATCCGCCAACGCATACTGTTTGAGAGGGAGACAATCCTCTTCCGAAATTCTGCTAATTTAAATAAGTTGATTAACCAAATCAATCAACATCATCCGGAAATGCTAATCCTTTAGATTAAGTCGATCAACCAAATTAATGAACATCATCCCCAAGTAAGATTGATTAGCTTAATTACGGTCGTGTCCTTTCCCTAATTCTGTTGTAATTAGGATTATTGGGATATGTAGTTCCCTGTTATTTTGATTATTAGTCAAATTCCTATCAGACTCCTAATTCTGGTTCCCTTGCCTCTACTTACATATATTCTTATATAGGTTTCCAAGTCGAAATTATATGTTGGTGTGTAATTCGTGAGATGGAAGAAGCTTCGTTTCTTGAACGGATGATTGGTCATCTTCGTGGAACATGCAAGTACGCGTAATAATATGTTTTTTTATTGAGATAGACAGATAGTATACACTGACTAAAAAATCCGAATTCTGGCTGTTTTTTTATTTTATTATCACGTCGGTCTTAACAAAATTTTGTATGATGAAGGTATTATACTGGTTATCCAAAGGATCTCGGCCCATCACGGGTCATTAATTTCGCATCGGAGCGTGAATTTGTCCATCTCCTTCATGAAGGTCATCCAGTGGTTGTTGCTTTTACAATCAGGTAATTTGCAGGTGGGTCAACACCTTTTGATCTTTTTCAAAGTTGACTTGTTTCTAAGGTCAAACTTTGATAATGCAGGTGTAATCTCACTCAGCATCTGGACAGAGTGTTTGAGGAAGCCGCAGCGGAATTCTATCCGCATGTGAAGTTTATACGCGTAAGTAATCTCTTTATGAGGAATGTCATTTGATGTAATTATCTATCTCATGATCATCTTGTTAAATTTTAGTGTTTAATCAATGTTCATGGACTAGTAATTCATGTAGTGGGTTAATCATAATCACTTAAGTGTCTGCTGCGAGTTATTAAGCTGTTTATCGTATTTTCAGGTTGAATGTCCAAAATACCCTGGTTTCTGCATCTCCCGACAGAAGACGGAGTATCCGTTCGTGGAAATCTTCCATACTCCAGAACAAGTAAGAGTGGTTGTTTTTTATACATCATTTCCTAATTAGCCCTTGCCCCTTAAAAGGGTCAAACTTACATCTTAAATAGAGAATATGATTTGTGCTTGTTCATGTAAAATCATTGTGATATAGAGGAAGTTCGATGCTTCATTCAACAAGATTGGAAAAACATAAAAATGATGAACAATCTCCTTTACCGAGAGAGAGAGAGAGATTATCGTAATTAGAGGTGGACACACATGAAGCTCCAAGCGGGTTGTAGTCCTCTGCAAATGTTTAAAACTTTAAAGTACATTCAAAATTTAACCAAATAATTAATTTTTATTTTCAATTTTTACTCTTATTTTTTTTACCTTTAATTATGCTTATTTAGGACCTCCATAATAATTAGCCCCTCCGGAATTTGTAACATAGGTCATCATAATTTGATATGAACGCTCCCGCTAACTAAACCATTTATAGCTAGCTTGTATGAGAGGGATTTCTGTGTTTATAAACCACCTAGGGATTGTAACAGTCCAGCGTTGGCCCGCTCTAGCATTTTCTAGGTCACCTTATCTGCAGGTTGCCTCGTCTGCTAGTTGGGTGGAGCGTGTAGTTGACTCTGATACCTATAGATACGAACTTTTCTCATATTCGTCCCGTGCTTATATCCCATTTGCAGAACTTGCTCTTTGAATCAAGCTTGTAAGGGGATAAATCTCATAAGTTTATAAAACTACCAAACAGCCTATACTTAACCGATGTGGGATCGTAAAACAATTTTACAAAATGGATGTTTAGAGAAGAATGAAATGCCGAATTCGATCACTTATGAAGAGTTCTAGTGAAACTTCCCATTCCCATTTCAAAACTGAAATCAAAAGAATGCTTAAACTCAGTAAACTTTCTCTTGCCATTGCGTGCTTGCCGGATTAATAATACAATCTTATCATTCTGATACAGGCCTCGACCCTCGGAAGGATAGTTGATACGAATACGACCAAATATGCGGTGAAAGTCATCCCTGTAAGTCTCTTGAATCTTTTCAGTGACAGGTTCTTATCAAGCCTTTTGTGTGTTAAAATTGGGCTTCGAATATTTATTTGGTCGATATATCTTAATATAAACCAGAGCCGGGTTTGAGGGGTAAACAAAATTTATAAGTTAATATTGTTTTTTGTTATTTTGGACCCCAAAATTATTCGTTGTCTAGGGCCCCTTCCAACTCATAACTGACAATGGAAAAAAGTTCACCTTTACATACATAATTTTTATTTTCTTGTTGATTTTTTGCAGTATAATTATGACCTTAGCGCCTATGGATTCAGAGAGTTCTTCAAGCGCTATGGAATAAAGGCATCGGAATCAAATTAAAAGTAAGTCAACTCATAGCCTTGGCTCTACATGTTTTGTTTGGGACACATGATACATCATCAACATTTATTTAATGATTCTGGAATCTCTATTTTGTTATTAATATATATATTTTGTAGAATAAACGTGCAATAATGCATCGTGAGAATATATAACCACCTGTTTCTAGTAAGAGATCAGATTTTTTTAGTGTTACAAATTTGTCTTGTATTTTCCTGTTTTTATTGCTTGAAAATTATTTATAAAATGTTGTACTTAAAATTAATAATTGACTCCCAAATTTTTTTGTGCATAAGTATTTAGTCTGCTCAGAACAGTATTGGATTGGACTCGAGTATGCATTTATTAAACTCTGAATATATCGACTGTTTATTAAATTATATGTTAAAAAAAAAAAAGGGTGATACTGAGCTATAAATTACAATGCACTCGTATTACTAAATATATTTCGTGTAATACCGGCCGAGTTTATGTACGTAAAGAAGACACGCATTTGCGACCCATTGGGTCTGAACTCAAGACTTCTTAGTGAAGCATGTAGTGGAGTCACGACTAGGCCAAACAAATTTGGTTAGTTTAAGCTTATTTTGAAATGTTTGAGTATTTATTAAAAATCTAGTATAAAGAAAAACTTAAAAATCTCTCAATTCTCTCATTCCGTCTCTATCCTATCGGCAGCTCGAACAATGAAAAACGCCTCGACGGAATGATAGACGACTCTAGGACACGAAACACAATATGATTATGATACGATGTTAATGAGTTTGGGTCGATTATAGACGACTTTGAGTTTAATTGTATCAAACACGATTAAGTAACAAATGAACATTGCATGAACACGACAACATGACAATACCCGGTTAGTTTTATTATAAGCATTTTATATATGTTAATAACTATTCTAATATTTATTATATATGAAATTTATGTTTTTTTTATTAATTATATTGATCAAATAATTAATTAATTAATATTTATTTATTGAGCTTAATATTTTAGAAAACATAATTAAAAAAAATAAGTTAAATGAGCTTAAAATGAATTAATTTATCAATAAAAAGCAAAGGATTCAATTAAATTTTTTAAACGGGTGATAAACGCGATTATCAAATGCGATGTGTCTGAGTCATATTTCTTAACACGATTAGTTAATGGGACATGTATGGTTCTACATATAACGAATAAAAAATGTTTAAGACACCACACTAACACCACTCGAAACATGAAATCGCTTTCTATATTTTAAGCGATACAACTTCTTCGAGTTCTACACGAAAATTACATACCACGATTTCAACTCCGCAGAGACAATGTATAGATTAAGCGAACGTAATCTTTAGAAAATGTTTCAAGGAGAGAACTTAGAATTGGTTGATGTACTCTTCGTACGGTTTGCAATAACCTACCCCAGTTTTTAAAAGCAAACAAAACCATCCGCGAAGAGAACTAATGAGCAACCATATCGCTTAAAATGATTGTCATGAGCAAAAGAACCCTTAGGGCAAGTGCCTCAAATAAGCCTACAAGACGCCACTATCCCGACACCCAACTCGATATTTTCCATGTTATTAATGATTTAATCTATACATAGCACAATCACTTACATTTAGATTAAACGACCATATACATCGATGCAAAAGAACCCGCAAAGTGCCTAAAAAATAAGCTTACAAGACGCCACTATCCGAACACCCAGCTTGATATTTTTCACGCTATTAATGATTTAATCTATACATAGCACAAGCACTTACATTTAGATTAAACGACCATATACATCGATGCAAAAGAACCCGCTAAGTGCCTCAAATAAGCTTACAAGACGCCACTATCCGGACACCCAGCTTGATATTTTCCACGCTATTAATGATTTAATCTATATATAGCACAAACACTTACATTTAGTTTAAACGGCTATATACATCGATGCAAAAGAACTTGCTAGGGAAAGTGCGTCAAATAAACCTACAAGACGCCTCTATCCCGACACACAACTTGATATATTTCCAAGCTATTAATGACATAATCTATATATCACAAACACTTGCATTAAGTTTCTTTAAGAAAAGAGAAGTATTTAATAGAGAAACGGAGTGGCAAATTTATTTATTTTTAACAAGTTTATGGTTCGAGGCAGTAAGTATATAATAACTATATTATAGCACAACTGTCTAAGATCAGCCATGATTGCTATAAATTAAGTATATTTATTAGTGGTCCAAACTCCACACCAAACCAGAGTGAGATGAATTTTCAACTATACTGAATGCACTTGAACCTCGAAGCTTGAATTATAGGTAGCTGTATTTAATATGCCCATCATTTAATTTCCAACACCCAACTAAATAATAAATTGCACTTTGCACCTACCTGACTATTAATCCTTAATTATGAACCCTCCTTGTTGCATGAGTTGACATCTGTCTTTATCACTTGTATTTGTTTTTCATCAATTGCTAGTTGCTACACAGGTTTGAGCTGTCCCATCTCTATGACTTGTGAAACCAATTAAGTAAAAAGACTTGAGGATTATTAGTGGCAAAAATATTCGAGTGGTTTAGAAATTGAGTAATATAGAGTTAATTTAATTTTTTGGCAAAAGTATTTAAATTTATTCTTTTGGCAGATTGATAGATCTCATGTACTTTTTCTACTATTTTCATCAATAATGACGTCAACAACGCAAATTGCGATGCTTCTGAAGAGATAAACTGGGAGTTCTACAGAGAAAACGAGAAGAAAAATAATAATTTATGTTGTTGATGTTCTAAGAATCTGTGTTTACTTCTAAGTTTACTTTGATGTTTGTTGGTTTAATCATTTGAGATTATTTTTATTATTATATTTTTATAAGTTATCACTGACGAAAATAGTAATACAACTAACAAAAAAGTAAATAAAGTCTACAGATCCACCAAAAAATAAATTTAAATACTTTTAACACATTTTTTCATATAAACTATATACCACTCTATTTTGCAAATAATTTGGACCTTTTGTCACTAATAACCCTTAGATCTATAATCTATTCTAAAAAGTTCTTTCTTTTTACTGAAAATAGTCTCTTTTTTTTTTTTTTTAATTAAAGGAAAGATCAAAGAACGAGATGGTCAGCTAAAAATCTTAATTGCGAATAATTTTAAGTGGATAGAATAAAAATTAGTATCGAATAAACTAATAAATTTGATAAAATTAATAATTTGTAAAATCTATAGTGATATAGTGATATGTATTGAGAAATTTTTTTAACATTTTATCTAATTATAAGTCTTTTTAAATACAAATCTTTGTCTTGAAGATAACTTAGATCTTTCAAAATACGTACATTCTGCAATTTGTAGTTTTGTTGAATACATTACATATCTCAAAAGAATTTTTTTGACGTTTTAATTTATCTTATTGGATGTACTTATAGCTAGGGGGTGATAACTCGTGTTTTGTGTCGTGTTCATCCGTGTTTTAATCGTTTTTTACTTATTTTATAAAGACCCAGACCCGCCTTTATCAATTGTATTAGAAGATGGACTCAAACCCTTTCCATTTGATGACCGTGTTTATTTTGTCTACCCATTTAACCCATTTAAATTATTCAAGTATTTTTAAATGATAAATTAATTAATTTTAGACTCATTTAAATTAATTATGTCATAAAATTTATTAATAATTTTCTATTTATTGGATCAATCAAACAAAAACATAAATATCATCTGTAACAAGTATTTAAATACTCAATAACACATAAAATGCATTTACTCTTTAATGTGTAATTGGGTCAAAACATGCTGTCGTGTTCATCTATTATTTAATTATGTTAACCGTCTTCGACATGGCTTAATCGTTCATTTATAGTCGACCGAAATCCATTTAAATCATGTCATAACAATTTTCGTGTTTCGTACCAAATTGTTTACTTGGATGAATTATTGATATTAATATAGAAAAATTATTTTAATCGAGGCATTGCATGTTATTAATTTATCGAGATTGTAGTGTATGTATCTCCCACTGGTAAATTAAAATGATTTTCGTTTTTAAAATAATAAAATCGGCATAATTAGTTGATAAAGGGGAAAGTACGCTTAGAAAAAAAAAAGTGCATGATGGCCAAGTAAACGTTAAATAAACTCTTACGAACCTTGATTCCCTCTCTCGCATATTCGGATATGTCATCTATAAATAAACAAAGAAATAAATAAAAGAAGCCCATTAATCAAGCTCTTCCAAGAAAATCCCTTCACTAATTTCTGCAAGTGTTCTCTCAGCTTCAACATCTCAAGACTCGGATCTCAAATCTCCACACTTCTTCTTCTTCGTTGAGAAAATGGTATATATTTTCCATTCATTTTAATGCTTTTTTCTTTCTTTCTTTCAGTATTTCTCTTCTCAATCCACAGTGTATAACATATTTCTGATTATAGAATAGTGATATATATATATATATATATATATTATATCATTATATTCATGAATCATGAGTTTGATTTGCTTATATCATATGTAAAAAAAGATGCATGATAAGATAGGTTCTTACATGATAAGATCATATTAGAGATGTCTCACTTATTTGATAAATAAACGACGAGCTAAAGAAATAATCAACTTCTCATGAAAGTAACTTTTGGCGCCGTCCGCCGGCGACACACAAGATTTGCTGCCTCAAACTATCTTGTGATATTTTTTCGAAAAATAAAACACGTGGAGGGGGACCGACCAGGGACGCTCGTGGCGGTCCCCCTGGAGCGTGCGAGGGCAGTGAGCTCTTGCAACGCTGCAGCTTGCGTCGTTTGAGTAATTCATTTTCAATGTAAAGATGGTTAGTCGACGACTGATTTACCAATGATTAACGAGCTTTATTTGACGGAATCATTAGAAAAATAAGATTACGGACATATTTTGTGTACAATTACAATATTTACGTAGTATAGATAAAAAAATTATGCTAGTGTATTAATAATTTCAAATATTATGTTAACTTATTATTTTAAAAACTAATAGATTATATAAGATAGAAGCTATTAATGATTATTAAAGAGAAATTCACAAAGTACAATATCTGCTTAATTTAGCATATAATTAAATCGAAGACGATAAATGCTATTAGTGTACCGACAACGCCCATCGAGCGGTTTTCCGGCAAGTATTCACGGGAAAACCGGGAAATTTAGAGCACCGATACAATTTATTATTTAATATATATATTGTTATACGTGGGTTTTGAACAGGGCAGTGAGAGCTTCGAGAAGAAGAACGTTGTTTTGACGAAGCCATTGTCGATAGAAGAAGAGTCGAACAGCGATGGCAAAGCTTCGAATGTGATCAAAGGGATCTTGAGCTTAATTAAAGACATCAAACCTGGAGCAGATCTCACCAAAGTGCAAGTATGTCTCTCAATTTTTTATAATTATAACTTTAGCTCTTTTTTTTACTGAAAAAGTAAATTTATATGGACCATTTGATTTAAATATTCCGATCTATATTCAATAACCATTGTTAACATTAAAAAAGAAAAACAAAATTTTATAAAGTAATACAAATTTCATTATTTAATAAAATTTAATAGAAGACCATGACATCATAGACTAAAATTCAAACAAGTAACATTCAGAGGCAATTATTTTGACACGTAGTTGTCATAATTTAATACATATATGACTATTCATCGTAATCAAATGCATAAAATTTAACAGTTGTATCTTGATTGTTTAACTGAAAAAACAAAGTGTCGGATGTCAAAAATGTTTATGCTCGTACTCTGACATTTATTTCTTGATTTCCATTTAGATCCTTAATTAATTAGAATTTTTTTAATGATAAAAAGTTACTCCATCAATCAATCGATCTACACATTTTTTTTTTTTTTTATAAAACTTGGACATTTGTGTAATTTTAATGCTTTGGAGGAATAAAAACATTTTTTTTAAATATAGCCGAGAGATAACATTGCATTGGTAACCCACGGTAAAAGCGTGAAAAACGGTTTAATGTGATCACCGGTGGAAAATAGTTTTTCATTAATTCTAAAATGAAAGATGAACAAAATTAACTAATTAATTAGTTTAATTAACATTTTCTCTCCTTCAATTATACAGATACCGCCCCAATTCAACAGTCCAAAGTCACACTTACAGTATTGTGGGGAGTCAGTGTATTCTGTTGCTCACAGTATTAACATGTTGGAGAAATGCAACAACGGTGGAACCCCAATGGAGAGATTAATAGCCGTAATAGCGTTTAGCTTGTCTAACTTGAGACCGTGGACTTTCGGTTTATCCCCATATAACCCGATTCTCGGGGAAACCCACCACGTCTCCAATGGATCTCTTAATGTTCTTCTCGAGCAGGTACTTTCATCTCTGTCTCACTCATCTCATGCCAGTTGATTTAAAGCGGAAGATCACGATGCTTAGTATAAAATTTGAGTTTAAGCTCAAATGAGCATCGACTTAAGATGAGTGAGCTAAAAAGAGTCACGATTCGAGAGACCATGTTAGAATAATTCCCTCAAACTAATATTTTTAGTAAATATTCTTTTTGGAATCTGATATATTTGGAGTTTGAACAATTATTGGGTGAAGATATCACATCATCCACCAGTTACTGCCTTACACGCAACAGACGAGAAAGAAAAAATCCAACTAATTTGGTGTCAACATGCAGTCCCAAAATTTTACGGTAAGTTCTTTTTTGACCGACGGCTTATGAAGTATTCGAATAACATAACCTACTGACGTTTAAACAAAACAATATGATGATGAAACACATATTTTTCTAATGACATTAAAACAAATGTATACATAATCATCCCGCAATAATTAAATAAACCAGAATCTCTATATACCTCCGATTGCAGGGCCGGCTTTAGGCATAAGTGAGCAAGGCCCGCTCCTAGGGCCCACTAATTTTCCGGATAATATTGAGGGGCCCCGAATTTATAAAAATAATTCTTAAGCTACTGTAATGTTTGAAAATAATTTTTGGTGTAGTGGAGTTCGATTCCAACCAAGCTTTTTTTCTTTCTTCTAATTCAATAAAAGCTCTGTTATGATTCGTTATACTTCAGAAGTTTATTCAACTTTTACCTCAGTGTCTTTTCTTCTTTCATGTTAATTATACATTGCCAGATTATGAAATCTTTTTCTAATTAAACAAACTAATCATAATTTTTTTTAAGGGCCCCTATTTATTTTTTTACCTAATGTGCCCGTAGTTTTAGGGCCGGCCCTGCCTCCGTGAATTTCAAATACATTTAAAAAAAAAAATACAATTATACTTGGCATACCTAGCATATTCGTACTCTCGGCCAAATGCTAAATTCTAATTTCAATCAAAATATATAGACTAATAATGTACAAAATTCATTCATAATAATAATATCATTCTCACTGTTTTTTTTTTTCTTCTTCTAAGGAGATCATAGAGGCCGAATGCTAAATGCTATATATTCTTACTCAAACATAAAAATCCATGGTTCAGGTGCAAGTGTAGTGCTCCAGCTGAGAGGAAAAAGGCAACTAAAACTGATGAGGCATCAAGAGACTTACACAACGAACTCTCCGAGTGTCGTCTTCAAGTTCTTTCCGGTGCCGAGAGTCGAGTGGAATGGCAATGAGAGAATCAAATGCCAAGAGAGTGGTCTTGAAGCTGAGCTGAATTATGGAGGAAGGTCCTTTTTGAGTATCGGTGGGTGGGCGAGAGCGGTTAAAGGAAAGATCTTCGACTCGGCCACGCAGAAGCCTCTTTTTGAGATCAATGGCCACTGGGATAAGTGAGTCTCTCCATCGTAGAACCAATTGCCATTTTTGATTATTAGTTAATCTTCATCATAATAATATATAAGATACTATTAGAGGACACTCAAGAACGGGCATCTGATATACCCAACTATTATATAGGAGATGTATATATGATTATGATTTTTGATGCAGGATTGTCACGATCCAAAATCTAAATAACAAAGAAACGAGAATCATATACAATGCGAAAGAAGTCATGTCAAAACTACAAACTCCTATTGTTGCGGATATAAAGGTAATATTATTTACTTGGATGTTGTATCATTTTTTGTGACTTAGCCCAATTTTCTTTAACTTTGTAGAGGATCCCGGAAACCGAATCAGCAGTAGTTTGGGGCGACGTTAGCGAAGGAATTCTAAGCAACGATTGGGCAAACGCAAGTAGCTCGAAGAAAGCCGTGGAAGAGAATCAAAGAAGGTTGTTGAAGGAGAGGCAATCGAGAGGCGAGACTTGGGTTCCAAAGCACTTCAATGTTTCTTATAACAAGGAAGTTGGCTGGGAGTGTTCGCCCAAATTGGAATTGGTCCCCAAAGCTCCTATTAGTATACCTCAAAACACGTCATGAGGTTTTAAGAATTGTATTTGTATTTTTATTTTTACACAATGTCAATTTTTTTACAGAAAAATATTTCTGGCAAAAATAGCAAACATGTTGCCAGCTGCTATACAGCCGATGCGATTCAATGTTAGCAATATTAATTAAAGTTCGCTAATTGTCTTTGTTGTACACTTAATTGTACTCCATTAGTCAAAGAATGACGTGACACCGTTGACAATCAGACGAACGTGAAAAGCCATCTCATATATTTATTATTTAGTTTGTTAATTAAATCATTAATTAATTTTTTCCGAGGCCCACACTTTCTCTCAAACTGGTCGGGGACCGCTTTCTATCTCTATCACACAAGAGGAATTTTTTTCCACTGGGCTGGATTCGAAAACCCGCCCAAATTGAAGTGGATAAACTTGACACTTGACCTTTTCCATAGCAAGTTGTACTTGCTTAGATAAGTGATGACATTTTTTTTCTTACTTGAATAACAAGTATGTGAGGGTATTATGGTCATTTCTACGTAAATAAGTTTTTTTTTTTTTATTTGTGTTGAGGTACTGCCAACACAATGGGTGATCTCCAATTTGTCGGAGGAATCAAGAAACTCAACAACAAGAATTACAACACCTGGGCAACATGCATGATGTCCTATTTTCAAGGGCACGACTTTTGAAAGCGTTGTTGGCGGAAGCGAAACTACGCCGCCGGAGGAAGATGCTAACGATACCTTGCGCAAATGGAGAATGAAAGCAGGCAAAGCGATGTTTGCTCTAAAGACCACCATTGAAGAAGAGATATTGAAGCACATTCGGGACGACAAGACGCCCAAAGAAGCATGGGAGACGTTCGTGACACTTTTCTAAAAAAATAATGATGCGAGGCTACAACTAGTGGAGAACGAGCTACTATCAATCTCACCACGCGACGGGAAGATTTCTCAGTATTTTCACAAGGTCAAGTCAATATGTCGTGAGATTAGCGATCTCGATCCGAAGTCCGTCATCGGAGAGGCTCGTATGAAGAGGATCATCATTCACGGCTTGAGACTAGAGTACCGAAGCTTCGTGATTGCTGTACAAGGATGGCCTGTTCAACCATCACTTGTAGAGTTCGAGAACTTACTTGCAAGCCAAGAAGCAATGGGTAAGGAAATGGGAGGCGTCACGCTGAAGAATGAAGAGGAGAAGCACCTTTT
Source organism: Parietaria judaica (assembly GCA_954871525.1). Lineage (NCBI taxonomy): Eukaryota > Viridiplantae > Streptophyta > Magnoliopsida > Rosales > Urticaceae > Parietaria > Parietaria judaica. Next base: position 13,426,026 of record OX940872.1, read on the forward strand.
GCTAACGCATGAAGAATTTGTGGCCAAGCAGAAGAAGAATCATGGAGCTGAGTATTCTTCAAACTCGTCGAGCCGTGGCGGATTCAACGGACATAACCGAGCACGTGGTAGAGGCCAATGGCAAGGGTGAGGTCCTGAAATGAGAGGTCGCGGAAGTAGCTCACCCCGCCACGAAGGCACCACGGTCCGAAGAGAAAAGAGCACGGTGAAGTGCTACAATTGTCAGAAACTCGGGCACTATGCATCGGAATGCCGCAGTAAGAAGCACGGCGATGAAGCAAATCTGACAAGATTCAACGAAGACGAGCAAATGCTGATGTTCGCCCAGCAGGAGACAAACGTTGAACTGTGGAGAGACGAGGAGACAAGTGTCGAAGGCGAGATCGACGCCGAGCCCGGGCGACAATCGGTCGGAGAGAAGACCGACCTGGAGGAGCCAGTCGATATGAAGTCGATCCTGGAGCCCGAGCTGATGATGGCCGAGAAGAGGCCCAGCCCAGAGAAAATGGCTGACAAGACGGTCATGCTTATCGAGGACAAGGTTATTGCAAACCTCCTTGTAGATGGAGAGAAGAATGTCTATACTATTGGACATGTGTGTCCTTAAACAAGATATTTATCCATTTGTAAAAGATTATGACAAGTCGTTGAATAAAGATGGTACTTATTATGTTAATCTTATTATAGTTTCTGTTGAGTAAAATAGAATGTTTGATTCCTTAGTTCATAAAGGATGCAATTATGTTATTATTATCACAACAGAGTCATGTGAGGAAGAATTAATAAGCATAATAAATGAACTTAAAACGTCCGTGACCTGATTAACTGGGTGGGAGCCCATTAATTGGTAAGGTCATTAATGTAACTAAGTGACAATCCTATTCTGGATTATGTGTGTGTCACACTCACTAGAAGTGCATTAAGTATGAAGCGTCTTCATACTGGACCGGACCTGACTTAAACTCGAGAAGTTGTCATATAAGACCGTCACTGATAACTTGTAGTTGAGTCACAAAATGATGATCAAATGGATATTAGTTCTAAGTCCTGAGTGTTCATGAGTCCGAGCTACTGGCTTGATTGTTCTTTGATTTAACCGTTAAATAACACAAGATATTACCGCTGTTCCCAACACTATTATCTTGGGAACATGATAGTCAGTAGTAAGCATAGCTTGATCATAGACATGGGCATCACACATCTCTCTTCAGAGTCATGATGATTCCCTTGGTCGTCAGTGGTGAGAAGTGAGAGGTACCCGTGCGCAACTTATGAATCGAAACCATAAGTGGGTTGCTCATAATATTACTGGCTGAGTCAAGGATGAAAATGCATTGAGGGGCATTACGGTAAAAACCGCCTGCTCATGTGTGAGTCATCAAGTGAAAGAACAATAATCTGTATTTGATTGAATCTAATGGACACCCTGCTGTTATAAGGAAATAATATACACCGTATCACTAAAGAGTGCAGCCTCGGGTCTATAGTGGAATCACTTCGAGGTTTGACGAACAACTAGCAGTTCGTTGGAGCTTAAGTGATAGGGGTCCATGGTCCCCAGGATAGCTCCGTAACGGATGATACGTACGCGATTAAAATACATTCTGGATAATGTTTAATCATTTGGCTCGACTTATAAAACAGACAAGTCTGTGTCAGACGTCAGATAGTTTTATCGTCAGCGTGGCAAAAGTATCATATTTTGGTACACAGAATTAACTGATAAAAAGAAAGTTAGAATTTAGAATTTCTAACAGCACCATGTTGTTTTAAATTAAATTCTAAGCAACTTTGCTTTTTGAACCAAGTCATTCTGACTTACGGTTTGTGATTTATAGATTTTCTAAGTTTATGACTTGGTTCGATAAACTATGAAATTAAATCACATATCACGAATTTAAATGATGGTGTTGCACCATAACATTTAATGTGTGATATTGAGATCAGGTTTTATTAATATAATTTAATTATTTGGATTTAATTATTAATATCTTATTAATAATTAATTAATAATTAAAAAATTTATATTAATAAATAAAAAATATATTTATATATATATGTGTGTAAATTCGAATTAGAGTTTGGAGATAACAAACCCTAGCTAAATTTGAATCTATGAATTGGAGATTTTATTTTTGCGGCATAAGTACCTCTTGTTTGGTATTTTGGCAAAAACACTAAAATCAATTTAATCCATTGGATCGGTTGTGATTTAATATCAACCGTTGGATTGAGATAATTGATTTGAACCCTAATGTAATTCGAAATTGAAACTTGGTGACCAAGTTTAGGTATTTCGAATTTGCTTAATTAATTATGTCCGTTGGATCGGTTTTGAGATTTTATCTTTAAACCGTCGGATTAGAAATTAATTAATATTATATATATGATATAAAATTCGAATAAATTTGAGGATAAAAGTGTGAATAAGGGTTTTGTAAAACCCTAGGGTATTTGACTTTATTCTTAATTGATTTGATCCATTGGATTGGTTTAAGATTTGTTTTTAACCATTGGATCTAGATAATCATCATCAAATTCGAATTTAATTATGTATATATAATATAATTCGAAAATTTATAATATGATGATAAGATTAAATATTTTGATCTTATCTTGTATTATTATTTAATTAAATCCCTGATTAATTATATCCATTGGATTTAGATGAGATTGAATCTGGACCATTGGATTGAAATAATTAATTATATTTAATTAATAGAATTCGAATATTGGGAGGAAAAATCTCCAAATCGGTTACAGTTTGAGCCTATAAATAGGAGGCTCATTCTACACATTTTTCACACCTTCCGCAGAGCAAAAACTCGAGCCGTCCCTCTCTCTTTAGGGTCTGCGAGTTTTCTGCTTCTGATCTCTCTTCTGGTTCGGCTTAGGAGATATTTTTCTCCGGTAGCTTTAAAAGAACCGTTAGTTAAATTTTGCGACGGAGTCCTGCTAGCGAAGCCCACGCTTCGGTAGCGAAGAATCCAAGAGAATATCCCGGAAGATCACGGGAGTTTCCCTCAGCACCGGCGGAGCCCTGCCCAAGTCAGAACGCTCAGCCGGAATCGTCAGTTGAGGTACGGCCTTATGCATTGGGTAAATAAATGCAGCCATTTACTGCTTTCTATTTATTTCCTATTCGACTAGATTATTAATAATGAATATGAAAATATTAGATTCGAAATATTTATCAGATCTTGGTTAAATAATTGTTACCCGATATCCGTGTCGTCGGTCCGATAACAAGATTTCCGCTTTAAAATGAATTTTTAAATGTTACCGGGACGGCCCGGAGGCTATTATCGTGGCAAGGAAGTCGTCTTGATACCTCCGATTTCCAACATATACGTATTTAGACAATGGTGCGAGCAACCACATGACGGGAGACCGAGCTAAGTTTAAAGAGCTAGACGAGAAAATCACAGGGAGCGTGAAGTTCGGCGATGAATCGATCGTCGAAATCAGAGGCAGAGGGTCCATTATGTTATAGTGCAAGAACGGGGACCAACGCCTGCTGAGTCAAGTTTACTACATACCGAAGTTTAAGAGTAACATCATCAGCTTTGGTCAGATGAAGGAAGTCGGCAACACAGTGGTGATGGCTGGCTTATTCCTGAAGATATGGAACCAGAGTGACACCTTGTTGATGAAGGTGAAGAGAACGCCAAACAGGTTATATAAGATACTCCTGGAGATAGGCTAACCCGTCTGCTTAATGGCGTCCCTAGAAGAAGCGGCTTGGTTATGGCACGCACGAATTGGGCATGTAAATTTCTACGCGCTCAAGATGATGGGAGATAAGAAGATAGCCTTTGGGGTACCGAAGATTGAACACCCCAATCAGCTCCGCGAATGCTGTATGGTCGTGAAACAAGCAAGCGTGCCATTTCCGATCAAGGCTAAGTTCCTAGCAAAGCGACCCCTCCAACTGGTACAGGCTGACCTGTGTGGTCCAATCACCCCGGCCACCCTAGCCGGCAAAAAGTACTTCTTTTTGCTTGTTGATGATTACAGCCGTTGGATGTGGGTTTATACGCTCAAAAAGAAGAGTGGAGCCTTTGAAGTCTTCAAGAAGTTCAAGAGGCTTGTGGAGAACCGTCCAGACATAGATTGAAGACCCTGCGAACAGATCGAGGAGGCGAGTTAACGTCTCAGAATTTTGTAGAGTACTACGGAGAAAAAGGTGTAGAGCGACACCTCACCACACCATACACGCCTCAGCAGAACAGGGTGGTGGAAAGAAGAAACCGAACTGTGATGGACACAACAAGGAGTTTATTTAAGAGAATGCAAGTCTCAGTGAGGTTTTGGGGAGAAGCAGTACGACACGTGGTCTACTTACTGAACCTTCTACCAACGAAGGCACTAGGGGAGTGCACCCCTTACCAAGTGTGGAAAGGGAAGAAACCTCATCTGGAGCATTTGAAGGTGTTTGGGTGTACCACACATGTGAAGATTGTGGGTCCATATGTCAAGAAGCTCGATGATCAAAGTCAGCCGATGGTGTACCTTGGCGCCGAGGAAGGGAGCAAGGCACACAGGTTTTACGACGCCCTACGTGGCAAAGTGCATATGAGGAGAGACGCTGTGTTCGAAGAGGAAAAGAAGTGGGATAGGCGCGTCGAGAATGGAGAGCCCGAACAGAACACGGTGGAGTTCATCCTTGAAGAGGAAGATACGGTTGATCATGAAGAGGGAGAGAGTCCTTTCCAGAAGCTAGCAACGCCCAGCTCCACGGAGACCAGTTTGTCTGGAACCATCTCACTACCAGGCTCGCCCAACCCAAGATCAGGAATGAGCACCCCGATTGCAATGACAATTAGTTAGGAGGAACCATCTTAGGAGACTCGTCAATATACACTGTCCTACTTCTACGAAGAAGCACGAGAGCTTGATTTGAGCCCAAAGGAACTCCTACTAGTTAGTGAATAGGAACCAACCAACTACCTCGAGGCAGCCACCGAGACATAATGGCAGGAAGCCATGAAGAGAGAGCTAGAGTCCATTGAGAAGAATTAGACGTTGAAGCTAGTCGACCTTCCAAAAGGCCACAAGTGCATTTGTCTGAAATGGGTCTACAAGCTCAAGAAGGACACATAAGGAAAAGTCCTCAAGAACAAGGCTAGATTAGTCACAAAGGCTACGTGCAGAAGTAGGGAGTAGACTTCGAGGAAGTTTTCGCTCCAGTAGCCAGACTCGACACGGTCAGGTTGATTCTAGCCCTCGCTACTCACCGAGGATGGAAAATCCATTACCTCTACGTCAAATCGGCATTCCTGAATGGTGAACTTGAAGAATAAGTCTATGTTGCTCAACCAGAAGGCTTCGTTGACAAGACCGCAAAGCAAAAGGTGTACAAGTTATCAAAAGCTCTTTACGGGCTGGGGCAAGCACCACATGCATGGAATACTCGACTCGACATGAGTATGAAGAGTCTTGGTTTTGAAGAAGTGTTCCCAAGAGCAAGCAATCCACACGAGGAGCTTAGGAGAGGAGGCCGTCATCGTCGGTGTGTACGTTGACGACCTGATCGTGACTTGATCCAGTGCAAAAGGCATTGATGGATTCAAAAAGCAGATGATGAAGGAGTTCGAGATGAGCGACCTCAGACTACTCTGTTACTACCTTCGTATCGAGGTCGATCAGAAGAAAGGAATGCATCACGCTAAGGAAGATGACCTATGCGAAGAAGATTATGAATCATATCAATATGGTTGATTTCAACCCGAGCAAGTATCCGATGGAACCGAAAGTTAAAACTCGAAAATAATGCAAAAGGAACCCCAGTGGATCCCACGGAGTAGAGACGTGTCATTGGGTGTCTCAGGTACCTAACTGACACCTAACCTGACATCTCATATGCAGTTGGCATGGTGAGTCGTCACATGGAGAAGCCTACTAGGGTACATCTGTAGACTGTGAAGCACATCCTTCGTTACGTGAAGGGAACAAAGAGCTACGAGATTCAGTATGGAAGTGGAAGTAGAGCTGAAGAACTGATCGGTTTTACCGATAGTGACCTAGCTGGTGATATCGATGACAAAAAAAGTACCGGAATGATGAGTTTTATCTCAACGAGAATCTGATCACCTGGCAGTCACACACGCAGAGAACTGCGGCCCTTTCATCTTGTGAGGCCGAGTTCATGGCAGCAACCGCAACGTCGTGTCAAGCGCTGTGGCTGGGAAACTTACTGAGCGAGATTACCGGAGTGGAGCAGAAGCCCGTGACTTTTTACGTTGAAAACAAGTCCACAATCGCACTGATGAAAAACCCAGTGTTTCATGGACGCAGCAAATACATCGACACTCGCTTTCACTTTATTCGCGAGTGTGTGGAGAAGCGAGAGTTCATCGTGGAATTCGTCACCACCAAAGAGCAACGTGCAGATAATCTCGCCAAAGCCTTAGCTCGTATCCAATTTGCGGAGATGCAAAAAATGCTCGGCGTGAAGAACCCTGAACGAAATCAAATTTATGAGGGAGAATGAAGTGGATAAACTTAGACACTTTACCTTATCCATAACAAGTTTTATTTACTTAGATAAGTGATGATGTTTTTTTTCTTACTTGAATAACAAGTAAGTATGTGAGGGTATAATGGTCATTTCTAAGTAAATAAGTTTCCTATAAATAGAGGTAGTGTGGCATGTAATGAGTACTCCATCTCTCCTACTTCATTTAATTCGATTGCTTCCAATTGTCTCATTCTCTCCCTTTATTTCACATATATAATATATATTTATATACACGCATAAATAGTGTGAGTGGGCATAATAAAGGTGGTGTGGCTTATAGTATTTTGTGGCAAAAGTTACAAAATACTTTTAACCAACACAAATTACACCTCCATGACCCTTGCGACTGCACCGTATATTTTGTTATATTCCCATAAAAACAACGATTTAAATAGGAAGTATATCTATTAATAAGTAAAAATATTTATTTCTATTATCATGTGTAACTTTTTTGGGTCGGGCTCGGGATGACTTTTTGAGTCGGTCCTTGTTGATTTTTCTGGTTCTCAATTCCATTGACTTATTTTGGCCGAGTTAGTGTTGATTTTATTTTTTGGATCGGCCCGAGGTTTAATTTATACTTTGGTTAACCTTTTGAACCGGGTTTGGGTTGAATTTTTTGGACAGGATTGCGGTTGCAATGGAGACGACAATTCCACCCAAAGAGACTACGGTATCGTCGGATACATTTTGATCGCCATCATTGTCATCGTTGCCAAAAATAATGAGCGTAGGGGGGAGGCCTCCGAATGTTAACTGAGTCACCACTAACGTGGCTCCATTCATCAAAAAATTGTTGAATGATGTGGTGGGTCCATTATTCATCAAAACTTGCTTAATGATGGGATGGATCTGAGGAGAATGATAGATTGATATGAAAATATAGAGAATATTAGTAGAAGAAAATGAGAGAAACGTGTTTTAAATAAGAGTTAAAATAATTGAGGTATTTATAGGGTATAAATGATGAATTTTAAAATTTTGAATTGAAACGGTAACATGGCTGTTGTTGAAAAAAAAATCATCCTCGTACTCACGGATTCACGATTAGTGAAATTCCACTTTTAAATTGTTGGACATGTGTACTTAAACAAGCTGATTTTTATCAATTTGTAAAAGATTATGACAAGTCGTTGAATAAAAGATGGTGCTTATTTTGTTAATCTTATTATAGTTTCTGGTAGAGTAAAATAGAATGTTAGTTCCTTAGTTTATACAAGATGCAATTATGTTATTATTATCACAACAGAGTCAATGTGATGAAGAATTAATAATCACAATAAATGAACTTAAAATGTCCGTGACCTGATTAATTGGGTGAGAGCCCATTAATTGTATATGGTCATTAATGTGACTAAGTGATAATCCTATTCTGGATTTTGTGTGTGTCACACTCAGAAGAAGTGCATTAAGTATGAAGTGGACTGGACCTGACTTAAACTCCGGAAGTTATCATATAAGACCGTTACTAATAACTTGGAGTTGAGTCACTAGTATGATGATCAAATGGATATTCGATCTAAGTCCTGAGTGATCTTGAGTTTGAGTTGTTGGATTGATAGTTCTTTTATTTAACCGTTAAATAACATAATATTACAACAGTTCTCAACACTATTATTTTAGGAACATGATGGTTAACAGTGAAGGTAGCTTGGTCATAGACATGGGCATCACACAACTCTCTTCAGAGTCATGATGATTCCCTTGGTTTTCGTTGGTGAGAAGTGAGAGGTACTCGTGCGCAACTTATGAATCGAAACCATAAGTGGGTTACTCATGATATTACTGACTGAGTAAAGGATGAAAATGCAATGAAAGGCAAAACGATAAAAACCGCCTGCTTATGTGTGGATCATCAAGTGAAAGATCAATAACCCGAATTTGATTGTATCACTGGACACCCTGCTGTAACTAAGGGAATAATATATACTGTATCACTAAAGAGTGCAGCCTCAGGTTTATAATTGAATTACACTTAGGTTTGACGAACACCCTAGCAGTTCGTTGGAGCTTAAGTGATACGGGTCCATGGTCCCCAGGATAGCTTCTTAAAGGATGATACGTATGTGATATAAACACTACTAGAAATAGTTGAATACACGACAAACTTTACACAACAGTCATGAACATTTGTCGTAAAATGTGAGATTACACGACGATTTTGTTATAATTGTCGTTTTTTTGTTTTTAAATCCCGCTCGTTGCGACGTGTTATTCGATCGTTGCAACGAAAGGTTCTTTCTACGTCAAAAAAAATTTCCTGTCGTTTGTTGCATCTTTTTAGATAGTTTAGTACGTCACTTATTTAAATCTGTCATTTTTTAATTTTTAATTTCACGCTCGTTGCGACGAAAAATACACTCGCTGCAACGAAAGTTCTTTTTAATTTTTTTTCCCTTATCACTTTTTAAACTTTATTTCTTTTAACAACGAAACCCTAACCCCTCTTTCCATTTCATTCTCTTTCTTTGCTTTCATTCGCTGCGCCTTCTTTCCTTCGCTGCGCCGTATCCTTCGCCGCGACGTCGCTCCCTCGGCGCAGCAGAACGTCGCCTAACCAAGTTTCGCCGGTCGTAGCAGAACCACTTCTCATCGTCGTCGCCCTGCAAACTCATTCCACCGCTCTATCGACGTCGGTAACCATCGCCATTCTTGTTCCTCTAGCACCTTCATTATTGTTCGTCTCTCGTCTCTCTCTCACACCCTCTCTCTCTTTCTTGTCAGGTATTTCTTGTCCGTCGCTGCTTGCCTCCCTGTTCGTCTGCCTTTGGCCCAACTCCAGCAAGGTATCTTTTTTTTTTCTTCATTTTCCTCCTTTAATCTATGAATGAATGTAAGGAATTGTGTAGATTAATTTTCATTTGCTTTCTTAGGATCTTTGTAAATTAATTTTGAGTTGGGTTGTATTTTGCTTGATTTAGATTTCTCAATCATCAACACTGTGATAATACTACCTGATTAGGATAATATGAGATGGGTAAATTAATTTTGCTTGATTTATCAATCATCAACATTCATTTTGCTTGATTTTCATTTGTAAATTAATTTTGAAGTTGGGTTGTATTTTGCTTTCTTTTGAGATTGATTAGGATAATATGAGTTTGTTTTGAACAACTTTCATTGCACTTTGTTCGGAAAAAGGTGTGGAATTCGCATACTCTGGTTGAGGCATTTTACAATCATCAATTACTATGTTGAATTTGCACTTTTATGAATAACTGCAGTACAAAATTTATGGTGAAAGGAGTCCTATAAAACTTGGGTCTAATTCATTTGGTGTTTTTTTTTTTGGGTACATTTATCATATCAAATCAAGCATATTTAGTATATTAAGCGAAGGATATTATGGTAAATTGCTCGAAGTCGTAAATGCTCATAAAGTATACTATATAATATGATTATTTATTATATGGTGAAATTACGGATGGTTTATCGTTTATGTATAGCTTAGGCGTTGGAATTGTTATATAATGCTTCTTAACAAGTTTTTCCATCATTTATGCTTTGTGTTTGGATTTCCATTTCAGGTTTCGATATGCCTCCTAAAAAGTGAAAAGTTAATGCGAATAGAGGAAAATCTTCCCAATCCAACCCTCCGAAATATGACGATAATCTTTTCACGAGTGAAGCGGCTGAGAAACGGTTTGAAGAAATCAAGGACAAGGCAATGATAATGGAGCGGGGTTTTGATTTGATGCCAACGGAAACCGATGGAGTCATCGGACGCATCAACAATGATATTAAGCGTCTTGGATGGTCAAAGTTTTGTAAGCAACCGGAAGGTGGTGGTCTACCGAACTTGTCACTAGAGTTCTATGCGAATTACCCGGACAGATTAATTCCTGAGATTGGCGGAGACGATCGTTTGGTGACTGTCAGACGCAAGAGTTTCCAAATAAATAAGCATATCATCAATGCGCATTACGAAACAGAAGACTTCGCTTCCGGCGAAACTGACTTTGAGAAGTTTTGGGATGAACCGGATTACGAAGCCGTGAGAAGATCAGTGGGAATTCCCGGCGCAACATGGAATCTCAAAGACGGCGTCCCAAAGAGTATGATGCTCGGTAGTCTAACTCGTTATGCGAAAGCTTGGGCACATTTCATATCCGCCCGTCTATATCTGATTAAGCATATCTCTGATGTCGACATAGAGATCCTATTGCTTGTTCACGCCATCGCCGAAGGAATGACGATCAACGTTGGCAGGACCATAATAAATGAGATGAAAGATTTGGTATTATCATCGCGTAACGCGATTCCGTTTTTACGGCTCATCACAGAATTGTCTTTAAAGGCCGGGGTCGTCGTGGAAAAAACTGAGTTGAAAGTGTTTCCTAAGTCGGCAATTGGGGATAATATGATCATGAATTTATTGAAAGAAACGGAAGAGCAGCAAGGAGCGGCCCCGCAACCGCAGCGACGTAGTAGGCCTCGACAACGTCAAGCTTTTCAGGCTGATGAAATGGAGTACTTGGTGCGCGGCGTGCGCTATTTCATTGAGCAAGTCGATGAAGTGAAGGTTTATTTGAAAACTGCAGCGGCGTATCATGCCAGACACAGCCCAGTCGATGACCCTTATCCTTTGTTTGTGCCGGTTTCAAATGTGTTGCCACCTGTGTTCCCCGCGCATTTGAATCGTCCGGAGGATGCCCAACCCGGTGCCAATGATCGCGCAGAACGTCCGGAGGATGCCCAACCACGTGCCGACATTGATATACCACTTCCGGAGGATGCCCAACCCCATGCAAAAGATCGCGCAGAACATCAGTAGGATGCCCACACATGTGTCGACAATAGCCCACCATGCATGAGTGTCCTTTCCCAGTTTCACTTTTCGTTTAGTTTATTTATTTTTCTCATTAAGACATTGTTTATGTTTATGGTTGTCTTAGGAACAATATGATAGTTTTTCTTTTCGCTACACCCGGGATTTGGAGCTTGCAATCTAAATTAAATTATGTTTATGTTTATGATTATGATGTTTATGTTAATGTTTGCAATCTAATTACAATTTGGAATCTGACTTTTATTTATATTTATGATGTTTCTATTGATTTTAACATAATTTGGAATCTGACTTTTGTTTATGTTTATAATGTTTCTATAGATTTTAACATAATAGTCTCTCTGTCTGAGCTTAGCCGCTGCAAGAAAGAATCTTGGTGCGACAAAATATGGATTTTTCCTATTTCTCTGCGCCAAATTTTATTCATTCCCAAAATTTCCCATTTTTCGCTGCACCCAGTATAAAGTCAGCTGCAACCAAATAAGTATTATTTTTTTTAAAAGAAAATCATCCCTCTGCCTGAGTCAAGTCGCAACGAAACTAAATGTTCTCGCGGTGATTTTTTTTTTTTGCTCGTTCGTTGCGGCTATATTATATTCCGCCGCAGCGAAAACTGAAACCTAGTTTATTAAATAATTGCGGATGTAAAACATAATTTTGTTTAAAATTATATTTTTCTTCAGAATTCTTATCAGAAACTCCATACCAAAGCGAAATTTCTTCACTCAAACATTAGAGGATTTAAATTTGTCGTGGCGGAATCCAGAAACTTTCAAAAGGTATTTTGGAACATTATTGTTTATGATTTTTTTTTTGTTTATTTTGATCTAATTCATAATATTCAATTAGAGTTTTAGTTATGGGTTCTCGAGAATGGATGGCGGAAAATAGAGACAGTGTTGCGTATGCAAAAGGCGTAGAAGAGTTTTGCAAGTTTGCCAGAGAACATATGGAGGTTGGTGAAGAGAGATTTTCGTGTCCTTGTATTCAATGCGGAAACAATCGGAAGCAACCGGAAGAAATTGTTAAAAGTCATTTGATTGCATATGGGATTATAAAGACGTACAATATCTGGTATTATCACGGTGAAGGTGTGGGTAGCTTATTGAAAAAGAAGTGCGACGACTGGATCGAATATGATAATGATGATATGCGTGGAATGTTGAATAATATAGAAGAAGATTTTGTCAAACGGCCAGAAATATTTAATTCGATGATGAATGACTTGGAGATACCGTTATATGATTGGTGTACAAGATTTTCAAAATTGTCATTTATCGTTACATTGTTTCATTTAAAGGCGTCTAGTGGTTGGACGAATTCTAGTTTTAGTAAATTGTTAGAAACACTTGTAGAGGCATTCCCGGCTGACAACAAAGTGCCATTGAGTTTGTACGAGGCAAAGAAGACATTAAGTACCATAGGCATGGATTACGAGAAATTTCACGCTTGTCCCAAAAATTGTGTTTTGTATAGACACGAGTATGAAGAGTTACAAGATTGTCCGAACTGCAAGATGTCAAGGTGGCAGAAGGGAAAAGAGCCTCATAACGGTGTCAAAGGAATCCCAGCAAAGGTACCATATATATTAATTAGCATGTGTATATATTACAATAATTATTGTTAATGGTATTTTAGTCGTTTAATTTTTTGGACTTCTCGTCTTCTAATAGGTACTATGGTACATTCCCCCTATGCCTCGCTTCCGACGCATGTTTAATAGTGTCGAACACGCAAAGAATATGGTTTGGCACTTTGAAGAACGGGTTGAAGATGGTATGTTGAGACACCCAGCGGATGCCGAGCAATGGAAATCCTTTGATTCAAAGTATACAGAGTTTAGTTCGGATCCTAGGAATTTGCGACTTGGCTTGGCCTCGGATGGAATGAATCCTTTTAGTAACATGAGTACTCAGTATAGTGTATAGCCGGTTATACTCGTAAACTACAATCTCCCTCCAAATTTGTGCACGAAGAGAAAGTTTCTTATGTTAACGCTTTTGATATCAGGACCCCGTCAACCTGGAAATGATATAGATGTCTATTTGGCACCATTAGTAGATGATTTAAAAACTTTATGGGAGGAAGGTTTCGAAGTTAAGGATGCGTACCGTCGTCAATCTTTCAAGTTAAGGGCAATGTTGATGTGGACAATTAACGACTTCCCAGCGTATGGGAACCTGTCGGGATACTCTGTAAAGTGCTCAATTGGTTGTCCAGTTTGCATCAAAGAAACTTCTTCGATCCGGTTAAAGCACGGGAGAAAAACAGTTTTCCTAGAGCACCGGAAATTTTTACCACAACGTCACTCGTACAGAAAGATGGGTAAAGCGTTTAACAAACATCAAGAACATAAGCCCCCTCCTCGAATTTTATCCGGTGAAGAAGTCTTCGAGATGGTTAGGAATGGGGATTATGACGTGCTGGGAAAGAGAAAGCGGAGTAAGTCTAAAGAAGAACATCTAGAAAACCCTTGGAAGAAAATTTCAATTTTCTACAAGCTCCCGTATTGGAAGTCTCATTCTGTTCGTCATTGTTTGGATGTTATGCACATTGAGAAGAATGTTTGTGAATCAATTGTCGGCACATTGCTTGATGATCCAATTAAATCGAAAGATGGGAAGAAAGCTAGATTGGATCTCAAGGATTTGGGTATAAGACCCAATTTGCATCCTGAAGAAAGAGGTTCAAAGACATTTTTACTGCCGGCAAAATACACTTTGACAAAGCCAGAGAAGACCAAGTTGTGCCAATGGCTTGAATCGATCAAAGTTCCTGACGGGCACTCATCTAACTATAAAAGGTTCGTTTCTATGAAAGATTTGAGACTTATTGGAATGAAGACGCACGATTGTCATGTGTTGCTACAACAAATGTTACCTCTTGCCTTGCGTGGAATTGTGGCTGAAGATGTCAGAATTCCTATATCCAAATTTTCTGCATTCTTCAACTCAATTTGTTTGAAGAGTATCGATCCATCAGATTTGGATACAATGCAGTTAGATTTGGTTGAGACTATATGTATGTTTGAGAAGATATTCCCACCTTCATTTTTTGACATCATGATCCACTTAAGCATTCACTTAGTACGAGAAGTGAAATTATGTGGACCGGTATTTTTACGGTGGATGTATCCTATCGAGCGGTATATGAAAGTCTTAAAAAGTTACGTGAAGAATTATAATCGCCCAGAGGGGAGCATAGTTGAAAACTACATAGCAGAGGAATCAGTAGAATTTTGTTCGGAATATCTGGCCAAAGCGGATGCAATTGGGTTGCCAAAAAATGCACGTTCGGGATCAAAATCTCTATCAACGGGTAAATAATATTTATAAACACACATATATATATATATATATATATATATATATATGACATGTAATTATATTTATAGTCTCAATTATAAATGATATTTATTACGAATTCGTGCATTTATAGGCACTCCTTCAATTATCGACTCATCTCAATGGGAGCAAGCAATTCTTTATGTGCTACACAATGACGCCGAGGTTGCACCTTTTATAGCAGTTCATATGAACGAGCTGAGAACGACATATCCATCGAAACCTGAAAACTTGTTACAAAAAGAGCACAACCAAACGTTTCAAAAATGGCTCAGAGAACTTCCGTCTGCACAGAAGCTACATTCAGAAACGCTTACGAAGATATGCTACGGGCCTTCATTATTGGTTACAAGGTATACCTCATGGTTTGTTAACGGTTTCACGTTTTACACACGAGTAAGAGATAACAAACACGCCGTTCAAAATAGTGGCGTAACATTATATGCGGAAGCATTGCATGTTTCGTCGGCTATGGATAAGAATAAAAAACAAACTTCTATGAACTACTATGGTTACATAGAGGACATTTGGGAACTTGATTATTGTGGATTGCGAGTTGCATTATTTAAGTGTATATGGGCGAACAACAATTACGTTAAAGTTGACAAAGAAGGAATAACAATTATCGACTTCAGAAGGACAGCTTATGAAGATGATTGTTTTATCTTAGCGACACAAGAAAATCAAGTTTTTTACGTATCGGATCCGGCAAATCCAGTATTATCATTGGTAGTCCATCTTAACTCTCGAATCATTGAAGACGCAACCGAAATAGATGAAGACATAGGTACTATTCCACCGTTCTCAAAGCAGTTACCACCAATCGAAGAAATCGATATCTTTAAAGATGATGTTTCTCACTTGCGTCGCTTAGATATTCAAGAATCGACATGCACAGACAAAGATTAATTATTTATATGTTGGAGACAATTTAATTTGTTATTATGAATTCCTTTTTTTTCTTGAACTATGCATTCGTTATTTTGAAATACAATTTTATTTCATTAATGTTGTTTTTCAAGGTAGTTTTGATACGACATGAATAAATTTGGCTGCGGTGAAAGTTTAAATTTTTTCATAATTGCTGCAACGAACGCGTTTTTGGCTGCGGCTAAAAACATTTTTTCCAACCCGAGAACATTAAATTAGTTCTCTTTGATTGCTGTTACGACGAGAGTAATTTTGGCTACAACGAAAGTTTAATTTTTTTCATAATAGTTGCAACGAACGCGTTTTTGGCTGCGGCTAAAAACCTTTTTTCCAACCCGAGAGCATTACTCGTTCTGTTTGATTGTTGTTGCGACGAGAGTAACTTTGGCTGCGACAAAAGTTTATATTTTTCATAATAGCTGCACCGAACGCGTTTTTGGCTGCGGCTAAAAACGTTTTTTCTAACCCGAGAGTATTTCTAGTTCTGTTTGATTGTTGTTGCGATGAGGGTAAATTTGGCTGCGCCGAAAGTTTAATTTCTTTCATAATAGCTGCAACAAACACGTTTTTGGCTGCGGCGAAAAACCTTTTTTCCAACCCGAAAGCATTACTGGTTCTGTTTGATTGTTGTTGCGACGAGAGTAATTTTGGCTGTGACGAAAGTTTAATTTTTTTCATAATAGCTGCAACGAACGCGTTTTTGGCTGCGGCTAAAAACACTTTTTCCAACCCGAGAGCATTAAACTGGCTCTGTTTCATTGCTGTTACGACGAGAGTAATTTTGGCTACAACGAAAGTTTAATTTTTTTTATAATAGTTGCAACGAACGCGTTTTTGGTTGCGGCTAAAAACCTTTTTTCCAACCCATGAGCATTACTGGTTCTGTTTGATTGTTGTTGCGACGAGAGTAATTTTGGCTGTGACGAAAGTTTAATTTTTTTACGTTAGCTGCAACGTGTTTATATTTCGCCGCAACGATCTGATCTGCGAATGAAATTTCAATTTCCCTCCATTTCCCCCAAAATTCTAAATCACGAAATTTTCTTTGATTTCCTCCGTTTCTTTTTCAGTTTTCTCTTTGGTCCTCCTCCTCCTCTTTCTTTCTTCTTCTTCTTCTTCTTCTTCTTCTTCTTCTTCTTCTTCTTCTTAAATCTGTCCACCTCTTGTGTTTCTCTGACGCCATCACCACCACCGCCAAGTCGCCGGTGCGCGCGGCCACCACCTCCTACCACGTTGTTTGCTCGGAAATCGCCACCACGCCGCCGGTACGCCCCTTCTTTGACACGCCGTCCAACCTCGACAAAGCCCCAAAAAGTTAAAGGTTGATTTTTTAAACCCTAATTTTCTGCTCCTAATCAAGTTTACAGGTTTGATATCGCTCAATTTTTTTTTATAGATTTGAGTGTGATAATATAGATTTGAATTTGATAATTGTGTGATTCTGTAGATTTTTGTGAGTGTGTTAATATGTCTCAACCTTCGGGAAAACAACGATTGACATTTTCACAACCAACGCCGATTATCCGAAAGAAAAAAATTTCATCAAGACAGCCCGCACCATCTTTTGGCGAAAGACGTTCTTCATCAAAAGAACCGGACGTGCAGTTCCGTACGTCATCTTCACAACGGGCTCCATCCCCTAGCCATCCAACTAGCTCTCCGGGTATTATTTGAATCTTTTTTCATCGTTTGTTCTAGGTTTGATAAGTATGGGGTTGATTTTTCTTAAAATATATGTTTTAATTTACTATGTTATGTAGATAATGCAACCACTCTTTCTAAAAGACCAAGAAAAAAACTTAGTTTGGAAGAAAATGGGAAAAGAGGAACAACGTTGTTGAAACGAGTTTACCGGCGAAGAAGTAGAGGTATAAAACTTAATGTGCGCTTTGACGGTAAAGGTCAACCAATGGGAAGTGAGGCCAATGAATTACTTAGTTATTTGGGCGTGGTTGCTAGAGAACACGTTCCGATTACTATAAAAGATTGGAGACAAAAAGACTTGGCTCAAGTGAAAGAAAGAGTATGGCACGACGTCCGAGAAGGATATATTGTGCCTGACCAATTCAAGGAAGATTGTTTGAAAGTTATTGGCCAAGCGGCAAACACATTTCGACACGATTTATATGATTCATGCGTTATACCAAATATCAAGAGCCCTACCATTTTAAATCGACCGGCGAAAGTTTTAAAATATTATCCAAGTATCTCAGCTGCGCAATGGAAGGAATTTGTCACGTATAGACAAACCGATGAGTTCAAAGAAATATCTGAAAATGCAAAAAAAATCCGCAAGTTGAATGTGTACAGCTCTAAAGCAGGTCGAAATGGATACCGAGTGCATGATCAAAAATATGTATGCCCTCTCTTTTTATTATTGAATCTGTTTTTTAATCTTAGTATTACTTCTTTACAGTTTAAATTGGCTTTAATTCAATGTCTGTTTTCATAATAGTATGCGGAACATGGAAAATGGACTGATAGGTCGGTAATTTATATGCAAACTCGACGTTCTACCAAAGACGGCTCACTTAAGGATCAATCTTTAGAAGCTATTTCCGACAAAATAGTAAGTGGTTACATTATGGTTTGAATCATTAAAATTTGTATTATAATTTTTCTTATAGTTTGTTCATTTTGCAGGATGTCTTGACAACACAACAAGAAAATGGCCAGTGGGTCCCCGATGGAAGGAATGACATACTCCAAACAATATTGGGCACCAAAGAGCATTCAGGTCGGGTTAGGGGACAATCTAAATTTATCAGTCATACTAAGTATTTTCGTGGTCATCATATCTCTAACATCTCGAGCAAGACCGAGAAATTAGAACGCGAATTGCATGATTGTAAGTCAAAGTTGGCACAAGTATTGAAGTTTCTAGGTAAGTCAAATGTTGATTTGGGTGATTATGAGGATGGACATGAAGATCTAGAGAGTGATAATAAATGGGAAGGTTTGGGTGAGGATGAAGATGGTCGTGATGTTTTGGAAAAGGACGATGAATGTGAAGATTTGTGTAATAATGATGATGGTGAAGATTTGGCTAATATTGTTCCTATTAATGAAGAGAATGAAGTTTCTGAAAATCGCGAAGGTGTGAAAAACCAGAAACAAATTGGTGTGAAGCACAACAGTCGCCACGGTAGTTGCTCATTGGAAAAGGAGACATCGCCAGATTTTCCTCGGACGCCGCAGTCTCATGATGTTGAAGAATGCACTCTATATGTCGACGAGGCTGATGGGCGCAAGACCGCAGTTGCATTTGGCCGAGTGAGAAAGATTAATCGACCGAATGATAAAGTTCACTGTGTCCCGCTAGGCCCGGGAAACGTACTAGTAATCATTGACGAGGTAACATTAGAAAACTCTCCAATACCTATTCCGACTTTTGGGATCGAAATACTTAAAGAAGCCGTTGGAGGTTTTCTAGCTTGGCCAGAGAGATTAGTTGAGAAGATCGCAGCTAAATGGAGTCACATTTCTGGTACAAAAAATCTCAATGTAAAAGATGATCATTTAACCAAACCGACCACGGAACTAGAAGGACTGATTTCAGAAGATGACGTTTTGCCAAGGTTCAAACTACTGGCGAGGCATGCCAATGGTTCAATGTTTTGTAATCCTTCGAATATAATTAGTGTACAGATCAATTCAGATTTTAACAGTTTTTCCGCAATCGATTTTCAAGACTTGTATGACCTGATGTATTTCAAGGAGATAGAGGAATCGTGGATATTGATCTACATGAGGTAAGCGTACTGATATGTTGAATTTTTAAATTTACTAGAAAAGTTTTTATATATTTTTTGACCATTTTTTGTGTAATCTTGCAGTTTGATGAAAATGAAAGTGAATGATGAGGGCAAGAGTGAGAAAATAGGTTTTGTACATCCTATTCAATATGCTAATAGCGAGGAGTCCCTCGGTCGACTTCACGAGTCATTGAAAAATTGCAAAAGATGTCAACTAATGCTCATGCCGTATAATGGTGAAAATAACCATTGGATATTAGCAGTTATTGATCCTTATCTAGATCAAGCTATCATCTATAATCCTTTACAAGGCGGAGACATATTTCCGGAACTCAAACAACTCATCTCAAGGTATGCTTTATCTTATTTATAATTTATTTGGATAAATCATTTGGCCTTTATAAGAATTTTAATGATTATTTTTATTTATTGACCTTCTATGTAGTGCTCTCGAGAAATTCAAGATTGACAACGTTGTCCGCCAAAATAAAGACTTGAAGACAATATTCCATAATGTGAAGGGTTGCCCGAAACAACCGGGTTACTTTGAGTGCGGCTATTATGTTATGCGTTATATGCGCGACCTTGTCGATCTTGGGTTGGAAGGATTGAAGAAGAGAAAATATTCGCAAAAGGAAATCGACGAGGTTAGATTGGAAGTAGCGGATTATGTCGCAAGTTTTACATGATTACAATTGTTCTTTATCGTATTTTTTTTTATAAGTTAGTTTTGTCGTACTTATGTTTATTTTCACTCGTTCGTTTTGAACAATAAGTTTAATGTTAGTGTTTTCTTATATTACAGTTAAGTTTTAGATGTAGATGTTGAATCTTTTAGTATGTTTAATGTTAGTGATATTGAATATATTTTGTTGCCCGTATAGAATCTTTTTCATTTTCAGGTAAATAAAACTAAAGAAGCTAATCAAAGCGAATTAATTTGAAACCTGTTCTCTTTCGTGGAGGCGAATTTAAAGATCGTTGCGGCTAGAAAACACAGTAATTGAAATTAAATACATAGCGGCGTGTTCTATTTTCGTCGCGACCAAAATTTATGATCGACACCAACTTCGTTGCAACCAACAAGCAATAACCCGCAACTAGCTTGTAAGTTAGTCGCAACGAACGTGATACTCGTTGCAACGAACGGGACAAACGATCCTGTACAACGACACCATCTTCGTTGCAACCAACAAGTAATAAGTCGCAACTAGCATGCAAGGTAGTCACAACGAACGCGATCCTCGTTGCAGCGAACGGGACAAAAATCCTGTGCAACGACGCCATCTTCGTTGCAACCAACAAGTAATAAGTCGCAACAACCATGCAAGGTAGTCGCAACGAACATGATCCTCGTTGCAGCGAACGGGAAAAAAAGTCTTGTGCAACATGGGCTTCAACAACAGTGATAGATTGTCGTTTATATAACATTCGCTGCAGCAAGCATTTTCCTCGCCGCAACGAACGTGGCATTTCACAACAGTTTTTTGGCGTTGTTTAAGATATTTCTACGACAATCAAATAAACTGTTGTAGTATTTTCTACGACAGTGGAAAAAACAACAGATAATAACTGTCGTGTAAACATTTGCACGACAGTTTTTTGGTGTCGTGTATTAAACTATTTCTACTAGTGAAACCATCTTTATATGTTTTAATCATTTAGCAAGACTTATAAAACTGAATTCAAGTTAGACATGAGATAGTTTTATCAGTAGCGTGGCAAAAGTACCATTTCTTGGTAACCGAAATTAATTGAAAAAATAAAGTAGAATTTGGATTTTATGTCAACATAAAAGTTGTTGGAAATTAAATTCTAAGAAACTTTTCTTTTGAAACCAATTTGTTTCAACGTACGGTTTGTAATTTAGAGAATTTCTAAGTTTATTATTGTTTCGGTAAACCGTGAAATTAAATCACATGTCACGAATTTAAAATGACAGTGTGTCACCATGAAATTTGAATGTGTGGTATTAAGATCATAGGATATTATTATAATTTAATTATTTGAATTTAATTATTAATATCATATTAATAATTAATTAATAAGTAATAGATTTATATTAATAAATAATATATATTTATATATGTTTAAATGTATAAATTCGAATTGGGCCTTATGGATATGAGGCCCTAGTGAATTTGACGATATGATTTGGAGTTTCCATAATTGCGGCATAAGTACCAAATATTTTGGTATTTGAGCAAAACTCTAAAATCAATTTAATCCATTGGATCAGTTATGATTTAATATCAACCGTTGTATTAAGATAATTGATTTGAACCCAAAATGTAATTAAAAATTGATAGCTTGATGTCCAAGCTTAGGTATTTTTGATTTGGTTACTTAATTATATCCGTTGAATCGGTTTTAAGATTTAATCGTTACTGTCGGATTAGAAATTAATTAATAATATATCTTATATATAATTTTCCAATAAATTGAGGATAAGAATTCAAAATAGGGTTTTTGGTAATACCCTAGGGTATTTGATTTTATTCTTAATCATTTTGATCCATTAGATTGGTTTAAGATTCACCTGAACCGTTGGATCTAGATAATTAAGAGTTCGAATTTTATTGTATATATATAATTCGAATAAATTAAGGATAAGATGATAAGATTAAATTATTTGATCTTATCATGTATTTCTTATTTAATTAAATCCCTAATTAATTATATACATTGGATTTAGATAAGATTAAATCTGGACCATTGGATTGAGATAATTAATTATATTTAATTAAAAGAATTCAAAATTAGGGAGGAAAAATCTCCAATTCGGTTACAGTCTGAGCTTATAAATAGGGAGCCCATTCAAAACATTTTTCACACCTCTCCCCAGAGAAAATTGGAATTCTCCCTCTTGTTTAGGGTCTGCGAATCTTTCCTCTGACCCCTCTTTGGTTCGGCATAAGAGTCAAAGTTTTTGGAAGCTTACAAAGAACCATCAGTTAAAGTTTGCGACAGTGTCCTGCCGGCGAAGCCCACGATTCGGTATGAGGAATCCAGGAGAATATCTCGGAAGATCACGGCTGTTTCCCTCAGCACCGACGGAGCCCTGCCAAGTTCAGAACGCGCAGCCGGAAGTCGTCAACAGAGGTACAGCCTTATGCATTGGGTTAATAAATGTAACCATTGACTGCATTCTATTTATTTCATATACATTTGATTATTAATAATGACTTATGAATATTAAATTTCATAATATTTATCAGATCTTGTGAAATGGTTATTAACCGATATCCGGACTGTTGTACGGATAACAAGTTTTCTACTTTAAAATAATTTTTAAATGTTACCCGGACGGTTCGGAGGCTCATTTCGTGATAATATTATCGGGATCCAAGTTCGGATTCCCAACACAAGTTACCTATGAGCTCAAGTATTTCCGTTAAAACTTAATCACGTAAATGAAAATAAGTTTAAAGAGAGTCGGGTTCATAATTTTGGTCCGACCTCATAAAGGGGCAGTTACAAATTGCGTTTGATTCCCGAATAATTTTCTTAATTACATAGTTTAGTTATGTAAGAAATTACGTACGCCCGTAACTTCCATCTTCGACCCGAAGGTGTCGCTCACGCTGCACCGACTACTTTCCACATGCTCTATCCTCGTCGTCTCTCCGCTGGTCTCATCGCATTACCAAGCTTCGTTGCCAAGCTCTTTTCCTTTGCTCATTAATCTGTTTTGGTCCTTTTTGCGACGAGATTCTGTCGATGCGCTTTTATTGATGAGGCTGTGCTGATGGATACTTCCCCATCGACGAATATCTTCTGCGTGTATTCTTCCTTTTACTGTTGATTCCTTTCTTGGTTGACCCTTTTGACCCTTTTGACTTAGCCAATAGGCTTTTAATCCGACGTTAGGCTTCTTCAATTAAAGCCCAATTTCATAAATGTTAGAGATAGATTTCTTTGTATCAATATAAAATGATGTGGACGAAATTGTACCTCAACAACCTTGTTTTAAAATTAAAAAAATAAATGAAACCGATTGTAAATTTAAAAATCGATAAATTTATGCCGCCGGATTAAAAATACCAACGTCTACATGTCACCAAAGAAACCATAATGTTTATATATATATATATATATATATATATATATATAACTAGAATTCTGAAAATTTTGGATTCAGAATGTTCCGACTCCGGTTTTTTATAGACTTACCCCGAATTATGAAATTCTAGGTTGTTGGATTTACAACATTACTGAAAAGCTCTATAAATTTTGGGCTGGGCTGGCAGACCGCAGTGCAAATGTGTGAGAGATACTGCTGAGCGATGAATAACACTTAAAGTGCGACTGGATATATCCTATCAAAGTGAATTTATCCAAATCTTATTTTTGAAGAATTTCTCGTGATTCATCCATGTTCTAGTGAAGTTTTGTTGTTATAGCATGTTGCTATACATGATTATTAGAAAAGAACTAGGTGTAATCCAAGTTGGATTTGTCCAAAACTGGTAATTTGCGGACTAGGTTTCCGGATGCAGGTTGAAACTTGTGTTTATGATTGAAACGCAGATTTAAATCGCGGATCCGCAATAATTTATATAAAAAAGAAAAACTTTAATTTTGTAATAGAAAACTAGTTTTTATGCTAAATCTTTAATTAAAATGTATGCATTGTAACGGCCCGGACTAGCGCCGTCCGCTACAACTTAAACTTACTTACTTTCTTAAGATTTTATAAAACTCTTTGTTACGACAATTTTAGGAATAATTTTTTTTTAAAAACATCATCTCACTTGTGCTCCTAAGCACGGATGTCTTAAACTTCCTATAGGAAATTTAAGATCAACGCTTTAGCATAAAATATTCAAAAGAGACCATCATCGGACAATCATCAAAACATGAGACCTTCATAAAATTTTAAAGGCTTGTTAAATGGTTTACAAAAATCATTTTAGAAAAGTCCAATATAACACTTCGTACCCGTTGACTCGGATTATGAACCTGAGAGAATTCCATACGTAAATTCTTAACACAGGGAGGTACTATAAGTACCCTATTCCCAAAATATAAATTGTAGTTAGTAAAATCTACGTCAAATAATTTTTTTAATCAAACATGCGGAAACTTTAGCGGTTACCCATCTTGACCCATAACCATCGCGCGCATCACCATTCATCTGCCAATCCACAATAACAAATTCATGCCATGGGTTTCCTACCTACATCATGAACACACATTACGTGAGCATACGCTCACCGAGTACATACATTATACTCATAAAAACATTTGTCAATCATGCATATATATATATATATATATATATATATGTCCAATTATGCTATACTGGGTTACTTTTGAAAATATTTCATTTCTTTTCCTTTGAGTGGCTCAAGGGATTGGCCTTGTCTTGCTTGGTGATCACCCATATGTAAATGCGTCCTATGCCCGGAGCCGCAGATGGTCTGAGGGTTACAAGGTCCCCAACCAACACGACCTTGGGCTTTAAGCCCCCATTCATAACATGTTTTTACCCCGATCGGGTGGAACGACACGAGCTTTGAAAACATTATTCATCTTTGTTAATTAAGGTGACCCTATTATGTCTACATGATTATGACATAAATCAAAGCTCAATCACTCATTCTTTTCATCATACCTTCTTTTCTTTTACAATATCAACACTTGGAATAAACATGACATGTTAACATCATAGGATTCACAATGATCCATATAATCATATCAATGTCCACCAAAGACCATTCATATCAATCATTCATGCATCAGAGTCAATGCTCTCAACATCACATATTTGATTTTTCCTTTGAAAACTATTTATGTTGTAGTGAGATCTGTACTCACCTGGTGTCCTCGCAGCACTTTAAGCTACAACCCATCACAATTATGGACACCCTACTTCCCTGTTTAATCCGACCAGACGAATCATCCGTCATTTGGATCCAGGTTTACATGCATTATCTACGTTGCTGGAATTCTAGGGCACTTAAGTTTCAATACTATCCGATTGTGTATCAACACGTTCCTTTGTTTAAAATTCTACGTAAAATTGTACGACTTAACTTCAAGTAAGTGTACGAGTATTTTCATGCCGTAAAACCATCATTTAAGATTCATATCTTTTTAAATAGAAACTATTCATGTCATCAATAACTCTTTGATTTTTGTATTATAATATTTCGTAAACATAGCCTTTATCTTGAAAATTCGAAACAACGTCGTGTGATCGTTTTCATAATCTCAACTTATTTAGATCACCTAGGTTTTTATCTTAACCTCTGTGTTTTATTTTTAATATCATATTCCCATTACTCGATTTCGAAACTATTTTAAGTTCGGGCCACAGTTCTACCTCAAAATGGTAGAATAACTTGTATATACTCAGTTTATAACCTCTATCTGATAAACGAGAACTCGTTTTGACATAAAACCAATTGTGATTGCTCTAAACCTTACATTTATAAATTATTTAATTCATTTTCCTGAAAATACCCCATTGGTCAATCATATACATGTATTTTTAAGCATGAACTCTGTCCTTTTTAAGAAAGACGATTTGCAGCCTTCGGTGCGTGATTTCTATAAAATTTATCAGGGCTTGTTTTGGAACAAAAAAAATTCATGTGTCTCTTTAACTAACTTAAATGCCATATATATTCTTATCCTATCAAAATTAAAGGTATAGATCATCGTTCAAAGTATTTTACTAACATGTCATTACTCCGTGAACTTTTTTGAACTAACCCGAGTATATTTTTCAGTAAAACCAACTTTATTAATTCAATAAGTAATATAAATATATCATATAATTTTTATACGAATTTATAAAAATATTATGTTGGTGAAAAATGTGTTCTATATCCGAACTTCCAGATCTGCATGGGAGTGAAAATAGTTTTCTGCACGAATGGTGCACAACTCATATCTTAAAACTCATAACTTTAATGACTCTAAATTTTAAGCATGTTATACTAGAAAAACATATATATCTTTATATAGGTAATTTTACTGATTTCGAGTTTATTTGGTCTGGTTAAGACCATTACAAAATCGGACTTCATCAAAGCCCTAATTCCAGCAACATGCAAGTAAACTTCGTGAAAATACACAAAACCATTCATGCATGTCTTACTTAAATCATAATTAAGCATCAAACTCAGTATTATAACCATTCAGCAAAAGAGTGAGGGTTTTTAGTTTGAAGGTTATACATTTCTTAAGTTTTCTCCAACAAAGTTAGTACTTGTATAGTTGGAAACTTAGGTGCTCTTCACAACGATCTTGTCCTAGAGACGGCTGGATTTTTATTAGGATAAGATAAAAAATTATGAAAACAAGTTCATATCTTATGGCTATGAAGAAAATCAACATGCAAGAGGTTTCCTTACCTATTTCTTTGGAACTTTGCGCAATGACACCATTTGAGGGATAAATAGAGCGTTTGAGATCGGATCTTCACGATTCTTTCTCCATGATTTCGTGGCCTTAGTATAAAAAAATATTGGGTATAAATGAGCATAAATTTGAGAGAGAAAAACTTTAGGGAAATAGACATGCAAGAGGTGTTCTAACCCCTTTCTTCTTCTTGGAAAAGTTGATTTTTGAGGTGTTCTTCAAGGCTATTCTCTTAGGATTTCTTAGTATTTATATATATATATATAGAGAGAGAGAGGGAGAGAGAGAGATGATGATGATGATGAGAGAGTGTATTTCCTGATCCTGGAATGGCGTGTGGCTCGGATATTTTTTGAAGAGGGAGAGATAAATGAACCTCCATTCACCATTGAGTGTAATCATTCACTGTAAATGCTTCCTATTGGTTCGAGGTTACTTGTAAACCACGCCAGCCATCTATTGGCTTTATTTTTCTATTGGGAGGCATTTTGTGGCGGTATTAGAATCTTATCATTGCTGCCATGCACTACTATGAGGCCATTGGTTCATTTGAGAGGTGTGTAAGACACTTACATAAGATAAAATGACCTTAAGGCTTTTTTTGATTTCTAAAGAGATTTTCATCAAATTTCAGCACACATGAAGTGTTGGGCACGTGTATGAACATCAATGACGAGTTTAGAATGTTGGAATCCGAATAAGGGTATAATTGCAAACTTTTTGGCAATTTTGGACCATAGTGCAACTTTTCTAAGAGTTGAGAACCTTGATGAAAGTCTTAGTTTGAACGCACCTATCTTTAATAAATTTTCATGTAGATTCCAAAAATGATATTTTTGGTTTCATTCGGGAATCGGAAATATTTGTTCCGGCCTAGTTAACTTTTTAGTTAACTTTGAAGATGATTTGTTTAAAATTTAAATCAAATTTTCCTCTCATGATAAAATGGTTTATATCATACATGTTCTTTCTTTATTTCTCGGTATAGTTTCTTACTTATATAAACTTATTGATACGAGACATCATTCTTCAATTCCGAAAGCTTTTATATATTAACCCCGCCTTAATGAGTGTCTTATGCGGATCCCGAAATGACTAGCGGGAGTGCTAAAAGCATAGCGGGAGTACTAACAAACCTAGCGAGAGTGCTAGCAAGCATAGCGGGAGTAGCATTACTTGTGTCTTACGGAACTTCTTTTCCGTCCATCAAATTTTAAATGCATAATGCATAACATCTAGACACTCACAACAAATAACATCCATAACTTATCATTCAATTATCATCAAAATGTACCTTGTAACCCACATATACAATCTACAATTCCTTAAGGTTCAAAGTCTGAGAAAATCAAGTCATTAAATGTATTAAGTTACCAAAATATGAAAATGGCACGAGAAGACCTCCTTAACGATTAGGTAAAAAAAAACAGAGACTCGTCCGATCTTTGAATGAGAGAAGTCGAGTTCTCTGTCTCTCTCATTTGGGGTTCTTTGTGGAATAATGAATAAGTTAATATAGAGGTATGGGCTTTAAGATGACATCTAGTCAAGCCCAATTAAACATATTATTTCACTTAATTAATATCATGAATTAACAAATTAATCCAAGTGGACTGAAGTGGGCCCAATTCCTACTCTTATACGTATAATTCAGGTTCTAGGTTTTTTTATCCCCTAATTAACAGTCTCATGCGGTTTTTAATTAACTGCTTTCAATTTAACCCAATTTTGTACAGTTACTTTTTTTTTTACGGTTTTAAGCACGCATTTCCGTTTTTTTTTTTTACACCTACAACTCTACTTACAAGTCTCCCTGTTATGTACTTGCAGTTTTAAAGATTTTCTATGGTAAAATTGGATAAGATTTACCGAACTTTGAACACACAAGAATTGAATTGCCATGTATGTTTGGGTATACAAAATGATTTTTTCCTTCAGAATAAAACAATGAGAATATATAAAAAAAAAAAGAATATAGTTGAGAACTTGATTACTATTTCAGATAATATATTTTTATGAGAGTTGGGTTATATTTATGTTGGCTGAGCGATGATTTTTGGATATAAAAAACTATTATTTTCTAATTTTATAAAGAGAGAAAGCATCCGAGAAATAGACTTGACATCAAACGAAGAAAATATGGGCGACATGTCTGCATATTATGCCCTAAGCAATATATAGTTTAGTAATACGTATACGTTTCCCAATGAATTTAAAAAGAAAAAAAAAACGAAAACATTTATTTGTTTTCCACCAGTTTAGTTTCGAAGCACCACAGACATAACTACGCATATAATATCACTGCAGTTGTCATTCACAGGAGCGCGTGCCAATTTTATTTTAACTTGGTTTCACGAAAAAGAACGTCAAGAAAATTAGAAGGATCAACATACAAATATTTTGCATTGTTCATCCCGTTAACGAAATGCTTATATTTCACGCGTTAATTTTTTTGTTTTTTACTAGAACTTGAAATCCGAAGAGGGAGTCGATCTCCACGCATCAAGAACATGTAATTTATTAGCTCTGTAGAACTTTGACGTCTAGTTCTATGTGATCATGTTAATCGCCTTTGGAATCCATAATTCTTTGAGGGATAGCGTATCGTTCGATTATTTTTCAAATAGGCTAATATCCTAAGTTCCTTGGGCAGGTCCCGAGCCACTCCACTAGTAGAGAATGCCAAAATTGTGCGTGTGGTGAAAATATACAATTTTCAATTATGTTAAAAAGAATGTTAAACAAACTTTATTCTTGAAAACAACTTTATTTATAAGAAGTCCAACCTGAATAAATCACGTGAAAACAAGTTTAGTTATTCTTGTGTGTTGACTGTTTTGTCAGATACAATTTTGCATATATCTTATCATACAATAGAAACTTTCTCAATTGTTGCGGCTTTCAATAGATTTACTATTAAATCTCACATTTTGCTAGGAACTACCACACCACGTTTTCTTAGCAGTATGTTTTTGCTAGTGACAAAGATTTAGGAGCATCAACAGGATGGTATAAAAGGCATGCGCAGATCTGTTTAAGGTCGCCCCTTCCAAGTTTAACCTAGCTAGCCGACTTCTTTCGACATTATCAGTTCATCCAGGGTCGGCCCAATAATTTTGGGGGCCTTGGGCGAGACGTAATTTTGAGGCCTTCCCTATTATCTTATATTTAACGATTTAAGAAAAAATATATTATTTAGATTTTATTATTTCATTTAAAATATATATATTTTTGTTCTTAATTTTTTTTAAAATATAAGTTCTAAATGTAACGTGATAATAATACCTCTATCTATTTTAATTTTAATTAATTTCATAAAAATTAAATCTTCAAAAATTTATTGATATTATTTAGCTTTCAAAAAATAAAAGGTATATGTTTGTAAAATATATAACAAAAGAATATTTAAAGTAAAATTTAAAATGGGTAAATATAAGTTTTATAAATTAAAATTACTAATACACTTTGAATATATTATATATATGTATATATTAACCTTTTTTTTTAAATAGACAGTGTTATGGGTAATTCCCGGAATTGATTTACAAAATAAATTTATTAAACGGAAATTATTAAAATGATTTCCTTTAATTAATTATATAATTTGATTAATCTTTTAATTAAGGTTATTAATCAAATTAATCAATTTCAAACCCAAATTTCCCTCCGGAGGCCCGTTTTCGAAAAACAAAGTGTCCCGGTGTTCACAAAAATATGAAGAACCCCAAAAACGACATAAAATTTGTGAAAAACGGACCAGGGACGCGCTCGGGAGTAAAAATGGCCGAGGAAACACCCGTGGGACCCACAGGGGCGGCAGCCGTCAGGTCCACGCCACGTGGCGGCTTCCCGCGCCGCCTGTCCCCCGCGGGCCCCACCCGGGGTCAGCTCAGCCCCCCACTTGGGGGCTGCCTTCACCCGATCGCGCCAGCTGGCGCGATCCCAGCCGCCCGCGTCCCATCACGGGACGCGGCCACTTGCGCACGAGAAGCCCCGCGCAGGGACACGCGGACGGCCCTGATAGGCCTGCTCCCACGCGGGGATCCGCGCCCTCGCCACTTGCGAGGGAGCCTGCTTCGAGCAGGCCACGTGTAGGGCAGGGATCACGCCTGCCCTTCGATCAGCGCTCATGCGGGCCCCCCTCGGGGGCTTAGTGGCCGTCCGATCCCGCACGGACGGCCGGGATCAGACCATCTTTTCCCAGGGACTAAAAAACAATTAATATATTGTCTGGGACCCCCCGAAACAATATTTTATTGCATTTAGGCCCCTGGGCCCTACTATAAATAGAGGCTGAATTCAGTTAAAACGGTAACTCATTCGAACTCTCTCGACTCGAGTTCTCTCTTTCTCTCTACCCCCGATATACTCGCCTCCCCTCAAATATTATACTAATGTTGAGCATCGGAGGTGAATCAGGGGTAACCCCCCTGTTTCCCTTGACCTCGGGTGTTACCTTTTTCAGGCCTAAAAAGCGAGGCAATTCATAAAAACGGAAGCCCTGGAGGAATTTTCATAAGATCACGACCCGCCTAATAGGCTCCGTTCCACGATATGTCCAACCTATCTCCAGTCCATTACGCGGCTGTCGGGATAGTCTGGGGACAAGTGACGGGGCCCACTATTTAGGTCACAGGGTCAGGTCTGAGGAAATTCCTCTAAGATCCGGACGACCGAGGGATCACCCTGAGAGAAGCCTCAGGAAAAGATCCTAGAGGGATCCAAGACCCCACCTCCCTTGTCTTTTAAAGCTCTGTACGGCGTAGATTCTATCCCTTAGTCATCCCCGACTCCGTGGACAGTCCTGTCAGCCCAGACCTAAAGCAAGTCCAGTCAGGTGGCGAGTCTAATCCCCTGGATCCATTTATTGGACGAATGCACTCCCCCGCTCACTGGTACCCCCGATCCGCGTGGACTCCAGACCTATAAAAAAACCCGGTCTGGTCACCTCTAAACCCTGCGGTAACAGGTAGTGAGCCACCCCGATCGCCTGGACCCTGAGCGGCCACGAGACCTTCGATCCAATAAATGCCAGAGACGCCGACTCAGAGTCCCCGAATCGGTCAAATCAAAACCTCGCCTTGAAATCAACGATGGCCACCCCGAAGTCAACGGAGTCAGAAGGAACGATCATTGACAGTAAAAGCCATCCAAGGCCCATACAAGAACCAACAGAAGCCCGCTACGTCATCAGCGACTATTGGGCCAGGCCCAAAACTCACAACTTGGGCCTCAACAGTGTTTGATCCAAAAAACGGCATCAACATTTTGGCGCTAGAAGGAGGGGGCCACGAATTCAGTCCTCTGAATAACCCCACCAGCAGAACGACGCTCTTATCCCACGAATCAGAGAATGTCATCCAAATCGACGGAAGGCACGCCTTCTCATCCCACAGAGAGCATCGCCCTAAACACTCGGGCCAAAACCCAAGCTCGTCGAAAGCAGGTCTGTATCCTGCCAGAAACAAGCACTCGTCGTGAATCAGCTCACAACGAGGAAAGATTGGTCCGAGTCGAAGAAAGTCTTTTCCGACTGACGGGACTCATCTCCAAACACTTCGAGGGCAAACACGCCAACGAAGGAGAGGAGGAGAGCCCCGAAGAAGCCCTCAAACTCACCCAGAAAGAGGCAAACGAAGAATGCCCCATTCCTAAAAACTCTCAGGAGCCGGCGCAATCACAAACCACCCGACGATCAGCCTTCGATCGACTCGGGGGGTATGAAGATGCCACCAACAATGCTAGAAATCAGCGAAGAGAACATCGGCGGCAAAGGTACATCCCGACTCGCCCGGACGGCGAGGAGGACCTCCGACACCATCTAGATCGCACCGGACAACAAAGAGATCGGCAACAACGCCAAGACCAAAAAAGGGAAAGACCTCACCAACCGGAAGAATCTAGTAGTGACGACAGCTCGAGAAGGTCCAACAACTCCCGGCGCCTCCGGCACCAGGAAGGAGAATATGTCATCCCCGCAATAGATACTCAGGTGATAACCCCGCCATACGAGGGCCTCAAAGGCGAGCTCCAAACCCTCAAACGAGAAATGCAGAAACTCGTCGCGGCCCAGAGTGCTGACCCAGTCACACGGAGCTTGGCTGAAGGGAACCTTTCCCCTCTGGCAGATAACCTGCTCGCCAAAGATCTCGACGGAGATCTGAGGTTCCCGCTAAACCTCA
This sequence comes from Parietaria judaica, assembly GCA_954871525.1. NCBI lineage: Eukaryota > Viridiplantae > Streptophyta > Magnoliopsida > Rosales > Urticaceae > Parietaria > Parietaria judaica. The sequence continues at coordinate 13,458,917 of OX940872.1, forward strand.
CCTACGACGTCACCACCGACCCAACATACCACCTGGTGCAATACCAGTTCAACATGCGAGTGAAGAAATGCTCACCCGCCACGATGTGTCAGGCTTTTTGCCTCACCCTTGCGGGACCCGCCTTCGAATGGTACCAACGCCTTCCGAAGGGATCAATCGGGTCATTCGACGAACTCGCAGAACGATTCACCTAGCGTTTCGCCAGCTCAATCTCGTAGCGCAAGCCGAAGTCCTACTTGTGGACTCTTAAGCAGCGCAAAGACGAAACTTTACAGACGTACCTGAAAAGGTTCATCGAGGAATCAAACAAAGTCGCCAGTTACACGGATGACGACGCCATTACCGCCGTAATCGACGGCCTGCCACTATGCGATTTCTCTCGCTCCCTTGTCAAAGATAGGCCGGTCTCAATGGCCAAACAGATGGCAAGGGTGGCAAAAGACATTGCTGTCGACGAATACTTCGGCGGCAGAAACCAGTACAACTCTGACGATCAAAATCGTGACGACCGAAAGGGTGTAATTTCGGAAACAGACCACCGTTGCACAAACGGGCGAAGAAATTCCGAAAAGACGCAAGCTTCACACCTCTAAAGCCTCGCCCGCAACAATCTTTAGCCTCCATGGAGATAAGTTCGGAAGGCCACCGCCGCTCAAGAAAAATGGCAAAAAGGATATGAGTCGATACTGCGAATACCACCAGGATCACGGCCACACGACGTCAGAATGCTATCAGCTGAAAAGGCAGATCGAGCAACTGATTCAGGACGGACAACTCAAAGAGTTCGACAAGAAGCTGGTCTCAGGGAACGGGAACTCTAGCAACCCGAGCCAGCAAGATATCAGACAGCAACGCGAAGGCAGCCCCAATTTATCCCGCACTGGCAAAGGGCCGGAAGGGGACAGGCCTTCCCAATTCCACATCATATCAACCATCATGGGCGGACCCGAGACCGGAGATTCAAACAATCAGCGAAAACGATACGCCAGGTCCCTCGGGGAAGACCTTGACGTCTATCAGGTCAACGTCACTCACCTCGGAGGAGCACCTCACATGCTCCCCAGCCAAGAGATCACCTTCACCGAGCAGGAGGCTCGAAGAATTTCTCACCCCCACAACGACGCTATCGTAACTGATATCCTAGTCGCCAATAGCCAAATTCGGCGAGTTCTGATCGATAACAGAAGCTCAGCCGACGTTATCTTCAAATTCGCCTTGATCCAAATGAACCTCGGGGGGTTGATCCCTACACCGGTAAAGACACCCCTTTACGGCTTCAACGGAAAGCCTGTCTACACCGAGGCGCCATCACCCTGTCCACGACGTTCGGATCCGAGGACGGAGCCCTGACTACCAAAATGATCAGATACCTCGTGGTGGACCAACCTTCGGCCTACAATGTCATTTTGGGACGTCCCAACCTCAACAAAATGCAAGCCATCGCGTCTACCTTTCATCTACTCGTCAAGTTCCCGACTGACAACGGTATAGGGGTCATAAAAGGTAGTCAGTAGGAACCCTGGAATTGCTATGCCCAGGGTACAAAACCCGGGAAGAACGAGTCAGTTATCAACACGATATACCAACTCGAGGAAGAACTTCCCGATTACGCCGGGAACGCAAGGATGTTTGGCGAGCAAGACCCTCGAGATGACAGGCGCAAGCCCACCATGGAGCCCTCGTCGGAGGTAACACAGATCCCGATTGCGGAAGACCGGCCCGAAAGGACAGTCACGATCGGAGCCCAACTCCTAGTCATGGTCAAAACCAAGTTGATCGCATTCTTGAGAGAATTGAGGGATGTGTTCGCCTGGTCGCACGCCGACATACCCGGCATTGACCCCGAAATTGCCGTTCACCGATTAAACATCGAAGCGGGGAAAACGCCGAAGATTCAACGCCGGCGCGCCTTCAACCCCGAACGATACCAGGCGATCAGCGAAGAAGTCGACAAACTCATTGCCGCCAACTTCATCAAAGAGGTGACGTATCCCGACTGGGTGTCCAAAGTAGTAATGGTGAAAAAACCAAACGGGAAATGGAGAATTTGCATAGATTATTCCGATCTCAATGCCGCGTGTCCCAAAGATTGTTTCCTGCTGCCAAGAATCGATCAGCTGGTAAACGCCACCGCCGGCCACCAGCTCATGAGCATGATGGACGCCTACTCAGGATACAACCAAATCCGGATGCACGAGCCCGATCAGATACACACGACGTTTGTGACCGATCGAGGTCTCTATTGCTACAAAGTCATGCCATTCGGACTCAAGAACGCCAGAGCCACGTACCAACGCCAAGTCAACAAGATTTTTGCCCCACTAATCGGAAAGACTATGGAGGTATACGTGGACGACATGATTGTGAAAGTCTTCGGGAAGACGATCACGTCGACGATATGCGAAAGACATTCCTGTTACTGAGAAAGTATTAGATGAAACTAAACCCAGCCAAGTGCGCCTTCGGAGTCGAATCCGGAAAGTTCTTGGGGTACATCGTCAACAGACGAGGTATCGAAGCTAACCCCGAAAAGATCAAAGCCCTTCTCGAAATGAGGAGCCCACAACGGATCAAGGAGGTGCAAAGCCTGAATGGTAGGATCAACGTTCTAGGAAGGTTCGTCTCAAAAGCTACGGATCGCTGCCAGCCATTCTTTCAAGCCCTCAAAGGCGGAAAGAACTTTATCAGGGACGAGAAATGCGAGGCATCCTTCCAAGAGCTAAAAACCTACCTTGAATCACCACCCTTGCTGTCGAAACCAAAGGAGGAGGAATCACTTTACCTCTACCTCTCGGTTTCGACTCGAGCGGTGAGCACCGTGCTGGTCCGGGAAGAAGACAAGAGGCAGTTGCCAATCTATTACTTCATCAAAGCCCTCCTAGACGCTGAAACGCGTTATACGCAAATCGAGAAATCGGCGCTAGCCCTAGTCACCGCCGCAAAGAAACTCCGCCCATATTTCCAGGCTCACCAAATAGTCGTGAGAACCGAGCACCCGGTCCGGAAGGCGCTGCTCAAAGGCACCTCCTCACGAATGGCTATCTGGTCACAAGAGCTAGGAGAGTACGGCATCGAGTATCAGGCTAGGGTTGACATCAAAGGCCAAGCCGTGGCCGATTTCATCGCTGAGTTCACATACGACACCGAGGTTGAAACTGAGGAAGAAATTGACGAAGCACCCAAGCCCCCAAAGAGAAAAAATCCCCCCGACGGGCCGACCTGGTGACTGCACGTCGACGGCGCCTTGAACATGCACGGGTTCGGGGCCAGAATAGTGCTCACCAACCCCGATGGTGAAAAGCTCCGCTACGCCTTGCGCTTCGGGTTAAAAAATTCAAATAACGAAGCTGAATACGAAGCACTGCTAGCCGGACTGTGAATCGCACACAGGCTCTCGGTGGAGAACCTACGAATCCACTGCGACTCTCAGCTGATTGTAAAGCAAGTGGAAGGCGAGTACCAAGCAAAGGAAACCCACATGGTGGCATACCTGGCGGAAACGCGACGATGCCTGGAGCCACTATCCTGGTACGAGATCACACAGATTGTGCGAGACGAAAATTCGGAGGCCGACGCCCTGGCAAGGGCAGCTTCCGGAGTAGGCAAGGAAGGACTGGAAAAAGTCCCGATCGAAGCCCTCAGCGAGCCTTCGATAAGGAAGCTCGAAACCCCCGACGCCGCAACCAGAGACGGAACGACGACGGGATTCCAAAAAGGAACAATCCCAACTCACGACAAGGGAATCCTCTCCTTGGCAAGCAAGCCCGGCGAAAGCTGGACCACCCCGGTGACAGAATACCTGAGATATGGTACTCTTCCGGCCGACCGCAAAGAAGCCAGGCAGCTCAAGATCCGTGCAACAAGATATGTGCTGCACAACGGAGAACTCTACAAACAAGGTTTCATGCAACCTCTCCTGAAATGCCTCAATGAAGAAGACGCCAACCTAGTCCTCCGCGAGATCCACGAAGGAATTTGTGGAAACCACTATGCAGGACGATCCCTGGCACTGAAAACCCTGAAACAAGGGTACTTCTGGCCCACTCTCAAGAAAGACTCCGCCAAAATGGCGCGAAGATGTGACAAGTGTCAACAGTTTGCGCAAATCCCGCGACAGCCGGCGGTTCGCTCTGCCCTGTGATGGTCCCTCGTCCCTTCGCAAAATGGGGGATCGATCTGCGGAAAACTTCCGAAGGCACCTGGAGTGGTGGAATACGCCATAGTCGCCATCGAATACTTCACCAAATGGGTCGAAGCATAACCTATGGCAAAGATCACACAGACAAACACGACGAATTTTATCTGGCGCAACATAGTCTGCCGGCATAGGATCCCCGAGTCCATCATCACCGACAATGCCAAACAATTCAACAACCTGGACCTCCGGTCGTTCTGCCAAGACCTCGGAATAAACAACACCTATTCCTCCCCGATCTACCCACAAGCCAGCGGCCAAGTCGAGTCAGTCAACAAGGATATCAAGGCAATCCTGAAAAAGAAACTCGACGAGAAGAAAGGGAAATGGGCCGAAGAATTACCAGCAGTGCTCTGGGCATACCGAACCACCGCCAGAAATGCAAAGGGCGAAACTCGATTCGCTTTAACATATGGCGTCGAGGCAGTCATCCCCGCGGAGATCACAGTGCCATCACCTCGGGTCGAACTCTACGACCCGGAACAAAACTCCAAAGCACTAAGGGCCGAGCTCGACCTCCTTGAAGAAAGGAGAAACGACACCTATACCCGCCTGGGAGCCCAGAAGCGAATTGTAGAGCGATACTACAATTCAAAAGTCAAAGCAAGACACTTCCTTGAGGGCAGCCTTGTCCTTAGGAAAGTGGGGCAGAACACACAAGTCCAGGGAGCCGGCGTCCTGGGACCCACCTGGGAAGGTCCCTACCGCGTCACCAAGGTCATAAGAGATGGGACTTATCGACTGGAAGAGATGGGGGGGGGGGGGGGGTAAGGAGATTCCCCGTCCCTGGAACGTCGAACACTTGAAGCAATACTACCAGTAAGTGGCACACGGCGAAAAACGGGCCACACACCCAGAGCTAGAAACCTGTGAAGTACGGAGCCGAACAAGCTAAGCAACGACCGGGAGCCCGGCCAGTCTAGGGAAAATCTTCCCTGGAATGTTCCAATCCAGGTTGAAGCTAAGAAAAAACAAAAACAAAAGGCTCCAACACAGGCAGGAAAGCTCGCAGGGAACACGCCGGAAACCATCGTACCCTAATCGGTCCGGAAATAGCTCCGATGTACCGATCTATGTAAAAAAGCCACCACAAGAAGTGCCAAGTCAATAGAAAGCTGTTGTTTACTATCACATATGTCTCTACTAGTATAGTTTTTTCCTAACCCTAACAGATTACTCAAAAACTGGGGGGTTACCGGAATAGGCAAAGAGACATATATATATATATATAAAAAATCCTGGAAGGCCCGGACCTTAATCCCGCTGATCCAGGCAACAAAGTCCGAAAATGTAAGCCGCCCTCCCAGGCGCTGACCTCGGCACCCGAGACAGTAAGCCGCCCTCCCGGGCGCCAACTTCGGGAAGCCAAACGCCTCACAAGCGTCCTCCCGGCACAAAGTCCTAGCAAGGCCCGGACCTCGATCCCGCCTGCTCAGGCAACAAAGTCCGAAACTGTAAGCCGCCCTCCCAGGCGCTGACCTCGGCACCCGAGACAGTAAGCCGCCCTCCCGGGCGCCAACTTCGGGAAGCCAAACGCCTCACAAGCGTCCTCCCGACACAAAGTCCTAGCAAGGCCCGGACCTCGATCCCGCCTGCTCAGGCAACAAAGTCCGAAACTGTAAGCCGCCCTCCCAGGCGCTGACCTCGGCACCCGAGACAGTAAGCCGCCCTCCCGGGCGCCAACTTCGGGAAGCCAAACGCCTCACAAGCGTCCTCCCGACACAAAGTCCTAGAAAGGCCCGGACCTCGATCCCGCCTGCTCAGGCAACTAAGAACGAAGCCAGAGACATAACTTTGGCGAAAAGCAGAAGGAGGCCACCACAAAGAAAGCTCAACAAAGCTCGGGGGTCGAAAACCTACCCCGAAAGACGTGAAGTACGTCAGGTAACGACAAGATAACCGCCGGTGAGAAAACCGGAAACCAAGCCGAACCGCCTGGGATAATAGATACCTGCAACAAGAGAAAGAAGGGGTAAAACCGAGAAAAGCGGAAACCAACAGAAACGGTGAAATAAAGCCGACGCAACTCCAATCGAGGCACGTAGAAACGTGACATACAAAGCGGCAAGAAAGTCAAATATATACAAGCCACACCCAGAGGGCATCAGTCAAAATCCCACCACAGGCGGTGGGTACTACAAAACTCCGAAGAAACAAAAAGAGTACAAAAGAAAGAGATGCTGTGCTACTCCGCCCCTGGCCTCAGAACCGCGAGAGGTCGCCAGTGCTACTGCCGGCAGCGTCGTAGGCGCCTATGTAGTTCGCATGATCGCCAAATCCCTCCAGCGCGGCCAACGGGTCAGGGTGTACCGCCGGAGGAGGAGCCGGAATCGCCGCCACGTAGGGCTCGAGAGTCGCCCTGACGTGAGCCGGGAGATGGTATTGCTCCGTCAGGAACGCAACGGACAGCGGAACTCCTTGGTTAGACATCAACAAGGAGATGAAGACAGCTATAAAACACTCCCAGAAACGGGTGTCCTCTATCTCCGACATGCTGCTCCGTATGTTACGAAGATCGGCCTCCAACGCGGCAATACGGTTCCGAGTTGAAACAAGCGCGGACGCCGTCCTGTGGTACTCCACAGATCCGCGGGCCATCTGGCTCGCCAGTCGCTCGCGGGTCTCCTGAGCCTCGTGGAGTAAGCGGAAGGCAGTCGACATCCCTCCTGGCGAGATCTCGGCCCGGGAACGGTATTCCTGATTCTCACGCTCCAACGAAGCATTATGGGCGCGGAGGGAGGCTATCTCCTGCATGTACACCGCGTCCACCCGGAGATCTCGGGGTGGAACCGGAAAGTCGGAGCCGCTAGGGGGAAACACCGAGGGAATCTGCAAAAAATCAAACGAAGAATGAACCACAAAAAAAGGCAAAAACAGCTGAACAAGTTGTGCCAGAGACGGAAAATACCTGGGGCAAGGCTTGCCCGGTCGCGCCCAGCTCCTCCAGCGGAGGAGCATAATCGAAGACAGACGGTTCAGGAACCGTCCGTTAAAATCTGCCGCCCGGCACCGCCACGTGCGACGACGACGCTCCCACGGTAGTATAGGGGGCCTTCCCCTGTGAAAGGGACCCCCTCGGTGGGCGACGCTCCCCGTCGTCCCCTGTAGCTCGCGACGGCCAGCAAGGCCGGCTCACTAGGAACCCCGAAGTGGTCCTCCCAGAATCACCTGTGGTGACATTGTCTTCTCCAGCCATACCTGCAAAAAAGTAAAAAATAGAGTCAGATGACGAAGCAAATCAAGCTATGAAATTGCCAGCCAGGTGAAAAAAGAAACCGTGAAAAGACTGGGGCTCTTCCAAAGAACCCCAACGCGGTACCAGCAGACGATCAGCCGGAATCCACCCTGATGAAACCCACGCCGACCACTCCAGAAAAGGAGCCAAAAACTCAGGGGTCACCGACCTTGCCATAAAAAGGCTGCCAGTCAAAACTCCTGAAAGTCGGGCGAGAGCGGGGTGGAGGCGGAGCAAGGCGCAGAGGAACGGATCCCAAATAACCACATGGGACCCACACCCAGCGACTATGCTAGTCAGGATCCGAATACTGATGGTGGTCAGCAACGCTGACGCCCTGATCAGAATCAAGGACACACCAGTTTTCGAGACCTCGCATGCCCCAATAGAGACGGAGCATGAAGAACTGAAAGAGCTGATCGGCCGATAGAGCGCGACCGCGCTCTTCCCACCACATCGAATAACACCCGGCGATGAACCGACAAGCATCCGGACTAAGCTGAATCAGGTGCAGACCGGTGCAAACCAAAATCTCCTCCAACAATGGAGGGATCGGGAGAGATCGCACCCTAGGAGAGTTCAAATGGCAGGTTGTGAATCCAAGACGAATACTCTCCAGACGAACTGCCACCATCCCACCAGTAGGAAAGCTGGGCAAGGATCCCTCCGCCGGCGCGAAAACGCCCTCGACAGGGACCAGCTCCTCATCCCAAAAAAATTCCGCCAGGTCATCGGGAGAAACGATGCTCGGAACGTCAATATCGGAACAGTCCAAAGGCAGATCGAACAAGAACCTGGTAGGAGCCTTATGATCAGGATCAACCCGCCTCTTCACATTCCGATGAAAAATCAGACATGACCCGCCTGCTGTGACGGCTTTATGACGCGATCCGCTCGCGTCAATGGCGATAGGGCGAGTACCTGCAACAACCAAACGAGTATCCAGACCTGCCCCGGGGGACCTCTGACCTGGCTCAGAGGCAGGAGGCGAACCCCGAAGAGGGGTCCCGCCGGTCGACGTCAGCCCCACCGCGAGGGGCAATGAAGCGGAATGCCCTCTCGGAACCCCGCCGAGAGGTAAAGAAGATGGCCTGTCAGCACCAGCCGAAGAGGTTGGCATTGAAGACCTATCCCACCCGGAAGCAGAAAAACCCCGGGGAATATCCAGAGCAGGAAATTCAAATCCTGCACCCGGTCCAAGAATTAAGGCGCGGACTCCACCTGAAAAAGGAGGGAAAAGAATCAACGCGCCCCCACTGACAGAAATCTGTCCGGAACCCAGGCTGAAAAATCCCGGGCCCACGGAGAACCCGACAGGACCAATGGCTCCCGAAGAGGGAACCTCGACACCACGACCATCGGCCACCCTCCCAGAGGGCGGCCCCACCGCAGACCAAGTCACTCCACCTCCCCAGACCTCGGGGAGGCGGGAGCCGGCGGAAATAGGCCGCAGGGCTCCGCCACGGGCGACCCCGGCCCCTTCGGGCCCACTCGGGGCTCCCCCGACCCCTTCGCCACCTCCGACCTCAAGGCGGCTGCTCGCCGCCCCCGGCGGGACCGCCCGGGCCTCCCGAGTCACGTCGGACCCAACACCGGCGATAGGAGGCCCTGCCGCGCCATCGCGGGCCTCGTCGGACCCCCGCAAAGGGGCCGACACCGGCCAATCTCCCCTGGCTACGCCAGAGGGCGGCGACCCCACAGACAGGATCGCCGGGGCCACCCGGTCCTCGAAGGGCCTGGCTCCGGCCACGACTGCGAGCCCTGCTCCGGCGAAGGCGAGTTCGACCTCGCGCGATCCTCGCGAGGGGCTCAGCCCAGCCTGGCCACCGCCGGCCACCACGGCGCCCGACGGTCCCACAGACGAGACCGCCAGGTCTTCTCGGACCTCGTGCGGTCGGCCTCCGGCAGCGCGAGCCCTCCCGCACCGGCGAGAGCGAGCCCAACCTCGCCTGAAGCCCGCGGAAAGCGCGGCTCCGCCCGCTCTCCACCGGCCTCGCCACCGAGCTCCGCTTGCACCAACGGGCTCGCAGCGGCCCTCGGGCAACGTGGGGCCCTCCTCCATCGACGGCGAGTCGCGCGGCGCCACCTAGGGCTTGGCCGACCTCGCCTCCTCGCAGCCACCTCGCAGCCACCCTCCTCGCAGCCACCAGCGCTGCCCTCCTCCTCCACTGGCCTCGCCGGACCCGGGCGACCCCGATGAGGGTCCTCTTTGGCGACGGTGGACGCTGGCTGGGTGGCAGTGGCATCGGCCTGGCTCTGCATGAGAGATAGAGAGAAGTTCAAAGTTGATTCTTCACGAACCAACCCGACTTCCACTCGATTTTCACAAAAATCGATCCGAAAGGCATATTACAAAAATCGATCCGGGATCGGAAAATCTTTTCCCAGGGACTAAAAAACAATTAAAATATTGTCTTGGACCCCACAAAACAATCTTTTATTGCATTTAGGCCCCTGGGCCCTACTATAAATAGAGGCTGAATTCAGTTAAAACGGTAACTCATTCGAACTCTCTCGACTCGAGTTCTCTCTTTCTCTCTACCCCCGATATACTCGCCTCCCCTCAAATATTATACTAATGTTGAGCGTCGGAGGTGAATCAGGGGGTAACCCCCCTATTTCCCTTGACCTCGGGTGTTACCTTTTTCAGGCCTAAAAAGCGAGGCAATTCATAAAAGCGGAAGCCCTGGAGGAATTTTTATAAGATCACGACCCGCCTAATAGGCTCCGGTCCACGATGTGTCCAACCTATCTCCAGTCCATTACGCGGCTGTCGGGATAGTCTGGGGACAAGTGACGGGGCCCACTATTTAGGTCACAGGGTCAGGTCTGAGGAAATTCCTCTAAGATCCGGACAACCGAGGGATCACCCTGAGAGGGATCCAAAACCCCACCTCCCTTGTCTTTTAAAGCTCTATACGGCAGAGATTCCGTCCATTAGTCATCCCCGACTCCGTGGACAGTCCTGTCAGCCCAGACCTAAAGCAAGTCCAGTCAGGTGGCGAGTCTAATCCCCTGGATCCATTTATTGGACGAATGCACTCCCCCGCTCACTGGTACCCCCGATCCGCGTGGACTCCAGACTTGTAAAAAACCCGGCCTGGTCACATCTAGGCCCTGCGGTAACAGGTAGTGAGCCACCCCGATCGCCTGGACCCTGAGCGGCCACGAGACCTTCGATCCAAGAAATGCCAGAGACGCCGACTCAGAGTCCCCGAATCGGCCAAATCAAAACCTCGCCTTGAAATCAACGATGGCCACCCCGAAGTCAACGGAGTCAAAAGGAACGATCATTGACAGTAAAAGCCATCCAAGGCCCATACAAGAACCAACAGAAGCCCGCCACATCATCAGCGACTATTGGGCCAGGCCCAAAACTCACAACTTGGGCCTCAACAGTGTTTGATCCAAAAAACGGCATCAACAGACAGTATATTTTTGTAAAAATTAATAATAAAAGACATATTTTAAAGGGGACTAACATATTATTTTTATTGGCATATTATTAAGAAAATCATTAATCAGGTTAGCAGAGAAAAAAGATATATTAAAACGAGGGGCTACTTATAATTTTATATTGATTACAGATTCAGAATGTAATGAGATAGAGAGGGATAAGAAAAAAGAAGCAATAACTTTTTTATTTTATATATAAATACTATAAATATACACATTAGATTTAGACAACGAGGATAGAAATGTGAGGCCAATCAAAAACGAGATATAGAACTATGCATAGAAATGTGGGCCCATCACGATCTCAAAAGTTACATAATAGTACACTGTACAAACTACAAAGCAGCAGTTAATATATATAACTATGTATGTATAATCTTGAAGTGAGGCCTTAAGAATTTATGGCCTTGGGCCGTTGCCAAGCTGCCCTACCTGTCACAACAGGCTTAAGCGGGCACACTCGCAAGACGCCCGTGCGGCACTCGGAAAGTTCGTTAACCGAGTCAGTCATCCACACGTTTGTCGCCATCACTGGTTTCACCCTCCCTTGGTTTCATCAAGAGAGCGGCTTCAGCTCTCGACCGGCACTACGCCACAGGTAACGGGATGGCAAGTCACGGACTGCCGTAGTCGCCTTGCCCTTCGTTACCGAAGCCCACCTAATCCACCCTTACACTTCGACATTCTACCCGGATTTAACCTAGCGATGGTTTCCCCGACAAGACTTGTCCCACCCCAATCCTACCCTGACTTTAGGGGTGTGACACTACCCTTGGGCCGGGCCTGAATTCATCACGTAGTCGTTTCTATCAACGTCTTCTCAAATCCTCGGGAGATGTTGATGGTTTTCAAAGAATGAGGCTAAAAGGGTTCCACCCAATCAACTACGCAAGGCGATCTTGCAATGATCATAATTCTCAAGAGCAATGACCATCTACAAAGAAGTAATAGTAGATCATTAATCATCAATTATATGACAGAGTTGTGTTATCGTCTATAACTTTTGGGAGAGCCCGCTTCTATATGCTTTTATATGTTATTGTAATCATTATCTATTGTCGTTGAAACTTCGCCGTCGTTGAGGAAAGTACATTGGCAAAAACACCAAAATTTCACTTAACTTGATACACATGTTCCAATATTATCTTTAAACCCCTTATTGGTGATTAATCTGGGTAAAGGGCTCCACAAAAATATAATTTACATTAGATCTCGCGATCAACTTCAGTACCAAAACATCGTGTTTCTTTGCTTTTCAGTTTCACGTTTCTTTTGGTTTCTTGATTTCGTTATTGGCAAATTGAACTAATTGACTTTGCAAACCCTAAGTATGAGTAATCTTGATTTAATGAGAACTATATGAGTAAAGGACTATCAATATTAATAAAAAAAATGTACATATGTTACTTGGTGGTATACCTGTATTTTGGTTTTCATCAATTTGCTACTATGATTTGAACTTGAGCTTTACACTAAATAAAAACTAGGGTGAAACTGGAGCCGGGAGATTTTTATTTTCTTAGTACCTATCCCAAATATTCGAGAAATTTAATTATGGTACCGGTTCTCGCTTCTTCTTCTTTTTTTTTTTTTTTTTTTTTTTGCATATTTCCCGCTTTTTTTGAAAACCGGAACCGGAACTGTGAAAAAAATAGTGAAAAAAAAATAGTGATAATATTTGAAGCACTCTGTCAAGCCGTAGGAGAGGAAGGCTTGGTGAAGAGTGTTGAGGAGTAGTCTACAAAATTGTTGACAATCGAAATCGGAACCCTAAATCCCCAATCCAAATCGCAAGAGGAAATCGAAATGTCTTGAGAGAGAGAGAGAGGAATACCTTGACAATGCATATTTGGCCGTAAGAGAGGAAGGCTCGGCGTCGGCGCGCTGTTGGAGGAAGAGGAGAATGAGTCGCAAGCAAGAATCGCAGGGGAGAGAGAGAGGATTCGTGTAAGGAAGAAGGAGGCTGATGAAAAGTTGAAAATGAACCCTAGTTTTTACGGGTAAAAACGACCTTAAGTGAAACAAACGACATGTGAAACTAAAACGACATTAAAAATAATAAATTAAAAAAACGACGTGTAGTTTAAAGCCGGAATTGATACAATAAATTGGAAAAAACGGTTTTGATTCTCGGTTCCGGTTCAGAAAATTGGGAACCGGGAAGTACCGGTTTAAAACACAATTTCCCAATTTTTTTAAACCATTCCGAAACCGGTAAACGGTGACAAAATTTTCAGCCCCAGTAAAAACTATATATCCATAAAAAAGTTAAGACGAGAAATGTGGTTGATCATGAAGTTTATTGAATAATTAAATCAACGATTGATCTCAAAATCTTATTCCCGATTTATATAGTTATTCACGTTGTATATTTAATTAAGAAAAGATCTTCCTTCCGATTTATTTAAGTTTTTAAAACAGCAATCAACATAAATTGATAGAGCAAAACGCTTGAGTAGCATTAAACTATTTCTAACATGGATTGCACGTAGTCGATTGCCAAGTAAATATAACTGTCATTCACCAATTAATTATATATAATGATGAAATATATCACGAGCTAGTTTTTTTTATTTCCTCTCTGGAACTATATATAAGTGAAATACAAATTGCAAAATCTCATCAATTAAAAAGCACTTCGAAGAATCAGACAGGCATTTCTCAGATTCTAATCTGAACTCATTCATCAGCTTCTTCGTTGAGAAAATGGTATATTTCATTCATTTGAGAAACTCATGCGTGATATTATGATTCTTTGAAACGATATTCCTGCTATTTTTAGATTGCGCACCGAGGCCGACTTTGTTCAAACTAACTTTATTTGTGAGGTTTATAAATTTGGCCATATCATTATTAATGAAAAAAAGTCTTTGAATTAATTTCTAAATCTTAGTTAGTACTGTCATTTTTTTTTTCAATTGAGTGGCACTATCAGTCAAAGTTACAATGTACTCTCGCATTACTAGATATATTTAGTGTAAGAACATGCAAAGTTTACATTGTAAAGGGGGTAAGCATTTTGCTTCACGTGACTTCTTGGAGAGGTGAGTAGTGGTGTTACCATTAGGTCAAGCAAGCTTGGTTGTTACTATTGTCATCTTAAAAGGTTCATTATTCAACTTTAGAGCGTGAAAAGCTTATGGTATTTTTGTAGTTAACAACACATTCTAAAAAGTGAATAAAATTATACATTGTTTAATTTTCAATGTGAAGAAACTTGATCGATCTTCAAATCATGGGGTCATAGTAATAATTATATAACTATAGCAAGATATCCAAATTCCGGCATATATATATATATATATATATATATATATATATATATATATATATATATATATATTTACATTTTCTTGTGGGATAAGTTCATTTTTGATAGAAAGAGCGTAATTCCATGGCTATTCAATTGGTTCCGTTAGCATGACCGGATGTCTTGAAAAAAATGAGAATAAGTCTAAAACCCCTAAATTTTTAGATATTTATAAAAATAAAAATATTTTGAATGATATTACATCGGGTTATTTCGAATGTAAAAATAAAAATATTCCTTTGTTGATAATTATCTTAAAGGGGTAGACATAATTCTATATATACAGGGCAGTGAGAGCTTTAAGGAAATGAAAGTTGTTCTGACAAAGCCGTTGTGGATAGAAGACGACTCGAGCAATGATGCCGGAGCTTCTAATGTGTTAAAAGGGGTTTTGAGTATAGTTAAAGGCATAAAACCTGGATCAGATCTCACCAAATTACAGGCAAGTTAGAATTACTATCTTTTCATTTTTTTTAGCTCATTTGTGTTTAATCTAACTTTTTTTTTTTTTTTTTATGTATATTTATAAACACGAGTAATGATCTAAGCTGTTAGATACATATATACTGTGTAACCATAGTTGTATTTGAACAGTTCAGACTTTTTTGAGATCGATGATATAAATACGACTTAACTTAGGAACCGGACATTTATAACTAAAAACATAAAATATTATTATGGTACTTTGTTAATTAACATAAATTATTTGGACCATAAAAAAATAAAATATATCATGATATAAATACGACTTAACTTAGGAACCGGACATTTATAACTAAAAACATAAAATATTATTATGGTACTTTGTTAATTAACATAAATTATTTGGACCATAAAAAAATAAAATATATAGTTTATTATATAAGATATATTTTATATTCTCCAAATTAATCAATGTTTTTAGCATCTGGATAAAAAGAACATCAACCATACATTTGTGTAAATTATTACTTATAGACATTATTATATGAAACGAACTTAAGGTAAACGTAGAAAATTACTTCAACATATATAGTAAATAATGGATACGAGGACATGAACTATTCAATATAATAGAAACTAAATAAAATACTCTTAAGCCAATTACGATAAAGTCGTTCAGGATGTTGGTGGCTCTTCTAAGTATATATAAAAAATCAATATAATAAATATATGATCTAATATATTTAATAATAATTAAAGAAGTTGTGGATTCCCATTCAGTAAAGTTATATGACTAACACGACAATGATTATATATATATATATTTTGTTGTGACTTTATAATAATTTATAAGTTTATCAACTATAAACTCAAATTATTATTATTGATTTCTTAAATTATGAGTATTTAAATACATCAATTGGGTAAAATATATCTTGAAGATAAATTATTCCAATATAAGTTTTAATTCTTCAAGGTACAAAGCAAAAATCTAAACTTCAAAAAATGGATACCGCTTAAAAAATCAATTTAATTTTATTTGTTTATCAAAGAGTAACGAATTCACACAAAAATCATTCATGAATATTAATAACATGGAGGGGTTTTCTATAAGGTAACATATAATTATACTATTCTTATAGTAATAAATTGATGATCTTTTTTTTTTTTTTTAAATAGTAATAAATTGATGAGGCTTAAAATTGGAACACATTAAATTGATGAATAACGAGCCTGAAATTCAAGTGAGCAAAATAGCCAAAAATATCAAAATGACTTAATATGGTGCGTAAAAAGTATTAATCAAAATTTGAACTAACAAATTAGTCCAACACTAAAACTGGCCCAAAGCCAGCGCATTAAAACTCGAATTCGATATATATATATATATATATATATATATATATATATATATATATATATATATAATAGCTCTAACGACCCTGATAATTATCATAATAATAAAAAGGTTATGTTGATGAAAGTCCGAGGTTATTTGAGGCGTTGCATGTAGACTTATATAGCTACAATTTTATCATAGTTATAGGTAAAGAAGTCCAACATCCACATCAATTTTATTACTTTTCACCGATTGTACGAACAAACTTCGGTGTGAAAAACAGTTTTTCTTTTGAAATTGAAAGATGAACAAGGTTCAATAGTTAACATATTTCTTTGCAATATATCATACAGATCCCGCCGCAATTCAACATTCCAAAGTCACAATTACAGAGTTATGGAGAGTCAGTGTACTGTGTTGCTCAAGGCGTCGACATGATGGCAAAATGCAATGGTGGTGAAACCCCAATAGAGCGATTAATTGCCGTAATAGCGTTTAATATCTCTAACCTCAGACCATGGACTTTCACACTGTCTCCTTATAGCCCCGTTCTTGGAGAGACCCACCACGTCTCAAATGGATCTCTTAATATTCTTCTCGAGCAGGTACTTAAATATTTATCACCCCAAGAAACTAAATTCTTTAAATTATATCCGTTTTGGAAACGTAATGTTCACATAAAAATCATTATCTTATTAAAGTTTTATTGTTAATTTTCTGAAATATTTGAAATTGAAAAATTATTGGGGGAAGATTTCACATCATCCACCGGTTAGTGCTTTACATGCAACAAATGAGAAAGAGGGAACTCAACTGCTATGGTGTCAACATGGAGCCCCAAAGTTTTATGGTTTGTACTTGTCCCTTTCTATTTCATGGAGCTCATTAGGGTTTCTATAATTTTATGTAAGAATGCATGGTTCAGGTACTAGTGCAATGATTCAATTGAAAGGAAAAAGGCAGCTGAAACTGATGAGGCACAAAGAAACTTACACATCGAACTCTCCGAATGTTGTATTCAAGTTTCTTCCGATGCCGAGAGTTGAGTGGAACGGCAATGAGAAAATCGTATGTGAAGAGAGTGGTCTCGAAGCTGAGTTGAATTATGGAGGAAGGTCCTTCTTCGGTATCGCTGGTCGCGCAGGCGCCGCGAGCGCGGTCAAAGGAAAGATTTTCGACTCGTCGCGAAAGCCTCTTTTCGAGATCAATGGCCATTGGGACAAGTTAGTAATTTTTCACTGCAGAATGATTTAGTACCGACCTAGATCACAATAAATTAATCTCTTTGCTAAAATTCTAAGAAGTAAATAATTGGTGTGGTGAGACCGTAATGAGTAACTCCAAATCTTTAGTACTTACATGTTTCATAATGCAGGACTGTCACAATACAAGATCACAATACAAAAGAGATCAGAACCATATACGATGCAAAAGAAGTCATGTCAAATCTTCAAACTCCGATAGTTGTGGATCCAAAGGTAACATCATTCTTAACATATACTGAATGTCATATATACGTTACGAGACTTAATCATGTTTTCTCAATCAACAGGGAATTTGGGAAACCGAATCTGCTGTTGTTTGGAGTGATGTAAGTGAAAGTATCATAAACAACGACTGGGCCTTGGCAAGTAGCTCGAAGAAAGCTGTGGAAGAGAATCAAAGAAGATTGTTGAAGGAGAGACAATCGAGAGACGAGACTTGGGTTCCAAAGCACTTCAATGTGTCTTATAGCAAGGAATCCGGTTGGGAGTGTTCTCCCAAACAAGAGTCTGTCCCAAAAGCTCCGATTATTGTCGGTTCTCATGCTTTATGAGTTTCTAAGTTCGTTATTTTTTACATTGTTTATTTAATACATGTTTATTTAAAACATGTTAAACATTTTCCCTTAACAAAATGTGCATTGTATAAATGGGCAAGATAACAAAATTGTTACCTCTTCCCTTTTGAACGCCAAATAATTGATTATATCCTTTCCCAAATTTCATCACGATAAATTTATATTAGATTATTTGCTTAATACGAGAATTGTGTGTGCCTACATATTATATATTTACGATTCCAAGTACAACTAGATTTAGTAAACTGAACATTTACTTCTAATATAGGAATTATATATTTATGTTTTTTTTTTCTTTCTCAAATATATGCATGATAATCATTAAATGAAGCGCATTGGTCCAATATCTGATTGGATTATTGTAACTACGGATTTCTTTATAGACATTGAAAATTGTGATGAAAAAAAAAAGAAATGAACACGGGGCGCTTTCAGTTTGTAATCCTAAATAAGGTACAACGGATTCAAATCTCCATGAGACTCAAATGACTGTCTCTTTTACATAAATCTAAATTTGGCCAATAGTGTCACATGTTCTTACACTAAATATATCTAGTAATGCGTGAGTGCATTGTAATAATTGTATTGAAACGACACGTGCCATAAGAAAGTCATGTACTTGACATTTTTGGAGCGTTCTGAAAGGTGTCTATGCATTGGCCAAGTTTTTCTTTTTTGCATAGGCCAATTTCAATAGGATACATCTTTTGACTCAATTGTCCGATTTATAATTATCGCACACAAAATCTAAGCTATCGACAATATACCTTTGTTGTTAGAGGCTCCGCCATGAGGCGTAAATGTTCTGTTTTAGTGTTTTCTTGACAACTTCCATGTTCTTTATGCGGTTTTCTATTTTTTTGTCGTTTTGTTTTATGATTTCTTGGTTTAGAGTTAGACTATGTAAGAATTTACTTATCTCTGTTACGAGATTTGTTTAATTTGAAAACTTTCAATTTCTACACAACTGGTGCTCTTGAAAGAATAAAAGTTAGGGTTAGTGAGAAAAATGCCCATTTCATATACAAACCTTTTTAAAAATGCCTAAAAAATTTAATACAATTTAAAACTACCTATTTATAGATTTGTGGACAATTATAATCTTCCTATTTCTTAAATAATTTTTAATTAATATAGTTTAGCTAAATTATTTTTTACTAATCCTTTTAATAGGAGAAGATATATTGAATTATATGTAATTATTCTCATTCTATATTTTATAGGAAATGAGAATTGATTTAACATAAGTAAAAGTCCTCAATTGTAGAGCGAGAACATATAGTATAATTTTCAAACTCCAACTAATAAAATGTTACTAATCCCATTTTATAGAAAATATTAATGGATGTTAACACCTAAATGATATTGAATAAATTGCTTAAAATAACCAATTACAAGGGAAGAGTGAGTGAGCTCGAGAGTGTATTTGAACGACTCCGTTTGAGATTCTAGTGGATCATATTTGCAAGCGGCAAATGGATGTACCTCCCGCATTGGGGGCGAACCACTATAATCTCCGGTGTCATTTTATTTCGTTTCTCGTAATTTTTCGTCTTCGGTTCAAGGGGATTTGGTGCTTATTCCCTAACAACTGGTATCAGAGCAACCGGGTTGTATTTCAATCTAGAAGACGATGGGTGAAAACGATGGGTTAGTGCAAAGGTTGAAGTTCGATGGTTCGGACTACGCATTTTGGAGAATTCAAGTCGAAGACTACCTTTACGGCAGAGAGCTCAATCTTCCTTTGCGTTCAAAACCAGAGGATATGGATGAGGCGGAATGGGCTCTCCTCGAGAGAAAAGTGCTCTGTGTTGTGCGGTTGACGTTGTCGAGGAATGTCGCGCACAACGTGGCGAAGGAGAAGACCACGGCGAGCATGATGAAAGCTCTCTCCGATATGTTCGAGAAACCCTCGGCAAACAACAAGGTATTTCTCATGAAGAAACTTTTCTATTTGAGAATGGAAGAAAGTGGATCTGTAGCTACTCACTTGAACGAATTCAACACCATAGTCATTCACTTGTCGTTCGTTGAAATAGATTTTGATGATGAAGTTTGTGCCCTGATTTTATTGGCGTCTTTACCACCGAGTTGGTAATCGATGAGGGCAGCGGTTAGTAACTCAGTGGGTACTGCCTAGTTAAAGTTCAACGATGTCAGAGATCGTATTCTTGCAGAGGAAGTTCAGAGAATCTTTTCAGGGGAAGAATCGTCGAATTCTGCGTTGCACGTTAAACACAGAGGCAGAGGAACCGAGAAGAGCCAAAACCGGAACAAGGGCAGATTAAATTAAAGGAATGGCAGAGGTCAGTCAAGATTCGGATGAAAAATGGAGTGTTGGAATTGTGGTAAAACAGGCCACATGAGGAAATATTGTAGAGCTCCAAAGAAGAAACAAGACAACAGAGAAGATGCCATAAATGCGGCTACGGAAGAAGTTGGGGATGCGTTATTCTTGTCGGGCGACAATCGGGTTAGTGTAGTTGTTGATGATAAGGGTGATGCGCTATTGTTGTCTGTTGATAGCCCATTGATAGTTGGGTGCTTGATTCGGGAGCTTCTTTCCACACTGCTCTGAACAAAGAAAAAATGGAGAACTACGTTGCGGGGAACCTCGGGAAAGTCTATTTGGCCGACGGCATACCACTAGATATTCTCAGTACCGGGGACATCACCTTGAAGATGGCAAACGGACGCACGTAGAAGATTAAGAAGGTTCGACATCTGCTGAAACTGAAGCGCAACTTAATTTTGGTAGGTTAACTCGACGGAGAAGGCCACACGATAACCTTTGGTGGTGGAGCGTGGAAGGTAGCAACGGGTGCCTTGGTCGTTGCCTGTGGCCATAAGACCGGCACCCTTTACATGACGACAAGTTGTTCCGACTCGGCCGCGCTCATGGACAATTCCAACAAGTGTGAGTTGGGGCACAATCAAATCGGACACATAAGCAAGACAGGTATGAATATTCTCGTGAAATAAGGAAAAAATTTCGAGCTCAAGTCGGTGGACCACCATTTGTGCGAGAGTTGTGTGCCTGGGAAACAACGTCGAGCTAGTTTCTCAAATGAAGGGGGAGAGTTGAAGACCGAGAAGTTAGAATTGGTTCACACGGATGTGTGGGGACCGGCCCCGGTTTCTTCCCTCGGAGGGTCACACTACTACGTGACGTTCATCGACGACTCAACAAGAAAGCTTTGGGTCTACTTCGTGAAGCACAAGTCCGATGTGTTTACCGTTTTCAAGAACAGGAAAGATTTGGTTGAGAATGAGAAAAACATGAAGTTGAAGAGTCTGAGATCTGACAACGCCGGAGAGTACATTGACGGAAACTTCAAGAGATATTGAGCCGAACATTAGATTAAGATGGTGAAGACAATCCCCGGAACACCTCAACAAAACGGGGTAGTGGAGAGGATGAACCGGACCATAAATGACCGTACAAGAAGCATAAAGTTACATTCTGGGATACCGAAGACGTTGTGGGCCGATACGGTTAACACCACGGTGTACTTGATCAACCGAGGACCATCTGTTCCATTAAATTTCCTAATTCCAGAAGAGGCTTGGAGAGGGAAGATGGTAAACCTTTTGTCATTTGAAAGTGTTTAGTTGTTTGTCTTATGTGCATATTGATGCCACTTCTAGAAGTAAGCTTGATGCAAAGTCTAAGAAATGTTATTGGCTATGGTGACTCCGAGCTTGGTTATCGTTTCTCGGATGACCAAAACCGGAATATCCTCCGAAGCAGGTTCATCACCTTCGATGAACAAGTGTTATACAAAGACAAGCTTCGAGAAGTCTCAGAAAGCCGCGTAACGGAGTCGCAAAGGGCTGATTTGAATGAGTTTCCGGCACACGAGTCGCAAAGGGCTGCCCTGTAAGTGGGAGAACAAGCAGCCGAAGAAGAAGAAGATCAGCATGAGAGTGATGGACAAGACAATGAAGAATTTGAACCCTCGTCAAGTCAACAAACGCCGATCACCGAGCTACGCCGATCTTCTCGGGTGAGAAGGCCAACGCAAAGGTTCTCACCATCGCTCAACAATATTTTTCTCATTGATAAGGGTGAACCTGAGAGCTATGAAACATGGGAGTTAGCCGAGCTATCGGCGAAAAAGAAGGAGTTACACAACAAGTGGGTCTACTGGATAAATGAAGAACACGGCGAGAGTAAGCGCTACAAAGCGTGGTTGGTTGTGAAGGGCTTCCAACAAAAAGATGGCATTGACTACACCGAGATTTTCTCTCCGGTTATCAAGTTGGTAACTATCTGAACCGTCCTTGGATTAGTAGCGAAAGAAGATCTACACCCTCAACAAATGGATGTGAAGACGGCATTTCTTCAAAGGGATTTGAAGGAAGAGATCTACATGAAACAACCAGAAGGCTTCGAGGTCAAAGGCAGAGAGAAGATGGTGTGCAAGCTCCAAACAGTTTGTACGACTTGAAAAAAGCTCCGAGACAATGGTACAAGAAGTTAGACTATTTCATGAAGAAAGCCGATTTCGTGAGGTGCGAGGCAGATCATTGTTGCTATTTAAAGAGACTTGAAGACTCTTACATGATTTTTCTCCTCTACGTCGATGACATGCTTATAGTGGGAGCAAATCTTCATGAAATCGAGAAATTGAAGAAAAGATTTTCAAGGAAATTTGTGATGAAGGATCTCGGTGCCCCAAAGCAAATCCCCGGGATGAGGATTATCCGAAGCAATGATGAGTTGAAACTTTCACAAGAGGATTATGTGAAAAATATCATCAAGAAGTTCAACATGGAAGATGCCAAGCCAGTTGGAACTCCTTTGGGTAGCCACTTTCGGTTATCTAAAGATGACTTGCCAAAGACCGAGGAAGGGAGGGCACACATGGACAAGGTTCCATATGCTTCGGCTATCGGGAGCCTTATATACGCGATTGTATGTACGAGGCCCGACTTTGCACATGCAGTGGGAGTTGTCAGCCGATTTATGAGCAATTTGGGCAAACAACATTCAGAAGCTGTGAAGTGGATTTTCAGGTACCTCAAGGGAAGCTCAAGTTTAGTGTCATGCTTTCGGAAGTCCATCTCGGGGCTTGAATGGTTCGTCGATGCGGACAATGGCGGGGACGAAGACAAAAGAAAGAGCACATCCGGTTATGTTTGCACATTCGAAGGTACTGCAAACAATTAGCTTTCAAGGTTGCAAAAGATCGTTGCTATTTCTAGTTGTGAAGCCGAGTATGCGGCTATAACGGAGGCTATGAAGGAGATGATTTGGCTTCAGTATTTTATACAACTTCGGTACCACTTCATTAGATCGGTCTTGGAGGACGAGGTGCTAGTTCTCGAGAAGATCGCGGGAAGTGAGAATCCCACGGACATGTTGATGAAGGTCGTTCCGTACGAGAAACTGAAGTTGTGTGCAACTTCAGTTGGGCTCCTCGAGTGATGATCGGATCCGCCGCATGCAAGCTTGGAGACGGGTGATTTCAATTAGTCTTCAAGTGGGAGATTGTTATTATGTGAAGCCTAATTCAATTGGGAAAGTGATGATTAGCCTAGGGATAATTTTGGTATTTTCTCTATATGCTTTTAGACTATCTTGATGGAAAATTTGTCTTCATGGACAAGCTTTGACCTTAGGGTTTAAAACATAGAGCTCGGTGGGTTTTCTTCTCCATTAGAGAGAGAGAGAGAAAGCTTTGTGTGAAAAGTTAAGAGAGAAAAGGCTTGGGTTATGAGGTCTTTGTTTCAGCAACCATTTCTGCTCGTGGGTGTGTTGCTCTTGCTGTGGGGACAACAAGAAGATGTTGGACATATTTTCTAATATGCCCTCTATTCAGATGCTAATTCCGCTTCATTGAGATTATTGCTTAACTTTCTATTAAAGACATATAACTTATTAATGATAGTTCTTTATATATATATATCGAAAAAGATATTATAAAATTAAATGTTTTCATCACATAAGTATACGAACAACTTACTAAATATGCTAAGTCATCACACAGTGTCTATGCGCGAAGAGGTATTGACTTACATAGGTTCGAAACTTAAAAGTATCCATGATTAATAATTAGAAAATGGGAACTTCTAATTTGGGCTAACCATTGGTAAACTCAAAGAGCACGTTGGGTGCAGATTCTATACCGAATCAGGTGCTGGTCCTGCACATTTGAGTTTTACCAAGTATTGGAGGGGTCTTCGTACTGGATGGACAGACTTAACACCTGAAATCATCAAGTAAGACCGTCACTGATGAAAGTACGATTAAGTCACAAAGATTGTCAGATGGAATCGATTGATATCCTGAACATCATGGACTTGTGCGGTTTAACTCACATGATCTTTAATATGATCGTTACGGAATACACTGGTATTCTCAATTACTTTCATATTAGGATCAGAAGGTTTGATCGTATAAAGTTGCATGGATGCAGATATTGAATAGACACTTATGATTTTCTTTATAATGTTTTGGAGAAACAAACAAGCACTCATGTACATATTATTGGCTTAATAAACCAATGAGTGAGTGGTTTGTAGGATTCATTAAGATAAAGATAGTAACATCGAAAGGGAAGGTACGACAGCTAGTACCCTAACGATGGTTTAATCATAAATAGGTAAATCAAAGTACCAAAATATCTGATTATCAATGGATCCCTGTGTCAGGGTTATTGTTAAATATTATTATTCAAGAGATTTATTTCAACTTCGAGCTATAGTGGAATGTAACCGAAGTTGGTGAAATTCTTCATTTCACTTAAGGTTGAATGATATGTCCATTAGTCCCCTTTGTAGCTCCACAAGAGTAAACACCGCAACCTTATTAATTCTATGAATATTTGGGTGGATTTCAATAGAATATTTCCAGGACTTAATTCAGGAAAAATCTATTTTTCTTTATAGGCAAAAGTACCAAAGTTTTGGTACGGTCTAGAAAAGTGAAAAATTGTTTTTTCGAATTTCATTACCAGACTCTCCAGTCTGGTAGATAGTTGAATTATAAGAAGATAGAAATTTTAATCGTGTCATTCCGACACGCTGAGAGAGAGTTATGCTAAAATCTAATCCGACTAAAACCCTGATTAGGGTCTGTTTTGGGCTGCGAATTCGAAATAGAATTAAATACACGATCTGATATCAGTTGTATTTAATTAATAATATAATTTTAATTATTGTATTTAATTATCAATATTTATTGATGATTAATTATAATTAAAAATATTTATATCAGATTTGTTTTTAAACCCTAAAATCGATTTTCAACAATATATTTATTTCATTTTTTGAATTAATTCAAAATTAGATAATATAAATTGAAATAATGGAGATATTATATCTTATCCCAAGATTTAAATCTTTGATAAAACAATTTAAATAAGATTTGATTATTATCATTATCTGATTAATTTAAATAAAGATATTGAGTGAATATTTCCAGGTGGTTAGGATTTGTTTTAACCTATAAATAGGCTAAAGCTAAGATCACAAAAAACACTTTTTTTTTCACAAGAAAAATGTTTTTCTCTTTCTTTTCTCTCTACGATTTTTGCTCCTCAAAGCTAGAGGAAATCCGGTTCCGGTCAAGGCCTCTTGATGTTCGTGGTCACCTTAGGAGCCCACACATCCTAGCGGTCTAGCTCCGGTGAATACATCGAAAGACTATTAGGAGAATGCGGAAACATCAAAATCGGCAGAAGCTTCATCAAAGTCAGAAAAAACGTTGTGAGGAATTCGTCTCAGGTATATTCGATATTTATTGATGATGATAATTATTTATATGCTCAATCCCGTAAATCGATTCGTTGTATGATTGAATTAATTTTGTTTGATGAAATCGAAAAAGTTTATGATCCGGGATTTGGAAAATTTATTTGTATCGTGTAATACCGGATAGGGTAAATTTAATTATGGCCCATAACATAATTAATTTTAGTTTTATTATGGTACAGGACACAACAAAAGGTTACTCTACGTGTTTGCATGATTTGTTTATCCGTAAAATATTCGTTGCCTATTCTTTATCGGTTACATTTGTTAGATAAGATAGATTAGGAAAAACCCAGACTGACAATTGGTATCAGAGCCCGTAAAATCATTAATAAATCTTTTTTTTTTTCGATTTAGATAATATTGAGTTAATTTGAAAAAAATATTTATTATTATTTTTCATTTAAAATAATATTTTTGTATTTTTTCTGATTTAATTTTAATATTTAAAATTGAATTAATTAGATTCGGTTTAAAAACCGAAATCGTGAATTAGAAGAGGTAAGGATCAGGTTAGGGTATTTACCCGAGGATACCCGGGAACCTCACACGGGATAAGTACAGGATCGAGGCTACGTGCCTTGGAAGTCGCGGATAGAACTCGGGACCGAGGAAAATATGCCCGGGAAGTCCGGAGCAGCATACCGGAACTGGCAGCGTAACTTCTAGGGATCTGGTTAAGCGTTGTCCCGAGAAAAGCGGTGGCGCGCAATGGACCCGGCAGTGGAAACTCGGGAGCGACTAGGGTTTTGGTTAGGAACCCGGCAGCGGAAATCTCGGGTACTGCCGAGGAAGCCAGTACGTGTTTCCTGGTAGGGTTCGACAACGAAAAAACGGTCCTGCTCGCGGGAAACCCTAATGGGCTGTAGGGTTTAAGGCCCAAACCGGATATTTGATTTAGCCTTTGGTTTTTAGGCGATGATTGGGCCAGTGGTCGGTGCTATGGATCCGCAATGATGCCCCGAGCCTAATTAAATTTATTTTAGTTATATATTTGATTTAATTTTGTATTTTGAATTATGATATAAATTTAATTAATTTTATTTCAAATCTAGTTTTTATTTTTATAAGTTTGGGTAAAAAAAATTTGTTTTAGCCAAATTAACCCAAATTTGAAAAATAATGATTTGAATTTAATTTTGATTTAATTTATTAATTTTGATTTTATTTTTGTATTTTGCAAACCCTAATTCGTTTAAAAATAAAATAAAGGCTTAATTAATTTTTTTAATTAAGAATTAAAATTGGATGATTATTTTCTTGTTGAATTTAATTATTGTCCTTTTTAATTAGTATTTTCATAAATATTAATTTAACTGATTATCCATTGTTTTATCACCAATTAAATTAATTCATAATATGATTAATTGTGCATATTTGGGATATGTACAATTGGGATTTATCGGGAAATTCATAATTGAGCATAGTAATAGATAATTAATCAATGAATAATTTCGCTTGATAAATTACATATAAATTCTCAAACTTGTGTTCGTGGCTTAGAAAGAGGGAATCATAAGTGGGGCCAGTTCACCATCCACTTATGGGTGACTGGTTAGGACCCCTCCCATCTACCTAGGGAACTAAGGTTCGGTATATCACTACCGTAATTGTCATGTGATTTTATTCTAGGTTCTTAGTATACTCAGTATATGATAATAACCTAGGATTTAAGCTTATTAAGAAATTAATGTGAAGCTCAAATGAGCTTATTGAAAACGATAGGATGATTTTAATTCCGGATAATTAAAACGTAAGTTCCTAGTTTATAGATCAGGTTAGATAACATTTTATCTTAGATACCATAATTTTTTTTTTGAATGATCTTATCAAGAGGTAAGCATAGAAAAGGTCTCCATAGTTTCCGGTACAAAGAAAAGTTTCATAACACCTCGTCTCAGCTAGATCTGGCCTCCTTTGGAAAGGTTTAAGTTAAAAAACTTTGTAAGTCACCGTATTGGTCTGATTATAGAATAAGGTGATCAGATGTATTTCAACGACCGTGTGTTAGCTACATCTGATCCCCTAAGGGCGGTGTCTGTTTGAGTTAAGTCTCTGATCTGAAAACTGTGGATTGCTCTTCAGTGTAAACGATTTTACCATTGCATGACCGATCTAGAAGGTAGTTAGTTCACGGGAAACTAAGTTTTGATTTTAGTGAACTAATTTAGGCCGAGATAAGCCCATTTCAAATAGTGCGTGGTTAGTATGTCGGCAAGGCTGCAACCACGTATCAGGTGTTAAACTACCTTAGAATAGAAATTAGAGGTTTTACAATGTTTACCTTTTTCGAACATTGTAAAGTTCTTCTATTCTTAAAAATTCGAATAAAACATTTCATCTATATTGAATTTTAATAAGTTTTCTTTATGAATACCTAGAATGACAGAGCCTGTTTACATATCGTTCGACGACGAAAATCTTGATAAAAGTCCTATTTCACACTTCGATTCATACGTCATGAGCGCTTTCATACTCCCGTGCACGGGACAAATGGTTTTCGATGATACTTCTTCAGACGACTTAAGTGACTCAAGTGAATACCTAGGATGACAGAGCCTATTTACATAACGTTCGACGATGAAAAGCTTGATAAAAGTCCTATTTCACACTTCGACTCATACTTCATGAGCGCTTTCAGACTCCCGTGCACGGGAAAAATGGTTTTCGATGATACTTCTCCAGACGACTCAAGTGACTCAGATTCGATTCAAGGAATATTTCAGGAGGATCTTGATATCCTTCTAGACAAGAGAATGAGTGAAGATGAACCGCGTGACACATCTTTGGAGAACTTCAAAGTTTCTCTAGAAGAGACCGTCACAGTCACAGAACAGCATGACACGCCTCTGGAGAACCCCACAGTTCCCCTAGATGAGACAGTCAGAGATGCATAGATGCATGACATACCTCAGGAGAACTTAACGGTTCCCCTAGACGAGACAGTCGGATATGCACATTGGAGTTACGAACCTCTGGAGACCTATCAAGTTCCCGAGAAAGAGACAGTTCAATACAACACAGAGAACCCTACTACTTTATATCTTGCTTATGATGATGATTGATCATACGTCAATAAGATGTTTAATCGTTATCATAAAAAGGATAATAAGTACAAAAGAGATCTCATGAATAGAACGCAAGATGAAGTCATCAGACTTAATCAACGAGTCACGATCATGGAGTGCTTAATGTCTCAAGTAAAATGTCAAAAAGCCCAAAGCAAAGAAAGAAAAAAAGCATATTATCAAGTACCAACATGTTACTACTGTCACCAACGAGGACGTGTTGTACAAGATTGCCGCCAGAAAAAAAGAAATAGAGGATGAAAGGTGATTCATCACTATCCTCAAGTTAATTTTATTGGAGGGATCGTAAATCCTAAGTCCATAGATTAAAGTTTAACATACTCGTTTTTTCTAATCTTGCAAGTATCATCTAAAAGGTTTTCGAGTGTCTCGATGACAAATCGTGAAGAATGAAGATACTTTAAGGTTGCTTTAAGTTTGTTTAATTGTATCGAGTAATACCGGATAGGGTAAATTTAATTATGGCCCTTAACGTAATTAATTTCAGTTTTATTGTGGTATGGGACACAACAAAAAGTTACTCTACGTGTTTGCATGATTTGTTTATCCATAAAATTTCCGTTGCCTATTCTTTATCGGTTACAGCGGTTAGATAAGATAGATTAGGAAAAGCCCAGACTGACAGAAGAAAGGGAAGAACAAGGGGTTTTGTGCTTGAGTTAGAAACACTTGTAAACACTAGGGAAGAGTGAGTGAACTCGAGGGTGTATTTGAACAACTCAGTTGGAGATTCTAGTGGATCATATTTGCAAGCGGCGAGTGGGCGTACCTCCTGCATTGGGGGCAAACCACTATAATCTCCGGTTCATTTCTCGCTTTTTTTCGTCTTCGGTTCAAGGGGATTTGGTGCTTATTCCCTAACAGAAGGAAGACATCCCAACTAAGAGAACACGTTGTTTTGTACTTAGAAAATATGAAAAGTGTTTTTTGTATTTTTTATTACGTTAAATACTAAAAAGAAATACAACTTACATGTCCACGTAACTAACTGACTTAGCCACTACTCTTATAATTAAGGAACTACATGATTATGCATATTGAAATGTTAAAAACAAAAAGAAAATACATAAAATAAATGAAAGGAAACCTGAAGTAATTAATTAACTAATAAACTGTCTCTAATTAGTTACTTCAGATGTTAATGAAACCGAGTTTGTTCGAAGCCCCTGGAACTCAGCCTGCCCGAATGCTTTTGTCATTATGGCCGCTAGCTGTTCATCGGTGTTGATATAATCGACGTCGATCTTGCCGCCTTCAACACATAGCCTAATGAAATGGTAGCTTGTCCCAATGTGCTTACTTCAGTCATGGAATACCAGATTCTTGCATAGTAAGATAACAGATTTGTTGTCGACAAGCAGAGTTGCACAACCAGCCTTTTTTCTGAGCAATTCTCCAAGCCAAACACATTGGTACGCCACCGTGGTTGCAACGATGTACTCCGCCTTACATGACAGTAACACAACCACCTTTTTCTTATGTGATTTCTAGCTCACGAGACTCAGCCGAAGAATGAACACCACGCCGGTGGTGCCCTTCCTATCATCAATGTCGCTAGCCATGTCAACGTCACTATATTCGACGACCTTGACTTCTGCATTCTAATTGAAATAGAGACACCCATTGTTTAATGTTCCAGCCATATACCTAAGTATGTGTTTGGCGGCGCTCAAATATTCAATTATGGGTGACTACATGAATCGGCTGACATAGCCAATTGCGAATGCAATGTCCGGTCGCGTGTGAACCAAGTAGAAAAATTTTCCAACTATGCTCCGGTATAGTTTTGCTTCCACCGATGGATTTAAGCTCACCTTGCTCTGCTTCAGCCTTGATTCCATCGATACATGATCCGGATTACGACCGACAATGCCAGAGTTCTATAGTATATTTCCAGCGTACGTTTAAGTAGAGTGATCTCGTTGGCGCTTTGTTCAACCTCTACGCAAATATATAGTAACTCAACTTTTCAAGATCGCTCATCTAGAATGAGCTTTCATCTTGATTTTTACTGATCAATTGTCCGCGTATGTGCACCTGTGACAATAAGATCGTTGCGTACACGCCAAGTATAAGTCGCTCGCCTATGGTGCCTCGAGTGTACACAGCGTGCTCTGACCTATTCCTGCAGAATCCTAGTGATAACAAAATGTAGTTGAGCTTTACATTCCACGCACCAGGAGCTTGCTGAAGCCTGTACGATGCATTGTGTGGGCCAAGAACTTTACTATCGTGCCCATATCACTCGAAACCAGGTGGCTGTACTACGTAAAATTCTTCGTCTATGTCTCAGCTCAACAACGCTAATTTGACATCAAGATGATGCATGATCACGCTCAAAAAGTGCATTCTCTAAGCGATTGTTGTGCAGCACTAGGAAAGCGAAGTCGTATCCACGGCGAAGAAAATTAAGAGAATAAAATAACAAACGGTAACGTGAAAGATAATTAAAATAATATTGTGAGATGATCAATATAAAAATACTAAAAACAAAATTGAGATAAATTGTAAGGAAACGACAAATCTTAGGAAATCATTTTAAGATCTCATTAAAAAATTACTAATAATAATGCCAATTTAATCCCTAAATATTGTGTTGGTATGAAAAGTGTGAAGCGATATAGTGGAATAATGTGTTATAAAAATCACACAAAAAAAACATGATTAATCTATATGAAAAATGATAACATATAAACCGAAAAACAAAAATATCTTGAACATAGAAAAACTAGAAATATAATTGCATTAAAACTTAATAACAAACAACTTGATAGTAAATTTCATCCTTAGCCGTTTTTGAGAGCTTAGCCGGACAAACCTACAAATATGATATTATACTACGGAGATTCGACTACGGAAGACAAAAACCTTCATTGGAAGTCAAAATCCAACGACAAAATTACAAATCCGTCGTCGGATTTAAAAAAAATGCAATTCTGACGACGGAAATTTTTTTGCGTTGTCACAAAACAATATTTCACCGCGGCGAGTAGAAAATCGCCGCAGCTAGATCATATATGCCGCTGCTAATTGAGATCCGACGACATAAATTTATCCATCGTCAGAACAGAAAACGACATATATTCCAAAGACACAAAAATGTGTCGTTGGTATAATTCGTCGTGGTGATTATAAGTTCGCCGCGTCGAATTATCATGTTTAAGTTGCGCGGCACCTCATGAACCCTAGCCGTCTCGCACCCCTCTCTATTACTCACCTCCCCCTCCACCTCTGCTGTGACCATACTCGCACCCTTGTCGCCGTAGTTTGCTGTCGAACGCCGTCTCTTCTCTCGCCGTACTTTGCCGTCGCTTGCCGTCTCCCGCCGTGTTTTGCCGTCGCTCGCCGTCGCCCAAGGCATTAATGTATGCTTTTTTTTCTTCGATTTAATAGTTGAATTTAGGGGATTTATGGTTTTGATTTTTTATTGAGTTAGGATTTAGAATTTAAAGTTTGGATTTTGTGGTTGATTTATGTATTAGATTTCTAGGGTTTTGATTTTGTGATTGATTTAAGAATTTAGTTCGAAAATTATATTTGAATTGTGAATTGAGTCTTGTGAGTTGGTTTAGTTTAGGAATTGGTTTATATTTTAGAATTGTAAATTGTGATTAGGTTTTGGAATTGTGAATTGATTTACTTTAGAAATTATTATTAGTTTAAAATTTGTGATTAATTTAGGAATTGGAATATAGGGTTTTGATTTTGTGATTGATTTAGGAATTGGATTTCTACGGTTTAGATTTTGTGATTGATTTACGAAGTTATTTCTAAAATTGTGATTAGTTTAGGGTTAGATATTATGATTTTATTTAGGTTTTGGAAGTGTGAATTTGGGTTTCGAAAATTGTGATTAATTTAGGTTTTGATTTGGAATTGGAATTGGAATTGTGAATATATGCTTCTTCTTCTTCTTCTTCTTCTTTTTTTTTTTCCAGATACAACGGCTGCAAAAATGAGACGGAACGTAATAGCAAAACAAGGCAAGCATTGGCGCGACCCGGGAGACGAGGTCGAAGAAACCGTCTTACAGCCTCCACCGCCGCCGCTGCCGGAGAATGCTTTTAAGACGACTGCGGCAGAGACCCGCTAGAAGAAGATATGCAAGCGAAATCTGTACTCCGAGCGTGGGTTCAAAGAATTGCCGCTCGTATAAAATGCGTTATTGGCAGGAGTTCATGATCGAGCCTGTGAACGTGGTGTATCATAGCATTGTCCTCGAGTTATACGCGATCCTTCCCGACACAATCAAGGATGGGTTCGTCTGGGTTCAAAATGTGCGCGTACCCGGCACTTTGGAGACCATAAATGCGTACTTTGGCACTCCGAATCTGACCGTAGAGGAGGATCAACACAATTATTACCCGGGTCCAGGGACGGAGTTGGACAAGGCCTTTTACGACGACATGGAGGCGGTGATTGCACAGCCCAATGTGCAATGGCATTCAAGAGTTGGGGAGTCCCGCCTTGAAAAGAGTCAGCTGTCTATGATCGGGAAAATTTGGATGTACTTCGTCGGTTACCATCTTTACCAGCATTTTCACTTCACAGAGCTTCAGTTCGATTTTTGGAACATTGATGTCGGTCGAGAGATTCTCCACCACATGAACAAGGTCAATTACATCACTAGGAGGAGCGCATTGGGATTCCCGTTCCTCATTTCCGGTCTTTGCATTAATGTTGGGGTATGTTTTATATAATGTTGAGCTATTATTTGATTAATTTGCATGTTGTTATATTTTATTATGCTAACTTTGAATATTGAATTTGATTGTTTAGGTCGAGATTAAACCTCTGGATCTTCAGTTTGCCAAAGGAGGTGACTTCGACGACGCTTGGACACGGACATTGCATCAATGGGTGATTCACGCATCACGTAGACTCCAACATCTTGTGATTCAACCCACCCAACCTGAGCCGGAGTATACGTACGACGAACCGCAGCTACTGGATGGCTCAAAATTTGAACTTCCAGCCACTAAATCCGTATCCAGCTCCGGTGTGGCCGGCGGGATATCCCGACTATTATCCCTTTCCCGGAGTGGCAGCTGGCGGCTCCGGCAACGCAAGCGGCGCAGCCAACGAAGGTGGCAATCAAGAAGGGATGGACGAAGATGTGTGAACAATTTTTAATTATCTTGTTATTTTATTTATTTTTCATTATTTTTTGAACAAATTTTAATTATATTTTTTATGTTTTTATACTTATGTTTAATTATTTCCTTATTTACTTAATTACTATGTTTATTTATTAACTTAAATAATAAAAATACAATAATTAAAAATAACCCGTAGCCTCTGTATATTTTGGGACAGGTTTAGCCGCGGCAAATTACGGTTTTCCGCGGCGAATAATGGCCAAAAATTAACCCGCGGCCTCTTTGAGATTTTGAAACACGTTTCGCCGCAGAGAACTACAATACGCCGCGGCTATAGGGAATAATGGCTAAAAATAAACCCGTGGCCTCTATAAGATTTTGAAACAGGTTTAGCCGCGGCGAACTACAAGATGCCACAGCTATTCAGGGTTTAGCCGCAGCAAATTTTGGTTCGCCGAGGCGAATAATGGCTAAAAATCAAGACGTGGCCTCTATAAGATTTTGAAACAGGTTTAGCCGCGACGAACTATAATTCACCTCGGCAGGTCATACGACGACACTCTTTCGTGTCGTTAGATAGGATTCTCCGCGGCTAGTATTAGTTTGCCGCGACGGATATCACAGATCTGAGTTTTTAAAGTTCGAACTTATTATATTCATTCATATTTTTTCTCTACTCTCCCCATACTCTATCCACTTCACACTTAGTCAACTTAGGCGACTTGGTTGAAGGATTTCAACTTTGTGTTCGCGGTTTGCTACGGGAAGGAAATGTATTATTTCTCAAAATTCCGGATCTTGTTAAGTAGATTTGCATTATGGCTTCTAGAGAATGGATGAAGAAAAATAGATTAAGCGATGCTTACCGACGAGGTGTTGAAGAGTTTTTTGATGTTGTTACATTAAATTGTAGAAAAGGAGAATTGATTCAGTGTCCTTGTCTTATATGTGGAAATTTAGTTTCAAAATCTATGGAGGATGTCGAATCCCACTTATTTGCGTTTAGTATAATGAGTTCATATGATCATTGGTACGTTCACGGGGAAAAAAATCATGGTAGAAGAGTCGATGATTATGTACACGAATAAGACGTCAAAGAGGATGATGTGAACGGTATCTTTAATTGCACCGAAGAGGATTATGTGGGACAACCAGAATTATTTGAGTCGATGGTGGGTGATTTTAAAGCTCCTTTGTTTGATGGGTGTAAGCGTTTGAAAATAGGGTTCTTGGTGACGTTATTTCATTCAAAGGCAGCAGGAGCTTGGTCTAATACTAGCTTTACGTTAGTGTTGGAAGCTCTACGGGATGTGCTTCCAGAGGGAAATAGAGTGCCATTATCCATGTATGACGCAAAGAAGACGTTGGGGTTGTTAGTTCTGAAGTTCGATAAGCTTCATGCATGTCCTAAGGATTGCGTACTGTATAGGAATGAGCATGAATGTTTAATGGAATGTCCGGTGTGCAGTGAGTCAAGGTGGAAGATAGAGAAGAAGCCTCACGATAGTGTGAAAGGGGTTCCGGAAAAATTATTATGGTACATCCCCCCGTTGACGCGCTTTAAACGCATGTTTAACAATCCCACTCACGCAAAGAACATGATTTGGCAGTCAAAAAACCGCAGTAAAGATGGCGTTATAAGACACCCCGTTGATGCTGCACAGTGGAAATCTTTTGATGCCCATCATCCGGAAATCAGCGCAGATCATAGGAATTTGCGTCTCGGTGTGGCCACCGATGGGATGAATCCATTTGGTAACATGATTAGTCGATATAGTGTTTGGCCAGTAATACTTATCAACTACAACCTCCCTCCAAAATTGTGTATGAAGCGTAAGTTTTTAATGATGACGCTTTTAATCTCGGGACTGAGCCAACCAGGAAATGACATTGATGTATACATGGCACCATTGATCGACGGTTTGAAGATTATGTGGGAGGAAGGAATGACGATCATGGATGCGCACCTTCAAGAAGAGTTCAAATTGAAAGCAATGATAATGTTGACAATCAACGACTTCCCGGCGTACGGGAACTTGTCAGGTTACTCAGTTAAATGCAAAATTGATTGTCCTGTTTGCATAAAAGATACATGTTCGACCCTGTTGAAGCATGGGAAGAAGACATTTTTTTCTAGATCATCGGAGATTTTTACCGTTAAATCACCCGTATAGGAAGAATGCGAAGAAGTTTAATGGACATCAAGAATTTCGAAGACCTCTAAGAATTTTAAACGGCGAAGATGTCTATAAGTTGATTTGCGAAGAGACTTATCCGGTGCTCGGAAAAAGAAACATTAGCGGTAAGAAAAATTCGTATGAAGATAGAGAGTTCAAGAAAGTATCAATTTTCTATGAACTCATGTATTGGAAGTCGCATTATGTTCCTCATTGTTTCTATGTTATGCACATTTAAAAAAATGTATGTGAGGCAATTGCCTCTACTTTGCTTGATGATCCAAATAAAACAAAAGACGGGAAGAAAGCTCGAGAAGATCTCGTTGAATTGGGTATAAGACCGAATTTGCATCCCGAGACTCAAGGAAAAAAGACATTTTTATCACCGGTTGTGCACACGCTATCTCGAGCGGAACGAAGGAAGTTTTGTGAATGGTTTGCCGCCGTAAAAGTCCCAGAAGGTCATTCGTCGAACTACAAGAGTTTTGTATCTATGAAGGATTTGAGACTTATCGGAATGAAGACTCACGGTTTTCATATGTTGCTTCAACAAATACTTCCTCTTGCTTTGCGAGGTTTTTGTCAAAGGAAGTTCGATATGCCATTTCCAAGTTTTGTGAGTTCTTCAACAAAATTTGTGCCAAAACATTTAAGATATTGGAACTCGACGAGATAAACGCGGACTTGGTTAAAACCCTATGCATGCTCGAGACGTTCTTTCCACCCTCATTTTTTGACATCATGATTTACTTAACTGTTCATTTAGTACGCGAAGTGAAGTTTTGTGGACCTATATTTTCACGGTGGATGTAACCAATTGAGCTATATATGAAAGTCTTGAAAGTGTATGTGAAGAATTACAATCGGCCAGAAGGGAGCATTGTCGATTGTTATATGGCGGAGGAGTCGGTTGAGTTTTGCGCTGAGCATTGCGCGAAAGCTCCGCCAGTTGGGGTGCCTAAACTCGCCGTTGCGGAATCAAAAGGCTTATCCTCGGGTAATAATTTGATATATTATAATTTCATTTATAATTAATAATAAGTATGATGTTTTAATGCGCAGGAAATCCTTCAACTCTCAACCGAAAAGAATGGGAGCAAGCCGTTCTATATGTATTGCACAATTCACCCAGTATGGAGCCCTTTATTGATGTGCATATGAATGAGTTGAGGCTTATTTATCCAAAAAAGTAAAAAAATGAGAAATAACTACAAGAAGAGCACAACCGTACGTTTCCAAAGTGGTTCGATGGATATTTATATCCAAGAAGAAAACCTTATTATGAGTCCCTATTGAAGATCTCTGGTGGCCCTACACAAGTAATAATCAGGTACATATCTTGGTACGTTAACGGGTACACATTTTACACAAGGGAAAGAGACTAAAAACATCCGGTACAAAATGGTGGTGTTACATTATTTGCGGAAGGAATGCATGTTTTGTCGGCCAAGGATAAGAATCCAGTACAAGCTATTATGAGCTAGTACGGCTATGTCAAAGATACTTGGGAGCTTGATTATTGTGGTTCGCGAGTTGCAATGTTTAAGTGCAAATGGGCGGACAACAACTACGTAAAAGTCGACAATGACGGAGTTACAGTTGTTGACTTTAGACGAGTGGGCTACGCTAACGATTCATTTATAATGGCATCCCAAGAAAATCAAGTGTTTTATGTCCCGGACCCGATTGATCCAGAATTATCTCTCGCCGTGCATGTGAAGGCGAAAAACATAGAACAATATTCCGACGAAAAAGCCGTAGACATCACAACCATCAAACCATTTTTGAAGAAGCTACCGAGCATTGATGAGGTTGAGAACTTTGATGATGATCACGTTTCCAAGTTGCGACGTCTAGATATCCCGTCAACAGAAATTGAATAAACCAATAACTTTGAGTTTTTATGAGTACTTATTTTATGTTTAAACATTTGTTATTATTTCTTAATATGATTTCTTAATGTGATTTTAGTTAATGTCAAACATTTTTTCACTTTTTCAACGAGTAAAAAATTGAAAACCCGTGGCTTCTACAATATTTTTTGCGATATGCGCCGCGGCGACATAGTTTTCGCCGCGGTTGATTATGTTCTGACGACACTTATTTGTGTCGTTGGAATCATTAGTCGCGGCATTAAAAACTTCGCCGCGGCCAAGGCAAAATTCGACGTGGGATTTTTCACATTTCCAATTTTTATAGACGATATCAATCATTATAATATTATAATAGTAGCAAAAAAATAAGTTTTTACCATACTATTATAATATTAAGAATTTATAAGCATTTATTATTAAATGTGAAAACACATTTCTCGATATAATGATTGATATATCAATGCTCGATATTAAATGTACACATTTAAGCTTTTTAATATTAAATGTGAAAACACATTTTTCAATAATATTATAATAATAAGAGTTTATAAAAAATTTAGTAATATATAAATTTAATAAGTTGGCTACCCTAAACCCTAAACCCCAAACCCTAAACCCAAGCCTAAACCATAAACCTTAAATGCATTAGTAGGTGTTATCAACTTAAGCGAACCAAAAAAACCCTACAAATATAGAAATATTAATTCTTCATCGAAAACTATAGAATTTTTTTCAATGATGTAACAATTTGTCTAATATAATTAAAACGTATATTAATTAACATCAAATTTTAAACAACTTCATGAATGTTTCTTACTTTAATTTTTTAAACTATTTTATCAAATATAATATAGTATAATTTAATTATAATAATCTAATCCAAGAGTGATAGAACATATTTTTTATTTTTTTGAAGTTTAAATGATTGGAAGGCGACATAGTTTTCGCCGAGGCTGATTATGTTCTGACGACACTTATTTGTGTCGTTCAAAGCATTAGCCGCGGCATTAAAAAATTCGCCGCAGCCAAGGAAAAATTTGACGTGGGATGATTTCCAATTTTTATAGACA
Source organism: Parietaria judaica (assembly GCA_954871525.1). Lineage (NCBI taxonomy): Eukaryota > Viridiplantae > Streptophyta > Magnoliopsida > Rosales > Urticaceae > Parietaria > Parietaria judaica. The sequence continues at coordinate 13,497,782 of OX940872.1, forward strand.
ATATCAATTATTATAATATTATAATTGTAGCAAAAAAATAAGATTTTACCATAATATTATAATAATAAGAATTTATAAGAATTTATTATTAAATGTGAAAACACATTTCTCGATATAATGATTGATATATCAATGCTCGATATTAAATGTACACATTTAAGCTTTTTAATATTAAATGTGAAAACACATTTTTCAATTATATAATAATAACAAGAATTTATAAAGAATTTAGTAATATATGAATTTAATAAGTTGGCTACCTTAAACCCTAAACCCCAAACCCTAAACCATATACCCTAAATGCATTAGTAGGTGTTATCAACTTAAGGGAACCAAAAAAACCATACAAATATAGAAATATTAATTCTTCATCGAAAACTATAGAATTGTTTTCAATGAGATAACAATTTGTGTAATATAATTAAAACGTATATTAATTAACATCAAATTTTATACAACTTCATGAATGTTTCTTACTTTAATTTTTTAAACTATTTTATCAAATATAATATAGTATAATTTAATTATAATAATCTAATCCAAGAGTGTTAGAACATATTTTTTTTATTTTTTTTGAAGTGTAAATGATAGGGAAAAAATATTAAATCCCTATATTCCGCGACATATATTATTTAGCCGCGGCGCGTCATGCCTCAAACATATCTGAGGCTACGGGTTGGATTTGATGCAGAACCTGCAGCGGCTAAATTTATACAGCCACGGCTAGTTAAGTCGACGACACAAAAATACGTCGTCAGAATATGCATCGTCGGGGCAAACAATAACACGCCGCGGCGGATACTGAACCAAAGCTACCCGTAGCTACGGGTTGGATATGATGTATACCGCGCCGCGGAAAATATTGGTTCGCCGCGACGAGGTAAGTGGACGACACAACTAATGTGTCGTCAGAATAGACCTAGCCGCAGCAAACTTAAGTTTGCGGCGGCGAGTGTCGTGCATTTTCATGACATATATCGTCTTATGTCGTCGAAATCCAAAATTTTTTATTTCTTTTTGTCTTTTTTCAGATTCCCTCCATTTTTTCTCTGTCATTTCAGCATTTCCCTCCTTTTTTTGTTCATTTCTCACTTTAGTCTCTTCTCTCTTTCTCTCATCCTCTCTACCCTTCTTGTCTCTCTTTCTCTAGACAATGCCGTCGCCGTCGCTGGGAGGAGAATACGAGCCACCAACTAGTCTATTCTCTTGAACAAGGTTAGAATGCGAGCCCTAAATTCATATTACATTTTTCATGTATTTTTTTTCTTAAAATAGTATTGTTTATAGTTTATGAGATGATATTTTGATAATATAGAGAATATCTCTTAGTGGGTTAATGAATTTGTTGTTGTTTTTTTTTGTTTTTGTTGATTCTTGTTATGGTTTGTTGTTGGGTTTATAATTAATTTGATGATTTGATTTGTTTTTGTTGGTCATGGGTCTAGGAATACTTGCTATTACACTATGTCGAAACGAGACGAAGCACCCAAACGTGATTTGTTGGATCGAGAATCTTCACCCGAACTGGAAGAACCTAGGCTATCACCCGGTTAGTTCATATTTATTTGCATTGGTAATCGTTGTGTTCGTATACTTTCTAATATTGAGTTCATTATATTAGGAAATAAAGAAACAAAACAAAGAAGAAATCTAAAACCTCAAGAAAGAAGAAAAGTGACTCTATTAAAAAGAGTCACTCTATCAAAGCATAAGGGGGAAAAATCCGTGTTAATTTTGATGAGAAAGAACAACCAGAAGATAAGGAAGGAGATCTTTTAGGTAGTTGGATTGGCGTGTGTACTCGGGAGTTCGCTCCAATAACTATAATCGATTGGATAAATAAAAAACATGATAAGGTGAAAGAACAGATATGGAATGAAATCGAGCAAGCATTTCTTGTTCCACCATGGTTCAAGGGAATTTTTTTTTCAAGTGCATCGAATGTGGCAAGACAATTCCAGTACGATCTCGGTACCCTATTCAAAAGAAATGGCACGGATAAAGAAATTTATAATCGACTGAATATTGTTGAGAACTATTACACGAGCATCACGGCCAAAGTGTGGAAGGAGTTTCTGAATGGTAGATTAAGCAAAAGGTTTGCTAAACTCTCGAAGCAAAATAAAGCTCAGAGAGAGCAAGTAGATTACCTTGCACATACGGGCCGAAACGGATATCGGAAGATTGATAAAAAAAATTGTAAGGGTTCTAATTTTGTATTTTTTAATCTTACTTTATTTCCAAGCATCGAATAGCATGTTTATTTTGTTTCGTAGTATGCCGAAAGTGTAGAATGGGCCACCTATTTAACATTTTTGTGCGTCACGAGGAAGAACCTCGATGGTTCATTAAATGACACAACTTTGGAGCCAATAATTGAGAAAATAGTAAGTACTTAGTATTTTTGATTCTTTTTATTTATATTAAATGAATAAATATGTCATTGTTGTTTATCATTATTGTTTAATTGTTAGGACGAATATGTCAAGCAAAAAGAAAATGGCGAGTTGGAATCCGATGAGGAGGTCGACGTGTTGACAAGAGCATTGGGAAATAAAGACCATCCCGGACGGGTTTGAGGACAATCAAAATACGTCACAAAGCGAGCATATCACCGAGCATCCAACTCAATGCCGAATCCCGTCGTCAAAAACCTCCAAGCTCAAATAGAAGAAATGAAAGCGGAAAATGCGGTGAAAGATGCAAAAATGGAAGAATGGAAGTCACAAATGGAAGCTTTCATGAAACAAACAATGTCTCTAAATTTTGAAGGAAGTAATGACGCTTGCTCCCGTGGAGGCACTCCGGTTAGTCAACCTCTCGCTCCGGTTAGTCAACCGCTCGCTCCGGTTAGTTCGGCAAAAAAGACTAAGCATGTACCGGTCGACAATGAAAGCGGTGTTAGCCAAAGAAGATCGAGGGATGTACGAACGGCGCGTCTCATCCAAGGACGCCAGTTACCGGTGGTGGTGGCGTCGAATGTCTTCTCTTCGCTGACGCTTTTCGGGACAATGTTGCAACGGGGAGCGCATATAACCTTTGTAGCCCGAGCAAGGAACATTTTTTCAATAATGAGTTCGCGTCGGCTTATACTTGGGTGTTAATTGAAGTGGTAACTTGTCCGGTCCGTCAATGGCCTCTCCAAAAGGAAACCCAATGTTTGGAATATCTCGATGACGCGGTCGGGCACATTGTGCCTTGGTTGACATCTTTAGTCAAGAAGGTTTGTTCCGAAGGTAGTCCAACTCTCAAATCCAAGGCAAAAGAGGTTGCCAAAATTGCGAAAGACGGAAAAAATATTAAGTTGGCGTCCGTTGTCCCGGAATTGAGATCGTTGGCCGATTATGCCAATAATTATGTGCTCGGAAAGGACATCTTATTGAAAGTTAATAATACAACTTGGATAAGTTTCAATGATGTGCGAGAGTTTCTATTGCTCGAGGACATGTGTGCGCAATGGCTATCGATTTGTCAAAGGTATGTTTTCTACTTTTACATACTTATTTCCTAAAGATTTGAAAATATGGATAATTTGTTTTATATATATATGTAGTTATTTGTATATATTTGTAGTTATTTATTACAAACATACGTGCTAAAAAGTGATAAGAAGGACTTGTACGGTTTCATTCCGCCGTATAACGATTTGAACTACAACCGTCACGCCGAAAAAGAAAGGAGGACAAAAGAATCGAATGATGGCATGGTTGTTTGCTTCAACAATATACAAAAATGCAAGAGAGACAAATTGTGGTTGATGCCATACAATAGTCACAATCATTGGACTCTCCTCGTGTATAATCCTTGGCACAATAGTGTTATCGTATTCGATTCAATTAAAATTTCAAGACGTTTGAATCCGCATTTAACCGAGCTTTTTGAAGAGTAAGTTAATTTTCTAATATTGAATTATGTTTTTTTATTATTGATGTTTCAAATAAAAGATTCCTTATATTTAACCTTAAACTTTTTTTGTAGGCTCGGGAAAAAGTTCAAGTTACACCATTCAACCGGCATAAATTTGCACTCGCTGGTGAAAGTGACGATTTCAAAAACATGTTCGAAACAACCGGGAAATCACGAGTGCAGATATTTCGTCATGACGTTCATGCACGACATATATATATAATAAATTCGAATTCTTTAATGATTATCTAGATCCAATGGTTAAAAATAAATCTTAAACCAATCAAATGGATCAAATCAATTAGTAATAAAATCAAATACCCTAGGGTTTTAATAAAACCCTAATTCAAATTCCTTATCCCTATTTATTCGAATTATATATGATATATATATTATGAATTAATTTCTAATCCGACGGTAAAGATTAAATCTTAAAACCGATCCAACAGATATAACTAATTAACAAAAATTCGAAATACCTAAGCTTGGTCGCCAAGCTATAGATTTCGAATTACTATTAGGTTTAGGATCAATTATCTTAATCCAACAGTTGACATTAAATCATAACTGATCCAATGAATTAAATTGATTTTAGGGATATGCTAGAATACCAAAACATTTTGTACTTATTCCGAAAATATGGAACGACCAAAACATACCATTCGAATTTACCTAAGGTTTCCTATCACCAAACCCTAATTCAAATTTTACACATTCGATATATAGAAATATATATATTTTTATTTATTAATATAAATCTATTGATTATTAATTAATTATTAATAAGATATTAATAAATAAATCAAAATAATTAAATTATATTAATATTTCCTGATCTCAATATCACACATTTAAATTCCATGGTGCCACAACATCATTTAAATTCGTGACATATGATTTAATTTCATAGTTTACCGAAACGAGCACAAACTTAGAAATTCTCTAAATCACAAACCGTAAGTCGAAATGACTCGGTTCCAAAAGACAAGCCACTTAGAATTTAATTTTCAAAAACATGTGTTGATAGAAAATATAAATTATAACTTTCATTTATCAGTTTATTTCGGTTACCAAGATATGGTTCTTTTCCCACGCTGACGATAAAATTATCTGACGTCTGCCACAGACCTTTCAGTTTTATAAGTTTAGCCAAATGATTAAACATCATCCAAAATGTATTTTAATCACGCTCATATCATCCGTTACGGAGCTATCCTGGGGACCTTGGACCCGTATCACTTAAGCTCCAACGAACTGCTAGTTGTTCGTCAAACCTCGAAGTGATTCCACTATAGACCCGAGGCTGTACTCTTTAGTGATACAATATATATTATTCCCTTTATACAACAGAGTGTCCATTGATACAATCAAATTCGGGTTATTGTTCTCTCACTTAATGACTCACACATGAGCAGGCGGTTTTTACCGTTTTGCCCCTCATTGCATTTTCCTCCTTGACTCAGTCAGTAATATTATGAGTAACCCACTTATGGTTTGGATTCATAAGTTGCGCACGGGTACGTCTCACTTCTCACCCTATGGGTTTATACACTCAAAGAGAAGAGTGGAGCCTTTGAAGTCTTCAATAAGTTCAAGTGGCTCGTGGAGAACCGGTCTGGACACATGTTGAAGACATTGAGAGCCGACCGAGGAGGAAATTTCACGTCCCAATAGTTCAAAGAGTTATGCGACGAAGAGGGAGACAAATGCCACTTACTGTAACGTACATATGCCCCAACCAAACGGTGTGGTGGAGAGAAGAAACTAAATTGTGATGGACACATCAAGGAATTTGGTGAGGAGCATGCAAGTCCCGGCGTGGCTTGGGGGAGAAGCAGTTTGGCGCACGCAGTTTACTTGCTAAACCGTATGCCGACAAAAGCGCTAAGCGAGCGCACCCCTTACCAAGCATGGAATGGGAAGAAACCTAATATGGAGCATTTGAAAGTGTGTGGTGTACCTTTGTGTCAAGTGGATCAACGAATAAAATCAAATTCAAAATTAATAACAAGGACCCAAACATTTACACTACAAGGACCAGATTCGGAAGATCTAGAAGATAACAGGTGTATTAACACTAACACACAAGAATTATCTCCTAAAATTTTCTCTAAAACACGGGTTAAAAAAAAATCCGAACCGAACCTTCAAAAGAAGCCCTAAATCGGAGATTTAGAAAATTTAGCCTAGCATGATGGGATATCCATCAACTTTTCAGCGGCAAATGGAAAATAGTGGCTATACATTGTCGGATTTCTATGGAAAAATCATGAAAAAGGGTATTCCAACGATATTTGGGAAAACGGCAGCGGTACTCAAGAGATGTCGTGCTGCATTTACTCAGACATTGGGCATGCTATCAACATGCCGATCGGCTTTCCCAATTTTACACCATGATATTATCCCAATCTTTTGTTTTGTTAATTAAACTCCAAATAATAATATTTTACCATCAATTTGACTCTTAAACTAATTTTTAAGGGTCAAACACTTTAATCAACTACTTGACTCTAAAAATTAATTAATAAATTTGATACTTAGAAATTAATAAGCTATAAATTTCAATAATATAAGATATTGAGAAGTAAGAAAAAAACTAACTTAAAATGTGATTTTTAAGGCTATACTGCAAATATGTCTTAGCATGAATGCTACTTTCATTAAATTATTGTAACGTGGATTGCACGATGCCAAATAAATACTGCACAAATAGGTCAACTATGTGCTAATGGTCTATTATTTTATTTCCCATAATATGAGATCTATAATTTAACCTTCACTGACTTTAACAAGTCTCTTATCATCCACTTCAACGTCTCGAAGACTCGTCGGAAATAAAAACTCCTTACATCTGCTTCTTCGTCGAGAAAACGAACGGTATTTTTCATATGTTTCAACTTTTTTTTTTTCTTCTCATTACACTATTTCGATGAATAATTCTTGTTCTTGTATATTATGAAATCCAATTTTACAACATTAATATATATATACACGTATACATTATATTTCAAACAAAACCGTGACAAAACCAGGAATTAAATTTATTGTCATCCTTGTTCCGGTTCCTAGTTCTCAAAGCGGGGACTGGGCCTAACCGGTACCCGGTTCTGAATCTAAATTTTTTATTTTTTTCCTGCAAAACGGAGATTGATGCAGGAACCGGGACGAAACCGGGAACCATTTTCAAAATTTTCAGCCCAGTACACTATTAGATGAATAGTTTTTGGTGCTATATATGATTTACGCATACACGTCTATGAGTAACTAGCGTACATATATCTTTAAATACATATATATGGTACGCATGGTCGATATTTTTGAAGGGATATTCATGCAATGGTCGATACATTCCACATACATATTTAATATATATGCCTTTGAATAAATTTCTAGATTCTACTTATTGTCACCTTTAAGAAGTTCATGAAATTATTTACAATTAAATTATTTCAAAATTATTGATTATATATCTATAATATTGTGAATACAATATGCGACGGGTACAGTGAGAGCTCGGAGAAAATGAAAACTGTGTTGACGAAGCCATTGTCGATAGAAGAAGAGTCAAGCTACGAGGCTAAAGCTTCGACTGTGATAAAAGGGACTTGGAGTTTCATTAAAGATATAAAACCTGGATCAGATCTCACCAAATTGCAGGCAAGTCAGCTTCAAGACTTTGTGCTGCTCTAACTTGTAACTGTATACTATCACTTATATATATATATATATATATTTATAGTGTAGCTGTAATGAAAAGCTATAATAATAATAATAATAATAATAATAATAATAATAATAATAATAATAATAAAAAAAAAAAATTAATAGACCTAAAGTTTTCAAAAGTCTGAGATAAGATCTTAATTTTTACAGTATAATCATTTTTACATCACGAACGAATAGTGAGCATTGGTGACAATTGACACACTGATGCCAAAACTCAAAGAAAATCGCTTATTAAAATTTGATTAGTTCTTTTGCTTGTGAAAACGTTACACACATCATTTTAAATGAGTAGTTATTTGTTATATAAATACCGGTTGTACTATTGTATCGACATTTAATTTTGCGAATTCGGCGAAGCTCTAAAATTAATATCGCCCTGCAACACTCAAATCTAATATTGTTTGCAATAATCATACAGCTACCACCCCAATTCAATATTCCAAAGTCACAACTACAAGTATGTGGTGAGACACTGTATTCAGTTGGAGAGAACGTTAATATGCTGGAGAAATGCAATCATGGTGGGACCCCAATTGAGAGGTTAATACAAGTAATAGCGTTTAACATCTCTAACGTGAGACCATGGGCTTTCGGTTTATCTCCTTATAACTCAATCCTTGGAGAGACCCATCACGTCTCCAATGGATCTTTGAATGTTCTTCTCGAGCAGGTACTTTCATCTTCATCTTATTTGCTTCCGAATTTACCTAATGAAAATTTTATGACTAATATGTTATATTTATATTGATGCATACAATGTAAGATGACAAATAATACATAAAGCATGACATAGTGATTAGCCAGACACAAACATATATAACCTTTTCATCGTTATTTCTACACGCAAGTTATGACAAATAGAAATATTGCTCTTCATTAATTAAGTAATTTATGTGACTATTTATAATGAAGCATGATATTCCGCAAAACTATCTTATAATTTATAAACACATCAAATATTATAAATACGAGTTTTGGAAACATTTTTTTTTTACAGAATCATGTTAAACATTACACATGAGTCATAGTATAAAGTATAAAAAACTGAATCAACATCAGAAGACAAACACTTAGAATATATCTATTCAAAATAATCACAATCTTACTAAATATTGTGACTAATTGGTGTCTCAAATGTTGTGGTTTGAACAATTATTGGAACAAGGTTTCACATCATCCACCAGTTAATGCCTTACACGCAACAGATGAGAAAGAAAAAATCGAACTAATATGGTGTCAACATGGATTTGCAAAATATTGTGGTAAGCTCTTCCTTTTTCCTTTATTATTAGGACAGCTTTTTAAGTTTAGTATTACAACTTATTGTGACCATATATGAATGCATGATTTATAGGTAGAAGCGCGATGCTTCAATTGAAAGGAAAAAAAATATTAAAACTGAAGAGGCACCAAGAAACTTACACAACGAACTCCCCAAATGTCTTATTCAAGCTCTTTCCAGTGGCACGAGTAGAGTGGAATGGCAATCAAAAGATCATATGCAAAGAGAGTGGTCTTGAAGCTGACTTAAATTATGGAGGAACGTCGTTATTGGGACGCACAAGAGCGGTTATCGGAAAGATCTTTCATTCGTCCTCGCGAAAGCCTCTTTTCGAGATCAATGGATTCTGGGATAAGTGAGTCTCTTCATCACATAAAATAAACTAATTTTATAGTTATTATTTACGATTTAATATTTTCCCTAATAATAAGAATCACGATCATAAGATTAAATGAAAATTCTTTTATATAACATATATAAGTGTCTTTCCTTAAAGCTCGTGAAGGGTTGATTCGTATTTTTATTTTCTCAATTCCCACATACGTGGCTTTCTAAGTTATATTATATAAAATGTAAGTAGGATTTTTTTTTTGACCATTCACGTTGAGAAAGGTATCTTTATAACTAGTTTTTAATAGAAATTAAATTTTTGAGAACCACATTTTTCCGGACCTGATCGAGACTAAACCCGATTATATTACCGCACGTATTGAGCTAAACACCTAAAGCTCATAACCTCATGGTACGTAAAGATTGAAGGCCCAATCATTTAACCTAACATACGCATCTGTGTCGATGAATATTATCGTTCTTTTTACTCGTTAGAATTTTCATTTGTAATAAAAGCTATTCATATTCTACTTGCAAGAGGTCTTACATCTTGTCATTTTTACGTAGGAGTGTCACAATAAAAGATTTAAATAGCAAAGATACCCGAGTCATATATAATGCCAAAGAAGCCATGTCAAACCTTCAAACTCCTATAGTAGTGGATACAAAGGTACGGAACACCATTCTTAAACCCGAAAGTTGCATTAAGGTTCATCACAAAGGTAACACCATTCTCTCACTTTACAGGGAATTTGGGCAACCGAATCGGCTGTAGTTTGGGCTGATGTAAGCGAAGGAATCATAAGCAGCAACTGGGCAAAAGCGAGTAGCTCGAAAAAAGCCATCGAAGAGAATCAAAGAAATCTGGTGAAGGAGAGACAATCGAATGGCGAGACATGGGTTCCTAAGCACTTCATTGTGTCTAATAGCGAGGAAGCAGGTTTCGAATGTTCACCCATACGAGAGTTTGTCCCCAAAGCTCCGATCGTTGTCTCTCGCCACACTTTATGAGTCTTTGGGTTGTGTTTATTTTTGCATTGTTCATTAAAAACTTGATACCATTTTCCTATACAATATGAAACTATTTCATAAGAGTCTTTGGGTTGTCTTTTAATTGATCATAATTTTCTTCTGAATTTCATATCGAGTGTAATTGTTGGAATATTTCGTTTATTTAGGATTTACGTGCCCCATGTTAAGGATTCTAAATAGTAAATTTATTATAAGATTTGATTTACTTATACAATTTTACTGTTTTTCTTCCAAAGTATATAATTGATGATGATGATATATCAACCCGAGGCATATTCTATAATACATACCCCTGTGCTGTGAAAATATATAAGTTTGACTTGTGTATCAAGCAAATATTTGCCGAGCAAATCTTATCCACAACTACTTGCATAGCAAGTTGCATATTATTTAATTATTTGTTGTCTTTCTTTTGCTTGAAGCACAAGGTTAGTAACTCATTAACAACGACTACAACACGTGGGCAACATGCATGATGGGAGATGTTGGAGCATATTCAGGATGACAAGACGCCTAAAAAGGCATGGAAAACGTTAACGACGCTTTTTTAAAGACGAATGATGGGAGGCTTTTGCTCTTGGAGAATAAGCTACGATCAATCTCACAACGTGACATGACAATTGCTGAATATTTCCACAAGGTCAAGTCGATATGTTATGAGATTGGAGAGCTATATCCGAAGTCCGTCATTGGAGGCTCATGTGAAACCGGAGTATCTAAGCTTCATGATTGATGTACAAGGATGGCCCGTTCAACCATCACTTTTAGAGTTCGAGAATCTGTTAGCTAGCCAAGAAAAGATGGCTAAGAAAATGGGAGGCATCAAGCTAAATAATGAGGATTAGAAGTACCTTCTGCTCACGCATGAAGAATGGGTGGCCAAGCAGAAGAAGAATCATGGAGCTGAGTCTTCTTATCGCTCTTCGAGTCGTAGTGGGTAGGGCTGTAACCGGAGCGGATATCCGGTTTTTCGGAACTATCCGAATCCGGATCCGAAAAACCGGATATCCGAAAATAGAAACCCGGATCCGGATCCGAAAAAACGGATATCCGGAAATCCGGAAATCTGGTTCCTTCAAATTTGAGCTTATATTCAATAATAAGAGAAATTAATTTTAAGAGAAATTACAAACCAAAGCTGCAGAACTCTACATTTAAGTTAAATGATTTAACCAAGCTGCGGAGCTCTATATATAACCAAGCTGCAAAACTTTACATTGAATCAAACCGAATTTCTTTGCAATGAGGATCAAAAACTCAAATCGAAAGCATAAATCCATGAAATCATGTGCCTTTCTCTCTAAATTCTTCATATAAAAGATCAGAACAAAAAGCAAACGAACCCTAGTTAGTAAGAGAGCGGCGGAAGAGAAGCTGACCGGCGCGAGGAAGAGGGCGACAGAAGAGAGCGGCAGAAGAGAAGCTGACCGGCGCGAGGAAAAGAGCGTGACAGGCGACGCGAGGAAGAGGCTGACCGGCAACGGCTCGGAGGCAGCTCAGCAAGAGAGCGTAAACGGCGAAGCGTAACCCTAGCATAGACGAAATGAATGAGTGTCGAAGAGTAACCTAATTAGTAACATATAAAAATAAAATAATTAAAATATTAAAATAAACCGGGTTTTAAACCGGATCCGGATATCCGGATTTTAAATACCAAAACCCTTATCCGAATCCGATTTTAAATCCGGATCCGGATATCCGTATCCGGATTTTGGATTTTGGATTTCGGATTCGGATTTTAAGATCGGATGCGGGCGCGGATTTAAAACCGGATTACGGGTTTTAATTACAGCCCTAGTAGCGAGTATGGCGGAGATAGCCGAGCACGTCTTACAGGCCGAGGACGAGGGTGAGGTCAGGACATGCGAGGTCGCAGTAGTAGCTTGCCCCGTCAAGATTGCATCACGACCCAGAGATACAAGACCACGATAAAGTGCTACAATTTTCTCAAGCTCGGGCACTACGCATTAGAGTGCCACAGCAAGAAGCACGACAACGAAGCGAATCTGACAAGATTCTAAGACGATGAGCCCAAGATGATGTTTGCCGATCAGGAGAACTATGTTGAAGTGCAGAGAGAAGAGCATCAAAGGCGAGAACGAAGCTGAGTGGTTGAGAATCGGTTAGAGAGAAGACAGACCTGGAGGAGGCAGTCGACATGAAGTCGAGCTCGGAGCCCGGGCTATTAATGGACGAGAAGAGGCCCAGCCTGGATCATATGGCCACAAAGATTTTCACGCTTATCGAAGAAAAGGTTATTGCAAACCTCCTCGTAGACGGAGAGAAGAATGTTTATAGTGACGGCTGATATTTAGACAATGATGCAAGCAACCACATGAATGGAGATCAAGCTAAGTTTGAAGAGCTCGATGAGAAGATCACATGGAGCGTAAAGTTTGGCGATGAATCAATCGTCAAAATCAAAGGCAGAAGGTCCATCCTGATCTAGTGCAGGAACCAGAACCAACTCATGTTAACTCAGGTTTACTACATCCCGAAGCTGAAAAGTAACATCATTAGTCTCGGTCAGACGACAAAATTCGGCAACACATTAGTGACGGCCAGCTCGTACTTGAAGATGTGGAACCAGAGCGGTGCTCTGTTGATGAAGATGAAGAGAGCGCCGAACAAGTTGTACAAGATACTCCTGGAGACGGGCCAACCCGTCTGCTTAATGGTGATTCTGGCAGACCCGGCTTGGTTGTGGCATGCATAACCCCTTCAACTCGTGCACAATGACCTATGTGGTCAAATTACCCCGGCCACCCTAGTCGGCAACAAGTACTTATTTTTTCTTGTTGAAGATTACAGTCGTTGGATGTGGGTTTATACGTTAAAACAGAAGAGTGGGGTCCTTGAAGTCTTCAAGAAGTTAAAAAGGCTCGTGGAGAACCGGTCAAAACACAAGTTGAAGATTTAAAAAACTGATTGAGGTTGAGAGTTCACGTCCCAGCAGTTTGGAGAATTCTGCGATGAAAAAGGAGTTGAATTCCACCTCACTGAACCATACACACCGCAACAAAGAAGTGTGGTGGAGAGAATAAATCGGACTATGATGGACACAACAAGAAGTTTGCTGAAGAGCATGCAAGTCTTGGCGAGGTTTTGGGGAGAAGCGGTATGAAACGCATTCTACTTGTTGAACCGTCTACCGACAAAGGCGTTTAGCGAGCGCACCTCTTACCAAGCGTGGAAAGGGAAGAAACCTCATTTGGAGCATTTGAAGGTGTTTTGGTACACTGCATATTTGAAGACTGTGGGACCATACATCAAGAAACTCGATGATCGGATTCAACCGATGGTGTACCTTGGCGTCAAGGAAAGGAGCAAGGCACAAGGGATTAGTGGAACCATCGAAGTCTGGGATGTTTAAACGTCTAAACCTTTCGAATTAATCGTACTGCAAAGCAGGAGCTGCACCCTCACAAGCTACAACAGGGGGCGCGTGAGCATTAAGGGCTGGGCCTTGTGGCATATGGACCGCTGGAGGGGGTTCTTGAGGTTCGAGAATCTCTTCATGCTGACCTTGCCCCTGTTGCGGTTGTGCCGCGGCATCCCTATTACGGAGTTCACCTCTCAGTCTTTGAATCTCCCGCGCTTGCTCATCAAGTTGACGTTGCATCTCTCTTATTATTTCTTCAGTAACGGGTACCGGTCCATTATTACTAGACCCTAGCCTACCAGTCTGCCTTGTTCGAGCAGCATGAGTTCGAGTTTCCATTTTCTTTTATTGTTTTTTTCTCTCTCCTGAATTCAATTCAATAAGATTGGTTACTTACATATTCAGAACTTCCAATCTTTATCATATACTTTGCATTAATTGAATTTCTAATATATCGCCATTTTATTGGCATTACTTCATATTGTGATTAGTAGTCATTTATTCCATACCATATAATTCTTTTATCACTTTATTTTATTTCATTATCTTTCCCATAATAATATAACTTCCAATAATAACATTTCACATTAAGATTCCATTAAATTACATCATAGCATCTTCACAAAATACGAAAGGGTTCATCAATATTCAACATTTGAGCGCCTCAAAACATACAAAAAGGGCCATCTAAAGATAATTCTTCAAAACAACCACTCACACGATCATATAATCCTAGAATCTTCATGAGTTTGTAAACATAATTCAAAATACGCATCCTACTTATACGGGTTTGTTCTCCGCAGGCCTGTTAAGCAGTCACCTATCTGACATGGCTAAGTTGAGTACTGGGACTCTCAACAGAATAATCTCTAGTGGGACTCGTAGGTTCGTTGTGGTCAACTTCGTTGGGGTTGGGGCCATTGTCCATAGGCGGTTCTTCGACATGCCACTAGGAACCACTATCTTCTTCAAACTCTTCAAGATCTTCTTCCTCGTTCATCAGAGGGACTTGGGTCGCTGGTACATAGTTGGATTGCGAGAGGTCTTGTTCAACGTGTACAATATTCGACATAAATTGACAAATGTCCAGGCGTCTCGGAGGAAATTCCACTTTGTTTCGAATCCGGTTGGGGACGCCTTCCAAAATATCATGCATAAATTTAGGTCATCATCAGAAACAGCCCTTTGAACAAGGAATACATCACAGAAACGATCCTCGTGCTCCAACGTGGTTTCTCTCGGTAGGGAACTCCAAGACCTTGCAAACTCCTCACGAACCGTCTTTTCAGCGTCCGTGAACTCAAACTCCTGGTTAATCGCCAAGCGAAACTAGCATCAGTGTCTATCATTGATCGAATAACGCCTCCTCCTCCACCAAGTGAGTGCATTACCAGTCAGCATTGATGTGGCTAGTGGTACTGCAAGTCACGCCTCAATATGAGAAATAAAGAATATACTCTCCATGCGGTGAAGCCACTCTCCTAGTATACCACCTCTACCACCATTGAATGATGGTGGTTGCATGCCCATGATAGCTCTTCCAGCTTCTCGGTCTGCTCTCAAATACGACTGTTCAGCCATGGGGATCTACGTTAAATGTCTAACGTTTAACTTATGTACAAGTCATTAAAATAAGAAACACACTTACTTGGACTTCGAGGAACCTTGTGATTGCGCATGGTAGGATGGCAGGAAAACCGCTCTGATACCAACTTTGTAACACCCAGCCTACCACCGACCGTTACGACATAAAACTTTCTTTCTTTATTAACTTTGAAAAAAAAGGTTTGTTGTGAAATTTAGGAATAAATTTTTTTAAACATGGTCTTGCTTGTACTTTTATGCGCACGTCTTAAACTTCATATAAAGAATTTAAGATTAACACTTCATCGTAAAATATTTAAAAGGGAACATTATCGGACAATCGTCGAAACATGATACCTTCATAAAAATGTGAAGGCTTGTTAAATGGATTACCAAAATTATTTTAGAAAAGTTCATTATGATACTTTGTACTTGTTAACTCGTATTATGAACTTGAGACAGTAATTTCTTACGTAAATTCTTAACATGGGGATTTAATATAAACAGTCTACTCCCTAACATAATTCATAGTTAATAAAACATATGTCAAAATAGTTTGTTTTTCAAAACATGCGGAACATTTTCGGTTGCCCATCCTGACCCATAACCAAAACGCACATCATCATTCCTTTGCGAGCCCATCATGAAGAATCATGCTATGGATTTCTTACATACATCATGAACATATAAATGTGAGCTTACGCTCAGCGAGTACAACAATTTCCTCACAAAAACATATGTCAATCATGCATATATGTATGTCCAGTTATGCTTGATTATTATTTCTTTTTTAGAACATTACATTAATTTCCTTTAAATGGCTCAAGGGATTGGCCCTGTCTTGCCTGGTGATCACCCATATGTGTACGTGCCAATTGCGCGCAGCCGCAGATGGTCCGAGGGTTGCAAGGTCCCCAGCCATCACGACCTTGGGCTTACAACCCCATTTATAACATGTTTATACCCCGATCGGGTGGCACGACACAAGCTTTGAAAACCTTGGTCATCTCATTAATTACGGTGACCCTATTCATGACTACATGCAATATGACATAAATCAAAGCCCAATCAATCATTTGATTCTTTATATTTCATCATGCATTAATCCAATATTATTGCTTGGTCTAGCATGACACATTAACATCATGACATTCACATCAATCCATGTAATCATACAAATGACCATAAAGGACCACTTATATCAATCATTCACGTATTGGAGTCAATTCTCCCAAATATCACATATATTCATATCATGACATATTCCATTTTCCTTTTGAAAACTATTCATGCTGTAGTGAGATCTGTACTCACCTGGTGTCCTCGCTGCACTTCATGATACAGTCTACCGTAAATATGGACACTCTACTTCCTTGTTTGATCCGACCAGACAACTCGTCAGTCTCTTGGATCCAGGTTGACATGCATACTTTATGTTGTTGGACTTCTAGGGTACTTATGGTATAATGTTATTGATCTAGGTATACATCCATCTCTTTATTCATTTCAGTTATTTAGAAATCAATAAGGCAATATTGATGGTGTCGATCGGAAACACTTTGATTGCACAATCGACTTATCTCTAAAGGTGCCAATCGGCTCAACGAGCTAATTAGGGAGTGATTATTTTTAATCGGGTTATGATAAGTTAACTGGCGATCGGTTGACTAGTTTGTGAGGTCGTTTAGGGGTTCGACCCATAGCATAGATCGCCCAAGTCATCTATTCCGAAACCTAAATTCTTTCAAACTTAAATCACTTACCCAAAGTGGGTTAACTATTTGATAAAATAGTTTCTGATCATATTGATTATTAAATAATATAAATCATCATAAAAAGTTATTAATAATTATATGAAACTTTGTTATTAATAATTCTCTTTTAATAAAATTTTGAGTTGTGTATATTCATATTTTGAAAACATAATATTTACTTTGAAAATCCGAAACAACCTCGAATATGAGCATTCTTCATGGTCATCAATTTATTTAGCCTTCATAAGTTCTTAAACTTAAAAATCAATGTTTTATTTTCATAAAATATAAAACCATTTTAATTTCGAATCACAAATCTGCCCCAATCATAAGATACTCGTATACGTTCGCTCTATAAATTTTAATCCAATAAATGTAAACTCGTTTTAACATGAAACAAATTTCGTTACCTCTATACTGATCTTATATATAATTTGTAGTTTTAGTTTTAGAAAATACTTTCATTTATTTAGTAGTACATACTTTTTCTTATGCATCATTCAAATCTGTTTTTTTTTTATTTTTTTATGAAACGGTTCATGACCTTCAATGCATGATTTTTATAAAATCAGTCAGAGATTATTTTGGAACAAAACCAATTGATGTAGCTCCTTAATTAACATATATATAACATATATTTTTATCCCCATATTTATTTAAATCTTTTATCATCATTTAAAATATTTTTCCAACACCAATCACAATCTTCATAAAAACTGGAAACAACTTTGCATGTCGTCACTCCATAACTGTTTTCTAATTAAGCATCGATTATTTTTCAGGGAAACCAATTAGATTACTTCTACAAGATCCATACCTGAATCATAAAATTTTATTATGAATTGAAAATAACTTTAGGGTAATGAAAACGTGTTCAAATTCTCAATTTCCAGATCTGCCTTGAAGTGAAAAACAGCCTGAAGCATGAATGGTGCGTGGCTTATATCTTAAAAACCGTACGATGGATGTTTCTAAATTTTTAGTATGTTATATTAGAAATCTATATCTATCCATAAATATGTAATTTTTTTAATTTGGAGTTCATTTGGCTGGGTTAAGACACTCACCAAATCGAACTTCAGCATAACCCTAATTCCAACAACATGCATGTAACACATTCATCATCAAACATAAGGCTTTTGAGCCTCATTCATGAAAACACACAAAAAAATGCATGCATGCATTGTTTAAACCATAACTAAGCATTAACAACTATAATAGTAAGCATTCATCAAGAGAGATGGGGTTTTTAATCCAAAGATTATACCTTGTAACGTATCTTCAACAAGGTTACGAACCTTTCGTAGGTAAGGGACTTGTGTACTCCTCACAACAATTTGGTCAAAGTGAGCTTGGATTTGAGCTAAAATGAGAAAATATATAATGAACATAAGTCCATTGATCAATCTCATGAAAGAAATCCACATGGAAGAGGTTTTCTTACCTATTCTTAAGAACTTTGAACAATGATTTGGTTTGATGAGTAAAAGATGTGTTTGACACCGGATCTTCACGATTATTTCTCCATAAGTCTTTGGCTTCACTACTAAAAATTATGGATTTACCCATGGGTAAAAACCATGGTTGAAAATTTTCAACCATGCTTAATGATCATGGTTGAATCCTGCATGGTTGCAAGTTTCGACCACGGAATTTTTTCCGTGGTCAAAAACGAATTCCGACCACGGAACACATCCATGGTCGGATTACACATCCCGCCACGGCGTAATTCCGTTGTTCGAATTGTTATTAGAGAGAAAATTTCGCCGCGGCTAGTAATCAGAACGCCGCGGCAATAATTTGAACCTCGACAACGCATAATCTAGACAACGGAATTAAACGTGGTTTGAGACGATATTCAGAGTGCGTTTAGCACATGGCATAATAACAACAAGCCGCGGCTTACTCTGGAACACTAGACGGTGGTATAATCCGTTGTTCGAAAGCCAATATAAGCCGAGGCATTATAAATGAGTCGTGGCCTTATTTTTACATGCCACGACGTGAGTTCAGAAAAGCCACGGCGTCGTTGTGTGTCAAACGATGGAAATAACCCTTGTGCATACTGTAAGCCGCGGCCTTTCAGTGAAATACCGCGGTACATTTTTTCCGGAAGCGGTTTTATTTTAGTTTGGGTGACGGATTTTTGTGTTGTCGAAAGTAGCAAAATAAAAACAGAAAAAACCGGGCGTTTTGAAGAAAAAAAAATGCCCGGTATATTCGGTATCGTCTTTATCTTACATTAACCTGTATATGTCATATTTTATTAAGTAAAATATAAAAAAAAAAATTAGATTGAAAAAATTTATATTAATACCTATATACCAAATATCATCGCTAATACAGAATATATCCTCACTACATACAAAGCATATAATCCATATATAAATATATCATTACTATATACAAAACTTGTAATCCATACATACAAAATAACACCGTTCATATAAACAAAAATATACAATATGTTCTATTCTTCATCATCATAATTAGCAAACTTTGATAGCACATGCATACCTAATTCTACATTGAATCCATCTATTTCGCTTAAACTATAACTAAGTTTGTTATCAAGAAAAGCCATACCATTTCTCACAATGCCGTGCATGAACTCCATGACGTAGTATCCGCATTCATGATTTCCTGGTTGTTTCGGACATCCTTTTGAATTCAACGATTTTATCATCGAATGTCTAATGAGGCCGGTGTTGTGATTAAGCTTGAATATGTCTTCAATGCTACAAAAAAAAATTAACAATTCAAATAACTTGAGTTAAAAAGACATCATCATAAACATAAAATGATTATGTTTTAGAATACTTACTCTTCAAAAAATTTCTCTAAATGGTTATTTAAACCACTCGTTATGGGGAGAGAATCAAACTTTGTTACGGTAGCCTTCCAAGGGTTGAAAACAAGAAGAATCCAATGGTGACGAGTATTGTAAGGCATTGACCATCTTTTGTTATTCTTGCAATTTTTTATATAGTTGTAGTATCTGTCAACATCAACTCGCAATGCATTTTTCTTGGCATCTCCCGTTTTGGTGTTGAACCCGATGTCTTCATATGGCGGAAGAAAACCTTACGAGTCTGGATTGGTAAGGCAATTTTGTAGCAAATAACTGCAAATAAATATAACAATAATTCATATATTTAAAAATTAAGAAATCAATAATAAAAATGAAAACATACCTTTGACAAATAGAGATCCATATTATGGCCAAGTCATGAGAGAGGAGAAATTCACGTGTGTCATCGTAATTTAACAACGGAGCGAAATAACACAAACTTTTATCAAGCTCAACGACTATATTTTGTCCCTTTGCGAGTATATAATTGTTTGCATAAGACGTTAACGCTCTCAATTCGGGATGAACGAGGTTCAACTTGATCTTTTCTTCCATTTCATTGTAATGCGGACTTTTGGCAATATTTTTGGGTTTAGGTTTGGGAGCTTGAAAACCTTTGGAGTTCAATTCTTCAATAAGAGACACTGGCCAAGGCACAAAGGTCCCTAACGCTTCTTCAACTGTTTCTAACCATTGAACCGATACCGGGAGAGGAATAGGGTCTTTAGACATCGATACTTCAATTAACACCCGAAGATAGTCTCTATGTAACGATATGTTGTGAATTTTTTCCTCACCCGCTCCATTTTTTAGAAACATCTTCCCGGTTGCGACGTGATCATCGATTCCCTCTGAAAAAAGGAGACAATCGACACCACCCTTAATTGAAATGGGTGTCTTTGGAATCGACGACGCCAGATCAATCGCGCAAGTTCCACCAACACCGTTAATAAGTCCTTTTGAAACAAAAGACGCGCTCTCCACCTTTTTAGTCGGAATTTGAACGTCCACAAGATCCAGTGAGGGAGAAAGCGGTTTACTACCCACACTTTGCACATTTAAGGATTTCAGATTCCCTTGATTCGGTCTCTTCGAAAGGAAACCTCTATGCTTAGCCTTTTTAGCGGGAATTTGACCTTCATCAAGATCCAAATCAACCGGCCCTACGGGAGCAAGCGGTTGACTACCAACACTTTGCACATAACAAGGCTCGTTATTCCCTAGACTCGGGCCTTTCGACATAAAATCTTTGCGCTTAGACTTTATAGCGGGTATAGGATCGTCATTAAAATTCAATTCAACCGGTGCTAAAGGAGCAAGGGGTTGAATTACCGGACTATGCGCATCAAGTGGTTCATTACTCCCTTGAAGATTTCTTGAAGATGATCCTTGGATCATTTGTTCCACTTTGGCCTTCCATTCTTCGAAGGCCGCATCTCACGCATCCGACTTGACTTTCATATCTTGAATTTCGGCTAGGAGACTTTGAACGATGGGGTTTGTTGAGTCCTTGGATGTCTTGTAATATACTCGCTTTGAGACATATTTGGATTGTCCCCGAACTCGTCCGGGATGTTCTTTCTTTCCCAAAGCTCTTGTCAAAACATTGTCTTCCTCATCGTCGTCCACCACTTGGGTGCTACATATCTAATAAAATATTTAATAATTAGAATCAAGATAGTTTATATACAACTCTATAATATAATCGCATCGCACTTACTATTTTATCCACAATAGGCTCTAGATTTGGATCCTTTAATGAACCATCCTCATTATGCCGCATTTCGATCCAAAGTTTCGGTTTTGTCGGCCATACGCCATTTTGTTGAAACTACGAAACAAAAGAGCATGTTATTCAATTTTAGACAATATGTTAAATTTAAAATTTAAACTGCGACATTAAAAATCTTACAAGAAATTGATCGAGCTTCCGATATCCGTTTTGACCCGATCTAGAGGGATACTCAACGAGTGCCCTATTAGCTTTGTTTTGATCCGAGACTTCTTTGAAATCATCACTTAATCTAATAT
The DNA here is from genome assembly GCA_954871525.1 of Parietaria judaica. Lineage (NCBI taxonomy): Eukaryota > Viridiplantae > Streptophyta > Magnoliopsida > Rosales > Urticaceae > Parietaria > Parietaria judaica. The sequence goes on from OX940872.1 coordinate 13,519,660, forward strand.
CAATAAACTCCTTCCAATGCTCGTCCGTGATGCTCGTGTAATACTTCTTAACAATATCGGGTCGCTCGTAAATGCTTTTATCATTCGGATCTATCTTTAATAGGGTAGAGAGATCATACCAGAAGTATCTTGCCGATTCCCCGGCACTAAATCGTACTCGTCCGGAATAACAAATGCTTGTTGGATTTCATTCCATATCCGTTGTTTCACCTTAGCTAAATTCTTTAGTCTCCAATCACTTATAGTTATTGGAACAAATTCTCGAGCAAGAACACCAATCCAACTAGCTAAAAGATCACCATCTCCTCCATCCGGTTGGTTTTTCTCATCAAATCTCATTGTATTTTTTTCCCCTTATGCTTTAAGATATTGATTCTTTTCATGAGGGTCACGGTTCTTTTTCTGTCTCCTTTAAGTTTTCGTCTACATCTTGCTCTTTCTCGATCAACTTTATACCGAACCAAAAATAATAAACATAATAAATTATCAATTTTAGATACTAGATAAATTCAATTAACAAGACCTATACCAAAAATAAAAATACTACTAACCGGGCGTAGTTTCTTCTCGATTAAGTGATGGCGTTTTTCCACGATCGGGTGATGACCTATTTACTTCTAGCTCCAACATATTGAAGTAGTAGCTAGCTTTCCTAAATATACATTTACCTCATTTCCAAAAATTAATCAACATATCAGATTAGTCATAAAAACCCACCACAAACCTAATACGAAATTCATTAAACACATTAAACCTACCACAAAGTCATTATCAAACTCATTAAATAATTTAACACACCAATTAACCTAAGCACAAATATAAACATAAAGTTACAAAAACATATTATAAACCACGTTTATGACAAACTTATGAACTCACTAAAACATATTCATGAAAAAACATATCATAAAACTCAAATTTATAAGAAATTATAAAAAAACATCTCATAAGAAAACACATTTATGACAAAAACATATTCTAAAACACAAAAGTTTAAAAACATTTCATGACAAATACTATAAACATAAAAAAAAATACAATACATATGTAATACTAATTGGAGATAGGATTCTAACCTTGTTAGGGCAAGTTTTTGCTGAAGGTGAAACAACGGGCGGAGGCGGTGCGACGGCGGGGAAGGCGACGGCGGGGGCGGTGGAGCCCGGCGACGGGCTGGTGAAGGGAGGGGAAAATGGAAAAGAGGAAGAGAGAAGAGAGGGAGATAAAAGAGAGAAAGAGAGGGAAAGAACAGTGAGAGAGAGAGGGAGGGAAAATGAGGTTAAAATCGAATTAAAAATTTGAAAAATGGGTTTGAACGATGGAAAACGTGATTTGTGGTCGGAAATCCCGACACAGGCCGCGGCGTGCAATTACACAAGCCACGGTTTTAACATACGTGGCAAATAACTTACCGCGGCATTATCCATTAATGTCGTGGCGTAAAAAGGTTCGGAATAAAATAGCCTCTGTATAAATTTGGAACATTTCCATGCCGCGGCTCAATAAAAATGAGCCACGGCTTGTCATCAAATGCCGTGGTGGGTTATTTAATACGCCGTGGTGTATACGGTACTGAAATAACATGGTCTCTGTATAAATCTTGGAGGTAAATACGCCGCGGCTCGTCATAAACACACCGAGGCTTGTCGTGCAAAGCCAGGGCATGTTTCGTAATGCCGTGGCGGGACCTTATTCGAAATAAAAGCTTAATTTTGAAGAGACAAAATTAGCCACGGCGTACAACAAAAGGTCGAGGCATGTATATTAATGCCGCGGTTTAAATGGTTTTACTCCGCGGTGTAACCTTGTTGGATTTTGAAATGATTCCGGTCTATGAACTCTGCCGCAGCTCGGATAATGAAAAGCCGCGATGTTTCTTAAGGACGCCGCAACATCATGAACAATCAGCTGCGGCATACAGGAAGATACCGCGGCTAGATTTGGTCACACCTCGGCCTAATATGGCTCAAGTAAAGCATGCTCTCTGTAAAAAAATTGGTCGTAATACGCCGCGGCAGGTTGTTTATAAGCTAAGGCTTACATGAGAATGCTGCGGCGTTAAAAGCCTAATGCCGCGGCGGTTTTTTGCTATTTACTATTTCAACCTTTGGCTTCTGAACACAGCCGCGGCTTGGTAAAGTCACGCTGAGGCGTGTTTAAAGAATGCCGGGGCAAGTGTTGGTCACACCTCGGCCTAATCCGACTGAAGTTAAGCATGCTATCTTTATAATTTTTTGTTCTTGTACGCCGCGCCAGGATATACATAAGCCGAGGCTTTATGTCTTCATGTCGTGGCTTTAGTATATTAATGCCACGGCGTGTTGTTGCTATTTTCTTTTATAATGTCTGGCTTATGAACTCTACCGCGGCGTGTTGTGTGTCGCCGCGGCTCTGTTCATAATTCAGAGGTTATGTAGATAAATAACACGCACACGCTGCGGTGTTTATGAAATGTGCTGCACCACGACTGTCACATGAATTCAAACATTTAAATTTGATAATGTTATTTGTAAAATAAAAATTAGACTACAATAAAATTATCAAATTATACATTGATATATAAAATTGTTACAACGTAGAAATAGACATTATTACAATAAAATTGTTACAAAGTACAAAGTTGAAAGACAAGATAGAAATATACATTATTACAATTAAATTATTATTCAATTAATTTCAGCAGCCGGGATATCTCGACGTAGCAAAAACGAAACATCGTCATCATCATTATCATCCTCAACATCTTCAAATGATGGTAGCCCGTTAGAGAATGGTGCGATGGTAGTGATGTCGTCAACTTCTTCATTGCATTCTTCTACGTTTTTCGCCTTCACATGCACGACGAGATATAACTCTGAATCAACCGGGTCCGAGACATAAAAAACTTGAGATGGTTGGGATGCCAAAATGAAAGAATCATTGACATAACTCACCCGTCTAAAGTCAACAACTATTATTCCACCATTGTCATAACTCGCCTTCACATCCAGTGTTTTGTACGGGGTGTTTTTCGTCCCTTTCCCTTGTGTAAAACGTGTAGCCGTTAACGTACCACGACGTGTACCTTGAAACTACTTGTGAAGGCCCACCGTAGATCTTCCATGGTGTCTCATCATAATTCTTTCTTCTTGCATATAAATATTCATCGATCCACTTTGCAAATGTACGGTTGTGCTCTCCTTTAAGCCATTTTTCAGTTTTTGACTTTTTTGGATAAGTAGACCTCAATTCATTCATATGCACATCAATAAAAGGGTCCACGTCGGCGAAATTGTGCAACACATGAAGAACGGCTTGCTCTCATTCTTTTTGGTTCACAGTTGAAGGATTTTCTATATATTAAAACATCAAAATAAATATTATAATCAACACGTAATCTAATTATTAACATCGTATTTATTTATATAAAATTATAATAATTACCTGCAGATAAGCCTTTTGATTATGCTTTTGCTACTTTGGGAACACCAATTGGCTAAGTTCTTGGGAAATACTCTGAACAAAATTCAACCGACTCTTCTTCCATATATCCTTCAACAATACTCCCCTCTGGCCGATTGTAATTCTTCACGTACCCTTTCAAGACTTTCATATACCGATCGATTGGATACATCCACCGTATAAATATAGGTCCGCGTAACTTCACTTCGCGTACTAAGTGAACAGTTAAGTGAATCATGATGTCGAAAAATGAGGGTGGAAAGAACATCTCGAGCATACATAGGGTTTTAACCAAGTCTTCTTGTATCTCGTCAAGATCTTGAATCTTAACAGTTTTGGAGCAAATTTTGTTGAAAAATTCACATAACTTTGAAATTGTGAATCGAACTTCCTTTGGAAAAAACCCTCGCAATGCAAGAGGTAGTATTTGTTGAAGCAACATATGACAATCGTGAGTCTTCATTCCGATAAGTCTCAATCCTTCATAGATACAAACCTCTTGTAGTTCGAAGAATGACCTTCGGGAACTTTTATCGCGGCAAGCCATCCACAAAGCTTCCTTCACTCCGTTCTTGATAAAGTGTGGACAGCCGGTGGTAGTAATGTCATCTTTCCAACCGTTTTAGGATGCAAATCCGGTCTTATACCCAATTCAACAAGATCTTGTCGAGCATTTTTCCCATCTTTTGTTTTATTTGGATCGTCAAGCAAAGTACCAACAATCGCTTTGCATACATTTTTTTCAATTTGCATAACGTCCAAATAATGTCGAACGTAATGCGTCTTCCAATACGGGAGCTCATAGAAGATTGATATTTTTTTGAACGGTCTATCTTCAAATTTCTTTTTCTTCCTTTTACCTCTCATTGTTCTTTTTCAAGCACTTCATAAGTCTCTTCACAAATCAACTTATAGACAGCTTCACCGTTTAAAATTTTTGGAGGAGGTCGATGTTCTTGCTTCCCATTAAACTTTTTTTCTTTCTTTCTGTACGGGTGATCTCTCGGTAAAAATCTCCTATGATCGAGAAAAACTATCTTCTTCCCATGCTTTAACCGGATCGAAGATGTATTTTTTTATGCAAACAGGACAACCAATAGCACATTTCACCGAGTAACCAGACAAGTTCCCGTACGCCGGGAAGTCATTGATTGTCCACATTAACATTGCTTTCAACTTGAACACTTCGTCCGGTAAGCATCGTTGATCTCAATTCCTTCGTTCCACATAATCTTTAGATCATCGACCAAAGGTGCCAAGTAGACATCGATGTCATTTCCCGGTTGGCTTGGTCCCAAAATCAAAAGCGTCAACATCTAGAACTTCCGCTCAATACACAACTTTGGAGAAAGGTTGTAGTTGCAAAGTATTACCGGCCAAACACTATAGCGACTACTCATGTTACCAAAAGGATTCATCCCGTCAGTGGCCAAACCAAGACGCAAATTCCTGGGATCTGAGTTGAATTCTGGATAACGAGTATCAAAACTTTTTCACTGTGAAGCATCAGCAGTGTGTCTTAAATTGCCATCATTACTCTGATTTTTGGACTGCCAAATCATGTTCTCCGCCTGATTAATATTGTTAAACATGCGTTTGAGGCGGGTGAATGGTGGAATGTACCATAATACTTTCCGCGGAACTCCTTTGATACTGCCGTGAGGCTCCTTTCCTGTCTTCAACCTTGACTCACTACAAAGCGGTCATTCACTTAATTTTGTATACTCGTTCCTATATAGTACGCAATCCTTTGGACATGCATGAAACTTATCGAACTTTAAACCTAACAAGCCCATCGTCTTCTTGGCCGCATACATTCCTGAAGGAACTTTATTACCGGTCGGCAACGTTTCGCGAAGGATTTCCAACAATTGCGAAAAGCTAGAACTTGTCCAACTTCTTGCCGCCTTTAAATGGAATAATGATACCAAAACCCTATTTTCGTTGTCTTACTCCCATCATACAAAGGCCATTCGAAATCCCCCACCATCGACTCTAATAATTGCGGTTTTCCCACAAAATTATAGTCGATATCATCCATCAAACCACCAATGTCATCGGCTTTGTCTTCTTCAACCAAATCATTGACTCTTTTACCACGCAATTTTTCTCCTGTGAAAGTACCAATTATCATAGGAACTCATAATGCCAAATGCTAACAAATGCGATTTGGAAATGAAAAATTTGAAGAAAAAATACCTTTCTCTTCCGTGACGAATCAACAACACCAAATTCTAAATCAATTGAAAAGTCGCCGATAGAGAGAGTGTTTGGGGTTTAGGGTGTAAAATGGGTATGAGAGGTATTTGTGAGTGAAAATCAGCGATATACGCCGCGGAAATATGATACCAATGCCGCGGCAGTAACCTTAGAATCAACACGGGTAGAAAAGTTTGCTAAATTTATAATTTTCTAACACTTAATAAGCCGCGGCATAATATGACAAGCCGCGACCTGTCATCCTTCGAAATATACATGCTCTCTATATAATTTTGTTACTCTTAGAAGCCCCGGCATAATTTAATCATGTCGTGGCAAGATATCTACAAACCACGGCTTCACCAGACTACGCTGCGGCCTTCCCTTGTCTGAAATATACATACTCTCTGTATAATTTTGTAACACTTCGTAGCCTCGGCTTGTTCTAAAAAGCCACGGCATGTCTTTATGGGTTTTTACCAATATACCCTTTGTCTAATGAACTACGCCACGGCATGAACCACAAAGCCGCGGTTTGTAAGGGTATAACCGTCTTCAAAAAACATGCCACGGCATGTCTTTATACAAGCCGCGGCGTTTTCATACTTCCTATATTATTTTTTTACTTCAAAACAAATATTTTAAATTTTCTTTATTTAAATGGACTGTGAATATTATGAATCTCATTTTAAAATTCCGATATTCACTTTATGCCCTCAAGTTTTTTGAACTAAAAATGTTTCGAAAGTGTATATTAATAAAATAAGTTATGCGACGCAACGTAAAACAATTACATAAAATATGTATATTCAATACATATTTATATTAATAAAATTAAGAATACATTATCACTTACAAACAATTCCACATGCATTACAAGTAAAACTTTAAGAAGTACTACATTTCACATCTCGCGAATATTTTTCATAATACAATTAAACAACATAAAATAAAATAAAAACCTCTAGACATCATACTAAATAAATTAATCAAATCCAAAACTTCTACGACAACGCATGGCATGTTGACGGAGATTACCCGTGCCTCTTTCACTGCTGACGAGATACTGTTGTCCGCACCATTTACAATTTGCGATCTTCTCTAGATTTTGAGTATAATGATTCCGTTCATGCTTGAGATTGAAATTGGTATCCAATAATTAAGAAAATAACATTACACGACCAACACTACAAGCAGTGAGACTCTGACGTGGAGCTAGATTCAAAGGCATTTCCGACTCTACGGTTTCGTCCTAATTCGAAACCCTTGCAACATCATCGGAATTTGTTTGAGGTACTATGGTATCATTAGAAACTGTTTCTGGGACTATAGTATCATCTCAGAGGTTTTGAATAACATTTACCTCGTCATCATCGGAAGAGGAAGACATCATAATCACCGGGATATTACCGAAAGGAAACTGATTATCATTCATTGCAAGTTTTCAATATTTTGAGTGTGAGGATAGATTTGTGTGAGTAAAAATATGAGTAACTATGGTATAAATAGACAAAATAAATGAATTTATATTTCTTTAAATTATTTTTGCGAATATAGCCGTTTTTTAACGTTGGAAATCAATAATTATACTTGCAAAAATATAGCCTTTTTTTTTGTCACCTGTCAAACGCCGCGGCTTACTTCAAAACCTGCCGTGGCTTAAGATATTCATCCACGGAATATTTCGTTGTCGAATACACGCCGCGACATCATGAATTATTCGCCGCGGCATATGGGTAGATACCGCGGCAAGTATTAGTCACACCGCGGCCTCATATGGCTCAAGTTAAGCATGCTCTCTGTAAAAAATTTGGTCGTAATACGCCACGGCAGGTTATACATAAGCCGAGGCTTTACATGCCAATGCCGAGGCGTTACAATCTTGATGCCGCGGCGTGTTGTTGCTATTTACTATTTTAACCTCTGGCTTATGAACAGAGCCGCGGCTTAAAGAGGTCACGCCAAGGCGTGTGTAAAGAATGTTGTGGCTAGTGTTGGTCACACCTCGGCCTAATCCGACTAAAGTTAAGCATGCTCTCTGTATAATTTTTTGTTATTGTCCGCCGTGGTAGGATATACATAAGCCGATGCTTTATGTCAACATGTCGTGGCTTTAAAAGATTAATGCCACGGTGTGTTGTTGCTATTTTCATTTCAAGTGTCTGGCTTATGAACTCCGCCGCGGCGTGTTGTGTGTCGTCGCGGCGCTGTTCATAATTCAGAGGTTATGTAGAGAAATAACACGCACACGCCACGGTGTTTATGAATATAGGCCCCGGCATGAAGAATTATACAATTAATTAATTAATAGACTAAACAATTCAATTATTAATTATTTAATTTTTCGATAACAGTCTAAAATAGATCTTATAAAATTATTTTAATTTTTTTTTAAAACAATTATTTTTATATTTCAACAAAACGAAGTATACTAACATTTGAAAATTTATACTTTTTTTTCAAACAAAACAAAATATTAACTAATTGTTCAAAGGAAACATAAAATATTAACTAATTGTTTAAACAAAATAAACATAATAGCTAATTGTTCAAACATAAGAAATAACTAATTATCGTCCTCGAGGTTGTTGTCATCATTGTTCTCGACTTCTTGGTAATCGTTGTCTTCGAGGCCGTCGTTCTCGCCTTCGTTGTTGATTTCATCAGGGTTACATGAGTTCTCGGGGTTCTCGGGGTTCGCCTCATTGCCGTTCCCGCCTTCTTTGTTCTCGCCTCCTTCATTCTCGTCTCCGTTACCGCCTTCTTCGTTCTAAACCTCGCCGTTCCCGCCTCCACCGTTCCCGCCTGCTTCAGCGAATGCCGGCTGATACTGATCATGATATCCTGCTGGCCATGGCATTGGTGGAAATTGATTTGGCGCCTCAAATCCTGGGTAGATACCCGGCCAAAATGAGCTACAGTAGGTATTGAACTCAAGAATGCTCCGAAATCCGTGAGCCACGAAGGCTCTCATTGGCGGATCATCGTAGTTAAGCTCCGGCATTGGTGGGGCGGCAACAGGTTGTGCTGGTATATTAGCGGCCTAAACCATGAATTTTAAGCAAAGTTATATTATTATTAAAACAATCATAAACAATTAAGCAATTGAAGCTACACACTTACCTCGTTTACAGGTTGTTCAGGTATCTCGTTCGCAAGGGACTCAACAACGGGTTCTTGCAAAATCCGGATCCAAGCCTGGTCCACCTTCTTTCCATGCGACACCGTCAGGTCGAGCTCATAATACTCGATTTAAAAAATGAAATAAAGCAAGATTAGATCAATATTGAAAAAATTGAATTTCACAATTGAAGACAAATAAAGATATATATACTTACCCCAACTTTTTTGCATAGAGCTGTGATAAGGAACGGGAAGCCCAATGCATTCTTCGAGGCGTCGTACGCCATGTGGGTCATGTAGAAGAAGATGAAACGACCGACGTCGATATTCAACCCCCTAACCGCCGCGTAGATCAACTTGAGAAAGTTGAACTGCAGCTCCGTGAAGTGCAGATACGGGAATAGGTTGCCCCCAAATAAGTACATCCAAACTTTGGCTCTCCGATTCAACTGATTTTTGTTTAGTTGCAACTCTCTGGCCCTATTTTGCCATTGTGCTCCAGCCGTAGCAATGGTCGCCGCAATGTTGTCGTAAAACTCTTGATTCAATTCTTGGTCGCCCAATTAGTTGTGCTCGTTTTCCTCGTAGGTTAAATTTGGGGTTCCGTAGTATTCATTAATTACTTGAGCATTGATTGCAAATTGGGTACCCCGAACAGTCACAAATCCATCTACTGACTCGTCGGGAAGAGCGGCATAGAACTCGTGGACCAATTTCCTCCTTGCCTTAAACTTAGGTTGGAACATGAAATCTTTCCAACCGCGTTTTTCGATACTCTCATTGAGAGCGTCGGCAAGGTCACCCATGTCCGTAATGGGTATTTTTGCAAATCCACGCTCCGGGCATAATTGTCGCCTGCAAAGAACTTGAAATCGTTTCCTTGCCGCTTCTGTTTTGAAACTGGGCGGTACTTGAATTGGAGGTGTTAGTGGTACTTGTTCATCCTCGTTGACTGTAGGCGGGACTTGGCTCGACGATCCGGATCTAACAACAAGATATCCCCTTGCGCGTTTTGACTTGGGTGCCACTGAAATCTATAAAAAAAGAAAAGTTAATGCGATAACATATTAATTTCAAGCCAAAAAACTAATTAACCAAAGATATTAGATAATCCTATAAACTAACTAACTTAACTAATTAAACTCATTAATCAAAACCAAACTAAATAAACTAATTGACCTAATCAATCAAAATCACAAATAACTAATCATATAACCATTCAAACCAAACCAAACCTAATCAAAATACAAAATTTAATCATATAACGTAATGTGAAATGCTATTTCAATACCTAATTAATTTAACACCCAATTTCAACACTCAAATTTAAATTTAAATTTCAATACCCAAACCTAATTTAAAAACCCTAATTCAATACCCAATTAATTTCAAAACCTAATTTCAATACCCAATTAACTTCAAAACCTAATTACAAAACCTAATTTCAATACCCAAAACAAAATTTAAATACCTAAACCTAATTTAAAAACCAAATTAATCAATTCATATAATCAAAATTCAATTAAAAATAGATACAAGAACTTGATATCAATGACTTAATACAACGATTTTCAAATCCTATTTCGAATTAACAACAACAAAAAAACGAAAAAAAAAGAAGAACAAAGCTTGAAATCGACAATTACACATGGAGGTCGACGGCGTAGGGACGTGGATGGCAACGGCGGATGACGGCGTGAATCGGGTCGCGGTGAGAAGACGGCGGCGCAAGACGAGTGCGAGAAAGAGAGAGAGAGAGGGGTAGGGTTTGTGACGGCGCGAAGTGAAAATGAAAACCTCGCGGGTAAGACTGTAAATACCAGTCACACCGCGGTGTGTTAAAAAACATGCCGCGGCGATATCATTAAAAAACGTATTAAGTAGTGTGCCACGGCGTATTTGAAACACACGCCGCGACAAACTTATATTTTTTACTATGCGCATGAACAACGGTTGAAACAAGTGTCGTTGTGTACATCTCGTGCCGCGGCGGAAATTTCACGCCGCGGCGAAACTTAGTAGTCACGGTCAGTACCAAACGACACTTGTTTAACCATTGTCGCAAAGGATAACGCCGTGGCATGTTTTTATCCGCCGCGCCGTGTTTCCTGTAAACGACACATTGTCAACCACGGAAGAAATTTCCGTGGTCAAATAGAGAGTACACCGCGGCGTCCCACGGCGGGACAACGGCACACTGGAATTTCAACCATGCTTTATGATTTCTGTTGTCTAAACTTGAATTTCAACCATGAATACCAACTTCCATGGTTGAATCTGCGTGGTTTAATAAACAATTTGTAGTAGTGCTTAAATATGCAAAACAAAAAAAAAAAGACATAAATGACCAGATTTTCATAAGTATATACCTTGGGAAAGTTTGCATGCAAGAGGGGATTTTACCTCTTCATCATTCCTTGAAATATTGTGGATCTTTGTGGTGCTCTTGGATGAATCTCCTCGAGGAATGGCTTGAGATTTATTAGAGAGAGATGGGTTATGAGAGAGTTTAGTTTCTGATCTTTAGAGAGAGTTTGGGTCGGATTTTTGAGAGGCAGAGCGAGAAAAATGCATGCACTTTCACCCTTGGGTGTAATTATCACCACTATGGTTTCCTATTGGTTCTAGGCTATCTTGGAAGCCTCTCAACCCACCCATTAGCTCTATTTGGCTGATACATTTCGTGTTAAGGCTTCCTTAAGGGTTTGTCGTTGATTTTATACACTCCAATGTCACCATTGGTCCATTTTGAAGGCATATAAGCCAAGCATGCAAGACAAAACACATTGAAGCTTATATTGACTTCTAAGTGAACTAATCTGATATTAAATTAATATATCAGCTCATATAGAGTGTGGGACATGAATATAATAAGAAGGGATCAGTTTGAAAAGTCAAAAAATCGGAATAGGGGCATAATTGCAAACTTTTTGGCAATTATGGGCCAAAGTGTAATTTTCTAGAAGTTTAGAGACCTGATGAGAAATTTAATTTTAACACACCTATCCTCCATAAAATTTTGTGTAGATTTCCAAAATGATACTTTTGGTTTCATTCGGGACTCGGAAATATTCATTCCGACCATAGTTGACTTTTTAGTCAGCTTTATGACACTTTCTTTTGATCGCATTTTCCGACCTAACTTGTTCATGTAATTTTCATGGATTATTGTTTCTATAATTTGACTTATTATTTTCTCCCTTGATGGAATGTCTTTCATATAATATATTTTCCTTCTATATTTCTCGATACCGTTTCTTATAGAAACTTATTGACACGAGACATTATTCTTTCATCTTTAGGAGCTTTATTGTAGCCCCACATCGATGAATGTTCACGGAAATTTTTTCGGACCATATAACTTTGATTGCAAGGTCAATGTAATATAATATAAAAATCCACATCATATAACATTCAATTTACATGAAAATGTATCTTGTAAGTCAAAGATAATAACGAACATTCTTTAAGGACCTGGTAATATGAAAATTTGGGTCGTTACAACTAAATGGAAAAACCATTTAATTAAATAAAACTCACCTCGGGCTCCGCTTCCGGAACCAAAATATGCCGCGGGTGCGAAACTGCTTCAAGAATTTATCGCGTCGGAACGGAAGAATCCGCACCCGCCATGAAGAATCCGCACGGGCAAACGTCAAATAGGGAGTTAATTATTAAATGGAAAAACCATTTAATTGATAAAACTCACCCCAATCGTCCGCTTCCCAAACCTAAAGATGTTGCGGGTGTGAAACTCATTCAAGAATTTATTGCGTCGGAACGGAAAAATCCGCACCCGCCAGGAAGAATCCGCACTAGAAAAAGTTGAAAAAGGGAGTTAATAATTAAATGGAAAAACCATTTAATTAATAAGACTCGCCCCGGGTGTCCGTTTCCCGAACCGAAAGATGTTGCGGGTGCGCAACACATTCAAGAATTTATCGCGTCGGAACGGAAGAATCCGTACCCGCCAGGAAGAATCCGCACCGGAAAACCAAAAAGGGCAAAAAGTAAATGTCTAAACCCCCAGGGGCTGAAACAAGCAATTTATAATTTTCTCGAGGTCCCTGGACCATCCTATAAATAGGAGCTTCATTTCAATCAAACGGTAACTCCGATTCAAACGCTCTATATAGCGATAAACACCGCTTTCTCTCCTCTATATATATAGTTTGGTATAAATATCCGACTAAGGTCGGAACGAAGGAGATAGCTAGAGCGGAAGCCCTGGAGAAGTTCTCGGCACAGTTCACGATCACCCTGTTAGGTTTTGTTCTACGTAGTGCTCGTGATATCCCGGTCTATTATCTCACGTAGATATACGACTTCGTGGATGATCGAAGACCCGTATCAGGACCCACAATACAGGGGAGAGATCCAACCTCAAGGGATCACCCAAGGTTCCTCGCTCTAAGCCCATCCCCTGGCTCACCGGAGGAATCACCGACTCCCCGGAGGAAGGTCCGAGCACCGTCTGACTCCCGTCTCGGCCATCGGCCCCCTACTCACCGGAAGAATCGACGACTCCCCAAAGGAAGGTCCGAGCACCGTCTGAGTCCCGTCTCGGCCATCGGCCCCCGACTAACCGGAGGAATCGCTGACTCCCCAGAGGAAGGTCTGAGCACTGTCCAACTCCCGTCTCGGCAATCGACTCTTGGCTTGTTCAGACAAGCCCAAGTACGTACCCTCTAAACTCCCACATTGAATTACGTGATGACCTTAGCCCACTTGACTAGAAGTCGGTACGTAGGCAACCTCGCTATATGTGACGAGGTGCGACATCATATATCATCACCCCCGGCTCTCCCAATCATCGACTACTCTAGCTCCACGGAAAAACCGATTCTCAGCGGTCACAGACCTATATCTCGGGCCCCACAGCTCTGTGGTAACGGGTTAGAGGACCAATTTTCGGCATCAACACCAACAGTGATCTGGCCGGTGATGTCGATGATAAAAGTATTGGAGGGATGGCATTTTATCTCAACATGAATCTGATCACTTTACAGTCTCAGAAGAAGATAACTGTGGCCCTTTCATCTTGTGCGGCCAAGTTCATGGCAGCGACCGCAGTGTCGTGTCAAGCGTTGTGGCTAAGGAGCTTACTGAGTAAAAAAACTGGAGTCGAGCAGAAGTCAGTGACCCTTTATGTGGACAACAAGTCTGTAATTGCACTGATGAAGAACCCTGCGTTTTATGAACACAACAAGCACATCGACACTCACTTTCACTTTATTCGTGAGTGTGGAGAAGCGGGAAATCATCGTAGAGTTTGTCACATCCAAAGAGCAACGTGCGAACATACTCACCAAGGCTCTAGAAAGATTCAAGTGAATTCGCAGAGATGCGAGATTTGCTCGGCATGAAGAACCTCGAACCAAGTCAAGTTTACGGGGGAGAATGTGATCATAAGTTGGACTTGTCGAACTAGAACTTGGGCAGCAAGTTTCTAATATGTTTCTTTATTATTCTATTGCTAAAATAAAAAACCTAAGAGACAAGTAAGGTTGGGCAACAAGCATGCTAAGGTAAAGATGTAATTTCTTATTCATAGTGTTGCCTATTCATAACACCCCTTCGTAACTTTCTAAAGTATCTCTCAAACCTTGTATTTCGATCTCTATTATTAATAAGTGGGTTGCTTCTCCCACTTTCTTCCCTTTCTTATCAAAGCCACAAAATTCCTTCATCTCAAAATTGTTTTGTCGTTTCTATTAGGTTGTTGTTATGATCAACGATCAGTTGTGGACCCAACTCCGTCCAATTTTTTTACGGGTTTTTGTCAACTTTTTAGGATAGTGCTATTAAGTCATATTTAAGACACATTTATATTGTATTGATCATGAACTATAGCCTATCGTTTCATTTGGATTCGAAAAAAAAAATTAGTAGGAAAAATGTATATCGTCACATTTATTGACTTCAAATATTTTTGTTGTTTATTTTTTCCACTTTGGACTATAGCCGAATCAATTGATCAAAATTTCAATATTTTTACCTTAATTTATTATAGGCACGCAACAGTAATTTATTAGATTATAATAAGCCCTTAAAGTGACACGATTGCTTCTTATTGGCATGGGTGTTAGGATGATTGATCCCTTTCAGCATAGATATATTTTCAAATATATTTACGGCAGTCACGTATAGGATAAAATAGACGTGGAAGCGTCGTTCGACTTTAAACTATATTTCAATCTAATCAAGTTTTAGCTTATTTTGAGATGGTTGGTTGAAATATGATGGACCATATAATACTAGTTTGCATAATTTAAAATTTGGGAAGGACGTATTTAATTATTAACTTCTGAAATATTTAGACAAAAGTGTAATGTCACTAGAATTGATGGTTCTAATTGTAAATTTTTGTTCTAGACTCGGCCCTATCATATTTGTCATATTTGACTAGGTGAAATGCTTTATTTTGTATCATTTTGCATTATATTAAATTGAGTGACACTATTGGTAAATTAGTAAAGATTACATTAGTAAAAAGGGTACGCGTCTGATGAGTTTGAACTCTTAATTTCTTGAGAGATATGTAGTGGATTTACCACTAAGAAAAACAAGCTTGGTTTGCACTATTCGTTTAGACGGCATGAAACCTTATTATTTTGAGATATCAACGGCTATAATACATATATATATATATATATATATATATATAAATATATTAGTTTTATAGGTGCATATTACTGAAAATACCTAATATTTTCAAATTAATCGGTGCATATTTCAATTTCTTATTATAAAGAATTTTCTATTTTGTTTGAACTAGAGGAAATGTGAATTTCAGAGAATCCAGAATGAAATCTTAGGCTGTTATTGAAATTTTACGGTGTACAATTCTGTATTCCATTTACATTAAATACTATGCAGTTGTCTAAGTACCGAAAGCCAACTATGTCATGCATCATGCATGGCCTGTTGTGTTGTGCTTACGGAGATGAATACTTATGAATACTGTTGTTGTTTTTTTTTTTTTTTTGAGAGAGAGAGAGTACACAAACTATAAAGTATACGGATTTGGCGCCAATTTTTACGATATTTAAGTTTTTTTGCCTCTAATATCTATAAAATATACTTTCATTTTCATTTAACTATTGTAACGTGTATTGCACTACGTTGGCAAAAATATTAGTGGCACACTGGCACAAAGCAATCAACGACGTGATAATAATGGTTTATCACGAACTAGTATTTAATTTGCATATTCTGATGCTATACTATAATTAAACACGTCGAATAAGGAATGTCAAGCGAAATCAAATTATTAAGCCCTTCCATGAAAATTCCTTCACTGACTTTTACAAGGAGTTCTCATCTTCAACTGAGACTCATCAGATCTTGACAAGAGCAACACTACACATCTGCTTCTTCCTTGAGAAAATGGTATTTTGCATTATACCTTAGATATGTTAAACCCTCTTCATCCAGTCTTACATTTCTATGATTAGTTATATATAGAGCTCTCCAAACGGGTGGCGCTGGCTGCCCGCACCCACCACCCGCGAGACGGGCAGGATTTTCATTAAACTCGTCCCACATGGAGCTCTAGTTATATATCGTTGTATGCATGATATATAAATGCAAGTCTATACAGTTTAGTTTATTTCAAAATTACTAATCACTTATTCTTAAAATATGCAAATTTATTTTAATTCAACGATGTAATCTCAATGTGTGATGCGTAATTTGAACAGGGCAGTGAGGGTTTTGAGAATATGAGAGTTGTTCTGACCAAACCAACATCAATAGAAGACGAGTCAAGCTACGACGCAAGAGCTTCTAATGTGATTAAAGGGCTTTTTAGTTTAGTTAAAGACTTAAAACCTACATCAGATCTCACCAAATTCCAGGCAAGTCAAATATTATTTTCTTTCACAAACTTATTGGTGTGAAGAATATGAAGCATTTACACGATTAGTACATAAAAATAAAAAAAAATAAAAAAATCTCCTTTTTTTTCTTTCTATTGAACTATGATCAAAGTTCAAAGCCAATTTAAATTAAAATATCACCTATTCTATCTTTCTTACAGTTTCCGCCACAATTCAACATTCCAAAGTCACACCTACAATTCTGTGGCGAGGCAGTGTATTCTGTTGCAGAAAATGTAAATATGATGGAGAAATGCAATGGTGGTGGGACCCCAGTTGAGAGATTAATACAAGTAATAGCGTTTAACATCTCTAACTTGAGACCATGGACTTTCGGGTTATCTCCTTTTAACCCGGTACTTGGAGAGACACATCACGTCTCCAATGGATCTCTGAATGTTCTTCTCGAGATGGTACTTTCATCTTCATATCATCTACTTCTGTGTTTACCTAATCAAATTTTTATCAATACAATGAACACAAGACACACATGAGTAGTAAGTGATAAATTAAATAAATAAACTTATATTTAAGATAAACACGTAAAATCTCTAATAAAAAAATCATATATAATCATAGTTATAATTTTGTGATTGGTATCTAAAATATTTAAGTGTTGAACAATCTTATCGGAGGAAGATTTCACATCATCCACCCGTTACAGCCTTACACGCAACCGATGAGAAAGAAAGAACCCAACTGATATGGTGTCAACATGGAGTCCCAAAATACTGCGGTAAGTTCCTCGTTTTCCTTTTTCTTTTAAGACAGTTTTATTATTAATTTATTTTTTCTTCTAATAGTACTACAACCTATTGTGACTACATATAAATGCATGCTTCAGGTAGAAGCGTGATGCTTCAATTGAAAGGAAAGAGGCAGTTAAAACTGATGAAGCACCAAGAAACTTACACATCAAACTCTCCAAATGTTTTATTCAAGTTCTTTCCAACACCGAGAGTTGAGTGGAATGGCAACGAAAAGATTATATGCAAAGAGAGTGGTCTTGAAGCTAACCTGAATTATGGAGGAACGTCTTTATTAGGACGCACAAGAGCGGTCAAAGGAAAGATCCTCGACTCGTCCTCGAAAAAGCCTCTTTTCGAGATCAATGGCTACTGGGATAAGTGAGTCCATTCATATACAATTATTTATTATTATTTATGGTTTATATTATTCTGCCTATTGTGTGTATTTTTTACTCTCACAAATGGGCATTTCTTAAAAAATTTACACAAAATTAGGCATTTCGTACAATTTCATTAAAATATAGTCGAAAGACCAACTAATTATCATAATCCAACTTCTAAAGTCAAATAAAATATACAGTCATATCTTCGGTTCCAAATCCTAATAAATATAGAACTATACTTTCAAGCCTAAAAACAACATATTTCTACCTAAACGTAATCCATTATCCAAATAATAAAACATCCCCTCGGACCAAATTAAATGTTATGATCTTTTTTGTGTAGGAGTGTTACAATACAAGATTTAAATAGCAAGGAGACTCGAATCATATATGATGCCAAAGAAGTCATGTCAAACCTTCAAACGCCTATTGTAGTGAATGCGAAGGTAAACAGACGTCCTTCTTAGCCCCACAATTTGTGTTCATGTTCATAACTAATCCCAGTTTTCTATCTCTCCTTACAGGGAATTTCAGTGACTGAATCGGCTGCGGTTTGGAGTGATGTAATCAAAGGAATCATAAGCAACGACTGGGGAAACGCGACTACATCGAAGAAAGCCATTGAAGAGAATCAAAGGATGTTGTTGAAGGAGAGACAATCGAGCGGCGAGACTTGGGTTTCTAAACACTTCAGTGTGTCTAATAGCAAGGACGCAGGCTGGGAATGTTCACCCATACAAGAGTTTGTCCCTAAAGCTCCGATTGTTGTCCCTCACTACACTTTATGAGTATTAGGCTTGTGTTTAATGAAGTATTTCACACATTTTCCCTAATACAATATGAAACTATATCATATGATTTACCTCTATCCTTCTGAACAATGAAGGATTGGTTATATATATTTTTACTTATTTATTTTCGAATTGCTTAATGAGAGCTTATTGGTTGGAGCAAATAGTTTCCTATTAGGATTTATGAGCCCCCATATCATATTTGAATTCAAATAAATAATAAAATTTATTTTTAATTTTTATTTATGTTTATACTATTTTTTAAAAAAGTATATGAATGATAATGTGATGAAATGCATTTTATCGTTGAAATAAGTTGTCGAAGTTGGGCCGATCATTAATTAACTGGTTTCTCAACCGGATATACTTGATCGGAAACCCATTTTCTTAGTCTTCCTTCCTTCTCCAAAAAAAAAAACAAAAAAACAAAAATTTAATAAAAAAAAATTAATAAAATTCAAGACCATTTTCATCCTTCTCTTTTCACTCATTTTCCCTTTGTGTTTTCATAATATAGATTACTTTTTAGCTTACATAAGAGTTATTTAATGGTATTTTGCTCATCAATCAACTTGTCACTTACATTCAACCAGACAAACTTTCCAATCTTCCAACCTTCCAAGTTCCAACCCATTTCTATTTCTTCTTCCTTCCCTTTTATATGCGCATATATAATTGGAAGTGTTAACCGTTACCTACTTTTTTCCAAGGGGCGAGCTGCTTTCACCGTGTTCAAAGTTTAAACCATGTTTTTTGCCTTCTATAATTTTCAATTTATAGTAGTGATTGTTTGTGAACTTAATTACGATTGGCGAGAAGTTTCTATTACTTGATACTCAAGTTTGTTAGGGAAAAGTAGTCACATGCTAGTGAGTGTTATACTATGTTGTATTTATTTTCAATTCCTATTATTGTCTTCATTCGGTGCATTTCCCAGAGCACTTCCATTGAAAATTTTGTTTGTTAATATTCTCATTTGATTATCACAAACCCATTATCTCATAAACATATTATATACATAAAAACATCAGAGAAAGGGCGAGTGTTCTTTTTCTTGGAACGTGTGAGTCATGGTGTAATTGGCATATCTTTGTGTTGTTTGTGTTTGAATTTGGTTTCGGCAGATTTTGGTTTCAGCATCGATCGAATGACTGAGTGGAACCCAACATTGTTGTTAGTTACGCGCTTGAAAAACAAAAACAGGTTCCAAATTCCTTCTAATTAAAAACAGTTAAACAATTACTTTAAGCTTCACTTAAATTAAGATCGTGACTACGTTCTTAGCGGAACATGGTCGAAAAAGGATTCCTTTAAGAAACTGAAAGAAGATCTATCTAAAACGACACAGCTAAATGATAAA
Source organism: Parietaria judaica (assembly GCA_954871525.1). NCBI lineage: Eukaryota > Viridiplantae > Streptophyta > Magnoliopsida > Rosales > Urticaceae > Parietaria > Parietaria judaica. Next base: position 13,539,586 of record OX940872.1, read on the forward strand.
TACTCAAACTCTAGTCTATGGATCTTAAAGAAAATCTATCATATAAGATGGTTAAATTAATACTAATAAATTTTATATATTTGTAAGTTCATTTTGTAATTTACAATAATATAAATTTGTAAACATAACTGACTCTGCGTAACTATGTGAATATTATAGATAGCCTCGTTACCAAGTTATGATGTTTTTTTTTTTTAAGGTGGCGCTATTAGCCAAGATTACATGTCCTCGTATAACAAGATATATATGCATGGTAAGGGTGAAAGCGGTATCAATAATCGGTAATTTTTTTATTTTATTTTTTTGTATTGGTATTGAAAAATTGATATTTTTTTTTTAGTATTGGTATTGATATCGGCTCTAAATTTTTTTGGTTTTTTTTATCAAACCGAGACCGAAACCGAGAAAAAAGAAAAGGAAATCGATAAATAAAACGAGACGTAACCGAGAATTACTCGGGGCAAAATCTGAAAATATTACAAAAGACCATGTCCGAAATATAAAATATATACATGTCTAATACATAAAACATCAAACATAATTAAACCATGTCATTTCTTTTTTTTTTATTATTATTTTAATTTCGCCTTCTTTTGTTTCTTTGATTTGATTTCACCTCATCCTTTTACTTGGCCATGTTACTGCTACCACCGGTAAGAGCGGAGGGAACATAAGTTGAAACGGGAGCTTCAGAGCTAAAAAATTTAAAGAAATTTGTGTTTAAGAAATATAAAAGCATAATTATTATATAGGGTTAATAACGGCGAAAATACCCAAAATTTGGTCAAAGAATTACCCCTCGTGTACCCAAAGTTGAAAAGTGGTGGCAAAAATACCCAAACTCGCATTTGAGGAGTTAACCACTCCATTCTCGTAACACTTATAACTTACCCGTTAACTCTAGCCATGTGTACAAACGTGGGTTGCTGACATAAATATTTTTGCAACATAGACGAGCCCACATTAGCCTTGTTTATAACAAAACAAAGAATCAAACCTCTAATTAATATGATTTAATACAACTAATTGAACCTCTAATGATTACACTAAACAAAACAGATTTTGTCTACCTGGACTGAGTTAAAGGGTAAGTTAATGGCGTCACGAGAATGGAGTGGTCAACTCCCCAAATGCGATTCTGGGTATTTATAGGCTCAAGCTGTAACCGATTTGGAGATTTTTCCTCCCTTTATTCGAATTTATTAAATTAAATATGATTAATTATTTCAATCCAATGGTCCAGATTCAATCTCATCTAAATCCAATGGATATAATTAATCAGGGATTTAATTAAATAATAATACATGATAAGATCAATATATTTAATCTTATCATCATATTAATAAAATTCGAATTATATTATATATACATATTAAAATTCGAATTTGTTTATGATTATCTAGATCCAATGGTTAAAATTAAATCTTAAACCAATCCAATGGATCAAATCAATTAGGGATAAAGTCAAATGCCCTAGTGTTTCATGAAACCCTAATTTGAACTCTTATCCATAATATTATTCGAATTATATATTATATATATAACATTAATTAATTTCTAATCCGACTGTAAAGATTAAATCTCAAAACCGATCCAATGGACACAATTAATTAAACAAATTAGAAATGCCTAAACTTAGGCACCAAGCTTCATTTCGAATTACTTCTAGGGTTTAAATCAATTATCTCAATTCAATAGTTGATATTAAATCATAACCGATCCAATGGATTTAATTGATTTTAGGGTTTTGCCAAAATACATAAACATTAGTTACTTATGCCGCAAATATAAAATATCCAATTCTCATATTCGAATTTAGCTAGGGTTTGGATTCTCTAAACCCTAATTCGAATTTACACATGTAACAATATATAAATATATATTTTCATTTATTAATATAAATATTTTAATTATTAATTAATTATTAATTAGATATTACTAATTAAATCCAAATAATTAAATTATATAAATAAAACTTGATGTCAATATCACACATTAAATGTCATGGTGCCACACCATCATTTAAATTCGTGCATGTGATTTAATTTCATAGTTTATCGAACCGAGTCATAAACATAGAAAATCCATAAATCACAAACTGTAAGTCTGAATGACTTGGTTCAAAAAGCATAGTTGCTTAGAATTTAATTTACAACAACATGGTGCTGTTAGAAAATATAAATTCTAACTTTCTTTTTATCAGTTAATTTCGTGTACCAAAATATGATACTTTTGCCACGCTGACGATAAAACTATCTGACGTCTGACACAGACTTGTCAGTTTTATAAGTCGAGCCAAATGATTAAAATTATCCATAATATTTTAATCACGTACGTATCATCCGTTACGGAGCTATCCTGGGGACCATGGACCCGTATCACTTAAGCTCCAACGAATTGCTAGTTGTTCGTCAAACCTCGAAGTGATTCCACTATAGACCAGAGGCTGCGCTCCTACGGTATATATTATTCCCTTATAACAGCAGGGTGTCCATTGATACAATCAAATTCGGGTTATTGTCCTTTAACTTGATGACTCACACATGAGCAGGCGGTTTTACCGTAATGACTCTGTCAATAATATTATGAGCAACCCAGTTATGGTTTTGATTCATAAGTTTCGCACGGGTACCTCTCACTTCTCACCACTGACAATCAAGGGAATCATCATGACTCTGAGGAGAGCTATGTGATGCCCATGTCTACGATCAATCTATCCTTACTACTAACTATCATGTTCTCAAAATAATTGTGTTGGGAACAGCGGTAATATCTTGTGTTCTTTAACGGTTAAATCAAAGAACAATCAAGCCAGCAGCTCAGACTCATGATCACTTAAGACTTAGAACTAATATCCATTTGATCATCATTTTGTGACTCAACTACAAATTATCAGTGACAGTCTTATATTGATAACTTCTTGAGTTTAAGTCAGGTCCAATCCAGTATGATACCAATTGTTGGAAATCACGTCTCGGATTCCGTATAATTATCACGATTTATACATCCGAACCGTCAAGGTAACATTTAAAAATTATTTTAAAGCGGAAAAACTTGTTATCCAAACAACGGTCCGAATATCGGATAATAACCATATCCCAAGATTTGATAAATATTATGCAATTTAATATTCATAACTCATTATTAATAAACTAGTCATAATAGGAAATAAATAGAAAGCAGTAAATATTTGCATTTATTGACCCAATGCATAAGGCCGTACCTCGTTTGACGATTTCCGGCTGCGCGCTCTGAATCGGGCAGGGCTCCGCCGGTGCTGAGGGAATCTCCCGTGATCTTCCGGGATATTCTCCTGGAATCCTCGTACCGAAGCGTGGGCTTCGCCGGCAGGACTCCGTCGCAAAACTTTAACTGATGGTTCTTTTTAAGCTTCCGGAGAAATAGTCTCCTAAGCCGAACCAGAAGAAAGAGATCAGGGAGAAAATTCGCAGACCCTGAGGAAAGGAAGAGTTCGAATTTTTCTCTGGGGAAAGGTGTGAAAAATATGTAGAATGAGCCTCCTATTTATAGGCTCAAGACTGTAACCGATTTGGAGATATTCCCTCCCTAAATTCGAATTTCATTAATTATATATAATTAATTATCTTAATCCAATGGTCCAGATTTAATCTCATCTAAATCCAATGGATATAATTAATTAGGGATTTAATTAAATAAGAAAGATTTAGATAAATCAAAAATCCAATCTTATCTTCTTATCATCATAAAATTCGAATTATGATATATATATATAGGGAAACTTTAAAAAATGACCCCCAAAAATACACTTATTTCGGTATTGTTCCCCGATTTTTTGTTTCTGAAAAAATATTCCCCAAACTGTCTCTGAATTTTTTTATTCCTAAAGTACCCTTTTTTACCACATTTTTTTACTCACCTTTTTTCCACCCTCTTGCCCATCACTCCCTCTCCTTCACTCTCTCTCTCGTCTTCTTCGTTTGGTAACATCTCCTCCGTCTCTGCAAACCCAAGAGACCGAGCTGATTTCGAAGACCCCGAATCTCGTCCTCCAGCTCCGCCACGGTCCTCCGAAGATCCTCCACGACTTCCTCACAAAACCGATGCCTCTCCTCCGCCACCCGTCGGAATTGGACGCTGGCCATCTCGGCGCGGCTCTTCTCCGTTTGGAGCGCCAGAATCGCCGCCGCAAACCTCTCCCTCTCCACCTCACTCCGCTGCACCTTCACCATCCTCGTCAGCGCAGCCACGTCGCACTCTTCGTCCTCTCAGACGGCGGGGTTCGCTGCTCCGACTTCCCTCCGGCGGTTCGACGCGCCGTGGACCGGCCTCACCAGTCCGTGCTCGCCGTCTCCGCAATGGAGCGGGCGAATCACTACGGCCAGGGCAAGCCCAGCTCGCTGTGCTTGGAGAACATCTCGCACGGGCATCGTCGCCCAGAGGAGGTGAACACTCATTCAAGAACTCAACTGGAACTAAAATCCTTAAGAAATGATATAGCGTTGTTTTTCTTTTCTGTTTCTTTGATTAATATTCATGTGTTCTTGTCGAGCTTCTGATATTCTTGAAAATCTGTAGATTGCCGATCAGTTTAACAACATGCACAAACATTGCAAGAAAGTACAGGTATAAACTGTTAAAACTCCTTTGCATGCACTTATTTGATCTTCCAGTCATATTTTGTATCATTATACTTAACTTTGCAGACAGTAAGCTGCGATGAAGCATTCTTAGATGTACAGATCCAGGTATTGGGCGTGTTCTGGGGGAGAAGTCGGGTGGCGGAAAGCAGGATTGATAATCGCGATCGTTCGCTTGGTGATGGCTCGATCAATTATTTATTTGTATACTATTGTGGTGTAATGTAATTTTTTGCTAAATATAAATTCGTTGATTATTCCATATAACTATATCGAGTAACCCGACGGTTGCTTTTACAGTTTGGTGTCTACTAATCATGTTAAAATAAAAGCAATAGGATTTCATCTTTACAAAAAAGAGAACTAATAAAGTGGCATACATCATATTTAAATACTTTTTAAAATAAAAGTGCCATAAAGTAAAAGTGGCATACATCAAAGTGCCAAACTTCACAACAAAATCTATCCAACTCGGGGAAGAAAACTGTCTACAAAAACTTGCAATATGTTGTGAAACATTAAACTGTCTAACTTTAAGGGTCAAACTGTCCGACTAAACGGGGAAAATTGTCTAACTCCAGGGGTTAAACTGTCTAACTTAATAAATTATGTTTTATTGACGGGGGTTAAAACTATCCTTCTTGACTCTAAATTATCAAAATATCTTACTTCACCACAAAAACAATCAAACTCGGTGAAGAAAACTGTCCAAATTTTATTTTAATATTTAGTGAAACATAAAACTGTCTAACTTGAAGCGTCAAACTGTCCGACTTAACGGAAAACACTATCCAACTAAACAAAACTGTCTAACCCGGAAGATAAAACCGTCGAACTCCATGGGTTAAACTGTCTAACCTAATAAATTATGTTTTATTGACGGGGGATAAAACTATCCTTCTTGACTCTAACTTATCAAAGTGTCTAACTTCACCACAAAAACAATCAAACTCGGTGAGGAAAACTGTCCAAATTTTATTTTAATATTTAGTGAAACATAAAGTTGTCTAACTTGAAGCGTCAAACTCTCCGCCTTAACGGGAAAAACTATCCAACTAAACAAACTTTCTAACCAGGAAGATAAAACCGTCGAACTCCATGGGTTAAACTGTCTAACTTAATAAATTATGTTTTATTAACGAGGGATAAAACTATCCTTCTTGACTCTAACTTATCAAAGTGTCTAACTTCATCACAAAAATAATCAAACTCGGTGAAGAAAACTGTCCAAATTTTATTTTAATATTTAGTGAAACATAAAATTGTCAAACTTGAAGCGTCAAACTGTCCGACTTAACGGGAAAAACTATCCAACTAAACAAACTGTCTAACCCGAAAGATAAAACCGTCGAATTCCATGGGTTAAACTGTCTAACTTAATAAATTATGTTTTATTGACGGGGGATAAAACTATCCTTCTTGACTTAACTTATCAAACAATCTAACTTCACCACAAAACCAGTCAAACTGGCTGAGGAAAACTGTCTAATTAAAATTGCAATATTTAGTGAAACATCAAACTGTGTAACTTGTAAGGTAAAATTGTCCAACTACAAGGGTTAATCTATCTAACTAAATAAATATAGTTTTATTGACGGGGGATAAAACTATCCTTCTTGACTCTAACTTATCAAAGTGTCTAACTTCACCACAAAAACAATCAAACTCGGTGAAGAAAACTGTCCAAAAAAACTTGCAATATTTAGTGAAATATAAAACTCTCTAACTTGAAGCGTCAAACTGTCCGACTGAACGGGAAAAACTATCCAACTAAACAAAACTTTCTAACCCGGAAGATAGAACCGTCGAACTCCATGGGTTAAACTGTCTAACTTAATAAATTATGTTTTATTGACGGGGGATAAAACTATCCTTCTTGACTCTAACTTATCAAAGTGTCTAACTTCACCAAAATAATAATCAAACTCGGTGAAGAAAGCTGTCCAAATTTTATTTTAATATTTAGTGAAACATAAAATTGCTAACTTGAAGTGTAAAACTGTCCGACTCAACGGGAAAAACAATCCAACTAAACAAACTGTCTAACCCGAAAGATAAAACCGTCGAACTCCATGGGTTAAATTGTCTAACTTAATAAATTATGTTTTATTGACGGGGGATAAAACTATCCTTCTTGACTCTAACTTATCAAAGTTTCTAACTTCACCACAAAAACAATCAAGCTCGGTGAAGAAAACTGTCCAAAAAAACTTGCAATATTTAGTGAAATATAAAACTGTCTAACTTGAAGCATCAAACGGTCCGACTTAACGGGAAAAACTATCCAACTAAACAAACTCTCTAACCCGGAAGATAAAACCGTCGAATTCCATGGGTTAAACTGTCTAACTTAATAAATTATGTTTTATTGACGGGGGATAAAACTATCCTTCTTGACCTTAACTTATTAAACTGTCTAACTTCACCACAAAACCAGTCAAACTCGCTGAGGAAAACTGTCTAATTAAAATTGCAATATTTAGTGAAACATCAAACTGTGTAACTTGTAAGGTAAAATCGTCCAACTACAAGGGTTAATCAGTCTAACTTACTAAATTATATTTTATTGACGGGGGATAAAACTATCCTTCTTGACCTTAACTTATCAAACTGTCTAACTTCACCACAAAACCTGTCAAACTCGCTGAGGAAAACTGTCTAATTAAAATTGCAATATTTAGTGAAACATCAAACTGTGTAACTTGTAAGGTAAAATCGTCCAACTACAAGGGTTAATCAGTCTAACTTAATAAATTATATTTTATTGACGGGGGATAAAACTATCCTTCTTGACCTTAACTTATCAAACTGTCTAATTTCACCACAAAACCTGTCAAACTCGCTGAGGAAAACTGTCTAATTAAAATTGCAATATTTAGTGAAACATCAAATTGTGTAACTTGTAAGGTAAAATCGTCCAACTACAAGGGTTAATCTGTCTAACTAAATAAATATAGTTTTATTAACGGGGGATAAAACTATCCTTCTTGACCCTAACTTGTCAAAGTGTCAAACTTCACCACAAAATCTATACAACTCGGGGAAGAAAAATGTCTACAAAAACTTGCAATATTTTGTGAAATATCAAACCGTCTAACTTCATGGGTAAACCCAAAAGGGTTTTTTAGTTGTTCAATATGCATCATTTTCGTTTACAGTGCATCATTTTCGTTTTCAATATGCAATGCTTGCGTCGTCCGGTGATCTGTTGTTCTGGTGGGATTTATCGGGGTGGCTGTTGAGAATGGCTGCTCGGTAGCAAGCTCGGATTTCTTCGTAGGTTGAGCTCTGTAGAGAGAGAGAGAGAGATATCGTCGTCTGTAAGCCCAGATTCGCAGTTTTGTTCAATGCCGTTATTGCGAAAGCGAAACTACGTGAGAACATAAAGAAACCCAGAACATGAAGCTTGAACAAGAATTCTATTCTTTCTTACCTTTGCCGTATGGCATTCGAGACGAAAGACACGACCAGAAACAGGATTCCGAGCTTGGAAATCGCCGCAAACACGCTGAAGCGCGGCGAGGGGGAGCTCGGCGCGGGAGCTCTGGCTTTGCAGCGACGGCGAAGTCCGGCATGATCCTCGCCTTCGGCCACTTCTAGCCTGTCAGCGAGGCGAGCTTTTGCTGATCGGCGGAGAGGCGACGGCGAGAGGAGGAGGAGGTCACGGAGGGGAGATTTGACCGATTTGGGCGGAGATCGAGCACCGTGGTGATTTCGAATTTATCAATATCCTAATCCAACGGTTGATACTAAATCATAACCGATCCAATGGATAATATTGATTTTAGGGATTTGCCAAAATACCAAAACATTTGGTACTTATGCCGCAAATATAGAAATACCAAATCATGCCATTCGAATTTAACTAGGGTTTCATATAACAAACCCTAATTCGAATTTACACATATTAATATATATAAATATATATATTCATTTATTAATATAAATCTATTAATTATTAATTAATTATTAATAAGATATTAATAATTAAATCCAAATAATTAAATTATATTAATAAATCCTGATCTCAATATCACACATAAAAATGTCATGGTGCCACACCATTATTTAAATTCGTGACATGTGATTTAATTTCAAAGTTTATCGAACCGATCACAAACTTAGAAAATCCATAAATCACTAACCGTAAGTTGAAATGACTTGGTTCAAAAAGCAAAGCTGCTTAGAATTTAATTTCCAACAACATGGTGCTGATAGAAAATATAAATTCTAACTTTCTTTTTTGTCAGTTAATTTCGTGTACCAAAATATGATACTTTTGCCACGCCAACGATAAAACTATCTGATGTCTGACACAGACCTTTCAGTTTTATAAGTCAAGCCAAATGATTAAACATTATCCAGAATGTATCTTAATCACGTACGTATCATCCGTTACGGAGCTATCCTGGGGACCATGGACCCGTATCACTTAAGCTCCAACGAACTGCTAGTTGTTCGTCAAACCTCGAAGTGATTCCACTATAGACCTGAGGCTGCACTCTTTAGTGATACGGTATATATTATTCCATTTATAATAGCAGGGTGTCCATTGATACAATCAAATTCTGGTTATTGATCTTTCACTTGATGATTCATAAATGAGCAGGCGGTTTTTACCGTTATGCCCCTCATTGTATTTTCATCCTTGACTCAGTCAGCAATATCATGAGTAACCCACTTATGGTTTCGATTCATAAGTTGCGCATGGGTATCTCTCACTTCTCACCACCGACAATCAAGGGAATCATCATCACTCTAAGGAGAGCTGTGTGATGCCCATGTCTATGACAAGCTATCCTTACTGATGACTCTCATGTTCCCAAAATAATAATGTTGGGAACAGCTGTAATATTTCGTGTTCTTTAACGGTTAAATCAAAGAACAATCAAGTCAGCAGCTTGGACTCAAGATCACTCAGGACTTAGATCGAATATCCATTTGATCATCTACTAGTGACTCAACTCCAAGTTATCAGTGACGGTCTTATATGATAACTTCCGGAATTTAAGTCAGGTCCAGTCCAATATGAAGACACTTCATACTTAATGCACTTCTAGTGAGTGTGACACACACAAAATCCAGAATAGGATTATCACTTAGTCACATTAATGACCTTGTATGATTAATGGGCTCCCACCCAGTTGATCAGGTCATGGACATTTTAAGTTCATTTATTATGATTATTAATTCTTCCTCACATTGACTCTGTTGTGATAATAATAACATAATTGCATCCTTCATGAACTAAGGAATCAAACATTCTATTTTACTCTAACAGAAACTATAATAAGATTATCATAATAAGATAATCTATTTTGAGGATTACCAGAAACTATTTTCACAACCCTTACGTCGCCACGACGCACTATTTCTCTTATGAGATGGTATTTGCGTTCTATATGTTTTGCCTTGTTATGGTCTCTGGGCTCTTTAGAATTTGCCACCGCACCACTGTTGTCATACGGTTATACAATTTTCACCTTTCACTGTAAGAAAATATTTAAGTCTAGATAGAAAACTATTTGCTTTTTTAGTTTTCTATCAAATTCCACTTATAACTCTAATATTTTGTAAAAATTTACATTGTATAAATCATAAATCATATTATTTTATAGAATACTCGTACTAGTTTATACATATATAAAAGCAAAATCATCTGTAGATGACATGACATGTTGTAAGTAGAGAGAATTGAGAATTATATTTTTATAGAATTCTAAATTAATATATATTCATTTGATAGTCTCTTGAAATTCTAAATTAATAATCATAATATATTTATCTTTACTAAACATAAAATATTTAATCATAAAAAAGTCCATTGTTCTCTTAATAAATCTTTTTATTATTCCACGCCAAATTATTCTTAATTATTTTTCTATTGAAATACTATTATATATATATTTTATACTAATACTTCTAAATAAGGGAAACTGGGAAACTACGATAGAAGAAATATAGATGTATCAACTATTTTTCTTTGTTCTGATAGTATTTGTATTGTTTTACCCAAGGCTCAAACTACCGAATTTTTCGATGAATCGGTTGGCATTTTTTATGGATTTATCGTTCGCTTGCCGATTAATCGACGAAAAAAATTATAAAACTGTAAATTATCGTTACCTACACTTTTCGAGGATTATCGACGGATTATCGATACTTTTAGATCATTTTCAATGGAAAATTTATAAAATATTTGAAGTTTATATCCCCCAAATTTTAAATAGTATGTTAAAAATACAAAAAAGAATAGTCTTTCATAATATCTATTCACTAATGAATACTCAATAAACAATATCATACACAAACATATGTAAATAAAGTCACACCAACACATATAATTTCATGGCAAGCCTCAAATCTAAAACACATAGATACTAAAACATAGTCTCAAGTCTCAAACGTAAAACACATAATACCTAGACCAAATGTAAATTCATATAAACACTACTCATAGTAAATCATTAGACGTTAGAAAAACTAGGGATCTCCTGTGTGCTTCCATAATACCAACACCACTTGCTTCAAGATACATGTTCAGATATGTATTCCAAAATAATCCATGTTTTGCATAGTGCGTACAGAAGTTACTTATGTGGTAGTCATATACGGTTTGATCCGTAAATATGCCACATGCATATGCGTTTATTGATTTAATAATTACCGTATTCAAGGCAGAAAAAGTCATGCTGTTCAAGATTGACATATTCGTCAGTCCGGTCAAACCGTCCGGCATAATGGTCAGGTTGAATGTCTGTCATATAAAAATCTAGTCCTGTTTGTACTTTAGCCAGTCCTCCTACTCAAGCCCCAAATACTTTCCCGCGATATCATGCGCCGATGAATACGGGCATCCAATGCCTACAAGAATAAATGCAATATTATTAATATATAATCGTATATTCAACTCTTACTATCATAAACGTACATTGCATGACCATGCAAATTTAAATCAAAGATCTTCCTATTTCCAAAATATTTTGTTTTCATTTACTTATTGATAATAATTATTACTGATTGATAATAATTATTACTGATTATTTCTTTAATAATTGAAGGTTTTAATTCATGTGATTGCTCTCTTTTTTAGAATAAGATTTTAGTCATTAAGAAGTTTATTCAACCGTGGGTTTTTTAGAGACGTAGGTTTTTTTTTGGGTTGAATATATTCTTTATATATGTAATTCAAAGAGGAGAATGAATTATTTAATATTTGAATGACATATCGGAACTAGAAAGCTTATCAAAATTCTGGTTTTTAGTTTGAATGACATATCGTTGATATTTGAATGAAAATTTTAAGTTTGAAAGCTTATTAGAAAATTATCGTTCTTTAGTTTTGTTTGGGCTACATCATAAAGTTTGCAACATAATATTATTGTATCAAATCTCAAAATTACAAATTAATGAATCAAATACGTACAGAGTTCTAGTTTCCCAAAATCAAAACAAGAAGCAAGCTTAATTAACATGGAAAACTAAAATAAATAAAGAAGGTAACAAATATTTTTGAAATTAACGGGAAGTGAATTACACAATAAAATAAGAAAATAAAAACAGTAATTGAAGTTAAAAACCAGCCGAAATTGAGGGCACATGATGTTTGCGTTATTTCACGTGACCTAGTAATTATTCGGCATCATTCTCATGGAGTCGATTAAATTTATATACGAATTATTTATCTAGGCAGGCCCGACTCAAGTGTACTGATGTAGTCCGAGCAAAACTAAAGAACGAGAATTTTCTGATAAACTTACAAGCTCTAATTTTTCATTCAAATATCAACTAATTTATCTTCCTCTTTGAATTAAATATATATAAAAAATATTCAACCAAAAAAAACCTAGCTCCCTAAAAACTAGAGCTGCGACTCGCGATCCAAAACCCACCATCGCGACGTGTTTTGGAGAATCGCGACGAGTCGCGATTGGTTGGTGCGGATCGCGATTAATCGCGACGTGGGCGTGAAATCACGACGTCCATTTGGCGATCCGCGTGATGGCTTTGGACGGCCAGGATTGCGCCACGTCATCAATTTGTGTGGTGTGTTTGTTTGTGGCAGAAATAACACACTTTTTACCCTAAATTAATTACCAACCACAATTTTTACCCACTTTACTCGAATTCCAACCAGAAATTTCAAATTTCAATATTTTTCCCCCAACTTTATTCACCCACTACACTCACCTCAATAATTATTCACCCACCCAACTCTCTCCTCAAATCCTATAAATACCACCTCTCCCACCCTCATTTCCTCACCAACAATCTTCCAACTCTCTCTCAAATTCTCTCAACTCTCTAAGTTTTTTCCCCTCTCTTTTAAGCTCTCAAGTCTCAAATTTCTCAATATGTCTCGAAGAAGCGGTGGTAGTTCCGGGGGTCGAAGGGCGGCTAGGGATTTGGTACCTGATTTTAATGCCGAGGATCAACCGCAACCTACGCCAGAGAAACTATTTGAATTATTTGGTGATTGGGGTTTACAAAATCGTGTTATTTCCATTACCTTAGATAATGCCTCAAGCAACAACGCCGCGATTATGATCTTGGAAACAATGTTGCCCTCTTCTCCGTTTTGAAATATTTTACATCAACGATGTGCTTGTCACATAATTAATTTAATTGCACGAACGGGCGAGTGACATATTGCACACCATGTTGAAAAATTACGCGGCATTGTTGATTGGATCCGACATCCTCAAACCACCAATAGGTGGAGACGATTTTGTAAAGATCACAATCATAAAGCTAATAGGTTTGGTTTAGATAATAATACGCGATGAAACTCTACGTATTTAATTATTTCAGTTGTGTGTAGACAGAGGCTTCCTTTGGACCATTTCCTCGGACAGGAACTCCCTCCGGAGGCGCGGATCACGGAGGCGGAATGGGCTACCGCGAAGAAATTCCTCGCTTTCCTCAAACCTTTTTATGCTGTTACTTTAAATTTTTCTAACCAAAATAAACCTTCTTTGAATCATGGTCTTTCGGGTCTTTATCAAATTTCGTGTGCTTTTCAAAGAATTCGAAAACGACCCTATTATTTCGCCGCTTATTGAGTCTATGGTTTTGAAATTCAAGTCTTATTGGGATCCACCCCCATTTTCGTTTTGCTTCGGTGCTATTCTAGACCCTCGTCTTTCGGATGCATATGGGCCAATGATGATAGCGATCGGAGAAAACATAGGGGTGGATTATCATAATTATGTTAATGTTGTTAACGTAGCTTTTTATGAATTATACAGTGAATACAACAAACGGTTCCCTCAATTCAACGCACAGGAGGAGCAAAGGGCAGTGATGGCAAGCCCAACCAAGACGGGATTAGACTTTAGCCGCATACTCAAGCAACGGATAAGTCGCTGGGAATCCACTACACCGTTGGCGGGCAACACGGACGACCAACCGGCAGAATTGAAGCGCTACTACGGCCTGCTATTCGACGAAGAATCCGACGAGCTTGATGTGATGAGGTGGTGGAAGATTCGACGGGACAGATTTCCGCTATTGCAAGAATGGCGAGGGATATACTGTCCATCCCCATTTCCAGCGTTGCTTCGGATAGCGTTTTTAGTACGGCTCAATATCTCATCAACGACCGGCGGGCGTAACCACCAACACACACGTCGAGCAGATTGTGGTGTTGAATGATTTATTGTTCAACCCCCCCGTGATTGCCGAACGCTCCAAACCAAGCGAACTGGAGCTAATGACGGAAAGGTTCAACGCAATGTTCCCCGAGTAATGATGTGCTCTTTCCTCTCTTGGTTTTATGTCCCTAAGGATGGTTTTACAAGAGAGGTTTTAGTGAGGCATCTTGTAATATTTACACTGAATATTTACAGCTCTCTTCCACCTTATTGTAATATTCACAATGAATAATACAACTTCTTTTTTTTTTAATATCTCGTCTTATCGTATTTAATTATATATTTGTTGATTAAATTTGTTCAAATTATTAATATGTTACAAATTAATATTTATTAACATATGTTACAAAATAAAAATTAACATATAAATCAAACTTATTAATATGTTACAAATTAATAATTACAACATATTTAAATAATTTTGAAATAAATTAATAACAAATAATAATTATAAATAATAAACATATTTAAATATAGTTTTGAAATAATTGATAAAATTTGATAATTAAATTCGGGTAAAAAATAACCAAGTTAAACATTAGAAACAATTAGATACATATGTCGCAAAGTACAAAAATGAAGGAACCCGTGCAATTTCTCGCCCCTGGACCCTGGTCGCGATTTCTCGCGACGCCCGAATACGCGATTTTGGCGACTTTCATCGCAACGAGTCGCGACGTCGGCAGTTTCAGCTCTACTAAAAACTAACGGTTGAATAAACCTCTTAATGACTAAACTCCTATCTTTAATAGGAGAGAAATCACACAAATTAAAACCTTCAATTATTAAAGAAATAATCATTAATAAATATTATCAATCAAAGTAAATGAAAATGGATATTTTGGAAATGGCGATATCTTTGATTTGAATTTGCATGGTCATGCAATGTACGTCTGTATCATTCTCCTCGTGTTCGAGAAACAATTTCCTTGGATTTTGACTGTCCACAAGTGTCGAGACTCCGCCGCCATCCCCGCGCTTGTGTTAACGGCAAATCCGATGCCGTAAAAAGACGTCTTCAGATATGCACTTTTGCCGATATAGCGTGATGTTTTCGCGACTTCTTTTTTCACTGTCTCGCTCGTGCCGTGTTGCAAAATGCATTTGCGCAACGCCTCCGCGCTTGTGCATCAATCCCAAACTCGCTCTACAGAAACACGGTATCGTCATTCTCTTCCTCGCCGTACTCCAATTCGTCGTACACGGCCTCTTCGTAATCCTCATCGCCGTACTCTGACTCGTCATATACAACCTCTTTTTGCTCCGCATCGTCTTATGTCGTCTCGTCGTACTCTTGGATAAGCATTTTGAATGTCAATTCCCACCGCGCGGACTCTACAATCACCTCACGTTGGCGCACCTCGTGACCGTAGTTCTTGTAATTCCGCCTCCACGGATACTTGCAATCATTTTCCGTGTCGGATTCGCCTCGCCTCTGGTGTTGATGTTCCATGCTAATCTGGAACAATATTTGCATTCCCTTAAGTGGATAAGCTTGTCAGAAAAATTTGCTCATCAAGGTTTTTTATTTAGATTTTAATTTTATTGTTATAATTGATAATTAAGTAAATGTTAGTCCATATAAGAAAACTCCCACTAGTATTTGTACTAACTCACTTCTGCAATCATAAAAATAATTCTCTAGCTCTCCAATTAACATATATATAATATTATATATATACTAACATCAAAATAGAACGTGAGTGATGCTCTAATTTGTAGCTATTGTGGTTTGCATTAGGTTTGTATATATATTTGGTCTTGGTGATTTGACATTCGTGTTGCGATTGTTATTTCATGGCACAATCTTTTGTTTGGGAACAAACATTTGGTATCATACTACGGTTCTGAGTGTTGTTGTCAGGTCTCTTGAAAATCTTAGTATGCTCTGTAATTGCGATTTTGACTGATCTTCTACATCAGAAACGATTTCATAAAGTTCTTAGTGTTTGATTTTTCTCTATGTCGTGAGTTGTCTGTGACTTTGCAAGCTTTGTGTCGGAAACTAGCTTGTTTGGTACTACCAAAGTATTTCCAGAACGATGGGTGATCTCCAAGTCGTCGGAGGAATCAAGAAACTCAACAATAACAACTAAAACACGTGGGAATCATGCATGATGTCCTTTTTGAAAGGACATGAACTTTGGGAGGTCGTTGGCAGAAGCGAAACTATACCACCAGAGGAAGATGCTAATGGAATCTTGCGCAAATGGAGAATCAAAGCAGGAAAAGCGATGTTTGCCCTGAATACCACCGTCGAAGAAGAAATATTGGAGCACATTCGGGATGACAAGATGCGTTAAGAAGCATGGGAGATGTTCACGGCGCTTTTCTCAAAAAAGAATGATGCGAGGCTGCAACTCTTGGAGAACGAGCTTCTATCAATATCACAAAGCAACACGACGATTGCTTAATATTTCCACAAGGTCGAGTCGATAGGTCATGGGATTAGCATACTAGATATGAAGTCTGTAATCGAAGAGGCTCGTATGAAGAGGATCATCATTCACGGGTTGAGACCGGAGTATCGAAGCTTCGTGATTGTTGTACAAGGGTGGCATGTTCAACCATCACTTGTAGAGTTCAAGAATTTTCTAGCAAGCCAAGAAGCAATAGCTAAGAAAATGGGAGGCGTCACCCTGAAGAATAAAGAGGAGAAGCGCGTCCTGCTAATGCATGAAGAATGGTTTGCAAGTAGAAAAAGAGCCATAGATATTAGTCTTTTTCTAGCTCGTCGAGTCATAGCGGGTACGACAGAGTAGCCAATCACGTGGTTGAGGCCGAGGATGAAGGCGAGGTCGTGACCTATGAAATTGCGGTAGTAGCTCCCCCCGTCAAGATGGCACCACGACCCAGAAAGACAAGAGCATGGTGATTTGTTATAATTGTTAGAAGCTCGGGCACTACGCATCGGAGTGCCGCAGCAAGAAGCATGGTGACGAAGCGAATCTGACAAGATTTCACAAAGATGAGCCCATGCTGATGTTCACCCAACAGGATAAGAACGTCAAAGTACGGAGAGACAAGGAGACGAGCCTCGAAGGCGAGAGCGACGCTCAGCCCGGGCAAAAATCGGTCAGAGAGAAGACCGACCTGGAAGAGCCACTCGACGTGAAGTCGAGCCCGGATCCCGAGCTGGTGATGGCGGAGAAGAGGTCCAGCCCATAGAAGATAGCCAACAAGACGGTTATGCTTATCGAGGACAAGGTTATTGCAAAACTACTCGTAGAAGGAGAGAAGAATGTATATACTGACATCTACTATTTAGGTAATGGTGCGAGAAACCACATCATGGGAGATCGAGCTCTGTTTGAAGAGTTCTATGAGAAGATCAGAAGGAGCGTGAAGTTTGACGATGAATCGATCGTCAAAATCAGAGGTAGAGGGTCCATCCTTTTTTAGTGCAAGAACGAGGACCAATGTCTACTGACTCAGGTGTACTACATCCCGAAGCTGAAGAGTAACATCATCAGTCTCGGTCAGATGATGGAGGTCGGCAACACAGTGGTGATGACCGGCTCGTACTTGAAGATGTGGAAAAAGAGGGGCGCCATGTTGATGATGGTGAAGAGAACGCCGAACAGGCTGTACAAGATACTTTTAGAGACAGGCCAACCCGTCTGCTTAATGGCATATCTACCAGATCTATCTTTTGTTGTGGCATGCACGACTTGGGCACGTAAACTTCTACACGCTCAAGATGAGGGGAAAAAGAAGATGGCATTTAGGGTACCGCAAATTGAACATCCTAACCAGCTGTGTGAATGTTACATGGTTTTGCATGAAGCCAATTCAAAGATGCAACTTTGGATCCGATAATTGCATTCCTTCTTTATAATTGATTTCCTTTTCTTTTAATTGCTCTCTTTATTTTATTGATTGTTTCAATCTTTTATTCCTTATTATTAGTCAGTTTAGCAATTTTAGGTGGAATCATTTTAGGCAATAGTTAGGATAATATCTTGATGTATATATATATATATATATATATATATATATATATATGTGATAAAATATGTAAGCGTGAAGTTATGTATGAATGAAATGAAAGAAAAAGTGACCTTTTTATCAAGAGTATGTTTCCGTTATTTCAATAATATTTCAAAACACGCAAGAGTGCCATTTTCGATCAAGGCCAAAGTTCCAAGCAGCGCGACCTCTCCAACTGGTGCACGCTGACCTATGTGGTCCAATTACCCCGGCCAACCTAGCCGAAAACAAGTATTTATTTTTGCTTGTTGATGATTACAACCGTTGGATGTGGATTTATACGTTCAAAGAGAAGAGAGGAGCTTTTGAAGTCTTCAAGAAATTCAAGAGGCTCGTGGAAAATCGGTCAGGACACGGATTGAAGACCTTGAGAATTGACCGACGTGGAAATTTCACGTCCCAAGAGTTCGAAGAGTTCTGCGATGCAGTGGGCGTTGAATGACACCTCACTGCACCGTAACAGCCCAACAAAATGGTGTGGTGGAGAGAAGAAATTGGTGTTGGACACGTGTCCTTAAACAAGCTAATTTTATTCATTTGTAAAAGATTATGAAAAGTCGTTGAATAAAAGATGGTGCTTATTATGTTAATCTTATTCTAGGTTTTGGTAGAGTAAAATAGAATGTTTGTTCCTTAACTCATAAAGGATGCAATTGTGTTATTATTATCACAACAGATTCAATGTGAGGAAGAATTAATAATCATAATAAATGAACTTAAAATGTTTGTGACCTGATTAACTGGGTTGGAGCCCATTAATCGTATAAGGTCATTAATGTGACTAAGTGATAATCCTATTCTGGATTTTGTGTGTGTCACACTCACTTAAAGTGCATTAAGTATAAAATGTCTTCATGCTGGACTAGACCTGACTTATACTCCGGAAGTTATCGTATAAGACTGTCACTGGTAACTTGGAGTTGAGTCACTAGTATAATGATCAAACATATATTTGATCTAAGTCGTGAGTGATCTTGAGTCTGAGTTGTTGGCCCGATTGTTCTTTGATTTAACCGTTAAAGAACACAATATATTACGGCTGTTCCCAACACTATTATTTTGGGAACATGATGGTAAACAGTGAAGGTAGCTTGGTCAAAGACATGGGCATCACATAGCTCTCTTCAGAGTCATGATGACTCCCTTGGTTGTTAGTGGTGAGAAGTGAGAGGTACCCATGCGCAACTTAGAAATCGAAATCATAAGTGGGTTACTAATGATATTACTGGTTGAGTCATGGATGAAAATGTAATGAAGGGAAAAACGGTAAAATCGGCATGCTCATGTGTGAATCATCAAGTAAAATATCAATAACTCGAATTATGATTGTATCAATGGACACCCTGCTGATATAAAGGGAATAATATATACTGAATCACTAAAGAGTGAAGCCTTGGGTCTATAGTGGAGTCACTTCGAGGTTTGACGAACATCTACCAGTTCGTTGGAGCTTAAGTGATACGAGTCCATGGTCTCTAGGATAGATTCACAAGGGATAATATGTACGTGATATAAACATCTTGATATGTTTTAATCATTTGGTAAGACTTATAAAACTAAAGTCAAGATAGACATCAAATAGTTTTATCCGTGTCGTGGCAAAAGTACCCTATCTTGGTAACCAAAATTAACTGACAACAGAAAGTAGAATTTGGATTTTCTGTCAACATCAAATTTGTTGGAAATTAAATACCAAGAAAATTTTCTTTGGGAACCGAGTCGTTTCAACGCGCGGTTTGTGATTTATAGAATTTTGTAAGTTTATGATCGTTTCGGTAAACCTTAAAATGAAATCACATGTCACGTATTTAAATGATGGTGTGTCACCATGAAATTTGAATGTGTGATATTGAGGTTAGAGGATATTAATATAATTTAAATATTTGGATTTAATTATTAATATCATATTAATAATTAATTAATAATAAATAGATTTATATATAAATAATAAATAAAAATATATATTTATATGTGGGTAAATTCAAATTAGGGTTTCATGAAGTAAAACCGTAGTAAATTCGAATAACATGATTTGGTCTTTCCATTTTTGCGGCATAAGTACCAAATATTTTGATATTTGAGAAAAACCCTAATTGGATCCATAGGATCGGTTAGGATTTAATATCAACCGTTGGATTAAGATCATCTATTTTAACCCTAATTGTGATTCGAAATTAATAGCTTGGTGACCAAGCGTAGGTATTTCGATTTTGGTTAATTAATTATATCCGTTGGATTGGTTTTAAGATTTAATCTTTACCGTCGGATTAGAAATGAATTAATAATATATATTATATATAATTTTTGAATAAATTAAGGATAAGAATTCGAATTAGGGTTTTCTATAAAACCTTAGGGCATTTGATTTTATCCTAAATTAATTTGATCCATTAGATCGGTTGAAGATTTATCTCAACTGTTCGATCTAGATAATTAGAATTAGAATTCTATTATATATATAATTCGAATAAAATAAGGATAAGATGATAAGATTAAATTATTTGATCTTATCATGTATTTAATTAAATCCCTTAATAAGTATATCCATAGGATTAAGATAGGATTAAATCTGGACCATTGGATTAAGATAATTATATTTAATTAAGAGAATTCAAAATTAGGGAGGAAAATTTTCTAATTCGGCTACAGTCTTAGCCTATAAATAGGGAGCTCATTCAACACATCTTTGACACCTCTCCGCAGAGAAAAATTCAAACTCACCCTCTCCTTAAGGTCTGCGAATATTTTCTCTGATCTCTCTCTGGTTCGGCTTAAGAGACAAAGTCTCCGGAATCTTAAAAAGAACTATCAGTTAAAAATTGCGACGGAGTCTTGCCGGCGGAGCCCACGGTTCGGTACAAGGAATGTAGGAGGATATCCCGGAAGATCATGGGTGTTTTCCTCAGCACCGGCGGAGCCCTGTCAATTTCAGAACACGCAGTCGGAAGTCGTCAACTGAGGTATGGCCTTATGCATTGGGTTAATAAATGCTACCATTTACAGTTTTCTATTTATTTCCTATACACTAGATTATTAATAATGATTTACGAATATTAAATTGCATAATATTTGTCAGATCTTGGAAATGGTTATTATCCGATATCCGGACCGTTGTACGGATAACTAGTTTTCTGCTTTAAAATATATATATTTTTTAAATGTTACTCGGACGGCTCGGAGGCTCATTTCGTGATAATATACTGGGATCCTAGCAAGGATTTTTCCAACAACCGGACTGTGATGGACACATCAAGGAGTTTACTAAATAGCATACAAGTCCCAACGAGATTATGGGGAGAAGTAGTTAGACACGAGGTCTATTTGTTAAACAATTTGCCGACGAAAGCGCTAGGCGTGTGCACCCCTCACCAAGCATAGAAAGAGAAGAAACCCCATCTGGAATATTTGAAGGTGTTTGGGTGCACCGCACATGTAACGACCGTTGGACCACACCTTACGAAGCACGATGATCGGAGTCATCCGATGGTGTACCTTGGCGTCGAAGAGGAAAGCAAGGCACACAGGTTTTACGACCCCCAGCGCGGCAAAGTGCATGTGAGCAGAGACGCCGTGTTTGAAAAGAGAAAAAGTGGGATTGGCTAGACGAGAAAGGAGAGCCCGAACATAACTTGGTGGAGTTCATTCTTGAAGAGGAAGAGACAGTTGACCAAGAAGAGGGAGAGAGTCCCTTCAAGCGACTAGCAACGCCTAGTTCGACAGAATTTAATTCGCCTGGAACCAGCACAATTAGAACCAGCTCACCACCACGCATGATCACTCCATCATAAGAGAGCTAGTTCAAGAGGAGCCAGCTCGGGAGACTCGTCGATCAAGGATGGACCAAGAGGGTTCTGTACTCTATCTTACGTCTACGAAGAAGCACGGGAGCTTGATTTGGGCCTACAGGAGCTTCTGGTGTTTAGTGAAGAGGAACCAACCAACTACCACGAGGCAGCCAGCGAGAAAGAATGGCACAAAGCGATGAATAGAGAGCTAGAGTCCATTGATAAGAATGAGACGTGGGAGCTAGTCGACCTTCTAAAAGGTCACAAGTCCATTGGTCTGAAATGGATCTACAAGCTCCAGAAGGACTCAGAAGGCAACTTCCTCAAGCACAAGGCCAGAGTGGTCGCAAAGGGCTACATGCAGAAGCAGAGAGTGGACTTTGAAGAGGTCTTTGAAACTGTCGCCAGACTCGACACCGTCATGCTAATCCTAGCCCTCGCACCTCACCGAGGCTGTAAAATCCACCACCTGGACGTCAAATCGGCATTCTTGAATGGTGAACTATATGTTGCTCAGCTGGAAGGTTTCATCGACAAGACCGCAGAGAAGAAGGTGTACAAGCTGTCAAAAGATCTTTACGGGTTACGGCAAGAACCACGTGCATGGAGTACTCGACTCGACACGAGTATAAAGAATCTTGGATTCAAAGAGTGCTCTTAGGAAAAAGCAGTCTACACAAGGAGCTCAGGAGCGGATGCCCTCATCGTTGTTGTGTACGTCTACGACCTAGTCGTGACCGCATCCATTGCAGAAGGCATTGATTGATTCAAAAAGAAGATGATGAAGGAATTTAATATGAGCGGCTTGGGACTATTCTCATACTACCTCGGCATCGAGGTCGATCAGAAGAAAGAATGCATCACGCTAAGGCAGACAACCTACGCGAATAAGATGCTGAAGCAATTCAATATGGCGGATTGAAACCCAAGCAAGTATCCGATGAAGGCAAAGCTTAAGCACAGGAAAGATATAGAAGAAACTCCGGTGGATCCCATTGAGTACAGACTTGTCATCGGTTGCCTCGAGTACCTAACGCACACCCGATCTGACATCTCACATGCAGTTGGCATCATGAGTCGTCACATGGTGAAGCCTACTAGTCCACACCAGCAGACAGTGAAGCACATCCTTCGTTACGTGAAGGAAAAAACGAGCCATAGGATCCAATACGGAAGAGGAAGTGGAGCTGAAGAACTAGTCGGTTTTATCGACAGTGATCTAGCTAGTGATATCGATGACAGAAAGAGTATCGTCGGAGGGATGACAATTTATCTCAACAGGAATCTGATCACCTCGCAGTCATAGAAATAGATAATTGTGGCTCTTTCCTCTTGTGAAGCCGAGCTTATGGCGGCAACCGCAGTGTTGTGTTGTGGCTGAGAATCTGATTGAGTGAAGTGACCGGAGTCGAGTAGAAGTCAGTGACCCTTTATGTGGACAACAAGTCTGCAATCGCACTAATCAAAAACCCGGTGTTTCATGGACGCAACAAACACATCCACACTCGCTTTCATTTTATTCGCGAGTGTGTAGAAAAGCGAGAGATCATCACGGAACTTATCAACACCATAGAGCAACGTGCAGACATTCTCACTGAAGCCCTAGCAAGAGTCAAGTTTGCGGAGATGCGAGAGCTGCTCGGCGTAAAAAACCTCGAACTAAGACAAGACAAGCTTACGAGGGAGAATGAAGTGGATTAGCTTGTCAGCAAAACTTGCTTATCAAGTTTTTATTTAGTTTTTAATTTTATTGTTTTACCTTATAGCCAAGTAAATGTTAGCCTATATAATGAACTCCCACTAGTATTTGTACTTATTCACTTCTGCAATTAGAAAAATAAATCTCTAGCTCTCCATATTAACATATGTATATAATATTATATATATACTCACATCAGATAGAGAACGTGAGTGGTGCTTTAATCGGTAGCTATTGTTGTTTGCCTTGGGTGTGTATCTGTGATCTTGGTACTTTGACGTTCGTGTTGCGATTGTTATTTTGGCACGATCTTTCGTTTGGGAACCAACATTTTCCGGGACAACAACTCCATTTTCAAATACAATCCGTCGAAATCTTCACATCTCACCATGTCGTCTACGAAAGCGTCATGAACGACCCGTTTCTTCGGCGTCATCTACGCAAAAACGGTTGCCTCTGATACCAACTGATGTAGCCCGAACAAATCTAAAGATTGAGACTTTTTTCTATAAGCTTTTAAGCTCCAATTTTTCTTCAAATATTAACTAATCCATTATCCTCTTTGAATTACTATAAAGAAAATATTCAACCCAAAAAAACCTACCTCCCTAAAAAACTCACGGTTGAATAAACCTCTTAATGACTTAAATCCTATTCTTTTTTTCTTTTCTTTTTTGGAAGAGACTAAAATTCTATTCTTAAAGAAGAGCAATCACACAAATTAAAGCCTTCATTTATTAAAGAAATAATGAATAATAAATATTATCAATCAAAATAAATAAAAATGGATATTGGAGGGGAAATCTTTTATTTAAATTTGTATGGTCATGCAATGTACGACTGTATCACTTTGTTTTTTCTCTCTTTTCTATATCGCCGTGCGCTGCTACATCGTAAATCTCAATTCTTTATTTTTATAAATCATTTATCATATTATAGATCTTTTTAATCAATTTATTCAGTAGGGGCTTACCACTTCTCTTCTCTTATTCGAGCTTTTATATAGTCTCCAACAACCAACCTATACCCAACAATCAATAATCAGATCCGAAATTATATGAGAAATAAAATATAAAACACACCTCAATTAGATCCAAATTATGGATATAAAATTTTAAACTAGAAGGCCTATATTTGTTTAAAATACCAATAGGAATAGTTTGGTATAACATAAACGCTTTAATATCATTAGTTATTTCGAAAATGGATAGCACGTACCTAAATTGACAATTCAACGTAACTGGCATAGATCAATTAAATACATAATCATGAACTAACACGATTTTATTTTATTATTATCCGAAACCCTGCATGTTCCGCTATCCATTATTTAATACAAAGAATAATAAAAATAAAAACGAGTAAAATCCCATCAATTTCGAAGAAAATCCCTTCATTGACTTAACAAGCGTTTCTCATCAACTTCAACATCTGAGGACTCTGATCTTAACTCATCGAAAGAATTAGAGCTTCTTCGTCACGAAAATGGTATTTTTTGCGTTTAAATTAAAGCTTTACCCTGCTCATAGTTTTCATCTCAGAACACTTACGGACAAGAAATTCTTGTGTCTTTGTTTGACTTCATGAGAGTTTGACTGCTTTACACAATTTTGGTAATTTTTCTGCAACGATGTTTTTTTTTTTTTTTTTTTTAAGTGTGAGTTGAGACTTAAATCTTAGTATTTATACTGGATTTTGTCTCGAATTTTGTGTAGATTTCTTCTTGAATTTTGTTTCAGTTTTGGTTCCTAGTTTGAAAAAATGGGGATTTTTTATAGCCGTGAAAAAAAAATACATTTTCTCAATTTTTCCGGGACAGAGTCAAAACTGTTAAATTTCCGGTTTTCGGTTCCGATTAACCCTTAATTTATATTATTGTTGCTTGATTATTCTTTCAAAAGTGATTTAATTTTAAATTTGTTTGTTTAGTCAAACAGTAACTCTTCCACAATTTGGTTAAATCAATGTTATAAAATATTTGTGTGGAAGTTTGGTGACATTATGAATTCGCAAATCATACATATATAAATATATAATTTAAGTGATGATGGCTCGTGGAAACAGGGTAGTGAAATGAAAGTTGTTCTAACGAAGCCATTTTCGTACGAAGAAGACTCAAGCAACGATGTCAAAGCTTCGAATATGCTAAAAGGGCTTTGGAGCATTGCTAAAGATATAAGACCTGGTGCGGATCTCACCAAAATGCAGGCAAGCAATTTTATCTTATATATAAAATATATATATTCACTCTCTTTTTAGTATAATTAGGGGTGGCAATTCGTGTTTTGTGTCTTGTTCCTGGCGAGTCTTAATCGTTTTTTATTGATTATAAGTAGATCCAACTCACCACATTTACAAATCCTGTTTAAATTTTAGCTCTAGACCCGTCCCGCTCAAATATTGTGTTTATCGTGTCTACTCGTTTAACTTATTTAACTAATTCAGATATTTAAGTTAATTATATTTAGACTCATTTTACTTAGTTCATTTTATTATAGAATCTAATAATATAAGATTAATTAAAAAAAATTGTATATTCATCTGTTCAGCAATGTAATTAAAAAATGAAAATATAAATGTTATATATAATAAGTATTAGAGCATGTAACTATATATAAAATGCATAAAATAAAATAAAATTGCTTCTTAATGTGTATAATTGGATCTCATCACAGTGTCGTTTTCGTGCAGTGTTTACCCATTATCTAATCGTGTTCCACACGATTGGACTTAGATCCATTTAAGGTCGATCTAAACTCATTCACATTGTGTTATAACTGTGTCGTGTTTCCTGCCTGACATCAACCCGTAAATATAATACACAACTCCATCCATCAACACCTCAAGTATTTAGTTACATAGTCCACACATCTTCTTCTGTCAAATATAATGAACAAGTTTATCTCTAATGATTATACAGATACCACCACAATTCAATAGTCCGAAGTCATACCTACAGTATTGTGGTGAATTGGTGTATTGTGTTGCTGAGAACATGAACCTGTTGGAGAAATGCAGTGGTGGTGAGACTCCAATTGACAGATTAATAGCAGTGATAGCGTTTAACCTCTCTAATATTAGACCATGGGTTTTTGGTTCATTTCCTTATAACCCGATTCTTGGAGAGACTCATCACGTCTCAAGTGGATCTCTTAATATTCTTCTCGAGCAGGTACTTTCGTCTATATATATTATTAATTTCGACTTTTTTTAGCTTGTAAAACTTTATGTCATTAATGTTTCTGGGTTAATGCTTATAATGAATAATATATATAGTAAATATAGTAATTTACTACAAAAAGTACTGATTAACTTTTTATCATTTCTACGTACTTACAATTCAAAAACAATTGAAAATGCTCTACATTAATTAAGTATAGGTTGTGACTATAAATGGAAAAACTTAGCTAAAACTTAATCTATGTCTTCGTAAACTTCATGACCGATGTCTAAAATATTTGGTTTTGGGCAATTATATCGGAGCAAGATTTCCCATCATCCACCAGTTTCTGCCTTACACGCAACTGATGAGAAAGAAGGGATCCAATTAGTATGGTGTCAACAAACAGCTCCAAAATTTAATGGTAAGTATTCTTTTCTTTCTTTTCATTTCATTTCATATATGTCTAATTAACCTCTTTGAAATGATTATATGTACACAAGATTATTCAAGTTTATTTCATTTAAAATTTATCTTAATTTGATTCTAAATTAATTTATTTCGGATATACGTTTTCTCCAGGAAATAACTCATTCTTATATCATACGTGTTTGCTAATTGATACTATTTTTCTAGAATTATATTATTACTGGTTAATTATGTAGAAAATGAAGAATAAAGTTGTGCTAAATGATAGAGATACAATACTAGAAGGCTTATTTTAGTTACGAAAATATGGAAAAATTAAAGAGTTGTTCATTAGCTCTAAGAATAAGAGACTGCAAATATAACGACATAATCTTTACATTATTCAAATTCAAAGTTTAAACACACTCAACTTTGTTATGTACCATTTATACTCTCCAAAACTTTTTACCAACACCAAAAATATTCTGCAATAGTAATCAATATATATATATATATATATATATGCATGGTTCAGGTACCAGTGCAACAGTTCAAGTGAAAGGAAAAAGGGTGTTAAAATTGACGAGGCACAAAGAAACTTACACGACGACTTCTCCCAGTGTTCTATATAAGTTTTTTCCGGTGCCGAGAGTGGAGTGGACTGGAAATAACAAAATCATATGCAAAGAGAGTGGTCTCGAAGCTGAGTTGACCTATGGAGGATCATCCTTATTGGGACGCGCAAGAGCAGTCAAAGGAAAGATCCTCGACTCGTCCTCGAGAAAGCCTCTTTTCGAGATCAATGGCCACTGGGATAGGTTAGCCTCCTCGTTGCAGAACACATTTCATTTCTAAAAGGGATAATCACGGAAAAAGTATCTAATTATAAGTCAACTTGGGCGCCATGTATCCAAATTTAATATATAGCCGCTAACATAACCAAAGAAAAGTTATCCCAACTTGGGCGTCATTCTCTATGACTTCTATGTACAGATTCTTTTTATTTTTAAGTTATTTCAGTATATTTTTACTTAAAAATCGATTATTACTAGTAGAATTTAATTCTAAAAGTATTTTCCATTTTCTAGCTTATGTATTACCTTATTTTACAAAAGATATAAAGTTTATGTTTTTGTGTGATTTGTTATGCAGGATTGTCACAATAAAGGATCTAAATACCAAAGAAACCAGAACCATATACAATTCGAAGGAAGCCTTGTCAAACCTCCCAACTCCTATAGTCGTGGATACAAAGGTACTTTCATTCTTAGTTGTGCATAAGTTTTTTTTCTTTTTTTTCATATTTAAATGAAAATACCAATTTTCTTTCTCTTGACAGGGAATTTTGGAAACAGAATCAGCTTTGGTTTGGGGTGATGTAAGTGACGGAATATTAACAAATGATTGGGCAAATGCGAGTAGCTCGAAGAAAGATTTGGAAGAGAACCAACGGAAGTTGTCGAAGGAGAGAGAATCTAGAGGCGAAGCTTGGATTCCAAAGCATTTTATTGTGTCTAATAGCAAGGAAGTTGGTTGGGAGTGCTCACCCATTCAAGAGTTTGTCCCCAAAGCTTCGATCATTGTCCCTCGCCAAACTCTATGAATCTTAGGTTGCGCGAGAACGGTGGGCCGTCTGGCGAGCGTCGTAAGTCTGCCGAGTGCGTTTGGGCTATGTTGCGGGCGGCGTGGGCTGTGTATCATGCAAGTTACCAATGATACATGATTAAACTACTAAATCAAATAATTTCATATGAATTACCTTTGGAAACTTTATAAATGAATTATATTGATTTTCCAATGCAAAATTTGATTAGTTTTATAATTGAGCATATTCATGTTAAGGAGTAGTTATCTGCATGTGAAGTATCATGGGGTGACACCTTAAAATGAAAAGAAATCATATGAAATGCTCAAAAAAAAGGTAAATCTTTTAAAAATTTACGCATAGTTTCATTAAATCTATTTTTGCCCATTTATAATATTCTTTTTCCCAAAATAATCCTAGTTCATAAATATAATTTAAATATAAAAAATAAAAGTTATTTCTTTTAATTAGGCATTGATCGATTTTATTCAATTAATTCAAATATATTTGACTTATTTCCTTTAATTAAAATTTCAAATTATTTTTTCTCTCTCATATGATCAAAACGTGCTCTCTCTCTCTGCGATCCACGCTAGGGTAAGTGGTCGCTCATCAGCCACTAAATCAATGGCCACTCTGGCAAGTCGTGTCGTCTGCAGTGGTGGAGTCGTCGTCACGGGGGTTCACTCCGGATTCGTACTTCTCCATCAGCAGCACTCTCTCTCTCTCTATATATATATATATATATACTCCACGCCGGTGCTCATCTCGTGGGGTCGCCGCCGCACTCGTACTCCTCCATCGGTCGCCACTCGTGCGATTCCTCCTCCGCATGCTTCTCCGGCTCTCTCAAGTCCGGCTTCCACATGATCTCGGTAATTTAACATTTATAGGAGACATTGATAATCTCTTAATTAATTTTGTTAGCACATGGTTCCTCGATGTATACAGATAAGGAGAACTAGTTTCTATTCATCCTAATGAATCAAGCAAGGATTTTAATTGGTATTTTCAAATAATTCACACTGTGTCTTTAGATGTTTATCTCTAGCACGCTTTTGTTGCGCACATTAAACTTATAACAAATGTTTATCTAAACCAATGATATCATGTCATTTTTATTTTATCATTTCCAATTATTAATATATTTTGTATTTATTGAACCAAGACAACCATATTTCTGCTAGTTAATGGGATTACATGTAGGTCAGAATAACGTTCACGCATTTACTTTAAGTATTTGATGAACATCATCAAAACATATAAGTTTCTAAGACATGATTTACTTTAGTCCGACACTAATTATAATGTAAACGTTGTTGGGTTTTTCGATGACTTTTCTCAATCCCGAGGCGGAAATCACGGGATATCATCAAACTATAAAGATCTAGAATAATTACGAGAATTAAGATATCATTTAGAGGTCGTAACCAAACTTTGGTACTTTTGCCAACTGTACCGAAAAACTGCCGATTCCTTGGTTTTGGTGCTTGCCGATTTCTCTTTGATCCGGATTTAGCGCCTCAAGTGTTGCGCCTCTATTTCGTCCACCACGTCACTCGGGAACGTCTTAGATGACCGGAAAACCCTCGGAGGATAGGTTAGATCCTTGTCGGTGTTTAGATGATCAACCGTTGATTGCACCGGGGAGCTAGCCACGAATTCGACTCTATACGAGGAGAGCTCGAATTCCTAGGAGGCTAGGGTTGTGTTGTGTGTTCAATTATGAGTCATGATAGGGTATTTATAATACCCTATGGTCATGACCTAGTGGGCTTTCTAAAAGCCCACCAATGGGCTTTCTAAAAGCCCAATCATGAATTAATTAATCTTTTATTAATTAATATGAATCATAATTAATACTTGGGCCCGAGTGGGCCCATAATGTCGGTTATGGTATCGGTTCGATATCCGATAACCCGATAGATATAATATCGGGTTTGGGCATAACCAACAATCTCCCTCTTGCACGAACGCACCGGATTGGCTATTTCCGTGCACGCACTGCACATAAAGTATTACTCGAGAATGCCGCCTTGGGTTAGATGTACATTCTGTCAGCTACTCATGCCTGGTTCATCAAAGTTACAAGCGAAGTTTGTTTCATTGTAATTTAATCATCATACTCCGTTTCCGTTGCGAGTTCGGTGTGACTCTTTAGGATTCTGTAGTGTTGGCCACATACTCATATGAGTATGCAAGAAGTAAGTGGCCTCCACCTAGACTTAACTTCCCCCAATCTACAAAACTTTAAATCCCCTTTTATAGATTAATCGAGGTGAACCATGTGGTTCTTTGCGATTAAAATAATGTATATGACTGATTCCTTCAACATCTTTTACATCTCTAGATGAGGCACAGGTCATGGTTTGGAACACCTGTTAAGCCTTGATCTAATTTTCTGATTCAGGTATAAGTATTGAAACAACAAAACAAAAACTCTTTTGTTTTGCCTGTGACCACAGATTTCATTTTACTTATACTATTCAGAAGGCCCTGAGTATATTGCCCCAAAAAGAATGGGGAGATGCATGTTTTCTTGAAACGTCATTCCATCCTACAAGGTTCATCACACGCCCAACTACAGCCGTTATGACTTTCCAGTTACGGTAAGCGTTGAGTTGTAATCTATGCATGCAACTTACCCAGTGATGGACTCATGATGTTCTCAAACTTTGGAGTCTCTTCATATCTCTAAGTTTCTCAGTGTCCCCTTGTACCAAGGTTTTGTTTCCATGTGAGAATACTTAGAGTGCGAGTCTTCCAGCACTGCTAGTCATTCCGACTAGTGCCTACATGTATAAGAATATCTCTTAGATATCAAGGACTCCTTCCTTTTATCTTAACAACATGTACCAGTCAATTATGAATATCATTGATAGTCCCTCTTTGTTTCTTCATAATGATTTCTTTGACTGGGGAAATTTAAGAATGTCTTGAAGACATCTTAGGAACTACATTTGTTTAGCTTGATATCAATGATTTTGAATAAAATATTGATATGAGCCTTTTAAATGATGAAACTTGCCTTTTAAAGAAAATAATATTGTGCTTCAAATTTAATGTATAATAGTTACATAAAATTTGTATTTGAACTTTATACTTTTAACAAAAGCTTTGGTCATCGAGTCAACCACGTTTATTTCTGTGTCTACTGTTTTCATCGCAACAACCTTCTGATCAATTATGTCTTTGATCACTGAGAACCTTTCTCTTGTTTTGTGATCTTAGTTTCTTGACTCGTGCTTTGGCTCCGTTGTTTTCAGCAAGAAGTCGCACTGGATCACTAATGTCAGAAACTACACTGTGATCAGGAGTAAATTTCCTGATCTAGAAAGCTTCTACAGCTGCATCTTATGATGCTAAATACTCAGATTTGATGGTCTAGTCCACTACAGTAGCTTACTGACTGTTGTTCTAAATAATAGTACTATCATTTAGGACAGAGTATATATTCTACTTGCGATGTGAAATTATCCCGATTAGTTTGGTGATTTGCATCAGTATAAGCAATAATGCTTGAATGATCAACACTGTCGTAAATAAGTGATCTTTCATTGGTCCTGTTAAGGTATCTGAAGATATTATTTACGATAGTCCAGTGAGTATTTTGGGATAGGTTTGGAACTGGCTTGTTTTGTTAAGGTAAATGATTACATAATATGGCTTTCTTAATAAAGGCATTAACAGTAGTATAGAGAACATTTTCTTTATGTTTGTATTGCTCTGACATTTCAGGGCACTGCTTTCTTGAAAGATGCAACTAAGCAGTTACAGAATAAGTCCTTAGTTTTCTTGTTCACATTGAACCATCTTGCCATCCTTTCTATGTACTAGGACTTAGGGCTAATTATTTCATTATATTTATCTTTATAAATTTAGACTCCTAGAGTATAGGCAGTCATACCTAAGTCATTTATTGAGAAACATTTTTCTCAATCATTCTTTACTTTAAAGAATTTTTGTCGTATCATTTTCTATCCTTTTAAAGGATTACTATGCTCCCACTAGCTTTCGTGTCTACACAAGGTTAATATTTGTTTTCGATGAAGTCTAATCTCATTAGTTACTCCGTTGAAAACTAGATTTCATTTGAGAGATGCTTGCTATAGATCATACTTGCACGTATATATCTATTTGACTCGCATGCTTCAGAAACATGTTATGAATCAATGAAGTTAGTTAGGTTGTGTATAATACATGTTCCTTTTCAGAGTCATATTCTGAAAACTATCTTCATGTCCATTTGCCTGATTCTTAAATCATAGTTGGCAATAGCAAGTGAAATCATAATTGACTTTAATCATGGTAATAAGAGAAAATGTTTCTTCTTAGTCTTTACTATAGGCTTGTTTGAACTATTTCATTACAAGTCTCCTTTTGTACATTTGTACTTTACCATTCATGAATATCTTCTCTTGAAGATCTACGTGCATCCTATGGGCATAAACCTTTCGGGTGCTTTAACTAAGTCACATACTTAGTATATGTACATGATTCTATTTGATTTCATGGCTCCTAGCCATTTCTCAAGGTCTTCACCTTTAACCGTTTCATTGTAAGTGGTGGTTCATCATTGTTATCTAAGTATTTTTTTTCTTCTGTGTTCAAAACGAGAAGATCCTTTTCTTAGGTGCATGATGTTCCTGATGACTTACACGGTTTTTGTGTCATACTAGGTTGCTCACATGCTTAATCATATATAAAGCATTTCACATTCGGTTTGACTTTCTTTCACGATCCTATCTGGAGTTTAGTCAACCATTGGTGAGCATCCTCTGTGTTCATCTTGAGTTCCTCGAGATTTTGTGGGCTATGTACTTCATGAAGTGCATACTTTCTCCCACTAGACTTTCTAGGAAAGATTTCCTTTCTTAAAGTCTCCGTATTTATCACAACTATTTTGTGTATTAATTTTCTCGTAAACGACAAAACGGGTTTTATCCGTTATCATATCTTTATATGTTATCGTCGGAATCACTTTTCATGATACACTGTAAAGTGTGGTAGCACCAAGTTAAAAGTGCATGTCCTTTTATAAACATAGGCATATCATTGTACTAACAAAGTCTAACAGAGTTTGTTGAGTTCTCTCGATACACCTCGTAAAATGAGGTGTATCGAGAGAAATAAATGATCAGACAAACCTTTTGTCACTCAGGAAAACTTTATACTTATTGCTCAAATATTAATTGTCTCGATCGGATCGAGGACCTATTATTATTTTGTGCGTTTT
Organism: Parietaria judaica; assembly: GCA_954871525.1. Classification (NCBI taxonomy): domain Eukaryota; kingdom Viridiplantae; phylum Streptophyta; class Magnoliopsida; order Rosales; family Urticaceae; genus Parietaria; species Parietaria judaica. Next base: position 13,573,721 of record OX940872.1, read on the forward strand.
GGTTTTCTTCTTCATTCTTGAATTCCTTGAACCGGTCAAGAGATTTCAACTTTTGTCTTAATTAAATAGACATGATTGTACCGACTGAAGTTATCAGTTGGTAGTCATAATTAATGAAGTACCATCAGCTTTCCTTATCCTAATTGTGCATTTGACCACATACACATGAACATGTGTGGTTTAATGCCACAATCAATCTTTAGTGTGCCCCTTTGAATGAGCCTTTTGTCATATAGTCAGTTAGACAAGATTCGCATTTCTCGTAAGATTCATAATCAGAACGATCAAGATGTCCATCATTATGGAGCTTGGTGATGCGTCTCTCGTTATTGTGACTTATATGACAATACTAGAGATATGCTATATTGAGTTTATATGGTTTAAGCCTTTTGTATACAACGTTAAATATCATATATTGAACATATATCCTTTAAAATAGTCAAACTATCTTAAAACGCTTGTACCTAAAGAAGAGTCATTACTCTGTATATTTCACCTCTTTCAAGACAAGTCGGACAATCCTTGTTATCTGTAGTGAAAGCACTTTTAGATTTTGGAACCTAACCTTATGTTCTATCACATCTCATATGTGATCACTTTAAGATTGGATTCCCACTCACCTTTTGCTGTAAGAGCCATTATTCCATTGCTCTTTGTTAAACTTGATCACAAACAATTTGTGAAAGTTGAGCAAGGAATCCTAAACGATGTCAATAGAGATCATTAAATATCTTATCATTTACATGAGCTTTTCTTTAAGGTGAGTTATCAATTTCTTAAATTATAACCAACCTCAGAATTTACAGACTTTCTGGAATTCTATAAGTTTTCAGTAATCTTTCATCGCTTGTTTTTAACCTGCTATACACATATCTTCAGAAGATATTGATTGAACTTCCATGTTATAGTGATTTTATTATGCTTTTGAAAAGCATTTTATCATTAATTTCGAAATGCTTCTTATAAGCATTCTTATTAGTTCTGAAAGTTTTGTCAGGTGGCTCCAAATGAGTATTCATCTATTATAAAAAATCATTTCTTTATCAAGGCTCTGAACATTATTTCAGAAGCCTTTGCCATTCCAAGGAAATCTCTTTCCTTTTGATTTGGAAACTCGTTTCCATGTTCTTTAAAAACAATTTTCAAGTGGTTCTTTGTTGACACTTGTTTCACATACATTAAATGAAACAAATAATAAGCACATTACTAATTCTAGAGTTTTACATGTAAATTATAAAGCATACATTATAATAAAGATTTAACAATTATATTATAAGGACTTTATGTAATATTTCGTGATTTGTTAATGAAAAAGTTACCCTCATCAATTTCATTAATTAGTCACTCAGAGAAAGTCAACAATTGCTCTAATATCCTATATTATCTCTGACGATTAGAAAAGAAAAGACAACTTTTCATTTATCATTCTAACCGATTTCATAAGAATTGTCTACGATATCTAATCTAATTAGAGTACTCGTTTAGGTAGACCCACGGGGTGAATCGCGGACAGTATAGGTCGCCTACGCGTCTAAAAGAGTGTATAAGAGTACTCCCTTGGGTTAGAGACACACTCAAAACGTTTCTCAATTAGATCGAGGACCCAGCCGGTGGAAGACATTATACCTAATATTTATTGAGGGGTTTAAGGTGATCCTTACTTTTGTCTTAAAATAAACATAGTTAACTTATTAAAATGTTTCAAGAATTAAGACAATGAATATGTAATACATAATCCTATTTTGTAAAACACATTCAATGTTGTATTAAATACACTTGTAAATATGTATATATATCATGAAAATTTTAAAGACAAAACCTTTTATCTTTAAATAAATAAAAGATAAATAAATTACTTAAAGATAAAATATCTTTAATCATGATTTATCTTTTATCTATAAATGAATAAAAGATAAATAACTATATTTATAGATAAGATATCTTTAATCATACTTTTTCTTAATACAAAATAAAAGATAAATAACTGTCGTATAGATAAAATATCTTTAATCATAATATATACCTTTTATTTCCATTAATGTTTAGTTCTTTTCTATTACTATAATAAATAAAAGATTATTCATTATCTTAATCTAATTAAGAATTATTGATGATAAATAAAATTTATGAACAAACAATTTGTGAATCAATAAATGAATAACATAAACATTAAATGAAAACAAACTTCATAAGATTGATAATAATATTGAATAAATCATATTTATTAATAATTATTATCATATATTAGATTTTCAATACTCATATTTAAAGATATTCATAATAATTATAAATAAAATAAAATAAACACTTTAAATCGTATTTTAAAATAATTAAACATGAATATAATTAAATATCAAATACCGGGATACGAGCTGGGGATAAAAACTGAATTCGTACGGGCTGCCTTCAGGCAATCCGAGCAGTACGGGCAGGGCAAACAGCCCCTGCCTAAGTAAATCCAATTTACTAAGTTTATAAATTTCTTTAAATCTTGTTTATTTAAAATAATTAAAGATTTAAACAAATTTATCATTAAATAAATTTCCTTTTAATTTAGAGGGGTATAATTGTAAATCTAATTTACAAAATTAAAATTAAATAATAATTAAATTCATAATTAAAACTATTAAATAAAATTAGTAATAAATTAAAATTACTAAATTAGGGAAGCGGGTCGGACTACGGGCTTCGGGTCAAACCCGAAAAATTAGTCAACTTAACGTGGTTGGCCCACTGATTGGTCCACCACGTTTTGGTCAATGCTAGTCAAACCAGCCACCCCTTGGGTTGTTTGAGCAAAGCCCACTAGGGCTTTCTTTGTGCTGGGCCCAAGCCCACATCGAATGGAGGCCAAGGGTGAAACCCTAGGGTTTCACGTGCGCAACACATGCGTCGTCAGCCTCCGAGCCGCGCCATCACCCATCAAACCAACGCCGTCGCCGAGCTGCCCGTCTTCTCCTTTGTCACAGAGGCTCGTCTGAATCGCCGTGGTTGGACGAGGACTTGCTTCATCGTCGGACTTTGTGGGCGAGGTGGTTGTGCGACCGCCTTCCTTGGGCGCACGGGTTGGCTCTCCTCACGGTGAGCGACGGCTTCGTTGGCCGGAGCTCATGCGTCGTCTTTGTCGCACAAGCTCGTTGTTATCCCCGTCGTCAAACGACGGGAATGCACGACCGTCGTGCGTGGAGGAGATCGGCGATCTCGATCTCAGCATGGGTTTGTGGGTCGTTCTCCGACCCGCGAAAGTTTGATCTGGGTCAATACCCGACCCGCGTGAATGGATGTGGGCATGGGCCATCCGAATGGCTGGGCCCCAAAAATTACACACGAAAAATTAGGGTTTTAGAAACCCTAGGTAGCACACATCCTAATGCATGCGCCGGCAAATTTTGTTGCCGTTTTCAGTGATTCCGATAACAATTTTGCTCCCACTAAAATTATTAAACCCTCTAAAATTACAGAAAATTATTCCGTATCTAAATACCGGTATGTTAATTTTTAAATAAAATCCAATCCCGATTCAAAATCGGATCCCGTATTAACACACAAAAATTAACATAATTAATTTTCTAATGCTCCCACTGAAAATCTAATCACTCCAAAAAATTTCTAAAATTATTTCGGTTAACATATCTAATTTTTGAAAAATTACTCAGACCGGCTCTGATACCACTGTTGGGTTTTTCGATGAATTTTCTCAATCCCGAGGCAGAAATCACGGGATATCATCGAACTATAAAGATCTAGAATAATTACGAGAATTAAGATATCGTTTAGAGGTCGTTACCAAACTTCGGTACTTTTGCCAACTGTACCGAAAAACTGCCGATTCCTTGGTTTTGGTGCTTGCCGATTTCTCTTTGATCCGGATTTAGCGCCTCAAGTGTTGCGCCTCTATTTCGTCCACCACGTCACTCGGGAACGTCTTAGATGACCGGAAAACACCTCGGAGGATAGGTTAGATCCTTGTCGGTGTTTAGATGATCAATCGTTGATTAAACCGGGGAGCTAGCCACGAATTCGACTATATAGGAGGAGAGCTCGAATTCCTAGGAGGCTAGGGCTGTGTTTTCTGTTCAATTATGAGTCATGATAGGGTATTTATAATACCCTATGGTCATGACCTAGTGGGCTTTCTAAAAGCCCACCCAATGGGCTTTCTAAAAGCCCAATTATGAATTAATTAATCTATTATTAATTAATATGAATCATAATTAAGACTTGGGCCCGAGTGGGCCCATAATGTCGGTTATGGTATCGGTTCGATATCCGATAACCCGAGAGATACAATATCGGGTTCGGGCATAACCAACAAACTTGTCTACAAGCCTTTACTTTTACAAAATATTCTGGGTTAATCCATAGAGATTATCTAGTTAATCTTCGTTATTCAGAAACACGTATTGACATTTATCCACCTGTTCTTGTAATCGAGTGTTTAGGCTATGGAAATGAAAATTTGAATAGATAGAATAGTAACCAGAGAGGAAAATTTCTACATTAATCTCTTTTCTCTCACAATTCTACACTCGCTCACTACTCCAAATATGAAGGCTTTATTATGTTTTCATGTCTTCCTTCTTGTTTCGTAATTAGAATTCTTCTTAATAGAAGAAATAAAACGTGTCTATTTAACATTAAATACATTGATATCTAGTCAGTGCTCGTAGTTCAGATTACTTGACAGTCTCCCACTACATCTGGGTACCCTAGATCTTTAATGATGACTTATGGTTTTTAGTTTTGCTAACCTATTCAAGATTAGAAACAATGTTAATGGAATAAAGAGAACAAATCACTTTTTAAAAAAATTATAAATATACTCTCTAGCATTTTATCTATTTATCAACATTTAAATCGTTGATGTTTTTTTTATCATAATTTGGTTAACATTCTTTCATTCATCATAATGGATAGGACTAGTCACACATCAATTACTCCAAAAAAAATATAATTTTACGGATGCATCAAGTCAAAGACAAAAATAAAGGCGAGAGCATTAAAATTCTCTCATTTTATCCATCACAGAGAAAATAATGAAATCATTTGAAAAATAACCAAAAATAAAAACAAACCTAAAACAACGATTGATCTTGAATTCTCTCCATTCTCCGAGTCACCCGAGTACTATTCTTCCAGAATAACTCCTTCTTAGGAGTTGCAGGTGAAACAAGAAAATTTAAACATATCTTAGTTTTCTCGTAAAATCTTATATTCACGATTAAAGGTCACAAAATTCCTTTAATTAAAAGTATATGTAAAACAAAAATCTTTAGATAAGACATTCACTCGTTTTTCCTTTTCTTTTGGCCATAAGCTTGGGATACTTTCTTTTTTCTAATGTCCATTCTCCTTGTAATGGAAGCATTTTCCTATGCGGCCTTTAGTTGCTATTAGATTCTTCGCCGGCTGAGAGAATTCCTTTATCCTACCCTCACCATGGTGCACCTTCTTCTTGTTCTTCAGATTTTTCGACGAAGTAGAAACTCATTTATGAAACGCAACATGCGCCTCATAAATCTTCGCAAAAATTGAGATGCTCTCGAACATTTCCAACTCATTAAAGAGTTGAGTAACTCCATAAGTCAATTTACTCATTATGTAGTTTCCAGTAAATTGCACGAAGTCAGATAAAAGTGAGTTCAGAATGATACTCACTTGTGACTTCTCATCCACTTTAGCACCATGCAATTCAGCTTCATTGAAGTGATTCTTCACTTCCACGCTTCATTCTAGAGTTCATGTACTGACAAATCTCATCATGTTAAGCCTTCTCAGACTGTATGCCATGCATTTCTTGGGGATAATCCATCATCTCATATCCAGCTTTAAGGTCCTGAAGCTTGATCTTCAAATAATCGCTTGTGCTCGCCAGTATGTAGGCCATAGCACGATTGCTGGCTTAGATCCAACTTTCATAGGATTCCCTTGCTGTTCTCGCGCTAGTAGCGCTGGGGACAGCAAGACATTCATCAACGAGAAGCAAGCGAATGTTCTCATGGATTAGGAAAATGTTGATGTTGGATTTATAGTTAGGGAAGTTTTTTTCCATCCAGAATATTGTTGTTCGATAACAACGACATGATTAGGTGCGACATGGCTAATTGGCACAAAATGAAACTTATTAAAACTTATATAGAAGAATATTTCCATACTTTAGAAATAGCTAGGAAACTTTGCAAGGTTTCTACGGATAAACATAGGAAAAACCTTATTGCATTTTTTCAAGGTAATTTAGTAACCGATGCGTGGTATTTGCAACAAAAAGCATACGAACCACGTATCCAGCTAAACTATGTTTAGTCTCAACTCAATTAGGAACTTGGTTCCTTCTAAACTAACTATCTACCTTAAAACGGCCATGCAACCAATCAACTTAATCATCACATGCAAGAGTAACCCACCGATTTAGGTTCACAGACTAAACTCAATCAGTCACCGTTTTGAAGGAGACCAGATCTAGTTGACTCGCGGCCGTTGAAATACATATGATTCCCATATCAATTATTTTAACTTTAAATTATCTTTAGGGTTAGTAAAATAAACAAATTGTTTTATTTAATTGGAAAAATTAAAATAGCAACGCGCTTCTTCGGAGTTATCTAAATTAAAATATTTTAACCCGAAATAATATTTTGGGTTTAAAATAAAATACCCAAAATCTAAAATTTATTCCACACATGCACGAGGCACGCATGGGCCCGCAGTCCATCCGGTGGACAAGCGTGGTCCAGCCCGTAGGCTGGACTTGCCCAGCCAAGGCCCAATGGCCTCGACTTCCTAAGCACAAGGCCCAATGGGCCCTGTCGCGCCATTGCTGCGGGCAAAAGCTTGCTGCCATCTCCAGCTCACCAGCATGCACTACGCGGGCCTGCTTTTGTGCTCTAGTAGCGCTGGCCCAGGGGCCTTGCTGCACCATCCCATGCGCGGGCTAGGCTTTGTGCGAACACCGAGTGGGTTTTCAACCCACACTGTCAGCCCCACGCGGGCTGATTTTGATTTTCCTACGGTTGCAAAAATTCCCAATTGCATTCGCAAATTAGAGGGAGCCGATTGGCTCCTCAAACCTTGGTGGCGGCTAGGAAATGATTATGGTCAAGCCTGAGCCGTCTTTTAATATGTTATGTAATTTTTTAAATAAAATACCAGAAAATACAAAAATATTATCCAAAAATAATAATAAATATTTTCACTTAAAAATCAATTCCAAAATGATCCCGTTTTTAATAAAAAAATATATATCTATATATATATTTATCAGTAACGCATGCTCTGATACCAATTTTTGAGTGTCTAATTTTTGAAAAACAACTCAACTAATAATTACTCATTATACACGAACGCGTGGGGTCCTTTTAAAATAATTTAACAAGGATTAGAGTCCTATATCAGTATTCCATATTACATCATCCGATTATCCATAAAGAAAAAGTTATTTTACCCCGGTTCTAATAAAATAATTTTCTTAATTCTGTAAACGCATATTCGATTCGATTTAATTGAGCCATGAGCATGAAGTAAATAATCTCAAAATCAGAAAACACTATAAACGTGTACCCGAGAGTCTGACTGCGTTCTCTGATCTTCAAGGACTTCGATCGTCCTGGCTTTCTGCGTTTTTCCGTTGTACGATAACCTTAAGTCGTCTTCCAGTGTATTGTCCATAATTTGGTCACTGGGATGCGTGGGCTCCCACTGAATAAACTCTAAACCCTAAAGAAAAGAACTCGAGAAAATTTTCCTAGTATAATTCGCAGAAACTGAGATATATATATATATATATATATATATATATGTATATATATATATATATAGGGGGAGAGAAAACAAAAGAATTTTGTTTTTATGATTGTGTGGTTTAAGGCAGGGCTCTCCTATTTAAAGGAAACTGGCCCAACAACATCTGAGAAATGATGTCAACCAATTTGAAAGATTATTTCTGCCATTTTAAGATATTCACTCAAAATTTTGATTTAATAACTAAATCAAATAAGAATTAGTCCAAAACAAATCTTTCATAATAATTCACATCTTATATTATTTTAGAGATAAAAATAATTGTATTCGGATAAACATAATTCAAAAATCATTAAAATTATTATTTTATTAATTAAATATTATAAGAATTAATTTCAATATTTAATTTTCTTTCAATTCTAATTTAACTAACAGTGTCATTTTCTACCCTAGCAAAAAATTGTTATGACCATAAATCTCAACCGTTCGTTACAATGTCATGATTCAAAAAAAAAATTATCACAATTTAATTTCCCCCCAATTGCAGGGTTTCCAAGAAATAAATTCAATCATCTTCTTACACTTTCTGTATTTGACCAAAATTTAGTACTTATGCTACTATTAAGGTAATCAGTTATTCATGATAACAATCATAAATCATTCCTTATTGAATCTATCTCATGTTTAACGAATATATTAAATATAATATTTGCGATGTCGTCCTTGTGGAGGTACAAAGAGGACAAATGGAGATACACACCCGAGCTACGCGGAAAGTGTAAGACTATCACAAACTTTGTAAAAATTCCACTATAGCTCGAAGCTGATGAACTCTTAAGTGTATATTGATTATATCTTCTTGACCACTAGTGTGTATTGATAAAATAAGATAATGTAAATCTAGGTTTTTTATATTATTATGAATCTCATCAAAAGGGTAAAACTATCGTTTTTCCCTTTGTGATGTATTGCCTTAATCTATTATTATTACAAACTACTCAATCAATGGGTTATGATTCGTTTATTTCTTAATGAGTACTTATTTTTTATCCATAAATTTGTTATCCATGTCTTCAATCATGCAACTTGTCTCAGTGGACCGTCTAATCCAAAAATAAAGGTATTGGGAATACCATAGTAGACTTTAACGATTGAATTACAGACCATATAAGTTTAACTGTACCAGTCCATGATGCTTAGGACATTAACCGATTCCATCTGATCATCGTTGTAACTTTATCATACTTTCATTGGTGGCAAACTTATGTGATGATATTCGATATAAGTCAGGTATGTCTTTTTATTCCAAAAAAAAAAATCTAGTCTGTCTAGTATGAAAACACTTCAAACCTGATAAACTTTACAGTTAGTACAACACCTTGATTTGGTAATATATCACCATATGTATGTGATTAAGTTCATCAATATTCGTTCTCGATATGAAGTTCTCACTTCCAATCTAGACTATGGACTAGTTTAAGTTCTTTATTTCTGTTAGTCAAACTTCCTCACATAGACGCAGTGTGATAACTTAACATAAAAATAAACTTAAAGAACTAAGAATTAAACATTCAATTTTCATAGATAATTATATAAGATTATCATTAATAAAAGTTGTTCAATAAAAGGCAGGTGACCATAATCTTACACAAGCAAGATTAACATCAGAAAAGACGTGCATCTAAATGACCAAAAATTATGTATTTATACTCGTAAGCCATTTCTAATCTTGCGGCTAGGGTTCCCTAGAAAATCACCATCAAACAAATCCAACGGATGAGATTGAAAATATATTCGTGCCACGTCAACAAAATGCCAATGATGAAGTTGCTTTACATAATAATTCGAAGGGTTTATTCCTTTTTGAACTCCAAAAATTTGAACATGTGTCGTAAATTTTCCCGCCAAAAAATCGGAACAAAAATTCCCGTTTCGAAAATTGGAATTGATTCTCGCATTCTCGAAATTATGAAAACTCTAATCTAGATTAACTATGTTGCGGCTTAAGTTACAAATTTATACTTAGTATTTTAATATACTATGGTGCTAACCATTGATATACAAATTCGTCAATTTTATTAAGATGACATGCAATACAAATTTGACTTAATTAAATTTGTAATAAAACAATATAAGGGTCAAAATAATATGTGATATTTAAATGGGCCCAACACAAATCTAAAAGCCCAATAAAAGGCAATTGAGAATCATAGAAGCCCATAGACAGAAGCTAAGACACCAAATGTTGAAAAGCTATCCAGAATCAGTGAAACAAGTAAAAGGCAGATTGGTATCGAATTCTCTCTCGGTCAATTAAATCAAGATGAGCACAAGATCAGGAGCACAACGTCAAACTCAAAAAGGCTCTATTCATTCAAAATTACAGTACGGCAAAAGGGGCACAAACGTTGAGCATGACTCAGCCGGATAGCTAATCAGTCTGGTTAGCTCGGAGGTATGACTCCAAATTTCCAAGAAGACCAACGGGAAGAATCGAAGGCTAGAAATGCAAGCTCGATATGAAGAGTGAAGTACGCATTTGAAAAGAGACAATTATTCACACCTTTCAGCTTTGAATTTCACTGTGTGTCAACTTTCAAGTCGGAATTTTCCGTTCTCCTTTTTTATTTAAGAACACAATATGTTGCTTGTATCTTTCTATTCATGTTAATCTCTACATAAATAAATATACAGATGACGTATTCAACTACCGCCTTGGAATGAACCTCTCTAAAATTTCCTCAGTCTCTATCTAACGAGTGTTTGAGAGTTTGCAAAGCGAAGATCATGATCCACCTAATCGAGTTAAAACCATACATTCGTTTTCACTGTGACCGTTGAGGTGGAAAATCACGTCAACACAACCCATCTCGGATAGTATATCAAAAGCTCAAGCTTCTCATCATATATCCCAAGACCACGATGAACCCGCTCCTTCGACTAGTTAGCTGACCGAGAAAAGTTTCCACGATTTGAGGTGGGGCTATTACCTTTTTTTTAGTTTTCAAACGAACGTAGAAATCAACACTTATATGATAATTAAATAGGGTAGGTTTATATTGGAATTACTGAAATGATATGATTACTAATAAAATTAATATTATGATTGATGTCGCTTGATGCCGAGGCTGCAAATAATGTGTGGTTGCATCAGTTTGATGCTTATTATTATTAGGGGTGAAAATTTTGTAACTGTTTCCCGGTTTTTTCCCGGTTCCGATACCGGTTCCGGAAGGTTTTTAAAAAAATAAGGGAAATTTAGTTTAAAAATGGGAACCAATACTTCCCGGTTCAGGGTTTATGGAACAGGGAACCTGAACCAGTACCAGAAGCAAAATTTCCCAATTTTTGGTACCGGTTCCGGTTTTAAACTACATGTAGTTTTAGATGTTTTCATATTATGTTGTTTATAAATATTTTGTATGCTTATATGTCATTCTTTATTACTTAAATTACGTGTATTTTTTTGTTATTATGGTTTAATATTTACCATTTTCCATTCTCGACCCTTTCTATCTCTCTTTCTCCCTCTCATCCTCCATCGCACCATCATATTCTTCTCTTTGCCGAGAACCCTCCACCGCCGATTACATGTATTCGTCTTCCAATTAGAAGATTTCGCTCGCAAGCAAAACGTATGTCTCCTGTAAATTTTTTTTTCAGTCATTGATTTTTTCTCGTGCTAAGTTTTTGTTCGGATATTGATTTTTGTCTCGTGTTAAGTATCCAATTTTTTCACGAATATTTTCTTACTTCTTTCCGGTACCGGTTTCGATTCCGGTTTTCAAAAAAATAGGGAAATTTACAAACGGAACAGGGAACCGGTACCAAAAATAAAAATCCCAAATTTTTGCGATAGGTACCAAAAACAACTATTTTTCCGATTCCCGGTTCCGCTTTCACCACTAATTATTATGTTTTATGTTTACAGTCACGCCGGGACGTATGATGATATGGTACCCGCTTCATGCAGATGATGTGTATGTTGGTATTGGTACTCGCTTCATGCGGATCATGTGATTGAAACTGCTGACGAGCAGCTGGCTACTGCTGAGTCGTAGGCCGGGTATAGTTATGGTCAAGGATTGATGACCCAAGAGTCAACAGTTTAGCCCATGACGAACTGCTCGCCTTAGGGTTGAGATTAGGATCCCCATTCGAGGGTGAGTTAGGATCAGCACTTCTAGTCCACATGTGCTCATTGCATTGAGGGCTAATGAGATATATAGAGTAAAGGTGTGAGCGTACTCGGCATGGTCCATCGAAATGATGTGACTTTTGTGGAGTATATTAATTTATTATTGAAAATGATAAAATGATGAAAATGATGATTGAATTTTTTTTGTTGACGTTTACTTATTTGGTTAAAAATTGACTAATAATGGTTCGGTGAAAGAGATTAGTTTGGTAATTGTTTCCCTACTGAGAATGTGGTACTTACCCCTTCTATATACATTTTTTTTTCTCAGTTACAGGCGGGGTTTAGTGTATGACTCTGGATGAGGAGTAGATTGGTTCAGAAGATCCAAGTATTATTTATGTTAGTCGAAGTGATTATTGTTTTTGTGTTGATCTTTCCATTTTCAAATTGTAATGGATTTAATAAATGATTCATGTGGTGGTGGGGGTACTTTGCATTTCTCGCTTTAATGGTATTGTATAAACAGTGGTTATTGGATGTTTGTTTTGTCATTTTAAGTCTCATGGGCAGGAACTAAGTGTCTAATGACGTGGCGTTGAATAGTCTAAGTTTATTTTTATGTGACGTGTCATTGACCGGTCAATGTTCAAAAATAACTTATTTTTGTTTTATTCTACCAACCCCCATTTAAGTGCGTTAAATTATTTCTCGCTTGTTTTTAGAAAACTAGAAATCAAGTATTTGATTCATTAGTCTGTAAACTTGTGATTTGATAAAATAATCAACATATTATGCTGCAAACTTTCTATTTTTCTCTCTTTCCCCTGTATTGCTGCTGCGCTCTCGTACGTACATCACTAATCTCTATAGTTTTTTATTTTTAATGTCGAATAAAATGATTAATTTAATCTATGTCATTTTAATAGAAAAATATACATAAAAATACTTGCTCTGACTTCCTTCTCAATGTTAACTTTTTAATGAAAAAATATCATATTTTTTAAAAATATTGGCTAATATAATTATACATACCACCTAATTTTCCATATATTAAAAAAAAAAAGTCCAAAACTCCGAATTTCATAAGAAAAATTGTTAATTAGGGTAAATAAAACCACTACGTTTGTAATGCCAGTGCTTAAATAAAGCTTAAACTCTAAAGTCTAAAGATATCAAATCGTCATTTATAATTAACATAATAGCGGCAAAAGTGGCCAAAGTTAGGCCAAGTGTGCAAATAAATGGCCAAACCGATTTAATATCGACATAAGTAGCCAAAGTTTACAGAACCGTGGACAGTACAAATTCCATCCATTTCATGTCAACGCCGTTAGTTCCGGCTCTAACTAACAATGAGGCCAAAATTATTAACGAGATTATCACTTTTCTTACAAAGTTTTTAAAACACTACCCATTTTGGTACATTTTAATACACATAATGAGTAATATTTTTAAAAATATATTGTGGCTAAATGGGTATATCCTTAAACAAAATTTCGGGTCTCTAACAATTAAATATATCTCAACAAAATAATATTACAAAGTCTCGATTTTAGCCTCGACTCTAACTAACAATGTTAGGCCAACATTATTAACGAAATTTTTATTTTGTACAAACCTATTAAAACATACATATTTTAGTTCATTTTAATACACACAATGAGTAATTAAAAAAAAATGTGGCTAAATGGGTATTTTTGCTTATGGCAATATTTTTATATTTATTAGAGAAGTTTTTTGTGCTATTGATGTTGATATATTGTTTTTATTGTTCATGTAACATTTTTGAAGTTCATATAGTGTTCTTGATATTCATATATTATTTTTAATGTTGATTTTAGTATTAGTCTTCTTGATGTTCATATCATGTTTTCATATATAGACCTAAAATCTCAAACTAATTGAAAAAATAACGATTTTAGCGCTGACGTGGCTAACGGCTTTGACATGAAATGGATGGAATTTGTACTGTCCACGGTTTGATAAACTTTGGCTACTTATGCCGATATTAAATCGATTTGGCCACTTATTTGCACACTTGGCCTAACTTTGGCCACTTTTGCCGCTATTATCCCTATTAATTAATTATATTTTATTAACGCAAAATAATTTGTGATATTTATGTTGAAATAATATATGCTAAAAAGAGTATTTAAAAGAATAATTGTTTGTCTTTTAAATATAATTATTAGTCATGCAAGCTCTAACTTTTTTCTGTCATTGTGTGCAACATTCTTGAAACAAAACAAAAAAATGATTTGTGATATTCTATAAAGAAAAAGAAGAAAAAGAAAAACTTGGTATGCGACATGTTAAAAACAATTTAATCGGTTTACAATCTTAAGAAAACAATAACCAAAGTATGTTTCTTCATTAGCCAATACAATATAATTATTAGCCAAAAATCAAAGTATGGCATCCAACACATGTATTCGCCTAATTGTAACTACCCATATCAATTACGCTATGTGATAAATAATTGATATATACACTTAAAAGGTGTTCTCAATCCACAACTCATTTAAAAATCGTGATGAGAAAATCACCTTAACCAATGATCAATACAAAACCAACTTCATTCTAACAAAAAAACAAAACCAAAAAAGGGAAAAACCCGATCAACAAAAACGAAAATAAACGAAAACTAAACGAACATTACTTGATTACGATAAAGCGCAAAATGGATAGGCTGTATAAATGGCCACGGTGCTTGATGAGATGAATAATAAGATCACTAACCATGTCACATACTTCTAATTCTCCGTTGCTTTTCCATGAACATCGATATCTGCTCAAGACAAATTAAACACGTTAGAATCTACTCAAATTTCAAAGCTGAAAAGATAAAATCTAATGAAAAAATATAAATAAAAATACGAATACATAAGAACATTAGAGGGATAATATGGAAAATAGAGAATGTAAATAAATATTGCTTCGTCTTACAAAAGCCTCTATGACTATTTATAGGCTAGCAGACGATAATAAATATAATTAAATTAGTATTGACATTAAGAAGAGAAAACCAAAAAATTTAGAAATAATTGTACGGAATTGAAACCACCAAAGGTCATTCAATAATAGAATATTATTATATTAAATATATAAAATGTGTAAAAATTGCATGCATAGTACAACTAAAAGTGTAGTACAAAAAAATATATAAAATCAACTACGATATAAAATATATAGATTTGTAGTTACAAAAATTGCATGTTTTTTCAACTACGATTAAAAGTGTAGTACAAAAATAGCATGCATACATTTACATTTGTATATATATATATATATAAAAAAACATGTTTTTTCCATTGCTTGATTTTATTGCGCCACGTAACTTGTGAGTTCTTTTTTTTTATATAGTATATAGATTTTAAATTCTTTGAAATTGAAATTTCAATACGTTCACCACAACTTGCCATGTAATGAATAAAACTCTTAATGTTTAAAGAAAATATTTTTAAAAAATTCAAAAATAATAGGATTCTTCAATCCCTTCTAGTTATACGTTAAAAAATAAAAATGCATGAATGTATGCAATTACACCAATAAAATTTATAACATTTCATTTATTGTTTGATGTAGTGGATGCATCATGAATAAAAACAAATCTAAAATATTGAAATATTAGAATGGTAGGATTCTCCATTTCCAAGCTATAGAGAGCATCAATTTATTGTGGGTAAATTTTCCTTATATATATAAATAGATTTATTATTATTATAATTCTTTTTAATTAATTATTTTGGTGGGGCTTACAACTTCTCTTATTCTCTTCTTGGAGCTTTTGTCTAGTCTCCAACAACCAACCTAAACCCAACGATCAATAATCAGATCCGAAAGTAAATGAGGACTAAAATATTAAACATACCTCAAATAGATCCAAATTATTGATATAAAAATTTAAACTAGAAGTCCTATTTTTTGTGCAAAATAACAATAGGAATAAGTTGGTATAACATAAACACTTTAATATCATTAGTTAATTCGAACATGGATTGCACGTACCAAATAACAATCAAATGCTACTGGCATAATAAATCAATTAACTACATAATCATGAACTAACACGATTTTATTTCATTATTATATATTTCCCAAAACTTGCATGTTCGATTATCCATGATTTAATTCAAAGAATAATAAAAATAAAAAACTAGCAAAATCCCATCAATTAAGCACTTCAAAGAAATCCCTTCCTTGACTTGTCAAGCGTTTCTCAACTTCTACTATCCGAGGACTCAGATCTTAACTCATCGAAAGAATTAGAGCTTTTCCGCTACGAAAATGGTATTTTTCATTTAAATTAAAGCTTTTCTTTGCTCATAGTTTTCATCTCCATACACTTTTAGATAAGAAATTCTTATGTTTTTGTTTAAGTACAGAATTGTATACTCTTTAACATCTTGTTCATCCACTTTTACGCGTCTATGCATGAATCATTAGTGATTTGATTGCTTTAAACGTGTCGAAAATTCTGAAACGAAATTGTTTTTTTTTTTTTTTTTTCTAAAGGTAGAGTTGAGACTCACATCTTAGGATTAACACCAGAATTTTTCTCGAATTTTTATGTTGCGGTTTTTTTCTTGAATTATGTGCCAGTTCCAGTTTGAAAAAAGAAAAAAAAAAATTTATAACCGGTTACTGTCTTGGTTTTTCCGGAACAGGGAGAAGAAAAAATGTTAAATTCCCAGTTCCGATTTCATCCCTTTTTATATTATTGTTGCATGATTACTCTTTCAAGTGATTGATCACAAATTAGTTTATGTCATCTCATATTAATTCCTCAAGACGATTTGTGATGGGTTTCGATTGGTTTGTGAAACAGGGTAGTGAAATGAAAGTTGTTATAACGAAGCCGTGTTCATATGAAGAAGACTCGAGCAGCGATGTCAAAGCTTTGAATATGCTTAAAGGGCTTTGGAGCGTTGCTAAAGATATAAGACCCGGTTCTGATCTCACCAAAGTGCAGGCAAGTAATTTTATTTTTATTTTTTTCGATAAAAATAAGACTAGGCATTTTTACTTTGAATTTTTGTCGTAGCCAGTCTCTCACTTTATAAATGACTATATCACACTCTAAACTTTGTAGGTTAATTTTTATGTACCCCTGAAGAATTAAAGTGACCAAAATACAAAATCAATGACTATAAAGACAAAATATAAAATCAAGGGCTATATAAAGAAAAAATTCAAAACATAAGGGTTATACGGGACAAGAATTTAAAGAAATTTGACAAAGTTTTTGACAACTTTCGTGTTAAGGTTTACTATAAATTAAAGATTAATAAGTTAAACACAAGTTTTACCACCTCATATATGAAGTGTAAACTTAAATTTCAAAATTTGAAGGTTGTGAACTAATCATATTATAAAATTAGAGGTTTCGTAAAGATAAAAATACAAACTGAGAGCCCTCTACTAATATATTAACCTTTTTTTTTTCTTTTCTAACTCCTTGAGTTTCTGTTTAAATCTTACTTTTGATTGCCTATTTTATCCTAAAGATTTTTTTATGTAATACACAACTCTGCTAATGAACAAAGTTTTGTTTCCTTAGCTTAGTCAACAATTTTTTCTGCAATAATTATACAGATACCCCCGCAGTTCAATAGTCCGAATTCGTACCTTCAGTATTGTGGCGAGTTGGTGTACTGTGTTTCTGAGAACATTAACTTGCTGGAGAAATGCAATGGTGGTGAAACCCCAATCGAGAGATTAATTGCAGTTTTAGCGTTCAACTTCTCCAATATCAGACCACGGGTTTTCGGATCATTTCCTTATAACCCGATTCTCGGAGAGACTCATCACGTCTCTTGTGGATCACTCAATGTTCTTCTCGAGCAGGTACTTTCGTCTTTATATTATTAGTTTTGGCTATTTGTGTTAATGAGTTAACGCTTACAAATGAAAAATGAATAAATAAAGTTAATATATAGATAAATAATATAGTAAAACCTTACTACCAAAACTCATGACTGTTTATCATTTCAATGTACCTATTACATTTTGAACCAACTAATGTAAGTGATGTCTTAAAATTGTCATAACTGGAAATGATCTACATTTTGTGATTGATGTCTTAAAAATTTGGTTTTGAACAATTATGTCGGATGAAGGTTTCCCATCATCCACCAGTTACTGCCGTGCACGCAACCGATGAGAAAGAAAGAATCCGATTAGTATGGTGTCAACATGCTGCCCCAAAATATAATGGTAATTGAGTACTCTTTTCTTTTTCTTTCATTTCATATATATTACATGATTAATCACATTATATATTTGATTTTTTTTTTTTTGGTAGAATTCTAGTACTAGTTAATTATATAGAAAATGATAAATTATAGAAATAATAATACTAGCTAGAAGGCTTATTTTAATTATGACAATATAGAAAAATTAGGGAGTTGCTCTCTGAAAAAAGTAATTTGGGAAAGTTATGTTTCTCATTCATGAATTGGGTATTTACAACTCTAATTACAATAAAGGAAATTATGGTAAGAGTACCAAAATTATAAACACTCACTAAGCTATACAATATTCAACACTCCCCCTCAAGCTGGGTAGTATATGTTATACAACACACGCTTGGAACTAAGTTCATTAAAAGAACTTCGAGGTAAAGCTTTGGTGAGGAGGTCCGCAATCTGAAGCTTGGAAGGAATGTAGCTCAAGTCAATGATGCCACCATTGACCTTCTCCGAAATGAAATGTCTATGAATTTCAATGTTCTTTGTTCGGTCGTGGTGGACTGGATTCTTGACAATTCTGATTGCGGCCTGATTATCACAAAACATCTTGATAGCCCCTGGTTGATGCATCCTTAGCTCCTTCAAGAGCCTTTGCATCTACATTCCCTCGCATATGCCTAATGCAAGAGCACGGTACTCGAACTCTGCGCTACTACGAGAAACAATTGATTGCTTCTTGCTTCTCCAAGTAACGAGGTTACCCCATACATATGAACAATAACCCGAGGTTGATCTTCAATCAGTGGCTTCTCCAGCCCAACTAGCGTTGGTGAAGATCTTGACCTGACGGTTCTCGGATTTCTTGAACAATAAGCCATGACCGGGGGTAGACTTTAGATACCTCAAGATTCGGTTCACGGCTTCCATGTGGTCCTCGTTTGGGTTGTTCATGTGTTGACTGACAACACTGACAGAGTAGGCGGTGTCCGGACGTGCGTGCGAGAGATAGATGAGTTTACTGACAAGTCTCTGATGTCTCCCTTTGTCGACAGGAGCGCTTTCGGCGGAATGAGAGAACTTCTTGTTCGGATCCATCGGAGCGTCAACCGGCTTGCAACCAAGAAGACCGATTTCTTGAAGTAAGTCAAGTACATACTTCCTTTGGGAAATAGAAATGCCTTCGTATGATCTTGCTACTTCCATACCCAAGAAGTATCTCAAAGTTCCGAGATCTTTAATCTCAAATTTGGTTGCGAGTACTTGCTTTAGTTTTGCGATTTCCTTTGAGTCATCACCGGTCATGATGATGTCGTCAACATCCACAATGACAATTGCAATCTTTCAATTGTTGTTCCGTTTAACGAAGAGGGTATGATCGGCTTGACATTGGAGGTATCCGGTGGAAGTGACGGCCTTGGTGAATTTCTCAAACCAAGCACTAGGAGACTGTTTTAAGTCGTACAACGACTTTTTCAGTTGGCAGACTAGGTGACGATTGAAGTCTTTTTCTAGTGCTGGAGGTATCTTCATGTAGACTTCTTCTTGAAGGTCTCCCTTGAGGAATGCGTTCTTGACAACAAGCTGAAATAGTGGCCAATCCATATTTATGGCAAGAGAAAGAAGTACTCATACCGTGTTTAGTTTAGCCACTGGAGCAAATGTCTCTTGAAAGTCAATTCCTTCAGTTTGGGTGAAACCCTTTGCGACAAGTCTAGCTTTGAATCTCTCAATACTCCCATCGGTCTTGTACTTGACCGTGAAGACCCACTTACAACTGACGGGGCGTTTTCCGCGTGGCAATTCAGTGAGGCTCCATGTTCTGTTGCTGTCCAATGCTCGAATTTCTTCTTCTACTGCATGTTTCCAAGCAGGAACCTGAAGAGCTTCATGAATAGAGTTGAGGACCTTGATGCTATCAAGGTTAGCGATAAAAGCTCTATATTTCGGATTCATCTTGTTGTAGGAACATAACGTTCAATGGGATATTCGGTGTTCCCATGAACAGGTTTCTTACGAACGCCTTTCCGGAGAGCAATAGGGAGTTCTGAATCATCGACCACGGGTTGAATAGTTTTCGTACCTGATGGATTAGTCGATGTAGAGGGAGTCGGATCCGGATCTTGGCCGATTTGACGGTGCGAGGTGGTCTCTACATGTTCAGGAGACCGAGATGAGCTAGGAGAAGAGTCTGAGATATTTTCGACAACTATATCAAGAGTGTCGATTGGTTGAATTGAAGATGATGGGTTTTTGGGTTGAGTGTCTTGATTGACTTCCCCGATTTCCCAATCAAGAGTGTCGATTGGTTAGATTAAAGGTCATGGGTTTTTGGGTTGAGTGTCTTGATTGACTTCCCCGACTTCCCCAATTTGAGATTCCGAAGAATTCTCCCCCTGAATGTCGGATTCGGGAAAGAAATAATCACCTTCAAAGAAAGTAACATCCATGGTGTGATACGTCGTGCGAGTAGATGGACAATAACTTCGATACCCTTTTTTATGCAACTAATAACCCAAAAAGATGCACTTGACAGCTCTAGGATCGAGCTTTGGCCGATTTTCTTTGTGAACATGGACAAAGGCGGGATACCCAAAGACCTTTTTTGGTAGGTCGGAGGAGAAGGATAGGAGATGAGGATGAATCTCACTAAAGACTTGACGAGGTGATAGGAATTTTAGGACACGACTCGGCATACGATTGATGAGGTAATTTGATGTGAGGATTGCATCACCCCAAAAATGTTGTGGGACAGATCGGCCAAACATAATGGACCGAGCAACTTCGAGAATGTGTTGATTTTTTTGCTCAGCAATACCGTTTTGCTGTGGAGTATCGACACATGAGCTTATGTTGACAATTCCTTTTTCAGTCAAGAACGGAGAGAGAGTTTGGTTGAAGTAATCCCGGGCGTTGTCCATATGGAGAACTTGCACACGGGTATCAAAATGGGACTCAACCATGGAGTAGAAACGTTTGAAAATTGGAGCAGCTTCGGTTTTGTCTTTCAGAAGATATGACCACGTCATTCGAGTGTGATCATTGATAAATGTGATAAACCATATAGCTCCACTGGTGGGACGTACCCTTGAGGGCCCCCATATGTCGCTATGAATCAATGAAAAAGGTTTTGATGATTTATAGTCGACGCTTTGGAAGGAATGTCGGGTATGTTTCGCAAATTTACACACTTGTCAGTTATAATGAGAAGGCTTGATTTTGGTAAACAAATTTGGAAATGCGTTTTCAAGATATGGGAAACTGGGATGACCAAGGCGATAGTGCCATAACAAAACTTGATCTTCGATAGATACATGATATGAAAGAGTAATAGCACTTGATGACACATGACCTTTGTCGGAATCTGGAACTTGTGTTACCAGAAAAGTTGTATCATTGAACATGTAGAGGCCATCGCGCATCTCACCTCGACCAATTACCTTTCTTGAACCCACCACCTGAAAATCACAGAAGTCGGCAAAAAATCGTGAAATGCAATTAGAATCGCGTCTGATCTTACTGACAGAAATCACGTTGCAAGCAATTTGTGGAACAAATAACACCGAGTAAAGTGTAATGTTCCTAGATAGTCGGATAGAACCGATTCCAACAACCGGAATGAGAGTCCCATCAACAGTTCGAACTGTTGAACCCCGCGAGCAAGGTCCAAGGGTGAGAAAATAACTCTTGTAACCCGTCATATGGTCTGATGCACCTGAATCAACGATCCAAGTGTTGCTCGGGCGAGGCTGACAGAGGTCACTCTTGTGTGAGCATGGATGCTATTTGGTGAATCGGTGGTGAATTGCTTGCTGATCCTCATCTGTAGGGACTTCAATTTTTCCATGAGTCAGTTCATGTCCTCTCGAAGATTAATATCATAAGGACTAATAGTGGACTTGGGTCGATCCGTGCAATTTGTTGGTTTGCCATGCAATTTCCAACATTGGGGTCTCCAATGACCATGAGCATTGAAATGGTCACACCAAGGACGTCCTCGACGTTGTGTCGATGAGAAGTGTGCGGGAATAGCATATTTGGCCCGAGAAGACATAATTTATCGGATACTTATCGGGAGGAATCAACCCAGAAAAAATAAATTTCTGGTTGTGAGCACACCCTTTTTTACGCAGGGACACCCCAGAGAAATTGTGAAACTTCTGTGTGTTGGAACACAAAATCTGGTGTTGGAACACACAGAAATGAGCCCAAAAAATGACCTGATTCCCCTTTACGCGTGGACGCGCCCCTGAGGAGGGAAATTTCCAAATTACCCTTTCTGCACTATTTGTACACATAGAGATGGGACAGCTCGATGGGAGTTCGATGGGGAGCTCACACGCCGGAGAGAAGCCACCGGCGAGGGGCGTCGTGGAGGTTAACACCGGAGATTGATGCCGAGGAGGTTCGCGCGCGTCAGAGAAGAAGCGAACAAAGAGGCTCACGAATCGGAAGAGCTCGAGCTTGCAATTGACGAAGAGGCTTGCGAGGCACGCCGGAATCTGGAGGAACGAGCAGACAGAGCTCGGATTTCCCTCGGATCTGAGGTGCTTCGAAGGAGCTTCGAGCAGCCATCGGAGGAGACGAAACTCAAAGGAGCAGGTCGCTGAAGGAATGAGCTCGCCGGGAGGAGACGCGAACTAGGAGCATCGGAGATGGGCTCGCAGGCTGGTCGGAATCTCATATCTGAAATATGATGAAGGTTGCTAGAGATGACGAGTTTCGCGAGGAAAGAGATGGCTAGAGCTCGGGTTTTGCAGATCTGGGATTCGGCGATGGAGCTCAAACTCGGAGGTCCACTTGAGATGTGAACCGGAGATGCGATCGGAGGAACACCGGTCGGCGGAGTGATATTGCAGCGGAGAGAGATGAGTCGCAGAGCGGGAAAAGCTTGCGAGATTCCGAAGGAATGCCGGAAAAGGCCGGGAACACCGAGAAAGCTTAGAGAATACCGTAGGAACACCTGGTAAGCTTGAGAATGCCAGAGGAACACCGGGAAGCATTGGTCACAGGAGAGATGGCCGGAGATGAACGTCTGACGAAAATAGGCGGTGACGGCGGCTAGGGTTGAAGTTTCCCTCAACCTTGTTCTGATACCATGAAGAAAGTGATTTGGAAAAGTTATGTTTCTCATTCATGAATTGGGTATTTACAATCCTAATTACAATAAAAGAAAATTGTGGTAAAAGTACCAAAACTATAAACACTCACTAAGCTATACAATATTCAACAACTCTAGGAATAAGAAGAGAAATGTGTAAACATGTGTTTTAAGAGTGCAAATATAATGAAATAATCTATACACAATATCTAAAGTTCAAAAACACTCCATTCTATTATGTACCATATATACTCTCCACACTATCTACCAAAAATGAAATATTCTGCAATAATTATAAATTTTTATACATATGTATTGTTTAGGTACCAGTGCAACAGTACAATGGAAAGGAAAAAGGGAGCTAAAATTGATGAGGCACAAAGAAACTTACACGACGATCTCTCCAAATGTTCTGTACAAGTTCTTTCCACGACCGAGAGTGGAGTGGGATGGCAATCAAAAAATCATATGCAAAGAGAGTGGCCTCGAAGCTGAGTTAAGCTATGGAGGATCCTCCTTATTGGGACGCGCAAGAGCAGTCAAAGGGAAGATCCTCGACTCGTCCTCGAGAAAGCCTCTTTTCGAGGTCAATGGCTACTGGGATAGGTTAGTTTCCCAATGCAAAATATGTTTTCATTTTTAGTAGGAAAAATCACGGAAAAATATCCAATTTTAGTTAATTTGGGAATCACGTGTCCAAAGCATATAAATAATGGCTAGCATAACAAAAGACTCAAAAGTGGCTAGGCCATAATTTTCGTCCATTTCCGTAACGAACGCTAGTCGCTAAGTGGTGTCCAACTTGATTGGTTGGAGATCTAAATCAATGACAAATGAAGCTAACATTGTATTTGCTTGATAAAATAGAACTATGTCAGCATCTATTAGAACTTGTTATGTGGCAAATAAGCCCTAAATACAATGAGAGCATTTTGTATCAGTTCTCATTGAGTATTTTTAAGTTATTTGAGTATATTTTATTACTTTGATTAATTATCACTTAAAGAATTTTAGTGCTCAAAGTATTTATCATTTTTAGCGCGTATGTATTACTTAATTCTAATTGAGATATAAATTTAAATTTGTGTGATTTTCGATGCAGGATTGTCACAATAAAGGATGTAAATACCAAAGAAACACGAATCATATACAATTCTAAAGAAGTCTTGTCAAACCTCCCAACTCCTATAGTTGTGGATGCAAAGGTTCTTCCGTTTTTAGCCGTTCGGAATTTTATATGTATATATATATATTTACGTGACGAAGCCAATTTTCTTTTTCTCTATAGGGAATTTCGGAAACCGAATCCGTTGTGGTTTGGGGTGATATAAGCGAAGGAATTATAAGCAACGACTGGGCAAAAGCGAGTAGCTCGAAGAAAAATGTGGAAGATAATCAACGTAAGTTGTCAAAGGAGAGAGAAGCTACAGGGGAGACTTGGATTCCAAAACATTTCATTGTGTCTAACAGCAAGGAACATGGTTGGGAGTGTTCACCCATTCGAGAGTTTGTTCCCAAAGCTCCAATTGTTATCCCTTCCCAAACTTTATGAATTTTAGGTTATGTATCATGCACGTGCCTTTCCCCTTGACAAGAATTGTACCAGGGTAAAAGTAAAATTATTAAAACAAATAATTTCATAAGAATCACCTCTGCCTTTTGAACAATTTGTAATCGAATATATTCATTATTTTTCCAATGTTAAATTTTGTTAACTTTATAATTGAACATACTCATTTTAGAAGTAGTTATGTGCACATGAACATTAAGATTCTAAAAAAGGTTATTTTGCTCAAATCATTCCGCAATAACTATTGAATGTTTACTAGACGAGATGGTTGAAAAAATTACGGGGCCATTTGGTTTTGTTTTTAATTATGTTTTCTAATTTTGTTTTTGTTTTTTTATTTAGAAAACGGATTTATGATTATGTTTCCAGTATTTTGAAAATATGTTTTGTTATGTTTTCTATTTAATAATTTTTAAATATTTTTTAAATGTGTCAAAGCTATTGTTTTCCATCTATTATTGTATTCCTCTCGTCTACTTTTTTTAACAGAATGTGTAATCTTAAAATATTTTCATAATTTGTATTTACAATTGTGATTATGTTGTAGAATATTAAAATATCAATATATAAGACCCTGTACAATAGGATAGGGGTGTGCGTCGCCTGGATTGGGTCAACCCGAGTTAAAAAACTTAAAACGTCCCGGTCTTATTGGGTTTTGGAAAAGCAACCCAATCCAACCCAATAGTTTTTTTAAGTCCTAATCCAACCCAACTCGAGAACTCTGGGATGGGTTGGTCATTGAAATGAACTAACAATAAAAACACATAAGATTTGTATCAAATAACACTTAAATTTAAATCGGATATCAATAAATATAAATTTAATACAATGTTTTAAACACATTAAAAAAAACTAAACCTTATTAAGTCTTAAACATTCAATAACATAAGTACGAAGCATAATCGTGAACTAAACTCGAAACGTGATAGTAAACATAAACTAGAAACATAATCATATACATAAAATAATAATCAAACATAAAGATGAGAATGTAGGGCTATTTTACTTTTTTTTACTATTTATTGTTGGTTCCAAATAATTGGAACTTTTGCCACAAAGCCACTCTTAAAAATTGATAGGAAACGACAAAACACTCTTGCACACAACACTTTGACTTAATATATGTATATATATATATTATGCACAAGAATCAGACAAAGAGAGAGGACATAATAGAAGTAGAACTTTTTATTTGGAGATGATGAAATGAAGTACAAGCATAAGGTCTTTATATAGGGAACACTTACTCCTCAAATTTACTAAACTAACCTCCTATATATTTGTTGATCAAGTAAAATCTTATAGGATAAACTTGTTGCAGGAGGGCCACTTGCTTAACGTCTAGGATAAAATCTTGAATAATAAAATCTACATCCTTTGCAAGTGGATATTGAATAATAAAATCTTATAGGATAAACTTGTTGCAGGAGGGCCACTTGCTTAACAAAACGTCATGGCTTACGATTATATTTTCCCCCGTAAACTTGATGTGGTTCGAGGTTCTTCACGCCAAGAAATTCTCGCATCTCGGCAAACTTAACTCTTGGTAGTGCCTTGGTGAGTATGTCCGCACGTTGCTCTTTGGTGGTAACAAATTTCACGATGATCTCTCGGTTTTCCACACACTCGCGAATGAAGTGAAACCGAGTGTCGATATGCTTGCTCCGTCCATGAAATGCTGGGTTTTTCATTAGTGCGATCGCGGACTTGTTATCGACGTATCGAGTCACTGGATTTTACTCGGCTCCGGTCACTTCGCTTAATAAATTTCTGAGCCATAACGCTTGACAAGCCGGTGCAGTCGCTGCCATGAACTCCGCTTCGCAAGACGATAAGGCCACAATTTTCTGCTTTTTGAGAATACCAGGTGATCAAATTCCCGTTGAGATAAAATGCCATACCTCCGGTACTTTCTCTGTCATCGACATCACCGGCTAGGTCACTGTCGGTAAAACTGACTAGTTCTTCAGCTCCACTTCCTCTTCTGTACTGGATCCCATAGCTCGTCGTTCCCTTCAGGTAACGAAGGATGTGCTTCACAGCCTGCTGGTGTAAACCGGTAGGCTTCTGCATGTGACGACTCACTATGCCAACTGCATATGAAATGTTCGGTCGGGTATGGGTTAAGTACCTGAGACACCCGACGACACGCCTGTACTCCGTGGGATCCACTGGGGTTACTTCAGCATCTTTCCCGAGCTTTAACTTTGGTTCCATCGGATACTTGCTCGGGTTGCAATCCGCCATCTTGAATTGCTGCAAAATTTTCTTCGCATAGGCCGCCTGTTTCAGCGTGACACCTTCGTTCTTCTGATCGACCTCGATGCCCAGGTAGTATGAGAGTAGTCCGAGGTCGCTCATCTCGAACTCCTACATCATCTGCTTCTTGAATCCATCTATGCCTTCTGCACTGGATCAGGTCGTCGACGTACACACCGACGATGAGGGCATGCTTTCCTGGGTTCCTCGTGTACACCGCTTGCTCCTGAGAGCACTTCTTGAAACCGAGACTCTTCATACTCCTGTCGAGTCGAGTGTTCTATGCACGTGGTTCCTGTCGTAACCCATAAAGAGCTTTTGACAACTTGTACACCTTGTGCGCTGTTGTCTTTTTGACGAAGCCTTCTGGTTGAGCAACGTAGACTTCTTCTTCCAGTTCACCATTTAGGAACGCCGATTTGACATCCAGGTGATGGATTTTCCAGCCTCGGTGAGCAGCGAGAGCTAGGATTAGCCTAACTGTGTCGAGTCTGGCTACTGGAGCGAAAACTTCATAGAAGTCGACTCCCTGCTTCTGCACGTAGCCCTTTGTGACCAGTCTGGCCTTGTGCTTGAGGACGTTGCCTTCTGAATCCTTCTTGAGCTTGTAGACCCACTTCAGGCCAATGGACTTGTGACCTTTTGGAAGGTCGACAAGCACCCATGTCTGATTCTTCTCAATGGACTCTAACTCTCTCTTCATCGCTTTCTGCCATTCCGTCTCGGTGGCTGCCTCGCGATAGTTGGCCGGTTCCTCTTCACTGACTAGCAGGAGCTCCTCCGGGCTCAAATCAAGCTCCCGCGCTTCTTCGTGGACGTCAGATAGGGTACGGAACCCTCCTTGTCCGTCCTTGATTGATGAGTCTGCCGAGTTTGTTCCTCCCGAACTGGTTTTCGTCGAGATGGACGTTGCTAGCCCCTGAAAAGGACTCTCTCCCTCAACCTTCTCGACCGCCTCTTCGTCTTCGAGGATGAACTCCACCGAGTTCTGTTCAGGCTCTCCGTTCTCGTCACGCCAATCCCACTTCTTTTCTTCTTCAAACACATCATCTCTGCTCACATGCAGTTTACCGCGTTGTGGGTCGTAAAACTTGTGTGTCTTGCTCCCTTCT
Source organism: Parietaria judaica (assembly GCA_954871525.1). Taxonomy (NCBI): domain Eukaryota; kingdom Viridiplantae; phylum Streptophyta; class Magnoliopsida; order Rosales; family Urticaceae; genus Parietaria; species Parietaria judaica. The sequence continues at coordinate 13,601,832 of OX940872.1, forward strand.
TCGGCGCCAAGGTACACCATCGGTTGACTCCGATCATCGAGCTTCTTGAGGTGTGGTCCCACACTCTTCACATGTGCGGTGCACCTAAACACCTTTAAATGCTCTAGATGATGTTTCTTCCCTTTCCATGCTTAGTAAAAGGTGCGCTATCCTAGTGCCTTCATCGGCAAGCGGTTCAGCAAGTAAACCACGTGACGTACTGCTTCTCCCCAGAAGTTTGATGGAACTTGCATGCTTTTCAACAAGTTCCTTGCCGTGTCCATGACGGTTCGATTCCGTCTCTCCACCACGCCGTTCTGTTGGGGAGTGTATGGTGCAGTGAGGTGTCGCTCTACACCTTCTTCTCCGCAGTACTCTGCAAAATTCTGAGATGTGAACTCTCCTCCACGGCCTGTTCGCAAAGTCATCAGCCTATGTCCTGAGTGGTTCTCCTCGAGCCGCTTGAACTTCTTGAAGACTTCAAAGGCTCATGCCTTCTCTTTGAGCGCGTACACCCACATACATCGGCTGTAATCATCAACAAGCAAAAATAAGTACTGGTTGCCAGTTAGCATTGCTGGGGTGATTGGACCACACAGGTCCGCGTGCACCAGTTAGAGGGGTCGCTCTGCTCGGAACTTGGCCTTAATCGGAAATGGCACTCTGTCCTGTTTCGCGATCATGCAGCATTCACACAGCTGGTTGGGGTGTTCAATATTTGGTACCCCAAAGGCCATCTCTTTGTCATCTATCATCTTGAGCGCGTGAAAATTCACGTGCCCAAGTCTCGTATGCCATAGCCACACTAGGTCTGTGATCGACGCCATCAAGCAAATCGACTGATCAACCACCAGGTTGATCTTGTACAACCGACCATGTGATCTCTTCACCTTCATCAATAGTGCACTGTCACTGTTCCACATCTTTAGGAACTCTCCGGATAGGATCACTGTGTGACCGATCTCTGTCATCTGTCCTAAGCTGATGATGTTACTCTTCAGCTTCGGTATGTAGTAGACTTTAGTCAACAGGCGCTGGTCCCCATTCTTGCACTTGAATAGGATAGACCGTTTGCCCTTGATGTCGACGATGGAACCATCGCCGAACTTCACGTTTCCTACAATCTTCTCATCGAGCTCTCCAAACTTGGCTCGATGACCCGTCATGTGGTTGCTGGCTCCGTTGTCTAAATACCAAATGTTGGTATAGACCTTCTCTTCGCCATCTGCGAGTAGATTTGCGACGACATTGTCTTCATTAAGCATCACCTCTCTAGTTTGCTCGTCGTTCTTCTTGGACGAGCTTGGCTTCTCTGCCATCATCAGCTCGTCCACTCGGCTCAGTACTTCGTCGTCAGGTACCTCCTCGCTGGATACCTGGTCGTCAAGTACTACGTCGACGCGCTCCTGCTCGACGTGTGTCTCGCCGACCACATCCTGGTCGTCGTTCTCGTTGCCACTTAAATCCACCATCTCCTCGGCGAACATAAGTGTGTGCTCGTCGTCATCGAATCTCACCAGATTCGCTTATTCGTTGCGTTTTTTAGTATGACACTCATTTGCGTAGTGACCATACTTCTGACAATTATAGCACTTCACTGTGCTCTTGTCCTTGCGGGTGGCGCCGTCTTGGCAGGGAGTGCTACTGCCTCGACCACGCTGGTCGCGACCACGTCCTCGACCTCGGCCTGTGCCACGCCCACAGCTTTCGCTGCCGTATCGGTTGCGACTCGACGAGCTTGAAGAAGAACCTTCTCGCTGGTTCCACTTTTGTTTAGCCTTCCATTCTTCCTGCGTGAGCAAGAGGTGTTTCTCCTCTTCTCTGTCGCCATAGCCCCGAAGCCTCTCCTCGTGGCCTTTTAGACGACCGACAACCTCCTCCATTGACATAGCCTTGAGGTCGCCGAACTGCTCGATCGACGTCACGATCTGCATGTATATGTGAGTTACAGATCTCAAGAATTTCTTGACCACAGTGGTATCGTTCACCGGTTCGCCTAGTGAGCGGATACCTGTTGCAAGAGATGAAAACTTCATAGCAAACTCGTCTACGGATTCACCATCTCTCATATGGATAACCTCGAACTCGCTTTTCAAGGTTTGAACCTTGGCTTCTCTGACGCGTTCTGCACCCATGTTCATCGTCCGCAACGTCTCCCACGCCTTCTTTACGGAATCCTTCTTGCCGATCATGAGAAGGAAATCTTTCGGAACTCACTGATAGATGGCAGCGAGAGCCATCCTATCCTTGTGTGCTTCGACATCTCCGTCTTCTACGGCCTCCCAAACTCCTTGTGCCTGCAGGTTTACTCGCATCTTCAGCGCCCACACCGCGTAGTTGCTCTTCGTGAGCATCGGGTACTGCAGCGTCATGTTTCCTCCGGTTGATTTGCTTGACGAATCCATGTACTTCGGCATAACGGGAACTCGCACTGTAAAATTCTCAAGAAATTGTTTCTGATGTGAAAAATCAGTCAGAACCGCAACCACAGAGCATACTAAGAATTTCAAGAGACTTGACAACCCGCTCTGATACCAAATGTTAGTTCCAAATAATTGGAACTTTTGCCACAAAGCACTCTTAAAAATTGATAGGTAACGACAAGACACTCTTGCACACATTGACTTAATATATGTATATATATTATGCACAAGAATGAGACGAAGAGAGAGGACAAAATAGAAGGAGAACTTTTTATTTTGAGATGATGAAATGAAGTACAAGCATAGGGTCTTTATATAGGGAACACTTACTACTCAAAATTACTAAACTAACCTCCTATATACTTGTTGATCAAGTAAAACTTGATACACGTCTACATCCTTTGCAAGTGGATATTGAATAATAAAATCTCATATGATAAACTTGTTGCAGGAGGGCCACTTGCTTAACAAAACGTCATGGCTTACGATTATATTTATGTATTTTTACTAACTTAGAATACATCAAATATTAAAAAAAAAAAGATTACTTAAAAGAAAAGCTTGGTTGGGTTAATTGGGCCGGCCTAATCCGATGCATCCGGCCCGACCCCGACCCAATAACCTATTATGGTTGGATCCAACCAACACGATATTAATTAAGTTAATTGGGTTGGGCTAGATTGAGGTTGAGTTCAATTAAGTTGGGCTGAACGATTGAGTCGGAATTTATTTTTTTTCACACCCCTATTGGATACCATTCTACGCACATACCATCGAGTGCGCGTTAGACAAAACCCCTATATCAATTATCTTAACTTTCAATTACGCGTATTTGTTAAGACACGCTCGGACATGTTTTAGGCTTTATTCTTGATTCTTCAATATAACCCAAAACTTTCTCTCAAGGCTGACCAACGGCATTATTTCACACACTAAGCCCATGTTGGATAGCTTCTTTATCACGTTTCTTTAGTCTTTTTCCTTTAATGTCGTTTGTAATTAATAAAAAAAAAAGGTAAAAATTTACATATGAGAAAGCATTGAAGCATCAATAACTAGATAAGAACATCCAAAGATGCTCATTGTCCTTAAGGTATTCTTTCCATGAGAGAATTTGGTGATGTTGCTTCTTTTTGCCAAAAGATGAGCCGTCGCAACTTAACTTTGTTCCAAAGTGTAAGCACCATTAATGTGTAAATTAGATGCCCTTTGAAGGAAGTTAAAAAGAAAAGAAAAGAGAAAGATTAATTGACACTAATACTTTTTTGAATTTTGCTCATTGGTACACTTTGCCCCTTGAACTTTCTTTGTTGGTTGGAATGCCTCTTAACCTTTCAAAAGAATGCATATTAAAATTACAGAAAATATTAACACGTGCACATAACTTCATAATAGTAAGTTATGTTGTGTCCTCAAGTTAACACTTACAATATTTTTTACGCCTAGGTAGCAAGTTGCTTATTGTTCAAAAGTTTTAGAGGGTATTGGTGCTAAAAATATAAATTTACAGGAAAAAGTGTAATGATGTGTTAAGTTCAGAGGCATGCCTGTCAATGACCAAAAAATACCACCCAAGTATGAAAAATTTGCGAAGTTGTGTAGAAAAAAGAGAGTTAAATAAGTCAATATTTTTAAATCTGAGACATTATTCACGTGAAACGGTGAGAAAGCATATTCTAAAAAATGGTTTTTTTCGGCTTAAATTTGGAGGGAGAAAGGGAATGGGAGAAATATATAGTTTTGATACACGTGGTTTCAATTCATAGATAAAATAGCTTTAGTTCCTAAAAAAATAGAGTGATACGAAAAAAGGAAAAAACAAAGTTTAAAACTCTCTTTATGAAGAGATAATAATAATAATAATAATAATAATAATAATAATAATAATAATATCCACTAAAGGATTTAGACCGTATATGTTGAGTGAAAACAGAAAGAAAAATAATGACGGTAAAATGTATATAAATTAATATTTTAAGATTTTATTATTACAAAAGCCTTAATTTATTAAGAAAATAAAATTTATTAATTAAAAATAGTTTTTTCAAAATTCAAGAAAAAAAATTAATTTTGATTACATGAATTCAATAGATTGTATTTAGTTACTAAGAAACAATGAACAATTATTTATGATTGAAGACCATAAACTATCTTCGAACTAGTTAGGTAGAAAAGCACTTATATTAATGTAAAATTATGTAGTATATATATTTATTAACTTAAAATTTAAACCGAAATTTATTAACCAAAGATAACAGTAAAATCATTGACAATATCAGTATCAATATGACATCAGCTATTAATCACTAATCAGTAAATGTGATCACGTTATTCGAAAGAAAAAAAATGGTAAAAGAGTAAAATACAAAAAGATAAAGTTGATCGACTCCAAGGAATTTCGAGAGAAACAAAAAGCAATGTCTCACGGCTTTACAAGCGAGCGCTCACTCTCATGCATGCCCACATCGCAAATTTCTTCTTGATATTTTTTTATTCATTTCAATTTGCTTTTCATGAAAACATAAATTCTTTCTAATAAAGATCTATTTCTTCCCTTTGGATCATCGTATCAACTTATTGGAAAACTTAATGTAATTACAATCCTTGATTTAACACACGAATACATAAGATAGTTCTTCACTTATTAATTCGCTCACAAGTACAATAATCAAAATATCTCAAATTCGACTACATATCTTTAAGAGGTCCTGATTCAAATTTTATAAGACGCAACTACGTGTCTCCTTTATATACGTAAACTTGACCAAGAGTATCACCTATTCTTATATTGAATTGCGACTATCACATTTTAAGGCTTCTACTCGAACTCTCTAATAAATGCACTTGGAGAGAAAACTCAAAAGTTAATGTTCAATCATAATTTCATGACAGGCTTAAATAGTTCAATTCTAAAATTTAATTGTAATATTTATAATTGTTGAATATATGAAGCCCAATCAACACATATAGACCCAAATGACAAGGACGGCACAAAACGACGTCAAAGCTGCAAGTGACACGTCGTTTTGGACATTAAGTTTTGGACGAATCTCAGCCATCCATTAGAGCTTGATCCAACGATCTCAAATAGAAGCAATTTCTGGTCTTCTCCTTCAAGAAGACATTCGAGAGACAAAAGGGCAAAAAGAAGAGTGTTGCTCTCTGTAATAGAAATGGGGTTAGGGTTTTATTTTCTCTCATAGTTCTTCCTCTTCTCTTCTCTGTAGCTTTCATCTTTAGGTTTCTCTCAAGGTGGGTGTAATCTTTGGTTTGTGGTGACCGATTTGTAGTCTCACGGTTGTCTCCGATGGAGCTCGGGTTTGAGCGCACGTGAGATGTGTAAAAGAGTATTACGGGTTCTTGAGAGTGAAACTGTGAAGAGAGAATGAGTGTGTAATCGACGATACTTAGTGCATGGCTTCCGGGAGTTTTTGCCGGAGCAAAGAGTGGACGTACGTCGGAGATCGCGTTTCGATCTCCGGCCGAACCACTCTCTAAAAATGGTTGTCTCGTTCTTCTTTTTTGCTTTTATTTTCATTTCAGTTTTGTGGCGATGATTCGATACTTAATCTGTGCTTCATGTACTTGCAAGAATCGATGACAATCGGCGAGAATCGGCACCGATTCACAACAGTGGTATCAGAGCCGGTGGTCGAGCGATTCCGAGAAGGCGCGAGCGATTTTTAGCAGTCAAGGACTCAAGGTTGATTCGGGTATTCGCGGTTCCGATGACGAGCAACCAATTCTGACGAATGTTCGAGTCCTTCAATGTCTGGAAATTTGGGGATGCTGATTCTTGGTTTAGAGCTTCCGCAACGCTAGCGATTCTTACTTATTTATGGCGAAGTCCACAGTTCGTAGCTTCGGCGAGTAAAGTTCGCAACTCCGATTTGGGGTAATGTGATTGAAGCCACTGGCGAGTCCGATCTGACAGTAAGAAGTGAATCAGGTATTATCTTTCCATCTATGCCTCTGAATTCTACGTATAACGGTCTTTCTTGTTTTTCCTGAATATAACTGTTTATGAGTGTAATTGTTTTTGCTGCGTGTTTGATTTAATTTTTTTTTTTTGAAAAGCCATGAGTAATTGAATTTTTTAGAGAAATCGTTTTTTTCATCATTGTTGTCTTCGTTTTCTTTGACAAATTGTTGATAAAGTCTATGAAATAATGTTCTAACCTGTTGATGGTTTTACACTGTATTTTTCGATATTGTCTGTAATCCGTTAGTACAATTTGTGATTATGTGTGCTATATTAAAAAAAAAAAAAAAAACCCTATTATGTACAGATTAGTTTTATGTGAATTGGATTGAAATTATTTGCATGCAATACTAGTTTTTATGAAATATTGAAGAAATGATTTTAAATCATGTTCTTTAATATTTTAATTATTTTTGCAAAACTAGGGCATAAAATTCACATGTATTTTGATTCTGGCCTTAACAAATTGTCTAGTGATTATATTCTTGAAAATTGTGTGATGAGTGTTTAGATCATTGGAAAATTTTATATTTGTTCTTGAAGCTACGGTGATGATATGAGAAATTAGTGTAATCTAATTATCTTTTTGTGTCTAAAGATTAGAGCATGAAATTAAAACTTGTTTTTGGGAATTCAAGTTTTTTCGATATGCTTGGCTATTTTTCGCCTATGATGAAAAGTGAAAACACGATAAGCAGTTGGAATAATTTCTTTCAATTTGTATATTGTTTGGAGATCAACCTGATATGCTCATATGCAGATAAGGATCAGTGTGTGAAGAAACAGTTTATTTTTATGATTAACCTTCTTTGATATATATTTGTTTTTTTTTTGGACAAATTAAGTAACTTTTATGCATTTGATAAAGTGAAGAAAATATATCTGTCTAGACATATCCTTATGATGTGAATATGTGTATAACATTGATGGGTGTGTTTGACTGTTCCAGATTCTTAGGTTATATGAGATGTACCAAAAACTTTAGTTAATGCATGTTAAGTAATCGGCTATAGTGAATCAGGTAATTTGATTCTGTTAATGTAAATCGGCTTGTTTTAATCCTAATATTTTTTATAATTGTTTTTGAAGATATTGTTTTTTACTTGTCTAGGATTTTGAAAATTATCTGTAAAGATTTTTTTAGTTCACCGATAAATTGCGAATCTGATCAATTTGTGTATGTAAGGTGTTCTGTAATTTTCTACTTCTAGTGTTAAGCAATATTGGAATTGAGTTATTCAATGTACAATTATCTCTTAGGTATATTGTTAGGATTAATTATGGTATGGTGATTCATTTGGTTTATTTTTACTTATTTGGCCGATTAGAGTAATATGTGCTTATAATCTGTTTTTGGGGGTTAGTTGATAGTTTCCTAGGTTGATATGACTTTGGAAATTATGTTTTTCTCACTTGTGCATGATAAAGTTCATATAGAAGGTTTTATGTTCAGGAAAGAAGTTAAGAGAGTAGAGGTGATGTTTTATGATGGAAAGATAATTTGTATGTGAAAATGCATTTTTTTAGATGTTTTTGAATGTCTAAATAGAGTTTGAGTCATAAGCAGTCCTCCGGGTAGAAGGAGCCAAATCTGTGTCACCTATTTGAGTTAGAGATAGGTGGAGTTAGTGTACCCGACTAGGTAGAGTCAGATGATACACATGCCCGGGAAATGGGCGTGTGGTCGACATGTCGAGATGGTGCTAGCGAACCCGTGAGAGATAACATTAGTCATGGGATTAGTGTTGAGCAGGTTTCGGTGTCTATCTAGAGAGAGTTAGACGACTACCTATTAGCTAGGGATAGGGAGAGGCAAGAGGCCTACCAATTCCCTTAAGCAGATTTGGTGTTTATTGGTTTTGACAGTCGTTGATGAGGTTTAGAAATCGAACCTACTTTATTCCCTGAGGTACTAGTGAGATCTAAGTAGATGAGCCGAATGTGATGGCCCGACCCTAGGGGGTTGTTTATATAGATCTTCTTTTGGCTCTGTTTGTATTTTTCATGACTTAGTATGAGTTGTTGTTGTGGAATGAAAGTGTAAAGAGTTGCTTGATATATTTGATATTAAGTTTTTCTCCAGTTATTGTATATTTATTTATATACATGGTTTATTCTCTACAATTGTTGTTTTCTATTGAGACTAACTTGACAGGAGCTGAGAAGTGGCATTGAAGCTTGGATTCATTAGCTAAAATGGGAAATGCACTTCACAACAAAGACCAAATGAGTAAGTTTTCTCTAAAACAAAAATCTGTAATATGTTTATGGCATTGTAATAGTCTTATAAATAATATTTTGCGATGTCTGATTTATTGAGTCGTGAGTTTGCCTTGCATGGTCACAGTATATGTTTATTAACATTGTAGAGTATGTTGGTCATGAGAGGGAAAATCTTAGATATTATTCAAGCGGGTAGTTCTTGGTGTAGTTTGAACGTCTTAGAACCATAGGTATGTGTTTATGGGAAAGAGGGGGGCTAGATACAATGCGCTTTCCCATATAGATCGTCGGGAAGAGAAGAAACTTTGAGAGTATAGAGGGAAAACCCATGAGAACCCTGTTTAAGGTGGAGTCTATGGTCTTATTTGAGTAGTGGTTCAAAATCTGGCATACCTATCGAGATAGAGTTAGGTGGCGGTAGAGAGCTTGTGGTATAGCAACAGATTGGGTATTAAAGCTTTTCAGGTCAAGGAATTCTAACCTAGAGTGTGTTAGATGTGAAGTTCTAACCTAGGGTGTGTTAGATATGAAGTTCTAACCTAGAGTGTGTTAGATGTCAACCATATATTTGTTTTTTGCCTGTGAGAAAGCAGTTGTCCGAGTATTAGTGTTGTTCAAGTCTGGGATACTAACCATGTTGAGTTAGTATGTCTACCATTTAGAGCCAGAGATAGGGTAAGGAGTCTTTTAGGCTTTCATCCCGGGTAAAATCCTATGCAGATTTTGTGAGATCGGTTATGGTTAGTTGCTCTTGTGGTTGAGATCAATTAATGTTAACCTTTTGTTTTTTGTTTAAGATAAAATGAAATTCGTATCTACTCGGTGATTTGAGTTTTTTAGCAGCAGGGATATGTTATTATTCATGGGTAGCATTATGATGTTTTAGGTAGAAATTAGACTTGGGAATATTTTTTGTCAAACCTAGGAGTAGATATTCGTACAATATAGGAATTAGGCATAATTACTACTTTTGTATGGATAGCTAGACTAGATAGTTTTTAGTGTATGTGATTAGACGTGGTCTCTACATTATTTACGCAGTACTAGTTTGGAGGATTGTCTACATTTGTAGAAAGGTTTTGATATTTTTGTAATTCCCGGTTAAAGTATAATTGCCTATGGTGCTATGATTCTTGTTATGATTGTATCTGATCTGATTTGGTCATTTACGAGTATATCGCTGTTATGAAAGCTCATGTTTTATTTTATTATTGACCATATGACTATATTTTATATATAACTGCTAGAGACGGTTGTTATTTATGAGATACTCGATATGTTTGATCTTGTTGGGTTTGGTGAGTTAAATTTTGCAGGAGGGTAATACCTGCAGGTACATAAAGAATGTTGAAGACGCAAATCTTTGAAAAGATGAACTGTCGGTTAGTATTTCGGTTATCCGCGGGGATGGCAAAAACCCCATAAGCAATGCACTAAGGAGTCAGATTATTAAGGGAGAAGTTTTCAAGGAATATTGATTAAAAATAGAGCTTCTGAGCTAGCTGAGGAGATGTCGTATGTGAGATTGATCTTCAAGGTGGAGATTGTTGAATATATGAAGCCCAATCAACACATATAGACCCAAATGACAAGGACGGCACAAAACGACGTCAAAGCTGCAAGTGACACGTCGTTTTGGACATTAAGTTTTGGACGAATCTCAGCCATCCATTAGAGCTTGATCCAACGATCTCAAATAGAAGCAATTTCTGGTCTTCTCCTTCAAGAAGACATTCGAGAGACAAAAGGGCAAAAAGAAGAGTGTTGCTCTCTGTAATAGAAATGGGGTTAGGGTTTTATTTTCTCTCATAGTTCTTCCTCTTCTCTTCTCTGTAGCTTTCATCTTTAGGTTTCTCTCAAGGTGGGTGTAATCTTTGGTTTGTGGTGACCGATTTGTGGTCTCACGGTTGTCTCCGATGGAGCTCGGGTTTGAGCGCACGTGAGATGTGTAAAAGAGTATTACGGGTTCTTGAGAGTGAAACTGTGAAGAGAGAATGAGTGTGTAATCGACGATACTTAGTGCATGGCTTCCGGGAGTTTTTGCCTGAGCAAAGAGTGGACGTACGTCGGAGATCGCGTTTCGATCTCCGGCCGAACCACTCTCTAAAAATGGTTGTCTCGTTCTTCTTTTTCGCTTTTATTTTCATTTCAGTTTTGTGGCGATGATTCGATACTTAATCTGTGCTTCATGTACTTGCAAGAATCGATGACAATCGGCGAGAATCGGCACCGATTCACAACAATAATCTTGTCCCTAGCACGCAATTGATAATATCTTGAGGTGTACTCTTCATTCCCCGCGAGGAGTTAAATTTAGCAAGCGTCCATACATTAATCTTGATATTGCACGGGAGAAACGCTACTCGATCGGTGGGGTTTCTTCATCATTTCACACGAGTTGATTTTTGGTTTGCCCATTCTATTCCAAATAAGGTTGAGTTTCTGCCACTTTGCATTGTGCAGCCTCGAAGGCTCATTGAAATCAATTATTCAACGTGACCTTCCTCTCTAGAACCTATTTTAACTCTATAATTTCCTCAACTATGACAAGCAAATCGGAAACTCCTCGGCCTGGTCTTCCTTTAAACTCGGGGATGTCCGTTCGAATCCCAGATTCTCACGGTCATCCTTAACTTAGTAGGCATGTTGACGTCCAAGTCGAGGCAAAGAAGCCCTATACGAGAACTCGCTTTTTTTTTCGTTGAACTTGCATCAAAGATCCACGAATGGTGCTATCTCTTTTGCGTCAAAATGGGTTGTCACCCCTCTAGTTTAGCTGCTCCATACGCTCATTTAGAATCTATAAAACCATTTCTATAAGATAATTATTGTTGTCACGCTCATAAACTTCGTCCACCTACTGCGTTAATTCGTTGTTGAGAACTATGATCGAGATTGATTGCATTTATAATACTATTGATTCAACAATGGTTAACACAAATGTAAAGAACTATGATCGTTTATTCGACGCACGAATACCGAATAAAAAAATCCTTCAATCGTTGATAATTGCGTTAAACTCAACTCGTCATGTGGGGAAAATGATTATCCAAAGTCTAATGTGTAACCGTTAGCCATAGAGCTAAATCCTTCTCAGTCAGCACTACTATCCACACAAAATTAAAGAGAAAAACACTGCTAAAATTGGCTTCATCTTTAAACTACCTTTATCTTTATTAGCAGCCTCTTTTCTCAGTGCCATATCAAAAATTATTCCAGCATCTTCTTCACAAATAAAAGAGTAAAAGATTTAACCAAAAAATACAAAGCAAAAAGAAAAAGTAAAAAGTGTTGAAAAGTGGTCCCTACAAATCCCAGCTTCAAGTCTCAACAGTTTCATGTACTTCTTTATTTATATCTTCATTGCTCAATCATTCATCACTCACTAGAGACAAGACAACTATGGAGATACTATCACAACTATGGTCTGTGTTGGGACTCATCACAGTTCTTCAGAATGTTCTTCCCTCCCAACTCCTCTCGCTTCTTCAATCCCTCTACGAGTCTCTTCAGGGCCTTCTCAGCCCTCACTCCTACCTCGACGTCCCCGAGTTCAACGGCTACTGCGGCGTCGAGGTCAACGACCTCTACCGCAAAGTCAGCCTCTACCTCGGCGCAATGGACCCCTCCGCCGGCTCCTGCCACCGCCTCACCGCCCTCCTCTCACGATCCGGCCCCGGCGGCTTCTCCTTCGCAGTCGCGCCCAACCACTCTGCTCGGGATGCATTCCGAGGCCACGCGCTCTCGTGGACGCATCACGTTGACGCCGTCCCCGACTCGCTTGACGAGCGGCGTAGCTTCGTCCTCAAGCTTCCCAAGCGCCACCGTCGCACGCTCCTTGAGCCCTACCTTGCTCACCTCGTCTCACGGGCTGATGACGCTGAGCGAGCTTCTCGTGAGCGGCGCCTGTTCACTAACAACGGCCACAGCTCCCACGACTCCGGCTGGGCCTCCGTCCCGTTCCGCCACCCGTCAACGTTTGACACGCTAGCGCTCGAGCCGAGCCTGAAGGAGCAGCTCACCGGCGACCTTACCGCCTTCGCTGATGGGAAAGAGTTCTACCACCGAGTTGGGCGTGCTTGGAAGCGGGGCTACCTTCTTCACGGTCCACCGGGCTCCGGGAAATCGAGCTTGATTGCTGCCATGGCTAATTTTCTCTGCTACGACGTGTACGATCTCGAGCTCACCAAAGTCTCCGACAACTCGGAGCTTCGTTCTCTTCTCATTAACACAACGAACCGGTCGATCATTGTGATAGAGGACATTGACTGTTCGGTCGAGCTCACGACTGACAGAGAGGTGATCAAAGCTCGGAAGAGATCATCATCTTCCAATGGCGGTGAGAGAGAAGAGAGTGGAGCGATGACGCTGTCGGGGATTCTGAACTTCAGCGACGGGCTGTGGTCGTGCTGCGGCGAGGAGAGGATCATAGTGTTCACGACGAACCACGTCGACAGCGTGGACCCAGCGCTCCTCCGTTGCGGGAGGATGGACGTGCACGTGCGCCTCGGCACATGCGGGCCCGCAGCATTCCGGGAGCTAGTGAGGAACTATCTCGGCGTTGAGGAGCACGCGCTGATGGGAGCGGCAGAGCGGTGCATCAGCGCCGGCGGGGCGCTGACGCCGGCTCAAGTGGGCGAGATTCTGCTGAGGAACCGCAGGGACGTCGATGCAGCAATGCGTGAGGCTGTGGCGGCCATGCGGGAATGCTGTCCGGAGGACTGGCGGGACGAAGGGAGTGGCTCTCCTGAGAGCGTGCTGATGAGAGGGTCGCCGGAGAATTGGGCTTCGTCGTCGCCGGGGAAGAAGAGGAAGGTCAAGTTTCTAGTGAGGCTTCGGTCGTTGACCAAATCTGACTCGGGAAGAAGATGTGTTTGACTGGTACTGGGGGATCTAGTTTTTATGTTTTTGACGTAATGTAAACTTGTTTTCCCCTAAATTGCAATATTGGGACAAAGAGCTGTTTTCTTTTGATAGATATTATTGGTGGAGAGTATATCTATTTATGGAAATGTGTTGGTGGGTTTAATTAGGGCTCAAACTGGGTAAAAACCCGGTTTTTTATACCCAAAACCGAATTTGGACTTTTGGGTTTTGATTTTTGGAACCTGAACCCGGATTGTAAAAGGAAAACCCGGAAATTCGGGTTCAGGTTCGGGGTTTTACCCGGATTTTATATGAAAACCCGATTTTCGAACCAGAACCCGAACTCGAATTTTAATTGAAAAAAAAATTACAAAACATAAATTCATATTTAAAATTGAACAATCACAATCACAAAATATTAATTTAGAATTTTGTTGAACATGTTAAACCATAATTCAACAAACATAATCACAGTAAAAACTTTAAAATCCATTTCATAAACATTATAAAAATAAATTGTATATTTATAAATATTTAATTAAAAATCCGGGTTTTAGTAACCTACTAAACCAGGTTTTGCATTTTATAACTCAAAACCCGGAACCCGAAACCGGTTTAATCCGGTTGCGGGTTTTTAAAAATTCCGTTTTGGTTTAACCCGATTTTAATTCGGTTTTGGTTTTTTAAAATCAGATTCGGTCCTGTTTTGGTTAAAAACCCGCATTTTCGGGTTTTATGCAGAAGCCTAGGTTTAATGGTTGTTTTGACTTTCGACCAACCTCCACGTGCCAAACCCAGTCAAGTCCTCGCTGACTTTAAGTTATGTTAGCTCTCGACTCTTGTCTTCATTCTGGCTTTAACATTTTTTTTGTTACGCAAAAAGGAGATAATATATGTGTCCAATTTGATAATGGACTATCTCTCACTTCTATTAAATTTGATTTTTTTAGAAATTTTTCATGAGCGTTTGTTGCATGAAAACTGGTAACATCATCGACGCATAGTTTTTCAGTTTGTTAGTTGGTAAACAAAACGGTTTTCTGTTTTTTCAAATTCCAGGAAAAGATTTATCACCGTAATTTTTTATTATTATTATTTCTCTTGTTTTGTCGCATGTTAGTATGTTACGTATACAAATGTATTTCTCAAATACTATGTGGAGTTTATGGTAAGAAAGTTTATTTTTTAACACTGAGAATGTAAAAAAGAATAATGAAAAAAAATAGTGGAAATTTTGCAACATTAAACTAAAATAATTAGCTCTCGCCTCTCCTCTGTGTGCTTATTGAATATTGATGAGTCATTGTAGCCTTTATTTTAATCATACATATGTGTATATAATATATATATATATATATTTACATAATCAATATCTAATTAATCTTACCTCTTTTTCCCATTTACACCTGACAGTGATAATGGTCAAAATCAGAGTTTGAACTAGAGTTCCACTAATCATTCCCGCCCAAAGTCCCTACAATTATTCGCATCATGAATCATTTCGTATTTAATCAATCAACCAATCATAGTATGACATACCTGGACACCGAAAGACATTGACCATCCCAGAAGCACTCCGAGAGGCACCCCGACGACATAATAGCTTCCCATGTTCACTACCGTCGCCTTCGCTTGCCACCCCGACCCCACCGCTACGCCTGAAACAACACAAAAAACACCCAATGAGTAGTTCGCTTTGCTTCACGTGTTCACGTTTCTGTTTGTTTACCTGACAGAACCGGCGATACGCTATTGATGAGAACGGTGGAGACCAGTAGGACCGTGTACTCGTTGACCATGGAGACAACGGGAACGCTCGAGGTGAAGATCATCGCCATCTTCTCGTGGAAGAAGATGAGCACGAAACAGAACGAAAGACCCACTGATAGGGAGGTGTAAATCGCCACTGTGGATGCAAATTTTGCACCTTTCGCGTTGCCCGCCCCGAGCTCGTTGGCCACTCGCACCCTGCGTCGATGACAGGCTTAATCGAGACAGAATTAATATGAAATATATCTATCGTAATCGCGGATTCGTAGACTTACCCCGTTGCAGCTAAAAATCCAAGAGGAATCATGGATTCCCATCCATAGATGGTCACACTGCAATGAAAAACATAGCAAACTGTCATGGAATGTGATTGCAGAACATGCTTAATGGATCGAAAATCGTATATCCAACCATATCGAAAGGGCATCGACGGCGAGTTTAGCATTTTGGAAGAACCCGGACACGATGATCAACACTCTGTAGTAGAAATTCTCCAACCTATAACACATTTCACAGAGACATGTTCATAAAGACTGAACACCAAGAAATCAAAGAGAGATACAACACATACGAGAGCATGATGCCAGAAGCCAGAGAGAGCTTAAAGAAGTCCCAGAGCCCAACAAACGCCTCGCTCGAGAACCCAGTCCAGCTCTCGGGACAGCCACCGCAAACCACGTAGCCAAACATCGCGAGAACCGAGAGCCACCAGGCGACGTCGATGGTGAGAGCCACGACGATGATCCCAGCCTCGAGCTTGTACACCAAAACCCAGCTCACAAGAGCGTGGATCGCCAGAACCGAGCCGGAGACCCAAGCCACGACCCCAGTCTTGAGCTGGCTCTGCAAAAACCTCTGCAGTGAGTAATGGAAGGGAAGGCTCAAATGGAACGGAATCAACACAGGGCGGCAATGCCGGTCCGCTCCGCCACTGCCTCGCTCTGACCCGTGAGCTTCAGGATTGGCTCGGGGAAGACGAACATTGGCACGAGCGCCAACGCGCAGAGCGAGAGCACGATCCACGATCGCTGCATGTGAACGCCCATCACAGCGTACCGCTTCGCGCCGTACGCTTGCCCGCATAGCGTCTCTAGCGCGCTCGCCATGCCCAGCTGCAAAACGAAAGCTCGTGAGTCCAGAATCATGTACGATCGACATACTTTGACCGTTAATATCTTCTTCATGCGAACTCCAATTTGAATACATAAACAATATATTTTATACTACTAATGTGACTAAGCTTACCAGGAAACCGGAGGATATGCCGATGATGACGGCGGTGACGATGGAGATGGCGGCGAGGTCGACGTCACTGAGGTGGCCGGCGAGGGATTGGGTTATCATGGTGACGGAGAACATGGCGAGGCGGCTGAAGATCGACGGTCCGGCGACATGCCATAGCTTCTTGGATTCCTGCCACGCCTGTCCGATGAGATTGCCATTGTCCGAATCGTCTGGTTCAAACGGAGACCGGATGATCAAAGGGTGTTTTCCCTCTTCATCTTCCTCGTTGCCGTTGGGCATTTCCTGGATAAACAAAAGGCTCAGATGCCACTGCCACGCCAGAGAATGAATGTCAACTTAGCTTGCTCTGATACTTGACATTTATGATACTTAGTACAACTCCTTACGTTTATGTGATCATGACTGATGCAACTAATCTGACAGTGAATGTTCAGAAATCTTGTCTTTACAAGTTAGCGATTCGATGACATTAGACACATGTTAAATGTAAGGGCAAATCAATCTTGAAAATTAGTGACAAATTAGTTATTACTTATTAGCATATTGCAAGGTTTTAAATACCGCTTGCCAATGTGTATATCATAGGTAGTCGATGGGTATGCGTATGTCGATGGATATATCGTTTCGCATATCCTCGAAAAAAGATTTTCGATGAGCATGCCGATGGATATTCGAAAAATTTAATACCTTGACATATTGTACTATTATCTAGTTATGTTAATGAAGACAAATTAGTTATTACTTATTAGCATATTGAATAAAAATATGTTTTGATCAATATTATTAATTTATCAAAATTTTAGTATATTAATAATAGTGACAAATTAGTTATTACTTATTACTGTTAGTTATTAATCTATCACTATTTTTGATAAATTAGATAATACAAATTAGTTAAACTAAAATTTTGATAAATTAATAATTTTGATCAAACATAATTTTATTCAATCGTAACTCTGGGAAATATATTAAATTAATACTTAAAACTTAATGATAAAATAGCTTATTAATTTATATCTGAACTTACTATAATAATAAAAAAATAAAAAACACCTACCTACCAACTTATCTTTCTCATTAAAAAAATTACTGTACAAATCACTAAGTTTATTTGATCATGACTTATATCAGTATTTTTGTTTGTTTCTGCACCTAATCTGACAGTGGATGTTCAAAAATATTGTCTTCATTAACATAAGTAGATAAATACCTTTTACGATTTTAGTTTGAATTTTTTTATATTTTTTTAGATTGATGTGTGTTTCCTCACATTTGATTTTATTTTAGGGAAAATTACGGCAAAAATACTCAATTTTTGGTCAACCCGCCTCCCGTATACCTGACTTTTAAAGCTGGCGGCAAAAATACCCAACGTAAGTTGACCGTGATTTTGGAATGAAAACGTTAATTTTTCCGTTACAATCTCTCATGTGGCCGTTAGCGGCAAAAATACACAACCTTTTATTTTTTTATTTTTGAATTTTTTGAATTTTTTTTTTTGAATTTATATTTTTTTCTTTACTTGATTAGTGATAATTACTTGAATACCAAACACATGGAATAACACAAAAGTTAGTCAAAACATCAATTGATTTCTTAATGTTCTTGTATAAGCTACATTCTTTTGATAAAAATCTTATTATTATGAGAATTTTAAACATAATGTTACGGGTATTGTAGGTAGTTGATTTTTAATAAAGTAATAAATGGAAATTTATATAATTATTTTTTATTTTAATTAAATAAAGTCAATTTTAGCCCGAGATATTCACCGGAAGTCCGTTTTCACGAAATAAAGTGTCCAGATGTTTTCAGAAATATCGAGATACTCAAAAAGTCATAAAGTTTGCAAGAAATGGTCTTGGGTGGCCCAATAGGCCCCACACGAGCCGCCATGTGTCACCTGCCCTCCTCATGCGCCTTCAGAATGAGATTAATTTATATTTTCTCGGTTTAAGAAAATGTTAAAACGCACACACGGGTTTTTCCCGAACAAAATTAATCATAATTAATTTATCAAAACTCTCACTGAAAATCTAAACACACCAAAAATCTAGAAATTTATTACGAATCTGAATATCTAATTTTCGTAAAATAATCAGATCGACTCTGATACTACTGTTGGGTTTTCGTTGACTTTTCTCAATCTCGGGGTGCGGAATAACCCAAGAAGTCAGGGAAACTAAAATATCTACATTAAATACGATAATAAAAATAGAGATTCGAATGGTACCAAAAATTGGTACTTTTGCCAACAGTACCAATGAATGCCGATTTTTGTGCTATGGTGTGGTCAGGGTTTAGATCTTAGCTTCACAAGTGTAAACCCTCTAGCTCGTCCACCAGGACGCCGCAGGAACGTCTTTGAGACCGCAAATCCTTCTCGAAGAACAACTAGGATAATCTCGAGAATTGAACGACGAACCGACGAGAGCACAGGAGGGACGAATTTGGCCTCTGTGTGTGTGGTTTAAATAACCCACATGGTATAATAACCTAATGGGCTTTTGGGCCCAGTGACAACGTTAAAGCCAATTAGGTCATAATTAATTACCGGGACTGCCATAAATTATGTTGCCTTAATTGCGGTCGGGTCGTACCCAAAAAGTCCAATGGACATAAATCCCAGTTTCGGGCATTTCGTACAATATGTACTTAAACAGGAGCATAATTGCTTTTTCAAGTCCCAAAAACAGTACATTATTTGGAATTTTCTAAAATGTATTCTTTGACTGATTATAAACTTAATGAAAATTAAGTTACGATGGTTCTTCAAATTCTTATATAGTTTTGCTTACCCAACTTTTTATGTAGTTGTGGAAATAAAAGAACATATAAAAATCCCTAAAAAAATAGATTCACGAACTTTGTAGATTAGAACTTTTATAAATCAATATTATTGAGACGTGATTTTTTTATTATATTAGGGATAATAGCGGCAAAAGTGGCCAAAGTTAGGCCAAGTGTGCAAATAAGTGGCCAAACCGATTTAATATCGGCATAAGTAGCCAAAGTTTACCAAACCGTGGATAGTATAAATTCCATCCATTTCATGTCAACGCCGTTAGCCACGTCATTTCCACAAGTGTTGAGCTTTGGCCACTTATTTGCACACTCAGCCTAACTTTAGCCACTTTTGCCGCTATTATCCCTTATTTTTTTGTGTTCCAAAGTATTTTTAGGGTTTATCTAGATATTTTTTCTTTTTCTTTTTCTTAAGATTTGACTAAAACTTGATTTCGGAAAGAACTGATTCCGTTTTTTAAATTTAGAACGCTGAATATCACTCTCAATTTTGAAAACATTAAAATGTGTTATCGGTTTCACATGTAATTTACGATCATAGGATTTGACATAAAACCTCTTTATATTTAATTGTTAGGGACCATTATTTTATTTTATTAATTTTATTAATTTTATGAAATTTTATTGTACCATGCTTTTATGGACTTAGTCATTTGAAATCACCACACATAACTTACGAAAAAAAAAACCATATTTGTTAACTTTGCGCAAAATGTAGGGGTTACTAGTGATTAGTTTAGTCTCTCCATGCTTGGAAGACTTACGCTCTGTTTGGTTCACCAGGGTACGGGATAGACAGTACTAACAAATTTTTGAGGTTCTCGGCTCTGTACAAATTACCTGATCAATAAAATAATATTACTAAGTATCGATTTAGTCCCGGCTCTAACTAACAATGAGGCCAAAATTATTAACGAGATTATCATTTTTTTACAAAGTTTTTAAAACACTACCCATTTTGGTACATTTTAATACACATAATGAGTAATTTTTTTTAAAAATATATTGTGGCTAAATAGGTATTTCCTTAAACAAAATTTCGGGTCTTTAACAATTAAATATATCCCAATAAAATAATATTACAAAGTCTCGATTTTAGCCTCGACTCTAACTAACAATGTTAGGCCAACATTATTAACGAAATTTTTATTTTGTACAAACGTATTAAAACGTACATATTTTAGTTCATTTTAATACACACAATGAGTAATTAAAAAAAAAACTTCTGGCTAAATGAGTATTTCGTACTTATTCCTTTAAAAAATCTAATGGTCCCTAACAATTAAGTATATAGACGTTTTATGTCAAATCCTATGATCATAAATTACATGTGAAACCGATAACACATTTTAATGTTTTCAAAATTGAGAGTGATATTCAGCGTTCTAAATTTTAAAAACGGAATCAATTCTTTCGGAAAAAGTTTTAGTCAAATCTTAAGAAAAAGAAAAAAAAAACAAAAAATATCTAGATAAACCCTAAAAAATACTTTGGAACGTAAAAAATAAGGGATAATAGCGGCAAAAGTGGCTAAAGTTAGGCTGAGTGTGCAAATAAGTGGCCAAAGCTCAACACTTGTGGAAATGACGTGGCTAACGGCGTTGACATGAAATGGATGGAATTTGTACTGTCCACGGTTTGGTAAACTTTGGCTACTTATGCCGATATTAAATTGGTTTAGCCACTTATTTGCACATTTGGCTTAACTTTGGCCACTTTTGCCATTATTATCCCATTATATTACTCCAAAATAATTTAATTTTATTAGTTAGAGCTGGAACTATGTAAAAATATTGATTGATTAAATTTATTAATTCATCAAATATTTCTTTAACGAAGTTTTACTCCAAGTCTCCAATTTATAGTTATAAAAAGAGTATTAAAAGTCATTAAGAGGAAGACAATGTGCTCATTATCTTGGGTATTTATCTTAATAAAATCTATTCTCAACCATAAAACTGAGCAAGTAATTTCAATTTATCTGCGATTTTCGGACATTCCTGGCATATGTACTTATTCTTTTTCTAAAAAATAATTAGAAGTTTTTAATCCTTTTTCTAGCTAGACATTTAGACAAGGTACTAAATACTAATCCTCTGATATTATATGTGACACGAGTATCTTTTTATCAGGTTATTTGGTACTTTATTCAGACTAAAAAAAAAAGAAACAGAACTTATCATTACTCTTTATTAAAAATTAAATTGATACTTATGTGGGGAATAACATTTTCTCACTGTATTAATAAAAAAAATAAAAAATAAAAATTAAGGCAACTGTGCTTGTTGTTGTATTTTCCGATATGTATGAGCGAATCGCTCATGCGCTTTGTTTCAGAGGCCGTCTCTCTTATCTCATTTATACTTCTTTTCTCTTCGCAATTTGGTACTTATCCGCATCCACAACGAAAAGGGCTTCGTCTTCTTCTTCTTCTTCTTCTTCTGTCGAGATCAAGATGCCTCTGAAGCTCGTGGACGCCACTCTCGCCAACTTCGACGACGTCTTCCTCAAATTCCGATCGGAATCGCAGAATCACAGAGCCAGTCTCATCCTCTTCTTGGCCGACAAAGACCCTTCCACTTCTCTCAGCTGGTGCCCTGGTATTCTCCTCTTCTGACTTCATGTTTCCATCATTCTTCAAATTGAAACCCTCCCCTGTTAATCAAAGAACCACGATTTCTCTTTGGACATTCGTCATGCTTTTAGAGATTTGGGATGATGGGGACTTTGATTGATTGTGTGATGAAAATTAGGGATTAAAGCGGCAAAAGTAGTCATGTTGTAGTCAAATTTGCAAGGGTTCTCTTTTGTAGTTGGATAACTACCCAGTTTATATATAAAATGTCATCACTGGACTGTGCAAATGTAGAAGACAAGTTTAGTACTTCTGCCGCTATTTTCCCTTAGCCAATTTTTGCACACAAAATTGTGGTTTGATAAGTTTGCTTTGTGCATAAAATGTAATGATTCATTCTGATACTTTTTTACTCTGAAGTGTGCAAACCCTTTCTTTGAGTTTGTTCTTTGTTCTTAAGTAGATTTTGATGAAGCATTTGGAATGTCTATGACTATGAGAATTTATTATATCAGGTTATATAAAACTCTTTAAGGTTGTCGGACCCGGTTTGACATTGGTATAGAATATAGATTAACGGAAGTGTTATCGAGCGAATTTGCATGGCTTTTTTTGTTTGCCTTGCAACCCGCATTAACTGTTTTCTCTTGAGTTTTAATTGTCGGATTTTTTTGGCCCGTGTCCAGTTCAAAATCCCGAGAATGTGACCAAAGAGTTCGTATCTGATTCTAGGTTTGGTTAATGTACTAGCAGTAATAAAGAAGCTTCAATTTTGTTCAATACAATAGCCTTTACAGTTTCCCTGCGCCGCAGATTGTGTCAGAGCCGAGCCTGTAATCTACAAAAAGCTGGAAGAAACTTCCGGTGACGTGGCCCTCTTGAGAGCCTACGTTGGAGACCGGCCCACGTGGCGGAATCCCATGCACCCATGGAGAGTGGACTCGAAGTTCAAGTTGACCGGAGTTCCGACGCTGGTTCGCTGGGAGAACGATGCAGTCAGCGGCCGCCTTGAAGACTACGAAGCTCACGTTGAGAAGAAAATCGAGGTTTTAGTTTCCGATAAATAAGTTCCGGATTTGCTCAAGTGGTTTGGAATGTGTATGAACAACAGGTTTTATCTCCTGGCATTCCTGGTATGTTAGTTCAATACTCCTTTGAAGACCCTGCAAAAGTTTCATGAATAATAGTTGACAGGAAATAAAAGTATCAACTTCCAAGGTGAATTACATCTCCAGTTTCATGCTATTGGATTCTAATTTGTGTGTAGGTTTGAGTATGGGTGAGACCGAACCCGGGAACTGAGATTTGATGAGTTTTTCTTTCCCATCTCGGGGTTTTTTTTTTTTTTTTTTTCTGTGGAATTTTAAAGCACCTCCCAGTACCGATAGTTTTTTTAGTTGGGTTTTCCGGGAAACATAACTAGGACTGAGAGTGGAAAAAAAACTTTATATTTTACGGGCTTTAAACCGGGAATGTTAAAATTATCGGTTGAAAGTCGGAGTTGTTGGTTTCAATCCAAGGAAAATAATGAGTTAAAATGGGAAATACCAGTTATAATCCGGGATTTTATGATTTATGTAAAAATATAGATGTTTAACACACATAAACATATATTTAAAAACCAAAAATCGAGATTCAGAAATCCCCACTACTAATTTGTGTAGACTAGTCCCCGTTCTAGAAATCAAAACTGAGAAAGAAAAATACGTGAACTAATAAAATAACTTCCATCCCTGAATTTGATATTTACGTGCCTCTAGTTTTTGGTGTAATATATTTACGGCAAAAATATTTATTGTTAAGGGTAAATTTCGGACCTAGAAAATGAGGCCCGACCAGAAAGACGCATCCTGGCCCAATAAGTCAAAGGCCCACAAAGCCAATTCGGGTCAATCCCCAAGGAAGTCATTGAAACCCGACCTGGAAAATGTCAGATCAACCCGGACCTCTGGGAACACCACCATCAGATTCAATCCGAAAACATGTTTCAGGGGTCGCTAACAACCCCTAGTTGAAGGTCGGTGACCCGTAAAGAATAAGACATGCGTACAGGGGTCGTTACGACCTTAATTAGTGGTCGCTGCAACCCCTAATAACAAAGCAGATTCTTTAAGGGTCGTTGCGGCCCCTAATTAGGGGTCGCTGCAACCCCTAAATGGCTAAAAACATGCCTATAGGGGTTGCTGCGACCCTTAGAGTGTTAAAACGTACTTTTAATGGGTCGTAATGACTCCTAATTATGGGTCGCTGCAACCCCTAAAGGGTAAAACATTTCTTAGGGGGTCGCGCTAGACCTTCTGCTTATTCTCTAGAAATACTAGAGTCCCCCGCCACATTTTAGTAAGCTTTCATACGCTGCAACCTCTGTCCGCCTTCTAAATTCTCGACAATTAAAATCTCCCAAACTCATGTTGAGTTTCGAAGCGATCGACGGAGGTCCAACCTCCACCCTCCTCTAAAGTTCACGTTTTTTTTATTCTCAGGCACAAAGATTGAGGCAAACTCCTTGGGAATCGCTCTCGATCCATCAAAGGCACATGAGGCAAGCATTGGGACCGGCCCAAAATAGACTTTTGGGTCGCTTTTCAAGTTAATCCAAAATCGGCATTACCATTTGGCGCTAAAAGGAGGGGATCCGACTAGCTCGAACCTCGGAGTCCCACCGGCAAACTTTCCACGACATCATTCTCCACCACGAAGATGTCGGTCAACCTCTCGAGCAACACCACAGCTTGCCCCAGAGGAAGCATCACACAAAACACTCGAGCACAGGTTCAAGCCCGATTGAATCAAGCTAAAAAATAAACCAAAAACAAACAACCACCCCGCCCCCGCCGACGACGAAAGAGACGCACGGATGGTGCAAATGGAGAATAACATTTTTCGACTTACATGATTGGTCTCAAGAAATCTAGGATTCAATGATATCATGAAAGAAGTCCTTGACGAGGACGGGAGTCATGCAGTAGCGGAAAGACAGATACCGGAGCCGACGCAACGGGAGAATTCAGAAAATACAGGAATGCCCGGCATCGGAGGACGCAAGACCGCAAAGGCCAACACGCTCTAAAGCTTCACGGTGATCGGCCTTCGTTCGCCTCGGAAGAGAAGAGCATGTAGCAGACATCGGGGAAGCAGTGACCTTACGTACCACCTGGTACAGTACGAGACAACAATGGAGATGAGGAAATGCACTACCGCCACAATGGGTCGAGCCTTTTACCTCACCCTCAGGGAACGAATTTAAAATGGGACCAAAGACTAGCAAATGGGACCATACGGTCGTTCGAGGAGCTGAAGGAGTGCTTCAGCTCTTTATTCTTGAGCTCACTAATGCAAATGAAGGAGAAGTCGTACCTATGGTTAATCAAGCAAATAGACGATCAATCCCTCTTAACGATACCTAAACTGATTCACCATAAAGCCAACAAGGTCGCGGACTACACCGACAATGATGCCATCATCGCTCTCATTAATAGTCTCATGACGGGTGAGTTTTTGATATCCCTCGTCGGCGTAAAACCAACCACAATGGCGGCTCTAATCTACAACCTACATGGGAAAAAATTCACCCAACTCAAGCCCATGTTAAAGACAACCAAGCGGGATAAAAGCCAATACTGCAAATTCCACCAGGACTACGGGCATACGACGACCCAGTGTTGGCACCTGAAAAATTGGATTGAAGAATTGATCCACGATGGAAAATTGAAGGAAAACGTTCGAAAAATGGTGGTAGGTAATGATCCATCATCTAGCCAACCGCAAGAAACCGTGCGGCCTCGGGACGGCGAGAAGGATGCAGTTGATAGAAACGACGACCGTGGAAGAGCCAAAGCTCCTAAACTTAAAGTAGAAAAAGTACGTACGAGTTTTAAAAGAAAATGGGGAAGTGCTTTAGGACAGATAAAACTCGAGCCATATCGCACCCGCATAATAAAGTTATCATAGTCGAGACCCAGATGGACAACAATGTGATACGCCGAGTCCTAATTGACAACGGGAGCTCGGCAGACATCATCTGCAAGGAGGCCCTAGATCGCATGAACCTAGGAAAACTCAATTCTGCACCTATAAAGACGCCCCTCTATGGTTTCAACGGAAAATAGGTAATCACCGAAGGCACCGTAGAGTTACCAACAACTTTTGGGAGAAAGAGCTACAATCACCAGGGTGATTACCAACTTGGTAGTACACCAGCGATCGGCATACAACATCATTTCGGGAAGACCGACCCTCAACAACCCGCAAGCCATCACATCTAACTTCCATTTGCAGGTAAAATTTTCCTACCATCGACGGGATAGAAGTGATGCGCGGAAGTCAGAGAGAATTAAGGGCGTGTCACGCACATGGAACCAAAAATGCTCTGATCAACCAAACCGTAAACACGGTCTACCATATAGACGATGAATGTCCCGCTAACCTTGCAGAAGCACGAGCATTCACCAAGCTAGATCCGAGATACGAAAGACGCAAGCCAACAATAGAGCCCTCATCTGATGTAATCCAGGTCACGATAGACGAGGACAGATGAAAGACCCTAGTGGACCGTTAGAATCGGTTCCCAGCGACCGGTCATGATCAAAACAAAGTTGATAGCCTTCCTACGAGAATTTAAAGACGTATTCGCTTAGCCAGATGCTAACATGCCAAGCATCGACCCTGAGATAGTTGTCAAGCAGTTGAACATCAAAAAATGAAAGACCCCCAAGATTCAAAGAAGACGAGCGTTCAATCCCGAACAATACCAAGCAATCAGCGAGGAAGTCAACAAGCTCATAGCCGCCGAGTTTATCAAAGAAGTCACATACCTTGACTGGGTATTCCGCGTGGTAATGATTAAGAATCCCAATGGGTAATGGCGCATCTGAATAGATTATTCCGACCTCTATAAGGCATGCCCAAAAGACTGTACATCGGTGAGTAATACATCAAAAGGAATCGCCACGTGAGACACATAAAAATACTGTTCCACGGACAAAAACATAAAAACTACACAAAATCCCGAGGAAATACATGCATCAATAATTAATACATCAAAAGAAAGAGCCACACGATCGCTTATAAAGGGTCGGCATCGGAGTCGATGCTCTCCGTCATCAGTCGAGCCATCAAGTCTAACATGTTCCTTGTGATCATCGAAAGCAATTGCGAAACCCGAGATGATGGCTAGGGGTGCAGAAGGAACGCCCTGGTGCCTCGTAGAAGACCCAGCCTGCCTCTGCTCCTCGATAACAACAATGCACGCTGCCTCGGCCGCCCTAAGACTTGCAATCTCAACATCTCGCACTACCACAACGGACTCCAACGAGAAAATATGCGAGTCATGCTCTTCCAACTGAGAACGATACGCCTCGGAACCACGCATAGCCTCATCCTCGAAGGTCAAAATACGTTGCTAATCTGACGAGTGGCTCGAAGTAAGTCAGCAGTCCACCCGTCGGAGAGTAACTTTGCCTCCTGCTGCCGCCGCCAACTCTGATGCATCAAACATGTAGCATGCTTAATCTCGACAAGGGTTGCATCATGGGAAACCCACGCCTTGCGGGCCTCCTACTCCAGTCTATCGACACGAGCGTAAAATTCGTTTCGAGCCGCACGAACCCTCTGCAAATATTGAATCAGTCCCCAAGTACGGTTGGCAATGGCGCTATGTAGTTGCAAAAGTGTGCAAGTGAGATAAAAATACAATACCTGATAAAAAGAGAAGAAAAAACATTTTACGGCCATAGGCAAGCACGTCATTCAATGAAGAAATGTCCCCATACTCCCGCAGCCGAGCCTCCATCAAGGTCGAAACACAATTTTTCTCTTACAGGATCAACGACGCATGAGCCTCCTACCGAAGTAAGTGATCTAGTGCTGGGAGAGAGATGGCTCAGACAAGCCTCACCACCACGCCGCAAAGTAAACCTTAACCCAACCGTCATATCAGTCCTCGAAACAACTCTAAGCCCGGGTTTCGAGTCTGTCAGAGGCGTTGTAGGTCCAACTGCGACAAAGGCACCATAAGACGATCCTAAGATGAAAGAGAACTTCATCTTCTCCCTTCGCAGCCCCTAGGGGAAAGGGCAATCAACAACGTGCTTCGCCAAGGCTACGGCGGATTTGGTAGACGAACGTGTCACCTTCCCAAGAGAACTCCCGCTGCCAGAAGTCATACATGCAAGAAATATATATATATATATATATATATATATATATATATATATATATATATATATATGGAAACTTTAAAAAATGACCCCCAAAAAAAGCCACTTATTTCGGTATTGTTCCCGATTTTTTGTTTCTGAAACAATATTCCCCATTTTATATTTAGCCATATTTTGGACAATATTACCCTTTTTTACCCTCAATTTTTACTCGACCTCTTTTCCACCCTCACCTCTCTCTCTCTCTACAGAGCCACCGCAGTCTCTCTCTATCCTGAGCTTCCATTGATGCGTTTACTCTTCACTCGAAACCTAATCCAGAGCCGACCAGCGCCTCTCTCCGAGCTCGTCTCCCGCTCCGGCTCGCGGCTGCTCCGCCTCGTGCGCCGATCCTGCCGCGTGGAACCGTACTCGGACTCGGCTCGGAGCTCTTCGCCGCAATCGATGGCGATTCCGCCTCCGAAGTCGGTCATCTCCGCCGTCGACAACGAAGTCGGCCTCGCGTTGATAACTATTCGTGTGATGGTTTTCAGGTTTGTCGTACTACTGATAGTTTTCATGTTTAGTAATTGTCAGCGATTGTCCCCTGAACTTTTCTTGATGTCACACTTACCCCTGGCAAACTTTTGTTGTGTAGCCGTTGCTCTATGAACTTGTACCACCCAAATCTCTATAATATCGATAATTTCTGTCCAATTTTTTGGTACATGCAATAGACATACTAGTGTTCTAGTGCGAACTGATAAAAAAAATTTAGGTGAAAAACCGTGACACCATGAAAAGTTCAAGGAGTATCATTGCCAATTAGTCTCTCTCTCTTTTTTTCCCCAAGTGTTCAGCAACTGTTATTTTGCATTCAGGCAGAAGCTGCTCGAACTGAAGAGCTGCTCGATAAACTGAGTGTATCATTAACTGGCGAGGAGCTTGAAATCATCGAAAATCTTTACCACTAAGCCATGAAGCTCGAGATAGAATTCTTCATGAATTCGCTGACCTCCATCGACACCGAGATTCCATAAAGCTACTACAGCCTCCCTTTTTGCCGGCCCAGGGACGGAGTCAAGGGCAGCGCCGAGAATCTCGGCGAGCTGCTCATGGGCGACAGGATCGAGACCTCGCCATCGAAACCCGTCGAGTGAGCTTCCCGATCGTGTGAGGGTGGCGCCTCTGTCACATTCAAGCTCGGCGCCTGGCCTTAGATTATATTATACATCATTTGCACGTTTATACACCATTTACATGTTTATACACTCTTTCGTTTAGACAATTTTTGTGGTAATCAATAAAACTATATTTATTGATTTTGGTTTAACTTACATGTTAATACACGAAGTTTGATTATTTTCTCTTTTGGATTAGACAGTTTGTTTTAACTGAATAGTTTTCCCCGTTTAGTTGGATAGTTTTACACTTGAATTTAGACGATTTGATGTTTCACAAAATATTGCAAGTTTTTATAGATAGTTTTCTTCCCCGAGTTGGATAGATTTTGTGGTGAAGTTAGACACTTTGAAAAGTTAGGGTCAAGAGGGATAGTTTTATTCCCCGTCAATAAAACTATATTTATACAGTTTGATAGTTTAATACACAAAGTTCGATTGTTTTCTCTTTCGGGTTAGACAATTTGTTTTAGTTAGATAGTTTTCCCCGTTTAGTTAAATAGTTTTATCCTTGAAGTTAGACGGTTTGATGTTTGACAAAATATTGCAAGTTTTGGTAGACAGTTTTCTTCACCGAGTTTGATAGTTTTTACGGTGAAATTAGACACTTTGATAAGTTAGGGTCAAGAAGGATAGTTTTATCCCCCGTCAATAAAACATAATTTATTAAGTTAGACAGTTTAACCCATGGAGTTCGACGGTTTATCTTCCGGGTTAGACAGTTTGTTTAGTTGGATAGTTTTTCCCGTTCAGTCGGACAGTTTGACGCTTCAAGTTTGACAGTTTTATGTTTCACTAAATATTAAAAAAAATATTGGACAGTTTTCTTCACCAAGTTTGATAGTTTTTATGGTGAAGTTAGACACTTTGTTAAGTTAGAGTCAAGAATGATAGTTTTATCCCCCGTAAATAAAATATAATTTATTTAGTTTCAGTTTAACCCATGGAATTAGACGGTTTTATCCTCCGGGTTAGACAGTTTGTTTAGTTGGATAGTTTTTCCCGTTAAGTCGGACAATTTGACGCTTCAAGTTAGACAGTTTTATGCTTCACTAAATATTGCAAGTTTTTTTGGACAGTTTTCTTCACCGAGTTTGATTATTTTTGTGGTGAAGTTAGACAATTTGATAAGTTAGGGTCAAGAAGGATAGTTTTATCCCCCGTAAATAAAATATAATTTATTAAGTTATAAAGTTTAGCCCATGGAATTAGACGGTTTTATCTTCCGGGTTAGACAGTTTGTTTAGTTGGATAGTTTTTCCCGTTAAGTCGGACAATTTGACGCTTTAAGTTAGACAGTTTTATATTTCACTAAATATTGCAAGTTTTTTTGGACAGTTTTCTTCACCGAGTTTGATTGTTTTTGTGGTGAAGTTAGACACTTTGATAAGTTAGGGTCAAGAAGAATAGTTTTATCCCCCGTAAATAAAATATAATTTATTAAGTTATACAGTTTAGCCCATGGAATTAGACGGTTTTATCTTCCGGGTTAGACAGTTTGTTTAGTTGGATAGTTTTTCCCGTTAAGTCGGACAGTTTGACGCTTCAAGTTAGACAGTCTTATATTTCACTAAATATTGCAAGTTTTTTTGGACAGTTTTCTTCACCGAGTTTGATTGTTTTTGTGGTGAAGTTAGACACTTTGATAAGTTAGGGTCAAGAAGGATAGTTTTATCCCCCGTAAATAAAATATAATTTATTAAGTTATACAGTTTAGCCCATGGAATTAGACGGTTTTACCTTTCGGGTTAGACAGTTTGTTTAATTGGATAATTTTTTCTGTTAAGTCGGACAGTTTGACCCTTCAAGTTAGACAGTTTAATGTTTCACAACATATTGCAAGTTTCAGTAAATATTGCATGTTTTTTTGGACAGTTTTCTTCACCGAGTTTGATTGTTTTTGTGGTGAAGTTAGACACTTTCATAAGTTAGAGTCAAGAATGATAGTTTTATCCCCCCTCAATAAAACATAATTTTCTAAGTTAGACAGTTTAACCCATGTAGTTCGACGGTTTGATCTCCCGGGTTAGACAGTTTGTTTAGTTGGATAGTTTTTCCCGTTAAGTCGGACAGTTTGACGCTTCAAGTTAGACAGTTTAATGTTTCACTAAATATTGCATGTTTTTTTGGACAGTTTTCTTCACCGAGTTTTATTGTTTTTGTGGTGAAGTTAGACACTTTGATAAGTTAGAGTCAAGAAGGATAGTTTTATCCCCCGTATATAAAACATAATTTATTAAGTTAGACAGTTTAACCCATGGAGTTCGACAGTTTTATCTTCCGGGTTAGACAGTTGGTATAGTTGGATAGTTTTTCCTGTTAAGTCGGACAGTTTGACGCTTCAAGCTAGACAGTTTAATGTTTCACTAAATATTGCATGTTTTTTTGGACAGTTTTCTTCACCGAGTTTGATTGTTTGTGTGGTGAAGTTAGACACTTTGATAAGTTAGAGTCAAGAAGGATAGTTTTATGCCCCGTCAATAAAACATAATTTATTAAGTTAGACAGTTTAACCCATGGATTTCGACGGTTTTATCTTCCGGGTTAGACAATTTGTTTAGTTGGATAGTTTTTCCCGTTAAGTCGGACAGTTTGACGCTTCAAGTTAGACAGTTTAATGTTTCACAACATATTGCAAGTTTTTGGAGACAGTTTTCTTCCCCGGGTTAGATAGATTTTGTGGTGAAGTTTGACACTTTGACAAGTTAGGGTCAAGAGGGATAGTTTTATCCCCCGTCAATAAAACTATATTTATTATGTTAGACAGTTTAGCCCATGGAATTAGACGGTTTTATCTTCCGGGTTAGACAGTTTATTTAATTGGATAGTTTTTCCTATTAAGTCGGACAGTTTGACCTTTCAAGTTAGACAGTTTGATGTTTCACTAAATATTGCATATTTTTTTGGACAGTTTTCTTTTACCGAGTTTGATTGTTTTTGTGGTGAAGTTAGACATTTTGATAAGTTAGAGTCAAGAAGGATTTTTTATCCCCCGTCAATAAAACATAATTTATTAAGTTAGACAGTTTAACTCATGGAGTTCGACGGTTTTATCTTCCGGGTTAGACAGTTTGTTTAGTTGGATAGTTTTTCCCGTTAAGTCGGACAGTTTGACGCTTTAAGTTAGACAGTTTAATGCTTCACAACATATTGCAAGTTTTTGTAGACAGTTTTCTTCCCCGGGTTAGATAGATTTTGTGGTGAAGTTTGACACTTTGACAAGTTAGGGTCAAGAGGGATAGTTTTATCCCCCGCCAATAAAACTATATTTATTAGGTTAGATAGTTTAATACACGAAGTTTGATTATTTTCTCTTTCGGGTTAGACAGATTGTTTTATCCCTTGTATTTAAATATGATGTATGCCACTTTTATTTTATGCCATTTTTATTTTAAAAAGTATTTAAATATGATGTATGACACTTTTATTTTATTCTAATCTCTTGTAAATCCTAATGTACTCTCTTTTATTGTATTTAAATATGCAGAACTTTGTGGTTCTAGATTTTCAAAAAATTTGGATTCGGCATTTTTTTCTTCAATCTGAACCGTTGATATTAATTATTTGGTGGTTATTTTTTTAAAAATAAAAATAATAAAAAATCGGAACCGGATTTATGTTTCCGGATAAAAACAGAACCAGAAATTTTCGATTTATGTTATTGGATTAAAATGATTAGTAGACACCAAACTGTAAAAGCAACCGTCGGGTTACTCGATATAGTTATATGGAATAATCAACGAATTTATATTTAGCAAAAAATTACGTTACACCACAATAATATACAAAGAAATAATTGATTTTTTTGATTGCTCAATAATCGTATATAAAAACAAAAATTTACATGAACCCTTAACACACTTTCTGTTCTTTGTATAATATAAGTCTCTAAAATCTATAAAACTCTACACCTTTCCAAGCGAACGAGCCATCACCAACTCGGGACTACTCAGCCAAAAAAATCTTCTCCATGTCATCCCAGTTACTCACGATACCGTGTTCAATAGGGTACTTCAAGGTGAGAATACCTCTCTTCGATTGGGCCTCGTCACCGACGTAAGCATCCTTCTGACCCATCCCGACCATGACACCGGTGTGCCTCGGGCGTCCAACAATACTTGGGAAAACTGCTCTTGGTGCATCATCACCAGCAAACCGAGCCTGCAAATTACATATTTTTGTACTTCATATCAGAAAATCTTTCAAACTTGACACGAAACTGCAGAAAAAGAAAAACAACCAAGTAAGAAGCAACTACCCTTCACCATTCCGGTACCATTGTCGTAGACGAGGGGCTGAATGTCCTCACCGTCGGCCATTGTTTATAAATCTGCACAAAAGATCACTTCAAGCTCAAACCCGAAACCAATTCGAAACACAGTCATATAAAAGGTTTGAACTGATCATCAACATTAAGAAGTGAAACATCAATTGATAAACAAATCATCGAGAAACCAAAACAAATCGATTTTCCTCCAAATTAAAATTGATAAACATCAATTGATAAAAAAAAACTGAAGATAAAACACAACCCTAAGTGCCCGAAGAAGAGAGGGTCGTCGGAGCCGTAACGTCGGGGAGGAACCCAGAATCTAATCGCTGCCAAGCCCTAGGGGAGGAACCCAAAATCTAAAGAAAAACCATAACAGACAACACCAAATACAAACCATAGATTTCGAGTACCTGCGTTGGAGAGCGACGTCGTCAACGGCGGATAGCGACACTCTAGGTTTCGAAGAAGAGAGAAACGAAAGGAGAGACGTGGGTTGGATGCTTTTGGGTTTCGATCCTCCACGGCGTGGGTTTCGAATAGAGCTTTGGGGGCGAAGCTCTGGGCGACGATGCTCCACGGCGAAGGGTTTCAGGGTGTCGTGAGCTCTGGGGGCGAAGCTCTCTCGTCATGGCGTGGGGTTCGAAGCTCTGGGTTTCTTCCCCAGCTCTGGAAGCCGAAGATCGAGTGTCAAAGAGAAAAGAGGGGGAAATGAACGAGAGAAGGAGAGAGACGAGTAAAAAATTCTGGAAAAAAAGGGTACTTTAGGAATAAAAAATTTCAGAGACAGTTCGGAAAATAATTTTTCAGATACAAAAAATCGGGGAACAATACCGAAATAAGTGGCTTTTTGGGGGTCATTTTTTAAAGTTTCCCTATATATATATATTTATCTATACACACATGTATATATAATTTAGAACTAGTTCATGAATAAGTATAGATGAATAACTAAAATTAAGAGATAGAATAAAGATAAAAGCCTCTTAAGAAGGGCACCGCACCATCAAAACCCACCAGCAACATCGTTGATGACGATAAAGACTCTCAAGACGGAATAGGGATCGACATAACTTGAAAACCACATAGCACGAACCTAGCCTCTCGCTTCAAGTACGGAGCAAAGGCCCCAGCCCGTGCAGCCGTCCTCTCCAAAAAAAATTGACAAGCTCAGTGTGGCCTGTCTTGATATAGCGTACGACCAAGGGCGCCCGAAAACTCGAGGAACATCTCCAAGTAGCAATTAAGGCACCCAAACCCAGCGCGTGTGCCAAGAGCGAGGCACTGTCAAATTCAATCCTTTAAGATCCAGTCCCTTTTGATTATCCGGCACATGCATACTATATCATGCATCGTTGGGACGGAAGGAAAACAACCGACGAAACTCGTTAAGCGTCAACTCCTGACCGCTCTCCTCCAGCCATGTTGCGTGATGTGCCGCAGTGTACCGATACACCGCCGGACTCAATTGGAAGGGATGAAGGCCCATCAAAGTTAGCAACTGCACCATGAGTGAAGGAATCGAGAAGCCAAGTCCATGTAGCAAACTGTCTAGATGAATGGCCATCATCCATTACGAGGGCTCATAAGGAAAATCCTCCTCCAATGGGGCGACAACTTCCGGCACCAAGCGCACGCTATATAACTCAAAAATTTGTGCTAGTCGTTCGGTAGTAATCGAACTCCCCACTTTCAAGTCAGAGAAGTCCGAGGAAATACCGCCAAGATAGTGTCATCTTGAATCGGACATGAACCCTCCGCTCAGTCCACACTAGGCAGGGGGACTCACACCCACTCCCGCACCAGCCGCAATCAAGTTAAGGTCCACGAGATTGCTCACCTTAGCCCGCGTTGAGCTCAGCGATACTAACATCACGATTCCCGAGGAAGGTCGTGCTCGAGCGGGAGAGGTCAACAAAAGAACTCCACGGGCAGCGGCGACGCACCTCATTGGACGACGTGAACCCCACTAACCATGATGCCTTGCGACATATCTCCACTCTCCTGCACAAACCTGTCCCTTATCGCCTTAGGAAAAAACTCCATCTCTATAGAAAGGCCGCCATGGTTGCTAGCAATGGCTGAGAAAGGCGATGGCGCACGAATCTTTCCTCTCGGTTCCCCTGTGACGAACCAAGCCTGTCAGCCATGGAAATGCACGAAGCTCCTCCTCTGAGCCTTTCCCGATCGCAAAACACCAACGAAGGAAGCCCAGTAGTCGCTGGCGAGTCGTGGTGGTGGTCTGCAACAACTTTGGGGCAGTAATGATGAAGGAAAAGAGACAAGATGAAAGTTAAAGTTTTGTGGGGTCTTTTCGGTCTATATGTAGAGAGAAGGAAGCTGTGTCCGATGGAGAAGAAAATGAAGCAAAAAAAATGTCAATATCTATTGTAAAGTCATCATCGTGGGCCCCTTTCCCATTGCCAAGATCGAATGGTTCCATGTAGACCTAGAAAATAAGGCTCAACCAAAAAGACGTATCCCAAAAGGCGCAATAAGTCAAAGGCCCACAAAGCGAATTCGAGTCAATCACCAAAGAAATCATTGGAACCCGACCCGAAAAATGTCATATCAACCTGAACCGAGGAACACCATGATCAGATTCAATCCAAAAACATGTTATATAGGTCGCTGCAAACACAAATAACAAAGCGGATTCCATGAGGGCCATTGCGACACCTTATTAGGAGTCGTTGCGACCCCAAATGGCTAAAAACCTACCTTTAAGGCTCGTGCTAGGCCTTCCGCTCATTCTCTATAAGTACAAGAGGCCCCCACCACAAAGATAGAGGAGAACTCCCCAGGAATCACTCTCGATCCATTGACAGCATATAAGGCGAGCATTGGACTCGACCCAAAATCAAATATTGGGCCGCTTTTCGAGTTAAACCAAAATTGGCATTTACATTTATTATTCGTTTTGTAACACTTTACGTAAGTAGCTGTTGGTTTGGCCTTCTCATAGTCAATTAAAAAATAGTTTTTTCTAATTTTAAAGAAGTTAAAAAATTGATAATTAATTAAAGTGATGATTTGAAAATTTTATAGTAACGAAACTGCCATTATTTTTGTTTGTTAATCAATAGTTTTTTTTTTTTTTTTTTTACGGGAGTGTTACTATTGGTCAGATTACAAGCTATATTCTAAGTGCAAGTACAACTAGCACTACTAGCCGTAGGCACCATGGGCCAGATTATCGTTTTGGCCAATAAATAGGGTGTCGTTATCGATGGATTTATCGTTTGATAACACATACAGTATAACCTCTATAAATAAAAAATGTTGGGATTGGCAAAAAATATCGTCTTATCAGATTATTAATTGAAAAAAAAAATTAATAATTTATTAATTTATACATTAATGAAGAAAAAAATATTAATCAACTATAATTATGTAAACATCTATACTAACAAAAAGATATTTTAATTTATTATATCGAGAATATTAAAGTATCACTATTGAGAACATCAAGAGAGACTATTATGATTTAAAAATAATTTATTAGAGTACTGTCAAAAATATTAAAGAGCCCAATGATATAAAAGATGAAGTTCAAAAAGACATCAATTACAAGAAGAAACAAAGTACTATAAAATCATATTTTAAGAAGAATACACGATTAGTGATGTAATGTTATCTTTTTTATGTGATCTCGTAGTTATTTATGTTATATTTTATTTATAGTGATTTTATAATTATTTAAGCAATTTTTTATATTGAATTATTAATTTATATATTATTTAGGACCTATATACTTTCTGAAAAAATTATTATCTTATAAATTTAGCGAATTATTAATTTAGCTAGTTAGACCCGTCTCAAGACTAGACAAAAATATTATTTAATCGCGACTATTATATTATTGAGTATTAATTTATAGAGGTTCTACTGTATATCTATAAAAACATATAATGTCTAATATTATCGTTATCAAAACTTATCGACATGTTAATCAGGTATCAATTGATTTATAGATAGAAAATGTATATATTTTTATTCATATTTATACTCAATTGTTTCACTGTGCAAAATACCAAACATAATATTTACATGAAGGCAATATTTACCAAGTAGCATATCTAATCAAATTCTCAAATATAAACATGAAGCCGAATATTTACCAAGTAGTATATTGAGCATTTCAAACTAAAAGTAACAAAAAATGAAATTTAACCTTAAATACCCGAATTCTGAATTAGGAAAGAGGCGTGGAAAAGAGATAGAAAAGTGGGGAAAAGGCTAAGGGGGCATTTGGTTATGGTCTCCAAGACCAATTTTTGGTTTTGGTTTCAAACAGTGTTATATTGGTTTCACAGACCACGTTTGGTTGCCAATTGTCTCTGTTTTCGAAAACCGGTCTCGCAGACCAATGAAATTATAATGAAGGAAAACAGAAAACGATGAAGTTGTTTTCTGTCTTTGGTCTTCAACTCAATAGTACAGTAACAATATATTAGCATTCTATAATATTATTGTAATATTTATAATAAGATATTAACTAGAAATTAACTTATATAATAAATTATTAAAATCATTTTTATATATAACAATAAACTTTAATGAGATTACTATCATATTAACAAATATACTTAAATTATGTATGATTTTAAATATTAACTTAATTACAATGATATAAACTCTTGAACGGAATATTCTACTTTATATTACATTATTTAAACATGTAATTAGAGTCATGAAATATGAATAATTTTTGTATTATATGGCAAACATTTTTTAGACCTAATATTAATATATATTACTTTCAAATAAAACATACTTTCTTAAAGAAATAATGTAAATTGTGTTTTATTGCATTACTTTTTTCATTTATATTCAACCACAAATTAACAAAAAACTAATCAAACAGTGTTTCAAAAATCAAACTCACAAACTGTTTTGG
Source organism: Parietaria judaica (assembly GCA_954871525.1). Taxonomy (NCBI): domain Eukaryota; kingdom Viridiplantae; phylum Streptophyta; class Magnoliopsida; order Rosales; family Urticaceae; genus Parietaria; species Parietaria judaica. The sequence goes on from OX940872.1 coordinate 13,640,188, forward strand.
TAGACTAAACTCTCAGACTGGTTTTCCAAAATAATTTGTAAAAGTGATTTTCCAAACTAATTAACCAAATACCACCTAAGGTTTTCTCTTAAAATGATACATCAACTAAGTTTTTGAATTTCCTCGAAAATTCTCTGGATTATCTACAATTTATTAAAAAAAAAATTTAGAAAAGTAATTAGATTTTAAGTGCTTTTCCACGAAAAAGTAGGTGGAAAAAAAATAAATAAATAACTTTTTGATTGTCATGAAAATGTAGGAAACTTGAACATTAGTAAGCACTATAGGCTGTAATTACTTAGGCACACAAATAATGCGTCTCGTTGTGATTGAACGTAGAATCATCTTGTGGAGTCGTGTGGAGGGTTTGATTTGAATAGCCAATGAGATAAAGAAAATTATCATAAATCACTACAAAGATACAGAAAAAAAAAAAAACATATATATTTTAACAAAGCAAACAAATATTTACAATAAATTTTTATAAATTTATATTGTCGGGATTAGAGAACTTTATTATGTAATTGAGATTACTAATTAATCAATGTATAATTTAATGACGTTAGTTAGAGTTGTGATGGTAAAAAATAATATTCAATCGAAAGTATTACTTTGTCAAGTATTAGTTGGAAAAATTCATTATCTAGTGATGAGAGTTGGTAAAATCGAAACTTAGTAACACGAGTTCCAAAATTTGAAAAATAGTAACGTTTACTGTTTGCTTCTCATTTTTCCTCTTAACATAATATAATTACAAAGATATTTGTGAATGGAACAACATTCATCTCCCATATTCTCTCAAGAACCTCTGAAGTGCCTTTTTTTCTTCTTATTCTTTCTGTCGTTGTGGGAGATCATTTCAAAGATTTCCTTGTTTATTTGTTTGTTTTCATTTCAATTTTTTTTGTGGGGACCATGGTGATGCTTAGCTTTCACCGACCCTCATCTCATCGCCAATGACGTTTCAACAACAACAAGAAATACTTAACTTCCATGGCGAGCCTTCTAACCGTAACTTAGCTTTCGGTATATCTCCATAGATTTCTTGTACATGGTATCAGATCTCTTTTATTCACGAGTTTCTAAAACTTGTGATCAGCCTTAAAGACATTTACGAAAAGTATTTTTTATAACATCGACAACCCCTGGGTTATTATTTCCAAATTCAGAGTCACCGACCCAAGTTTGAGGTTATTATACCATATATTGTCGTTAAGATCACCGGCTTCGGACATACTTACCTCTGGGTTGGGGATTTTATGTTAAGGGTTAATCCCGGCGAGAGTTACAATACTTTCAAAAATGTTCATGTAAGTTCCAATATTTTTTTATTCGTCCAGACAAAGGTCTAATTCTTTGGTTTTGTATCCCTATTGGTATTTCTGTCAAGATTTTATCATTTACTGCTACCCGCCATGTGTCACACAAATAAGGTTTTTTCAATATTTAATTAAGTTATATCTCAGCAAAAAGTCTCAATGCTTACATAAACACACCGCACCAAAACTAATTCAAGCACACCCACATTGGTGATAACCAAAACAATGGTCTGAGTACCTGCATATTTTGCGAGAAGCGACCTGGCACAATACTCAATCAACAATGTTAGCACTATGGCGAGCCAAACGGGTTTTCGTAACTCGTAGCTTTTTCTATGCCTATGAGAAAAGTGAACTACATGGACACCAAGTAGAACAACTCCATATCTCTAACCCTGTTGAGTTCGATGAATGAAGTTGTCCTCATAAAAGCCACAAAAGAAGAGTGACACGTGGTATGGGTAATAGTGTATGACAAATTTTTTTTATGAAAGTACTAATGGGGTTACGAAACCAAGAAATTAGAACTTTGTTCGGACAAAAAAAAAAGAATTGGAACTAACATGTCCATTTTTTGAAAGTATTGGAACTTTTTTCCCGTATAAACCCTATATCAATATAACATCCCCCGATTAATGCGTGTCGTCGTTAACATAAACGAGAATTTTAATATAGGCTTAATTTGGGCAAAAGTTTCAATAACATTAAAAAAAATGGACCTGTTAGTATCAATTCTTTTTTTTTCCCTGACAAAGTTCCATTTTTTTTTTATCCCCATTGATACTTTCATCAAAAAAATTGTGAAACAATAACACGATTAAAATAAGGAAATTCCGAGTTAAAATTGGAAATACTGTTTATAATCTAGGATTTTAGGGTTTATAAAAAGAAATAGATGTATAACGAACATAAAATATATTTAAAAAAAATTGAGATTCAGAATTCCCTTCTACTAATTCGTATAGACTCGTCCTCGTTCTCGGAATCAAAACCAAGAAAGAAAAAAAGGTGAACTAGTAAAATAACTTTCATCCCTAAAATTGATATATGCGTGCCTCTTGTGTTCAGTGTAATATATTTGTTGAGAATTATTTATGGAAAAGGTATTCATCTTATTCGTTTTGTTATACTTACATAAATAGCTTCTCATGAGACTCGAACGAGTGCCCATTACATATGTAAACTTTGCTAATAGTGTCATCTGTTCTTACACTGAATGTATTTAGTAATGCGACAGTACATTGTAATGTTGACTGATAGTCCCACCGCATTAGAAAAAATGGTTCTCAAGTATTTGATGTTGTTTTGGCCTTCTAGTAGTCAATTAAAAAAATACAATTTCTCTAATTTCAAAGAAGTAAAAAAAATTGAAAATTAGTTAAAGTTGACAAATTTGAAATATTTTATGGTAACAAAATTGTTAATTTTGTTTTGTTAATCAATAGTTTGACATTTTTTTACGGTAGTTTTACTAATTGTCAAGATTACATGTACTCACATTAAAAAATATTTTAAGTATAAGAACAACTGACGCTATTGGCCACAAGCACCAAGGGTCAGGTTATCGTTTTAGCCGATAAATATGTAACGACCCCCTTTCTTCGGGTCCGTTACTTCTTTGATTAAACTCGTCAAAGGCTCGGTTTATAAAAATATTTTAAAGAGAAAATATTTAAATATGTATAAAGTTCAATACAGTTTATATAATAAGTACTCGGGACTATACTTAACTTTAAAACGAAAAATAACATATTTCGGAGCTCCTTATTTTAAAAACAAATAAGAACAAGATTGCGGAAAATCACAAGATCGATTCTACCACCGTATGCACCCGTATATGCCACCCCTGATCCCGCTTCATCCGCAACTCATCAGTTCTTTCTTCATTCTACAACACATCTATACGAGTGAGCTAGCGCTCAGTACGCAAAAGCTTTTTATTACTCTAAAAAATAATCATATATAATTCACATAATGCAATGCCATGCTATCATTTTATAGCTTTTTACTTATAAACATAGTCTTGGGCCCTGCGTATGTACCAGCGTGCAACTACGCCTACGGCGGACTGGGGGCGCGACCCTAACCAAGTCAGCCCGGGGAAAAAATATCACGACGTATCATTTGAGACTACTCGACCCGATACAGTCGGAGTCTTCATACACATTGTAATCAATGACTACGCGACCCGATATACAATGGTTGGTACGACACAATTTATTATTAAAATTGTCATACATATATTTAATATCACTATAGATTATATGTACGACTAAATGCTGCTTTTGGAATATACTCATACTATATATTCATGCTTTCTCAATGCTCATATCGCATATCTAACATGTATCATCAAATAATGCCATAAAACAACATAAGTCATTCAAACATATATTTCACACCATACACAATCACACAAACTAAAATATTATTGTTGTGTTGTAATTAGTATTTTTACGTACCTTACACACCTTAGGAACTCTTAATAATATGATTGGGTACATCCTTCAAATACTAACAACCTCAACTCGGGCACTGATGTCAATCGCCTGAGAATTGGGATATGATTAAGGGACTTTCATATATATATATATATATATATATATATATATATATATATATATATTTTTTTTTTTTTTTTTTTTTTTTTTTTCTGGTGAAGCTTTTAGGCATACACACGTACATATACATGAATTGGAAATAATGGCTTTGAAGAAAATGAGTCGGTTTAAGCATACACACGTATAGCAAAGAGATGATGATTACACGCATAACTAGGTGAGGATAAGCTCTAAGGTATATATATACACATGTACATACATATGAAATAGTCGGTTATAATTTTTATGGAAAAGATAAGTAATAAATTACGTAACTTATTAATTAAGTTATGTATATTTGCACACAAAATACATATTTTGGTGTTCACAAATTCTTTTACACAAATAACTAAGAGATGCGTAATATTATAAATCATCACGACTAAAGATAGTACACTCTTTTAATTAAAAGTGTATTTTTATCTTACTATCGTTGAAATTTCAAACGATAATTTTACGGGTGTTACAAAATCATATGCCAATATTGATAGACTTATCACTTGGTAACAAATATATCGATGAAAAAGATATAAATCTCAGGTTATCGTTATTGATAGTCAGGGCTTGCCTTATGGCTGGGCGGGTTGGGCGACCGCCCAAGGCCCCAATATTTATAGGTCTGATATATTATATAGTTTCAGGCTTTCAGAATTTAAAAAAAAATTGAATAAAAAACAAATCTTATAATACTACAAAGGCCTCTTTATTAGTGGTGTTAATAAGTGATAAACTTGAAAAGCCCAATATGCAATAGCCCATTTAATTTTCATTGTTGTAATTTAAATAAAAAATAATGTTATTTTCTTCTTCATCAAGAAAGTGGCCATCTAAATTCTCACACTTCTACTTTTCGAATCTGGCTTTTTGCTTCCCTCTCTCTGTTTTTCTTTTCTTAATTTCTTCATATCCTCACTATCACATACTCTATGTATACGTCTGAATTATATGATGAAAATGAGTATGAATTATATGATGAAAATGAACATGCTCATTGAAAAAAGGTAAATATTTGTATTTAACATATAGTATGTTTTATCAAATATATTATTGCTAAAAATTTATTTAAAATAATGGTGACAAGTTTTGTGATCGGCTAAGAAGAACAAGTTTTATGAAGAAGTGAAGAAGAAGAACATGGACAATAGAAAAACAAGTAAAGAACATGTTTAGTAAAAAAATGATAGATATTTGTATTTAAACATATTATGTTTATGTTTTATCAAATATAGTATTGTTAAAAAACTAAAGAAAAGGGTCTTGTTTTTTAAGTTTTCGCCCAAGGTCCCGGAAAACGTTGAGCCGGCACTGTAGATATTTATCGACGGATTTATAGGTTATCGATGGATTTACTGAAGAAAAAGAGATATATAATATTTTTATGCTTATTTGTACTCAATCGTTATAGTGACCAAAATACCAAACATAATATCTTGTAATGATGTCTCATACTAACTAAAATATGTTAACAAAGTCTCAAACAGAAGTATGAAGACAATAATTACACTTGAAGGTAGTCATTTCAAACTAAAAGTAACAACGAAAATTGACATTTAACCCAAATTACCCATATTCTGAATTAGGAGGAAGGCTTGGGAAAGAAATAGAAAAAGTGGGGGAAAAACCTAGGGTTTTCTCTTAAAACGATTAGTTCACACAAAGGTTCGTATTTTTGACGATTATCGCCGATTATTGCCGATTATCGGTCTTATCGATGTTTACCGGTAAGTTGCCGCTTATAACAGTTATCGTTTTATAAGCTTTTCGACGATAATCGACTTTATCAATAAAACCTTCTCCAATCTATTATCGGAAATTGTAGTGTTAAAATGAGGGTCTTTTCGCTTGATCTTGAGCTTTTAAGTGATAATTGTTTATGTGGCAAAAGTTTACAAAGTTTTGTTTTAAGCATTTTTCACCGAATTTCTCCAAATTTTTTTTGAACTTTTGGGTATATTTAGGAGTTATAATCATAGATATATATGTTTCTTGCAACTTTTATTTAATATTTACTGATTTTCACAATTTTGATATGATTTGCATAAGTTACAAAAACAAAGAGTTTGTTGTTCATGAGTTATGTTTAGAGATGGATAAAGATTGACACTTTTATGATTTTGAGTTTTTTTTTTTTTTTTTTTTTTTTTTTTTTTTTTGCATTTTTATGAATATATCTTGATAAAAACTTGTTTCCATGACTTTATTTATAATTATTTTGTTGGATTTAGATTAAATATATTAAGATTACAATATATTTTAGGTTTGAAATCTAAAAAGTATAGAAATTCATTTTTTTTTAAGTTTTATAGTTATTTAATCATTTTTTTTATGTATATAGTTGAATAATAAATTATTGAAATATTGGTCTTGCACTTCGGTCAATTTTTAGGCAGATTTGAGGTATAATTCAGATTTCTTAATAATTATGAGAAAAGTATTCAAAGTTTACTTTTTGTGATTTGTGAAGTAATCTATTCATTTGTTTGTTTTTTTTGTTTATTAAATATTTTTGAAATATTAATTTGATTTTTCGCTGTAGTTTATTTGCAGATTTGACGATAATTCGGTTTTCCTTATAACTGCGGCAAAAGTATTGTAAGTTTATCTTTCGTGTTTTGTGAGGTAATCTACTCTTTTTTTTGGGGTGTTTTCCTTTATTAAATATTTTTTAAATATTAATGTGATTTTTTCTGTAGTTTATTTTCAGATTTGAAGGTATTTCGGTTTCCGTCATAATTGCGGCGAAAGTGTTTGAAGTTTATCTTTCGTGGTTTTTTAGGTAATGTACTCATTTTGTTTAGGTTTTCATCTATTAAATATTTTTTGAAATATTAATCTAATTTTTGGGGGTAGTTTATTTGCATATTTCACGATAGTTCGGTTTTGGTCATAATTGCAGCAAAAGTCCTCAAGTTAATCTGTTCGTGATTTCCGACGAAAAGTATCGATAATCATCGAAAAGTATCGGTAATCGGTAAGCTACAGTATTATAGGTTTTCCGTCGGTTAATCGGTAAGCTATCGATTAATCCGTCGGAAACGGTAACCGATTTATCGAGAAGTTCGGTAAGTTGAACCTTGGTTTACACCTTAATCAAGTTTTCAAATTTCCTAAAAAATTCTCTCGATTTTGGACAATTTACTCACAATTTTTTTGAAAAAATAACTCCGATTACCATGGAAATGTAGAATATCAATGGAATATCTAGAGAACTTGAACATACGTACGCAGATTCTGCGTCTATATAGGATTTAACTTATGATCTCTCGTAGAATCGTGAAAAGAGAGTTTGATTCGAATAACCTATGAGATAAAAATAAATTATTTTAATCAATATCGAGAGGAAAAAAAAAATTCTAACAAAAGAAACATTAAATTTTTATTTATTAATATTATTAAGATCAATTTCTTCTATAATTTATTGAAAGATAGCACATACACAAATATCTTTTAATCAAAATTATTAATTATTTAGTATTTTTTATTATTCATATATGTTGATGTAATTTGAGAAAAAGTTGTTGATTAGGTGAAGCAACTCACTGGATAAGCGTAGCTACTAGCTTGTGAGCTCCGATCACCTCCAATGGCGATCATCCACAAGAAGACCAGGAAGCGCAAGAACTCCAACCGCCACACGCCCAACAAGAAGACCAAGCACCACCACCCGGAGGACTCGCAGACCCGGCACGGCGGCGAGAGCGACTCCGACGCCGCCGAGTCCGACTCGGAGAAGCTCGTGAGCCTCCTCGAACCCTACTCCAAGGACCACCTCATCGCCCTCATCTGTGACGCCGCCGCCACCGACGCCTCGCTCGCCGCGCGCGTCCGCGCCCTCGCCGACCTCGACGCCGCGCACCGCAAGCTCTTCGTCCACGGCTTCGGCTGGGACACCACGAACGAAGCCCTGGCCTCCGTGTTCGCGCCCTTCGGCGAGATCGAGGAGTGCAGGGTCGTCCTCGACAGGGCCACGGGCAAGGCCAAGGGCTACGGCTTCGTCCTCTTCAAGACGCGCAGATCCGCAATCAGAGCGCTCAGAGTTCCCCAGAAGAAGGTCGGCGAGCGGATGGCGGCGTGCCAGCTGGCTTCCCTGGGTAATTCCCCGGCGGCGGCACAGGCGGGAGAATCTTCGGCGAGTCTGCGGAAGATCTACGTCAGCAACGTGCCGGCCAATGTCGACGTCGAGAGATTCAGGGAGTTCTTTGCGAGGTTTGGCGAGCTCGAGGCCGGCCCGATCGGGTTCGACGTTCAGACGGGGAAATCGCGGGGCTTCGCGCTGTTCGTGTATCGAACGGTCGAGGGTTTCACGAAGGCGCTTCAGGAGCCGCACAAGTCGTTCGAAGGGCACCAGCTTCACTGCCAGAAAGCGGCCGGCGGGAAGGGGAAGAGCTTGCCGCCCCCAGCAAAACCGCAAGCCCCGCCGCCGCAGCCGTTGCCGGCAATGATGCAGCCAAACATGGCACTTTTCAACCCGATGATGTACGGAATGGGCGCGTTCGGGGCGGGTTTTGTTCCGGGCGGGGCCATGAGCCCAATGGGTATGATTCCGATGGGGCAATTAGGTGTGTACGGCGGTAGGAGTTCGTCGGCGAATCCAAATGCCGCTGCGCCTCCTCAGAGTTATCAGACTCCGAGCAAGGCTCAGTTCGGGGCCGGCGGTGGCTCTTCTCGGGCTTACTCGTCTTTCAACTCGCCTTCCTACGTGTGGTAATTACGTATTGCTCTGTTTTCTTTCGAATTTATGGCTTTGTTCTTGCTTTGATTGAGTTGCTTTTGGCTTCCTCTCTGTGGGGTTTCATTGTTTTGACTTGCTTAGCGTTAATTACGCCTTTTCAACTTGTTGAAGCTCTTTTTTTTATTATAATTTTGATGATTTTTCTTCTGTTTTGACCTGTTGAGTCTTAGTTTTCTTATGATTATCTTAATTTTCTTATACATTATTTCTTCATTTTGGATAATGATTTACTAGACATTACAGTACTATAAGCTTGTTTTACATGAAAAACCAAGATATAGGGAACTAAGATGATCATAAGGGGATTAAACCAACTCGGAAATGTATATAAGGCGTTATATACGTTGCCAATTACTCGTTTTAATCTCTTTATGATCGTCTTAGCGTCTTAATATCTTGTTTCTTCATCTACAGATTTTTTTGGACACAACATTATACTCGGTACATTATTGTCTATAGATCGTCGTCATTAGTATGATATTTTTGTTTGGTAATTTTATCATTTCGCGAAAGGCAATGTTGTTTTTAATCTCTCCTTTAGAAGGTAGTTTTAGTGGTAATTATGATGTTTTTCGTGATCGGTTTTACCATCCTAAGCTCTCGGAAAGAATTTGCAATGGTAATTATGATTTTTTTTTCATTCCGAAACTCTTGGAAAGATTTTTCCATTTATATCTTACGCCTTTCGCTACATTTTACCCGTGATTCTTATGTCACTTGTCACTGTTACCTTCGAAACAGCATATTTTTCTTATTTTGTGTTGATTTTCTTATTTTTCGTTTTGTTCTTTTTGCATCTTTATTTGACTGGAAAATCCTTGCTTTTTCTGTGTCTTTGTTGTCGATATTTTTCAATATCTGCAGATTCGGTGATGCTGAACTTCAGGGTCGGTGACAGTTTCAGTGAGAGATTGATTATCTTGTGTGTTCTTGAAGCTGTATAAATTTTGAAAGTTGAAACTTCTCTTGCAGTTTTTTCTTAGTTTTCGTCGAGCTCAAAATTTTAGTTTGAAATTTAAGTGTTCTATTTCTAGTGTTACTGCTTATTTGTAATGTTTCATTGGTTTCGTTCTCTCTAATTACTCGTATATTGATTTTTCTTTTTTATCTTCCGTTTTTATCGCAAGTTTATTGGTTTCGTTATTACTAGCGTGTTGAATTTTTTTCTTTTTTTTCTTCGGTTTTCACCGCAAGTTTATTGGTTTCGTTATTCTTTGCTTTCCCTTTCCAGTTTTAACAAATTCAATGGTTTATAATTTGTATTTAAAGGACTTTGTTTGCAGTTTGATACTATAAATATGATTTTAACTGTTTTAGTTTTAGTTTTTTTTTTTTCATATTCTCGGGGGATTTACTATGTTCTTTTCAGTTAGTTTCCGGGGTATCCCCGTGTCGACGGACTTCTCAACTTCAATTTCATCGTTTCTTTCGCTTTACCCTTCACTACTTTGGTATTGGTCTTATACACCTATTTAAGTTGAAACTATGCCTTTAAACTTGAAAGAGTAATTATTTTAAGCATCTTTATTTTTTACTGACTCTTAAGTCCTAATGGTGCTTCGTTTTTACGCGGAAAACCGAAGAAGAGAAATATTTTCGGTAAAAGGAAGAATTTTGTTTTCGGTGCCCTCCTGCCAAGTCCGAATAGCCAGTCCTGGTCTCTCTACGCTGATGTTCGTGGCGGTCGCAGTTGCGTTCTCGTGCCAGGTTTGATGTGAAGCGTGATATGCAGATAGAGAAATTGGCTATTTCAGTGATTTGCTCATGCAGATTGAGTGTCATTAACTTTCACTAACACCGGTTTAAGAACCGGCATCTGGTTTGCATCTGCTCCGGTTTAGCTCTATTGTGACCCGCATAAATATCTCCAAACCCGAATCTGTGCCCTGGCGATTGTGATAATTTCATATCATTACTTGGTTCCCAATTTCGAACGGCTATTACCATTTCAGGATCCCTGCCTCTAGGGCTTTTGTTTCATTTTTTTTCTAATATAAAATTTTCAAGTGAACTTGTAATCTTTTGAGATAAAATGTTATTATTGAGATAAACAATTAAGTATTAAGTGCTCATAGTTTTATTTTTCTTATGAATTTATGTTAACTAAAAAATTACGATATGAAAGTGATGGTGAAGCGGATAACTTCAAGATATCCTCTATTTAATTATTATTATATTATTTCCAGTTTAGTTAGAGTGATTTAAAGGATTTGTTTCATATTTTCTCGTTTTTCGGTTTAAACCCTAACTATATATAAGAGTGGTGGATGTTATTGTATTTCTCAGATTTGAATGAATAGAAAATTGAAGCTTTTGCTTTGAATTCCTGAGTTTCATACTCGTTGAGACGCGTTCTTGTGTTAATCCATAGTCCGCTCTGCATCATTTGGTATCAGAGCCACTCGTTTCTGTGCAGAGGCACTGTAGAAGCGAGCCGTTCACGAAGCTTTCGTAGAGGATATGGTGAGACGAGAAGAGGTCGACGGATTGCGCGCTCAGGTAGACTTGCTGACCCGACAGATGGCTGCACTGCTGCAGAATCAATCGGAGAGACGACGCCGAGGCAAGTCCGACACAAGGGACGACCAAGCCAACTTTTTCGGGCAGAATTTTGGACGTGCGCCGGTCCTGGAAGATGCGCGAAAGTTAGCGGCGTTCGAGGTGGCTATCCCAGAGTATGACGAACCGATGTACGATGAGGCGGAACACGGTGAGGCCGTGTACGACGAGTCGATCTACGGCGAGACGGAGTATGCCAAACCAGTGTACGATGAGTACAACGATTCCCATGACAACGAGGCGGAGTACGCCGAGACCGTGTGTGGGAAAGTTGTTCGCATAGACACTTTCGCCGAAGAGGAAATTAAAAAGGGCGACAAAACTGGCGCCGACGAGGTACTTTTAGAGAGCGACGAAAACTACTCGAGGAACCTTCCTGGCAGATATCCCCTCGACGAACGTTCTTCGATAAACCCGCCTCGAGGAACTTTCCTCGACAAACCCCAGGCCACGGACGACGAGTTTTTCTCTGACGAGCATACTTTCGTCTCGAGCAAGGCCAGTGATGACGTTGCACTAAGCGTGCCTGCTGTAGTGACGGTCATGACGATCGCGATCATGGATGTCTTTTTACGAAGACGACTCTGGCGTCGTCACACGTGCACCGATGGCGAGGAACCCGCCAGTGCCGACGACGCTCTCGCGCTAGCCGGTGACGTCGAACATATTATTGTCCTTCGCCAAACCATTCTCGAGGAACCTCCCCCGCCAACCTTGCCTTGAGAAAACCTCCTCGCGGACACTTCATCGTGGATACTTCCTCGCGGACACTTCCTCGCGAACACTTCCTCGTGGAACCGACCTCGCCGAACCTACCTCGACGAACATACCCCGAGGACCTTTCTTCGACGAACATTCCTGAAGTTAGTCAGCGACGTAAACACGTCTTTCATCATCGCGGTAACGACCTCGCACCAGCCTCCTCGCCAATGCCGCCGACGAGGAGTTTTCGGGTGCGACGATTTCGTTTTCGCTAAGACGGAACACGCCAACTCACTCCCTGACGAGATCCACTTAAAGCCAATAATCGGGCGTGTGAAGAAAACTCCCGACAAACCACCCATCATAAAATCGCGACCTCTCGCCCCGACGCCCACTTGAGTTCTGCCTGCCTGCCCCAATAAATTCGAGGACGAATTTTCTCAACATCGGGAGAATGATGCGGATATCTTCAAGATATCCTCTATTTAATTATTATTATATTATTTCCAGTTTAGTTAGAGTAATTTAAGGGATTTGTTTCCTCTATTCTTGTTTTTCGGTTTAAACCCTAACTCTATATAAGAGTGGTGCATGTTATTGTATTTCTCAGATTTGAATGAATAGAAAATTGAAGCTTTTGTTTTGGATTCCCGAGTTTCATACTCGTTGCGACGCGTTCTTATGATATACCATAGTCCGCTCTACATCAGATGGCATATTTGATTGTGATGGAATATGATAATCAACAATCATCAAAGTGGTAATTTGATCGGTTTCATCACAACAAGCAAGTGGAGAATGTCGCAAGTTTTCGATAAAGGCCAACGGTGTCGGAAGAACGTTGAGAGCCGACGAATTGACGTTGATGGTGACTAGGGGTGAACGTGCAGTTTTTGACAAATAATAGACTGAATACTGCATTTCGGTATGTTAAAAATGTTAACCGAATAACCTATGTTTAAAGATGAAAACCGCATTTACCGTATAATTGGTATTCCGTGTTTGATTACAGTATTATCGGCTTTTCGCCCACATTTACCGCTTGAATATCCACATCTTTATAAACCGATTTAACGCCCGCTTCCCCGGGCGAAAATAAACTCTAAAACTCTAGTATTGGCTGTGTGAGTTGTAACAAAACTACGACAAATTTGAACTTTTAAAACTTTACGTAGTTTATAGTTACAACACAGCTCTTTCAAAGTTATGTGCTTATACACTAATAGCTTTATATAAACGTAGTTTATAAACATTCAAATGGAGCTACAAGCACATATTTACGCAGTTCAAAAGTTAGGCCCAAATGTCAAATGTCGCATATGCACCCACACCTCGGTAGCGATAGCAGACTCGGTCAATCCTTGAAAATCAGTCTTCTTGGACCTTTTGTTTACCTATATCACAAGAACTTGGTGAGCTATGACTCAGTAAGTAGAGCTCGAGAAGTGTATCACATTCTTTATAAACATGTAACCGCTATAACTTTATAAAAAAAATTCATTTGCGCGCTATATCTCAGTGTACACAAAATATCTAGGCTCAAGGGATTTACCCTTTCTTGCCAAATAGACTGAAGGGATTTTCCCTTTCTTGTCTCATTAGGAGCTCAAGGGATTACACTTTCTTGCCTGACATGAGCTCAAGGGATATGCCCTTTCTTGCGTGGTCTAGGCTCAAGCGATTTATCCTTTCTTGCTTCATTTAAGCTCAAGGGATTTCACTTTCTTGCTCGACGCGAGCTCAAGGGATTCTCCCATTCTTGCTCGATCAAAGCTCAAGCGATTTACCTTTTCTTGCTTCATTTGCGCTCAAGGGATTACACTGTCTTGCTCGACGCGAGCTCAAGGGATTCTCCCATTCTTGCTCGATCAAAGCTCAAGCGATTTACCCTTTCTTGCTTCATTTATGCTCAAAGGATTACACTTTCTTGCTCGACACGAGCTCATGGGATTCTCCCATTCTTGCTCGATCAAAGCTCAAGCGATTTACCCTTTCTTGCTTTTCCTTTTCATTGACATTAGTGTACACGTCGATATTAAAACTTTGGGTACCTTCATTTTTCAAAACATGTACGAAAAATAAAATATCATAAACTTTTCATATTATTGTTCTTGTGATAAGTTTTGAAATGATATTCTACTTACCTTTGACTTCTTAGGTTTATCCGTATGAAATGTGCTAGCTTCCTCGTCAAGTTCGATGTGCTATTTCGTATAACGTTTACATATCATATAAAAACAATAAGTCATACTAACTCTCGACTTTTTCACCGTCTAATATACCTATAATTTTGAGACACTTATTATCATATTATAACCCAAAATTATACAAGTTAATAAAAACGTAACCAAGAAGAAGAATTAGGCATTTTCAAAGCCTTGCGTTGATATTCGTATAAATCTATTTTCTTAACGCCTTCGCTGTAATAAAAAGCTATTTCCAAAATATTAAACTTGCATATATGAATAGCTACGTATAGGTTTTCTAAAGAACATATGCAGCCTACTCTTGTATGTCATCAAGCATATGGTGGTCAATAATTATAAACTTTAGACAAGGACAATATAATTGTAAAATGACCTCCAATATGATAACAATAAATAATCTAATTACCTAAATTCTAGCAATAGCTTCTAGTCTGCATTAACAATGAAAATCGTGCTTGAATCATTGAGAAAGCTACATTTTTTCACATATATATACATATATATATTTCGATAAGAGCACTTAACTTGTATGACATGAATATGGGATATATCTCACCTTATAGCTATGGCTGGTGTTTTGGAATTTAATATTTCAATGGCCGAATTGATGATAACGTCTAGGAAGCCGAGCGAGTGATGTTTAGAAGAGAACTTTAGGGAACCGACACAAGGAAGTTTATGAAAGATGAGTTGTGATAAAAGTATATCGTAATAGGATAGATGACTAAGTATATATGTGTTATGATCTCTTAGAACATTGTAGAGTCTCTTAGGATACTTCTAAGCGGTTGATGATAAAGCTAGTGACATATGATGACATACAACTAAGATATAAGGAATAAATATCTAAACAGCCCCTTATAACACGATGAGGTTAATTAAAATATGTATATCTTTGAATCCCATACTTATATAATACAATATATATTAGTATTAGGGAAAAACGAATTTATGACGTTATTTATATATATATAACTCGTTATTATACTCTTTTAATTATAGCACATCGAATCATCGCCGAGTCTGCAACACTTTTCACACTGCAATAAACACAATATGACACTTTGTCAAGAAATATAATACGATAAATACTTCAATATACACCGTGAATATATTTTCATTTTATTCTACATTATCATCATTAATGGTCAATCTTTAAGCATGTGAGAACTTGGGACATCACAATCTCCCCACCTTATAAAATTTCGTCCTCGAAATTGGGTTGATCAAAACAGCTCCGGATACTTCTCACGAATTTCCTGCTCTCTCGCCCATGTTGCTTCCTCGATAGCATGGTTCTTCTAAAGTACTTTGACTAAGACAATCTTCTTGTTTCTTAACTCTTTTTCTTGACGATCTAATACCTTTACTGGCCTCTCTTCATAAGATAAATCATCATTCAACTGTACTAGTTGTTGAGTCAACATATGAGATGGATTTGAAACATACTTTCTTTGCATCGAGACATGGAATACATCGTGTACTCCGGGAAGTGAGGGAGGAAGAGCCAACTTATAAGCCACTTCACCGATTCGTTCGAGGATCTCGTACGGTCCTATGAATCTTGGACTTAACTTTCTCTTCTTGCCGAATCTCATAACTCCCTTCATTGGAGAAATTTTTAGAAATACCTTATCGCCTTCTTCAAATTCCAATGGTCTTCGTTGGGTGTCTGCATAACTTTTCTGCCTACTTTGAGAAGTTTTCATTCGCTCCCGAATTTATTCCACTGCTTCTTGCATCTCGTTTACTATTTTAGGGCCTATAAATCTTCGTTCACAAACTTCATCCCAGTAGATTGGGGATCGACATTTCCTCCCATACAATGCTTCATAAGGAGCCATACCAATTGTAGCATGAAAGCTATTATTATAGGAAAATTCTACTAAAGGCATGTATTTATTCCAAGACTTTTGGAAATCCAACACACACGCCCTTAGCATATCTTCAAGTGTCTGTATCGTTCTCTCCGATTGACCATCTGATTGAGGATGAAATGAAGTACTGAACGCCAAATTAGTCCCTAAAGCAGCATGGAGACTCCTCTAAAACTTAGCTGTAAATTTTGAGTCTCTGTCTGAAAAAATCGAGATAGGAACTCAATGTAATCTGACAATTTCTTTGATGTAGAGTTCAGCAGATTTATCCATTGTATAACCAACACGAACCAGGATAAAATGAGCTGATTTAGTGAGTCGATCAACTATGACCCAAATGGTATCATAACCTTCTTTGGTTCGTGGTAGTCCAACCACAAAGTCCATTGATACATTTTCCCATTTCCAATGTGGAATATCAAGGAGTTGCAGTAACCCTGCTAGTCTTTGGGGTGTTCGGCCTTAACTTGCTAACATGTGAAACACTGCTCTACAAACTTTGCTATGTCATTTTTCATCCCTGGTCACCAATAATGCACTTTTAAGTCTCTATACATTTTTGTTGCTCTAGGATGAATTGAATATGGCGTACTATGAGCTTCCTTGAGAATTTCCCTCTGTAACTCCGTAGAATCTGGCAAACACAAACGTTCTTTGAACCTCAAAGTCCCGTCATTAGACAATGAGAAGTATGACTTTTCTCCACTTTCAACCTCTTTCTTCTTCTTCTCTAAATAGAGATCGGACCGTTGAGCATTTTTTATCTTATCCAACAACGTTGGTCTTAAGGTCATCACTGATAAGCGTTCAATAAGACCATTTGGTACTATCTCAACCTCAAGCCTTTGCATTTCAAACTCCAGGAGCTTTTCTATTGACGCCATTGAAGCCATCTTTGAATATGATTTCCTACTCAACGCATCTGCAACCACGTTTGCTTTTCCAGGATGGTAATTAATAACACAATCATAATCCTTAACAAGCTCTAGCCATCTTCTTTGTCTCATATTCAACTCTTTCTGTGTGAAGAATTACTTTAAACTTTAGTGATCAGTGAAAATCTCGCACCTGTCACCATATAAATGATGCCTCCATATCTTCAATGCGAAAACCATAGCAGCTAGCTCTAGATCATGGGTTGGATATTTCTTCTCATAATCTTTTAGTTTTCGGGAAGCATACGCGATAACTCTTCCATTTTTGCATCAAAACACACCCGAGTCCATGCTTAGAGGCATCACTATACACAACAAATCCTCCTGAACCACTAGGAATTGCAAGTACTGGAGCGGTAATCAACCTATTCTTTAGCTCTTGGAAGCTCTTTTCGCAATCTTCAATCCATGAGAACTTTACATTCTTTCTGGTTAAACGGGTTAGTAGGGAGGATATTTTCGAAAACCCTTCCACAAATCGCCGATAATAGCCAGCCAACCCTAAGAAACTTTGTATTTCGGAAACAGAAGTCGGTTGCGCCCATTGACTTACGGCTTCCACCTTCCCTCCATAGACTGTAAGTCCATCTTTAGAAACATCATGCCCGAGGAACGAAACTTTTTCCAGGCAGAACTCACACTTCTTGAACATAGATAACAATTTCTCTTTTCTTAAAATACTCAGAACAATCTTTAAATGCTCCATATGCTCCTCTCTAGAGCGTGAGTAGATAAGAATATCGTCAATGAAAACTATGAAAAAAATCGTCCAAGTAGTTCTTGAAATCTCGATTTATCAAGTCCATAAACGTGGCTGGTGCATTCGTCGATCCAAAAGGCATAACAAGAAACTCATAATGCCCATATCGGGTTCGAAAAGCAGTCTTACAAACATCACTATCTTTGACCTTAAACTGGTGGTAGCCTGATCTGAGGTCGATCTTTGAAAACATTTATGCTCCTTGCAAGTGATCAAATAAATCATCGATCCTTGGTAGTGGGTACTTATTTTTCACTGTGACCTTGTTCAACTCTCCATAATCAATACAAAGTCTCATCGTTCCATCCTTTTTCTTTACAAATAGCACTGGGGCACCCAACGGTGAAAATCTTAGGCGAATAAATCCTTTGTCTAAAAGTTCTTGGAGTTGAAATTTTAATTTCTTGGATCCATCCGATAAGGGACCTTTGAAACAGGAGATGTTCCAGGGATTAACTCTATTCCAAACTCAATCTCTCTACTGGGTGGTACGCCAGGTAATTCCTCAGGAAAAACATCAATGAAGTCTTTAACTATTGGCACATCTTGAGGCATAAGCTTTTGTTCCATATCCATATTAACTACGCTGGCCAAGAATCCCATACAACCAATATCCAATAATCTCCGAGCCTTCATTGATGAAATGATAGGAATTCGCAGATTCTTTGAATCTCCAACATATATAAACGGCTCCTCTCTTGGAGGTCTAAACATCACCACCTTCTTTTTACAATAGATCGTCGCATCATACTTTGAAAGGCAACCCATCCCAAGAATTACATCGTAGTCACACATATCCAAGACAACGAGATCAACAAAAATTCTCTATCATCGACTTTGATCGAACACTGTCTAAGAATATTGCTTGAAAACATAGTTTCTCCTGAAGGGAGGAGGACATTATAAACAAAATCTAGGGATTCTGATTGTTTGCCCAATTTCATCACATACTTAGATGAAGCAAAAGAATGTGTAGCTCCTGAATCTACTAAAGTACATGCAGAAATACCAGAGATAAGCGTAGTACCTAAGACCACAGACGGATTAGCTTCCGCCTCTTTGCGTGTTATGGAAAACACCTTGCGTGAACCCTGTTCTGTTGCACCTGAGATGCTTTGTACCCCCTTGCAAAATGTCCAAATTTACCGCAATTGTAGCACGCACTAGAGCCTGACATGCAGGTACCCTTATGATGTTTTCCACACTTCTTACATATGAAATTCTGGGTCGGATAATCTGGGCTTTGACCTTGTTAATTGTCTTTGAAATGCTTTGGCTGGTAACCCCAACGGCCTCGCAGTTGATCTTCCTAGTTTCGCTTCCTCTTGTTCCATGGATTTTGAGACCCTTGAAACTTTTGAACGTTGTGACTTGTATCTCGTCGTTTGTTTCGTCCCTTTCATTCATTATCTTCAATTTCCAAACGGATTTTTGTTTTAGCTCTCTTAACCTTGAAAGCTTGCTCGTTGATCTTTGACTAAGTCGCCCATTCACCTTGAGCAACCACAACACCTTCATAGATTGACGAATTCAAGCCTTCGACAAATTGCTCAACCTTCGATTCTTCCGTGCTGACGAGAAGAGGTGCATAATGAGATAACTCTTCAAACTTCCTCACGTACTCATCTACAGTCATGTTTTGTTTGCTTCAGCTCAACAAACTCTTTCCTCTTAGCTACATGAGCGGTATTCGTTACATACTTTGTCTCGAACAACTTTTTGAACTGTTCCCAAGATATATTTGATGTATCGTGAATGCTAACCATCGTGTCCCACCAATAGCTAGCATCTTCACGGAGATAAAAGACAGCACATCCCACGTTTGCTTCATTGGGAATTCTTCCGTAGCTAAACATCTTTTCCAAGGTCCTCAACCAATTCTGTGATATCTTCATTTCTGTAGAGCCTTGAAAGGTTGGAGGTTGTAACTTCTGAAATCTTTCTCCAGCATTTTCAATAAGCTCTTGTTGACGATTAACGTTCCTTTCAAAGGGCTGAGGAGTATCATTTTGATCTTCATTTTTTCACCTTAACAATCTTTCCATTATTCTCTCCATAAAGCAACCAAGTTATCGATAGGGGTATCCTCATGATCTTGTGGGTTTGCCTGATCAGTACTCGACTGTCCTCTAGTTCTTGTCATTTTTCTGCAATGACCTTATTCTCTTATAATACCAGATTGACCACGTAATGATAATGATTTCCTATTTAAAAAGAAAAATACTCAAATAAACTTACTGATTGACCGGTCTCTGCTAACCGAGGGTGTTGCATATGGGCGGTCTACAAGAAAGTTTAAACCTTGGGCTCTGATACCAAACTTGTAACGCCCGCTCGGCCGGGCGAAAATAAACTCTAAAACTCTTCTCTTGGCTGTGTGAGTTCTAACAAAACTACGACAAATTTGAAATTTTAAAACTTAAAGTAGTTTATAGTTACAACACAGCTCTTTCAAAGTTATGTGCTTATACGCTAATAGCTTTATATAAACATAGTTATAAACATTCAAAATGAGCTACAAGCACATATTTACTCTGTTCAAAAGTTAGGCCCAAAGGTCAAATGCCGCATATGCACCCACACCTCGGTAGCGATAGCAGACTCGGTCTATCCTTGAAAATCAGTCTTCTTGAACCTTTTGTTTACCTATATTACAAGAACTAGGTGAGATATGGCTCAGTAAGTAGAACTCGAGAAGTGTATCACATTCTTTATAAACATGTACCCGCTATAACTTTATAAAACATTTTCATTTGCGCGCTATATATCAGTGTACACAAAATATCTAGGCTCAAGGGATTTGCCCTTTCTTGCCAAATAGACTCAAGGGATTTGCCCTTTCTTGTCTCATTAAGAGCTCAAGGGGTTACACTTTCTTGCCTGACATGAGCTCAAGGGATCTGTCCTTTCTTGCTTGGTCTAGGCTCAAGCGATTTACCCTTTCTTGCTTCATTTAAGCTCAAGGGATTACACTTTCTTGCTCGACGCGAGCTCAAGGGATTCTCCCATTCTTGCTTGATCAAAGCTCAAGCGATTTACCCTTTCTTGCTTCACTTATGCTCAAGGGATTACACTTTCTTGCTCGACACGAGCGCATGGGATTCTCCCATTCTTGCTCGATCAAAGCTTAAGCGATTTACCCTTTCTTGCTTTTCTTTTTCATTGACATTAGTGTACACGTCGATATTAAAACATTAGGTACCTTCATTTTTCAAAACATGTACGAAAAATAAAATATCATAAACTTTTCATATTATTGTTCTTGTGATAAGTTTTGAAATGATATTCTACTTACCTTTGACTTCTTAGGTTTATCCGTATGAAATATGCTAGCTTCCTCGTCGAGTTCGATGTGCTATTTCGTCTAACCTTTACGTATCATATAAAAACAATAAGTCATACTAACTCTCGACTTTTTCACCGTCTAATATACCTATAATTTTGAGACACTTATTATCATATTATAACCCAAAATTATACAAGTTAATAAAAACGTAACCAAGAAGAAGAATTAGGCATTTTCAAAGCCTTGCGTTGATATTCGTATAAATCTATTTTCTTAACGCCTTCGCTGTAATAAAAAGCTATTTCCAAAATATTAAACTTGCATATATGAATAGCTACGTTAGGTTTTCTAAAGAACATATGCAGTCTCCTCTTGTATGTCATCAAGCACATGGTGGTCAATAATTATAAACTTTAGACAAGGACAATATAATTGTAAAATGACCTCGAATATGATAACAATAAATAATCTATTTACCTAAATTCTAACAATAGCTACTAGTCTGCATTAACAATGAAAATCGTGCTTGAATCATTGAGAAAGCCACCTTTTTTACATATATATACATATATATATATATTTCGATAAGAGCACTTAACTTGTATGACATGAATATGGGATACATCTCACCTTATAGCTATGGCTGATGTTTTGGAATTTAATATTTCAATGGCCGAATTGATGATAACGTCTAGAAAGCAGAAGCGAGTGATGTTTAGAAGAGAACTTTAGGGAACCGACACAAGGAAGTTTAGGAAAGATGAGTTGTGATAAAAGTATATCGTAATAGGATAGATGACTAAGTATATAGGTGTTATAATCTCTTAGAACATTGTAGAGTCTCTTAGGATACTTCTAAGCGGTTGATGATAAAGCTAGTGACATATGATGACATACAACTAAGATATAAGGAATAAATATCTAAACAGCCCCTTATAACATGATGAGGTTAATTAAAATATGTATATCTTTGAATCCCATACTTATATAATACGATATATATTAGTATTAGGGCAAAACAAATTTATGACGTTAATTATATATATATATAACTCGTTATTATACTCTTTTAATTATAGCACATCGAATCATCGCCGAGTCCGCAACACTTTTCACACTGCAATAAACACAACTTGACACTTTGTCAAGAAATATAATACGATAAATACTTAAATATACACCGTGAATATATTTTCATTTTATCCTACATTATCATCATCAATGGTCAATCTTTAAGCATGTGAGAACTTGGGACATCACAACTGACTACTAATATTACACATAAACATACTACTAAATGTAATATTATAAATTATTACACATAAACAGATTACTAAACACTAATATTACACAATATTACACCGAGAGATAAGATACGAAAAATATTTTTGATGTGTTATAGGTATGGTAAATAGAATATAATAAATATAATATTCGATTTAGTTAAAGCGGTAAAACCGGGTACGCAGTTGCGGTTTTCAAATTAAAACCGAAAATCCCGTTTTAACCTAATTCAGTATTTGGTTTTTTTCTCGGTATATTCGGTTTTAACCGCTTTAATAGCGGTTGCTGTTTAATCGATATCGGTTTGATCGATTTTTGGTTAAAAATTCGGTTTACGGTTTCTTTTGTTCATCCCTAATGGTGAAGGTGACTATCCTGAGCCTAGGGAGGAGGTGTTAGCGACTTTGAAGAGGCCAAGCGACAGCGGTAAGCTCGAATTGTTTGAGGAAGAGAGCGGGAAAAAAGTTCGGCAACTAGTTAGTTTTTTATTTTAAAATGAATTAATTAAAATTAAAATCAGAAAATTAGTTGTCGTATCACACTTTGATGATGTATATGGGCATAGTGACACCACTTCGGTGTTGAGCTTGAAACCATGGTTTCGATTTTCGCGATAATCGAGCGATTTATCGCTGAAAACCACTTCTCGGTAACTTATCTCCTCTAATCGTTATCTTTTTATACTTATCGCGATTATTCGATTCGAAAAGCAAGTCACTTATCTCTCAAACTTATCAAGTGTATTTTCTCGAAAAGCAAGCTACTTTTCGGTCAAAAAACGATAAGTCAACCCTGGTACAAATTTTTCTTTTTTTGCGGCAAAAGTTCCAACTTCTTTTAATTTTGAAATTTAAATGTATTTTTAGAGTTTTTTTTAGTAGATCTTTAGCGTTTTGATGTTTAAATGTTGTATATGTATGAATCATATCAATTTTTCACATTTTTATTCTATATTTGTATTAGTTACTTAGAAAGCTATTAGGTTGAATGAAAGTTAAACTTTGAGTTTCATATTAGTTTAATTGTACATTTTACGTTTTGAATCAAATGTTGTTGAAATTGATATTTTTTTAAAAGTATATGATGGAATATAGATGAATCAAGATGGTTTGCGTGATTTTTATTGATTTTTTTTGCAGATTTGGGTTAAATTTAAGGGTTTATGCAAATTATTTATAATTGCGACAAAAATACCAATTTTCCTATAGATAGTGAATTTGAGATATATTTTAATTTTTTTGTGTAATTTCATTTTTTAACATTGTATATAATTAGGAAACTGTTAGTTTGACAAAATTATTTTTGTAATTGATGTCTTTCTGAATTATGACCTTATTGCGGCAAAAGTACATATTTTTGGAAATTAGTTAAGTTAAGCTAGTTAGTCTATTTTTTTTTATGTAAAATCATTTTATAACATTGTATATAACTTATAAAATGTGAGGTTGACATAATTATTTCTAATTCAACGTTTTCCCGAATTGCAACCTTATTGCGGGAAAAGTAAATATTATTTTTGAAATTTGTCAAATTGAGCTATTTCTTTGGTTTTTCATATGTAACTTCATTTTGTAACATTGTATATAATTCTGATACTGTGATTCTGACATAATTTATTTTGTAATTTGACGTTTTTCAATTATTAAGGAAAATATACATATAGTATTTTATGTTATAAAAAATATTTTATGTGTGAAAATATATATGAAAATATTTTATAAGTTTTCCATCGACAAATCTATCGATAAGTTCGATAAGTTTCGGCAACGGCAAACGATAAAGTTTATAGGTTTTCCATCGGCAAACGATTACTCCGTCGATAACGGCAAACGATTTATCGGCAAAAACGGCATTCAAATCCTTGCTTGAAACCACAAGTAGTTTTTCTCCAACAATAACATTAAATATCACACTAACAAATTATTATTATTATTATTAAACTAAATATTATGTTGATTATTTTAATACTGCCTTATATTATTATAATTAATGCTAAAATAACACGTCTGATGCAATTTTTATTGATAAAAATTAAAAGTAGAGATATAAAAAAAAAAATATTATACTACATGTTGACACGTCTGATCTGATCGGTTATCAATCAAGAAATAAATGTTCTCTTTAAATTAATTAGTGCATCAAATTTGGAGCTAAAGTTGAAAGATGAACAAAGTTAAGCAAGGGTGGCAGTATGGGTCTGGATACAACACGAAATATGATACGGTTTCGACATGATGTACATGAGTTTGGGTCAACCGTAAATTAATTTGGGTCCAACCCGAGCACGGGCCACTGGCACCACAAACTTGGGAAGGGAGGCCTCACATTTACTACATAAACCTTCTTGATTATACGCGCTAAGATTTTTGCTACCACACAAAATTTTAATTGAAGTTGGTGTTGTGTCACAATTGATCCGGTAAGTAATCTTTGGTTTGAGAGCGCGACAAATAGCGCGTTGAGCGACTGAGCCTGCATTCCGAACAATGCAGGATCAAGCTTTTGCAACAATGTCTTCACACCTCTCTCTTGGTCCAAATTGATCTTTTGGAAGGAGAGAATCATGAAATTGCATCCTGAAAAGTTTGAGAAAAATCAATGATTCAAGACATTTCATATGCTCAACAAATAATTTGAAAGTCAATAATTTTTTTTTTAAGAAAAAACCATCAGTAATGAAAGAAAACTGGCCGGTTAGAAAAAACACGTATCATAACATTTATAGGGTGGAATGTCCTTGCAAGATGAGAAGCATTTGTATCAGTACAGCAGATTACCAGATAAAAGAGGAAAGAAAGTAACTAGTACCTGATGCACAGATTTGTAATGTTTGACCAAGATATCTGTTATCACCTCGGCGCCGGCCCTGGCGCCAGTTTTCTCTGGTGACTCGAAGCTAGTTGATCAACATTTTCAAACTGAAGAAAAAATCCTAAAGTAAGAGCTTTGAACTAGAAATATCAATTTGTTCATTTCGAGAAAGCTTTAGCGTTTACCTAGAAACGACCGCAGTCATCTTCCTTTGGCGGATTTTGTCGATCTAATTCTGTTATAGGAAAAAAAGAAAGAAAAGGAAAGCATATGTCACGAGCCCGTAACTTGAACTCAAACATAGTGTTTAAAACTCGGCTTAAATTAATGTGATAGGATCCGGGGATTGAAAGCAAACAGTAAACAAACATGATTCGGCCAACGGGAATTCTCTAAGGCGACGAGTTCCCCTTTTCTCTTTATTATGAATGAACAATAAACCGACTTTTCTTTTAAGAACAAGGTCTAACGCCCTCCGCATGATGCTAAGGAACTTAACCAGCCTCTAAGCTAGACGGCTATAGACCACACGAAAACTCTTAATGACAAACACACGGAATTGACTGAAATATTAAAATAAATAGACATAAACGGGACTAAACACGGAAGCTAAATGACAATTTAGAAAAATTGGTATGAAAAATTATACCATAAGAAATGAACATATAAAAAATACGAGAATACGAGAAGCAAATAAATTATACCTAAAGAGGTTGACTTTCACGCTCCACAGTCTTGCTCAACGCCTGCAAGTATTCCCTTGGCGAGTTGACTAGCCTCGTGTAGCTCTCCTCTTGAGCAAAGTAAAGCAATTCCCGAATAGTGATCTTCAAAACCATTGAATTTGACCGGATGTTTGACTGTCTTCCAACCCTTTTCGCGAGTCACCGAATCCGACATAGCAGAACGAAAATCCTCACTTTCATGAAATTTTTCACGAGAACTCCATGACCGACGAGGGTAGAATATCGCTGCAACTTCATCGAGAACCGTCACGGCTTCTTTCACGCTTCCTTGCTCGCATAACGACGAGATGAAACTCGCTAACGTCTCTGATTCGACCTCGGTATCGACTCTGTTCATCAGCGCCACAACCGGCTGGCATTGAAGCATTTCCTTTAGTATACTTCTGCATTCTTCCATTCGTCCCTTCGAACACAAACCTCTCATCAAATACATAAACCCTAAGAAATCCGGATATAACATCTTCGCTTTGAAATCGAAGAAGCATTCAAGAGCTCCTTCCATGTCGCCACTGAAGCAAGAGCCGTTGATCAGAACACTGACAGTGAATCCATCTGGCTTAACCCCATTCGTCTGTGAATCATTATACATCTTTAGGGCATCCTCTAAGCGACCGGTTTTGCAATAACCATCGATTAGAGAATTATATACGCGGATCTCGGGTTTCAATCCAAGAAAGAGCATCCTTTCGAATAGTTTCTTCGCATCTTGTAGAAATCCTTCTCTACATAAAGTGGAAATTAATATGAAAAATGTCACTTCCGATGGAACAAAGCCAAAATTGTCCAACGAATCGAAAAGACGAAAGGCTTCGATAAAAAAACCATGGCGACACAGTACACCTATAACCGAATTATATAATACAATATTTAGAGTGATTCCCTTTCTTTCAGCGAAACCTGTGAGATCTTGAGCCTCAGCGATATATCCTGTTTTATAGAGCCCGTGAAGCATATACGTATAATCAAACAAATCCATTCTGGGTATATTATCTTCAGCTTCAACAATTATTCTGTATGCATCCAAAACTCTTCCACTCTCTATAAGCTCCCTGAAAAGAGTTCGGGGCAGAGGAACAGCTATGTAATTTCCCTTCATTTTCGTTATAAACAAAAGGGCACTATCGACATTTTTCAGACAAAGGTAATACGCTAGAATTTTTCTTAACCGAGGTTCGTCGAGCCCATAGTCTTTCATGAACATATTCAAGAGTATCAAACTGAGCCAATAATTTCCACCGGCAATTAGATCTTTTATGAACAAATAATAAGATTTGCTCGATAAAGTCAATAATTTTTTCTTCATCATCATGATCGTTTGAACTGCAAACTCGGGATAGCAGCTCTTGCAGAAGAATCTGAAAGCCGTTTTACTCATAATATCATAACGCATCTGTGCCCACATTCACCATTCTGTGAAGTAAATTCAATACCCTTTTTGCCCCACCTTGTTCAAAAATTCCTTTCATTAATACCCTCCAGATTCCGACACTCAAAGGCAATCCTTTCTCGTTGAGTTCAACAAACACCTTAACGGCCATGTCTAGCGCATTGTTATTGCACAGACCATTGACAAGGCAATTGTAGCACGCAACGGAAGAGATTTTTGTTCGCTTAAACTCACTAAATATCTCGACTGCCTCGGCAATTCTACCGACTCTGCAATACCCATGAATCATTGTACAAAATGTAACAGAATCGGCACACAAATTCTTATCTTCCATTTCTCGGAAAATTGTATAAGCCTCGTCCGTCGCTCCCACCATAAACAGAGCTCTTATAAGTATATTGCACATAACAACATCCATATTAAGACCAACATCTTCGAATCTCCTCTTTGTGTCCACTATTCCGGAGATGTTTTTCTCTTCCACGTAACCATGCAATATTGTACCGTAAGTAATAACATCTCCTGAGAGGCCCTTCGAAACCTCATCAGCCTCAACGGTCCTTCCAAATTTACACAACCCGCTGATCAAAGTGTTGTATGTCACAAGACTCGGAACAATCCCCTTCTTCTCCATTTCATCGAGCAGCTGAAACATGCGATCGAAATCTCCCGTTCTACATAAACCATTGATCAAAACTGAATACATGAACTCATCCGTTTCAATCTCCAAATCTTCAACCATCTTGTAAACTGAAAGGGCGTCTTTGACTTTCCCTCTCTTACAGAATCCCAACATGATGGAAGTGAAAGTGATCAAATTCGGCTCCAACCCGTTATTCCTCATCTTCTCAACAAACCCGATGGACTTCTCTACATCTCCGAGTTTCGAGAAACCGTCAATCAGTATCGTATAGCTAATCGTATCGGGAAAAATCCCGTTTCCCACCATTTCCTTGTTCTTCTTCAACACCTCGTTCAACGATCCTTCTGAAATGTACCCACACATCCAACAGCTATACAGAACGACATCCGGTTTGACGCCTTGCTCTTTCATTTTCCGAACCAAATCGCTCACTTCGTCAACTTTACCCAATTTACAAAGACAAGCCACAAGAGCCGCGTAAGACCCTACATTAGGCTTCAAAGCTCCGGAACCCGTCGCATTCTCGAAAAAACGCAGACCAAATTCCGGCTTCCCTATCCGACAGAACCCGGAAACAACCGAGCTACAAACGAAGTTATCAAACGGATACTGGACCTCTCTCATCAACTCCAGCACCTCAATGGTGCCACTCATATCTCCCCGAGAGCTAAACTCTTGAACTAGCAAAGAAAGCGAGAAAGAAGAAGGCGAAATACCTCTGATTCTCAGACAGTCGCGCACGACAGACAGTGCTCTCCCAGGGTCCTTGCCCTCTACGCAAAGTCCTCGGATCAGAGCGTTCCACAAGCGAGCCCTCGAGAGATCGGAGGTTTTCACGAAGTGGGCACTCAAGATTCTCTCAGCTTCCTCGTACTTGCCCAGTTTCAAGAGTGCCCACGTGAGAATCGAGCGCGTCTTGGAGTTCCCCTGGATTTGGTTCGAACGCATTTGGGAGAAGAAATGGAGGATTAATCCGAACTTGTGGGCTTGGGAGAGGAAGGTGGCGAAGTGGTTGATGGATTTGAGAGTGGGAGTGAAGCCTCGCTTCAGCAGAGCTTGAGGGCATGCGGTTTTGGAGAAGGGCATGGTTTATTGCGGGATTAGAGTGAGGAGCGTAGTCAAAAGGTGAAGACTTTGCATCAACTTGAGCCCCAGAACGAAGCCGTGAGGCAATGAATAATCAGACGACGACATACGATTGCTTGCTTCGTAGAGTAAGGTTAAGGTGACTTTCTTCTCTGCCTAATGAAAAATTGACCGAAAGGATTTTTATTTTTTGGAACTTGGTCCGGCTTGTTCTCGGCAGCCCGTTTTTTAAAACGGGCCGTAAAGAGTAAAAATGGTAGTTTGATGCTAATTAGCTTACTATTCATACATAACACTCACTTTTTGAGAGGTTCATTTCATTCAATAAAATTGTGTTCACGTGTCTCATTAAAAGTCTTATTAAAAATGAGATAAAGAATGGTGTAGCCCGACTTTCATTGCAGACCGAGCACAATGTATATTTCGATCGAGTGTTTTAAAAATATGTAAATAACAAAATTTAAAAACAACTGTAATAATCGCAATATTATTATTTGAATGATAATAGAATAGATTTATCGAGTCAAGAATGGAACAGAGAGTGAGAAGAGTCGAATCATCGCAATATTACATGTACACATGTAGCTCCGCTTCTAATAAAGATGTACTAAGGGGAAAATAGTAGAGCTATGTAAAGTTTTTCCTCGTATTGACATGGGTGATTTCTAATAAAATTAATAGCTTACACATTTTGGATGCCATGAATATATATTAGATTGAATAGGGGAGCACCTTTACGATGAGATTCGACGAGTTCTGGTAATGTATGTATATGATGTTGAAAACATTGTTCGTTTCTAGTCTTGAGTAAACGAAAAGAATTGTGAATAATATGCTTTGTCTACGTCGTTTTTGATAAATTTTGTCTTATATTTCGGAAACACATGCAACATTATTGTCATAATGTGTGATTGGATCACTCGAAGACCATTTGTTGTTCTAATATGTTGTTATGGATTTGCAAGTAACCTATTAAAATTTTTCTTCTATGTCGATTTGACAAGTAACCTATCTCCATAACCATTCTGATGCCGACACAATCGGATTCGCCCTCTTGGAAGCGTGGGACCGGAAGAACAAGGCTCAAGCGTGAATGATGCGGCAAGATATTCACCCACGTGCATGGAGCATGCAAACCGTTTCTTCACCTCCAATATTGGTGCATTATAATTTGTTTTATTTTTTTTATTGCATCTTTTTATTTTCTTGTTCGTTGGTTTTATTATTTGACAATTTCTATGTTTTAGTATTTGTTTTTATCATATTGCACTTTGTTACGCAATCAGTTAGGGTTTTTATATTTTTAGTCGCATTATATTTACCAGAGAGAAGGACTTGTATGATAGAGATGATTGATGAATAAAAATTGAAGCTTTTGCTTTGAGGAAAGTCGAGTTATTACTCGCATAGACGCGTTCTTAAATCTCCATATTTCCGCTCTACATCAGTTGCTCTGATACCAGATGATGTAGATCAACGTACTAATAATCAAGAACATGTCTCAACGAGTTGGAAACTCAGGTTTTCAAGGCAAAAGCTCCAAAATATTTATTATAAAAACTGCGTATATAAAACTGCAATCAGAGAGCTTATATAGCTCTAGGGTTATATAATCCTAATAATAAAAAAGGAAATAATCATAATTAAAAATTAAACTTAAAACAAATAAATAATAAGCTTAAAAACGGAATCTAAAAGATGAACTCCTTTGGGTCGTATTCACGTCCTCTTCCTTCGGTCTCACGCTTCTATGAAGCCTATCCCGATCTTATCGGCATCATTCTCCCCCGGGTCGAAAGAATTCGTCCCCGAATTCGGTGGTGCGTCCTCGTCGGAGTTGTCCCCGGAGTATGCGTGAAGGTGTTTAACGTTGAAAACGTCATGAGTTCGGA
Organism: Parietaria judaica; assembly: GCA_954871525.1. Classification (NCBI taxonomy): domain Eukaryota; kingdom Viridiplantae; phylum Streptophyta; class Magnoliopsida; order Rosales; family Urticaceae; genus Parietaria; species Parietaria judaica. The sequence goes on from OX940872.1 coordinate 13,671,014, forward strand.
TGTGACTCGGTAGGCGTAGGCGGTATGCATTTGGATTGATCTTTTTGATGATCTCGACGGGCCCCACTGTTTTTGTCTTGAGTTTGTTGTACTCGTGTGCGGGTACACGGTCTTTGGTCAAGACGGCCCGCACGAAGTCCACAACATCAAACTCCATATGGCGTCTTCGTTTGTCCGCGTCAAGCTTGTAACGCGCGTTGGTGGCCTCAAGATTGGTCGTTGTTTGTTTATGAGTAGCTTGAAGTTGCTCGATGAAGGATGCGGCGTCGGTATGCACAGATTCGGTCGACGGTACCGTTGTGAGGTCTAGCGGGCAGCGTGGTGTGATACCGTACACGACGTGGAATGGGATAAAACCCGCGCTACGATTCACGGCATGATTATGCGCGAACTCGGCTTGGCTAAGTTTAAGATCCCACGCTTTGATCGAGTCACCTACAAGACAACGTAACAAATCCTCAAGGGAACGGTTAACTACCTTGGTTTGGCCGTCGGTTTCCGGGTGATAAGCGCTACTAAAGTTAAGGCGAGTGTCCACGAGACGCCACAAGCTACGCCAAAAATGGCTAAGGAAACGCGTATCACGATCTGAAACAATAGAGGTCGGAAGCCCATGTAGACGGTAAACTTCGCGAAAGTATAAAAATGCCACATGACTTGCATCAGAGGTCTTCTTGCACGGTATAAAGTGGGCCATCTTCGAGAAATGGTCCACAACGACAAAGATGGAATCGTGTTGGCGTTGTGTACGTGGAAGGCCAAGGACAAAATCCATACTTACATCGGACCATGGACGTGAAGGAATCGGTAAGGGAAAATAAAGCCCGGCATTCGTTGCTTTGCCCTTTGCAAGATGACAAACTCGGCAACGATCCACAAATCGATAAACATCTTTCCGAACGGAAGGCCAAAAATAGGAGGCAGTGACAAGGGCTAGCGTTCGGTCCTGTCCGACGTGACCCTCGTTGTGGAGGTCACGAGTAATCAAGAGGCGAAGACTACCTTCAGGAATGCACAACTTATCATCGCGATAAAGAAATCCATTATGCCAAGCAAAAGCCGAATCGGTGAGTGGTGCCGAGGAAGTAGTAAAGCGACCGAAGAAGGGGTCGCACGCGTATAATTCGGGCAGCGTGTCGAATCTCGGGACCGAGATGCGAAGTTGTTGTAACAAGAGGCGGCGTCGGCTAAGTGCGTCGGCGACGCGATTGAGAACTCCGGCTTTATGTTTAATTGTAAACGTGAATTGTTGGAGGAAGTCAAATCAAGACGCACGCCAAGCGGAAACCTTGTCTTGTGTGCCGAGGTGTTTCAAAGTGTTGTGGTCGATGAAAAGAACGAATTACTGGTGAAATAAATAATGACGCCAATGATGGATCGCTCGCACGATAGCATAGAACTCGACGTCATAAGTGTTATAACGAACTTTCGGGCCGGAGAGCTTCTCGCTAAAGTAGGCGACCGGGCGGTTCCCTTGGCTCAAAACCGCTCCAATTCCCACCTTCGAGGCATCACAATGAAGAAGGAAATGTTGATCAAAGTCCGGGAGAACAAGAATCGGTGCGGAAGTGAGTTTTGCCTTTATCAAATCGAACGCCGTCGAGGCATCCGAGCTCCAATGAAAACGCCCCGTTTTAATGCACTCGGTAATCGGCACCATAATGGAGCTAAAATGTGGAATGAAATGCCGTTAAAATGAGGCTAACCCGTGAAAACCACGTACCTCGGTGACCGTGGTAGGAGTCGGCCATGAGGAGACGGCGTGAACTTTTCCCGGATCCACGGAAAGGCCATCGGCGGAGACAATGTAGCCTAAGAACTCGACCGAGGAGGTGACAAATGAACATTTGTGGAGAGCGCAATAGAACTCGTGTGCACGGAAAACGAGTAAGACCTCACGAAGGTGGCGGAGGTGATCCTCGGTGTTGGCGCTATAAATCAATACGTCATCAAAATAAACGACGACAAACTTAACAATAAATGGGCGAAGGGCTTGGTTCATTACTCGCATGAAAGTGCTCGGAGCATTAGAAAGGCCGAATGGCATGACGAGCCACTCATAGAGCCCTTCGCGCGTCTTGAAAGTCTTTTTACATTCGTCCCCGGGTCGAATGCATATTTGGTGATAACCGCTCTTCAAATCCAACTTGCTAAAAACGCGAGACCCGCTTAATTGGTCGAGGAGATCGTCGAGGCGTGGAATAGGGAACCGATATCGAACGGTAATCTTATTGATGGCATGACTATCCACGCACATGCGCCACGTACCATCCTTCTTAGGCGTGAGGAGGCGGGAACGACACATGGACTCAAGCTCTCCCGAATGTGACCTTTCGCAAGAAGTTCCTCAACTTGTCGTCTTAATTCTTCGTGTTTGACCGGACTCATCCGATAATGTGCGCGGTTCGGAAGTTGCGCATTCGGCACTAAGTCAATGTGATGTTGGATGTCACGAAGTGGGGGCAGCGAAGATGGAGGTGTCGATGGGAAGATATCCGAGAATTCGGCCAGTAGCGGAGCGACCGAAGGAGGTGTCGTGGAAGGCTCGGTGACGGATTTTCCCACGAGGGCAAAAAAAATACCAAATTCGGGGCAGTACGCCGGACGGGTAGCGAGGTCTTGTACGACGACAATGTCTCCACCAAGCAAGAGGAGTCCGTGTATGATGAGGTCGGGTTTGAGGAGACTGACGAGGACGAGAAGAAATTTGAGAGTGACACGACTATATTTTGTGTCGTTCATATGTCGTGTTTGCCCACAACAGTGAAGATAGATGTTTTGCAGAGCCCGAGCAACCTTTTCGCGGAAACAAAGCTCCAGACTTGCATTGAGAAAGAAGTGGAAGAATTCAAATTTATCTTTGTGTTAAAATCAAAGGAGATGCCCGAGGAAGAAGAACGACGTGACAAGGGCCACATGAAGCCACTAAACAAGCGTGAAAAGGAGCCGCCCGATATAACGATCACGACGCCCAATTCCGATGAACCACCCGAGTCCACTACCAACCCGTCCCAAGAAATTCGAGGACGAATTTTCTCAACGCCGAGAGAATGATGCCGACACAATCGGACTCGCCCTCTTGGAAGAGTTGGACCGGAAGAACAAGGCTCGAGCGTGAATGATGCCGCAAGATATTCACCCACGTGCATGGAGCATGCAAACCGTTTCTTCACCTCCAATATTGGTGTATTATATTTTTTTTATTTTTGATTGCATCTTTTTATTTTCATGTTCGTTGGTTTTATATTTGACTATTTCTATGTTTTAGTATTTGTTTTTATCATATTGCACTTTGTTAGGCAATCAGTTAGGGTTTTTATATTTTTAGTCGCATTATATTTACCAGAGAGGAGGACTTGTATGCTATAGAGATGATTGATGAATAAAAATTGAAGCTTTTGCTTTGAGGTAAGTCGAGTTATTACTCGCATAGACGCGTTCTTACATCTCCATATTTCCGCTCTACATCACATTCGAAACTGTTTTTTATTTTATTTTATATATATATATATATATATATAATCTCAAATCAATCATTCATCGCAAGTAATGAAACACATGAGATTCCATTCCCCTGCAATTTTGTAATAGTTTAGTTGCATCTCAATAATACGGTACAGTTAGTAAGGTACATCAAAGCTCCAACATCACTAAAATATGGTATTTTTGGATTAAACATTTGTTAAGATTCTTCCGGTTGATGTAATAGGTATTTTTCATATCAAGTGATCTAGCAACAATAATGTACTCATAAATTTAATATATCCATGTTAAAATGCTTTTTGTATGGATTGAAGCACAAATATTTCAATGAATATAGTTAAACTTGTATTTAATTAAATAATTAAATACGAAAGATTTGGTAAAATCAAAAACCAATCTTATCCTCTTATTAAATATAATTCGAATATATATATATATTTAATTTAGAAAATAATTATAAAATATAATTAATTATCCTAATCCAAAGGTTTAGATTCAATCTCATCTAAATCCAATGGATATAATTAATTAGGGATTTAATTAAATAAGAAAGAATTGGTAAAGTAAAAAACCAATCTTATCTACTTATTTAAATATAATTTTGAAATATATACATAATAATAATTTCGAAAAATATTAATTATCTAGATCCAACGGCTTAGAATAATCTTGGACCGATCTAATGGATCAAATTAATTTAGGATAAAATCAAATACCTTAAGACTTGGTAAAAGCTCTAATTCGATTTCATCCTTATCATTATTTCGAAAATTATATATTATATATTTAATTAATTAATTTCCAATCCGACAGTACATATTAAATCTTAAACCGATCTAACGGATACAATTAATTAGGTCAAATTCAAAAACTCTAAGCTTGGTCACCAAGCTACTATTTTTCGAATTAGGGTTAGTTCAAAATCAATCATCTTAATCCTACGGTTGATATTAAATCATTTCCGATCTAAATGATAAGATTGATTTTAGGGTTTTACTAAAGTACCAAACTCTAGTTACTTATGCCGCAAATATGAAACCCTAGCTAGGTCAAAACTCGTGTGGACTAGGTCATGCATGCCCACATCGATTTACACATGTATTAAATATATATCATTATATATTTTATTTATTAATATAAATCTATTAATTAATTATTAATTAATTATTAATAAGATATTAATTATTAAATCCAAATAATTAAATTATATTAATATTTCCTGATCTCAATATCACACATTAAAATGTCATGGTAACACACCATCATTTAAATTCGTGTCATGTGATTTAATTCCATAGTTTATCGAACCGATCACAAACTTTGAAAATCTATAAATCACAAATCGTAAGTCAAAATGACTTGGTTCAAAAAGCAAAGTTTCTTAGAATTTAATTTCCAACAACATGGTGCTGATATAAAATATAAATTCTAACATTATTTTAGCAGTTAATTTTGTGTACCAAGATATTGTACTTTTGCGACGCTGACGATAAAACTATCTGACGTCTACCACAAACCTTTCAGTTTTATAAGTCTAGCCAAATGATTAAACATTATCCAGAATGTTTTTTAATCACATACGTATCATCCGTTACAGAGCTATCCTGGGGACCATGGACCCGTATTACTTAAGCTCCAACGAACAGCTAGTTGTTCGTACAACCTCGAAGTGATTCCGCTATAGACCCGAGGCTGCACTCTTTAGTGATACTGTATATATTATTCCATTTATATCAGCATGGCTTCCATTGATACAATCAAATTCGGGTATTGTTCTTTCACTTGATGATCACACATGAGCATGCGGTTTTTCCGTAATGCCTCTCATTGCATTTTCCTCTTTGATTCAGTCAGTTATATTACGACTAACCCACTTATGGTTTCGATTCATAAGTTACGCACGGGTAACTCTCACTTCTCACCACCGAAAATCAAAGGAATCATCATGACTCTGAAGAGAGCTGCGTGATTCACATGTCTATGATCAAGCTACCCTTACTACTGACTATCATGTTCCCATAATAATAGTGTTGGGAATAGCGGTAATATCTTGTGTTCTTTGACGGTTAAATCAAAGAACAATCAAGCCAGTAGCTCGGACTCAAAACCACTCAGGACTTAGAACTAATTATATCCATTTGATCATCTATTTGTGACTCAACTACAAGCTATCAGTGACTGTCTTATATGATAACTTCTTGAGTTTAAGTCAGGTCCAGTCTAGTACGAAGACACTACATACTTAATGCACTTCTAGTGAGTGTGACACACACACATAATCCAGAATAGGATTGTCACTTAGTCACATTAATGACCTTATACGATTAATGGGCTCCCACCCAGTTATCAGGTTACAGACATTTTAAGTTCATTTATTATGATTATTAATTTTTCCTCACATTGACTCTGTTGTAATAATAATAACATAATTGCATCCTTTATGAACTAAGGAACCAAACATTCTATTTTACTATTCCAGAAACTATAATAAGATTAACATAAAAAGTATCATCTTAATTCAATGGCATGTAATAATCTTTTACAAATGGATAAAATATCTTGTTTAACGACACATATGTCCAACACTTCATAGTCTCGGATCTTCTTGTCGTGTAGAATAATTGCAAGTTATGCCCTTGCCAAGCTCAGACGAGGGGCTTCGTCGCCTCGTCGGCTTATCGGCTCGTTGGCTCGTCGGCTTGTCGCCTCGTCGGCTTATCGCCTTGTTGGCTTCATTGCTTCGTCGCCTTGTCACCTTGTCCGCTTCGTCGCCTCGTCGCCTTGTCGGCTCATCGCCTTGTCGCCTTGTCAGCTTCGTCGCCTTGTTGGCTCGTCGCATTTTAGACCCCGGGCCCCGCCAATGTCTTAGTTCTTCGGTCCCGGGCCTTTGGCGTTGGTGATGGGCCTTGACTTACCATGACAGGCTTTGACTTTTCTCAGAATCGGACCAATTTTTATATGTTACGAAAAATGCACATAACATTAACCCCCCAGTTTCTTGGGTAATTGTATTGCGCGAGAAACTTTTTTAAATCTTAAGGCAACTTGTGTTATTTTGCGAGGATCCGGGTTGCCAGAGATTTTCGTCTCCTCTCCGTCCTCCCAAGGAACTACAAATTTCCTTTAACTGGGTGTTTGTAAAATATTTTTGAAAATGTTCGTATAATAAGCGAGAACATAACTTGAGCATAGTCAATTACATAACCGAATTGATTAAATAAATCACAAGTCACTTTTTATAATTTTTTTTTATTTTTGGATTTTTCGAGGTTCGTAGGCACACTTTGTAAAATAAAGTCCTTTTAAATTAATTTTGAACTCCGTAAATAATTGCAAAAAATAAATAAATAAAAACAAGTGACATAATAAATGCGAAGGTAAATAAATACTTTGAAAATAATAATTGCGCATCAAGTACGAAACTTTAAGAAGTTCCTTAATTATTGCGCATTTTTGTACTTGTAATAAATACCGTTAAATAATTCATGAAAACCCGGGAAAATAATATCATTTTGATTTTCAGGTTTGAAAATTAAAAATGGAACTATATAAAGTTCCAAAGTTTAGTTTTCTAGGCTTTATGAAAAACCTTTGAAAATAGCCTTTTAACTTAAAAAAAACGTATAAAAACCCATTTTTTATCCTTTTTTATCATTAAAAATTTAAACATGAGCTTTATGGGCCTAGTTTCATGCAAATTTTGGGTTGCATAGGCTATAGAATTCGAATAAAATAAAAGGGGAAATGAAATTAGGGGAAGTATTACCTCATAAATACCTTTTAGGGTTTAAGGCAATTTTCTCACTTTTTTTCCTTCTCCAAAATCGCGAATTGGCCTTCTCCGGGGAGTCTTGACGGCTGCGCTTTCATTCCATGTGGAAGTGATGACTTTTTCCAGCGAGCTTGGTGGGGAATTCTCCGTTGACGACGTCCTTTTATTTGGTATGCTCTCTTTGTCGAGTCTTTTTGTTGACGTCGATACTCCGGTCACCATTGATGGTGTTCCGGGGAACTTGGATGATTGGACATTGTCTCTTGAAGATTTATTCCGTGTAGGTGATGGTGCGGGAATCGAATTTCCGGCGAAGCTCATGGGGGAGACCAAACTCGTTCTTGGTGCTCTTGGCGTTGACTCGGCATTACGGCGGCATGGCGGGCTGCATGGTGGAGTTTGGCATGTCGAGATCGATCGCGGGGGCCACACGGTGTGGTCTGAGCCACCGGTGGGCGGTGGTGTGACGCGTGATCCGGTGAGCGGCGTGCTCGGCTCTAGTTTGTGCGAGGAGCTCGGCGAGAGGCTCGGTGGAAGCCACGGGCTGCATGGCGCCACCTTGTGCGTCGGCGAAGGCGCAAAGCCTCCGGTCGGCGGTGTTTGACCGGAGTTCGGTGGTCGCCGCGGTCTCCGGTGCGTTAGTGCACGAGCTCGTTAGTGCGGGAGAGGGTTCGCGCGTCGTGGCCCTCAGCGGGATTCGCGATGGCAACGCGACCCACGGCGAGGCGAGTTTGGCCGGAATTCACTCATCGGCGTTGTCTGTGGCAGTTGGCGGTGGCGGCGTGAGCTCGGGCGTGGAGGACAAAAACTCCGGTGAGGGTTTCAGTGTGATCGGCGCGTCCTTCGAGGCAGGCAACGGCTTTTAGAGTCGCTCCGTAATTATTTCCGGCAGTGATGGTGATGTCTGTTTGTGGCGGTGAGGTCTTCTTCAACTTCGGGAAGGCTGCTCCGGCGAAAGGCCGCCAAATGTGGTGGCAGGATCCGATTTTGACGGAAACTTTTATTTTGAGGGCTTTGATACTCCGATTGACGATCCAATTTTTGCGTTGGATTCGTTGGGACCAGGGCTATCTCCTGCCGAGGATATTATCTTTCATGAGCCAAGCGTGCCAGTCTCCGGGCTCAGTAAGGACCTCTCATTGCAGCATCGTCTTTTGTCGTCGGCTCTGGCAAAGAGCATTTTGTCTTCTGAGTCTTTTGGATGCCGCTGTGGAATTTTCAGGCGGCTTGGTGACTGGAGGCAGATTTCCCGGCAGCATGGTTCCGATCCTTTGGTCCTAGATGATTCCTCAGACGTATAGTTTGCTAATGTCGATACGTCCGATGTCGTCGAGGAGCAGGGCGCTGGCGGAGACTACGTCAATGAGGCGCCCGTAGGTGAGGAGGGACTTGCAGGCGAGGGTCTTGCCATCATGGGCTTTGCCGCTGGCGAGGGTCCTCATGTTGAAGAGACGCCCAGACAGCGTCTTAACCGCGTTTTGGCCATCTGTCCTAAGTTGATTGTGCGTAGCCACATCACTAAGTCTTCGTTGACGTCATTCCTTGCTCTTCATGGGATGTCGCATATCGGTGGTCTTTGATTTTTTACTGCGGGCGAGCTTCCTTGTGATAGTGTCCCTGATTCTCTACCGGTGCACTTGGAGAATCTTCATTGTGGGATGGGCCTTCCTCTTTGGCTATTCGTCCGTGATCTTCTGCTGTCGTTGGGCGTGCCGGCCTTCCAGGTTGCGCCGGGGTCTTTTCTTACCTTGGCGACGTGCTTCTCAGCTTGGCGGATTCCCTCTCGTCAATCTCTGACGGTTGATGAGTTCCGCGCTGCTTTTCGCTTCTATTGTCGCTCTTCGAAGGCTGGAGAGTACATAGCGTCTTCGTCGTACGTTCGTCTAGAATTGCCTCGATGCAGGTTGGATCCTCTCTGGCGTCGTCAATAGGTTTAGGCTCTGACGTCCTTGATCGGTTTGTCATTGCCTGACTTCAGTTCCCAGGTGTTGTGTCTGACGGGCGAGCATACGTCTGGCTCGGGGGCTTTTGGGAGCTTGATATCGGAGTTGGTGAAGAGGGATCGTTTGCTTCCTTATACTGAGCCCAAGCTGTGGATCTCGGCTTGCTTCATTGATGACTCGCTGGGAGGCTTCGTCGATGTTGGCGAGGCAGACGTGTTCACTCAGGTTCCTCTTCGAGTGATTCCTCCGGCTGGAGATGACGCGTCCGAAACTTCTTCGCGAGAAGGTGCTCATCATTTTTCAAGGGCAAATGTTTGTCGTTATTCGAGGTCGGATGTTCGTCGTTCTCCAAAGGAAGATGTTTGTCGTTCTTCTCCAGTGAAGGCTTCATCGAAGGAGAAGGTTCCTGCTCCTAAGTGGCGTATTCCTTTGGTGGTTGTCCGTCCTCCAGCTGCTCCAGCTTCGTCGATTCATGAAGGTATAATTCCTTTTGCTCTGTATTTAATGGTTCTGCGGTTCTCCATTGCTTTGCTTACTGTCGTGCGGTTCTCCATTGTTTTTCCTACTGTCGTGCACGTTCTTCTGGCTTCAAGAAGTTTGTTCCTCAGATGCGTCCTTGCGCTTCTGCCGCTGCTTCTGGTGCTCGTGCTGCCTCTAGTGACAATGCAGTTCCGGTTTCAAAGTCATATGGAGAGGGTCTTGATGATCGCTCCTTCAGTCGTCTGAAGCGGCGGTTATCTTCGGATAGGGTGTCTTTGCCTCGTCGATCGCATTCGCCGTCTCCTAGTAAGGCTGAGGGTTCTTCTCGTCGAGTTTGTCAGCGTAGTGCTTGTCGTGATGTAGCGTCATCTCCAGTTGTGGCTTCAGAGGGCGTCCCTCGTGATGACATGCCCATTCATGTCATCGTTCCTCCGTCGAGCAAGGTTCCAGTGTACGGCTGTTCATCGAGCGTTGAGCATGCGTTGAGCCTCAAACGTCTTTGCCTCAGAAACGTCTCTGAGCTTTGTCGTCAGGTGTTTGCGCCGGTGGTGGGTGCTTCGAACTCTGCTTTGCTTGATGATGACTCTTTTTGCCAGGAGAAGGTACGTAAGTTTTGGAAATTCTACTCACTTTGTTGTGATGCTTTTCCTCATGTGCATCGTTTGTCTTTCAGGCCTTGCTGCTGTCGGTGGAGGTGGGTCGTTGTTTCGAGGCTGTGAATACCCTATGTACGTCTTTGAAGGGTGTCTTGAACAAAACCGTTGTTCAGCGTGATGCGCTGCAGGGTGTGGTGACCAAGGCGAAGCTTGAGGTCAAAATCCCCCGGGCCGAGGGCGTGCGCGAGGGTCGTCGAGCTGTTGAAGATGAACTTCGTGCCAGCGAAGGACCAGGTCGTGGCTTTGAAGGCTTCTGTGGTGAGACGCGACTCCAGGATTGAGAGTGTTCAGTGTGATGTTTCCGATGCTGCTTCCTCCCATGCTAAGTTGAAGGAGGATGCTGACGCGAGTCTGGCTGAGACTGAAGCGACGTGGTACGCAGCTTATGACGATGTGTCTTGGTCGAGATTTGCAGAATGCCAGGCTGCTATCTTCAGGAGAATGGCAACCTTACGCTTTCCTTCAAGTTCCTCGACGTCCTTGGTGCTCCAGACTCTCTCCGTGACACAGAGCCTCTCAGCTTGGTGATTCCTCGAGATTAATTTCTCTTTTCTTTGCCATTGTGATTTGTAGACATTTTTGGGCTTTGCTTTATCCGTACTCCTTGCTCAGGCACGTTCGTTTGGCGTATTTTGCCTTTTCATTTTGTACCTGTTCGTAGGCAGTGGACTATCGGAGTCATCCATTTAGGCTCGTATTCGGTGTTGATGGCGAGAATTTCTTCGTAGGCGGTTGACTCTTGCTCTGTTTCTTCGTCGGTGGTCATGCGCCATTTGTCTTCTCTTTTTCCGCTCATTGCTCGAGCTAGCGTGGCTGCTTCGTTGTTGGCTGTCAATGGCTGGAGGCGATCCATGACTTCTTGCAGTTGAGTCAGCGCCTTGTCCTCATATGTTGGTAGTTCGCCGTTCATTCGGCTTGCGATTTTTTGCGAGCTGCAGTGTACTTGTAAATTCTTCACGTTGAACCTTTCGGCGAGGTTTTAGCCGGCGAGTAGCGCTCCGCATTCGGCTTCGTCGCTGGAGGATTTGAACTCAAATTTGATGGCGTACTTCGACTTTTCTCTTTGAGGGCTGGTGAATACGATTCCAGCTCCTGCGTTGGTGTCGATATTGTCTTCGCTGATGTGCATGCTCCATACCGGCCCCTTGGGCGTGGTTCTTCTGCTTGGCGGCGCGTCCTTCGTCTTCTTTCTTCCTTCAGTTGCGGGGGTGTTGATGCCGTGGGTTTGCTTCGCGACTAAGTCAGCCTTTGCTTCCCTTTTCTTGGCGACCCCCTACTGGCTCTCTTCTTCGCTCCTTTGCTTAGAGAGGTTGATCTTCCTTTTGATGAGGTGTAGGCGGCTGAACATCTTGTCGACGATGCGCCTGTACGTTGCATAGTCCGGAGAATCTCCTGGTGCGGTTCCACCCGTCTTCCTGTAGTGGTCCAAGCTCTTCTCATATTGTCGCAGGAGGGAAAATATTTTTCTCATCCCGACAATGGCCGCTAGAGTTCTCGCGTCCTCTCCTGGTTCTCCTCGTTTGGTGATGTTGAGGTTGGTGACTCCTTCGATGATGGCGGCGACTGTTGCTGTGCTTTGGCGTACTCCCTTCTCGTAATTGGCTCGTGATTCAGCTTGACTTCCTCGCATGATTTCGACTGTGCTGGGTGTTGGGAACTTGAAAAGTAGGTGATAGGTTGATGTCACGGCCTAGAGTTGGCTGAGCGTGGGCCTCCCAATGATGACGTTGAATGACGAGTGCATATCGACGATGAGATAGCTCACCATTTGAGTCACCCTAGGTCCGTCTTTGGCCCCGAAAATTGTCGGCAGTTCGATGGATCCTTCGGTCGTCACGCGTTCTCCTGCAGAACCAAATAATGGCGTCCGGACAGGGCTGGCGACGACTCGGCCTAAGTTAATCTCATGAAAGGCCATCTTGAAGAGTACGTCGGCAGAGCTCCCATTGTCGATGAGGATCCTCCTGACCATGCTGTTGGAGATTTGTGCTTCCACGACGATGGCATCGTTATGCGGGTGCTGGATGGTGAGAGCATCGTCTTCACTGAAGGTGATGGCTTTGCCTAAGAGGATTAGAGGTGTTGAGCCCATCGGGTTAACCTGATTTGGCGACCATCCTTTTTTCATTGCGCGTGCGTAGCTTCTTCTGCTCTTGCCTGAGTCTCCTAATCATGGCCCTCCGATGATTGTTGAAACGACGTTGAGCGGGGTTGCTGCTATGGCATTCCTTCGGTCATCGCCTTGAGTCGTTGATGGCGCCATCATCAGGAGTGGGGTCTGCATTCCTTCGGCACTCGCCGTTAGCCTCTTGATGGACTCCTTTAGCTATCCTTCCTTGATTCAATTTGCTTCTTAAGCTGGTAGCACTGCGACGTCATATGACCATAGTCACGATGGAATTGGCAGTGTCGGCTTTTATCCTTCCTCGTCTGGCGTTGTCGTCAGCGGCGTGTAGTCTCTGTAATGGAACAGCTTCCTCATCGCCAGACTCCCTTGCGGTTTCGTCATTCGGTTCCTGTTGTCGTCTGGGCGACTTTTCTTCATCTTTGGCTCGTCGGGGGAGCGATCGTGGCTTCATTGACGGCTTCTGGCTTTGCTGACCTCCTGCTGGCGAGGTATTCTTCCACGATGATGTGCTGAGCTGCTCTTGTCATGAGCTCCGTCATGGTCGACGGCTTTTCCTTCACGAGGGAGATTAAGAATTCTCCGGTCCGCAGCCCGTCGATGAGGGCGATGAAGGCATCCTTGTCCATGTAATCGTTTACCTTGTTGGATTCTTCGACAAAGCGGTTGATGAAGTTCTGCAGGGATTCGTCTGTTTTTTTCTTGATTGACTAGAGGTAGGACTTCTCCTTTTCTTTGAGTCACTGCGCCGGCAAAGCGGGCAAGGAATTGGTCTTTAAGATGGTTGAACGAGTGGATGCTCGCCTTGGATAGTCGTTGGTACCATTCGAATGTCGTTCCCGTGAGGGTTAGGCAGAATGTATGGCATATCGCCGTTTAACATTCCTAACTCTATAGTTCTGATGTAATGTATTTACCTATATCGCCGTTTGACTTCGAGTTTGATTCATTTGGTCTGCCCAAGAGTTCAAGCGCACAGAGGGCAGCTTCAAATGAGTTGAAGAGTACAAGCTCTGTACAGGTTCGCCCAACAGCTGAAGCTCTGTTGATGGAAGAAGCTTGGGGTTTGCCCAAGAGCTGACACTCTGTTACTGGAGGGAGCTTCAGGTTTGGCCAAGAACTCAAGCTCTGTTGACGGAGGACATCTTCAAGTGACCTTAAAATGGGTAGTAAAAAGTTAGGTTGATGAGGGATTAATGAAGTAGATAAAATTAATGGCAAGTAGATAGTAATAAATAAAGAAGAACAAAACGTATGAAAAATATACATTGATGATGAAGCATCATTGAGAAAGAACTTGGATCATATTGAAGCATTGATGAAGAATAAAGAAACGTGAATAGAGCCAATTTTGAGAATGACAAAAACAACTTTTTTCCTTTTCAAAAGTATCTCATTTATACACTACAAGATAAAATCTTTTCCAACAAAAAACCAATAGTAATTTTACTCCAAACTAGTTTTCATTTTCATTTGCCACTGTATAATGGGAAGAAAAGGCAAAAAAAACTCAAAAAAGTCTACCAAACAGGCTCTTGGAGTCTATTGAGAGAATTAATGGTGTTTTGGAGTCTATTGAGTGAAATTTCTCTTAGTTTTTTATTTGTGTTTCGCACAATACTCATTTATATTCAACTTGTTTCACATCTTTAGGAGTAAGTACCACGGGCTCAATGATCTTGCACTTGTTGAGCATGGGTAGTTTAACTTAACTGTTCTACTAGGATACATTCTTTTACTATGGAATTATTTTATTTTTCTAATCATTTTATTTTTCTCGAATTATTATTTTTTAACCAAATAGACTTTGACGCTTCAAGCGTGTTGCACTTTCATGAATGACTTATTTTCAAATTTCCTCTTTCTATTAGTACGAGTAGTCTCGACAGTAGCCACTCACTGTGTTTCTGTATATGCATCTTGCTACACTTTCCTTTCACCAATTATATTAAAATATCGAGCTGCAATAATGTTTTCTGTATATGCATCTTGCTACACTTTCCTTTCACCAATTATATTAAAATATCGAGATGCAATAATGTTAGAGTTAAATAAACTTTTAGCATATAGATTATGATAATTATATCATTTGTTAGGTATTTAGTGATAGATATAAGCACTGAGAAAATGAGATAGACCTCAGAGAACTGAAGAGTAACAGCAACAAGTGATTGAGTTTATTGTCGCTTAGCTTAGTTATAAATTATTGATGTTGATTATATTAATGGATATTTCAACTTTCAAAGGCAATATATTTTAGTGGAGTAATGTTAAAAATAACAAAATTGTTCCTTTTCATATATATGATTGAGAAATAATTAATTTATCAAAAATTAAGTATACTAGTTGATAATCCCCTGGATAAATCTATCAGAATATGTAGCATATTCAGTTATATATATTTACTGGACATAAATAATATTCAAAATACTTAAACTGCGATTTATTTAACATAGTTGAATACATAAAATAATGAAATTAGAAATCTTGTAAATATGAATAGTATTACATTTTCAATTATGAACATTTCGTCTATGAGACTAGCCGTGAATGATATTTTGAAGTCTCTGCTTAAATTCAACGTTTCACTTGCGCCAAAACTTAAACTCTTTTTTACCTAAAACACCATAACGGGCGTAAAGGAGGGGATATTGGGACAGAAATATATAAATATATATATATATAATAAAATAAAGTATTTAGTGTGAGGCAAGCAAATGGTACTAATTTAATGGAAATTTAAAACGAAAGTCAAGTCTTCAAAACAACTAAACAAGATAGACATACAAGTTACAACTGCCAACACTTAAGATTTTTGAAAAAAACTAATATTAAAAATTTAGGGATGTTTACTATAAAAATACTTTACATATAATCAATTAAAGGGTTTAAAGTAAAAAAAAAATAGTAACAAAAATATCTAAAGTCAATAAATATTGGGTGATATATTTTTTTCTTCTCAATCGAATGTAAATTAAAGAAGGTATTAGATAGTTGGATGAACACATATTTATGTATTTTAAGTATGATTTAATAGCATTGTGCTAAAAAGTTAAACGAACAACATCAAAGAAAAAATTGGACGAAAAAATGTGTCGTCTCATATCTTTTGACAATACATACTTTACCAATAATTTTTAAAAGTTTGATACTCTTGCCGTGATTATCCTACTTATGTAATTGTGTAACCCGGTCGTTTTCCAACTTGGAGCAATAGAGTAACTTTTTGGATCAATTCCTGTTGATGTTGCCTTGACTCACTCAGCTTATGGGTAAACTCTTGTCAAACATGGGTCCCTCATTTCGGAATTTTTTAGAGAAGCCGCCAAATAGTCAAGCACTGAACCCTACGACGGTGCAAAGCACAGGTCATCCATCTATCATGAGATTCGAGATGAGATACCGGATCAGCACGATTAATATTGTACATGTAAATAAATTTGGATCGATTTAATCACATACAAGTCTAATAACGGGAGAACATGATTAACACTATTAAAAAATAATAAATATGATACGAATACGAGAACATAAAAAACTTAACTAGAGACGATTACAAAAGAAAATATTCATTGTATGCATTTTATAAATGATTATATGCTCAAGTTTATATTTGTATTTTATTACGTTATTTAATTTTATTAATATATAAAATTATTAATTAAAAATGTAAATTACTTAATTATATTAATTAAATTCAATTGAGTCTATAGTGAATAATTTTCATTAAATAACAGTGGAATCATTATTTGTAAATGAAGCGTGGATACGACATCATCTTTAAACACGATTAATAAATGTAAATTTATATAAAGCTAAGAAAACATCATTAGACATATACGACAAGGAACTAGAATTATCACCGATAATAGCGATTACGTTAAGCTTCAATTGACTCGTTCAACTTTCTATCATTAACAAGAATATCACCTTTATTTCGTGGTGCAAACGTCTGATTATCATTTATTTTATTTTATTTTTATATATCGGTTAGCTAAGTGATTATAGTATATGATGTGATTTATATTTTCGAAGCAATTAAGGAAATAGGTTTTAAATTTTTTCGAACTTATACGTCATAAAAAAAAAACAGTACTAGTAGCTTATTGTCACGTCCCGCGCGATTCTCCATGTAAAAACCCGCATTGTGTGGAGGCTAAGATAGGAAGTCTCCGGATTTCTCTAGAAGAGCCTCCAAGATTCTTGAAGAATGGAGAATGGTGTGGAGTACTCTAGACTTCTCTAGAGTACTCTAGGAAGACATGGGAACCTAAAGGATGGAGAGTGTTCTAGAGCATTCTAGGAAGTCCTACATAGGTGTAATAGTTTCTAGACTTAGTAGAATAGTATGGAATTATCTAGAGAGTTAATCTTAGCCATTAGATTAGTTTAATCCTAGCCATCCATTGTAATCCTTGGAGCCTATAAATAGATGTGGCTCCTTCATTTGTAAATCATCCAAGTATCTAAGAAATCCAATTCTAAAGTTCTCTCACTAAAGCTCTCTCTCTAAACTAATCTCTCTTTGTCTTGTGTGAGTTTGAGTGTTCTTCAAAGGCTTTGCCTAGGGGATTCGGGGAAAGGCTGACTTAGTAACTCCGGGGAGTGAAGCTAAGTGCCGCACGGGGGCTTACGAGTTAGGGGAAAAACTCTAAGCACGTGACAGTTGGTATCAGAGCCGAGTCGAAGGGAAGCGTGGTGTTGAAGACCGAAGACTAGAAGACATGGCGGGAGATTCGTCAATGGTGGTGGATGTTGCCAACGACGGAGAGTTGAGGCGTGAGGAGAACCGGAATACAACAAAGTCCAAGAGGTCGTCTTCACGAGACGTGGTGAGCTCGTTACAAGATCGACAGGGCAGGTTGGAGGATACCTTGGTGAACCACGATGAGGCTATAGAAGACTTGCGGGAGAAGGTCGAGGCCGTCGATCGTGATTGGGGTGGTGTCTTGGAGCTCGCAGGGAAGGAGCTTGAGAACAAGGTAAACACTTCACTTTCTGCCATTCACGAGCTTCTTCTTTCCATTCAAGAAGACGTGAGCGTTCTCAAGGGGGAGATGGAGAAAGTGAAGGAAGATTGGGCATTCTGCAAGAAGGCGGTGGCCGGGGGGAGCTGTCCACATCGGCAAGTGTAGAAGTGCACAAACCGAAGCAATATGGTGGAGAGCGGAATGGCCGGGAGTTGGACAACTTCTTGCTCGGCATGGAGTTGTATTTCGAAGCCCTCAACATGACGGACGAGGCATTGAAGCTGCGGACGGTGCCTCTTTTCTTGAAGGACACCGCATTGGTGTGGTGGAAGAGGAAGCGTGTCGAGAAGGAGCGGGGCTCGTGTACGATCGACACTTGGGAAGATTTTCGGCGCGAAATCAAGGCACAATTCTACCCAAGTAACACTCAAGAGGAGTCATCGTGCAAGCTCCGTCACCTTCGACACAATGCATCGATACGGGAGTACATCCGAGTGTTCCAAGAGTTGTTCTTGGAGCTACCCGAATATCCGGAGAAGGACTCTTTTCTCTCATTCATGGATGGACTTCAACCGTGGGCTAAGCAAGAGTTGCGGAGGCGTGGAGTGATGACGCTATCGGCCGCAATTGCTGCCGCGGACGGCTTGGAGGATTATGGGAGGAAAGACGAATCAAGGATAGTTCTCGACGAGGAGGACGCGGATGAAGGTAGCAAGCCTATCACTCAAGGGAACAAGGATGCGGGAAAGTCACAAGGCGAAAGATGGAAAAAGAGTGAGTCTCCGAAACCTAGATCCATTAAGTGTTTCCTTTGTGACGGACCACACATAGTTCGGGAGTGCCCAAGCCGGACCAAGCTTGCTGCACTAGTGGAGGGTAGCGAAGAAAATGCGGAGGCAGAAGAGCATGCGAGGATGGGATCGCTGCGGCTTCTTGGTGCCCTCGAGACGGACGTCGGAGGCACACGCACGAAGAGGGGATCCATGTACGTGGGAGTAAACGTTGCGGGGAAGAAATTTAAGGCTCTAGTGGATTCCGGCGCTACCAACAACTTCATCAAAGCCGACATCGCGAGGAAGCTAGGCCTTTCGGTGAAGAAGGTCAAGGGAGCTGTCAAGGCGGTGAACTCGGAGGCTTTGGCGATCGAAGGGGTAACCACGGCCAAGACGGACGTTGGCAAGTGGAAGGGTGAGGTGCAATACACGGTCATCACGATGGACGACTACGATGTTGTGCTCGGGTTGGATTGGCAGGATGAGGTAAAAGCTTGTCTCATTCCTTATGCCGATTCACTTTTGATATTGGACGAGTCGTTTCCATGCACGGTTCCGGTGTCGAGGAGGACAAGGACCGGACCAATACCCTTGTCCGCAATGCAAGTACGCAAAGGGCCAAGGAAGGAGGAGGCGACGAGATTTTCCGCTTTGAGGGAATATGGGGAAGAACGACCAAGGAGAATACGAAGCAAAATGAGTGTGGCAAAGTATTGGCGGAGTTCAAAGAGGAGAAGTCCCCGGAAGTCCCAAAGGAGCCTCCGCGTACTCAAGAGGTGGACAACAAGACGGACATGGAGCGCGACTACAAAGCAGCGAAGAAGATAAAGAAACGGCCGCATTCCGAGGCAAGGAGCGGGAAGGAGAAAACGACAAAACCTTGCGAGAAGGAACTCGGGGAGATCCTTGCAGATCGTATCACTCGGAGGAGGGGCATTCCAAGCTACAAGGAGTACTTGATCAAGTGGAAGGGGGCACCCGAGTCGGAAGCAAGTTGGGAAAATGCCAATGACTTGGTGCAGTTCAAGGATCAAGTGGAGCGCTACGAGCAAGGAGCAACGAGGGCGTTGCTCGAATAGGTGGGGGAGGATGTCACGTCCCGCGCGATTCTCCATGTAAAAACCCGCATTGTGTGGAGGCTAAGATAGGAAGTCTCCGGATTTCTCTAGAAGAGCCTCCAAGATTCTTGAAGAATGGAGAATGGTGTGGAGTACTCTAGACTTCTCTAGAGTACTCTAGGAATACATGGGAACCTAAAGGATGGAGAGTGTTCTAGAGCATTCTAGGAAGTCCTACATAGGTGTAATAGTTTCTAGACTTAGTAGAATAGTATGGAATTATCTAGAGAGTTAACCTTAGCCATTAGATTAGTTTAATCCTAGCCATCCATTGTAATCCTTGGAGCCTATAAATAGATGTGGCTCCTTCATTTGTAAATCATCCAAGTATCCAAGAAATCCAATTCTAAAGTTCTCTCACTAAAGCTCTCTCTCTAAACTAATCTCTCTTTGTCTTGTGTGAGTTTGAGTGTTCTTCAAAGGCTTTGCCTAGGGGATTCGGGGAAAGGCTGACTTAGTAACTCGGGGGAGTGAAGCTAAGTGCCGCACGGGGGCTTACGAGTTAGGGGAAAAACTCTAAGCACGTGACATTATGCTATCTTGGACTCTTTAGAATTTTTTTGGCGAACACCAGAACTTTTGGATGCGGTAGAGAGAGAATTAGAGAATAATTTTGATTAGATTTAAGTAAGAAAATAAGTGATTTAGTAGCGGTAATATAAACGAAGATCAAACTAGATAAAAAAAGTTATTCGGATTGTCGAACGCGATGTATGATTTAGCGCACGAATATCCGATCGAAGAACCTTCCTTCGCCTATTGATTCGCACACGAATACTAGATTTCGGGCCTCCAATCACCATTGATTCGCGCACGAATGCCGGCTCTCGGGCATCAAGCTTGACGCACACTCATGAGGTTCAGATTTGGAGGAAACTCATAAGTCTCTTAACTTTAATTCATCCAAATACTAAGGAATTACAAAAGAAAGACAAACAATATAAAGAGTCTTTTGCTTCCCGAAATAAAAATGAGAATCAAGATATAAATGAAAATAAATCATAAACAAATAATACTAATGACAGAAAGTAAATAAATGAGTAAATGAAAGCGGAACCCTAATATATATATATATATATATATTTATTATTGTGTACTTAATTAAACATTTTTTTAATTTATATCTTTAAATACTTTAAAGGCCTCAAATATTTACTTCCCCTAATAACATATCCTTAGTTAATTGTGTCAAATCATTATATACGCATAAGGGAATTCCGATATGGGGCTACCTATTTGATGTGGCTTGACACATAGAGGGACGCGTGGCATTTACGTTGGGCTCTTTGTCCATAATTTATTACAAAATTATAACGGTGGAAACTTTTGCCACTAAGACCAACTCCACCCGATTACACCATTTCTTACTCTCTTTTACAGTACATGTCACACCAAATACTACATCAACTTCAACTGAACCTTATTTTTTTACACTAAATTGAACCTTATATTCAACTTTCTCTTATTTATCTTCATACCCTTATATTTATATAATACCTTTCAATTATATCACTTATTCATTATTAATAGTTAAATATTACTTCATAAAATAATTCAAAATATAAATTAACAAGAACTAAACTTAATATTTAATTTTAAAAATTACAAAACAGAACAAATAAAATAAAATAAAAAAGTACAATTATACATCCGAATTATAATATCCCTCAACAATCTTACCGAGTATTATTTCATGTATTGTAATTTTATTTTCAATTTTATTTTGTTGCATTGTGTTTGTTTTTAATTTAATGTCTTTATTTTTTGTGTTTCAATGTCGTTGGAATGTTATTTTGTTTCGGTATTAATATGAATTTAATTTCAATTCCTTTCAATCTCTAAATGTCGATGTTATATTTTAAATTATTTATTATAATAAATTTATAATTTAAAGGAACGAATAAATTCAAAATTTAAAGCGTGGTACAGTAAGAACAATCCACTTCACGCCATTTTGGCATCTTATTTAGCGCTCGGTTGAAACCATACATCACACCAATTTCAAATCATGGATTTGAAGTTCGGTTGGACTTGGTCTAAGTATTTATGTATATATAGGGACTTAATTGCAACAAACATGTAAAAACCAATACTTTCACCGTTGTTTTCCCTGTAAATTGACTATGGTAATATGAGCGGCCCCACATGTTTATAAAAAATAAATACGTCTTAATCAGTTTAAGTAGAGCCTGTTCCCCTGCCAGCACGAAAACAACTATGTATTATCCAAGGAATTAAAAGTAATTAACTTCGAGGTCAACTTTCCGTTATATACGATAATGATACAGTTGACTTCATTTACTCCTACAATACAAACCAAATTGTAATAATAATAATGATTATTATTATTATTATTATTATAAAATTAATAATTATTAGGTGCTTCACTGATCACCCACTAGATAAAAGCTTCCAAGTTGTTGGCTATGAATATTAAACCTAAGAGAAAGAACAGACATGCACGCACATTGACATAACCTTCTTCTTCTTCTTCTTCTTCTTCTTCTTCTTCTTCTTCTTCTTCTTCTTCATGGGTTCTTGTCTTTCTCGATCGCCGGGGCCGGAATTCCACACCATTAGAGTGGTTTACCTGAACGGCTGCGTGGAGGAGTTCGATCACCCTGTCTCCGTCAGCAGCGTCATTGGCAAGTCCACTAAGCACTTCGTGTGCACGCCTGCGCAGCTCATCTCGGGTTCCAAGCCGATGCGGTCCGAGGCGGCCCTCGAGCCCGGGCGGGTCTACCTCTCGCTCCCCTTCTCCGCGCTGCAGGCCGACATGTCTGCACTTGACTTCGCTGCCGTAGCCAGCCGACTCAGCGCTCTGGCCCGGTCCCCCCCGCCCGACCGTCTGAGCAAGTCTCCCGGCCGGTCTAGTCCACTCTCGACTCAGTGTGGGGGCTCGAGTCCGAGTCGGGTCGGTGAGGCGGGGTTCGGATCCCGGAGATTGGGTCGAGGACGGTCATCTTGGAAGCCCATTTTGGACACAATTAGAGAGAAGTCGTTTAGCCGGAGGAACGAGTCGGAGCTAAACCTCCATTAGAGCAGTTTGGAGGGTGTGAGAGTTGAATGATTAGCCATGGCAGAGTTAGATAAAGCTTTTTGTAACTGTTTAACAAGTATATAAGTTTAGTCACAACGAGAGGAATTTGGATCCATTAATTGGTATTAAATGAAAATTCAATTCGGCCTTGAAAGAGTTTTTTTAATTTATTTTGTACTAGAGTGTTGTTTATGCGGGAGCGGGGAGGGCATCCCGAATTGGACCCGGGCATGGGCTACCCAACTCGTTATGTTTCTTGGGCCAGTAAACCCACACTATCGGTTTCCCTGTTTTCGTATTTAAAAAAAATATATTGAATGAGCGGGAAAAACATGCTCGCCTGGGAGCATGGGCAGGCAGCCCAACTCGCGAGGGGTGCAGGCCAAGGATGCCCAACTCGTCGGTTGCCCAGAAGGGCAGGGCCGGTCCTGAGGGTATACATGGTAAGCCCCCGCCTACAATAGATTAGTAAATTGGGGCCTCTAAATTTGTAAATTTGAGGCCCCACGTGGAAGAAAAAAATTGTATTGTGTTCACCTTTTAAAAATTGGGAGCCCCAAAATCAGTCTTCGTCTAGGGCATCGACAAACTCAAGGCCGGCCCTGCAGAAGGGCCGTGGGTGTTGGAAACCCACCCACCCATTTCAAACAGGACAACATGGGTGTAACTAGAGGCTTGGCATTCTTGGTTAATTTTCTGTTGTGCCATATCATCTTCAAAGAAGATGAATTAATATGTGATTAAACTTCAAATATTAGGGTGCTTTATCGAGTAATATTTAAAAAAGTTGATAACAAATATTTTTTACAAGTGTGACACTTAGAATTCTACTCAATAAAAAATATACAATAATCTTAAGTCAATAAAAATTGTACAATAATCTTACTCCATTGATTTGGTGGTAACTAATAAAATATTGGAACTGTTAAAAAAATGTATATGACACACAATTCTAGCCAATGTATTATTCTTTAATGTACATTAATCTCATTGTATGGTAAACAAATGCTTTTGATAAATGCTCTTATAATGTTTAAATGCTTGTAAAAAAGTACAATCCGTTAAAAAATGACAAATCTCAATGACATTGTTTTTAATGCTTGACAAAATGATATTGTGATTTTTTTTCTTTCTTTCTAAATTTCAATACTTTCTCCACGATCATAATTTGTGCTTCCTTTATTTATTTATTTATAATAAATAGACTTGTATTGCACTTTGCAATTACGTACAAATAACAAAACAACTTAAGAAGCTAAGGAGCTTATGAAAGACCTAAAATGACTAAATTATTATAAAAAAAAAAATCACAAACTGCATAAAAGTTTACCTAATTTTTAAAAACAAAACAGGAATTAGAACATGCTTGACAATGTTCGTTTCGAGGATTAATTGTTGATCACTACGCCCGACATAAAGAGCAGGTGCAGGCAGCCCTTCTGCGAAATCTGAGACTTGGGTATCGTTTTTACTTCACCATTTAAAAAACTAATCGGCTATTTTGTAGAATACGACATGTTAATTGCGATTTTACATCGTGAATTCTAACCACGGCGCGCACCGATAACAGATTACCCATTTTTTTAATCAATGACACAAATTTAACTAGCAAAATGATTGGCCTTGATGTTCTCCGATTAATATGTTTTTAGCCAAAACATATTACCACTGGG
Source organism: Parietaria judaica (assembly GCA_954871525.1). Lineage (NCBI taxonomy): Eukaryota > Viridiplantae > Streptophyta > Magnoliopsida > Rosales > Urticaceae > Parietaria > Parietaria judaica. The sequence continues at coordinate 13,695,047 of OX940872.1, forward strand.
CTGTGTATGAAAAGTTTCTAGCTTGCTCTTTTGATCCTATATAGCATTGTTGCTAAGGTTTGAAATTATTTTTACGATTCTAAATTCTCGGAAGAAGGTAGTCGACTTTCATTGCAGCGGAGACCAAAGGAAGCCGATTAAGGGGAACTTGCAAATCGAATTAATTCAATCAGAAGCCTGTTTTCGAGTTTTTTTCTTTTTAAAATTGATTTGATACTTAATTTTTATTATACAATTTTTTTTGTAAATTTTTTTATTGATTAATCTATACACCAAATTCATTAAAATACATTAAAATTTGACAATTTAGAACATTTTCCTAGTAAAATAACAAATTCAAGTGGCATTGACTATTTTTTTGTTTAATTTCCAAAAAAATTGAGCATAACATTCGGATCTGGAGGAACTTGTAATTCTATCAAAATATTATATTACAAAGTACAAACTGGTTATATAAATGTAGTTCAAGTATTATAAATCTAAATTTCTTACATTTTTGTTTATTGGCACAACAATTGGAGCTGGAGGGACTATACTTTGCAAGGGTGAGCATTCCCACCCATTATTTTTAGTATTTGACACATTGAAGTGCCTTGGAGTCCAATTTTGAGCTTTTGACTCTCTTTCTCTTGACAATTTCCTCTGTTTTTCCTCAATTTCACTCTTTGCTTCAAATGCCTTTTCCCAATCTTTGCTCAGAATCCCTTTGCTCACCTCACTCCACACCACAGCCGATTCACTTGACCGGACTTTCTGCATAAAATAAAGACACTTGAAAATAAATATATTGTAAATTATTTTTATATGGTACTATAAAGAAAGATGTGAATTAGTTAGTTACCTTTGGGTCTTTCACTATAGGAGTTTCAAGTTCGGTTATTGCTTCGTCTGCGTTGTATATAACTCGAGTTTCGTCGAGAGTGAGGTCCTTCACGGTTACGATTCTGCTTTGTCGAGAAATAAATGATATATTATTAACAAAAAATGGACATTTTATTGCAGAAAAAACAGATTAAGCTTGAATTCGAAACAAAAGACTATTTTATTAGGAGGGTAAGTGTGCAAAACTGCAAATGGTAATTCATATTCAAGTAAAAGTAGTTGTATTTCATTTTATTTTAATGCCCGTGTGACATGTACCATTCATATAACATAGAACCCGAATAAAACAAAAATTAAAAACTAAATAAAAAATTAGTTATAATTTTTCTAAGTCTATGTATTTTGAACCCCCTCGGATTCTAAAAATGTTTTCATTCTCTGTGTAATTGCACTTGTGTGGAACGTAACTAACGAGCATAACCTTATTGACATTGAGAGGTGTTCGAGATGGAGTTACCTATCCCAGTTGCCATCGATCTCAAAGAGAGGCTTCATTGACGACGAATGGATGATCTTCCCCTTGACTGATCTTGAGTTTCCGCGTAGCCCTAACAATGATTTGCCTCCATACCATAACTCAGCAACGAGTCCCGACTTGTCGCAGCATATTCTAATGTTACCGCTCCATTCAACCCGGGGAATCGGGAAGAATTTAATGACAAGTTTCGGAGAGTTCATGACGTAAGTCTCTTCGTGATTCAAGAGCTTCAGAGTCCTTGTTCCTCGTACCTCGGTTTCCACTGAGGTACCTGTGACATATTTCTCTTTTTAACCACTCATAAAAACAGAAAATATTCGGTTTTTATTGCTATACTGTTTAAAAGCTTAAAATAGAGTAACCATTTTGTTGAAAGCAAGGTATTAAATTTCTCGAATATCCATCGGCATGCCCATCGAAAATCTTTTTTCGAAGATATGCGAAACGATATATCCATCGGCATATCCATCGATTTACCTATGAGATACCAATCGACAAGTGATATATCCGTAAAATGAAAAGTGCGAAACGACATCGGCAAGTGGTATTTAAAACCTTGGTTGAATGATATACTAAACTGTTTTTTCTTTAATTTTCTTCTATATATATATATATATATATATATATAATCCATAATTAATCTTGCTCTAGTACAACCAAAGAACTATTTATTGAAGATTAACATACCAAAGAACTTAGGAAGTGGATATTGGCACCATAGCAATTGAAGATTCTCCTTTTCATGATCAGTTGCGTATAGGGCAGTAACAGGTGGGTGATGCGAAACCTTCAAAACAATATTATAAAGGTAAAAAATTGAAACCAAGGCTATTGTCTTAACTTAAAATCCTTCTTATAGCGAGAATCGTGCCTAATTTTTACCGAGCTCAATCTCTTCTAAAAAAAGGTTAAGCTTGTCAGAGCGTGTCCTGAGTTTTGGAGGCTCTAGGCGAAATAAGTGTTTGATACCTTTGACAAAATGATATGTCAATCAAAAGTGGTAAATGTAACCGAAAGGAGTCAAATTTTTAGATTGATTAGATCAAACATGACACGTCTAGTATTTTCATATATTAAAGTATAAATATATTTTGGTATGACTTTTGTGTGTTTCACATGTGTAAATACAATATCTAAATATGCGTATAGATTATTTTGGGGCCCCTTAAAATTTGGGGTTGTAGGCGCACACCTCCCTCGCCTATAAAGAAGGCCGGGTTTGAAATTAATGAAAAATTTATTTGTTAACTTTGCATTAAATTTGGGTATCTTGAATCGATCGATGGTTGTAAATTCACGGGCTGCAGGGCTGGAGTAGGCGTGAACAAATATAACCCCTAAAATTAAAAAAAATATATAAAATATTATTAAATAATTTGCTAATGTTATAACTATCTCAATTGGTACGAGTATTTGACTTAGTATCTTGAACTACCGACTTTAAATCACAAGTTTTACTAACATAAAAAAGTACGCCGTAACGGAAAACAAGAAACATCAAAATGAAAATTTAAATTTAAAATTAAATGGCATCAATGTATCCTATTCACCTAAAGATCCATTATTTGTAAATGGGAAGGAGAGTTTATTACCTGCTCAAGAAGAACATTTAAGCTTCCTCTTGAAACATGATGCGTCTCTCCGAGAATAGGGTTGTACGGAGCAAAGCCGAATACGAGAGGACGCAACGTTGAAATGTTCCACGCGATCACGGCAATGAGCCTCTCTATCGGACTCTCTCCTCGATTGCACTTTGCCAGCATGTCGTCGCCGACACTATAGACTGCCTCTCCATAACATTGCAGCTGAGACTTTGGCACGTTGAAAATCGGCGGCAGCTGAATAGTTCACAATGACACTAATTATTATTTGGTAAGGTTGAAAGTCGACATAAAATTTATTTGTTAGCTAATATTTATAGCATTGTTAATAGTTTTTTATTTATAAATTGCCACTAACCAGGACACTCGACTTATATTATTTAACAGTTATAAATAGTCCAATTTTTGTTTAGGTTAAAAAATGTTAGTATTCTTTCAGCCATAGTTTTTATTTTAATTATTATTCCAATAAGTTTAATATTTAACTTATAAGCCATTAGGTAAGACTTCGCGGATAATGAGACATTTTAATTTGACAAAAACTTCCTACCATGATGTGAAAACAAGAAGAAACATATTTATAAGGGATGCTGATAATAATACTCAAAGGCCACAAAACTAATTGAAATTGAATTTATGTGCATGTTGAGTTACCATTTGTTAAATTAGAGTCACGCGTACGTCTCTAACCAAGGTTTAAAATAACGGTTTTAAGCCTCGAGGTGTTTTCCTTCCATGCCTCGAGGCTTAAGCCTCGATACTATAATATATAAAAAATTAAAAATATATACAACATAAGATATAATAAAATCCCCAAAATATCATAAAGCTGAAACTCAATCAGTCCAAAACAAAGCAGCATAAAAGTCTAATAAATAGCGCAAAAGTCTATCTCTAAGAAAGCATAAAATGTCTCAAAAACTCATTAATGGCATAAAATTACCAACGCCTCAGTCAAAAAAGCCTTAGACTCGCACGGCTCAGTGCATGAGACGTTGCCTGAGGCGACCGCCTCGAGCGGCGCCGAAGAGGCGCAATAAAAATGACGCAGCCAGTTCGCCTCGTTGAGGCGCGCCTCACAACCATTTTTTTAAACCTTGTCTCTAACTAGCAAAAGCCTTGAATAATTGGTGTTTTCGAAGTTTAATCATGATGTACATGTTTTTCTCGATAAATTGACATTAGAAGACATGAATGAATTATACTTCAACTTTAAAGGAGTTCGGGAATTTCTCGTGCATTAGTCCAAGAATAGCTACTTATAGAATTCCTACGCCTTTTGGAATTTCCTCAGGATGATTAATCCGAGCTTAAATCTTTCAGTCAGAACTTGCACATAATGATTTTGGTTATTAGGAAGAGACATTCTTATATATGGAAAAATATCATATATGATTATATAAAACATCATATACAATATTCAACTCACAAAATGTGTGATGAAAATATTCATTAATCACTAGCGTTAATTTAAATTAAATTTAAAAATGAATAAAAAAAATAATCACTATAGTTAATTTAATTAATCACTAGAATTAATTTAGAGTTAATCACTAGAGTTTTTTATAATCTAAAGGTTTTATCTCGAACTTGATTTGTTCATGAAATTTTAATTTATACATAATACTTTAAAAAAATATCTAGCACTTTATTAGTTCATGAAATTTGAATTTATACATAATACTCAATGTAAAAAAAAAAAAAAAGTGATAAGGACACGTGTATATGATTAACAGTGCCTTGAGATGATATAAATTCATTTCTTTTCACGATCGAAGTTCTCAATGTCCATTCTCATTTCTCAATGTCCATGCTATTTTATCTCTTTCCAAATGTTTGTTTATTTTTAATCGATTCAACAAAATTTTGGATGTTCGTTACGTCCAAAATTTTCAAATATTTTTCTTCTTCAATACGGAGCAAAGCGAACCGTTAGGAACTCTTAAACGTGAAATAAAATTCAGATTGAGTTTCTGTCACTACAAAAATGATTATCGGGTACTCAGTCACTATCAAACCTAAATGGATACTTGCCTGCATTTTGGTGAGATCTGATCCTGGCCGTATATGTCTAAAGAGAGTGAGAATTCGTTGGATGAGATTTGGTGCGCTCTGCTCATCGCTGTCCAACGAGAATGGCTTTGTCAACACGATCATCTTCGACTCCGTATATAATATCCTTCAAAATCCCCTTTAAACTCTCAAATGATCAATGACTAAATATATAATTCTGAATTTGCAAAGAGATACAGTATCGATAAGTACTATGAGGCGGACTAAACTAGAGAAAATAATACCAAGCCATGTGCCTATATATAAATAGTATTAAATACAACACCATTAATAAAATTTACGTTTCTGATTTAGAATGGGACTGCATTTGTATTTTAGTGGACGGAACGTGGATGGAAGGTAGACGGACACAGTTACAAATGCGTAAATATTATGGGCCATGAGACGGAATTAACTATGTCCATCCACCAACGGAATGTGGATGGATGGAAGGTGGACGGAATACTCGTGGCATAATATTTATATAGTATCGGTACTTTATTGCAAAATATTATTTGTTTGTATTATCCCTGTTAATGCAAAATAATGGCAAATAGTTTACTGGAAGTTCTCCTGTATTTTTTTTTTTAAATGTTTATATTTGATTTGACACGCACACGTGAATAGGCTTTTTTTTTATTTGTAGAATAATTCTTACATTAATGGACCTCTTAAATAAAAAAAACAACTACAGTCCAGCATATCGTCGTGGCCATAAATTATTATTATTACTATTTAAGAAATTGACAATTAAGAAAACGACATAAACGCCCAAAATAGTAAACATTGAGTAATTCAGTCCAAATTTTCTAGCTTTTTAGGCATTTTTCCTTAGCTTTAACCCAAAAAGCCAAAGGTGAGTAACAATATTGACTATCTTCTAAATTTGGTAGTAATTTAACTTTATTTATATATATATATATATATATATATAATATTTGCAAATGTTTTTAGCTTAAGGTTTTCATATGAATTTATCATATAATTTTATATTCGATCAAAAAAATATCTTGTAATCTTAATTAAATATTCTCAAACATATTAGAGTATATTCTGCGACGATTCCTATTTAAACTTGACTATTTATTGGTTCCGAAAAGGCGAAAAGTAAAAAAAAAAGTGTAATTTATTATTTTCATGACGAGATCTTGGAGCTTGTACTATTTTCTTTCACGTTTATTTCATTGCGTTTTCCCTTTAAAGTCACTGTTATACGTGTATTTTGCATTTTCGCACACATTAATGGTCATTACAAAGAAAAATTGAAAATATAGGCTAAGAATTCATGACAATTGATGTACTGCACTAAGTGGTCATAGTAAACGACATTACATTTGAGTTAAGAAATATATAATAATGATATACATATATATAACAACTTCTCTCAAATATAATATATATATATATATATATATATTATTTTATTCCTATAAAGTGATGAATCTTGATAATTTTTTTAAGGAAACAAGAATAACATCGAAACAATTTCTTTTGCCTAAATGAGATATCTTTATCTTTATCTTTTCCTAGTTTTATGTAGCTAGAACCCGAATGAGCCAAATTATCAAAAAGCTAAAGAAAGCTCCTTCAAAAAAAAAAAAAAAAAAAAGCTAAAGAAAGCTCCTTCAAAAAAAAAAAAAAAAAAAAGCTAAAGAAAGATAAAACTGTTTTCTCTTTCCCGGAAATAAATGGAGAGCGCGTGAACCATTATATCAATATATATACATATAGACATATATGTATACATGCGTGTGTCGTGTGTATATATAGAATACAATATATAACACGCATCAAGGTCTTGGTATAAAGCTAGCGCGTTGTCTCAGCGTAAAGATAGTGATAATCAATTAAAAGTAGCTTTAATAAGATTCGAAATATTATAATATATAGAAGATGATTGAAAAGGAATTGTTGAAATTAAAGTAAGACTAATTTAATAAACTTTATCAAATTCAAACCCCGTGTTTAGTGAATTTAGTATGAACAAAGGGACTTAAATACGGCACCATTGATTTCGTTTCACACTGGAAAATCTGCTTTCTGGGCATGAAGCACGACGAAGATGGAAAAAATAATATGGAAATAATAGAATTACAGAAATCAATACCAGCCATGCGCTACGAGTTCATTAAGCAGAGAGAGACACATATAGGTATGAACGTACCGTTTATCTTGAAGAAGGCTGATGGGTCCTTCGATCGGTCGATCGAGAGAGAGAGATGTTTAAGGCGGTGTTTGCAATGGTCGGAGATATATGTATATATATCGAGTTTTGAGAGAGTGGCAAAGCCAAGAAGAATATGGCCAATTTATGGGCTAATATATAAATACGTGCGTTTAAGCAAGTCTGAGTCAACCCAATACAAGTGTCAAGTGGTAGTATAAATGAACCATCACTCGTTTCATTCGGCATACAAAGTATCCCCAAATGGCAATAAAGTTAGGGGTGTCGATTCGAGTTTTATGACGTGTTCGTGCCGGATTTTCATTATTTTTTTACATATTTTATTTAGATTTAGACCCGCCCTATTTATATAATTGTGTTAGAAGATGATACCTAGACATGCCCCATTTAAATATTGTGATCGTGTCTACACGTTTAATTATGCCCATTTAACTTAATTCATTTAATTATATTTTTAGTATTCTAAGATTTATCAACAATTTTTTTTTATGTTTATTGATGTACGACGTAATTAATTAAATAAAAAAATAAATGTCATATATAGTAATTATTAAAATATTTATAGAAAACTCACCAAATGCCCAAAAAAAAACATGTTAAGTTTAATGTACGACGCAATTAATTAAATAAAAAAATAAATGTCATATATAGTAATTATTAAAACATTTATTAAAAACCCACCAAATGCCCAAAAAAACATGTTAAGCTTAAGAGAAATCCCCATAATTTCATAAAACTAATTTATACCCACTAATAATTTTGTTTGGACCATATTACCCTTAATATTAGTTATAATTATTAATTTTTGTTTATTTATTATTAATAATATGTTTTAATATTGAAATTAGTTTTTCTATAATTGTGGTTGCCAACTTCCACCTCTTAACTATAATATTATATATTTTTTTAAATAAAATAATTTAAAACGATTTGCATTAATTGGTATGGACTTTTATTACTATTCATTATTTTCTCTCCGATTGTTGGCCTTTTTTTTTTATCTCTCTAGTCTATACGATTTACAAATTCGTAACTTAAATTACAACTACAGGTATAGTGATTTTACTATTATCAATTTGTAACTTAAATTACAACTACAGGTATAGTGATTTTACTATTATAAATTTGTAACTTAAATTACAATTACACGTATAATGATTTACTATCATAAATTCGTAACTTAAATTACAATTACATGTATAAACTCGTAACTTAACATCGAAAAAAAGTTTAAAATATGATTGCACATTAGTTAATATAATTCTAGTCTATACGATTTACAAATTCGTAGCTTAAATTACAATTACATGTATAGTGATTTACCGTTATAATTTTGTACTTTAAATTATAATTACAATTACATGTATAGTGATTTACCATTATAAATTCGTAATTTAAATTATAATTACATGTATAAATATGTAACTTAAATTTGTTACTGTTATAAATTCGTAACTTAAATTACAATTACAGCTACAGTGATTTACAATTATAACTTAAATTACAATTAAAAAATTGCGAATAAAAACTACCAATTCGTTTTAATACTGATTAATTGGGAGAAAATATTTGAAATTAAATTAAGGAACGATTAAGCGTAATCAGTAATTGTATTTAGCTACATTTAAAGAAATAATTTTATTTTTATTTATTTAATTATCTTCTCCACACGTTAAAAAAAAAAGAATAAGGGTATATTAGTTCATATTTAAATTAGTTGGTGAATTTGATTACGAAAAATTGGTTTGACCATTTTGAAACGTTGAGTTACAAATGGGTATTTTAGCTCATTTACCCTATAACATGTATCAAATGCACAAAATGTAATATGGTACACCTTAATCGTGTCCAATTGTGTCCCATTGAGTTATCATGTTCGTGCCGTGTTTATCCGTTATTTAATCGTGAATGACATAGTTGGACCCAAATATGTTTTAGTAGACCTAAATATGTTTGAATCGCTTCATAACTTTTTGTGTTTTTTGTCTGCCCGAAATTGCCAACCATTATTAAAGTAGATGTGATAATTTGTGTTGTGTATTGTGTTTGTGCTGCATTTTACTTATTTTTATAAAATTTTATATAGACTCGGACCCGTTTTATTTATTAATCGTGTCTCAAGATGAAATCTAGTCCAAACCCCATTAAATAGCATATCTATCGTGTCTTCATGTGCATCTCTTAGTGTCGACATATATGGAATTCAATCTCAACATTATTATGGGGTCTTCAAGTATTACTGCCGTTAAAAAAACATAAAAAATTGTTAATGCGTAAAAATGACTTTAACTTAGAGTCGGATAAAAGGTTCGGGCCCCAAGTTGTACCCAATAAACACATGGATAATTGAATGCCCAGTCAACGCGGGTTGATTGATAATCGTCAAAGCTGGAGACGATTCTTTCGTCTTGGGCGAGCCTCCGGGTTGTTCTTGGTGATCCTTGGCAAACTTTCTTCCTTGACAAGATCCTCGTCTGGGCGAAGCTCCTCGTCTAGGTGAACTCCTATCTAGGCGAAGCTTCTTGTCTAGGCAAACTGCTGTCCTGATGAAGATCCTCGTATAGGCGAAGCTTTGAGGTGTTCTTGATGATTCTCCGCGATTCTCTTTACTTGGTGAACTCATGTGGCAAGGGAAGACCTGCAAAAAAAGGTAGATCGGGCCCGTGCCCCGTCGCATATGGTTGGGAAAGGGTGCCTACGTATGTCAGTTTAAGAGAATCAGGTCCCACGTAATTTAGGGTTAGTAATAAACGGCGGGTGAATGACGATGTGGTATGACTCGTCAGAAGTGCCGATGTTGGCTGTGAGGGAGTGAACTTTAGCCAAATGGCGAGGGTATTACAGGCGAGGGTGTCGTAGTAGACAACACGGGTGTTGGCGAGCTCGTTGCGGCGAGGGCCTTGACCGACGAGGGAGGTATTCGTTGACCTCGTAGGTGTTGGCGAACTCGTTATGGCGAGGGCCTTAACCACCGAGGGAGGTATTTGTCGATCTCGCCGGTGTCAACAAACTCGTTGTGGCGATGGCCTTGACCGACGAGGAAGGTCTTCGTCAACCTCGCATGTGTTTGCGAACTCGTTGTGGAGAGGGCCTTGACCGATGAGGGAGGTATTTTTCGACCACGTGGGTGTTGGCAAACTCGTTATGGCGAGGGCCTTTCCCGACGAGGGAGGTCTTTGTCAACCTCGCGGGTGTTGGCAAACTCCTTGTGGTGAGGTTCTTAACCGATTAGGGAGGTCTTCGTCAGCTCGTCGAACAACTCCTCTGGTAAACTTAGACTCTCGTCTCTATTCGAACCTTTCCTGGGAGGCTAGGGGAATCTAGAAAACTTCCCGAACCTCCACCCAAGGAGAAGGAAAAATTGTAGAGACAGAAAGTAGCATAGAAAAGCTCTGGAGGAAGCTGCGAATGAGTGTGTTGAAATGAGGAGGGAAAGCCTCCTATGTATAGGAAAACCGATTCCCATTAATTGCACGAATGGGGGTTGCAATTTCTCCTTGCCTGAAGGGCTCGCTCCGGCTCCTTGCCATGGCGAGGGGTTCGTTGGTGCTCCATAGCTCGCCTGTGGTGTCTTTTGGGTGTCCGCGAGCTTGTACGTTGAGTCCCGGGAAATCTAGGGGACTTTCCGAGGATCTTCGTAAGCTTGGATTTCCTCGTCGTGTGGAATAATTGTGAGTTATCCCCTCGTTATAATACGGCGAGGCAGTTCACCATGACGAGGTAGTTCTCCAGGGCGAGGTACCTCGCTAGGAGGTGCCTTTTTGATCAAGGGTTTTGTCTTCTTCGCCTTTTTAGCTTCGGGCCTCGCCAAATGCTTTGGGTCTTGGGCCTTTGGTCTTCGACTTCATCTTTTTAGCTCCAGGCCTCGCCAAATGCTTTGGGTCTTGGGCTTGTGGTTTTCGACTTCGCCTTTTTATCTCCGGGCCTCGCCAAATGTTTTGAGTCGTGGGCTTTTGGTCTTTGTCTTCGTCGGTGGGCTTTGACTTTTTACTAATGAGCTTTGACTTTTGCCATTGAGGCCCTATTTTTTATATGTTCTTAAAAATATACATAACAAGAATATACTAATGCAATTAATAAGAAAGTTGAATACTAATGCCACACATATCCTCATAATTTATAAAAACACAAATTCTCTGGAGCTAACAGGTGTGCTTGCACATTTATTCATTTTGATTGGAGTCGAATTAGTATAAACATTCACTGTTTTAAAATGTAAGATATTAGCTCTGAAATGTTAAGAACGTTTTTATTGGGCTAAGAATTTTTAGATTAACCTAAATTTTGACTTTATAAAGGAAAATCACTTTCTAAGCGTGAATACGCATTAACCTAATCAATGGCATAGTTAGAAATTATGTAACGGGAAGTTATATCTAATATTTTTGCCAAAAAAATATTTTTGAAGGAGTTATATTTAAATTTCACTGAAAATGAAGGGGGTAATTTGAACCCCACTTGGGGTAATTTGAACCCCACTTGACACCTTATTAAAAAAAGAATTGGATCGGCCATTGCCCATAGTTTGTGTTTAGTATATGAAAAGTATCCTTTAATTCAAAAAAATTGTGTATTTTGACCAAATACTTTTTTTCACCTCATCTTATATTACTGGTGTTCATAATTTTAAACTCTACTGTGATATTGCAGAGACACGAGTAAAAATTTTATGTTGTACAATATCGGTACTGTGTCGATTATAGACTTGTGTTTGTAAAGACGTATTTTCACTTTGTACATATAATATTATGTTATGATAGTGAACAATAACAATAAAGGAAGTGCGGAAAAGTAAAAGAGCACCAATACTTTTTGGTAACGCAGTTCGGACTTCCTGTCACTATTTCTGCAGGGCACTCAAACAGTAAATCATATATATGGACCCAATGCATAAACGAATAGATAATATTTTTAAAGATTATTATTAATGCTTTTATCTGGCAAGTTACTGCACAAGCAACACCTATTGGAGATTCTCGAAGATTATTATGAAGCCTTGTACATATTTACATGATGCTCAACCATACCCTTCCATGTACAATAACTTAACATAGTTGACTGGAAATTATTAGCTAGAAACTAGAATAGAGTCATCCAATGACCAATATGGATAAAGGCAAATATGGAAAAGCCTCTCACTCGCAACCACGTAGCCAACTTGCAGGAGTAGGACCACGCTGATTGCTGAAGCAGATATAAATCGGAGGGGTTCAAAGCTACCAAGCCTTGCAGATAGAGTTCGATCATTATTTAAAGCAATTTGTTGACCACTTCGCGGATCGGACCCACCAAAGCATGGCTCCCATGACTGCCGGCTTGCCGTGGAGAGAGCGGCCTACTCGTTGAGGACAAAAAAAGAAAAATTGGCCCCACCGTTGGCCATGCATGCATGCAACGTCGATCGTCCTCTCTATATTAATTGTCACATGGGATATTTGAACTTGTTTTGATTCTTTTGTTAAAGGTCTATGTTATTTATACTAAGTTGGTGAGATTAATGAGGATCCTATATGATTGATAAAGGAAGAGTCAAAGAATTGAAATGAGTTATAATTCACAAGTTGCTTAATTTGCTCGTGTATATTTACCCTCCCTTCGATCTATCTTCATTTTTTTCTTCAAAATATACCATGTATTCTAAAAACACTTAAAATATATCCCTCTATGTGTTATTTAACAAAACTACCTCTATTTTATAATTAATTTCTTCGAAAAATAAAATTTGTCATATTGACAGTTGTTTTTGCTTAGTATATTAATTGAAAAATATATGCTTCTTTTTTTTTTTTTTTGTCGAAAATGAAATAAGAAAGTAATGTAAAAAACAGAGCCCACGGTTATGAATAAGGAACAATTTTAATTTCTCTAAAATATTGAATGTATGTATCGAGTTGCTCACATGATCATTAGAACGGTAAGGGTGCACTGACACAAATGGTCTTCTTTGTTATAATATTGTACGGCTCATGAATATCGTAGGGTTATGCACATTTACTTTTTATCCCTTTCAATTTTTTAGTGTACATAGATATATTTTCCTTTCAAGTTTTAAATATCGACATCGGAAACATCTCTCACGAAGGTGATATAAAACTTGAAAAATCCTATAAGTTTCCACTTTTTTATATACACATTGACAGTGCAATTTCATTCATTCTATCATTTCATATTAAAAGATCATTTTCCCCTAGTTTGCGCAGAGTATGCTATAACTACTTAATGAGTAAGCTGTAAATTGTAAAGAACGCACGATGTTTTGGTTACAAAGTTTGATACTTATCTACTTTGCGGGGCCTTGCCCAGGTTAATCACAATAAACATGATTACAAGATTCTTTTACAATCAATTAAATGTAAAATAACTAAAGTACAGAAACAACGCTAAGGCTGGTTACAACCTGATCTTGAATTCGGTGATAATGCTCCGAATGTGGTGCGCTCCACTGCACAAAACCATCTCTCTTGAGTACATCAGGCATAGCAAGCTACGGTCGCAAAAGTCGTGTGTCAGGTTTTAGCCTTCAAACGATTCCGATGAACGCCGTCGACACCTCTCCCAATGATTTTATTTACGACCAGATTGTGGCTCCAATGTCGGTCACCAATTCTCTTGAGAGAATTTGTCACTGCAAGCTGCGCTCGTTGAAGTCGAATTTCCGCAGTAGCCTTTACTGGTTCCAACGAACGTCGTCGACACCTCTCCGACGATTTTGATTTTGATGATGAACACCAATTCTACGATATTCAGATAACCTAGATGATGGCTAGGTTACTCTTGGAGAGTCGAGCTTTTTGAGGTTTGGTCCCACATTCCTCACATGTGCGGTGCATCCAAACACCTTCAAATGCTCCAGATGAGGTTTCTTCCCTTTCTAGACTTGGTAAGGGGTGCGCTCGCCTAGCGCCTTCGTCGGTAGACGGTTCAGCAAGTAGACCACATGTAGTACTGCTTCTCCCCAGAACCTCGCCGGGACTTGCATGCTCTTCAGCAAACTCCTTGCTGTGTCCATGACGGTCCAGTTTCTTCTGTCCACCACGCCGTTCTGCTGGGGCGTGTATGGTGCGGTGAGGTGTCGCTCTACACCTTTTAAACTAATTAGAACTTTTGCCACAACTTAAACACACCCTCAATGAAGAAAGGAAGAAACGACAATGAAGTGCACACTTTAGTGCATTTTGGTGGGCTTTAATTCAAGCAAAGGAGAATTAAAGTGGGGGAGTATTGGAATGAATGAAATACATGATCAACGTATGCTATTTATAGACTCATGCTTGGTAACAAAATTACCTTCTTACCCTAGAAGCAACTATTAAAATATTAACACTAATCAAAACAACTTGCAGCATGTATGTCATTGCTTACGTTTTAAACTTAGCCTAGGTCATTGCTTACGATTCACAACCTCCTTAAATATAATTTTTGATAAAAAAAAAAAAAAAAAAATTATAATCTAGACCTCTCGTTATGTAATTCTTGATTCCGCTATTGGTTACACAACAGTTATATATGTCGTTCTTTCCATTGCGGGATCTAACCATCAATAGGAACGATGATTGGTGCTGGTGGGACAATCTTTTGAATGGGTAAACAGTCCCATCCAGCTTCTTTGTCGTGAGATACACTAAAATGCTTTGAAACCCAGCTCTCGTCCTTTGACTTCCTTTCTCTCGCTAGTTTTCTTTGGTTCTCTTCAATGGCTTTCTTCACTTCTGTTGCTTTTTCCCAGTCTTTGTTGAGAATTCCTCGACTCACCTCAGTCCATACCATAGCCGACTCACTTGCCCATATTCCCTATCAAATATAAATTGATCAAATTCTTTGTCTAGAGAAATTAAGTTTTTATTATGACTTACCATGCACATGAAATGCATGCTATTTCAATTTATATATTCAAGATAAGTGCGTCGAGCATTGCTTATTAAGTTAAAGCGTTAGTGGCCCCTTTTTCATAAAGGATATGTGCGGTTTTTATAAACAGAAAAAAATTGCCCCAGTTTATGGTTTCCGTGTTGATTTTGCTCATCCCATCTAATTAAAAAATATAATTTCTTTTATGATTTTAGTGTAGATTTGGTCTTTATATTATCAAATTAACATAAAACTATGACAGTTATTTTAGTTTAAAATATGTTATAAAACATTTTGAAATCATTATTTGGTTCAATAGACAAAAATATGTCCGACTTAAAAACCCCTAAATATATTTTAAAACATATTAATTTATTTCTAAATTGGCTAGAAAACATTATTTTTTGCTACGATAGAGGGTCAAAAGGCCAGATTGACTACAAAATCATCTAGAATGGGCCAGTTTTGTTATTTCATGAACAAAGGGGCCTAATTAGTAAATTCATCGTAAAAGAAGTCATTTATCATAGTATCAAATCCACACATTTCTTATAGAGAGAAAATAACGCTGAATGAAACACTTTGTCAGTTAATTTGACGTATTATATTTGTAAAATTTGCAATTCAACCGCTAGATTTTACTACCTTTCATCGGCCAATTGATTCACAAAAGACATTTAAATTGTTGTTCACTCTGAAAAAACAAATGAAATACCATATATATATATATATATATATATATATATATATATATATATATATATATATCACGCTAAACCATTCTTTTTTATCTTAATACATAAAAAAAATATACGTGACGAAAATGTGGTTCAAGGATGAAATTGTAAAAATGGCCAAAGAAAGAAACCTTCCATGGATGTATAAATAGAATACCTTTGGATCCCTAACAATGGGAGTGTTGAGTCCTGAAATGGCCTCTTTTGTATCGTATATAACTCTTGTCTCACCAGTTCTTAGGTCCGTAAGCCTAATCGTCCTGTCATCAAAATTTTATTTTTTGAATTTGCTTAGACGCAATAAGCACATATTTTGCTTAGACACAAAGAGTATTACGAAATAACGACTTACTCGTACAAAATTCCATCGATACTGAAACGTGGCTTCGACGAAGAAGAATGAAAGATCTTTCCTTTGACTGATCTAGGGTTTCCTATGAGACCGAATACAGATGTTCCACCATAGGTTAATTCGGCTTCAAAACCGGTCTCGGAGCAGGTGATTTTCTGTTTGCCTGTCCATTGCAGTCCAGGTGACGGTAAGAGCTTCACTAACATCTTTGGGCTGCTCATGGCATATGTTTCTCCATGTTTGAGGAGCTTCAAGTGCCTTTTTCCACGAAACTCAACTTGGCCAAAACTTCCTATTATAGTAGATGATGAGAAATATTAAATATATATATTCTAAGGATTTGAGATACCTTGTGTGTGTAAAAACTAAAAACTGTACATTATTATAATAAAAAAGAGGCGGTAATATATACCATAATATTTTGCTGATGGAGTTAAGCACCATAAAACTTCAATATTATCTTTTTGATCTGTTGCATGAAAAGCGGTAACTGGCGGGTGATGCGAAACCTGTTGAATTGTTTTGTCAAGAAAAAATATATTTTAAATTAGTATTAGTAATTGATGACGGCACTAAATAAGATTGACTGATGTATATTAATCTGATAAAACGTTATCTAAAATCAGATTATTTACATTGATCTTATTGTGAATTACCAGTAATTACACATAATTATTCTATTAATAATTTAAAATACATTGAATTATGTAAAGTCTTGTCACTGATATTTTTATACATTATTTTTAAGCAGCTTCTGTAGGCACCGCCAATTTACTAGTTATGGAATTGATACAATTTTTTTCCTCCTTCCCTTCTCCTTTTAATAAACAAATAGAAACCCCAAACGAGAGACTTGCTTAGTATTAACTTGTTCAATTAGCTTATTCTAATGACTTCAAAATTTTCAGTTGGATTATTTTATTTGATTATTTGAATTAGTAGTATCATTGAGACTATAGCTTGTGTCAAGTGGGTCGGTTCCGCCCGAGTCTGCCTAATCCACCCAATTAAAAAAAGGAGTTTTGGGCCCGCCCCGCCCGGGTGCTTTGTCAGCTAAGATAGGTATGACCAAAAATATAAGGTCAACATGGGTTACATTTTCTTAGCCCATCACGTTTTTCGCAAAAGAAAAACAGCTTAGCCTGTTCCTAATACCACTGAAGTTTGGCCCGTAGGCCCATTCTATAATATAATGCTATTTCTAATTATATGTATAGATAAAGGTAATAGATTAATGCTTAGTTTAAATGTTTTTAATGGAAAATCTTCCCAGAATATTATTACATAATTTAAGACAGTATCTTACAGTTTCTTCTTACTGTATTGTGTAAAATCATCAAGTCTTAGATTAAACGACAACCACATATTGAAAGTCAATTTTATATGAGATAATACTTAATATATAATTGTATGATCAACGACAGCTTGCACCGACCTGTTGTAGTAGTAGATATAATCATATTATGAGATTATTATTATTATTATTATTTATTATTATTATTATATTTAAGTTCAATGAGAATATTAGTTATCCACTTATGCCTCTTTATCAAAGGTGTTACATGTCACGAATTTTCATGAAAAAACCAACCAATTTTCGCTTGGAGGTGCGAAACGAAAACTTCATTGTTGCGCTGAATTTTTACTATTTTTTGCAAAATTCCATGCGGCAAGTGGTTGGATAATCGAATTTCATTTTTGTGAAGGAATTTCGCGAAAAAAGGTTAGAAATTCGCAAAAACACATATTTTTGGTGGATTTCGGCAACTATACCAATTAATACTAACTATATCTTTGTTCGAGATATGTTCTAAATTTTATTTTGTTGTGATTTTTTTAAAATAAAAAGTCTTGCCATAAGTTCCAAATATATTTTTTATCATAGAAAAAATTCCAAGAAACCAAAAATGATATTTTTCAAAAAAAATTATGGCTGATTTTTTTTTTATTTTATAGTCTTTCTGCCGCAAACATCCTTTAAAGATTAAAATTTATGGACCAACCCAAAAATATCATTAAGCCCTATGCTACGTATTAAACATGCCAAAATGTACTTTTAATTTTTATGTAAAATCTGATTAACTACTATCCATTCAAAAAAAAAAAATCTAAAACTAAAACTGATTAACTACGAGGAATGATTACAATTTACAAGTTTTTATATTTCCTTATTACGATCATGGAAGTAAGAGTATCCAAATTAAACTCCAAATTTTTTTTACTGTGATCAATGTACCCAAATGAAATAAAAAGTGCGATCAGACAATTCCGTGTACTCAACCCCTCTGTTATTTTTCACTTTACTTTTTGATATAGGCGCAAACTACACCGCTAAGGCCGACTTTGATTGTTGATTCGACGCACGAATACCCAATCAAATTCCTTCTGAAAACCCGTTGATTCAACAATGAATACCAGATTTTTGGGCAACAAAATCGAATTCTCAAGAACACGAAATTGGGGAAAAACACAAGGTTTTTTTCTTAATCCAAAAGCTGATGTCAAAATACATCAGTGAGGCTTAAATACCTCATCCCAAATGAAACCCTAAGGCAACTAAGAGTCAAAAACTAAACTAACAATAAAAAAGGGTAAAAACGTCAAACTGTGCACAGAATTAAAACCCGCAAAAAAACACACTAAAATGATAAAACTGTGTATATATTTTGACTTCTCCGAGTAGATAACTTCCGCAGCTTCGAATCAATACGTAGAACGCAGAAAACGGACACCCGAGTAAAGAGATATGATGGTTCAAAGTCGAGCAAGCTGGTATGCATCATCTCTGCATCTTTCCCTCCGGGCTGGAGAGAATTTGTCCTCGAAGTCTTGGTGTCGTCTTCTGAATAGTCATCATGGAAAAGAATGAGATGCTTCACGTTGAATACGTCAACGGTGCGGATGTGGCTTGGGAGCTTAAGACGGTAGGCATTGGCGTTGATTTTCTCAACGATCTCCACTGGTCCGATCTTCTTGGCTGCAAGCTTGTTGTAATCACCGGTTAAGAAGCGTTCCTTGGTGAGGACAGCCCACAAAAAATCACCGACCTCAAACTCCACGTGACGGCGGCACTGGTCGGCATGAGCCTTGTAACGAGCATTAGCGGTGGAGAGGTTGTCGCGTACCGTCTTGTGGACGTCTAGCAGTCCCGCGACAAAATCAGCGGCTTTCCCGTGCATCTTCTCCGTGCTCGGTATAGGAATGAGATCCAAAGGGCCACGTGGTTGAGCGGAATAAACAATTTGAAAAGGGATGAAACTTGTGCTCCAATTGATGGCATGGTTGTGAGGAAACTCGGCTTGGCTAAGCTTTTGGTCCCATCCTCTTGGGTGATCGCCGACGAGGCAACGAAGTAGATTACCAAGGGAGCGATTGACTACCTCGGTTTGTCCGTCAGTTTGGGGATGATAAGCGCTACTAAAATCAAGCTTTGTATTAACCATTTTCCACAAGCTCCGCCAAAAGTGGCTGATGAACCGTGTATCACGATCGGACACAATCGATGCCGGAAGTCCATGAAGACGATAAACTTCGCGGAAGAACAATTGAGCAACATTAACGGAATCTGTGGTCTTCTTACATGGGAGAAAATGTACCATTTTAGAGAAACGATCGACTACAACAAAGATCGAGTCGTTACCTCGCTGAGTCCGCGGCAATCCTAGCACGAAGTCCATGCTAATGTCGGTCCATGGCCGAGATGGAACAGGCAGCGGCATGTAAATTCCCGCATTGTTCGCACCGCCCTTGGAAACATGACAAATACGGCACCGCTGCACATACCGGTGAACTTTGCTACGCATACCTGGCCAAAAGTAAGAAGATTGAACAAGTTTCAGCGTCCGATCTCGTCCAATGTGTCCCTCGCCATGTAACTCCTGTATAATTTGTAGACGCAAGCTGCATTCCAGGACACACAATTGATTTCCGCGGAAAAGGAAACCGTTGTGTAGGAGAAAGTCCGAACGCTTGCCGGTTTGGACATCGGCGAGGATAGTCGAGAAATACGGGTCAGAAGGGAACAAGTCTTTGAACGGCTCAAACCCAGGCACCTCGACTCTCATGGTGAGCAATAGACTGGTCCGACGTCTAAGGGCATCGGCAACACGGTTGGTAACACCCGCTTTGTGCTTCACAACAAATGTGAACCCTTCGAGGAAAGAAATTCCCCTCGCATGATGAGCAGACACTTTGTCTTGGCGATGAAGGTATCGGAGAGAATCATGGTCGGTGTAGAGCACAAATTCGCGGTGAAATAGATAATGTCTCCAATGTTTAACGGATTGAACGACAGCGCAGAACTCTACGTCATAGGTGTTGTAATTAAGCCGCGCACCGGAGATCTTCTCGCTAAAATACGCCACGGGTCGACCGCTTTGACTAAGAACAGCCCCTATACCCGTCTTTGAGGCGTCTTGTGTGAAGCTCGAACGGTCGTGAAAAATCTGGAAGTACTAAAATAGGCGCAGTAGTGAACTGTTCCTTAATCCGCTGAAAAGCCGCATCGGCATCGCTTGTCCACTCGAACTGAGTACCGCGTATACAATCCATGATTGGTGCCATGATCTCGCTAAAATGGGAGACGAAACGACGATAAAACAAAGCGAGACCGTGGAAGCTTCGCACCTCTGTGATTGACTTCGGCCTAGGCCAATTTCGAACCACCTCAACTTTTGCTTCGTCGAACTGTAACCCGTCACCAGAAATAACATAGCCGAGGAATAAGACTTTCGGCGTCATGAACACACACTTCTTCACCGCGGCATAAAACTGGTCTTTTCGTAGCGCTTTGAGCACTTCTCGCACATGCTCAAGGTGTGTGTCAGGGTCGGCGCTATAAATCAGAATATCGTCGAAGTACACAACGACAAAACGGCCAATGAAAGGGCGCAAAAGCTGATTCATTACTCGCATAAAAGTGCTTGGGGCATTTGACAAACCGAATGGCATCACCATCCACTCGTACAGCCCCTCGCGTGTTTTAAACGCTGATTTTCCACTCGTCTCCGGGCCGCATACAAATCTGATAATACTCGCTCTTCAAGTCCAACCGTAAAAAGATTTTGGCGCCGCTAATCTGATCCAACAAATCCTCAAGACGGGGAATGGGAAAACGATACCTCACGGTGATTTTATTCACTGCTCGGCTGTCCACTCACATACGCCAAGACCCATCATTCTTTGGCGTTAACAAAGCCGGAACCGTTATAGGACTCATGCTCTCTCGTATGTTTCCTTTCGCAAGAAGCTCTTCGACTTGTCGCTGTAGCTCTTCGTGCTCGCTCGGACTCATCCTATAGTGCGGTCGGTGAGGAAGGGCTGCTCCCGGCTCTAGATCAATATGGTGTTGGATATCTCGGAGAGGTGGAAGTCCGTCAGGGAGATCCTCGGGGAATACATCTCGAAACTCAGCCAATAACGGAGGGAACAAGGCTGTCTTTGGTAATTTCTTTCCCGAGAAGCATATAAACCATCTCGGAAGTCTTCATCTCCTCTCCGAACTGTGCTATCGTCAATAAACTAGAGTTTGTGCCGCTGCTCGGCGCTGATTTTTCTGCTACAGTCCTCTCGACGGGCTTGCTCGGCACTAGAACGATCTTTACTCCTTCGAGCACAAAACTATAGGAGTGTGTTTGACCATCGTGAGTCACCTTCCTGTCAAATTGCCACGGCCTCCCGAGCAAAAGGTGACAAGCATCCATATTCACAACATCACACCATATTTCATCTCGGTACTTTGTACCCACTATAAATAAAATCAAAGCGCGTTTTGAAACCGTTACCTCGCCGCCTCGTTTCAGCCACGCGAGCTTGTACGGTTTCGGATGTTGCTCGGTTTAAACATTCAATTTCTGCACCGCTTCCTATGAAACAATGTTCTCGCAAGTCCCGGCGTCAATGACGAATCTATACACCTTGCCAAGAATGGTGCACGCCAATTGAAAAATGTTTTTCCGCAACCAATCTTCTTCGGGTGCTTTAGGTGTTAAACACGCTCGTCGCACAACCAAAGATAAGCCTACATCTCCCTCAATGAACTATTCATCATACACGTCTTCATCATATACGGGCTGCTCATATTCTTCCACGTCCTCGCTGCGATCTTCGATAATTAGAGCTCTTTTCCCGCTTTTCTTGCAATCGACTTGACGATGTCCGAGTTCCCCACAAGTAAAGCACTTTACGGTGCTCGAACTCGCTCCACGCACAAAACTTGGGGCTGTTTGCTTGTTAGGGACAGATCTGGTCGCTATACTATGTGGTGCGGTGTTTCCGGTCAAGTCCGATCCCGTGCTAGCAAACGGATTGACGAAAGGAGTTGTGTTGTTGCGACGCGACTGTTTTTCCACCTGAAGGGCTCTCTGAAAAGCCGCTGAAACGGAAACTGGATCAAACATGTTTACCGTTTCTTGAATCTGAAATTTCAGCCCGCCAATATATCTCGCGCAAGTTGGTCCTTTCGTTTCCTGCACTTCGTTCCTCGCTAATAATTGATAAAAATCTGAATTATACTCCTCAACCGTTCGAGTTCCTTGTCAAAGATTTTGCAATCGTTGGTACATTACCCGTTGATAATTGTAGGGGAGAAACGCTGATTGGAGGTGCTTCTTCGTCTTCTCCCACGACGCGATCTTTGGCTTCCCTATCCGATTCTGGGTGAGTTTCAATTGCTGCCACCAAGCCAGTGCACGCCCTCTAAATCTCGTCGCAATTAACGCGACTTTCATCGGGAACTCCTCGAAATTCCAGAATTTCTTCAACCGTCGAGAGCCAATCGAGAAACTCCTCCGCTTGAAGACCTTTGTGAAATTCTGGAATATCGGTTTTAATTCCGGACTCCCACCTCCGATCGTCTCCTTCATAGTTCCGCTGCGATCGGCGTCGGCTCAACGGTTGTTCATCGAGCAACTCTTCGTCTTCTAACGAATCTGTCATGGATCCTTGTGGGCGACGGTCTCGTTGCTGCACACCTAAGAGGGAAGCCATCCTCTCCGTGATCGTCTCCACCATCTGCTCTGTGCGGTCGTCAAGAATTCTTGCAACCCGTTCTTCGAGTCGATTTACATCATCCCTCTCAAAGATCTTGTCCAAACGCTGACTCCGTTGAACACTCCGTCGCGGCGGCATCGTCACGATCGTAAGGCTCTGATACCAAACTGATGTAGGCGCAAACTACACCGCTAAGACCGACTTTGATTGTTGATTCGACGCACGAATACCCAATCAAAATCCTTCCGAAAACTTGTTGATTCAACAATGAATACCAGATTTTTGGGCAACAAAATCGAATTCTCAAGAACACGAAATTGGGGAAAAACACAAGGTTTTTTTCTTAACCCAAAAGCTGCTGTCAAAATACATCAGTGAGGCTTAAATACCTCATCCCAAATGAAACCCTAACGCAACCAAGAGTCAAAAACTAAACTGACAATAAAAAAGGGTAAAAACGTCAAACTGCGCACAGAATTAAAACCCGCACAAAACACACTAAAATGATAAAATTGTGTATATCTTTTGACTTCTCCGAGTAGATAACTTCCCTAGCTTCGAATCAATACGTAGAACGCAGAAAACGGACACCCGGGTAAAGAGATATGATGGTTCAAAGTCGAGCAGGCTGGTATGCATCAGCTCTGCATCACTTTTTAACCACATGTACCTAATAGCCAAAACAGCCTACAACGCTTAGTCAATGAAACGACAACTCGACACAACTATCTAGTCGTATACTATTATTCATTTGCGTATTTCGCACACCATAAAAAGAACTTGGGTACTATCCTCTAGTTGACTACAACTTAATTTTTTTCCTCAATTGGCTCTTATTTGTTTGATCTTATTAATTTACTTGAGAGATGTGGTACCTGCTCAAGCATAACATTTAAAGTACCCCTTGAAATGTGATGGGTTTCGCCGAGAATCGGGTTATAAGGAGCAGTGCCAAATATCATAGGCTGTGCGGTAGAGATACACCATGCTAACACAGCTATGAACCTCTCTGCTGGATTCTCGCCATTGTTGCATCCTCGAAGCACATCACTCTTGATTGAGTAAACCGTCTCACCATACAGCTGCAGATGTGATTTCGGAATGTTGAAATGTGCAGGCAGCTATACACAATACAATTTTGGGATTATTCATAGAGCAGTGCCTAGAATGTAACATATGTAATTTTTTAGTAAATTATATTAGCTAAACATATAATTTTTTTTTATTAACATATATACTCATGTTTAACTTATCGTAGCTTCAATGTACTCAACTTCTACTTTACTATGGTTTCAATTCGTTTCATTCACTTTTCACCATTTTCCATTGAGTTTCCCAGTAGCGCTGCTGTCGTTGACGATAGAGGCTGCTGTGTTGCCCTATTGCTGCCGCCGATTATGGTTCTTTCACGTGAATGAATCGGAGGAAGAGATCAAGAGAGAAAATGATACGAAGAAAAATGGATAAAAATTTGGGTTGCAAAATAACGTAAATTTTGTGACACTATCATTAAGAAAAAGTGGACAGAATGATTTGAAACCATAATAAGGTTGAAATTTAGTACATTGAAGTGTATAATAAAGATGAACTTGAAAAACTTTAAATTTACAGGACTCTAATTAAGTACAACTTAAATATATATTTAACTATTCACTCAATTAATAGGGAGTGTAGTGTAGTTATATCTTATAGGGAATCCAATAACGGTTTGCAATACAAGAACGAGGGCACTCAGTTTGCATATTAATTACAATTTTTTTTACAAGTCTATCTTAAATATTGGTTAAAATTAAAAATTAGTTGATAAATTAAAACTAGGGAAACTTAAAAAAAAAAAAAAAACGTTAAAAGGGTACTATGAGTTTTGCGGGTGACACACCATAACATACTAAAAATATAAAGAAACAAAATGAATACTTAGAGTTCATAAAATTAAATATTATAGGGTAATTTTGACACCTACTGCATTGAATTATATCATCCAATGATGACTAAAAGAACTCAAATTACCGCAAAACAATAAACATAGATTCATAACTGAACTTGTAAAAAATATGTATTATTTTTAATTTACTCCTCTAATTCTAATAGCGCTAATTATTTTTAACATAACGACCAAATGGAATGGAAGAAAAACCTAATAGAAGTGAGGAACATCAAGGTTTATAAGAACTTGCCTGGATCATAGTCAAATCCGATCCTATCCGTACATTTCGAACGAGACTAAGAATCCGTTGCATGATATTTGGAGGTCTATAATCACTGCTCGAATCTCCGTTTGATGCGAAAAAGGGCTTTGTCAACACAATTTCAGTGTCCTTTTTCTTCTCGTCTTCCTGCACACGACACATAATTTACTATTAGTTTTACACAAACATTCCTAAAAAACCGACGTGCATAGTGAAAATACCAAAGTTACACAGCTGTTTCCAAGATGATTCGACAAAAAAGGATCGTTCAAACATCAGTTACGGGGGAGAAACTATAACATTTTAACATTTCATGATCGATAAATGAGAAAAAAAATAAAAATAAACTAAGAAATTGAAACACAAAAGAGTATTTTGAGATATGTTTGAGGTATGGAGCTCAAAGCTTTAAAAATGAGAATACGCACCATGGCGAAAGAAGCAAAGTTGTTCTGTATTCTTATTGATATAAGGTTTGATTTTCGGGTTTATGAGTTTGAATATGAGATCGCTGAAATTTAAAGGTGTTGAATTGGATTTCACATTTAAGAATGAATATGGCTTCCTTGCATGCGCATGTTTTTAGTGTTTTATTTATAGAAAATATAGTTGAGGCAGTAGTGTTAGTTGAGGTATTAATTAGATTTTAAGGAAATATTTTAAAACTTTTTGGAGTCAATCTTTCTCATTCTATGAGTAATTTTTTTTTTTTTTTATATACAATGGTCCTTCAAAAATGAAACTGGCGCTAATGGTCCCTCCGTTTTATGCTATGACGGTCTTTCTTAGTTAGTTTTGACTGACATGTACATGATATTATATATAAAAAAAATATGTTATTTTATATATATTGAGAGATAAATTCGATTAATATAGTCATTTTTAACCATTAAAACTTTCACAATGTCATTTAACCCCTAAATTATAATATGGTAACCTATTTACCGTTTAAAAATACATACATATATATATATATATATATATATATATATATTTGTACTTTTTTTAAGACAAATTTACCCTTGAAGAATTATAAAGTTTCAATTTTCACCACTAATCCTTTCCGGGTACAAGTTGAATAGCGTATGTGGCCTAGGTGAACTAAATTTTGAGGTCCTCGACCAAATAGTTCATTGGATTTTTGGTGCAAAAAACTGCTATGATCATTTAAAAGTATGAGCCTAATTATCATCATCATCAAAAATGCATTATGATTTATGAGTATAAAAATTACCCAAAGGTCTCAAACTGTTCTTAAAAAAGAAAGAAAAAAATGAAGAGTTTCTGACTCCTGTTTGCAATACTCAACTGTGACGACATGTAACATATCACATGTCATCAAATTCCTCTCTACAACTCTCGTACTCAAGATAAGGTACACATAAAAAATCTATATATATATAAAAGCAAAATAACTTCACGTTTAAAAAACGGTGGTTTTTTACTCCATTCTGTTTTCTCCTTTTTTTGAATTTTTTTTAATTAAAAACAAAAAACTCGCTCGACGTGTTGCTTCAAATTCGCGTTGGAAGAGAAGCATCTCCTCTCTCCCTAGAATCATCCTTCGTCGTCTCCCTTAAAAAAACAAAAAGATCGTCCCATTTGAAGAGAAGCATCTCAAATCGTTCCTCTTCGAAAGAGAGGCGTGTCTCCTCATTCTTCCTAAGCGATTCTTGGAATCACGTGAACGGTTATTCTCCACGAAGCCATTTCTTCTCCTTGATTCAGAGAGGCTTCTCTGTGTGGTTTGATTTGAAGAATCGATGTACCAGAAGAAGCCTCTCTTGCCTTTTGTTCTCTGCTGCGACTACCACGGCGTCGTCGACAGTGTCGCCGTCAAGGTCTGCTCCTTCGAAGGCTTCGCGACATTCGCCCACTTCATTCTTCTTCGATCTCCATCATAGTTCGTGGAAGATCGAGACGGTAATGTATCTAAACGATTTTTTATCGGACACCGTGCATCACGTTTCCTTCTAGAGTTCCTTGGAGGTTCATCCCTCTCTCCGTTTCGCTTCTTCTCCCAGTTGCCATTTAAGTCTTTTTCCTTCTCTCTTAGCAGAGATTTCGTTCCGAAGGATTTCAATTGTGGTTAGTTGGGGTTGAATCGAGTTTTTGTTTTTTGGTCGCTTTGTGAGGTTTCTGATCGGAATTTGGTTTCATTTGTTTTTGCCTGTTCACTTTCGATTTGATTTGGTTGAAGAGTTTTCGTATCTCTGTTTCTGCTTCGCTTTCGACGAGAATGTCGGGGCCGTTGGACATTTCGCAAGGCCATGTGAGTGTTTCTTTATTCTGTTCTTTTTGTGGATGCTTTTTTTCTTCTTTTGTTTGGTAGGTTTGGTGCTAGATTATGACTTTAAAATTTGGATTTAAATAGATTATTCACTTTTAATTGAGACAAATTCGAAAGAAAAAAAATTATGCTATCTCCAATGTAATACTGGAAAACTGAATATTTCCATTTTCATCCATGTTTATCATAGGAAATTGACTTGCAACGAAAGATACGATAAAAACACTTTTGTTTGCTTTTGGATTGATTGGTGAAGTTTCTGATTTGAATGTGGTTTCATCTGTTCGTTGCAGTTTGCTTTCGATTTTCTTTGATTGGAGCATTTTTGCATCTTGGTTTATGCTTTCCCTCAGACGAAAATGTCGGGGCCTCTGTACTGTTTCACGAGGCCATGTGCGTGTTTCGTGAGGCCAAATCGTTAGTTAGTTTTTCTCAAAACTTCAAGAATTAACCATCTCTGCCTTTCCCCCTCCTCGGCTGTACGTTGGGCCAGATAACTACGGAGTTTCCTAAATGTTGGCTAAAGCTTGACTATTTTGTTGATTCTTATGTCTATGATTTAGACGCATGCTCTCCCACTGCCATTGGTAGAAAATGATGCAAGTCCCATGGCCACCCGTTGACACCAAAACCGATTGACGAAGTCGAACAGACGTGACCCAGGCGAGACCCACATTAACTAAAGTTTTACTTTCTTATCTTTAAAATATACGTTGAATTTATATATTTGAGATCAAAAGGTTGCAAAATGAAGTTCGAATATGATATGTGTTGTTTTACGACTTTGGGTAATAGTTTACAGAGAAATTCTACAACTCTGTGAATGTGGAGCTTTTTTGCCTATATTTTGTTTGATAAAATTTCTAATTAAAGATTTGTAGGATAACATTACATGTGTAGCCTTATAGTTATTTGCTTTGACGTGTTGAATCTGTTATGTGATATCTCTATCTTTCCGCCACAGATTTAAGTTCTAAAGTTCGACTTGAGTTTTAAGGTTAGTAGATATTGTTCGTTTTGAAATTTAGAATTATTGATTGAATTATGCTGAGGAGAAAGTTTTCAAACTTTTAAGTATATAATATTAGTTATATATGTGGTTATTATTAAATTCCAAATCACTGCTGGTCTGGAATACATAAATAAAGTTTTGATTCATGGACGACATTTAATAATTATCTGATATGTTTTGTTTAATTGTGCACATGGAGACAGAGTTTACGTGCATGAAGCTTATCAACCGCCTGTTCATACCATGAATTGTAAGTATTAAAACTACATTTTTTTACATAACAATGATAAGCTCATTTATTTGGGTATTTGTGAATGTGAGATATGTCACTGAAGTATTAACTCAGCGAATAAACTATTTAAATGTAGTTTTAATTTCTTCATTTATATATATATATATATTTTTTAATCATAATTAAAATTTATAATGATCATTTACATTGATCACAACGGAAAACTCAATGCATATATTTATACATTACCTTATATAGGTATTAGGTCGTGAATATGAGCAGTAATGAAATTTTGTAACTGGCTTATTGATTTGTTGCTTTTCAGAAACGTGTAAAAAATTATAACTTTTCATTTATATTTTTGCTTTGTTGATTTAATGATGCAGGATCAAATTCATTATCGATTACCTAAACTTCATAGATAAGACGTTATAGAGTTTGTCTGAGTTGTTTGACAAACATATTTTAGTAAATGAGAAAGGTAATTACTAACATATATCTTAATCAGTAAAAATAACTACAACTTTATTAGTATCTCTAATTGAGTAACATGAATTATGGGGTGCTCGGTTCTTGGTTATAAATTTGTTTTTCTATTTATAGCTTTTTAAACTATGTTGGAGGTTTGTAGTTGTATAAACTTTGAGACATGTGTGATTTTATTAAAAAGTAAGGAATCATTAGGGTATAGCGTAAACAATTTGCATCAGGGCATTGGAAGAGAGACTCTATTAGAGTTGGACTTGGTGTTGACATTGTACTGTTTTGTTAGGTAAACTATAAGAAACTATGCCAAGGCTATTGAGATAATTAAAGATTGATTTGCAATTTGAAACTGTAGTCTGCAAGATTTAAATAATATCTTACAAACTCTTAAGAAAATATTTTTCTAACTACTAATTTATGATTACATTACTGTCTCATATTTGAATGTAGAATAATTATATTTGTGGCTGCATTGAAAAACTAACAGTGATAAATATTTGTGTCAGTCTCCTGAATAGCGGTGTCCGCCTGTCCGATGGTGACTCACCGATTTATATCTCCAAATACTCCAACTTCTTCTCTAACTCCCCTTTTTATTTTTCTCAAGAAATTAGAAGAGAGGAAAACTGGTGTGAAATTGCCTTATGGTAAAAGCATTTTCATTTATTTTTCTTCTTCTAGATTTTAAGCATTCTCTAGGTACTTTTCTTGTGTTTGATTTAGATTCTTATCCTCTTCGTTTATATAACTTTTGTTATACCTCATACCTGTAGTGGTATTTCACACTAATTTCTTTCCAAAACAGTGAGAGAAAGGCAAAAAAATTTGTAGCATTGCAGAATTACCAATGCGAAATATTTATCCCGAGTCTATGACGTTTGATCAAATCATGTCGATGAAAGTTTTGAGTAGTTATTTTTATTGAGTAAATTTTATTTTTTTAAGTCCAGAACTAAGGGAGCAAGAAGGTTTAGCTATAAGGTGTTTATATCATTGGATTTTATTGTATGGTTAGTGTTAATGTGGCCTTTTTTAATAGCTCTCAAGTTGAATTTTCAAATATGATGAAGCGTTATGGTTCCGCACTAACGTCGTCATCGTTGCGTCTCAGGGATTCTGCTTCTACACCGTCAAGCTTCTCTATTCTTACTAACTTGGAGACGCTCGGTTAATCGTTGAGAATGACTATATCAAGGTGGGTACTCCTTTAGATTTCAGTCATTCTATGATGTGCTTAGTTTGCCATTTGGGCTTCAGTTTCTTGAAGATGAACTACTGACATTACTGATAAAACGTTCATGTAAACTTAATATTCTAAGTCTAAATGTCTAATCCTTTCTGATTCGGTTGTCCATGATTTTTTCTTTGTTCCTTTTTGTAATTAGATATAAGAATTTGAGTATCATTTTTCTTTTATGCAATAGATTAAAGTGATATGGCAAAATTTAGGAACAATCATTTATTGTTTAAGAAATACTATATATTTAAAATATTTTATATACTAAAAATATTGAGATAAAATAAAAAGATAATATTGCAAAAAAAAAAAAAAAAAAACTACCCATTATTAGTATTTTTAGACACAATGGTTAATTTTTTTAAAAAAATTGACACAAAATGAGTATTTGCACGAAATACCCATTTATATATCATATTATAAAACAAGTTTTTTTTTACTCTACACCTATTTAACTTTTGTTATTTTCTGTGCACAATTTTAGCTGTTAAAACATATGAATTAATGTGAAATGTACAAAAAATCTTTATTTGCAAACCAAATCATCAACTCTATAACTAATTTCTTTATAACTAATTTCTTTTCATGTTACTGCATTTTAATAGAATAAAAATAAAACCATTCGTACATTAGTTATAAACGATGGCTTTGTTTTATTCTTAACATATTGAACTTTTGTTATTATATGAATAAAATTGATAGGTTTTCCCATCAACGTTTATTAAAAAAATTATCAGTTAAACAAATTTTCTTATAAAAACTTTGGTTACATTATTCTATTTTTAAATGTCCAATTTTAAGGATAATATTGTGATTTAATTTATAAATAACGCTTTTGAATATATATATTTAATAATAAAAATGGATAATAATGTTAAATAACAATTGTTAAATTCCATTTGTATGTTCAAAAGTATGTTGCATAAGAATATAAATAAATTTTAGCAACACTATAATAAAAAATAGATGCGACAAATTGTATCCATCTTCGACATATTTTTTTCTAATATAAAAAAATTCAGAAAAAAGAGAAAATAGAACGTGGTTAAAACGGTAATTTTAACGTCTGTATTTATTTTATTTATTTATATATATATATATAGAATTGTATGCCACCGCGTTCGCGCGGTGCCGGTCCACTAGTAAAAATAAAAAGACAATAAAACTACTCAAGTTGTACTCAATTGTGGCACCTTGTACCCTACTATATGTCGTCGAATTACTCTGAAACCCTCGTACTCTGGTCTCTCCAACCAACACCACTTTCGTGCACTCGAGATTTCATTCTCAATGCATGTTAAACTTGTTAATCATCTCCGTTTCAAGGTTGAATCTGAAGTTTTTGCTTGGTCTAAATTCAACTGGGAAATACATTACGCTTCAAATTTTGACCAATAAAAACGACATGGGATTGAAGTAAAAATAACGATAAAAGTACTTAAAGTCTACAAAATTAAAAAGATGCATATTTTCGTCAATTTTTTTTAACGGGCATTAGTCAAATGTCACGTGGTACGATAAATATTGAATTTTTTTTTTGAAGCGACTCACCCCAATGGACTAAGTATATGCCTTATAATAATATCCAAATTTATTATGTTCGCTCGTAAATGATTAATAAAAAAAATTTAATTTAAAAATAATATTTAGTACTTGGTCCCCTATTAAAGATTAGCACATGTTTTTTTAGATGATTAATTTTTCTCTCTTATTTTAAAATTATAATATTGTCATTGGCGTACATATTTAATCAATTTGATGCCACATGTTAAACGTGAACGGATCATCATATATGTTGCTTGCTTCGATATGAGTCGGTCAAGTCTTCAATATTTTATTCGCCAATATTTCTTATTTCTTATGTTGGAATAATACAAGGGACATGGTTGATACTTGATAGACATTTAATTATATTAAAGGCTAGTTTTAATATGATGTCGGATTGTCGGTGAATTTTAAACGTGATGAATTGGGATTGAGAATGGTCACATGGATTAACATGGCCTAGCAATTGCATGTAGTCGTTTTGGTATTTAATGACCATAGGTAGTAGGTACCAGTATGAAGGCCATGCACTAGCTAGTTGAGTGGTGTTATAACTGCGGGTAGAGCAGCACATTTCCGTCGCCGACCAGCACCGCGACTCGTCGTGGTGGTTTCCGGCGCGTCGCGACGCGTCGCGATTCCGAGCTTCAGGTCGCGACGAGTCGCGACTCCCCCCCTCTCTCTCTCCCACCCACGCTCTCTCTCTCTCCGTCTCACATAACTCTCTCTCCCGCTCTCTCGCGACGCGCCGCGACGCCACACGCCGCGACGCGTCGCGACGCCAAATCTCGCGGTTTCGGCGACCGAGTCGCGACGTGCCGCGGCGGTGGAATGTGCAGCTCTAACTGCGGGAAAGAGAAGTCTATTCCAAGGTTCAACTTACCGAACTTGTCGATAAATCGCTTGTCGTTATCGATGGATTAATCGATAACTTATCGGATTATCGACGGAAAACTAATAATACTGTAGCTAACCGATTACCGATCTTTTCGATGATTATCGACGGATTATCGACACTTATTGAGGATTATCGATGAAAAATCACTAAAATATTTATAAGAATATATTTACTAAGTTTATAATGTTAATAAAACATCAAAAATATTAAAAATAAAATCATTTCATACTTAAACATAGGTAAATAAAATATAGTCTCACTCTCACATATGTAAATAAAATCATCGAAAAGTACAAAATTTCTTGAAAAATACATATTTTTGTTATTTTTTAAGATGTTTGCCGATTTTCGGCAAAAATCATGGAAAAGTACTGGCATGACCGTCTTACCAATAACTACCGGCAAGACGGATAATCGAAGATTATCAAAGATAAGCATGAAAAAGTCGAACCTTGGTCTATTCTATTTCTAAATAACGTCATGATTATTTTTTCTATTAATGGAAAGCAATTGAATATGGATTGGTCCGTGTGGGCTCAGCTTGGGCTCAATCTGTAGAAGACGTTTTCAAAGGCGCTCCTGCAAGCGTCTTGGGAGGCGCATTAATGGAGACGAGGGTATATTGGAACGAAAGAAAAACATAACGTTTGAACTCGGTGGCAAATTAATGAGTGAATGAATATGTTGATGGCGTTCATGTTTATTTTTTATTCGATGTTGGTATTTGTTACGAGAATTTTTCCGAGCAAAGAAAAATTAAAACCCAGCTAAAAAAAATGCAACTGAGAAACCAAAAAGCCCGCAAAAATGACCCGGCCCACCACAAAAAAGCCAGCGAGACACGGCCCAAGAAGTCAACCAGACTCGACCGGAAAAAAATTGGTAGAAAATTTGGTACTTTTACTGCTAAAGAGCATCGTGCCATCGCGTCAACGCGCCAAACAATATTCAAATTGTTCAAGGGCCCGGGAAAGTTATTAATAATTTCCCGTAGACCTCTGGACCTTCCTATAAATAGGAACTTCATTGCAATCAAATAGTAACTTGAATTAACTTAACAAGAACTCACAACAACTCATATCGACTCAGATCAACTTACAAAAACACTCTCTATATCTATATAGCTATGTTTTCTCTCTTATATTTATATCCGGTTTAAATACCCGACTAACGTTGAAGCGGAGGAGCTGGTAGGTAGTCAGAGATAGAGATGGTGAAGCTACCCACAGACAAGGCGTCGGAAGAATCCCCGACTCCCCAAAAAAACAGGCGGAGAAGCTACCTCGAGAGAAGGCAACGGAGGAATCCCCGACTCCCAAAGATAAAGGCGAATAATCTAGCTGAAGAAGAGACACCGGATGTCTCCCCGACTCTCCAAAGCTAGGAAGATCGAGGTCCGAGCATCGACCAACCCCCCTTCTCCACTGTCAACTCTCGGTTTGCCAAGGCAAGCCCAGGAATGTATCTCTAAACACACTTTGAACTAAGTGATGACCTGATCCCAGTAAAATGGTTACGTAGGCAGCCTCACTATAAGTAACAAGGTGCGGCATCATATATCATCATCCCCCCGACTCCTCCAGAGACCAAGCCCCAAGCCCAAGAAAAGTCAACAAACGGTGATGGACCCGGCCCATTATCGAGACATGGGCCACTACAGTGTTTGATGCATTTTTCGGCATGAAAATTTTGGCGCTAGAAGGAGGGGCTCCTGACAAGTTCAAGCCTCGAGTCCTTACCAACAACCTCTAGCTTTGCTCAGTCAAATCAAAATTTATCTCGTTCACTTCAACGAACTCGAATATGTCAGTCAACCTATCAAATAAAATTACTGACGGCCCCACCGAGGACGCCGTCTAAAGCGCCGAAGCACATAATCCAGCTCAAAACCATCCAATGAAAAATGCTCACTCAGATGTCGCGGAGGAAGAAAGAGACCCGTGAATGTCGCGACTAGAGAACGCTCTGTTTTGACTAACAAGGTTAGTCTCAAGACGCCTCAGGATTGACGCCAACATTGAAGAAGTCCTCAGCAAAGACGAACACCAAGAAGAAGTGGATCCAGAGCCGACAATAAGAAGTGATCCTGAGATGCTAGGACTGTTGGAAATCACGTCTCGGATTCCTCTTATTATCACGATTTATACCTCCGAACCGTTAGGGTAACATTTAAAAAATTATTTTAAAGCGGAAAAACTTGTTATCCTTAACAACGGTCCGAATATCGGATAATGACCATATCCCAAGATCTGATAAATATTATGTAATTTAATATTCATAAATCATTATTAATAAACTAGTCATAATAGGAAATCAATAGAAAGCAGTAAATGTTTGCATTTATTAACCCAATGCATAAGGCCGTACCTCGTTTGACGATTTCCGGCTGCGCGCTCTGAATCGGGCAGGGCTCCGCCGGTGCTGAGGGAAACTCCCGTGATCTTCCGGGATATTCTCCTGGAATCCTCGTACCGAAGCGTGGGCTTCGCCGGCAGGACTCCGTCGCAAAATCTTAACTGATGGTTCTTTTTAAGCTTCCGGAGAAATAGTCTCCTAAGCCGAACCAGAAGAAGGAGATCATAGAGAAAATTCGCAGACCCTGAGGAAGAGGGAGAGTTCGATTTTTTCTCTGGGGAAAGGTGTGAAAAATGTGTAGAATGAGCCTCCTATTTATAGGCATAAAACCGTAACCGAATTGAAGAATTTTCCTCCCTATTTTCGAATTCTATTAATTAAATATAATTAATTATCTTAATCCAATGGTCCAGATTTAATCTCATCTAAATCCAATGGATATAATTAATTAGGGATTTAATTAAATAAGAAAGATTTAGATAAATACAAAATCCAATCTTATCTTCTTATCATTATAAAATTTGAATTATCATATATATATATATATATATATATAATTCGAATTATCATTATTTAGATCCAACTGTTGAGATAAATCTTTAAACCGATCTAATGGATCAAATTAGTTTAGGATAAAAATCAAATAAAAATATTTATTAAAAACAATTTCGAATTTATCCTTAAACCATAATTCGAATATATATATATATATATATATAATTATTTAATTTTCAATCCGACGGTAAAGATTAAATCTTAGACCGATCTAACGGATACAATTAATCAATCAAATTCGAAAAATAAAACTTGATGACCAAGTCATTAATTTCGAATTTATCAATATCCTAATCCAACGGTTGATGTTAAATCATAACCGATCCAACGGATAATATTGATTTTAGGGATTTGCTAAATTACCAAAATATTTGGAACTTATGCCGCAAATATGGAAATACCAAATCATGCCATTGGAATTTAACTAGGGTTTCATATATCAAACCCTAATTCGAATTTACACATATGAATATATATAAATATATATTTTTATTTATATATATAAATCTATTAATTATTAATTAATTATTAACAAGATATTAATAATTAAATCCAAATAATTAAATTATATTAATAAATCCTGATCTCAATATCACACATTAAAATGTCATGGTGCCACACCATCATTTAAATTCGTGACACGTGATTTAATTTCAAAGTTTATCGAACCGATCATAAACTTAGAAAATCCATAAATCACTAACCGTAAGTCGAAATGACTTGGTTGAAAAAGCAAAGTTGCTTAGAATTTAATTTGCAACAACATGGTGCTGATAGAAAATCTAAATTCTAACTTTCTTTTATCAGTTAATTTCGTGTACCAAAATATGATACTTTTGCCACGCTAACGATAAAACTATCTGATGTCTGCCACAGACCTTTCAGTTTTATAAGTCAAGCCAAATGATTAAACATTATCCAGAATGTATTTTAATCACGTACGTATCATCCGTTACGGAGCTGTCCTGGGGACCATGGACCCGTATCACTTAAGCTCCAACGAACTGCTAGTTGTTCGTCAAACCTCGAAGTGATTCCACTATAGACCGAGGCTGCACTCTTTAGTGATACAGTATATATTATTCCCTTTATAATAGCAGGGTGTCTTGATGCAATCATATTCGGGTTATTGATCTTTCACTTGATGATTCACACACGAGCAGGCGGTTTCTACTGTTATGCTCCTCATTACATTTTCATCCTTGACTCAGTCAGTAATATTATGAGTAACCCACTTATGGTTTTCGATTCATAAGTTGCGCACGGGTACCTCTCACTTCTCACCACCGACAATCAAGGGAATCATCATCACTCTGAAGAGAGCTGTGTGATGCCCATGTCTATGACCAAGCTACCCTTACTGCTGACTATCATGTTCCCAAAATAATAGTGTTGGGAACAGCGGTGATATTTCGTATTCTTTAACGGTTAAATCAAAGAACACAAGCCAGCAGCTTGGACTCAAGATCACTCAGGACTTAGATCGAATATCCATTTGATCATCTATTAGTGACTCAACTCCAAGTTATCAGTGACGGTCTTACATGATAACTTCTGGAGTTTAAGTCAGGTCCAGTCCAGTATGAAGACACTTCATACTTAATGCACTTCTAGTGAGTGTGACACACACAAAATCCAGAATAGGATTATCACTTAGTCACATTAATGACCTTATACGATTAATGGGCTCCCACCCAGTTGATCAGGTCACGGACATTTTAAGTTCATTTATTATGATTATTAATTCTTCCTCACATTGACTCTGTTGTGATAATAATAACATAATAAGATTATCATAATAAGCATCATCTTTATTCAACGACTTGTCATAATCTTTTACAAATGGATAAAATATCTTGTTTAAGGACACATATGTCCAATAAGGACGGCATATCCCGCAAAACACCCAATCGCAGGGTTCAACAGAGTCCCAACCAACCCAGATGTCGCCAAGTCAATACTGCCCTCCAAACGCACCGGTGCGCCGGAAGATTGAAAACAAAGTAGCCTCCGTGACACCAATCCCGACGACAGCACTCTGCAGACGTAGAGTTGAAGGACGCCGTTCGAGCACTCGAGAGAAAAGTTCAGGAGCTCATGGAAACAAAGGATACAAACCAAGCTCTACGGAACATGCTCGAATGAACCATTTCCCCCCATACTGACTACATGATGATTCATCATGGTAATCAACGCTTTGATATAGGTAATATATATATATATATATATATATATATATATATATATATATATATATATACATGATAATACAATTGCATATTAAATGTTATTGGAATTTAATAATTATTTATTATGCCTAAGATTTTTATTAAAAAATTGTTCTAAATTCTAAGAAAAATAGGTTTCTCAACTGCTTGATTTGAGTGTGTCACAATCACTTTGTACTTCTTCTAAGAAAAATCTATTTCTCAATACCTTGTTTATATCTTGCCACATCACTTGTGAGTTCTTCATTTTAATGTCACCCAATATCAATGGTGCACTAACATTTCATCATGGTAATAAACGCTTTGATACAGTTTATATATATATATATTATACATGATAATACAATTGCATATTAAATGTTATTGGAATTTAATAATAA
The DNA here is from genome assembly GCA_954871525.1 of Parietaria judaica. Lineage (NCBI taxonomy): Eukaryota > Viridiplantae > Streptophyta > Magnoliopsida > Rosales > Urticaceae > Parietaria > Parietaria judaica. Next base: position 13,733,579 of record OX940872.1, read on the forward strand.
TTTATTATGCCTAAGATTTTTATTAAAAAATTATTCTAAATTCTAAGGAAAATAGGTTTCTCAATTGCTTGATCTGAGTGTTTCACAATCACTTTGTACTTCTTCTAAGAAAAATCTATTTCTCAATACCTTGTTTATAGCATGCCGTATTCCTTTTAATATATATAGATTTAAATTAAATTTTTGCACTTCATTATTATATAATCACCATTATATATATATATATATTAATTTTTATCGTATTTCGATTATACACACTTTTTTAAAATGTGGGAAATATAAGCTTAAAAATATTTTATAAGTTTTCTGTTAAGAAGTATCGAAAAGTGTCGATAATCATCGAAAAGTGTCGGTAACGATAAGCTACAGTATTATAAGATTTCGGTCGGTTAATCGAGAAGCTATCGATAAATTCGTAAAAAACGGCAAGCGATTTATCGGCAAATTTGGTAAGTTGAACCTTGGTCCCAACAATGACACTACTTGAAGCTTTGTTTTTTTTTTATTTCTTTTAATACTAATTATTGAAAAGAAAAAAAAATTGACAGCTGTCTGGTAGATTAATCTTTATAAAATAATTGTTGCTTGTAATGAAAGCTTATTTAGCGTTGGTGAAATAAATATATTTCGGGTAAGAACACTAAAATAGACCTAAGCCCTGCTTTTTGTTTTTAGAATAAACCAAAAGCTACGAAACCTATCTTTTAAACATGCTGTACAAAAATCTAAAATCGTTTTTATACTTTTTGTAATAACAATTTTGCAAAACACATGAAAAATTGTTTAGTTTATTCTAAAAATAACAATCGGGCTAAATAATTTATGCCAAACTTAGCTAAAATTAATATATAAATATTTTAGTGTATATGGAAAATATCTATCGATGAACTCTTGTTTTTCGTTTTAATGAGCTGGGAATAGGCTTCGCCACTTATTTCTTTCTAAAATGTATATTCTCAATAGAAATAACACAATTGAGATTTTTTTTTTACCGAAAATCTAGTATTGTTATTATATTCAACTAGTGGAAGGGCACCGCGCTTCGCGTGGTGGTGATAAAATATTATAAATGATTAATGTTTTGCTCTAAAATAGCTGAAAGAGTTTTTAAATTATTTCTTTCTTTCGTTCTATCGTCATTAAATTGTCAATAAACATAGAAATTTATAGATTTTCAAAGTATTCACGTTACATTTTAAAAAATATTTATAGAAAGAAAATTCATGTAGACCAAAGAATAGCTTAAACTATCTCTTACGACTTAGGAGGCTCTCTCCCGCAACAACATCGATATCTCCATTGGGCTGTTGTGTTGATTTTAGGGGCAAAATTAGTGTTTGTAAGAGAATAAAAAAAAATTGCAGTCATGAAGAAAAATTTTATTATATAATTTTTCATTCACATATTATATTCAAATCCAAACGCATACCAAAAACATAACAAATCTCCTTTTTATTCTCTAATTTTATGCTATACAGAACAAATTAATATCACCCAGTTGACTATATTTTTGCGTACCAATGATGTGTTTTATATATGTATTATTGATGTACCGTACATATCAACTATAAATCTTATTCATATATGATGTAGATATCATTTAACTTCACCGTATAATAGTGTTTGTAGGCTTGTTGTTGAAACCTCGGTATCATAGTAAGCTCAATATTATTTGTATATAGTAGTTTATAAAAATTAGTTAGCTCAATATTATTTGTATATAGTAGTTTATAAAATTAATTACGAAGCAAAGGTAATTTTACCAAATGTAATTCTGGGAACCGAAATGATTCATGATCCAGACTATCGTTACACCAAAACTTACAACTACTTTTACAAAACAATATGAAAAGCCAGTGGCGGAACCAGGATTCAGAGACAGGGGGGTTCAAATTTTTTTCATTGAATTTACGTGATAAATACAACGTCAAAATACAACATTAAATATTTCTAAAATGAACATGATTCAAGTTATATTGTAAATTTGGAGAAATTTAGACTAGAGTTTTATTTTGGGGGAGTTTATGTACATAAATTTAAAATATTTTAGTACTATTAGTGCAATTTTTAAAATGTTGGGGGTGGTTTCAACCACCCCACCCCATCACATGGATCCGCCCATGTAAAAAGCACAACATGGTTTGCAATACCAACAAACTACGTAATGCCAAAAAAAAAAAAAAACTTTTAAAAGTGTGTGGTCGTCGAGTGAAGTTGCATTCGGGTGTAAGACCGACATTGTCCAACAACATAATAGTACACAAAACTTATTTGGTTATACAATATTTATGAACACCATGTCATTGACCTTTGAACAAAAAAATTAAATGATAAAATTGCAATAGTGTGTGATTCACCATAAAAAAAATTAATTAATTAATTCCTAATATTTCATGAATATTTTTGTACTTAAAAAACCATTAAAGATGTAAATATGATTTTTTAAGCAACAAAAAATATTAACATGGTAAATTATAATTTAAATAGCTTAAAGACTTCATCATGAGCCCGGAAGTGACATGTTGGCAGGAAGGAATAGAACATGGATTAGGGAGAAATGAGATAAGCTTAAAATTAGGAATAGAACATGCTGAAAAACTACGACGCGCCGCCCGCGCCACAAAAGGAATCTAATTGAAAGGAATGAATTAATTTTCTTAGGGTGAATTAAATGAAAGCAATTATCGTAACAAACAAATTAAACACGTTCTACGCCTTACTTCATTAAAACAAAAGGAAAGAAACTTGCATGAAAAGAAAGCCTTGCGTGACAAATAAAGGTGAAGATCGGATATCTGAGGTGCAAAATAGTGACAATGTAAGAATTATAAAATAATATATATATATATATATATATATATATATATATATATATATATATGAAGAAATATTAATGCAGTAATGGAATTAAAAATATTAAGAATAAATTTACTCACGATAACATAAGTCGAGAGGGGATCGGAGAATTCCTGTGCTTGGCAAATGGGAAGAGAAAAAAGAATCAAAACAGTAAATTAAATCTGTGACTAAATTAAAACAACAAAAGATATAAAGTATTTCATGAATACTTTTGTATTTAAAAAACTATTAAAAATGTAAATATGAATTTTTAAGCAACCAAAAAATATTAACATTTTAAATTATAATTTAAATAGCTTAATACCAACTTAAAAAAAAACGCTATAAATCAAATAAAGTATTTCTGTCTATTCCTAATCAAAATAGTCAACTACAACCTAAGTACCAAAACAAAATCACTATCGTATTCAGATGTATTACGATAGTATTATTACACATATGAAAAGATAATCACATTTTCATGATTTTAGTGCTATATATATCATTAATGCTCATTAAAAATAATATTTATACTAATCATACATGAACAAATAAATACCTTCAAATTCATATCACCTAAGCTAAGTACAGCCAAAACTAAATGTTAAAACTTACGTGTAATACACAGAAACGAATTAGATAGCATATTCTTACCAAGGAAACTCTTGTAAAGCTTGTTAGATAACATTACCGTTGATGTTCGGTTTCGAAATGGCTATTACAATTTATTCTGAGACATATATACATTAGCAAAAAATAATTTCACAAAAGCTTCACAATAGAAAAATGTCGTCGTATTATTATTATTATTATTATTATTATTATTATTATTATTATAATAGTGGGCGAAACACAAACCTTATCTCTTATCTTGAAAGTTGAAAACCTAAAAATAAAACCAACATATAACCTTTCATAAAACACTTTTTTATAATCTATATATGACCTCGTATTCACTACACTAAATAAATATATCAAAAAATAAAATAAAATAGCAAAATTTCAGAATAATAACATTCTCAATTTTCAAGCTTTTTAGACAACCAATTTATTGTGGGTAGATTTTGTTTATATATATAAATATTTAACATGAGCATATTTTTAATAAAATAAAAGTGTCATTAATCTTATTAAATTACATGGTATTATGTCATTAGGAGACTATCAAAAGTCTATGTAAATGTCAAATTGATTACAAAAAAGTTATTGCATATGAGTATGACATGTTATTTATTTTTATTTTTTCATTCTAAATTATATAAAATTAGCATTAGAAGATGTCTATATAGAAGAACTGTTTAGTGAATACTTTCTCATCATGCTTTTATATATATATAGATTCCCAAATTTATCTAAAACTTACTGAATTTTCAAGAAAAAGAACAATCAAAGAAGTAATATATCAATAGTTAGTTACAAATCCATAATAAATAATTATACAAAGTACAGCTCGACTTCATTATTTATGCTTATAAATTGATAGGGACAATAATTGGAGCTGGTGGGACAATCTTCTCGATGGGTGTACAATCCCACCCTCGTTCCTTGCTGTAAGATACACTAAAATGCTTTGAAACCCAACTCTCGTCCTTTGACTTTCTCTCTCTCGCTAGCTTTCTCTGGTTCTCTTCAATGGCTTTCTTCGCTTTTGATGCTTTTGCCCAGTCCTTGTTGAGAATTCCTTGGCTCACCTCATTCCATACTACAGCTGATTCACTTGCCCATATCCCCTTTTAGATTAATTGATGACATTTTGAGTCCAAGCAAATTAGGTTATCTTTATGACACCATATATATGCACATATATATATATACATACATATTACAGAATATAGACACATGAAATACCACTGATTAGTTAAATGTTTTCTCGGTTATTTGATGTAAAGAAGAAAGATTGAAATATAAGAGGTCATACTATTTATGACACTAAAACCTACCTTCTGCACCATAAATGAAAGTTATGAAACCGTCTTTTTTTTTTTTTTTTTACTTCGATACAGAACCGGCCAACCGGCCAGGGACTTATAAGGCTAAGTAAATTCATGTAGCCGTTGACGTATTTTAAATAATTATATGTTAAGATATTTAGATTTAATTTTATATATAAGATAATATATCAAAATAAATTGGGCCCATGGATTCTGGAGCCCGAGACTCCCTTTTTTCCGCTTATTAACAAGGGCTTGCCCGCACTGTACTTACAGCCTGCTTACACATACAAAGTTTATTAAAACTTTAAATAAACCTAATATTCAACAACCTAATTCATCCGCAAGAGAAAGCTAATGTGTGTGTGTGTGTGTATATATATGTATATTACGCACAGTGCTTCATTTGCAATTTTTATCGGCTAGTTCATGAATATAAGTTTGAATGTATTGCTCACTTCTAAAAGATCTTAACATATTTATGAACCTAAACGGTACATTTTAATATATAATTTAGCTTCTACATACACGGTGCATGAAATTATACTAGAGTACATACCTTAGGGTCCTTGACTATTGGTGGTTTAGGCCTGGAAATTGCTTCTCTTGCGTCGTATATAATTTTGGTCCGACCATTGCTTAAGTCAGTAATATTGATGGTTCTGTTTTCAGTAATTAAACGAGCATAAGAAATTACGGACAATATTATTTTACTTTTGCATGAGTGACAATAAGAATAACCACACATGCAAACAATATTCTGAAATCACGACTTACTCATTCCAAGTGCCGTCGATACTGAAAAGAGGCTTCAACGAAGAAGAATTAAAGAGTTTTCCCTTTACTGATCTAGGGTTTCCTCTAAGACCAAATATAGAAGATCCACCATAGGTCAACTCGGCTTCAAGACCGGTTTCAGAACAACTGATTCGTTGTTTGCCTGTCCATTCCATTCCAGGAAATGGTAAGAACTTCACCAGAAGTTTTGGACATCTAATTGAATATGATTCTCCATGATTGTGGAGGTTCAGCTGCCTTTTTCCATGAGCCTCAACTTGAATATAAGTACCTAGAAAATCGTAATCATTTAGGAGAGTTGAATAAAACTAATGCACTAGCTTCAATTATTTCTCTCTGTGTTTGGTAAAAAAATTATGAAGTATATTATATCATCGTTTAAGAGTTTTATAAGAATTAAATTTTTGTCAGTTTTAAGTACTATTTAATAGGGTCATACCATAAAATTTTGCTACGGAAGTTTGGCACCATACAAGCTCAATGTTATCTTTCACATCCGTCGCGTGAAGGCCAGAAACCGGTGGGTGATGCGAAACCTACATAAATGGTTTTCCAAGTAAAATTATAGAAAAATTAGAAGCAATAATTGTGAGCTTAAGCTTGACTTAGTCCGGATGACGACTAGAAGCCAGGACGGGCAGAAACACTTGCGAGAAGTCAGCCCGGGTACCGACCAGAACAAAGGACGGACAGACGTTCAGCCCAGCTCGGGTGAACACATGAAGAGAATCCGCATAGAAGGCAAGCTCAGCCCGGAGCATACGAGCAGGCCAGCTCGGGGACAGAAAGACTGTCCGGGCAGAAAAGGGAAAGTCTACCCAGAAAGGAAAGCGCGTCGCTTGAGGAGCAAGCAAAGATTTGGCGAGATTATTTAGGGTAGTTTCCATATTTAGTGCGACTCTGTTAGCTAGGGTTTTGCCTATGTGAGGCCTATATAAACCTAGCAGTGTACTCTGTAAATAAGAGTTGAGTCGAGTAGAGTCGAGTCCATTAGTCTTATCTTTTGTAATTGCCTTCAATAGTAATCAGAGAATTTCTTCTCCCAAATTCGTGTTCTTAAGTTCGCTTGATTCGTGGTGATTGTTCGTGTTATTCGCAGATCCGTGATTTGGGATCCAACAATAATACTCGATGACGACACTAAATAAAATAATTCAATTAACTTTACATTTGGACCCTCAAATACTCGTGTTATGTACGTGCAAACGACCCGATAATTGTACCTAGTAAATGATGTGTATAAACTTAGTCAAACTGATAATAATTATCTTATAGATTTTATTTTTCTGTTTTTTTCTTCTTTCATAATTGTTATTTAATGTTCGTATTGGTCACTAATTTACCTTATTACAAGTTTGCAATTACGTTGATAATAAACTTTATTATTCTGCTTAGAGTTAGAATTATCGAAAGATTGACGAGGCAAAATCCGTATGTGGAAGAGGGCATATATAACATAATTCTTTGAGCCATGATAGAGAATGTAACCACGCACCGCTGGATCCGTAAGGTTATGGGGTATGAGGATTTATAATTTACAGGTATGTCAACAAAATGATTTTTTTTTTTTGGTAATTAGCGACATAAGTGGCCAAGGTTTTCAAATTCCCTTAGGCATGATGCCGATGCCCAAAAATGACGGTAAAAGTCCCCAATGTGCACTAATCACTCTAATTGCAAAATTTCATTCAACTAATTGGATGATTGTTAGTCAACTAGTGAAGTGGCAATATTGACTGACACGCGGACATCTACGTGGCACGCCATGTCATTTTAAGAAAAATTGCCACATCTTTTTTATTTTAATTTTTTTTTCAATTTCTTTACGGGGACTATTTATTTTCTTGCTCTCTCTCATGTTGCCACGTGTACATTCTCTCTCTCTCTCTCTCTCTCTCTCCCACACTGTCCCACGTGTCATCCAAATAAGTAACCAAAATATTTTGTATTTATATTTGGGAACCCATGACCAAACCCAGATAAACAAAGTACTAAATTACTATATCAAAAGTATTTGGTATCAAAATGTAATGGATATAAAAATTTAAATACCAAACATATCCATTAATATGTGAGCTATTTTTTTTTATTATTATCCGTCATTTTTTCAGGTAGTGGTTGAAAATACTACTATAGTTGTAAATATTATCCTACTTATAAGTTTATTTTCGGGTAGTGGCAATACTACTAAAATTGTATATATTATCCTACTTATAAGGTTTAAATACTTACATCTTGTGATAATTTAATAAAGTAAAATAAATATGAAATAAAGTTATCTATTTATCAACAAAATTACGACTAATTAAATAAATAATATAAGTTTAGCATAGCTACTGTAGCTAGCTTATTATGATTAGTTAATAAACATGATGATCATAAATCAATAGAAATTTTAAAAAAATGAATAATGGGACTCGACTAACGTAAACCCTTTTGATTGTTGAGAAATTTTATACTTATCTTGATAAAGTCCAACTAAAACTAAACTTTAGATAATGTGGTCTACTTGGCATGCCAATTACACGAGCTTATTTCCTATTGGTTTAGTTAATTATACTTATCTTGATAATCTCTTAATATGTTTGCTATTTAAATTGTCATATTCAATACAATCTGTCACCAAAAAACTTCGGTGGTTTAGTGTTTTGTTTCTTTGGGCTCTGGGTTTCAACCTTAGAAGAGCAAAAAAAAAAAGGCTAGTTATTTGGATGGCACATGTCATAGTGTGGAAAAGAGAGAATGGACATGTGTCAACAGGTAAAGGCGAGAAGAAAAGTGGGCCACGTAAAAGAATTGCAAAAAAAAAAAATAACATGGGAAATAAATTAAAAATGACGTGGCATGCCATGTAGATGTCCGCGTGGCGGTCAACACTGCCACGCCATCAGTTGACTAACAATCATCCAATTAGTTGGATGAAATTTTGCGATTAGTGTGATTAGTGCACATTGGGGACTTTTGCCGTCGTTTTTTGGCATTGGCATCATGCCTAAAGGAATTCAAAAACTTTGGTCATTTATACCGCTAGTTACCCTTTTCTTTTTAATAACTCATTTATAAATACTCCAAGAGATAAATACATCAAAAGCAAACAAGAAAAACTAGTGTGTTAGAAATGGTGCTAGAGCCGAATCTAACTTAAAGTGCGACCAGGAAGACGTTGCGACCCCGTTCAGCGGAATGATTACGGGTCACGTTCTCTTGAGCCGCGGTGGCAAATTTGTTTTCAAATACACAACGCCGTGATAGGTAAATAATAGCCAAGAAATGGTCTCAAAATTGTGTGGTTTTGGGACACTAAAGCTTGAAACTATTTATGTATATGATTGAACTATATTTGAAGGTTAAAAAATGCTTAAGATAATTGATTGATATTATCCAAAACCCATTCTTATAGTTATAGGTAATCTCCTACAAAAATTTCACGTAACGTGCGACTAGAAACATTTGTGATTGTGGTAGCCTTAACAATGGTCAATGGTCAATATTTGAAATAAAACCTTGCAAAATATGTACATACGATCGGTTAAGTTTGCCAAATTTTATTTGTTTATAGCAATTAGTGAAGTGTATGCATCAACTAATTTTTCACATTAATTTTCCTAATTATGCTAAATCTACAAAAATGCAAGAGTACGAGACTATGTTTGGTCACTACTCACTATTGCAGTTAGCGAGACGTAAATATGTAAAATATAAACTAAGATACGGAAATTTGTTAGAACAATGAGACATGTATTTTTAAATTTTTTTACCTGCTCGAGAAGAACGTTGAGATTTTCCCGTGACACGTGATGGGTCTCGCCGAGAATGGGGTTATAGGGAGCAGTTCCAAATATCAAAGGTTGGGAAGTAGATACACTCCAGGCTATCACAGCTGCGAACCTGTCTGTTGCATTTCCGCCGCTGTTGCACTTCGCCAATACGTCACTGTTAATTGAATAAACTGTCTCGCCGTATAATTGAAGATGTGATTTCGGAATGTTGAATTGGGCCGGCAGCTGCACAATTCAGTATAAATATCAACCAAAAAGAATAAAGATGAAAATATCAAAATTTATATCATGAGCTATATACAGTCTTGTATAAATGCAAGGAACGAATAGCACTTCTAGAGATTGGGTCATGTTTTATTTTAATTAGTTCCTTGAGTTTAATATTTAGTATTTTAATTAGTTGTTTAAAATAACAATTAAATTAAATATTTAAAAAAAGGAATCAGAAATTTTATTACAGAATCAAAATAATTAAGGAACTTGGCATTCTGAATTCTCAGTCCCGTATTTACAAGACTAGCTCTACATTTGTAAATTTTATTACTATATGGAAATTGTACATTGAATAGTAGTACAAAACAATATGAATATGTCAATGTTATTCAGTTTTTATTAGCAATGTTTGATACCACTTTACGCAAAATGTGTGCTAAGTCTAATTTACAGATGTATTAAAGTGTACTATGGGTATACCGATTGACGGTTTTATGCGGGGTTTTATTACACAAGATGCAAGTTACCTGCAATAAGGGGTGCAATGCTGGTCGGTTAACTTTTTATTTTTCCACTTTTTGATACTCGTAACTTGCAATTTCGGCTATTTGTACTTTAGTAACTTTAACTTGTTTTTGAAAACCAATTAACAATTTCCAGTTATCATAATTTGATAGCCGGTTTTAATAACCTTAACCTATTCTGAAATCGGTTAACTGTTTTTTTTAATACAATATTCAACACATTTATCGCAAAAATGGAACATATCGGTCAACATAACACATACTGATTCATAAAAGTAGCCCTAATAACTCTCGAACTTAATTCTAAAATAATAGTTAGAAATATATAGTATTTAAAACCGGTTAAAAAAATTTAACCGTTTATATTCAAAAATCAATTACTGGTCATAGTATCCGTTTTCCTTAACCCGTTTAAATAAAGTTCAGTTATGACTATTATAAATCGGATAGATTTTTGTTACGGTTTTAAAATTTTGTTAATAGCTATTCTGCACAAACATACAATTAGGCATAGGTTTCGTAATTGCGTTTGTTGGGAATGAAATGGGTTGTGTAGCGTCTCGTTTATTTACTTTTATAATAAAGGACTTAAAAGATGCCACGAGTCATAATGATACGATGATTAATATACATCCAAGTATAGTTAATGTCATCATAAATAAGATCATCTCACGTCACCCTCTCGGTCTACAATTTTTTTATTTAATTTCTATCTCAATTAATATTGTTAGTATCGATTTCCTGCAAATTGGGATGAAACAAATAAAGGACTTAAAAGATTGCACGAGTCGTAATGATACGATGATAAATATACATCCAAGTATAGGCAATGTCATCATAAATAAGATCATCTCATGTCACCCTCCTCTGATCGGTGTATAATTTTTTTTTTAAATAATTTCAATCTCAGTTCATAATGTAAGTATCGATTTCCTGCTAATTGGAGTGAAAATATTATTATTATTATTATTATTATTATTATTTTTATTATTATTATTATTAAAACAATTAGCTTACCAATGAATATATACTGATCAAATGCTATAGATTAACTGTGATAACTGACAGATAAACTAACAAGTATTTCATAAAATACTACAAATACAAGAAATATATAATACACTTCAATATTTATTTAGAAAATAATATGATATATAGTATAAATTGTATAAATATATTTACGTCCATGGTGGATTATAGCAGCATTTATTTTATTAATATTTTAATGAGTTAGTTACAATAACAATTTCTTTAAAAAAATAAAAATAAAAAGAGATCCGAACCTTCGATAGGGCTCAGCCTCTATGCTATGAATCATGAATCATTAAACAAGAAGAATATATTACACCACTGTCGCGGAAAACGATTGCAACCGCAAAACGATTACTATCACCTAGAAAACCGCACGGCACCTAAAACCACGGTGCGGTGCCACGAGGACTTTAACCCTGCTTCAAGTTCGATTTTAGAATTGTATAACCACTTGATCAACTATATTGACTAATAAATTTTGATAAAAAAAAAAGTAGAGTCAAACGAAGACTTCTCGGAGAAGTCACCCGTCTTAGTGCTTTCTCACTAAGACGGGTGACTTGATGAGTTCGGAACATAATAAAGAAAAATATAGTGAATAAAACGAAGGTGTAGCAAGAACTAGCCTGTATTGTGGAGAAATCTGATCCTATCTGAACATTGTGAAAGAGACTGAGAATTCGTTGGATGAGATTGGGCGGTTTATAATCACTGCTTGAGTCTCCATTTGATGAAAAGTACGGCTTTGTCAGTACAATCTCAGTCCTCTCTTCTTCCTGCAAAACACTCATATTTTGCTGCTCAGATCAATATACTTTCCGTTTTCTTTTCTTTGATTAACGAAGGACAAAAGTAGAGAAGACAACTTATTAAGGAAAGTCAGATGTTATGAAAGATATGAGGGGTTGAAACTTGAAGTACTGACCATGGAGAAAGCTGTAGTCTGATCTTGTATTCTCAAGTTGTAAGTTTTGGCCTTACATATTGTTTTTGGATATGAAGTCAACCTAGATAATGAATAATAATTGAGTTTGTTGGTATCGTCAATAATCATGCGATTTCATAAGACGTGTTCGTACAAATATGGTGACAAAATAAAGCTTTTGGACCACTTCTTTCTTATCTCAAATGTCCATGTCTTAACAATTAAGGAAGGATGGCTTCCATAAAAAATTGGGAAAATTACAGCAAAAATATTCAATCTTTGGTCAAACTACCGTGTATTCAACCTTTCAAATTAGCGGCAAAAATATCCAACGTGCGTTGACCATTACTTTGTCATGAAATCGTTAGTTTTTCCGTTAAGATCTGTCATGTGGCCGTTAGCGGCAAAAATACCCAACCTTTTTTGTTGAAAACAATAATTTTTCATTTTTTTAATTTATGTTTTTTTTTTTCTTTTCTTGATTAGTGATAATTACTTGAATTCCAAATACATGGAATAACACAAAAGTTAGTCGAAACATCTATTGATTTCTTAATGTGCTTGTATAAGCTACATTTGGTACCCAACCTTTTTTTTTCAATATTTTTTTTAAAATATTTTTTTTCTTTTCATGATTAGTGATAATTACGTTAATTCCAAATGCATGGAATAACACAAAAGTTAGTCAAAACATTTATTGATTTCTTAATTTGATTGTATAAGCTACATTTGGTGATAAAAATCTTATTCTTATGAGAAATTTCAAACATAATGTTACGGGTATTTTAAGGAATTAAACAGGGTTTTGAAAATTGGTATCTGGATTCCGGCAATTCGGATTTCCGGATCCGGATACGGGTAGTGATTTTGGAATACCTAGAAAACTTGATCCAGATACGGGTAGTTAAAAAAAAATCAGATACCCGTTCCGGTTACAACCCTAATTACCATTTTCATTGGTAATTGACTGTTTTAGATCGAATTAATACAATCAATTAATATCTTCGTATTGAAAAAAATGGCTTAAGAATATATGCCAGTAAAAAAAAATATTATCAATAATCAATGGAGCTTGATTAATAATAATTGGCTAAAAGACCTCCGTTTGGACCCCATTAAAGTTCTTACCCTTAAATACCCATGCTAAGAAATATGAATAGTGCCGAAGAAAGCTATGAAACACAATGAGCACCCACTTAAGGTCATTCTCCAAAAAAAAAAAAAGCCTTCATCGAAGGTCGATCCAACGCCGCAAACCGCGTCCTCATTTGGAGGCCGTACGTGCCCTCACGGGCGGCGCTTATATTGGACGCGCTACTTCACGCACGCGCCTCTGCTTACGTCATCAGACGTAAGCCTTTCTGAGGACTCGTAAGGAGGGCATGAGATGCGTGGTGGCTCGTGTGGGGCCGCGTGAGGTGCTCCTGACTCACTTTAAGTGTTCCGGGAGCATTATGATTCCATTTCTTGCAAACTTTATGACTTTTTAAGTATGTTGGTATTTCTGGAAACATATGGACACTGTGTTAATTTATTAAAAATCAATTACTTAAAATACCCATAACATTATGTTAAAATATCTCATAATAATAAGATTTTTATCACCAAATGTAGCTTATACAAGCACATTAAGAAATCAATTGATGATTTGATTAACTTTTGTGTTATTCCATGTATTTGGAAGTCGAGTAATTATAACTAATCAAGTAAAGAAAAAAAATAAAAGCGTTGGGTATTTTTGCCGGTAACGGCCATATGAGGGATTTTAACGGAAAAATAACAATTTTATGCCAAAGTCAAGGTCAGCGCACGTTGGGTATTTTTGCTGCCGGTTTTAAAGGTTGGGTACACGGGAGGCAGGTTGACCAAAGGTTGGGTATTTTTTCCGTAATTTTCCCTAAAAATAATTAAGAAAACTAGTAGTTGACGGCATTTAAAGATGAGCGCTGTACAGTTGAGTCAGCGGCATCGCTCAAGAGCCCGCCCGTTAACCGGCGACCGGTACAGTTCTAGTGAAAGAATATTAGAGCCAGCGATAAACTCTTTTTTAACCGTTTCATATATATTTTTTATTTTTTTAATATTTAAGCAAAATTATGGCGGAAGAAAGTATAAGTAATTTAATTGTTAAATAATTAAATTTATTTATATATATAATCAACTTTTCTTTATAGTATATATTAATGCTATCATTTATCGGTTATCCGGTATATCCAAAAAATATAATCAACACATACACTGTGAGCTTAAACTTGACTTAAATTGTCACATAGAAGAATTCAGCTCTGCTCGGCGATGCGAGCAAGTCCGCCAGGAAGATGCGAGGAAGCGTGCTCGGCGGGAAACAAGCAAGTATGCTCGAGAAGGCGCGAGCAAGTGTGCTCGGAGAAATACGAGCAAGTCGGCCCGTGGTCAGAGAAGCTGACCGAGCAGGAAACGGAAACTCTACCCGGAAAGGAAAACGCGTAGCTTGAGGAGCAACCATATCAAGTCAAAGATTTGGCAAGATTATTTAGGGTAGTTTCCAGATTCAGTGCGATTCTGTTAGCTAGGGTTTTGCCTATGTGAGGCCTATATAAACCTAGCAGTGTACACATTGTAAAGAGCCGAGAGTAGTCGAGATGTATAGAGTCCATTAGAGTTTTGAGTTATCTCTTTGTATTTTGCCTTTGAATTAATCAGAGAAACCTTTCTCCCATTTGTGTTCTTGAGGTTGTTTTATTCTTGTCATATTCGTGGTTTTCGCCGATCCGTTTATTGGGATCCAACATACACATTTGGTTTCAATTTAGAACGGCCCCTACAAAAACTCTATCAATATTGAGGCAAATGTCTAACTGCATCCTCGTTGATTGAATTCTCTTCGTCAATGTTGCGTGAGTTCCAAGCTCTTCATAAAAAGTGTGATAAAACCATGCATGATCAGATTGGAAAGAAAATCTCTTCTCATTGGTTGCCTCCTCTGTCTTCATGTTGAACGTTGATGCGGCGATCCAAGGTATGAAGGCTGGATTAGGCGGGGTCTTCCAGAACCCCGAGGGAGTTGTTTTGGGTATTTTTGGAGAAAAAATTGGTGGCTGCACCTCGGTAGCGGTTGGCGAGGCTATGGCTATTCGCGCGGGACTTTGGGTGGCACGTGCTCATGGGCTCGATCAGCATCATTGAATCTGATGCTAAGATCGTGGTGGATGCGATAAGTAAACCTCCATTGTCTAACGATCTTGGAACTATTACAGACGACATTCGACGCCTTAGCAATGAGTTTTGTGATATATCGTTCTCTTTTATAACCCGGTCGCTCATGCATTGGCCGCGAAGGCTTCTTATTTAAGTTTAGCGGGTTGCAATTTCGATGCCATTCCTATTTGGGTTGACCCCCTTTTGGTTTAAGACTTCTTCCTTTTTAATGAAATTCCTATTTAAAAAAAAAATTGTATCAATATACCATTTATAAATTGAACCATTAGAAGCTTAGATTATAGTATTTGTGTTCAAATTAAGGTTTGGATTTTAGTGATATCTTCAAGTTTTTATGTTTGTGTTTAGATTATAGTATTTGTGTTAGTATTAGGGTTTGGATTTGATTTATGGGTTCGATTTAGGAATACGGTCAAAAGTGTAGATCCATATTGAAATCAGTGTTCGACCATTGATATCGAGGATAAAGTATATATCCTAAATATCAGGGTTATTAGTAACCTTACTAGCTCTTGGGTATATCGATCCCGATACCGGGGGTTTATACGTAGAGGATACTGTGTTATCAAGTGTAGCATATCCGTACGTTGGAGCTTGTATAAGATAATGATCCTCGCCTTTTATTAAATTACAGACACATTTTTTTATTCGTCATACATTTTGATTCATTGTGTTAAATTAATATAATCACAACATTGATATACCGCATATTTATCAAGCATGCATAAGTTATTTATTTATGAAAAAATTAACAATATTCTTATACATGTAATATTTGAGCATATGAGCAATATACTCTTATACATGCTCAAGGGTCAATAGGAACGATTATTGGAGCTGGTGGGACAATCTCTTCAATAGGTGTACAGTCCCAGCCAGCTTCCTTGCTGTAAGATACACTAAAATGCTTTGAAACCCAACTCTCATCCTTTGACTTTCTCTCTCTCGCAAGCTTTCTTTGCTTCTCTTCAATTGCTTTCTTCGCTTTTGTTGCTTTTGTCCAGTCTTTGTTGAGAATTCCTTGGTTCACCTCATTCCATACTACAGCTGACTCACTTGCCCATATACCCTATCCAATTTTGAATGATGATTTGCATATTATTTCAATCTAAATTTTTATGTATGTGGGTCGATTGATTTTACAATACATTCATAAAATAGAGCTAATCGGGTATTTGATATATAATAGAGATTGAATATATTGTTTACATCTAATAACCAGTGTAAGAGTTATTAACATATATGAGGCTAAAAATCCTCCTTTATATATATGCAATTATACATAAAAGTTAAGCTAGTAAATACTTGATTTGAAGGAATTATAATAGACGAAAACAGTCCACGGATCATGCATACCTTACGGTCCTTAACTATAGGTGCTCTAAGTCCCGAAAGAGCTTCTTTTGCATTGTATATAACTCTTGTCTGATCGTTGCTTAAGTCAGTAATACTGATGGTTCTGTAATCAATAATTACACGGGCTTACAAATTAATATCTAAGGAAAATTTTGGATCTTTGACTAAGAATGCATATATAATGTTGTAAAGAATAAATTAAAATGATATGAAAAATATTAAGAAATTATGACACTTACTCGTTCCAAGCGCCATCGATACTGAAAAGAGGCTTCGATGAAGAAGAGTGAAAGAGTTTTCCCTTGACTGATTTAGGATTTCCTTTAAGACCAAATAGAGATGATCCACCATAAGTTAACTCGGCTTCGAGCCCTGTTTCGGAACAACGGATTTTTTGTTTGTCTGTCCATTCCATTCCAGGAATAGGTAAGATCTTCACAAGAATAGTTGGAGCCTTAATTTCATATGTTTCTCTATGATTGAGGAGCTTTAAATTCCTCCTTCCACGAGACTCGGCTTTAATATAAGTACCTATATATACCATCAATAATTTATAATGTTAGAAAATTAAGCCTTCTAAATATGTAGCAGAGTTGTATAAAAGCCATGCACTAACAAAATAGAACTGAAATATTTTAGAATTATTATGTTTAATTTTTTCGAAGTTTCCATGCGTTTGACAAATATGATAATAATTTATTAAATTAATAGTTTCTAATATAATTTACTATATATATATAAAGATTAATCGGGTCGTACCATAAAATTTTGCAGTTGTAGTTTGGCACCACACAAGTTCGATATTATCTTTTTCATCTGTTGCATGAAGCGCAGAAACTGGAGGGTGATGAGAAATCTGTTTAATTAATTAAGAGGGTAAAATAATATAGAAATATTAGTAAAAATTAACATAAACTAAATATAAAAATTAGTGTAAAGTTTGTCAAATTATTACCCATTCTTATGAAAACAATATAAAATCCTGCGATTTTTATGTATGTAGTGTTAGATAGACACCTCGGGTGGTGTTAAACATAAAAATTTGCATATTAACGATATGACGTCTTCCCATTTTTATAAGACGACAACGATTTTCTCGGATTTCCAGCCGATAACCTCCTTCCAGAAAGTATTCTACGCCGTATCAATGACTAATCCCGAAATTTGAAGGACTGCTCAACAAAGTTGTCGCGTTATGCTAAATTACAGTGATGATGTTACATAATGCTGCTATAGGTACGGGCATATGTCTTGACCAATTGGGACGAACACGCCACGTGTAGGAACGCTCGTCCCACGTGTGTAGATGCGCGCATGCAGAAAATCAGTGCCCGGACTAGGGAGGGCGTAGGTTACTCGTATAGTAGTTCTGTTCAAATTTAAAAAAAAAAAAAAAAAAAAAAATTGTTGGCGTGGGCGCGTATATGCCTAGGCCATAGGCCTGGCCATCCACGGTCCACCCATGGACGCGCGTATTGCCCACACTACCTTCAATTATGGTCTATGTGGGTATAACTACCACATTTTAGCAACAACATAACCTCGTTATAGTTTGCGCAACTGCGTTATTTAGACCTATAACAAAGAAAAATGTTTTCTGATTTACACTTTCTTAGAGAAAATAAGTCTTACCTGTTCAAGAAGAACGTTGAGACTAGCCCGTGAAACGTGATGGGTCTCGCCGAGAATAGGGTTAAATGGGGCAGCTCCGAATATCATATGTTGTACAGTAGATATGCACCATGCTAACACAGCAATGAACCTCTCTGTTGAATTGTCACCATTGTTGCATTTTCCCAACATTTGACTGTTGATGGAATAAACCATCTCACCGTAAATTTGTAGATGTGATTTAGGAAAGTTGAATTGGGCTGGTAGCTACAAAAAAAGAAATATATATATATATAATAAAAAACCGTCTAATAGAGAAGAAGATAAATAAAATACTTTCATACTAAGTATGTACGCGTAAAAATTTAAATTTGGTACATATGGAAACTTTATAAAATAGTAGTAGACTGAATAATGTATGTCACACAATCAGCTTCAATGCAAGTATGCAACATCAGAACGCTAATTTTACGTTATAATAAAAAACCCAAATCCTGCAAATCTTCTTATACAGTTTTAACATAGTTACATGTATAGATAAAGTGTGTTATAAATATTTTTATTACTTTATATTATGTTTTAGAAATGTGTATCTTATTTTATTTTTTTAAATGATTTTTTAATCAATATTAATAATACGATCTTTAAAAATTATCAAAATAATATAAAAAAATGTTAATAATATCATGCAAATTCTACTACACTTATATGGCGAATTACGATTAGCAATTAGGGTGTCACACGAGGTATTAACCTTCCACTTCAATGTAGACTGTTTAAATGTGCAATTACAGTTTGCAACGTCTCTTATTACCTAATAACTAGAATTTTCGGCTAATCCTAGTGATCAGTTGTGACATGATCGAACCCAATAAGTAAGTGTTCATTCTAAACTTGTAAGAATGAGAAAGAAAGAAACACTATTAGAATTGAGAAGCACTGAGGTGATCATAAGGTGTAAAGAACTAGCCTGCATGGTGGAGAAATCTGATCCTATCCGTACATGCTTGAAGAGACTGAGAATTCGTTGGATAAGATTAGGAGGTTTGTAATTATCACCGCTTGGGTCTCCGTTCGATGAAAAATATGGCTTTGTCATCACAATCTCGGTCTCTTCGGTCATCTCCTCTTCTTCCTGCAAATCACTCATTTTTCTTTCAAAGCATATCACGCATTTGTTTCCTTTGTAGAGGACAAATTATTAAGGAATATATATATATATATATATATATATATCTTTATAGTTGGTTGAAGGTTGAGAGCATTACTGATCATAGAGAAAGATGCAACATGGTACACCATCAATAAAACATGTGATTAATAAGGAATTGTGTATTAAAGTATCATGTAAGATGGTTGGTGACAAAAATAAATATTTTGGACCAAAGTAGTTGATGGCATTAAGAGGTGCAAGCTGTGCAAGGTATGGCTCGATTTACAATCCAACTTTACTCAATTCAAACAGATCTATTGGTGGATTTTTCCAAGAATTTTCATCCCTGTAAACGGAGATAACGGGGAATCATGGAAAAAGAATAATCTACATAAGTGACAAAGATGAAATTTAGCCATATTTGTTGTTGCTCTTGCGGTGTGCGAATTTTATAATTTTTTTGGGATATCAAACGCTCTGATGTTCTTCCAAAGGTCATGACTACAAACCGGTTACGGTTGAAGCCGTTGTTTCATGTACTGCGTGATGCGGGATTGCCTCAATTGTTAGAGAGATTGTTGCTGGTCAGAAATCGCATGGCCTCACACTGCTAGATCTTCGTTGGCAATGGTATGGCGGCTTTTCGACTATTCCTTGGGTAGGGAGCAGGGAGAAGACAGTTTTTCTTTGCCTCTTGGAGTAGGGATTTAAGTCCTATAAGTGTTTAATCGTGTTTAACCCTGAACCACATATAAATAGACTTAAGATTTTTTAACTTAACTAATTTTATTTACTATCTAAGCTTATTAAGTAATTAATTAATCTAATTAATTAATAGTGCCCACGTGTGCTTTTTTTAGTCTTTGGGCATAAAGTTAATCATCGTCCCCACACCCCCTTACTACACCGATCGAGATTGACTCTTCTTCTCATGCAACTGTGCTCGGGGGAAACCTTTGCCACCAAGCTGACTCGAGACGCTATGGAGGGAACAAGCGACGAAGGCAGGAGGCAGATTTCTCTCAGAGAGATGTCACAAGGGACCTGGAGAGGTCTGTCTCTGACTTGTCTGGAACCAGGTCTGAAGTGGGGGCTGATGGGAATATTTCTGCATAAGGAGATGACAGCGGGAGGTTGGATTCAAGACAAAGACAATCGGCGGTGCACCTTCGGTGCACTGTCCGGGATCAATGAAAACGATATGTTGGAACGCTCGGGGATTGTGTAATCCCGGAGCGACAAGCCACTTACGAAGGCTAATCCGTGAGTCGAAACCGGACGTCCTCTTTATATCGGAAACGAAATTAAGAGGCGCCCGTATGGAAAATTTAAAATGGAAATTGGGGTATGCAAATGGATTTGGAGTCAGTTCTCAGGGGCTCAGCGGAGGACTCCATATCCTCTGGAACGATCGGGTCGATGTCACTGTTCGCAGCTTCAACAATCGGCACATTGACACTTCTGTCACAGATGAGGCGGGGACCGCTTTTAGGTTTACTGGGTTTTATGGTGAACCGATGGAAGCAGCTCGTCATCTCTCGTGGGACTTGCTGAAGAGGATCCACAACAATGATAACAGCCCGTGGCTCTGTGCTGGGGACTTCAATGAGACGTTAAGCGAGTTCGAGCACCAGAGCAGAGCAAGGCGTCGTCCCACAAATATGGCTCGATTCGCCCACACGCTGGAGGTATGTGAACTCGTAGACTTGGGATTTCAAGGAGATATCTTCACATGGAGTAATATGCAGGTTGGGGATTCCAATGTTCAATCCCGTCTAGATAGAGCGTGTGCCAATGAGGCATGGAAGCGCCTGTTTCCAGTGGGAATGGTGAAGGTCCTGGGATTTTGGGGTTCAGATCACAGGGCAATTCTTATTGACACAGATATTGGCCCGTTGCCGATTAACAACGGTCCGATGGAATCTAGTCGATGGGCTTTCAAGCCTGCTTGGTTGCTTTTAGAAAACTGTGCAGATATTCTTAAGGAGGCTTGGACGTCCAATTGTGGTGATAGGATTGGAAGGGGCTGCGCTGCGGGTTTATCAGGATGCAAAGACGCCCTCCGGAATTGGGCTCGGTCTTCTCTGGGGAATCGGGAAAGGCAGATTCGGTTCCTCTCCGGGAAAATTGATCGGACCCTCAGGGAGACTCTCACACCATCTATTAAGCTTGAGTTGAAGAAATGGTCGATAGAGCGAGATTCGCTTATGCTTGTGGAGGACTATTATTGGAACCAACGAGCGAGAGCAGATTGGCTCCAAAACGGGGACAGGAATACATCGTACTTTCACGCTCGAGATAAACGGCGGAAAACCCAAAATTCTATTCGTGGCATCCTCAATGAATCGGGGGAGTGGGTCTCGTTGGGAAAAGAAGTTAGAGAGGTGTTTGAAAGGTATTTCAAGGATATCTTCGGTTCGAATGGAGCCTCGGAAAACGATTTCCAAGTGATTACGCGAGAGGATGTGAAATCGATCTCGCCCATCCAACGGGAGTTATCAGAAGAGGTATTTATGGGTGATGAAGTTGACTCGGCTTTGTTCTCCTTGGGCCCTCGCAAGGCCCCCAGGCCCGATGGCTTCCACGCCATCTTTTTCCAAAAGTTTTGGGAGACAGTAGGCCCTGGGGTGCGAAAGGAAGCGGTGGATATTCTTAACGGCAAGGCTAGCATGAGAGCTTGGAACGCTACAAACATTGTCCTCATTCCCAAGATAAAGAATCCTTCTCGCGTCCAAGATTTTTGCCCAATAAGCCTATGCAACGTCCTCCTCAAAGTGGTTACAAAAGTTGTGGCAAACCGGCTAAAAGGTGCCCTTTCGTCCCGAGAACCAAAGCGCATTTGTTCTCGGGTGCCTCATCACGGACAATGCCGCGATAGCATTTGAACTCCTCCACTCCCTCAAGAGACTTCCTAAACCGTAAGAAAGGGGCGCTAGCTATTAAACTCGACATGAGTAAAGCCTTTGATCGAGTTGAGTGGGAATTTTTATATGCGATGCTTAGAAGATTGGGCTTTGGAGAACGGGTGATATCCGCTGTTCGGGATTGCATTTCCACATCCAAGCTTTCTGTGGTCATTAACGGTCGGATCGGCGGGTATTTCTCCCCGGAAAGGGGGCTCCGTCAAGGTTGTCCCCTCTCCCCATATTTGTTCCTTGTGTGCGCGGAAGGTCTTTCCGCTCTCATAAGGGGACAAGAGAGGCTCGGCCTTCTCCGTGGCTTTGCGTGTCGGCCCCACGCACCTCCGGTGACGCACCTCCTCTTCGCGGATGATAGCATCCTCTTTTGCGAGGCAAATGTCGTGTGCTGCCTAGCTATTCGCTCTATTTTGGAATTGTACGAAAAGGGGACGGGCCAAAGGGTGAATATGGATAAATCAATGGCTTGTTCCTCTAACAATATCATCGCCGCCGAAGCTAGTCGATTGACTCAAATCCTCGGTATCCGAAGACAAATGCAAGATACATTGGAAGACAAATGCAAGATACATTGGAAGCGATGGGAAGCTATTGCAAAACAAAAAGTGGAGGGTGGCCTCGGGTTTAAAAATCTTGGGGATTTTAATCGTGCTCTTCTCGGGCGTCTCACGTGGCACATTATCCAAAATCCAGAGTGTCTCCTAGCTCGTGTCCTCAAAGCAAAATACTTTCCGAATTCATCGGCGATTGACTTCGAGTGCAAAGGACATTTCTCGTTCCTATGCAAAAGCCTTTGTTGGGGGACGGGATCTTGTCCGTTGGGGGATTAGGTGGCAAGTGGGGGAAGGAAACCTAAGAGTCTTTAACTATCCTTGGATCTCGAGGGCCGGGGCCTTTAAGGTGTTTTCGGAGCAACCGGAGGACGGATACCCTTGGCGTGTAGCCGATCTTATCTCCAACGGTGAATGGAAAAAGGATCTAGTGGAAGCCTTAATGTCTCGCTACGACGCCGAGGCGATCCTAAAAATCCCATTGGGGCGGGAAAGTAGGCAAGACCGGATCACGTGGCATTTTGAGAAAAATGGCATTTACTCCGTGAGATCCGCCTACCGGCTTGCTAGGGCGGAGTCCATTGGTGGCCCCTCCGGCTCGGCGAGCCTTGAGCGGAGTTGGTGGAGGAAGTTGTGGGGCCTCCAAATCCCGCCGAAGGTCAAGCACTTCGTGTGGCGCGTTTGGTTTGAAACTCTTCCGACCTATGGGGCTCTCCGGAGACGGGGTGTGGAATGCTTGCCGTTTTGCAACTTTTGTGGGGCCCTCCCGGAAGACGCATTCCATGCTTTATGGGGCTGCGAAAGGGCTAAAGCAATTTGGGAATCCTCATCCCTACAACGGTGGAGCGAGAAAACCGGAGAAGTCCCCTTCCGAGAGCTTTGTTTCCGTTCTCTTGGAACCCTTTCCAATCCGAACATCGAGCTTTTCTGCGGGCTTTTGTGGACGTCATGGTCGGACCGCAATTTGCGTCTCTTTGAAAACAAGGCCAAGCTTCCTGAAGCATGGGTTTCAGAGTGGGAGGTGTGGCTTGCTGACTTCAAAAAAAACTTAAGTCTTCCGGGTGGCACGATCGGGAACAAAACAGACCAACAAGATAGGTGGATTCGGCCGGGTTTTGGAGGGCTGAAATTGAATGTAGATGCTGCCTGGGATGTGGTTTCAGGGCGTGCTGCAACCGGAGCTGTGATCAGAGACCACATGGGTTCGGTTATGGGGGTGCAGGCAGTCTCATTCAACTGTGTGGAGTCAGCGCTGACTAGGGAATGCTTGACGATCAGACAGGGACTGCTCTTCGCTCAAAGCCAAGGCTGGCGTATAGAGGCGGTTGAGTCCGACTACGCCCGAGCTACGAAGCTCATTAACGACGGGAACTTTAGAGGTATTCAAGGGCCGATCGTGGAGGATATTAGGACGCTAACTGCGACAGCTGGCGGCTCCGGAATATGCAGGTGGATCCCGAGGATATGCAACGATGTCGCTCATGCTATAGCGAAGAAACGATTGCTCGATTTGTCAAAGGATTTTTGGTGTTTTAATTGCCCGAGTTGGCTTGTAAGCGCAGCTATTAGGGATTTTCCTCCCTCAGATTAATATATGAAAGTTATTTTCCCTCAAAAAAAAAATCATCTTGGCCCAATTCTCGCCTTATATTTTTAAGGTCAATCCGAGCAAAAGTACCATTAGTTTCAAAATATGTCCCACTAAGTACCTATTCTTTTATTTGCTAGGACAAAGTTCCTATTCTCTTGATTTGTACCTTCCGTCCCCTTCTGATACTAAATCCACGCGTCGCCTTCATAAACTCTCCCTTTCTCTCCTCTCTCTCTCACACAGCTCGTACATGGCTTCGAGAGCTTGGACAGTTTCAGAAGTTGCGACACGAACACTAAGCTTAAACCCTGAACTCCATAGCCTCTCTGTTTCTAAAATCCAAACCTTACTATGTTCTTCCATTAATTCACTCCTAATGAGGAGAATTACTCGGCTCGAAAGACCACAGATTTAATGCATGTATAACATTATTTTACAAAATCAAATGAAATCCTGGTTCGATCGTTTCCTCTGCTGCATCAGGGAGAAGCTATGGCTGAGAATAATTTGACTTCGAGCTACAAAAACAAACCCATTTGCCTATGAACTGGACTTTTCTTTTTAACATATTGATGATTATTTGAGTATTTGCTCCTTACGCATTTGGGATCACAGGAAGCTTTTGATTCTCGTCGTTCTGATAGTTTTTCTGACGCCGCTCTGTGCGTTAAAGAAGATCGAGTCTCTGAGCTTGACTTCCGCCGCTTCAGCGGTCCTCGCTGTAGGTTTCGTATCCCTCTCTCTCAATCCTTATCATTTTAAAGATTCAAGTAACATATAAGTCAATTTCAGCCACTAACATGTACAAAACCCAGATACTAGTGAAGCGAAGAAAAAAGATAAGGAATTGCCCAGATAACAATGTCGAATTTAAAATTACAGGAAATCTGCCCAAATAAGGAAGAATATATATATATATATATTATTAATCGGAGTTGATGCAGTTTGTTGATCAAAATAGTCAATGTGGAATGGGAGTTGGTTCTCGCTACCAGGCATCGGACATGTGCTTATGGTGGAAGGAAGCGCAGCGACTTATGGAGGCGATGCGTGGCATTTAGTTACACATAGAGCTGAAACTCGCGACTTCGCGAGCCGTCGCGACTCAGTCGCCAAAAGTCGCCATTGTAGACGTCGCGATGCGTCGCGATCCTTCACGTCGCGATGGCAGAGAGAGAGAGAGAGAGAGAGAACGTGAGACAGCGAGAGAGAGGGGAAAGAGAGAGGGAAGGAATCGCGATTAAACGCGCGCGTCGCGACTCGTCGCGACTCAAACCCGTGCGTCGCGATTCGTCGCGATGCCCTGTCAGTCGTCGCGACTCGTCGCGATTCGGTGTCAGTCGTCGCCACCCGCAGCTCTAGTTACACAGAAGGGGAGGGAAGGTTGACGGATGGTACGAATCAAGAGAATAGGAATTTGTCCTAGCAAATAAAACAAGGGTAAAATGCGGTCAAAGTACCTAATGTTTATATTTTTTGTGATTGTGTACACAATCTTTTTTTTTGGTGGCTAAAGTACGTAAATTTTATTCTGTTAAGGAATTTGGTTTCATCCGTCAAACTCTGTTAGTGG
The DNA here is from genome assembly GCA_954871525.1 of Parietaria judaica. Classification (NCBI taxonomy): domain Eukaryota; kingdom Viridiplantae; phylum Streptophyta; class Magnoliopsida; order Rosales; family Urticaceae; genus Parietaria; species Parietaria judaica. Next base: position 13,759,570 of record OX940872.1, read on the forward strand.
TGTTTTAGATATTGGACAAATTGCGGCTAAAGTACCAAATGTTTCAAAAAAATTGAATTATGTACCTAAATTTTTTTAAAGTTGTTTCTGTTATAAAAGTTGGTTTCTCCCGTCAAGTCACATGCCTTTGACCGCCACATAATTTATTTATTTTTTAATCATTAAACAAATATAATCTAATAATAATTAAAATTAAATTTATAAAATAATTTAATGAGGTTATAAAACTTGTATTATGTTACAAAGAATTAAATTTATTTAGTTATTCAATATTATTAAAATAAAAATCTACACCATTGATAAAAACACCCTTAAACAATTTTTTTTACGCATGGATTAATATATTTGTGTTCGTCTTTAATGCGTAACTATAGTAATATGTTAATTTAAAAGTATAAGATTCATTTTTGTAAAAAAATATTTTTTTAAGACAAGCTTGTTACGCATTAAAGACGAACATAAATATATTAATCCATGTGTAAAAAAAATTGTTTAAGGGTATTTTTTAAATTAATATATTACTATAGTTACGCATTAAAGACGAACATAAAATTATTAAATATATTAATCCATTTTTAAAAAAATTTGCTTAAGGGTATTTTTATTTATGGTGTAGATTTTTGTTTTAATAATACCGAATAACTAAATCTATATATATAAAAGCAAAATAACTTGATGTCTCAAAAATACTATTTTTTGACCTCATTCTATTTTCTCCTTTATTTGATTTTTTTTTATTAAAAAAAATAAAACTCGCTCGACGTCTCCTTTCATTTTCTATTTTTTCTTACAACTTACGTCGATCGTCGTGTCTATTCGGTAATAAACTGCTTCTAAGAAAGACATCACCGTGAAATCGTGATAAGCATTCGGTGAAGTACCAGGAGATGCCTCCCTTCCAGTTCCCTTCCTCTGTGAAGGAGAAGCCCTTTGTTTGCGGCTGCGACTTCACCGGCGTCGTCGACGCCGTCGGATCCTTCGTCTCCGCCTCCAGAGTCGGCGACAAGGTCTGCTCCGTCGAAGGCCTCGGGACCTTCGCCCAGGTACGATTTTCGTAATTTTGAAAAAGTTATCTTTCTCTGTCGCACAATGAATCGGCCATGGCCAACCCTCACTCGCCACGAAGCCTTCCATCCCTATTTCAAATACTTAAGGAAATATACCTGTTATTGTTTATTATTTCATTCGATTATACTTTCTACCAATTCTCGCTATAATCCTTCTCAAAACCCCTTCTTCTCCTTTTGCGATTCTCATTGCCCTTACCGGTGAAATGGTTAAATGGCCGAAGGAGGCGGCGAGCATGGCCCTCCGATCAAGGTTTGAAGTCAGGGAAAGATGAAAATCTCTTATTATTATACTCTGTGCAGCAATCTCTTATTTTAGCATAGGTACTATTAATTCGGGGTTTTGTTCTGATGCCAATCAAAGGATTGAAGAAAATATTTTTTTAGTTATGTACTTGATGACATATCACCACATAATTTTTTGGAGCATCACCAAACTGTTTCCAAAATTCACAAATCACCCTATGAAATTCTTTGCTGTTTTTTCTCTATGATTCTCTAATTTTAGTGCTTTAATTATTCTTCAATTTTACAACTTCTTATACTAGAACTAGGCATATGATAGTTTATGTACTATCATCACTAACACCAAGTTGACTTCCATTTTTTCTTGTCAGGTATGCAGAACTGAAGAAACGGGCGATCCAATTATACTATTGATTTTAATCATATGCTCAATAATTTTATCAGGTACATTATTTCCACTCTAATCTCTGATTTACTCTCTTTTTTATGTTAATCAAGTCTTAATTGTTTATGTTTTTTTTTTTTTCTGAATTCTTAATTATATATCTAGATTACATGTCTTGAAATGATATTAGAGGGCATTCCTATGAATATCTTTGAATTGTTAATTACATGTCTATAATGGCTTTTTTTTTTTTTGTATATTATTGATGCATAAAGCGCATTAGAGAATATAAGTTTGATCTGTTTATATTACAACCTACTGATATGAGATTTGAAAGACTATTATACTTGATTTCTTATTGTTCTTTTACCTTTTATAGGTTTGGTCTGACAAGTTGGAAATTTTTTAGCTAAAAGTAGTCTGGTTCATTCTATGTCACTTAAGTGTTTATCGTGTTTGTATTCACGGTGTAGGTTGTTACAGTGATGATTTTGGCAAAGTAATTCGAAGTGGATACAATCAACAACGAGCATGATCAACATGATGTTTCCCTCCGTTGTTTCTATGCCTGCGTGCACGCATATTTAGTTTAGAGAAGTTATCTCCTGCCACTGACGTATACTGTAAGATATTCTCTTTATTTAAAACTTAAAAACATGTATTTTAATATTTAAATAGTATTAGTTTGATCAAAAACATTTGGGGAAAGCATGAGATATTTGTAATATCGCAATTCTTTTTTAAAGCTTGATATCATGATTGAGTACTCATAAAGATTGAGTTACTCAGGTGAGTTTTTTTAAACTTCTCAAGTGCTCGGTTGCTATAGATGTGAAAGTTGTCAACTTTAATCTTTTCAGAAGATTTAGCTAAACCCATCTATGTTTTCCAACTTTGAACCACCATATCTATCAACAAAATCCGGTGACTTTTGAGTTTAGATGTGTTCCCTTTGTTTTTTTTTCTTTTACTTTTTAAAATTTTCACGGTGTTTGTAGGACTTAATAAATCTATTCGGTTTGACGCATCTTCAGCGAACCTTATTCGCCATGTGACCATACCAGGTTCACCTCTCTTTCGTTTCTATGGTCAGAGTCACTATCTTTTGAATGTAAGGCTATGCACTTTTTCATTTTTGGGTTGTTTATAGCTAATTTTTTCAATTTGTGCATTTTCATAATTCTTAATATATATTATATTTATACAGTAAACATAAGGTTTGAGACTAATTACGACTCTTCTTTATTTATTTCTCTATTTTCCCCTGGATTTTAGTTTGATTTTTCAAATGTACTACTTAGGTTTTGCGAATTTAGATTTTTTTTTTCCAGGATTTTGTCGGTATTTGATTTGTTATTTGGTTTTTGTGTAGATGTTAGCAGGCTCGACTTTTTTGAATTCTCCAACCGAAACCCACTCGCTTTAGCGAGAATCCAATGTAAGTTTTCAGTAGGGATTTTCTTGGGCCAAATTAAGTTATTCTCAAAAAAACTTCTTATGAGTCTGCTTCATTTGTTTATCTATTTGTTCGATGAACCGTCTCCTTATGTTTGTTTGGTAAAATATTAATTAAAGTGAAATAAATTAGATTATGTTTGGTTATGTATTTGTTTTTGTTTGGGTATTTGGTTATATTTATTTGTTTGGTGGTTTTTGTTAGTTCTTTCAAAATGTGAAAATAAAGCGAAATGATTGAGAGTTATTTATTTGAAATATGGATCCTTTTTAAATTTATTTTTTGTGATACTTTTTAATTTATAAAATTGACTTATTTAATACATAATGTTAAAAGCAGTAGTTCTTTTATTCTTCACCTTATTAATCGTATTTTCATCAATATTTATCAAGCTTCGCCTCACGACAGAGCCTTTCATACCAAATCTCACATTGGCTACAATTATGTGCTTGAGGCGAACTCTCCTTACGGCCATTCGACTATCCTCATGTCACTCTCAATTTTGAGATTCAACTCTTTGAAAAATTGGCGCTATCTCAGTTTTAGATTAAAAATCAGTTTTTTTTTTAACAGGGGCAACTTATTTTGTTAGATTAAAAACTTACTTTTATGATGTCTTATTATGTTATTGGCTTCGTTTCCTGATCGTTTTCATCTTTGAATTCCAACTATATTTTTTTCCAGTCTGATTTGAGTTTCCCCTTTCAGGAATTGAAAAAAACAAAGGCAAGGGAGAAAAACACCAAGTCTGTCTTTGCATCGAGTTCATTTCCGGCATTTAAGGAAACAAGAACCTCTCTTTGTATCGACTAGACTCCCATCTTCGTACTCTTTTTCACGAGTATAGGACTCTTGGTAGTTTCTTCTCAACGACTCTTGGTGGTCTCATCTTCATCTATTTTGAACCAAGCTCTATGATTAAGAATATTTTGGTTCACTGTCTTGGTAGTTTCAAATTGTATTTAAATATATCTATTTTGAACTAAGTTCTTAAGTATAATTATTAGAGTTAAATATTGTCAATAATACCGTGAAAACACCATAAACGTCGTTGTAATTTGTTATCATGAATCCATATCTTAGAGATTGAACTATTTTCTTCATCGAACTTAAATATACTATTTTATTCTTAAATAGATTCTTGAAAAAAGAAAAAAAAAAGGTATGTTAATCGTTCATTTTATATGTTTGGAAATATTTCTAATTATATTAAATAAAAATCATAAGTCATATTACATAATTTAATAACAATTAGGCAATTTTGATAATAACTAACAACAAAAATATTTAATTTTATATTATTTTCAATGCCACCGCGCAATGTGCGGTGCCGGTTCACTAGTATATTTAATGCTTCATAACATAATACAAGTTTTATAACCTCATTAAATTATTTTATAAATTTAATTTTAATACTTATTAGATTATATTTTTTTAATGTTTAGAAATAAAAAATTTCACGTGGCGATCAAATGCATGTGAGTTGACGGAAGAAACCAAATTTTATAACAGAACAACTTTAAAAAAAGTTTAAGTATATAATTCAATTTTTTTGAAACATTGGGTACTTTAGCCGCAATTTTTCCAATTCTAAAACACCACTAACAGAGTTTGACGGAGGAAACCAATTTTCTTAACATAATAAACTTTAGGTACTTTAGCCACCAAAAAAAAGATTGGATACATAATCACAAAAAATGTAAACATTAGGTACTTTAGCCGCATTTTAAACATAAAAGAATAAATAATTAGTAGGACATATTTTGAAACTAATGGTACTTTTTCCGGGATTAACCCTATTTTTAAAAATGGGTTAATGCCGGCAAAAGTGTAATTAGCCTTTCCATCATCATTGATAAGTTGTCATTCGCTTTTTGTGGATGGTAAAATTCTTATTATCTAATATTGTAAGACAATTAGTATCATATCCACTATTTTAAGCCATATGTTATGTTGCATCTTGTTGAACGCCACATAGCATGCCATATCATCTGACTATCGCGTGACATGCCACACAGATTTTATTTTATTTTTTTAAAAAATTAAAAGTTTAAAAATTAATTTTTTAAATATAAAATAATTTATTAAGAAGTCATTTATAATTTTATAACAATTTTAATAACGGAGAATAAGAATGGGATCCGGGTAGTAAAATTTCAAGAATCAAATTAAAAATTTGATTAACATAGCGTATACTGCACCACTGGATTTTTTTACTCGAAAGCAAAAAAAACAAAAAACAAAAATCTAAGAGTGTCGAATTAAAATACCTAGATTGAATTACAATTAATAGGCATCCAAATGACTAAATGGGGTACAAAGTGGGTATTTTAATCAAGACACTTTAATCACGCTATTTTCATATTTTAAAATAAAAATTACATGATTATTTAATTCCACTTTTTTTATTCAGCTTTATATAATCTCGGTATGTTGGATTCTAGGTAAAAAAAAAGTATTTTAATTCGGCTATTGTAATTATAAAAAAAATTATAAATAACTTTTTGATAAATAATTTGATATTTTTAGAAAATATAAATTTAATTAAAAAAAATCATGTGTCATGCCACGTGGCAGTCATATGACATGGTAGATAGTAGACTAGCGGCCTTACAATTTCTGTTATATAATTTCTGTTATATGAGAACTTTACCATGCAAATAAAAGGATGAGAATTTATTGTGACACTGGAAAGACGATCAAAATACGTATTGGAATTATCGATTTTAAAAGTACTGTGTTGTCACTCAATTTTTTTTATATGGTTATGGAAAAGGCTAAATTATTTATATATAAGACATAGACTTAGTAATAGTTTTGTGATTTTTTTAATCTTACAGGATTTCAGTAGTAAAACATTTTTTATGATGGGGTATTTTTATAAAGGTTATTTAATAAAGAAAAATTATTTAATGAATCATATCTTTATTAAATAAATCAATTTCGAAGTGAAAAAGCCTTTCGGAGGCCCGTAAAGATACTCAAGAACGCCGTAAAGAGTCAAAACACGGCCTCGAGACGTGTCCCGCGCCCTAAAAATAGCTTGAAGGCGACATGGCGGGCCAACATGTGCCCCCGCAACGGAGGATATGGTTCTCAGTGGTCACCGATCTATCCCCGAATCTTATTCGACCCTTGTGGAGATACTCAGAATCTGTGGTGATAGACCGGAGGACTCGGTTCTGGGCCCATGATTAGTGGAGGGTCCGATCTACCAGGATTCCTCAAAGGTCGATCCGCGACCTTCCCTAGAGGGGTACCCGTTCTCAGTGATCACCAAACTTGTACCACGGGCCTAGCCCGTTCCTGATCCTGCGCTAATAGGTAATAGAGGACAAGGTTCTGGGCCAACGATTAGCGGAAGCCCGTCCGGCCTGAGGCGCCAGGAATCTTTGCCTAAAAACATACAAAAGTCAATAAACAACATTGGGCCCGATCCAATACAAGCAATTAGGCCGCTATAGTGTGTGATTGAATTTTCTAAATCGATCTAGCATCACAGTAATTCCATATTTTTGTCAAGATAACATGTGGAACCAAAGGGGCTCTGGAAAATTTGAAAAGGTAACTCAATATTTATTATTATATTTAGAAATTTTATAAATAAATTAAAAAAAAAACTATGCAAATATATCCCAACCAAGGTATTAAATTTCCCGAATATCCATCGGCATGCCCATCGAAAATCTTTTTTCGAGGATATTCGAAACGATATATCTATCGGCATACCCATCAACATACCTATCTAGATACCCATCGACAAACGATATATCCGTAAAATGAAAAGTGCAAAACAACATCGTCAAGCGGTATTTAAAACCATGAATTCCCAACAATCACGAAAAACAATGAAAAATCTTAATATAATAATAAAAAAAAGTGTTCAAATCTCAAGAAAATAGTCCAACCCTCTGATTATTATGTGAAAGATGACAGACGTCTTATCAAAATGGATTATTAGCAACACAAGTTATAATTTTTTTTTTCTCTCAAAATTAACAATTAATACTTTTTTTCTTTTTGCCAAAAAACAAAAAATGTCAACACTATTAGTAATATTCCAAATGTATTCAAAAAGCCGGTAAAAAGTACATGAGGCTTATTATTAATAGAGTTTGATAACTTAATCCGGTGAAAAACAAGTACTTATCCTGTGAAAAATAGGTACTTATCATTATAAGTCCACTAACAAATTTTAGCCCAATCTCAATTCGAATATTTTGACATTTATTGAAGCTCACGCGTTGGTAGGCACGATTATTGGAGCTGGTGGGACAATCTTCTCGATGGGTGTACAGTCCCACCCTGCTTCCTTGCTGTAAGATACACTAAAATGCTTTGAAACCCAGCTCTCGTCCTTTGACTTTCTCTCTCTCGCCAGCTCTCTTTGCTTCTCTTCAATGGCTTTCTTCGCTTTTGTTGCTTTCGCCCAGTCTTTGTTGAGAATTGCTTGGCTCACCTCATTCCATACCAAAGCCGATTCACTCTCCCATATTCCCTATCCAATATTAAATTATGTAATTATGACCATGTACATAGGTTCGCTAAAGTCAGATTGTTGCCACTATATACTATTTAAACTACCGCCGCTATAGGTGCAAGCGGTTTGTGGAAATATGGCGTCATTTTCCCCGAAAACTCAATAGGGTTAAGTGGTTTGCGATGGCATTGTTGTCTCTATAGGTGGCACAATTTAGTAGCACTTAAATACTTATGGCACTTATACATAAGGATATTATTGTTACAAAACTAATAACAAAAATATATTTTCTTAGAATATAATCTAAGAAACTGTAATTGAAGAAATTGGCCAAATAATAGAGATAGTACATACCTTAGGGTCCTGCACTACTGTTGCTTTAAGTCCTGAAAGGGACTCTTTTGCGTCGTATATAACCCGTGTTTGACCATTGCTTAGGTCAGTGATATTGATGGTTCTGTTATGGTCGGTATTTATAAGAATTATATATTTATATAATAGATGATAGAGTAGATAATTGACATGAAACAAATCGTTCATAAGGCTTACTCATTCCAAGAACCATCGATACTAAAAAGAGGCTTCACCGAAGAAGAAGAATAGAGTTTTCCTTTGACTAATTTAGGGTTTCCTCTAAGACCAAACAAAGATGATCCGCTATAAGTTAACTCGGCTTCAAGATCGGTTTCGGAACATTTGATTCTTTGTTTGCCTGTCCATTCCATTCCAGGAAATGGGAAGAACTTCACCAAAAGTTTTGGACATTTAATTGCATACGTTTCTCCATGATTGAGGAGGTTCAAGTGCCTTTTTCCATGAGCCTCAACTTGGATATAAGTACCTATACAGTCAGTATTAAGTATAAGAAAGAAAAGAATGTAAGCCTTCCAATTATTTTTTGCAGATATTGAATAAAAGTCGAGCACTAAAATAGAAAGCATAAATAGAATCGAAAAAAGTTGAATGTACATTTTTTTTTCTCGAATGTGAGCATATTAGAAGTTCAGATTATATATATACAATATGTACATGTATATATATATGAGTACATATGTTCTCCTCAAAGTTTGGTAGGTAAGTTTATAATTGACTTGAATTTCATTCCTTAGCTAGAGATATCTTCCCTCAAACCCTCAAATATTATTTTGTACTATAGAATAGCATTATCATCGTAGGAGTGTTAAAATGGTTGATATGATCACCTTAAGTACTAGAAAAATCTAGAAGAGATAATAAGTCATACCATAAAATTTTGCAACTGAATTGTGGCACCACACAAGTTCAATGTTATCTTTCTCATCTGTTGCATGAAGGGCCGAAACCGGTGGATGATGCGAAATCTATATAATTGTTAAATAATGTTAAAATTATATAGAAAATTAGAAGCAGACGACACTAAATAAATAAAAAATTACTTTGTTTTATATTGCATCTATGACAAGATACTCATTTATTTTTGTTGTGTTTTGCACTAGTTTGGTTTGCCCATAATTGACATAAAGTAGAAGAGGGCCGAATTGTATCTATAATTGACTCGAGTTTATGCTGTAGTTTTATAACGAACATGGATGAAAATTGGCATTTGAAATATTTTTTGAGTTACAGGTATAACTATCTCAATTTTACTAGTTGAATGATGATGAATTCATGCAAAATATGTAAAATATGTCAGCGAGTGAGATTCTCTTGAGCCATCGAAAAAAAAGTTACGCAATCTCGCATCGTCACGGTAAGATAATGTCCTAATATATGCATGCATGTGTGAGAGTGCATAATTATTTATGTCATGTGGTAACGAGTTTGAAAAAATTAATTGGTTCTGTCTATGTAAACTATATACATCTTTTCAATAATCTATATATATATAGAAACTTCAAAATTAAGTATATAAATCATTTTCTTTTTGTGCTGACTTCTGAGAATAATTTGAATTCGGATTAGGTTAAATCTTTTTCGTAAAAATATAACTCTTACTTGTTCGAGAAGAACATTGAGATTAGCCCGCGAAATATGATGGGTTTCCCCGAGAATGGAATTATACGGGGCGGTTCCGAATATCATAGGCTGTGTAATAGATATAGACCATGCTATCACCGATGCAAATCTCTCTGTTGCGTTCTTGCCTCTGTTGCACTTTCCCAACATGTCATTGTTAAGTGAATAAGCCATCTCACCGTACATCTGAAGATGTGATTTTGGAATGTTGAATTGGGCCGGTAGCTGTACAATAAAAAATAATTTAAATATGAGAGAAGAAAAAATCCAAAGGAATTCAATAAAATCAAACATAAATTCAAAAGAAATGGTACGAAATACAAAATTAGCTTCAAACCATTTTAAAAATTGCTCATAGTTTCATTATTTTATTTTATTTTTGCCCATGTATAATCTTTTTCTTTTCTTTTCCAAACTAACTCTAACACTTAAAATATTAAATTTAGCTCAATTTTCTATTTTTGAATTTGATTTTCTAAGTTGTCCCACACTCTCGATACACTCTCTCTCCAAACAAACTCAGAGATATATTTTGTTATCACATACATAGGATTCACACACCCATTTATATATATATATATATATATATATATATATATATATATATATATATATATGTGATTGGCAAAAGATTCATATTGTTAAAATTGATGCACATTCCTACGTTATTGAATATTCTAGTATGTCCTAGATATATGTGAAAAAATATCAAGAAATACAGTGTAAAGAAAAATCTAGAAATAGAATACTCTAGAATGCTATCATAAGCATATGAGTATAGAAAAATCTAGAAACTAATTAGACTAAAAACTTAGAAGAATTATCTAGAGTGTTGTAATCTAAGATTTAGAAGAACACTCTAGAATCTTGTACAACCTCTATATAAAGAGGCGTTGGGGTGTTGTAAGTTTGTAAGAATCAATAAACAAAAATTCTATCAAAACTCTCTTATCTCTATTTCTACGTACACTATCTACTACAAACAATTTACCTTAGAAACCACACACCAAAATAAACATACTCCACATAAAAACCATCACACACACATATATATATATATATATATATATATATATATATATACAATATATCATTTCTCTCCAAACAAAGTTAATCGTCACGTTCTGTTTTGTAAAGGTTGCGATTTTGGTGGCTATGGAAGCTTCAGGCAACACCGACGATCCACACAGGTCTCTAGGAAATGCGGCACACGACGCCGTGCTCGGTGACGGTATAGTAAAAAACAATGGCGAATTGTTTTTCGATGACAAGTCTAGGTCTCGCCGTCCAGCAAGAGATCCTCGCCCTAAATCTCTTCTGATTCCCTCTCTCGATGGCGCTGGAATTCTCCGGGCTGGCTCTGTTTAGGTCTTCCCTCGGCGCCATCTCGCCTACCGCTCTGTCTCCATGCTCGCCAACGCGGCGTGTTTCTCTGGAGCCTTGCGTCGCTGGCGCCAGCAGCGAAAGCAACTCCAAGAAGTTTTGATCCGTATCAGCGGAGGAGCGGGGCAAGACGCCTCTCTCGTTTGTTCTTCACATATCCCTAGCTTCTCCCTCTTCTCTTGTTTCGTTTCTTCATAGACGCCGGCGACATTCTCTAATTACGATTACGTTGTGTTTCGTCTAGGGTGAAGGTTCTTGTTCTTGAACAGTGTACTTCTTCGGCGACTGGCCGTTCTTACGGTGTACCAGCTTCGTCAACGCTTGTAGGTATAATTCATTTGATTGGTCATCACTAGCTGTGTTGTTTGGTGTTGCGTTGCTTTATTTGTCGTCGTGCAGGTTCGTCTAGCTCCCAATGGGCGTTTAGGAAGTTTGTTCCCCAAAATGCATCTTCGGGCTAGTGTCGTTGCTCCTGCTACTCTAGTTCCAAAGTAATCTGGCGAGGGTCTTGATGATCGTACCTTTCGTCTCACTTACGGTAGACATTTTAATTTCCATCCAAGCAAAATAAAATGCAAAATCCAAATACAAGCACACGTAGCACAACAGAGTTTTGTTCACAAGAAGTATAAAACCAAAGTAATGAAATAACAAACTACTAAACAAGCAAAAAAAAAAAAACATGCGAAGAACACTCTTTGAAGAAATCTTTGATTACATTATTGTAATTTTCAATACGTTTTTATAACTATAATGACATTTATGTAATTACTTTAATGTAATTTTAATTATATTTTCGTAACGATAATGATATTTTGTAATTTAATTACATTTTCGAAAATATAATGACATTTTTGTAACTACTATTATAGTTCGTATTTAATTTTAGTAGCTGAATTTTCATATGTAATTAAAATTATTATTTTGTAATTAAAATTATATTTTCATAACTATAATGACATTTTAGTAATTATAATTCTGTAAAGTAATTATAATATTTTAAGCTACGAACGAGATGGTGTATTTGTCATGCTAGAATATACAAATTTATTTGGTATTTTTTTCGAATTATGATTACTAGAAAATAAAAATCATTTTAATTATATTAGCTGTAAAAATCATTTGAATTATATTAGCTGTAAAATAGTTAAATGAATGTGTGTTTGCTAGGACAGCCTAGTGGTAATTCTACACTACTTCCAAAATAGAGGTGTTCTATCCCCACAAGCAACAAAGCTGCCTTAAAAAAATAGTTATATGAATGCCTTTGAAAAATTCTACGTGATAAATAATAAGTGTATTATTAGTTATGATAGTTATAAGCGTATTCTACGTGATAATTATAGAGTTAGTAAATGGTATTAACTTGGAAATTATAATATAGGAATTTTCTGAGAAATTATACGCAATCAACAGGGCCGGCCCTCAGGGTATACATGGTAGGTCCCCGCCTATAATAGATTAGTAAATTGGGGGCCCCAAATTTGTAAATTGGGGGCCTCACATGGAAGAAAAAAATTATATTGTGTTTACCTTTTAAAAATTGAGGGCCCCAAATCAGTCTTCGCCTACGGCCCCGACAAACTCGAGGCCGGCTCTGGTAATCAAGTAAAGAGGGTTTTCTTGTCCACATAATAGTAAATAGCTATTTTTAAATTGTATTATATTTTTTAGGTAATTTTAAAAAAAGGTTTGTAAATATCTCTTCATACAAAGTTTAAATTTTCTTAGATTGAAGAAAGAAAGAATAAAAGTTGAAATTTATGTCAAATTATTGGCTAGCTTTTTATCTTTTCAGAATAGCCTGTGGTGTTTTCCAGAACTGAACTTGCCAACTCGGGTTTATTTTATAAAAATATAATAGTTAATTACCCTAGGACGATCCTTATCAAAATTTACAAAAAATCAAACAAAAATCCGAAAGTATTAATTAACAAACAAAAATATCCGGGCTCCAGAATTCGAAGTATATGCAAAGAACTCACCTGCATCGTGGAGAAATCTGATCCTATCCCTACATGCCGAAAGAGACTGAGAATTCGGCGGATAAGATTCGGCGGTCTATAATCACTGCTTGAGTATCCGGTTGACGAAAAATATGGCTTTGTTAGTACAATCTCAGTAGCCTCCATCTTCTCCTGCACAAAACTAATTTTCTCATCAGAACATATTATGAATTGTCCATGGACAGGCACAAAAATTATTTAATGCCATGGTTTGCACGCAAATATATATTTAAACGAAGAACATTAAAGAAGGAAATTGTATATATGTTTGAGAGATAAGAGGGTGTTGCAGCTTCACTGCTCTACACTAACCATGGAGAAAAGAAGCAAACTTGGTCTGAAAATAAAATTGGTAGTTGTCCTACTCAGATATTATGTAGTCTCAACTATATAATTTGTGGCTTATATGTGTTTGGATCTGAATATGAATAGTACAGTTTGTTGGTAGGTATACACGTTTTTTGAAATTTGAATGAATAATAATAAGACATGGTACCATTTAATAAGGAAATGTCTTAACAAATTAATAAAACCACCTGACGCAGCGGAAAATAGAAAAGATCGAGGGTCGATCTAAGAACCGAAATAGATAGAAAAATGTTACCAGAATAGTCGTTCTCGGTCGTTGATTCGGCGCACGAATACCCGATCGAAGAACCTTCCTTGCGTATTGATTCGCACACGAATACCTAGATTTGGGCATCCAAAAACCGTTGATCGGCGCACGGATATCAGATCGAAGGCATCAAAATCGACGCTCGCTCACGAACACTCGAATTCGGGAGAAACTCTCTCAAGCCTCAATTTTTCATTTCATCAACATCTAAATCTGATTACAATTTCATCAAAAGGAGCTTTTATACTAAAGCCCTAACTAGAAAACGACATGTAGTTTTACCTTGAATAAAATGACAACAAAACAACCAAAATGACAATAAAAACGCACAGAATCTGAAACAGATTTTACGGCCTCTTCCAGTCAAGTTTTGGCAGAAAGAATAATGTGCTATCGTAGCCAATGTCCCAAGCTTCGATTTGATATGCGAACCGCGTGATATGCGAACCGCGCAAATCGGTCGCTCGAGTCAAAAGTTATAACCCGTCAAACTTGGGACTCTCGTGGGAGCCTTTTTTCGAACTTTATTCTGGCCCCGCGTCTCGGACGTTTGCGCGCTCGCCTCTCGTAGCGCCTCTTCTTCTTGGAGCGCCTTTTCTGAGCCTGCCTTTGGGGTTTCTTGAAGGATCGCCTCTCGGAACATTTCGGGCACACATCATAGGGCTTGCACGGGTGCTTCTCGGTCCACGTTGGACCCACATCACCACCCTACTAAAAATTGTTAATTATACCATGGAGATTATACCACTGAAGTAAAAAATTATTGTATCATGAAAAATATTCCAGTCACAGCCAATTCGGTGCAAGTAATCATGTTAGAAGGTTGTCCGAAGCTCAAGTACACCCCGCTCCTCGACAGAGAAGCAGTCCATCGTTCGCTTCAACGCCTCTGCACTGATGGCGAGACATTGACGTCAATGTGATGGGATCATCCCAATGCTAAGATTTCAGCTGCAAGAAATAATAAGTTATTTATCTCTGACTCTATCAACCTGATATTTTAATATCTATTTAACCATGTGCACTGTAAATGCACGACCTCTATTAAAAATATCAGGCTGATTCGACTCTTCTCGTTCTCTCATTCCTTCTTGACTCGATCAATCTATTCTACTATGTTTTCTAAAGTAATGTTATTTATTTATTTATATGTCTAAGAGTCGCTTTAGTATAGTTATTTACGTATTTGAAAAAATATAGTCGAAATATACTTTGTGCTTCGCCTGAAATGAAAGTCTTACTATGCCACTTCGATAGCCATAGGATCCTCATCTTTTTTTCTGAAATAAAATTTTACTTTTGTGGCATGTTAGTCAAAGAGGCATGCAATTTGAGATCAGAAAACAAGGGAAAGAATGAACAAGATCTTTGTTGATTTCGAATAGTTTACTAGAAAACCTGATATAATCATTTGATCTCATTGTGGATGATTTTGTAATGCTCTGGCGGGCTCTACCAAATTGATTGTTGTCTCCATAGGCCGATTACATCTGTCTTTTCAGCGTGTTTTATCATTACTCTCGTGCTCCTCGAAAAACTTCCAAGGAGATCACCCATCTTATATTGGTTCCAAATGGATCGTTGAACCGAACCACGTTGCGCCGAATCGGAATACGCCGCGCGGAATAGGAACGACAATAATAATATTGCTATATAACACTTTCACAAATACCACTCACAATAAACACTCGTATCTTATATGTGTTTATATATATATATATATATATATATATATATATATATATACTTATATGAGACAGTATATGAGAAAGTGGAGGCAATAGGAAAATGTCGAATAGAAGCTTATCTTGGAGTTATTTCATACAAGCAAAATCACTTCCTATTTATAGAAGAATAATATAGTAGTAAATTACCAATTTGCCCTATCACTTTTGGTATCATACTTGGTGGCCATTTGCCCTATCAAACTTAGATGGCCATTTGCCCTATGAGTCAAACCTTAGTACCACATTCTCCCCCATAAGCTTGACTTGGTTCGAGGTTCTTCACACCGAGCAATTCTCGCATCTCTGTGAATTTGACTCTCGCTAGAGCCTTAGTGAGAATGCCAGCTCGTTGCTCTCTGGTGCTGACAAACTCCACAATGATCTCTCGCTCTTCCTCACACTCGCGAATAAAGTGAAAGCGAGTGTCAATGTGCTTGCTGCGTCCATGAAACACCGGGTTTTTCATTAGTGCGATCGCAGACTTGTTGTCGACGTAGAGAGTCAGCGGCTTCTGCTCGTTTCTGGTGACCTCACTCAACGAATTTCTGAGCCATAGCGCTTGACACGCCGCTGCCGTCGCTGCCATAAACTCCGCTTCACAAGACGATAAGGCCACAATTTTCTGCTTTTGTGACTGCCAGGTGATCAAATTCTCGTTGAGGTAAAATGCCATACCTCCGGTACTTTTTCTGTCATCGACATCACCGGCTAGGTCACTGTCGGTAAAACCGACCAATTCTTCAGTTCCAGTTCCTCTTCCGTACTGGATCCCATAGCTCGTCGTTGCCTTCACGTAACGAAGGATGTGCTTCACAGCCTGCTGGTGTAAACCGGTAGGCTTCTCCATGTGACGACACACTATGCCAACTGCATATGAGATGTCCGGTCGGGTATGGGTTAGGTACCTAAGACACCCGACGACACACCTATACTCTGTGGGATCCACTGGGGTTCCTTCAGCATCTTTCCTGAGTTTTAGCTTCGCTTCCGTCGGATACTTGCTCGGATTGCAATCTGCCATCTTCAATTGCTCCAGAATCTTCTTCGCATAAGCTGTCTGCCTTAGCGTTACACATTCCTGCTTCTGATCGACCTCGATACCGAGGTAGTATGAGAGTAGTCCGAGGTCGCTCATCTCGAACTCTTTCATTATCTGCTTCTTGAATCCATCAATGCCTCCTGCACTGTATCCAGTCACGATCAGATCGTCGACGTAGACACCGACGATGAGGGCCTCGTCTTGATTGTTCCTCGTGTACACCGCTTGCTCGTGGGAACACTTCTTGAAACCAAGACTCTTCATACTTCTGTCCAGTCGAGTGTTCCATGCATGTGGTGCTTGTCGCAATCCATAAAGGGCTTTTGACAGCTTGTACACCTTGTGCTCGGCGGTCTTGTCGATGAAGCCTTCCGGTTGAGCAACATAGACTTCCTCCTCTAGTTCACCATTCAGGAACGCCGATTTGACGTCCAGGTGATGGATTTTCCATCCTCGGTGAGCTGCGAGGGCTAGGATTAGCCTGACCATTTCGAGTCTTGCTACTGGAGCGAAGACTTCCTCGAAGCCTACTCCCTTCTTCTGCACGTAGCCCTTTGCGACCAGTCTGGACTTATACTTGAGGAAGTTGCCTTCTGAGTCCTTCTTCAGCTTGTAGACCCACTTCAGACCAATGGACTTGTGACCTCTTGGAAGGTCGACAAGATCCCACGTCTGATTCTTCTCAATGGACTCCAGCTCTCTCTTCATTGCTTCCTGCCATTTCTTCTCGGTGGCTGCCTCACGGTAGCTAGCTGGTTCCTCAACACTAACTAGCATGAGCTCTTCCGGGCTCAAATCAAGCTCACGCGCTTCTTCGTAGATGTTAGATAGGGTACGGAACCCTCTTGGTCCGTCATTGATTGAAGAGTCTCCCGAGCTGGTTCCTCCCGAACTAGCTGTCAAAGGGATCGAAGTGCTCATTCCTGATCCTGGGTTGGGCGAGCCTGGTGGTGAGTTAGTTCCAGACGAACTGGTTTCTGTCGAGCTGGGCGTTGCTAGCCCCTGGAAAGGACTTTCTCCCTCAACCTCCTCGACCGCCTCTTTGTCTTCGAGGATGAACTCCACCGAGTTTTGTTCAGGCTCTCCATTCTCGTCGCGCAAATCCCACTTCTTTTCTTCTTCAAACACCGCGTCTCTGCTTACATGCACTTTGCCGCGTCGGGGGTCATAAAACCTCTGTGCCTTGCTCCCTTCCTCGGCACCAAGGTACACCATCGGTTGACTCCGATCATCGAGCTTCTTAAGGTGTGGTCCCACAGTCTTCACATGTGCGGTGCACCCAAACACCTTTAAATGCTCCAGATGAGGTTTCTTCCCTTTCCAAGCATAGTAAGGGGTGCGCTCGCCTAGCGCCTTCGTCGGCAAGCGGTTCAGCAAGTAAACCGCGTGATGTACTGCGTCTCCCCAGAAGATCGCTGGGACTTGCATGCTTTTCATCAAGCTCCTTGCAGTGCCCATGACGGTTCGATTCCGTCTCTCCACCACGCCGTTCTGCTGGGGCGTGTATGGTGCAGTGAGGTGTCGCTCTACACCTTCTTCTTCGCAGTACGCCGCAAAACTATGAGAAGTAAACTCGCCTCCTCGATCTGTTCGCAGGGTCTTCAGTCTATGTCCAGACTGGTTATCCACGAGCCGCTTGAATTTCTTGAAAACTTCAGAAGCTCCTGCCTTCTCTTTGAGCGTGTACACCCACATCCATCGGCTGTAATCATCAACAAGCAAAATGAAGTACTTGTTGCCGGTTAGGGTGGCTGGGGTGATTGGATCACAGAGGCCAGCGTGCACCAGTTGGAGGGGTCACTCTGCTCGGAACTTGGCCTTGATCGAAAATGGCACTCATGCCTGTTTCGCGACCATGCAACATTCGCACAGCTGGTCGGGGTGTTCAATCTTCGGTACCCCGAAGGCCATTTGCTTGTCGCCTATCATCTTGAGCGCGTGAAAATTCACGTGCCCAAGTCTCGCATGCCATAGCCACACTGGGTCTGTGATCGACGCCATCAAGCAAATTGGTTGATCTACCACCAGTTTGATCTTGTACAATCGACTTCGTGATCTTTTCACCTTCATCAATAGCGCGCAGTCGTTGTTCCACATCTTTAGGAACTCTCCGGATAGTATCACCGTGTGACCAATCTCTGTCATTTGTCCTAAGCTGATGATGTTACTCTTCAGCTTCGGTATAAAGTAGACTTCGGTCAATAGGCGCTGGTCCCCATTCTTGCACTTGAACAGGATGAACCCTCTGCCCTTGATGTCGACGATGGAACCATCGCCGAACTTCACTTTTCCTGTGATCTTCTCGTCGAGCTCTTCAAACTTTGCTCGATGACCTGTCATGTGATTGCTGGCTCCGTTGTCTAAATTCAAAATGTCGGTATAGACCTTCTCTTCGCTATCTGCAAGTAGGTTGGCGACAACCTTGTCTTCATTGAGCATCACCTTTCTGGTTTTCTCTTCTTTCTTCCTGGTCGAGCTGGGCTTCTCTGCCATCATCAGCTCGTCCACTCGGCTCAGTACTTGTTCGTCAGGTATCTCCTCGCTGGATACCTGGTCGTCAAGTACTACGTCGTCGCTCTCCTGCTCGACGTGTCTCTCTTCGACCACATCCTGGTCGTCGTGCTCGTCGCCACTTAAGTCCATCATCTCCTCGGCGAACATAAGTGCGTGCTCGTCGTCATCGAATCTCACCAGATTCGCTTGTTCGTCGCGGTTCTTAGTATGACACTCATTTGCGTAGTGACCATACTTCTGACAATTATAGCACTTCATTGTGCTCTTGTCCTTGCAGGTGGCGCCGTCTTGGCGGGGAGTTCTACTGCCTCGACCACGCTGGTCGCGACCACGTCCTCGACCTCAGCCTCTGCCACGTCCACGGCTCTCGTTGCCGTATCCGTTGCGATTCGACGAGCTTGAAGAATAACCTTCTCACTGGTTCCACTTCTTCTTAGCCTTACATTCTTCATGCGTGAGCGGGAGGTGTTTCTCCTCGTCTCTGTCGCCATAGCCCCGAAGCCTCTCCTCGTCGAATTTTAGACGACCGACAACCTCCTCGACTTACATAGTCTTGTGGTCGCCAAACTGCTCGATCGACGTCACGATCTGCATGTATCTGTGAGTTATATATCTAAAGAATTTCTTGACCGCGGTGGTCTCGTCCACCGGTTTGCCTAGTGAACGGATACCCGTTGCAAGAGATGAAAGTTTCATAGCGAACTCGTCCACGGATTCACCGTATCTCATACGAAGAACATCGAACTCACTTTTCAAGGTTTGAACCTTGGCTTCTCTGACGCGTTCTGCGCCCATGTTCATCGTCCGCAACGTCTCCCAAGCCTTCTTTGCGGAATCCTTCTCACCGATCATGAGAAGGACATCTTCCGGAACTCCCTGATAGATGGCGGCGAGATCCATCCTATCCTTGTGTGCTTCGACATCTCCGCCTTCTATGGCCTCCCAGACTCCTTGCGCCTGCAGATTTACTCGCATCTTCAGCGCCCACACCGTGTAATTGCTCTTCGTGAGCATCGGGTACTGCAGCGTCACGTGTCCTCCGGTTGATTTGCTTGACGACTCCATGTACTTCGGCATTAAGGGAACTCGTATTGTAAAATTTCAAGAAAACTCACTCTTTCTGCAGCGCATATATATATATATATATATGAGTATATAGTGGGAGAATTCAGCCAATGAGCAAAGAGAAAGAAAATGGGAGATTTTACATCAGAAACGATTTCTTGAGATTTTACAGTGCGAGTTTTCTTTATGCCGAAGTACATAGAGTCATCAAGCAAATCAACCGGAGGACACGTGACGCTACAGTACCCGATGCTCACGAAGAGCAACTACTCGGTGTGGGCGCTGAAGATGCGAGTAAATCTGCAGGCGCAAGGAGTCTGGGAGGCCGTAGAAGGAGGAGATTTTGAAGCACACAAGGATAGGATTACTCTCGCCGCCATCTATCAGTGAGTTCCGGAAGATGTCCTACTCATAATCGGCGAGAAGGATTCCGCAAAGAAGGCGTGGGAGACGTTGC
The DNA here is from genome assembly GCA_954871525.1 of Parietaria judaica. Taxonomy (NCBI): domain Eukaryota; kingdom Viridiplantae; phylum Streptophyta; class Magnoliopsida; order Rosales; family Urticaceae; genus Parietaria; species Parietaria judaica. Next base: position 13,780,006 of record OX940872.1, read on the forward strand.
GGACGATGATTATGGGCACATAACGCTTTAGAGAAGCCAAGGTTCAAACCTTGAAAAGCGAGTTCGAGGTTCTCCGTATGAGAGACGGTGAATCCGTGGACGAGTTCGCTATGAAGCTTTCATATCTTGCAACAGGTATCCGCTCACTAGGCGAACCGGTGGACGAGACCACCATGGTCAATAAATTCTTGAGATCTGTAACTCACAGATACATGCATATCGTGACGTCGATCGAGCAGATCGGCGACCTCAAGACTATGTCAGTCGAGGAGGTTGTAGGTCGTCTAAAAGTCCACGAGGAGAGGCTTCAGGGCTATGGCGACAGAGACGGGGAGAAACACCTCCTGCTCACGCATGAAGAATGGAAGGCTAAGCAGAAGTGGAACCAGCGAGAAGGTTCTTCTTCAAGCTCATCGAGTCGCAATGGATACGGCACCGACAGCCGGGGACGTGGCAGAGGCCGAGGTCGAGGACGTGGTCGCGACCAGCGCGGTCGAGGGAGTAGCACTCCCCGCCAAGACGGCACCACCCGCAAGGACAAGAGCACAGTGAAGTGCTATAATTATCAAAAGTATGGTCACTACGCAAATGAGTTTCATACTAAGAACCGCGACGAACAAGCGAATTTGGTGAGATTCGATGACGACGAACACACACTTATGTTCGCCGAGGAGATGGTGGAGTTAAGTAGCGACGAGCACGTCGACAAGGATGTGGTCAACCTAACTCACGTTGAGCAGGTGATCAACCTGCCACGAGGAGACAACCAAGAAGTGGTCGATGAGATACACGTCGAGCAGGAGCGCGTCGACGTAGTACTTGACGACTAGGTATCTAGCGAGGAGGTACCTGTCGACCAAGTACTTAGCCGAGTGGACAAGCTGCTGATGGAGGAGAAGCACAGATCGATCAGGAAGAATGAAGAGAAAACCAGAAAGGTGTTGCTCAATGAAGAAAAGGTTGTCGCCAACCTACTCGTAGATGGGGAAGAAAAGGTCTATACCGACATTTTGTATTTAGACAATGGAGCCAGCAACCACATGACGGATCATCGAGCCAAGTTTGAAGAGCTCAACGAGAAGATCGCAGGAAAGATGAAGTTCGGCGATGGTTCCATTGTCGACATCAAGGGAAGAGGTTCCATCCTATTCAAGTGCAAGAATGGGGACCAGCGCTTGTTAACCGAAGTCTACTATATACCGAAGCTGAAGAGTAACATCATCAGCTTATAAAAGATGACAGAGATCGGTCACACAGTGATCCTATCTGGAGAGTTCCGAAAGATGTGGAACAGCGACGGCACGCTATTGATGAAGGTGAAGAGATCACCGAGTCGGTTGTACAATATCAACCTGGTGGTAGATCAACCGATTTGCTTGATGGCATCGATCGCACACCCAGCGTGGCTATGGCATGCGAGACTACCGCGAGGCAGCCACCGAGAAGGAATGGCAAGAAGCGATCAAGCGAGAGTTGGAGTCCATTGAGAGGATCATACATGGGAACTAGTCGACCTGCCAAAAGGTTACAAGTCCATTGGTCTGAAGTGGGTCTACAAGCTCAAGAGGGACACAAAAGGCAAGGTCCTCAAGCACAAAGCCATACTAGTTGCAAAAGGCTACGTGAGCAGTGAGTAGACTTCAAGGAATTTTTCGCTCCAGTAGCCAGACTCGACACAGTCAGGCTGATCCTATCTCCACTAGCCTTCTTACCGAGGCTAGAAAATCCACTACCTGGACGTCAAATCGGCGTTCATGAATGGTTAACTGGAAGAAGAAGTCTATGTTGCTCAGCCGGAAGGTTTCGTCGACAAGACCGCAGTGAACAAGGTGTACATGCTGTCAAAAGCTCTTTATGGGCTGCGACAAGCACCACGTGCATGGAACACTCGACTCGACTTGAGTATGAAGAGTCTTGGTTTCAAATAATGTTCCCAGGAGCAAGCCGTCTACACGAGGAACTCAAGAGATGAGGCCCTCATCGTCGGTGTCTACGTCGACGACCTGATCGTGACTGGATCCAGCGCATGAGGCATTGATGGATTCAAGAAGCAAATGATGAAGGAGTTCGATATGAGCAACATCGGAATACTTGTTGGAAATCGGTGGTATTAGTTCGACTTCCTTACCACGATAATAGCCTCTGAGGCGTCCTGATAACATTTAAAAAATTATTTTAAAGCGGAAATCTTGTTACCGGACCGACGACCAATATCAGGTAATAATTATTTCGTTAAGATCTGATAAATATTTCGAATTTAATATTTCATAATCATTATTAATAATCTAGTCGAATAGGAAATAAATAGAAAGCAGTAAATGGTTGCATTTATTGATCCAATGCATAACGCCGTACCTCAGTTGACGATTCCGGCTGCGCGTTCTGACTTGGGAAACTCCCGTGATCTTCCGGGATATTCTCCTGGATTCCTCGTACCGAAGCGTGGGCTTCAACGGCAGGACTCCGTTGCAAAATTTAACTGATGGTTTTTTTAAAGCTACCGGAGAAAAATATCTCCTAAGCCAAACCAGAAGAGATATCAGAAACAGAAAACTCACAGACCCTTAAGAGAGAGAGAGAGCTCGAGTTTTTTGCTCTGGGGAAGGTATGAAAAATGTGTAGAATGAGCCTCCTATTTATTGGCTCAAGATGTAACCGATTTGGAGATTTTCCCACCCTTTATTCGAATTCTATTAATTAAATAAATAATTAATTATTTCAATCCAATGGTCCACATTTAATCTCATCTAAATCCAATGGATATAATTAATCAGGGATTTAATAAAATAATAATACATGATAAGATCAAAATATTTAATCTTATCATCACATTAATAAAATTTGAATTACATATATATATATACATATTAAAATTCGAATTTGTTTATGATTATCTAGATCAAATGGTTAAAAATAAATCTTAAACCAATCCAATGGATCAAATCAATTAGGGATAAAGTCAAATGCCCTAGGGTTTTATAAAACCCTAATTTGAACTCTAATCCACATTTATATTCGAATTATATTATCATATATATATAATATTAATTAATTTCTAATCCGACGGTAAAGATTAAATCTCAAAACCGATCCAACAGACACAATTAATTAAGCAAATTCGAAATACCTAAACTTGGTCACCAAGTTTCAATTTCGAATTACGTTTAGGGTTCAAATAAATTATCTCAATCCAACGGTTGATATTAAATCATAACCGATCCAATGGATTAAATTGATTTTAGGGTTTTGTCAAAATACCAAAATATTAGGTACTTATGCCGCAAATATAAAATATCCAATTCTCATATTCGAATTTGGCTAGGGTTTGTATTCTCCAAACCCTAATTCGAATTTACACATGTAACAATATATAAATATATTTTTTATTTATTAATATAAATCTTTTAATTATTAATTAATTATTAATTAGATATTAATAATTAAATCCAAATAATTAAATTATATCAATAAAACCTTATCTCAATATCACATATTAAATGTCATGGTTCCACACCATCATTTAAATTCGTGATATGTGATTTAATTTCATAGTTTATCGAACCGAGTCATGAACTTTAAAAATCCATAAATCACAAACCGTAAGTCTGAATGACTTGGTTCAAAAAGAAAAGTTGCTTAGAATTTAATTTACAAAAATATAATTCTGTTAGAAAATCTAAATTCTAACTTTCTTTTTATCACCTAATTCCGTGTACCAAAATATGATACTTTTGCCACGCTGACGATAAAACTGTATGACGTCTGGCACAGACTTGTCAGCTATATAAGTCGAGCCAAATCATTAAACATTATCCAGAATTTATTTTAATCACGTACGTATCATCCGTTACAGAGCTATCCTGGGGACCATGGACCTGTATCACTTAAGCTCCAACGAACTGCTAGTTGTTCGTCAAACCTCGAAGTGATTCCACTATAGACTTGAGGCTGCACTCTTTAGTGATACGGTATATATTATTCCCTTATAACAGTAGGGTGTGCATTGATATAATCAAATTCGGGTTACTGTCCTTTCACTTGATGACCCACACATGAGCAGGCGGTTTTTACCGTAATGCCCCTCATTGCATTTTCATCCTTGACTCAGTCATTAATATTATGAGCAACCCACTTATGGATTCAATTCATAAGTTGCGCACGGGTACCTCTCACTTCTCACCACTGACAACCAAGGGAATCAACATGACTCTGAAGAAAGTTGTGTGATGCCCATGTCTATGATCAAGCTATCCTTACTACGGACTATCATTTTCCCAAAATAATAGTGTTGGGAACAGAGGTAATATCTTGTGTTCTTTAACGGTTAAATCAAAGAACAATTAAGCTAGTAGCTCGGACTCATGATCACTCAGGACTTAGAACTAATATCCATTTGATCATCATTTTGTGACTGAACTACAAGTTATCAGTGACGGTCTTGTATGATAACTTCTTGAGTTTAAGTCAGGTCCAGTCTAGTATGAAGACGCTTCATACTTAATGCACTTCTAGTGAGTGTAACACACACATAATCCAGAATAGGATTGTCACTTAGTCAAATTAATGACCTTACACGATTAATGGGCTCCCACCCAATTAATCAGGTCACAGACGTTTTAAGTTCATTTATTATGATTATTAATTCTTCCTCACACCGACTCTGTTGTGATAATAATAACATAATTGCATCCTTTATGACCTAAGGAATCAAACATTCTATTTTACTCTACCAGAAACTATAATAAGATTAACATAATAAGCATCATCTTTATTCAACGACTTGTCATAATCTTTTACAAATGGATAAATATCTTGTTTAAGGACACATATGTCCAACACTACTCTCATAATACCTTGGCATCGAGGTTGATCAGAAGAATGAATGCGTCGCGCTGAAGCAGTTAGCCTACGCGAAGAAATTTTTGAAGCAGTTCAAGATGGCGGAGTGCAATCTGAGTAAGTATCCGATGGAACTAAAGTTAAAGCTCGGGAAAGACGCAAAAGGAACCACGGTGGATCCCATTGAGTACAGGCGTGCCGTCGGGTGTCTCGGGTAACTAACCCACACCCGACCTGACATCTCCTATGCAGTTGGCATGGTGAGTCGTCACATGGAGAAGCCTACTCGTTTACACCAGCAGGTTGTGAAGCACATCCTTTGTTACGTGAAGTGAACAACGAGCTACGGGATCCAGTACGAAAGAGAAAATGGAACTGAAGATTTGGTTGGTTTTACCGACAGTGACCTAGCCGGTGATATCGATGACAGGAAAAGTACTATAAGGATGGCGTTTTATCTCAATGGGAATTTGATCACTTGGCAGTCACAGAAGCAGAAAATATCTTCTTGTGAATCCGAGTTCATGGCAGCGACGCAACATTGTGTCAAGCGTTGTGGCTCAGAAACTTATTGAGCGAAGTAAATGGAGCCGAGCAGAATTCAGTGACTATACGTGCACAACAAGTCCGCAATTGCACTGATGAAAAACCCGGTGTTTCATGGACGCAGTAAGCACATCGACACTCGCTTTCACTTTATTCGCGAGTGTGTGGAGAATCGAGAGATCGTCGTGGAATTTGTCACCTTCAAGGAGCAACGTGCGGACATACTCACGAAGACCCTAGCAAGAATCAAGTTTGCAGAGATGAGAGAATGACTCGGCATGAAGAATCTCAAACCACGTCAAGCTTACGGGGGAGAATAAAACCGTAAGCCATGACAGATTTTACCCTCATCCACTTGCAAACAAGTTGATACAATATTTTATTATATTATCTACCAAGTTGGTGGGGGGTATTATAGTCTTTTAGCAATATTTTTATTCCTATATAAGGACACAATATGTTGTGTTCTAACTCACTCCATCTCGAATAAAGATCTCTCTCACTCATGCTTTACCGAGTATAAAAGTCCTCCTCCCATTTTCTTTCTCTTTGCTCATTGGCTGAATTCTCCCACTATATATATATATATATATATATATATATATATATATATATATATATATATATATATATATATATATATACGGGCTGCAGAAAGATTGAGTGGGCATAAAGCCAAAAGTTGTGAGGCTTTCTAGTATTTGCGGCAAAAGTTCCAAAATACTTTAAGCCAACATAGACTAGTCCAACGTGGTCGACTAGATCGTTAGGCTATTTTTGAATCAATATTATTTGATATTTATATTAAATATATACAAAGAAAAAGATTTAATTAAGCCTAAAAAAAGAGATAGGGATGTTGTTTGGAAGTTGTACATAATTTGCATGATGCAGTAATTTACGTGCATTTGATGATATCTTTGTATAAATCTTGGTATATTACAGGTACCAAATCAACGGACAAATAATGGAGATTCTAGTAGTAATTGTGTCTCTTGTAGAGTGTGTGTTACCTCATATTTCTAAGAGATGGGAATACCACAGATGTTTCGGCAAAAACAGAGATGCTCTTAGAGAAGCCCTAGAAACGTTAGATTGTCAGAATAAATACATAGTAACATAGTTAGATGCGAAGGTTTTTATCGGTGAAAGAGAGGCGGGGAGCCTTGAGCTTGTTGGAACGTTTAGAAAATATTTCTCGAGAATCTGAAGATTGTTGGTTCCCAATGGAAATGGATCTGCCAAAAGAACAAACGTAGAACAGGAAGAAAGAAAGAAGAACTTGGGAGAAAAGCTTCTCTGATTAATCTGAAGGCAACATCGCAATAATGGAGTTACAAGAAAATAAACACTAACACTAGTATTTTTAGGAGACTAGAAAAACGAAACCCTAGCGAAAAATTCCTAAAATAGACTCAATCAAATCTTTACAATATACAATCGAATCCTAATAAAATCAGGAAACCAAATCGTATCGAATCTCCAAACTTGCTCCTCAAGTTTAGCTTCTGGTCGTATGTTCCTAGCAAGGCTGCTAGGCTCTCTCTGCTCGTGGAACTCTTGTTAGGAGTTCTTCTGGTAGGGGCATCTCTAGTAGGAGAATTCTTGGTCGGGTCCATTCCTGCTAGGAGGATTCTCTGGTCGGACCCATCTCTGGTGGGATAGCTCCTGCTAGGAAGATCTCTTGTCGGGCTCTTCTCTGCTAGGGAAAGCTCTGGTGGGGAAATCTCTGCTAGGAGTTTAGCCAAGTCAGGCTTAAACTCACATTCTCCCTCATAAGCTTGACTTGAGCTGAGGTTCTTTACTCCGAGCAGCTCTCTCATCTCCGCGAACTTAACTCTTGCTAAAGCCTTGGTGAGTATGCCTGCCCGCTCCTCCTTCGTGCTGACAAACTCCGCGATGATCTTCTTCTTTTCCACACACTCGCGAATATAATGATATCGAGTGTCTATGTGTTTGCTCCGACCATGGAACACTAGGTTCTTCATCAGCGCTATTGGGGACTTGTTGTCCACGTAGAGTGTAATTGGCTTCTGCTTGTCTCCAGTTACATCGCTGAGTATCCCGTTCAGCCACATAGCTTAACATGCTGCTGCGGTGGCTGCCATGAACTCCGCTTCACACGAGGATAAAGATATTGTCTTCTGCTTCTGAGATTGCCAAGTGATCAGGTTCCCGTTGAGGTAGAACGCCACCCGTCCGGTGCTCTTCCTATTATCAATGTCACCTGCTAGATCACTGTCAGTGAAGCTGACTAGCTCTTCTGCTCCCTCGCCTCTTCTATATTAGATCCCATAGTCCGTTAATCGCTTCACGTAGCGCAAGATGTGCTTCACCGCCTGCTGGTGTGCGCTTGTGGGCTTCTCCATAAAATGACTAAATATCCCAATTGCGTGCGATATGTCTGGTCGGGTGTGGGTGAGATACCTCAGACACCCGATCATGCGTCTGTATTCTGTGGGATCCACTTCTCTCCTTCTAGCATCCTTCCCGAGCTGGAGCTTCGCCTCCATCGGATACTTGCTCGGGTTGCAATCCGCCATCTCGAACTGCTTGAGGATCTTCTTTGCATAAGCCGATTGCTTCAGCGTAATGCAGTTTTTCTTCTGCTCTACCTCAATCCTAAGGTAGTAAGAACTCATCTCGAACTCGGCCATCATTTGCTTCTTGAATCCCTCTACTCCTCCTGAGCTATATCCTGTAACTATTAGGTCGTCCACATAAACTCCGACGACCAAAACTTCTTCCTCGCTGCTCTTGGCGTATACTGCCTACTCCCTGGAACATTTAGTGAATCCAAGGCTCTTCAAGCTCTTGTCGACGCGAATGTTCCACGCTCTTGGAGCTTGACGTAACCCATATAGAACCTTGGAGAGCTTGTACACGTTCTTCTCCTTGCCTTTGACGCCAAAACCTTCAGGTTGACTGACGTAGACTTCTTCCTCGAGGTCACCATTTAAGAATGCTGATTTGACATCCATGTGGTGAATCTCCCAACCTCGATGAGCTGTTAGGGCTATGATGAGTCTAATTGTGTCTAGTCTTGCCACGGGAGCAAAGACTTCCTCGAAGTCGACTCCTTGCTTCTGCACGTAGCCTTTGGCTACTAGCCTTATTTTGTGCTTTAGGACATTCTCCTCGGTGTCGTTCTTAAGCTTGTAGACCCATTTCAAGCCAATAGGTTTCTGACCTTTGGGCAGGTCGGTAGGCTCCCATGTCCTGTTCTTCTCGATAGACTCCAAGTTCTTCTTCATTGCCTCCAGCCATTCCTGCTCGCCTGCTGCCTCTTGATAGTTGGCTGGCTCCTCGGCGCACAAGAAAGACAACTCTTCTAGGTTCATCTCCACTTCCTGAGTCTCTTCGTATACTTTTATTAGGGGACGGAATCCTTGATCGAGGAATCTCCTGAGCTGGACGAGCTGATTCTGCTCGGGCTGGGTGTCCTGGGTGTGCTCGGGCAGGAATCTCTAGTAGGACTACCAGAGCTGGTAGGAGTACATGAGCTGGTGGGGGCACCCAAGCTGGTAAGGGCACCCGAGCTGGTGGGGGTATCTTGACTAAATGAGCTGGTGGGGGTACCATCCTGCTCGGTGACGCCATGTTCTTCTTCAATTTCGAACTCAACTGAGTTCTGCTCGGGGTCTCGGTTCTCGTCGCGCCAATCCCACTTCTTCCCTTCTACAAACACGGCATCTCTGCTCACCTGGATCTTGCCGCGTCGGGGGTCAAAGAGTCTTTGTGCCTTGCTTCCATTTCAACACCAAGGCACACCATTTTCTGACTCCTATCATCGAGCTTCTTGAGATGGGGACCAACGATCTTCACATGTATTGTGCACCCAAACACTCTCAAGTGCTCCAATTAGGGTTTCGTCCCATTCCACGCCTGGTAGGGAGTGCGCTCTTCTAGCGCCTTCGTCGGTAAACGGTTTAGCAGATTGACCGCGTGTCTAACTGCTTCTCCCCAAAACCATGCTGGTTCTTGCATACTCTTCTGCAAGCTTCTTGTTGTATCCATCATTGTGCGATTTCTTCTCTCCACCACACCGTTATGCTGGGGAGTTTACGGTGCGGTCAGGTGGCGCTCGACTCCTTTTTCATCGTAGAACTCTCCGAACTGCTGGGACGTGAAATCTCCATATCAATCTGTTCTGAAGACCTTCATCTTGTGTTCTGACCCATTATCCACGAGCCTCTTGAACTTCATGAAGACTTTAAAGGCTTCACTCTTCTCCTTGAGCGTGATATCCACATCCAGCGACTGTAGTCGTCAACAAGTAATAGGAAATACTTGCTTCTGGCTAGAGTTGCTGGAGTGATTGGACCGCAGATGTCCGTATGCACTAATTGGAGGGGTCGTTCTGCTCGAAACTTGGCCTTAATCGAAAATGGCAATATAGCCTGTTTCGCGATCATGCAGCATTTGCATAGCTGGTTGGGGTGTTCAATCTTGGGAACCCTAAAGGCCATTTCCTTCTCGCCCATCATCTTGAGCGCGTAGAAGTTCGCGTGCCCAAGTCTCGCATGCCACAACCATGCCGGGTCTGCTAGGGATGCCATCAGGCAGACGGGCTGGCCTGTCTCTAAGAGAATCTTGTACAACCTGTTCGGCGTTCTGCTCACCTTCATTAGCAGGTTGCCACTTTTGTTCCACATCTTCAGATAGGGACCAGACATCACCACTGTGTTGCCGATCTCTGTCATATGTCCGAGGCTGATGATGTTACTCTTCAGCTTTGGGATGTAGTACACTTGGGTCATGGGGCGCTGGTCCCCATTCTTGCACACTAACAGGATATACCATTTGCCTCTAATTTCAACGATTGAGCCATCGCCAAATTTCACGTTCCCCATGACCTTCTCATCGAGCTCTTCAAACTTAGCTCGGTCTCCTGTCATGTGGTTGCTCGCGCCGTTGTCTAGGCACCAGACATTGTCAGAGACTTTCTGTTCTCCGTCAATAAGGAGGTTTTCAATAACCTTGTCCTCGATCAGGAACACTATCTCTGAGTTGGTCTACTCTCTGGTCTCTAATGTCTGCTCTCTGGTCTCTCGCGTCTAGTCTCTGGACTCTGCTCTCTTCTCGGACCTCTCTGGTTGCTGGTCTCTAACCACTGGTCTCTGCTCGGATTTCGACCAGGTCTGCTCTCTGGTCTTCGGGCAGGTCTGCTCTCTCTCGCCTACGAGGATCATTTCCTCGTCTTCCTGTCCGTCCAGGCTCACCTCCTGTTCGGCAATCATCAGGGCCGGCTGGTCTTAATGCAATCTTATCAGATTCGCTTCCTCTTTGTGGTTCCAGCTGCGAAACTCTGAAGCAAAGTGACCAAGCTTCTGACAATTATAGAACTTCACTGTGCTTTTGTCTCTCCTGGTCGTGCTTTCTTCACGGGATGCACCACTGTCGCGACCTCGCGTCTCTCGACCTCTCGACCTCTCCCCCGTCCACTACCTGTACCACGTCCTCAGCTATCTCCGCCGTAGCTACTCCGACTAGAAGAACTGGAAGAGAATTATGCTCCCCCATTTTTCTTCGGTTTGGCCATCCACTCTTCACGCGTGAGCAGGAGGCTCTTCTCCTGTTCTCTATCACCATAACCCTGAAGTCTCTCCTCGTGGGGTTTGAGGAGACCGACAACCTCCTCGACTTTTATGGTCTTGAGGTCACCGAACTGCTCATTGATGTCTCGATTTTCATGTACCTGTGTGGCACGGCTCGTAGGAATTTCCTTACAACGGTGGTCTCCTCCACCTTGTCTCCTAGCGAGCGGATACCAGTAACAATGGACGTGAGTTTCATGGAAAAGTCATCAATGGACTCGCATTCCCTCATCCGAAGAACATCGAATTCACCTTTTAAGGTTTGAACCTTTGCATCTTTAACGCGATCTGCGCCCATGTGCATGGTTCGAAGCGTCGCCCACGCCTCCTTTGCGGAATCCTTCTCCGAGGTCATGAAAAGGACGTCTTCCGGAACTCTTTGATAGATGGTGGCGAGTGTCTTCCTCTCACTGCGCCCTTCAACATTGCTGCCTTCTACAACCTCTAAAACGCCTTGCGCCTACAAATTCACTCGCATCTTCAACGCCCAAACCGAGTAATTGCTCTTCGCGAGCATCGGATAATGGAGCGTCACGCTTCCTTCCTTTGATCCGATCTTCGTTGCCTTCTTTAATTCTCCTCCGGTGGACTCGCTTGGTGACGACCTCTTCTTTGGCACTGAGCTCTGATACCCTTGGTTCCAAATGGGAATGGATCTGCCAAAAGAAAAAATGTAGAACAGGAAGAAAGAAAGAAGAACTTGGGAAAAAAGCTTCTCTGATTAATCTGAAGTCAAAATCGCAATAATGGAGTTACAAGAAAATAAACACTAACACTAGTATTTATAAAAGACCAGAAAAATGAAACCCTAGCTAAAATTCCTAAAATAGACTCAATCAAATCTTTACCATTTACAATCGAATCCTAATAAAATCAGGAAACCGAATCGTATCAAATCTCCAAACTTGCTCCTCAAGTTTGGCTTCTAGTCGTATGTTCCTAGCAGAGCTACTAGGCTCTCTTTATGCTCGTGGAACTCCTGCTAGGAGTTCTTCTGGTAGGGGCATCTCTGGTAGGAGAATTCCTGGTTGGGTCCATTCCTGCTAGGAGGATTCTCTGGTCGGACCCATCTCTGGTGGGAAGTTCTCTGGTGGGAGAACTCCTACTAGGAAGATCTTTGGTCGGGCTCTTCTCTACTATAAAGCTCCGGTGGGGAAATCCCTGGTGGGGAAATCTCTGCTAGGAGTTGAGCCAAGGCAGGCTTAAACTCACAAATATATTGAGGAAAAATCAAGGGATGTGAAGTATTTCTCTCGTTTTGGTCTTGGAAGAAAAATTGCTTAGAAGAAAGTGAAGTTGGACGAGCTTTACGAAGAAGGCGTTTTTCCCGAAAGCAATCTAATCAAAAGACTACCACGACGCGGATATGTGATGTCGACACCAACTACAAGGGATAAAGAAACTACCTTCCACAAAAACAGGGAGGATATTTGGAGGTGCTTGCTTGATGAGAAAGTTACTAAAATTGGAGTTCATGGCATGGGTGGCGTTGGTAAAACGACCGTTGTTGAACACATAAACAATAGTTTGTTGGACGAAAAGGATAAGTTCGATAATATTGCATGGTTAACTGTGTTAAAGGATTCCAATATCAAGAAATTTAAGATAAAATTTCACATAAGTTAGAAATTGATACTTCAAAAATTAGCGACGAAGAGACAGGAGCAGAACAGATACATAATTTTTTTTGCAAAAAGCAAGAGATGTGTTATCATTTTAGATGATTTGTGGCAAGCGGAACATGACACTTTTAAGAAGGTGGGGATCCCTGATCATGCACTACAAAACGGGTGCAAGTTTATATTGACAACTAGATCTCTTGACGTTTGCTGAAAAGTGAATTGCAATGTGGAGATTGTAATGAACCTTTTGACTCGAGAAGAGGAATTGGACTTGTTTTTTGAGAAAGTTGGCCAAGATGTTTCATCCGACTCACAATTGGAAGAATTTGTAAAACAAGAATCCCAAGAATGTGCATGCCTACCGCTTGCAATCTTCGTAATAGAAGGAAGTCTGAGAACAAAACGGATCGTAGCGAGTGGGTGATTACATTAGCTGAGCTAAAGTGGTCTACAATGGCTATATCCAAAGAGGTAACGAAGAATTTAAGAATACGTTATAATTGGTTGAAAAGCGAAAAACTTAAAGAATGCCTTCTGTATTATGCAATATACCCTGAAGACTATTCTATAGAAAGAAGTTTGTTAGTAGATCAATAAATAGAAAATGAGATAGTCGAGCACACGAACACGAGTCACTGTCACGTTGGAAAGGATCAAGTTATGTTGAATGAGCTCATAAGTGTTTCCCAATTGTCTGATTCCCTTGACGATGAAGGCCAACCGAGTGTGAAGATGCAAAATTTTGCGACATATGCCATGTGTTGAAAAGTTTTCGCGAATAAAGCGGTTATATTTATACAGTACAAGCGTCTTAATAATTCCCGAGGTTAAGGAAAATCAAATTGACATACATCAACTTAAGCTACACTCAATCGAGGTTTATACCTGATGGGATTTTGTGCAAGTTAACGGATCTCCGCCATCTCTCAATTTCCGTTGCGTATAACTGGCATTAAAAGGTGAAGAACTAGCTAGCCTGAGAAAGTTGGAAAATTTTGAAGGCATTTTGGATCATAAGAATTGTTACGAATATTTGTTGTAATTGATTTTGTGAAGTCCGTTTTTCGTAAAATAAAGTGTCCAGACGATCCCAATTAAAAATCAGGATTCTCAAAAAAGTCATAAAAATTGTAAATAAGCAGTCTCGGAACACTCTTGGAGGCCTTAAACGGGCCGGAAGCACCTCGGGTAGGCCCCACAGGACCAACACGCGCTCGGACGCGCTGCCACGTGGCTCGAGCCTCCGTCACGCATGCTCATGTTCCCTCAGGAGACACTGACATCAAACGCGTGCGCACGTCTTGCAGTGCGTCCAGCGGCACGTCTCACACACGTGAGGGCTTGTACGGCGTCTATTGGCCACGCGGTTTGCGGCATTGGAAAGACCATGCTCCGGGACCCAAGAAATTATATAATATTACCTTGGGGGCCTTCCAGAGTAATTTATAATCACGTTTTAGTCCTCCAACTCTCCTATATACAAAAGCTCAATTCCACTTAAACAATAACTCATTCTTACTCATCGAAGCTCGATCTAAATACTCTCTACTTCCTCTAAACTCGCCTCCCTCTCAAGTAAGGAGACCTGGAGAAATTTCCAGCACGGATTACGACCCTCCTTGCTAAGTTTCTTTTTACGTGGTGTTCATGCTATCCCCCAGTCTATTATCTCAGGCAGGTATACCGACTTTGTAGATAGACTGAGGACCCGTATCAGGACCCACAATACAGGTCAAGGGATCTAACCTCCGGGAATTATCCAAATATCCTAACGGTGGAGATGTTCACATAGAGCGAAAGCCCTAGAGAAACATCTAGCACGATCTAAGACTCTCCCTGCTAAGGTTCTAGATCCGTGAGGTGCTCATTTTATCCCTCAATGTTGTATTTCCGGCATATATTGATTTCCCGGATAGACCGTGGGACCCGTATCAAGGTCAGTGGCGTAAGTCGAGGGTCTGGTCAACCAGGGTTCACCGGAAATTCAACACTTTGATCTTCCCTACGCAAAGGCCACGTCCGTTTTTGGCGTCCCGAACCTGTAACCAAGGCGAGGCCAAGCCCTAGATCTTGGCAACAGGTATAGGTGCTTGTCCCGGATTTCTGGTCCTGTGTTTATGGAGGGTCCATTTGACTCGAAAGTCCAGGAGCCCAAACTCAAAAAAATTACAAAAGTCAACAAAACGACATTTGGGCCGTTTATGTGTTTGATCCAATTTTCTACATCAACAAGAACTTCAATCTATATCTTCGATCTATGGAGGAGGTCACTTACCAACATGAGATTTGCGGTGAGGCCTCAAGGAAAATGTTGTAGTATATTGGAGGAGAAAAGATCTGTACTTTTTTATTATTGCGACTTCGGATGTCAAGCGTCCAAAGGAGGCAAAGATGATCATCCACTTCTTCTCCCAAGAAACACTGAAGCGCTTCATATTAAATCTTGTAGGCTCGATGCGAACAACCAGTGGCTCTCGCCTCTTGAATTTAATTGCACTAGCTTGCGGAAGATTCAAATAGAAGACTGTACCTTTATAGAGTGCCTATTTCGTTGTTCTTCGAGCTTTGTTCTAATCTTCAAGAGGCTCGAAACATTGAAGCTCCGTGACTTATCAAATATTTATGCGTTGGTCGGTATGGAAAGGGTATTGTCTCCACTCCCAGTTGGCTCATTTCCACTCTTAAAAGGCTATTATTGACTTCATGTTCGAGAATGAAGAAACTGTTCGTACTTATCATTCCTTTATTTCCGAAACCTGGAAGATATCATTTTTGTACAGAATTAGAGGACATAGTATCAACATTGTCCGAAAACACAAATGAAGGAGCGAAACTGAACGAGTCGGTACAATGGCGTACCATATCCAGCGCCATAAGTCTGCCTAAACGGAGGGTGATTCACTTGCAATGCTAACCCAAATTAGAGAGCATTCCGTTCACTGCCGATTTTGTGGAAGTAATCATGCTAGAATATTCTCCGAATCTCAAGTACGTTCCCCTCCTCGACAGAGAAGCTCTCCCTCCTTCGCTTCAACGCCTATGCATCGATTACGAGACGTCTTTGCAATGGGTTCAGCCCAATGCTAAGATTGCAGCTGAAAGAACTAGTAAGTTATCTATTTCCGAGTCCATGCACTTGCTATTTGTTCATATAGGATCCTCTTTTGTTCTGTTTTTTATTTTTACTTTAACAGCTCTCTCATTCTTTATGAAATGAATTCTTAATTTTGGTGCGTGTCATTCGAGGAGACTGTGATTCAGAATCGGAAAATTCTGGAAAGAATGGACAAGATTATAAAGGAGACACTTCGGAAGGAAAAGACCAAACAGCTGAGCAAAGAAAAAGAGAAACTGAGAATCTTGGTAGAGGGAAGAAAATGAGTGAGTGAAAAGAGGAGGTCTCTTTGTATAGCGTGGGGGACGTTTCTCCGATCGTGGATTTATCCAAACCCGTGTTTGAAGAACTTTTATTGAATTAGCCACCATTTTACAGGAGAAGAACTTGATATAATTATTTATTTGATTGGTGGATGATTTCAATGGATTACAAGTATCGCGATATTTACTCTTGGTTATAAAAAATTTCCATGCAAAAAATTGTTTTTAAATTTTAGCTTAAATTGTCTAGATTTATATTGTTATATTTGATGCATGGATGTTGGTTGCAAAACGTGTATGCAAAATTTACGCAAGTGCACGTGTCGACAAGTAATACATTGTGCAAGGCACAAAGATCGATCCCACGGAGACTAAATCAATTTTCGTATCTCTTGCGAGTTATATAAAAATAGAACATATTATGAGAAATTGTTGTAAAATAAAAATTAATTCAAATTGTAAGCTTAGACGGTATTCAAACTGTTAACTCTAAACGGAACAGGGGAGACAAGCAATTTGAGAATCGATAAGAGAAACGGTTGGGCTATGAATTACTTTGGGTTTTCCGAACTACTGAATGCGACAGGAATGTTGCTGCATTTTATTAGTGATAATGGGAAACGACAATAACATTGGTTCTTCCGAACTTTTGCTTAAAAACCGATTGTAAACTAATCATTCATATTCCTATGATAAGACTATTTTACCGGTTAAAATTAAGTTCTAATTCCACAATCTACATGGAGATTAATATATTCCTATATTCATCTCAATCTTAAGAATGATTTCACAAGCTTAAACATGTATCAAGGTTGCATTTTCAATTCAATTCATATTTTCCAATAGAGATTAAATCTAAAATTCTATTAAGTTGACACAAGAAATAGAATCATGACAAAATTAACACTCAACCAAGAACTAAGAAAACACAAATCCCATCATAATCAATAATTCTTCGAACCCTTAGTTCATCATTTACCCAACTCTAGGAATTTAGCTCATGTTTGAACAACAAAAATTAGAAGAGAATAGTGGTTCAAGATACAACATCAAACCGAAAATATGTTGAACAAAATAAACCCGGGTTAATGTGTTGATGTGCTTTGCTTGTCTTCTCCTTGATGATCCTCTTGCTACCTCCTTTCTTCTTGTTTTTCTTTTTGTCCAAGGCTGCTCGATAACTTGTTCTTCTTTTTTGTCCAAAAACTGCACCATATCCTCCCTTGAGGCTGCCTCCTCCTTGTTGTTTTCAGCCTCCTTTTCTTTTTTGATCCAAGGGCCACGATCATTCCTCCATGTGGCTGCCTCCTCAATGTTTTCGTGATAAGCTTTCCTAATTATGGCATTCTTTCCTTATTTGGTCATGAAATCTCTTGGGATTTGGGCCCAATTAATTTAAGCCCACTTAATTACCTATAATTAAGTGAGACAAATATTATACACTAAATTTGTTTCTTGTTCTCAAAATTGGCCCAAATATGTGTGTCTTTTCAATATTATCCACTCAAAACTCAAACACACATAATTATCAAGATTTAGGCAAAACTCATCAATTTCCATCTCGATCCTAAGCTCGGGTTTAATTATTTGATTCATAAAAATCGCATAATAACTCTATTTTTAGAGTTATCAATGGACAAAATCAGTCTTGATTTTTATTACGGTACGTCCCATGTCCAAGTTACGGTACGTCTTTCCACACGTTATAGCGGTTGATGGTGAAAATTATAGCATTTCTTTCGTAGTCTTTCGTGAAATCATACTCGTCACTCGAGATCAACCCAGATTCATCGAGATTAATTTCATAGCCAAGTTGCTTCTAAACATCATTCCAGTTCTGTGATTATTTTTGGATCATAATTTGTATCAAGATTTTTCAAATCCGTTTCCAGAAATACAAAACTTTTTTTTTTAGTTTTGTCTGGTAAAATTTCTGAGCAAAATAAGACATTATTAATTCGTAAGCGCGTTAGTGTTATTTTTTCAAGTACTTGCAAAACCAATGAGTTCCAACATGAAAAATATATTTTTTGTATTATTGCTAAGATAATATTTTCCAATTTTAGCATAGATCAATTAATACAGAATTTGATAAGTACAGACAACTATTATAACATGCATGGATAAAACTTCAAATTACTGTACAATCCTAACGACACTTCATTTTTTTATTATTGTATTTTTTTTTAAAGACACTTCATTTGTATATGAATTATGGCATGTTTATATGTGTTGTCGTATCCTTCTTCTGAGTTTGTCTCTTTTAATTATGCAGTGCATTAAGATATAGATTTTTTTATTATTCTTGTGTCGTTTCGTAATGATTATCTCAAAACTACTGTCGTTTTCTCTCAAATTTTAACAGAACTCGGTTCACATGCCTCTACTTTTCTTCGTTATAGAAATTTCCATGGTCAGCAACAAAAAATATGGAACCAAGTTTCTAATGGTTGCACCAAAAGGAAAGGAAAAGTGAAAAAAGACCAAATATCGAATATATTTATAAAAAATTTATTAAAAATAAAAAGAAATTATGAAACAAGCAAAAGGCATTGGACTTTTTTTATATATATAAAAAAAAAAAAAAAAAAACAACAACAACTACTTGGCAAAAGATGTTTAATTAAAATAGAAGTTGAAAAAATTAATAAGTGAAGTTACTTGCTCAAGAATGTGCACGCTATAACAGGAAATTTGATAAACTCGTTAGTGTTTGCTTATGCTCCGATTCGGTTGATGATGAAAGGCAACCGAGTGTAACCGAGTTTAGATCCACAATTTAAGAAGCGATGTGGCAATACGGATTATGGACGAGTGTAACCGACTCATTCTCGGTTCTTAATTAGCATATGCGAGAGACTGGGCTCCATATTAGATGATGAATACGGAGAGTTGATTTGAGAAAGTCGCATTGATAGGAAGGTAACAATGTCGAAATCTCTTCGTGATACAAATTGTTCCAAAAATTTGACATTGTTTATCAATTTAAATTACCATATGTTATGGAGAACCTATATGAAACGACTCACTGTTCTTAATCCGTCACACATCAATAATAAAACGGCTATTCAATGGTTTTCTATTATTTAGTGAGACTTTAAATTTGAAAGGAAAACAAGAAAAAAATATGTTACAATTTGTTGTAAGTTCTCAACGTTAATTGAATGTTTATTTAAAACTTTGAAAATTAATTCATCTCCAATACTTATTACACTCATATCATATATTTTTTTATCAAATAAAATATGTTATCGTTGACTTTTTGAGTGTGAAGTATGTACTTCTTTAGTGGACTTCCGTTAAATGGCTTGTAATTTTAGAAGTGGGGCATAGTCAGGTTACATATATGAACACTGTTAATACTTGTTCCACAATTCTAATAAGCCCCTTAAAAAGCCTGGGTCATTTGCTCCATCATTTGCATTTTTTTTATTATTATGAATCATTTAATCTTGCCTTGCACTTACTCTTTAATTATCATTGTAAGAAAATGCTATCATTTATATTTCAAAAATTAGTAGTCGACCCAAATGACCCTAATTATCATTGAACTTTAGTGACCTTTTATATATGTAACTCAACAAGTGTTTCATTGTATTAGTGAATTATTGTAGTTCATTTATCTCAAAAATAAAAATAAAAATAAAAATAAATTTAATGCAGAAGACAAAAAGTGCAATATTTGGGTACATAGAAGAGAAAAACAAGAGGGAATTGGATAGAGAAATTGCAGGCAGAAAATAGAGGGCACATGGGAAGGGGACACTGGTCACATGAAAATAACATGCATTGCCTCCTCGCTTCTAAGCAATTCCTGCTTGAGTTTCTTCCACAGCCTCTCATCTTATCCTCTTCTCTTCTTCCAATCATTTCATCAAAACATTTCCCTTCTATTAATACCTTGCCATTATTTTTATGGGCCATCATGTTTCCCTAAATTATTTTTGTCCAAGTGAATGCAATTGCCACTGCCCCGCATCCCAGGGATCGTGATTGGGCGCAATGCTCGGTTACGGTCCGCAATGCGTCGATGATTGGGCCAGCCTGGTCACCGGCCCGGTTTAAATATGTTTATGGTGTTAGTTTTTTCAGTTCTGCTCATCATGGATTACTTGCTTGAAATTTAGACTGTACTTATCATTAAGTTCTAAGTATATCTTGTACATCAATAAACAACTTCTAAAAATATTTCCGAAAGCCGGGTTGATCCGTTTTTTTTTTTTTTTGTCAGTCCCATGATACTAGTTTCAACTTGTCCAATTCTCTTCGATTTTCCAAAACCGGGTCGGTTCGGTAAAATAGTTCAAATTCCGGTGTGCGTTCGATTTTCACCTCTAGGGTTACTGGATAGGAAGGTCATTTCACAGTTAGTGGTAGTGTGATGCACTGTTTTTGTGTCTCCTTAAAGCCAAAACGGTTTTATATGGGGTTGCTTATTGTTGAGTTCTTTAAATGCAATTCATTGAATGCGTTCGATCCATAAGCTTACACCATATGACCATAATTGTTACTTGTCAGACACTGAAACGCTGATAGTTATGCTGCAAATTTGAACGTTGAGACTCATTGCATGACCGCTAAACAGGGAACACATGGACTCAGGTCTTATATTCCTTTATATTTTCTTTCTTAATATTTCGATATATAAATCTTAGTCTTTCATAATTATATCAAAGTTGAGCCCCAGACCAAGTAAGATAGACTAATTTTACGAGTTTATTGAAAGATAATGTACCCAAGAAATTTCTGTGAAGTTTTAGAAAATAATAATGGACGAGGATATCACATAAAATTTAAAGTACATATATTATTAATTATTTATAAATAAAATAAAATCTAAAATTTAAAGTACTTTTATTTTTTCTGAAAGAGAATTAATCATTTCTCTAAAATTTTGCTTAAGATTTTGAATTTTGGAATTTTTTTATATTGATGAAGAGTTATAAAATAAATATTACTGGCTTCAATTATCTGCTTTCTCACTCTATGGCTTCAATTCTATCTAATATTCACTTTTCTCATTTCTTTGTGTATATATACGCTAAATTAATATTATTAAATAAAAGAGAAGACAATATTATTAAAAGATAATTGGCGTGGTTCTCTTTTGATATTTGATATTAGTTGTACTTTGCCTTATTACGTCTGTTTTGTTGCATTTTTCCTTTTGAGTAAAAATTTATTTTCCTTGATTCCATGGAAATATTACAAAATAATTAAGTAGCTGTCATGATGAAAAAAAAATTATCTATACTAATTCTTAGAGCTGCACACTTTCGTCGCCAACCAGGATCGCGACTCGTCGCGACACGATAGAGGAAGTCGCGACGTTCGTGACGTGCAGCCCCTTAGTCGCGACGAGTCGCGACGTGCAACACAAAGTCGCGATGGGCGAGGCTCGATCCGCGCACTTGATCCGACGGCCACGATCTCGCCACGTCAGCGATCCGAGGGGTGTGAAAAATATGTGTTTGTTTTGTCGTAAATCCCTAAATTTTTACCCGAATTTCAATAAAATTTCACCCACCACAATAATTATTCACCCACCCAACTATCTCCTCCAACCCTATAAATACCACCCCTTCCTCCCTCATTTCCTCACCAACAATCTTCCATCTCTCTCTCAAATTCTCAAAGTTCTCTCAATTCTCAAAGTTCTCTCAATTCTCAAAGTTCCCTAAAGTTCTAAAGTTCTCTATTATGTCTCGAAGAAGCGGTAATTCCGGGGGTCGAAGGACGTGTAGGAGATTGGAACCCCAATTTCAACCCATGGCTCCCGGCCAACCTACGCCAGACGGCTACATTCCTGTTATGCTACCGGCAGAAATTTTTCCTTCCCCACCAAATCCCGATTACCCCAATGATACGGTACGGTCTCTACGACCTAGTCTAGTCCGGGCGATGGACGCGCACGTCGCCAATCCGGAGCGTGTGCCCCAAGTTTTGGTCGATGCGGTACATAAATTAAGGGCGGGAAACAACGATCCGTTTTTCGCCCTCATGCTTCAACGCGCCAACGATGCCAACTTTCAAGAAACTCAACACGCCGATGATGCCGATCTTCCGACGCCGCCCTCTATCCATGGCTCCGTTGTCGGCTCGTATCACGACGGTTCCCCCGAACCTTCCCATCAAGAAGCCGCTGAAGCCTCCGTCGGCCGTCCTCGACGCTCTCGGTCCGGGTAATAATTAATAAAACTTAGTCATTTTTTTTTGTTTATTAATAAGTAATAAAAATATTATTAGTTTAATCATTTTAGTTTAATTAATTAATTTGCCACGTCTCTTGAAAGTCTTAGTATGCTCTGTGGTTGCGGTTCCGACTGATCTTCCACATCAGAAACGACGTTCTTGAGATTTAATAATCAATTAAACATTAAATGGTTACTTAAATAAGCTAATAAAATTAAAAAGGTAATTTGTATGTGTGGTGATAATTATAAAGTTCTTAATGGATTTCGGTGTCTTAGAAAGATTGATTTTTAAATAAGGTTTGCTTTGCAATCTCCTACAAGCTAGCCTGGGAACCTCGGGGAGTTCTGTCTAGAAAAGCTTGGGCCTAAAGCGAGATCATAGCATCCTTTCCAATCGATCTGGCCGTGGAACCTCGGGGAGTTCCGTCCAAAAGAGTTTGATAATTATTTCCACACATAAGAAATACCAATTTAATTTTGTTAACTTTTTTATTTAACCTTAAGACATTTAATTAAATCAATATGATGAATAATAAATTTGTGATTTTCTTTTTGTTTAAATAGATCAAATCCTCATGGCTTGGCGTGGGGACGACCAAACACGGCCGCGGTGTGGAACTTCTTTCATGAAGATCGGCACAATAACGAGCACGGCGTGCGCGTTAAACTGGCCACGTGCAAAAAGTGCGGGCACGTCCTAGACGGGATGGGTGAACGGGGAACCGGCTACTTGAACCGCCACGCAAAAGAGTGCTTCCCAACCGGCGTGCTCGACGAGGTAAACACAGCACAGGTAAGTAGACTCGCGACCCCAAATTTACGAAAACGGACACTCGAATGGTTATTGTCTACGGGCGCACCGTTGAGTTTGGTGGAAAATCCTGCGCATACACAATACATGCAAAGGATTAATCCGTCTTACCTGCAGTTTTCCCGTACGACGTATACTAGGGACATGGAAAAAGCTTATTCTATGCAAAAAAAAAAACTATTTGGTCGATTTTTTTAAAATTTCTAGCATAAACTTGCTTTTACGACCGACTTCTGCAGCGGTCCGATGCTAAACGATTATATGAGTCTGACCGCTCATTATGTAGACGAAGATTGGGAGCCGTGTCAAAAACTTTTAAACCTATAACCGTTCGAGTGTCGCCATACCGGCCAAAACATTTCCGAAAAAATAATAGAACTATTAAATGATTAAGGTTTACAAAATATTGTTATTTCTATTATATTAGATAATGCCTCAAACAATAATGCCGCTATTACTATTTTGGAGGCTACTTTGCCCGTTAATCAATTTCGTAATATTTTACATCAATGGTGCGCTTGTCACATTATAAACTTAATTGCACGAACGGGCGAGCGAGTAATTGCCGACCAAGTAGAAAAAATACGCGGCATTGTTGATTGGATCCGGCATTCTCAAATCACTAATAGGTGGAGGCGATTTTGTAAAGAACACAATCATAAAGCTAACAGGTTCGGATTAGATAATAATACACGGTGGAACTCTACTTATCTAATGGTTTCAGTCGTGTGTAAGCAGAGGCTACCGTTGGACCACTTCCTCCACAAGGAACTCGAGCCGTCAGCGCGAATCTCGGAGTCGGAATGGGCAACCGCAGAAAAATTCACCAAATTCCTTAAACCCTTTTATGCTGTTACTTTAAATTTTTCTAACCAAAAATGCCCTTCTTTGAATCATGGTATTTCGGGTCTATTTGAAATTACTAACACTTTAATAGAATACGAAAACGACCCAATTATTGCTCCCTTGACTCAAGGAATGGTTGAAAAATTCAAAAGTTATTGGGATCCACCCCCTTTTTCGTATTGCTTCGGTTCTATATTAGACCATCGTATTATGTTTACGTTCGGTCCGTTAATGTTAGCAATCGGGCAAAACATAGGGGTAAACTACTCTGATTACATTAAGGTTGTTAATGAAGCTTTTTATGAATTGTACAGGGAATACGACCGGCGGTTCCCACAGTTCAACGTCGAGGCGGAGCAGAGGACAGTGATGGAAAGCCCAACCAAGTCCGCTTTAGAGTTTAGCCGGAGACTCAAGCAAAGATTGGATCGCGGGGAAGCATCGGGATCCGGTACGCCACCGGCACGGACGAACGACACGGACGGCGCACCAGACGAAGTGAAGCGGTACTACGGCCTTCGGATCGACGACCAATCAACTGAGTTCGATGTCATCAAGTGGTGGAAGAATGAACGAGAAAGATTCCCAATATTGGCAAGAATGGCGAGGGATATACTGTCCATCCCCATTTCAAGCGTTGCTTCGGAGAGCGCATTCAGTACAGCTCAGAACATCATCGACGATCGGAGGTCCTCAATAACCAACACACACCTCGATCAAGCCGTGGTGTTGAACGATTGGATGTTCCGCAACCCCGTAATCAGCCAACGTTCCGAACCAACCGAGCTTGAGCTTATGACTGAAAGGTTTAACGACTGGTTCCCCGAGTGATGCAAAGCTAGCGCCAATAATGATGTGCTCTTTCCTCTCTTGGTTTTTAGTCCCTAAGGAGGGTTTTACAAGAGAGGTTTTAGTGAGGCATCTTGTAATGTTTACACTGAATATTACAACTTTCTTCCACCTTATTGTAATATTTACAATGAATAATACAACTCTTTTTTTTAATATCTCGTTTTGTTATATTTATTTATTTGTTATTCAATTTTTAAAAATAGTTATATGTTACAAATTTACATTTTTAACACTAAAATACGGCTAAAAACTAACAAAATTAAACATCGCAACCAAATATACAACTTTTGCCGCAACCATAAAAAACTACCAAGTCTCTCTCTTCCCCTCAATTCGAGACCAATTCGCGACGCGCCGCGACCACACACGCCACGACGCATCGCGACGTGTTTTCTCGCGATTTTGGCGACTTAGTCGCGACGCGTCGCGGGGACGTGATGTGCAGCTCTACTAATTCTTAATCGACTATTGCAAAGACTATATATTTCCTTATTTACTGATATCAATTTTGTAAAAGGAAATCTTATGCAATATTAAAAAAAGGAATAAATTTTTTAGAGATTTTTCCATAGTATGTAAAAATATATTTATGCCCATTAATCTTATATTTTGAACCAAATTAACCTTGATATTGATTTTATATTAAATTTCTCAATATTAATTCTTATATTTATGATTGACCAATTTCCCATAATTTTATTATATTTTATTTAATTACATTTTCTAAATATTTTCTCTCAATTAATCCTCTCGTTCTCCCTCACACACAATCTCCCTCTCATCAGATTAACACCTCATTCCCTCGTCTCTCGTCATCGTCCCCGCCTTCATCGATAACCTCACTGCCACTGATTGCCGCGCCGACATCCTCATCCAGCCCACCTCCTTCGTCGGCAGCTTCGCCTGCGTGATTGAAGCCGGAGATCGCACCATCCTCGATGCCGGGGTGCTTGCCAATTTTTGGTAGGCTCTTGTCTCACCGAGATGCAAAGGTGATTGTTACCAATTCCATTTCTTGACTGTGATTCATTCCGATTCCGTTTCGTGGTGGCCGTGACATTGCTTCACATTGTGAAGAGAACGGCCTCCAAGTACTTCGAGGTCGATGCCAATTTCGTCAATGTATTTACAGTGTTTTTATTAGAGTTTTTTTAACATCGTTTATACAATTTTCAAACTATAATTACATTTACCAATATTTTTACCATTACGTTTTCATATTTGTAGTTACAGATTTGTATTTATAGTTACAAAAGCGTATTTGTAATTAAAAAAAATAACTTCGTAAATATAAGCTTCAAATGTAGTTACATCTTCGTAAATATTTCACAATTACAGCTTGGTAAAAACTGTTACATTTTCTCAATTATAGTTTCATAAATATTATATATTTAAAGTTACAGTTTCATAAATATTGCTGCATTACAGTTTCATAAATACTATACAATTACAATTACGTAAATATGAAAATTTGAAGCAATTTGATTTTCCTAAGGCCTTTAATTTTGTAATACGAGGCATGAAATTTAAGTCTTGAATTTTGAATTTGGTTATTAATATGAAATTTAATAAAAATTAAAATCTGAAGCATTAATTGGTTGTTATTATAACGAATGTTTATATGCTTAAAAATAGGAAAATAAGGTTGGATTAAAAAAAAAATATGAAACAAATTAGGTGTTAAGTTGGATTAGTAATTCCTACAAAATAAAATTAGTTATTTATTATTCGATTAAAAAAACTGCAAATAAAAAGATTGATAAATTTTAAAGAAAATTATTTAAGAGAGATATAATTGTCTACAAATGAATTAATTGGTGATTTTAATTATTATTTATAAATTTAGGCATTTTTAAAATTTGATTAAAATAGACATACACCTCATTAACGCTTTTATGAAATAGCTATCTACAACAAATCAAAACTTGAGGGAAAGACGCAATATAACGAATTTAAGGGGACAGATGCAATAAGAACTTATTTTCTTTCTTCACCAATTTTCATTTAACCTTATCTCATCTCATTTTATTCTTATAGAAGAAAAACTCTTCTCAAAATGTCTCCAATCATGAGGTATTTCATATTTGTAATAAATTCTAAGTTTAAGAAGAAAATCTCCAAGATTCCCAGTGAAAATATGAATATACCTCGGCTAATCATCTTCCATATGTACTGAATTGAACATTATTACTTAATTGATCATTAGTACTTATAAATAATTAATTAAAAATATTTTTTTACGCATTTGGAGTACCATCTGAAAGTGTTGACTTTTGACAAGGTCAATGACTTGCATTATTTTGTAGCAGTAGTGACAACATGCGTAGTTTTTTGTCCGTTGACAACTTATACTAAAGAATTGGAAAATAAAATAAGTAAAAGAGTTTTCATACTGTTATTTAGAATTTCTATAACATAATCATGAATTTAGAGCCAGCAATAATTCAAAATAAACATATTTTGGTAAGTTGATACATAAAATAAAAAATAAAAACTTAACTAAAAAGACAAATATTAGGCCATTTTTGAGAGCCAAATAAAAATTTTGATTCAACATTTAAGAGAGAGAAAAAATATTATGATATCTTAACTCATTGCTCAATATATGCTATTATTGAGATTAGTCGATTAATGATAGGTTGAACATTTAAGTGAATAATGTTTAGTGATGATATAAACTTTTTTCCACTCTCAAAATTGTCAAAATACTCGACGTAAATTATTTTACTTCTTTATGAAATTCCATCTATTTTTCTATCGAATTAAAAAAAAAAGTATATGTGCCTGGAAACATGTTACCTCTTAAATATATGTTGATGTCGGATTTCGTCAAATCCATCCTAAACATAACGTGTGCCATAATGGCCCCAAAACGACGTCGAATAGACGCAAGAAATATGTTGATCGTAGTCAACATAAAAGCCCAGTTTGTGAGGAAAGGCTTAACCCATGAAGAAAGGCTCAATTCGCAGAAAAAACCCAAAGTGAAAAGGCTCAATCAACCCTAACCCTATAAATAATAAAAGAAACCTCATTAAGAGGAGATCCAAGAAAATCAGCCGAGAGACATTCAGCCAAGAAGAGAAGACAGAAAGAGAGGAGAAAGAAGAGAAGAGAAAAAAAAAAAAAAAAAACCAATGAAACAGAGAAGAGAAAGAATGAAGAGATCAAGCAAAACCCATTGAACTACGTGATGACCTGATCCCGGTTCGCCGGGTACGTAGGCAGCCTCGTCGGGAGCGGCGTGGTGCGGCATCAAATCATGTCTTTATCATTATTCTTCGATTGTCCAAGCTAATAAACGGGGAAAACCGAGTATTTTCGGGATAAATAAATCAGGGAATAATCGTGTATATATTTTATTGCACTATTTACGGTTTTCCTTGTGACTGTAAGGCGTCGCATATATATATATATATATATATATATATATATATATATATATATATATATATATACCCTAAACCCTAAACCCTATATATATATATATATATATATATATATATATATATATATATATCGTTTCTGGTTTCTACTTTGTGCGACTTTAATGAATAATGATAAGTGAATAAAATTTTGAAAAGGAGTAAAACAAACGACATTGAAAACTTTGGCCATAAAACTAAAAAGATAAGATTATGACCAAAAAAAAATCAAAACATTAAATACGGAATAATCTATAAAGTGAAGAAGACCATTTTTTTCTTCTTCTTTCCTAAATCGAAATTAATTACAATTGTTATTGCATTTTACAAATTAGATGACAAACATTAGGATTGTGGCCTAAAAAATTTGATTAATACCCAATCATCTAAGTCAACCTAACAAAATGAACACACTTTAACCAATAAATTTCTTTCTATACAGCGAAATTAGCCTAATCAAATTGGTTCATACCTGAATATTTAAGCCATCGCAACAGAACCTACATGCTTCTATCAATACATTTATTACAAAACAGAGAGACATTAGGAGTTTAACCTAATTAAAACTAATGATACCTAACAATATTCAAAAAAAAAAAACTTGCAATGTTAACTGCTCAATCACGATGGAAACACCTAGAGAATACACTAATGTCTTTATTGAAATAATAAATTAGAAAACAAATAAATAATAGGGATAAATTTTAGTACATACTCAATATTAATCGTATAAATGCAAATTCAAGACCTATATTATATTAAACGTGATTCATAATTGCACACATCCGCCTTATAAGCTACCGCATTAAGAATCGGCAACCCATGATTATAATCTAAGGCTGATTCTGGAACATCTTGTGAATTAGAGTGGCCAAATTTGTAAATACATATATAATATTTTTATATTTCTCTATATGTGCGTCGTGTAGAATGTATATTCTCTATTTATTGAAATACGATTTCGTCAACGACAATTTACACTGTTACGACAAAATTTATATTTGTCGTTTAGCGATTTGGACCTGATCCGCCAAAGGCCCAACACCCACACGAGCCCAGTTGACAAAGTCAAAGGAATCACATTTAGTCAAGAAACGAAGATCCTCACCGATGGGGAAGCATGCTGCGATGATTCTCATCGATGAAGTCTCAGCGACAAAAATCATCGCCAACCAACAACAAGAGCAACGACCAAGCCGCACTACAAGAAAACAGGGTATCCGAGACTAATTATTTAGTCTCTAATAGCTGCAAAATAGTCTCGGATGAGTATCCGTGACTGATTTTTAGTCTCCAAGGCTAGTCTTAGATACCTACTCCCGAATGCTACTATCAGAGACTAAAAATCAGTTTCTGATACCCTGAAGTATACGTGACTATTATGTAGTCTTAGATACATTTTTTTTAGTCCTAAATAAATTTGGGCGAAATCTCAAGTTTAGTCACTGATAATCGTTTTCTATGACTGATTATTACTCTCGTGTGACATAATTTTTAGTCTCGTATACAGAGACTGATTGTTAGTCTCGGATAACGCAAGTGATTTTAAAATTTTAAGACGGAATTTAGTCACTAATAACGTGATTTACAACTAAAATTTAGTCTCAGATAACATAATTTAGGGACTAATGTTTAATCACGGTTCCATTTTTATCTTTTGTCTTCGATGTATAGCTTTTGATACTAATTTTCAGTCATACACGACTAAATAAATGACTAAGAATATAGATTTATTCATTCAATAACTTTCCAACCTACAAATCTGTAATTAAAGTTAATATAAAATTATGCATATTAGTTTAAAAAAAAGTACGAATAAAAACAATCCAAATATATCCAAATCTATATTGCAAACAAATATAAGATAAATGAAATATTAGAGTTGAATCTGACGTTCCTGATATACTAATGCCCTTGACCTGAGATGACGTTGGAGTTCTCATTTGTTTGATCACCACTTCCTTCATTGCTCGTAGATGAAACCATGTTCATGTCAAAATCGTCAAACTTAGTAGCTAGAAATTCTTGTAGTCGATTCAACTTCGCTTGATTGCGTTCCTTTTCCTCTCTGAGTTTATTCTTAAGTTCATCAACTTCACTCTTTAGCTCTTCATTCTCATTCGAAGCTCCTAAACACGGTTCGGTCGCCGAAATGATTAACCTATCTTTCTTTCGAAGAATCGGTCCTTTCATTACCTCAAATCCAGATTTTCTTGTTGTTTCTCTGCGACAAACGGTATTGATTGCTTCCTCTTCCAACTGATGCTCTAAGGCAACAGTAATTGTCGTGTTTTCCGCTTGTAATTTATCCACGGCATCATCCTTGTGTTGAAGAATTTTTTCCTGTCATAAAATAAATTTATTAAATAATCTTATGTTTGATAGAAACTACACTATCCAA
This sequence comes from Parietaria judaica, assembly GCA_954871525.1. Classification (NCBI taxonomy): domain Eukaryota; kingdom Viridiplantae; phylum Streptophyta; class Magnoliopsida; order Rosales; family Urticaceae; genus Parietaria; species Parietaria judaica. The sequence continues at coordinate 13,810,517 of OX940872.1, forward strand.
AAAAATATATGAATCAAAAGCGAATCTTACATATTGGTAGAATTCTTCGTCGTTCCTCCATCCACCTTTCTTAGGTTTGTTATGCAGAGCCTCATACAATACGAATGGACTAGGCAACATCTGGGTCTCAGGATTCATCTGTCCTTAGAAAATTATAATATGAATTTCAAGTAAACAAGTTTTTTAAAACTAAATCGAATCAACAAAATTACTAAACTAACATCTTACCATTTCATATCTGTGATTAGCAATGGATTTAGAGCCTCCACAACTGCGTGTCACTTGCTTACTTCGATTAACTTTCATTTTAACACATCTTCTCTGAAACAAAACGTAAATAAATGACAATGCTATGATAAATAGATAAACTACTTCTACAACAACAACAAAAAAACCAACGATCTTAGTCCTAACACTTTGTTATCTATTTAATACCAAACTAGAGTCCTATCACCTGCATATGCAATGTAAGTCAAATAACATTTACCTTATGATTTTCAGACTCCCAAAGATTGCACAAGGCATTCCAATCTTCTTGGCTCCGACAGTCATCTTTCATTTTAGTTCTCGCTAGCTCTGGATTGGTCATTCCACCATTATCCTCCCAATGTTTCTTCAGAACATTCCGCGTGCGTACCCACTGTTTTTGCATTTTATAATCTACACGGGACATAAAATCTGCATCTCTGCGTTGTAGTTCAAATTTGGCCTATATTGATTGAATACATTAATAATATACATGAAGAAAATAATTTGATTTCTACATATTTCTGGATAAAGTATAACTATATAAACTTACCGCTACTCTTTCAATCATCTGATTTTTTACTTCTCTTGGTACATCATCCCACCTGTGAAAGTTCATTGGACAATCTTGTCGCATCCCAATCCCAATCTCTGTTGCCAACTGGGTAGACGATTTGCCTACAAAGTTGACCGTCCCATTATCTTTCCTTAATTTAATTGTACCACCAGATTCTTTCTCAATATCCTTTATAACACTAAGATTGAGATTAGGACCACGCCTCCGTGTTTGTCCTGTATAATCCATTAAACAAGTATATTTAAAGATACTTTATAACCTGAGTATTAGAATAACTCGAACAACATGATTACAAGATAATAATATTTACCCGTAGTATCGGAATCTGAAGCAACCGTATGGCTTGTATCACCAGAAGTATTAGAATCAGGCAAAGTACGCTCAATATTACCAGTAACATTGGAATGACGCAAAGTACGCCTACGTTGACTCTCTGGCTGCTCAATTGGTTCAGATGAATAAGGCAAGGTAAGCGTAGTTTGACGCTCCGGCTGCTGAATTCCTTCCGATGAACCTCCATTCCCTGTCGTTTCAAGCCACGATCGTGCACGTCCTTTTCTAGAAATGACTCCTACTCCGGCAGTAACCAGCATCACCATTGTAAATAGCCACATCTTGAACTGTATGGAATAATATATATTATTTGTTAATATTCTATATATATAGTAAATAAAAAAGTATCAGCAAGGAATACACAATACAATATACTTAAGATTTGTTTATAGTCTACATGCTGTGAATAAAAAAAATTCAGCAAAGAACACACAAAGTGTAATATACTAAGATTTGAGACTAAATATAATCACAATAGCGGATCATTATTAATAAAAAGAATCGTTAGAATAAGTCAATTAAAAGTTTATAGTCTAAACCTAAATGAAAAATTAATAAATTTCTTATATAAACTTAAATTCTTTCATAATTAATAAACCTAAATGCAAAATTATAAATTTATAATAGTAAGGAAACCGTCTTATTCATCTTCATCATCCGAATCCTCCACAAATTCGGTATCATCTCTTGAAATATCATCATTTAAATCATCTTCGATTGACTTTTCAAGTGGTCCTTCTGGTTCTATATTATCATCAAATTTATAGCCATCATCATCGTCAGAAGAAGAATCTGTAGCCTCACCTAGAATACTTTAAAAAAGATTAAAGAAAGAACACTAATGTAATAGCATATAATTATATATATCCATATAATAGGGAATGATCTTTCAACAAAATTATTTCAACTAATATGAACAGTATTACGTATTCATCAATAAAACCCATAAAATCACAATATATAAAACCTTAACTTTCCTACCGAAGCAATAATGAAGAGAACTTAATTTTTTACATGTAAAAATAAAATAAACCAAATAGAGCAGATTACAACTTCTAAATCTGACCTTCATTATGAATTGTGAGCAAATTCGTAACCCATAACCCAAACAATTAAAGATGGTTTTAATCTAAATTCCTATATAACTAATTATAAGTAAGCTATAATTAATCTAACAGAGAAGCGGGTAATCGATACATACATAAATCACTTTCAAACATGAAATAAACAGATCGATACAAATCATCAAACACTTGGTGTACATCTTCTTCATACCAAATCTAATATAATAAGTACACTGACTTGAACACACTATGATTGGATTAGAAAACCCCTATTATCTTCCGACCAAAATTGATGAATAAAACAATAAAGAACACATGATCATTGAATTTGAGAACCATAAATTAATTGAAAAAGAATTGAAAGTGGAGAAGACAAGCGATTCAACGAAATAACATACCCAACATGAACAAAGTAAACCAGCAACTAAAACAGAGGAATTCTAATTTGATTTTCATATATATGTATATACATGTTCGACAGAGATGTTCGAGTTGCGGTGGGCGATTCATTGGCAGTCTAATGAGTGAAAAAAAAAACCCTACATCTCTAACCACACGCAGATATTCAACTTGAGAGGTTTGGTAAAGAAATTCGAACCTTTTCCACGAATGAGTAGAACCAGTGCACACCGAGAGAGCGAGACGGAGCAACAATTTGAGAGGAAAACCGAGAGAGCGACGGCGAGATGTGAGACAGAGCGGGATAAATTGGAAACGTGAGAGAGAGAGCGACGGCAGAGTCAAGAACGCGTGGGAAGAAGGGTAATATAAAATAAACTGATTCGAGATATTGAAGGAAACGTGGGATTAATTAAAATAACTAATTAAAATAGATATAAGATAGTAAAACGGCATAAGCACTTTATTAATGTCCCAAAAAAATTGTGTGAATACCATATAAAGATATAGGTACATTAATTAATTCATAATATAAATATCTTGAAAAAAATAATATTCCGTTATTGAATTTGAGAACCTTATATTCAGCACAAAAGCTTTGATGTCATTATGGGATCGGCTTAATATTTAGTTCTAATTGTTCACTTAAGATTTTGGGCAAAAGTACTAATGATATAATTTTAGATGTAAACTTATTCTTTATGTGACACTAAATATAGGTACTTTATTTCTATTTTTACGTGATATGCTTTAGATTTAAAATATACTCTTAAAAGATATGAATTAAGATGCTTTATTAATAAATCATATAATTTAAAACATGATATCTTAAAATATTATGATATTATAAGATATGCGGTAAGTTTTATTAGTCTACCAAACCTTTTATATCAAACAAGATTTTCCCAAGATTATTTGAGACTGATTAAAAGTTTCTCATATTTAATTAAAATTGATTAAATTTTGCGCTAAATTATTAGAGACTAATCTTTTAGTCTTTGATACTTCCTTTCGAGTTCAATTTTTCGAGGCCGAATTTCAGTCTCTAATACGTGATTCTAGTATAGTATACGTGACTAACGTGTAGTCACTGACATTTTCCCTCCAAATTTATCACGAACATCATCAAAGACAACAAAATCAGTCTCGAATGTTGATTATTAGGACTAACAAATAGTCTTTGATAATATGCACCATTTTCTCGTTTTGGAGAGATAAACATTTAAGACTGTTGATTAGTCTCGAATAGTATACAAATAAAAATTAGTCTTGAATACTATTAGAGACAGCAAATCAGTCTCGGATACCAACTATCCGAGACTAATATTTAGTCTCGAAATATTTGCGCGATTTTTAATTTTTGCGGGAATATATCTATGACTAAATATTAGTCTCTCTTATAATTTTGACCGGAGAAATATATATTTATGACTAAATATTAGTCTCGGATAATGTACGAATGAAAATCAGTCTCGAATAGTATCAGAGACAATAAAAACAGTCTTTGATGCCAATTATCAAAGACTAAAACAATAATCACGGATACTTTAGTATCTGATACCCTGTTTTCTTGTAGTGCCGGCGCATCATCGCCGACGAGGCCAATAGTTCACAATGACAAAGACCGAAGGCGTAATTGAAGCAATTAGCGTGGCGCAAACGACGCTCCAACCAATTAACGACGTCAGTTACGCCCACGATTACAGCCATGCAATTATGGCCATTATGAGAGAATCAAACACAGTTGTATCAGTCCAATTATGAGGACTGATTCAAATCTTTTAGCTGATTATATATAGAGGATTAAGGTCCATGTACAAAGAATCGCACATTTTTGCACCATCAATATACACTCAAAAATGATTTCTGATCGAGGCCCAATCACTCAACAAACAACCCGACTCATTCTCTCAAAACACTCATCTCTTTCAACGTGATCTAGTTTTAACGGAAAGACCCGAGCTCTAAGGTAATCTAAACTCGGAATTACACTAACCGTAACTCCGTGACTGCGGAGGCCGATTTTTCAACCTCAACATTATTAGCTTAATGTTTCTATGAATATCTTATCGTGGCCAATAAAGGCACTTCCTTCACGCGAATTATCCAATACTATAACTCTAAAATTATAGAGAACTTTAATTTCTTCTTTTTGTTTTATTGTTCATATATAGAACAAGTCAATTAGGTCGGTTTTATGCAATAATATAGATAAGATATTAAGAAAAGCCGTATTATCATTGCCAAGAAATGAGCAAACTTAATAATGAAATAGATGGCCAGCTATAAGAGAAAGTACACCAACTTCACTTGACAAAACAAATAATCACCAAAAATTTGGTAGTAGCCATATCGCATTCGATGAGCAACCAATAATCCATAAATTCAGAACCTAAATCATTAACATAATAGTATTAATCAAGTCGTTAAGAGATAACAATCATTTAGCTCCAGAATTTCCACGTCACCAATGTAATCCTTTTCGTTGGAACAGATCATATACTGGTCAACCTTTGAATTCGTCTCAAACAGCCAAAGTTGTTCACCAATTACTACTGATAAACGGCAGACAAAAAAATACGACTGTCTTTATATATGGTTTGGAAAAAAATAATCCTTTATATCAATATATATATGTGGTATAACACATCGGCGGCTAAAAAGATTTAAGAAAGTTATTATGGTATACCTATATATATTCTTTGTTGATGTAATTGTCTTATATAGTTAATATAGTAATACTAGTAATTAGAGGTGTCTACGTAGGGCGAGTACGACGCGGGTGGGCTTGCATGTTCTATGTTTTGGGTGCCTGCGGTCAGCGGAAAACTCATACTCGAGTTATGATCCGGGCGCGGGTTGCAGTTCACAATACTGGATGAAACCTAGGCAGGCAAAATATACTTGATTTTGGAGACGATATCCGTTATATATTCGAAAAATCAGTAAGATGGTGAAACCCGTCAACCCAAAGGTGCGGACAGCCCAGTTACATGTAGTGGGTGCTGGCGCGGGCTGCCTACAGTCGGGCATGGGCTGCCTGCAGGTCTAACATGGTCGTGGGCACAGAAAAATCTACGACCCATTTGACTCGGATTTGTTAAAATCTATATGCGAAAATTTTCGATGTTACATTTCACCGGAATAAAAATATACAATATAAGAAAATGGCTACAAGTCGGCAACTATAAAAAAAGTCGATATGTATAATTAATATTAATTTTAAATTTTCAGTTAAATAAAATAATTTTTACTTGTTAAACGAATTTGGAGATAATTAGAGAAACAGAACATGATATAAAGAATATATTGACACATGAAATGGAGAACACGGTATTATTATTTATTAGGAAATAGTAAGTACCTAATTAAGTATTTTTAGATAATTATCAAAGTACAAATTACAATAATTAATTCAACGAACTTGTCGGCAACGGCAAGCGTGGTAATATAATGTACTTATATGTGTCGTGGGGTTTGTTAGAAAGTTCTTCGTATATATGCTAATCAAATAATTAATTGTCATTATGAGTGACTTATATAATGAATAAAAATTACCAGTTCATTTTTTTAATTGAACGGCCGTGTCACGAGCCTTACATGTCAACCGCTATACAGCATGTTTTTAGCATTATGAATGATATTAATTCACATCTAATTTTAAATACATAACTACGTAAGACATAGATTCGTTTTCATAGAGAACAATTATTAGGGCAGCCGAATATTAATAGAGTTAAGAGACTTTTTTTCAAGTCCGAAATATCGGTGACGGAAAAAGAAATTACAACCGAAAGGGCCAAATTAAAAAAAAAATTAAAAATTTACATTCGGGGGGCTATATGTAAATTTTAGTACAAATTATAAGAGATTGTTACACTAAAAAATCAAATGTATAGGGTAATAATGCAAAAAAGAACAAAAAATAAAAAATAAAAAAACTAGAACGGCCCTGAGGAAAGGCGCGCGAGGCGGCCGCCTTGGGCCCCCGATTCCGAAGGGCCCCATCTTTGCCGGAAGTCACCATGAAAGTCGATCGCCATGGGAGGATGAAGTTTTCTGGTTTGTTATATTGATAGGGCTTTTTGAAGAAGATGAAGAATGTGAACAATTTTTTGCATTTGATAGTATAAAGATTAGGGCCCACGTTCTCTCACATCCTGATTAAAGTTTAAGATTAAATGTAATTTTTATTATCATTTATTATATCTATAGCTATTGACGTGTGATAAAGAATTTGTGGGGCCCATTACCTATATTAAATGCTATACAATGATATAATTTAGCAATAATTTTTCTTAACTTTTATTCTGACTTATCACTAATATGATTTTTTTTCCTTCTAAAAATATTAGATATTAAATTTAAAATTTATATTTTTGATAGATTTAAAACTTTAATTTGAAACTTTAACATATAACTAATACAATTTTTTTAGCATGATGTTTTGATGAAGAAAAAAAGAAGTAAAACTAATTATTTTATTTGGATAAAATATATTATTTTATATATTTTATTAGGGCCCAAAAAAAAATTCGCCTCGGGCCCTTTTTGTGTTTGGGCCGGCCCTGCCTACGCCTAGAGGTGCTTCCGCTTATGCGAAACATGATTAATAAATAATATAGTTATGACGCAAAATTAAGACCAATGGCGATAATTATACTTACGTTATAGCGAACGAATAATCTATTTGTATTTTCGTCTTGGTGGTGGAAAAAAGTCTCTTTTGAAATTATAGTTCCGTCTCATTCAATATAATTTCTCTTGAACTATTATTAGAAAGATCGAAACTTGCAATTAAAAATAATAAAAATTAAATTATATAGAAGTGATATTATTTACGTCATTTAACAAAAATTAAAATTTTATTAATATTTTTCAACATAAATTAAATAAAAATACATAAATTAACTGTTTATTAAAATGTTTAGTAATATTTTTCAACATAAATTATAGCTAAAGCAATATAAGGATTTGAAAAAAAAAATACATTTATTACTTCAATAATTAATTGAATTCAATGAAAAGAAATACTATATAAGAGTGGGAAATTAAGTAAAAATTGTTGTCTTTTCCTGTTCTAGCACTCGTAAGATTGCTCTCAGTAGTATATTGAAATAATTTATTTTTGCTTACCTCATGAACTAAATATTTTAATAACAAATCGATGATGATCGAGTAACAACTAAGAATTTAATTCATAAACATAAAAATAAAAAAATTGCATCAGCTCTTATAAATAATAGTTGTCAGCATAACATTGGAAATTACTACATCAGATTGAATTCTATACATTGATCATTGATGTAATATTAGCTGTTTATTTTACATTATTGTTTATAAAATTAGCAAAGATGAAATATTTTTTAAATATTATATTTTTTTATGTCAGCTTGGTTCGTCAAACTAAAAATTAGTTTAAGAAAAAAAAAATATTCACATCACACCAACTTTGGGCCTGTGATACCCTGCGAGCTAAATATTTCTTATTTATTTGTGTTTTCAAAACTAGGTCAATTTTTCTAAAGTAAATTAAGAACTGTTTTAAAAATATTTAACGTCATTATACTTAAACTTTGAGTATAAAATCCAGCTCCCCCAACTTAAGAAAATAAAGTCTGAACTTTTTAAATTTTGAAGTCTTTAGCATTGCACTTCTTAAACTTTTAAAATAATACAAATACAATCGTTTGTTCTAGATTTTGATTATTATTATAAGTTCATTAGTTATAAAATGTTTTTTTTTAAAATTAAATTTAAAGATAAAAATTTGCTTGCTCAAATAATCAGAAATAGTGAGTAAAATATTATCTCATGAAATTTTAAAATTGTGATAAATAAGTTAGTAATATATTTAGTCATTTATAAGAAAAAGAGAGAAAAAAAAGCAATTATGATTCTTTTGCTATTATTTGATTTTGAACAAGTACAGTATGTTTGTATCAGATTAATTACCACCTATTCCACAGTCAAAAGAGTTTCCGCCCGATTTTTGTTGAGGCAAAAAATTACCTCCGCAGTCACGGAGTTACGATCAGTGTAATTTCGCTGTTAAGTTACCTTATAGGTCGAGTCTTTCCGTTAAAACTAAATCACGTTGGAGAAAATGAGTTTAGAAAGAATTCAGACACTTGAGAATTTTGGAGTGTCAAAATGTCGTATATTTTTGTATAGGATTTTTCGATCCCTGGTTACATTGCTTTGCTCACTATTTATAGAGCTTAGTAATTGAGATTCGGCCTCATAAATGGTCGGTTACAAAATGCGCTTAGTGATGGGCCCTCGTCGAAGACACCTCATCGACGAGGTTGTGCTAACATGCATCATTCTCATCGACAGGCATCTTCGCCGCCTAACTTCATCGCTCCACTTATTTCTCACCATTAACTTATGTGGTAGCTTTCTCCCTTTGATCTGGTCAACGGCCCTTTTGTAGCTAACATCATCGTATCAATGAATATTGATGTAGACGAAATCGTACCTCAACAATTTTTAACAATTTAAACTTGAGAATAATCATATATTTTTACCTTATAAAATATAATTATATTGGTATACTATTCAAAACGTCTATATCAAACACACGTAATTATTCTAATATTCCGATCTTTCAGACCTTTGATATATAGTGAAATTGACTTAACAAGCTATCTCATTGTTGATCATAATATCGTCAAATAAATCAAAAGACAATTCTAGTTTCTAAACGTCTTTGAATAATTGTTTCTAAATCTGTCTTCCGTGTTATCTTAGAATTCAACACAAATATTACAGCAAATAAACTAAGCTTTTAAACCAATAGGACATTATTATCAAAACTCTATTATTTTTATAAAAGTTTATGCCCAACCATAACTCGAAATATTACATACAAAATAATTCTCTGATATTATAGTCGATTCATTTCATTAAATAATAGTTTGATAAATCCTATAATTATTTAATTGATTATTGATTACAAAATAATATAAGAGATAATAAAAGGACGAAGAAGCTTTTACTGATTTTTTTTAGTTGCCTGAAAAATAAATTTTCCAATTACTAGATTATTATCTAAGTTTATGTGTTTTATACCTATTCCATTGTTTTTAGTTTTATTTTCTTTTAACTTTGTAAAATATGTATAAGTTTCTAACAGTCGTATAAACTTTATTATATTTTATTTAATCTGGTTGCTTACTAATTTTTATTTCTGTAACAAATTTAAGGAACACTATTTTTTGCACCAAAATATGAACGAAAAATACAAATTTAGTTGGAGGGTGACTTTCTACTTTAGATACACCAAAATTTTGTAATTTCACTTTATATCTTTAAGATGAAAGAACTGTGATAATTTTTTTTATTGCTCCTTTGTTTTTAGAGGAATTACATGATGCAAATTATATTATTAGTACGACTATTCAAATGAGACCAGTTTATATTTCTAGAAATTTAGTTACGGTTCCAGAGACCAGTTTTTAGTTTTGTTTTCAAACAATCATAATAGTTTCGCATATCATGTTTGATTACCAGTTCTCTCTATTTCCTCAGACCAGTCTCACAGAGCAATTAAATTTTAATAAAGAAAACAAGAAAACGACTTGAAGTTGTTTTCTGTGTTTTGGTCTTCAACACAATCGTACAAAATATAACTATGTAATAATATACTATCATTCTATAATATATTATAAGAATTATTTATAATAAGATATTATTATAATATTAACTCATTTAATTATATTATTAAAACTATTTGTATAATTGATATATTACTATGATAATAACGAATGAAGTTAAATTATTCTTGCTATTAAATACTAATTTAATTATAATGATATAAACTTGTGTAGTATTTTTTATTTTCTTTATATCATATTATATACATGTAGTTAGAGTAATTTAATATAATTTTTATCGATGTAAATATTTTTTAGACATAATATTAATATATATATTAGTTTCAAATCAAACATGCCTTCTTTTTAATAACATAAATTGTGTTGATTTAATTATTATAATTATTTTATATCAGTTCAACCACAGATTAACAAAGCTTATGAGACGGTGTTTCAAAAATCAAACTCCCAAATTAATTTGCAGGATTAAACTCTCCGATTGATTTTCTAAAACAAATTGCAAAATTAATTTTCTAAACCAATTAATCAAACGTTACATTATCTTCTTTCGAGTTATTTCAGATAATTGTCTAAAAAGTAAGTATATGTTATAATCAATCGAAGTCAAATATCTCACGAATCACGATCATAGCTAATAGATAACTCATTCAATATTATTGAAATATTAAATTTAAGTACTAAATCTAAGTTTATGTAGTTGCGAATGGAAAGGAATTAAAGCCGTGAACCATGATCAACCTTATTCTATGGTCCCACGAACCTCGGATAGTAATCTGTGGACCCCACTAAAGTCTCAAGAGGCCAAAAAACACAGAAATGGAAGGAGGCCCATGCCGATGTGGCAGCAGACGCCAGCTGACATTATTACAGTTAAATGGCTATGAAATTACTTTGACTTTTAGGACTACGGTAAGTTTACAGTCAAAGCTGCAGTTTGGCCTAATTTCATTCATTAGGAAATTAAATTAATTACAGTTAGTAACTAATATTTGTACAGCATTGACTATATCAGTATATTGTGTACATATATATATATATATTTATATTCTATTTTGCCACTTAAAATGAAAAACGGAGAAAGACTCGTCAGTCGCATTTTTCAACTTATATAATTTTATTCACGTAGACTTTGGACGAGAAAGAAAGTCGGACAATCATTTTTGAGCCATCAAACGTGTTTGGTATCCTTCTCAAATAGAGAGTACGATATTCGCATCTCGAGCGTACACATGGCCTGTAGCGGAATAAGTCCGGCCAAACCTTGACGTAGAGGTAGAAATATAATGAATCACTCATGGAATAAGCACTTCATTACGAGGCCGAATCAATAGCTTCCGTTCATTGTGTATCCATTTCATGCTCTTAATATTCGATGAAGAACATGTCAACAATCTTAATTGTAATGTTATTTAAGTAATATATAACATAATAATACAAAAACACATAAAAGCCACAAAAATCGTTTTAAAATCTTAAATTTATTATAAAATTCTAAACTTATCTATAAATTTATTAAAAAAGATATATACTTATATATTATATGAAAATCACGTTTGAACTCATAAGCAAAAGCAAAAGAGAGAGACGTTCAAATCTTACGAGGTCTTTATTAATATATTCATATATTAAACTTACGAACAGTTTGCAAATTGAGAATTTCTATAAAAGATTTGTTAGAAGTAGAACAAGCAAAATCAGAAGGGAAACTTCATAAAATAACACTCATAACTCATTACACCACAAATTCTATTACTAACCCTCAAGTTTTCATAATTTTTAAAACAAATTTTAAAATTTCACGTACCATAATACCCCTGCAAAATGAATGTATCGTGTCCTAAAAATGGACATATCGCGTCATAAAAGAACGGACAAATTAAGAATATTTTAGTATATGAAATTTAAAAAAATTATTTTAAAAATTATTAGAATTTGAAAGTTTGTAGTAACATTTGTGGTGTAGTGGAGAATATTTTATAAATTTTCGCAATCATAAACCAAATTAATACTTGTAATTAACCACTTAATATAACAAAATAACTATAGAAAATGCAATTATTATAAATTATAATATATTATTTGTGATATTATAATTAACCAATTAATATAAGAAAATAAATATAGAAAATGGCATTATAATAATAATATATTATTTGTGAATTGTGATAAGCAGAAGCCAGGCTGTTGGTGTTGATATGCGAGTGGAATTGCGGCTCAGACTTGCACCCCACTTCTCCTTTCACAGCTGGCACCTCCACAACACGACACACATTCCTCCCCAATAATTCTTTTCTTTTCTTTTTATTTCTCTCTTATTTATCCATTATTCATATTTCCATTTCATGAAAAAACAAAAAAATTATTAAGCTAGCTACACTGTTCTATTCAATTTTAAACTAGTAACTTAAATTGATTTGTTATACCAGACGTATTTCTTGTATAAAAATTCAATTTCTCATTAAAAAGTATGTTGCTATATATAATTTTGGAATAAGTTAAATAGATTTGTTACACCACACACCACGACATAATATATTTTATGTTTTTGCAATACTATAATATCTTATTCTCACCATTGTTGGTTCAGGTATTCATAAAGTAACTACTAAAATTAAATTAAAAAGAAAGCATTTTTGAAGCAACCATGAAAGAGTTTAATGGCTTAAAATAAAATCAGGGAATAACAAAAAGTTCAAGCAATTTGTTTTAATAAGAGAAAAAAATAACTTTCAAATATTTGAAACTTGAGGGACACTGAATTATAATTGTCCATAAAGAAGAAAAAAAAAATCTTTTTCGATATTTTAATTTTTGCAAGCTGGATATATATATGAAGTTAGAAAACAAAACTCTTGAAATCCAGGTCAATAATAATGTATAAAATTATCAAATATTGAAGGATATATAGCTAATAATAAGAGATAAGGTTGTGAAATAATGCGCCAAATTTAAGTGACATGAAATACGATTATTGGCTCATCGATTTGCTCACACAATTACTGTCTCCTATTTCAGAATCCAGACTCGCAAAAAAATAAAACTAAAAAATATAAAATCAAATTAATTATATGAACTATATACAGATAAAAATAAAAAATATTGACAAAATTTATTATAAAAATCGTGTGTTAAAGCTTTATGGAAAAATATAAAAAAAAATTAGGGTTTAGAGAAAATATAAATCAAAATCATGATTTTCAAATAAAATTAAAAAAACCAGAAACTTTAAGTAACATTTGCCTTTGTATTTAATCATGTGGCAATTTAGATGTATGATCCATATTTATTCGGACACGGTGTCACGTAATTAAACGTAAGGGTATGATTGGAACAAGTAGACTTTAAGTTAATAAAATATTAAAAACTAGAAATCCCACTTGGATATACAATATGGTATTTAGCACAAATACCCCCAAACTTTGACTCCATTTCGATTAATACTCTCCAATATCCAAAATTTCTAAAGTCACCGTCCATAATTTACGCTTATTGCTCATGGTTTAAAAATAAAAAATAAATCAATCAATAATTCAAATTGTTAATGAGAAAATGACTTAGATAATTAGCTTGTTAATGAGAAAATGACTTAGATAATTAGCTATCACTTATCAACTACGGATAAAACTGTATAATTAATAATGTATCGTTTCATTATCTTTGTAAAATTATTGTAGCTTTATGAATTAATTGATTATTTAATTTAATTAATTTCCCCACTAAAAAATTAACATACATACTTAATTGCACTTAAATCAGTAACACAAATACTTTCTAGTGAGTGCAACTCCATCCACAACACTAAAAAATTATACTATTTTAGTGGAATTTTTACCCAAAAAATACATTTCACTCCAACCAGAACACCAAATAATATTCATTAAATATTTTATTAATATTTTCTTTATCTATTCAATCAATATTTATTTACATTATCAATTTACTAATAAAACAAGTAAATAGTGTTTGGTGTTGTGAATAGTATCACACCAAATATAGTGCAACACTATTACATTTAGGTCCCCAACCTTTCAAAGTGTGGGCAAAAATACACAACGTTTGTTGAATGTAAAATCCGTTGGTCCTTCCGTTAGGGATGTTAACTTCTGCTGATATGGCATCGTTAAAATGCCAAATGGATTGCCAGTGTGTAATATTAATTACATAACCTAATAAACAAGAATAAATTAAAATATTTTAATTATGATTCAAAAAATAAATTAAAACTTTAAATTAACGAGCAATATTTATTAAACGCGTAGTTCTTATTTTTGAACTCGTGCTTCAATATTATTCACATCTTTACTTTGTTGTTTTTTAAATTACAGTCGTTTTTAATAATCGGTAGTTTTTTTTCAAAATTCTAGTCGTTTCTAATAATCTGTTGTTATGTAATCTTTGCAAATTTTGTCGTGTTTATTAATCCTTCGTTGCTCAAAAAAATATCAATGTTTGACGAAAAGCCTGTTAGATTTTTAGGGGGAGTAAAAATTATTTATTTAATTTAAAGTATTATTTTTTTAATCATAATTAAAATATGATTTAATTTATTCTTATTAATTAAATTATACAATTAATATTACAAGTTGGCAGTCCATTTTGGCAGTTTAACGATGCCACATCAGCAGAATTTAACATCCCTAACGAAAGGACCAAGAGATTTTACATTTATAAAAGGTTGTGTATTTTTTCCCACACTTTGAAAGGTTGGGGACCTAAAACCCGTCTTGACCATAGATTGTGCATTATTGCCGCAATTAACCCTTACATTTAACTAAAATGGTAAGATTTTTGAAGTCTTACTGGAGAAGTTTGGTGTAAAAATCACACCAAAATAGTGTAACGTCATCTCATCTAAGAGATTAACAAATTTATAAAATTGCACCAAAATTAACAATAAATAATTAATTACACTTAAAAAATAGCTAACAATGAATATTTTACCACTAATTTATTTATTAAAATAATAAATTATAAAAATAAATAAAAAACATCAAGCACACAGTGTCATGCCTTCTCATCATGAGTAATATATAATAAAATTACGTGTATATACTATATATAAATATGATAATAATTAATATATATATGAAAGTTGAAACGCGTAGAGCAGCACTAATCAGACTTGGTGCCGCCCAAACTCTCTTGACTTGTGTCTCTCCTCTCTTTCTCTCTCTACATTCAAAGAGGAAGGAAACTACCACTTACTAAGCAGAGCTCACCTTCTTCCCTTCTTCTCCGCTCTCTCTCTCTCTCGAGCAAAACCCAGATCCTCCCTTGCGCTGAACTCCAAGAAAGAACCAGACTTTAATGGCGAAGGCGAAGAACAACGCCAAGAAAGTGATCTCCTACATCTCCGTGCCATCGCAGATCATCAACTCCATATCCTCCTCTTCCCTGCAATCCCTCCTCCTCTCTCCCAAGAAGCCCTCCAAGAACCCCCGCTTCCTCTCCCTCCTCAAGGCCCCCCGCTTCTGGCTCTGCACCGTCTTCCTCTTCTGCACCGTCGGAATGCTCCGGCTCGGAGGCCTCAACCTCGACCCCTCCGTGCCGCGCCTCACCCTCGTCTCCTCCGGCCTCCCCGCCAAGCCCGACGCCATGGCCCTCCTCTCCGAGCAGGACCCGCCAAGGCGCCACCTCGCCCGGGCCCTCACCCGCCTCCGCCGCCAGCCGGGCAGCGAGTCCTACTTCTGGAGGCAGCCCGACGGGCTCGGCTACAAGCCATGCCTCGCGTTCAGCGGCGAGTACGGGAGGACGAGCGAGGCCATCGTCCGCGACCGGAGGAAGTACCTCATGGTCGTCGTCTCCGGCGGGCTGAACCAGCAGCGGAACCAGATTGTTGATGCTGTCGTGATCGCGAGGATCCTCGGGGCTGCGCTGGTCGTCCCGGTTCTGCAGGTCAACGTCATTTGGGGCGACGAGAGGTGAGAATTTGGCCCCGGGAATGTCTTTACCCGATCGCCGGGGAGTTCTTGAAGCCGTGGTTGACTCACATTTGGGTTTTTTGCAGCGAGTTTGCGGATATATTCGATTTGGAGCATTTCAAGAGGGAGCTCGCGAAGGACGTGAGGATTGTGTCGTCGCTGCCGTCGACGCACGTGATGACGAGGCCGGTCGAGGAGAAGCGGACGCCGCTGCACGCCTCGCCGGAGTGGATTCGGTCCCGCTATCTCAAAAGGGTAAGCTAATAAAGCAACTCTCTCTAGCCAAATTGATCAGCCATTGATGTCCCACACAGACATTGTGGGCCTTGTTCATCCTTCGCTTGCGTGTGATTGACACCCTGTTTTGCAGATTAATAGGGAAGGAGTTCTGCTCTTGCGAGGCCTCGATTCGCGGCTCTCGAAGGATCTTCCTTCCGATCTACAGAAGCTTCGTTGCAAGATAGCGTTTCACGCACTGAGATTCGCCCCGCCAATCCTGCAGCTCGGGAACAAGCTCGCGGAGAGAATGCGAAGCAAAGGGCCGTACTTAGCCCTGCACCTGAGGATGGAGAAAGACGTGTGGGTGAGGACTGGTTGTCTTCCGGGTTTGAGCCCCAAGTATGACGAGATTGTCGCAAACGAGAGGAAAAGCCGTCCTGAACTCCTCACTGCGAGGTCAAACATGACTTACCATGAAAGAAAGCTCGCAGGTCTATGCCCTCTGAACGCCTTGGAAGTTACTCGGTGAGGAAAATTGTAATTCGTTTCGACACGTTTTGGTTTCTTAAGACGTAATCGTAATGTTTATATGTTTGGTGGTGATGCGTTTTCAGGCTGCTTAAAGCTCTGGGAGCTCCGAAAAGCACGAGAATATATTGGGCCGGAGGTCAACCCCTTGGTGGTGAAGAAGCTTTGCTACCGCTGACCCAAGAGTTTGCACACTTCTACAACAAGGAAGATCTCGCTTCCCCGAGTGAGCTCGAGCCGTTTTCGAATCGGGCTTCGGTCATGGCTGCAATTGACTATATTGTGTCTGAGAACAGTGATGTTTTCATGCCATCTCATGGGGGCAATATGGGACATGCCATTCAGGTATAATCTCTATCCAGAATATTGATATATAAATAAAATATTTATATAAAAAAATTGATCTCCCGTGCAGGTTTCACCCTTAGACTAAACTAGTATTCTTATCAAGTCCGTTTCTCGAATTTGCAGGGTCATCGAGCGTATGCGGGGCACAAGAAGTACATAACCCCGAACAAGAGACAGATGCTTCCGCATTTTCTGAACTCCACTCTCCCCGAAGCAGAGTTCAACCGGATCATAAGGCACTTGCACCAGGATTCCTTGGGGCAGCCCGAGCTCCGGCCCAGCAAAACCGCAAGGGACGTCACCAAGTACCCAATTCCCGAGTGCATGTGCAGCGACTCTCGAAGCCGTTCGGGCTCATGAAACACAAAGATCAATCAGCGCTTTATCTGCGTAATTCTGAGATACGTTATGCGATCGGAGCTCTTCGACGAGGGCTTTTGAGATTGCGTTTAATTTTTACCGGCTCGAAGTTTTTTTGGTGGAAGGAGAATCCTCTCATCATACATTCTTTATAGAGAAAAGCTCTCGTGAGGCAAGCTTGGATTCATCAGATGAACGGTGAAGATCATCACTTCATTGCCATTCTTTCATTCTTTACAAAAAGAGTTGTTATACTGTGGGAAAAGGAAGCTCCCATTTTACTTGTCATTCTTTGATCTTGTATAATAGGGCATATAGATAGATACTATATATACGTGTAAATTTTGTATCATATATAAAATCTGTCGCAAGTTACTTCTATAGTCCTTATCACTAATCTAATCTGGCAACGCGGTGAGTTCGAAAGATAAAAACACGTTGGAGGGAAGTAAAAAACTTCCAGTATCCGAAAAAGGGTCAAGACCGATAACGACGTAATCGCTCAGATAATCCTCGGCACTTATATATCCCCTTTAGTTATGTCCTGAAAGGGGATGATATTATGTTAGAATCAAAGCATTTTCATGACATTATTGGACAGTTATGGTAGTAGATACATAATAATTTATTCAAACTCAAAGAAGGCTATGAGAATGTAGAGGAATAAACTCATATAGTACTGATATTTCCATATAAAGAGGTCCTCTAATTGGCTTTGTTCTAGTTACTTTTGAGTAGTTGGTAATGACCTGCACAACTTTATATTTTTATTTTGGTTGGTGGAGTTCTAATGTTTTCTACAATTTTAAGAAGTAGAAAACATTTTTCATTGAGTGTTGAAAAAATTAAAAAAATATTAGTTTATTTTCAATACATAATTTACATGTTTTCAATTAATTATCCAAAAATATCACTATAGTAAACTATGCGACAATTAAATTACTACAATTATTCAAGAGCGATTAAAATCGAAGTCACACGTTATAAACATAAACTAATGAAACTCTGAATAAAAATTTTATCATTGCAAAGAGTGAGTAACTTTTTGAAAATGTAGAAAGAATTAGTGTTAAATTTAAAGGAGAAAATTACATTAACATTTGAAGTCTATGAGGCATTGTTGCCTAATATAACTCTTAAAACTTTTTATTTTTTATTTTTTCCTTCTAATAGTTACATATACTTATGAAACATAATCAAGATTCAAGCATCCTAAAAGGTTAATTAAGTTCCAACATCTTCTTATCTTAAGTTTTTTTTTTTTTTTTTCTCGTACTGATTTTGCATTGCTTTGAATAGTGTTCTATTAATGTTCGTTCGTTCGTTCGTTCTTTCCTTTTTTTTTTTTTTTGACTTTCTGTTTTCTTCTTAATGCTTAGCCATCCACGTGCTCGATATTAGGTGCATTAAGTGTCCATCCATTGTTTTTAGTATGTAATTCCCTTTTAACTTTGATAAGTGATTTGATTTTAGTTATTGACTTATTGCAGTAGTCATTAAAAAAAAATAAAAAAAATAAGGTGACACTACAAACAATATTACAATGTACTCGTATTATTACACATATTTAGTGTAAAAATGAGATGTGCTTTAAACTTAAAGATTTTTTGGTGAAACATGTAATCAAGTTATCACTAAACTAAACGAACTCGGGTAGTCATTTATTAGAATTGTGTTTTTCTTTATTTATTTTTTTATTATCTTCTATCGTATGAGTTTATATATTTATGAATTTATATCAACTGTAGTTAATTCATATCATGATAAATTGTTATGATTTAGTAGAGTAAATGTTTTGTTTTTTGTTTTTATACGTATCAAATCTAGATCTGACAATAATTCGCGGGTAATAATTAAATAGACCATGTCGTAATTAAATTCATTGCATTGAATCTTATTTAGATCCTAAAATTAAATACATTAATTGTATAGAATGAATCCATGTGGGTGATGCACATTTCTCTTTTTTAAGCTTATAATTTAAAGGGGAAGATTTAGTTTCAACAAGTGATTGTTTATAGGAGATTTTCTTTGTTTTTGGTAGTCACAGTTCCTAAAATTCCATATATTATAGGGGTGATTTTTTTATTTATTTTTTAAATAGTCAAAGTTCCTAAACTCCATATCTCTATTGTGGAAGTTCAAGACTAAAGGTGTAAAACTCTCCCTCTCATTTGACTTGAAGGTTCACACGAATTCGTGTCCTAAATCCTAATTATGCATCGCTTTATGATAAAATCTGATGCGGTATCGTGCAATTTTTACACGATATCGTGCCACATTTTCTGGTATCAAATTTTTATTTGAATTTTCAAAATATATAGTTTTGTGTTATGATACAATTGTACGTGAATGTGTGATGCTACGTGATTGGAGTTACCTTATAGTTTTCGAAATCGCAGCGCACAGTTTTTTTTTTTTCTTGTATCGTTATCGGCTAATTACGCATAATAGTTGTCTTTTTTTTTTCCTTCCGTGTAGAGCCAATCTTTCACAGATTTGTCTTTATAGCATGCAATTTGTTTGCAAAACGGAACATTTACATACCAGACGACTTTTACAAGGTTCGCCTTAAACCTTACTCTTTTACTCCAAAATTGGAGTGCATAAACCCGGTTCTCTATTGAACCGTGAAGATGAAAATGACAAAGGAGAACCGAGGTGAACGTTTTAATGTCGTTCTTCGTATCTTGTCCGACATAGGCTATGACGTTTAATAACACGTGAAGAGCCAAAGCTCCATTCAGACGGAATTCCTCTTCTCTGTCAACTCCGATCAAGAAGCTATTGCTTGCGGTGTCACGAAATTTCTCCAAGCAAGCAAACATCGTCTCTTGGTCGCCATGTTTCTCTAATCAACTCATAAGAAGAGAATGTTCAGAGGTTTCAAGTCACAATGTCAAATGTGATTGAACTGTTTATTTAACCTCAGGCAAGCACGATGCATCTTTGCACGATATGGTCTACCGACGCGATCTCACCGGCTAGGATATTCAGTTCGCCCAAGACCTGCATTAAATCAGATTGTTAATATGCAATCAATACAACTTGGTAAAAAGCATCGGTTTAGGCGTATCGGAATCTTTAAGAATGTTATAACTTCAGATTATAAGCCAACGCGTCATCGAATTTAACAAGCTGCCCATGGTTGTATTTACTGACATCAAATAGAACATCATTACAAAAAAAAAAAAAAACGAAGGCATAAATATGAGCTTCAACTAAATCATGGCAAAACCTGGAATAACTTTGACGTGAAATACCCCGTTGCTGCAAAAAGTCCTGTCTCCTTTCCGTCCCCCTCCCGAACACCTATACCCACAAACCAAGACAGATTTTAAATTCACGGAGTTAGTCAAATCCAGCCTCGGAAACCGTTTATTTTTTTTTAGTTACTTACCCGTGTCCTTTTCGCAAAGATGAAGCATCGAAGATTGAGAAGCTAACTATTTTCATTTTTTCCCCGACTCTGGTTGAACATTTTGTTTCGAACCTTCTTATTTCTTATGCCATCGTACAGAAGTTCGTAAGTGTAGTAAGTTACGTTGTTCTTCTTCAACAAATCTTCAACGACAAGCTTTGGTGCTGCAATTTCCCTTTTATCAACCTCGAAGATCGTAGCCACAACCTGCGGAACAATCCCTTTTCGCACCATAAGGTGGATTATACCAACAGCCTCGTGAATACGATATTTCAAACACAGACAATTTAGCACCCTCCCAAACGTCATAAGCGATGGGACGAACCCCTTTTCAATCATCTCGAGAAGAAAACTGTATCCGGAATCAGTATTCCCTGCTCTGCAAAACCCGTCAATCATGACTCGGTAAGTGTAATTATCTGGACCGTTGACTTCTTCACGCATTTCACGGAACAATTTCTGTGCCATTGTTAGGTTTAGCTTCTCGCACATAGCATTTATCATGATATTGTACGTTGAAGTCGTGTGAGAAAGTTTAAATTCCCTCTCAACTCTTCTAAAAACTTTATAAGCTCCATCCAAATCATCGTTAGCACAGAATCCGTTGATCAACGTGCCAAAGCAAACCAAATCTGGAGTCATCCCGTTCTCTTGAATTTCCCCAAGCAAGCCCATCGCCTCGTTGACTTTCCGAGCTTTGCACAAGCTTTCCATCACTACATTATAAGTAAAAACGCTAGGGACACAACCTTTTTTCACCATTTCTCGAAAGGTATTCATCACATCATCGTACTTTTTAGCCTTGCAAAGGCCGTTCAACAGGGTGTTAAACGTGATTACGTCGGGAGTAACGTCATGACTCCACATGCTATTTACAACCTCAATGGCTTTATCCATATTTAACTGTTTACAGTGACCGTCTATCAATGTGTTAAAGGTGAATATGTCGGGGACGCAGCCTCGGGAAATAGCATCGTTCACGAGTATACTGGCATCCGATACACATCCTATCTTGCACAGCCCATTGACGACCAAATTATAAGTCCATATATCTGGGCTGCAACAATTTCCCGCCATCATCTCGTTTATAAGCTGCAAGGCTTCCAAAATAAGCCCATTCTGACTCAACCCTTTGACCATTGAGTTGTAAAGAACCGTGCTTGGCTTTAAACCGTTCCCTAAACCATCGTAAAATAGCTTTTTGGCGCCATCTGTATCACCGTCCTTGAATAACCCGTTCAGTAAGGAGCAATATGTGAATTCATCAGGCACAAATCCCTTGTAAATTGCAATTTTCAAGATATTATTTGCCTTTTGGTTCTCCCCCGTTTTGCAATATCCGTCAATAATAGTGTTATACGTAAACCCGTCAGGTTCGAGCCCTTCATTCACCATTCTGTGCAGATAGAACTCGGCTTCTTTAACCTGAAAGTTTTTACACAACCCACAAACTAATGTGTTATATGTTACAACATCAGGAGTTAGACCGTCCCTTTTGACGAATTCTAACAATCTACCGGCTTTTTCAACAACGCCTTTTCTGCAAAGTCCTTGAATGAAAATATTGAACGTGAACAGATTAGGCAACACTCCTCTCTTGAGAACCTTGTTGAGCAGTTTTTCACTTTCTAGAACATTCCCTTCCTTGGAAAGCCCGTGTATAAGCTTATTGAACGTCACAATGTCGGGACAAATACCTCTTCCAAGCATGGTTTCAAACAACTGAATCGCCTCAACACGATAATGTCCTTCATAAAACCCGTAAACAACTGTACAATACGCAACTGCGTTCGAGTCAAACCCTTGAGAGGGCATATTATCGAGAAGCCTCATCGCAGCGTGAGGCCTACTAGTCCTACAGAACGACTTGATCCTAATCGTGTAGCTATATATATCCGGTTGTATCCCTTTATGTCTCATTCTCATGTAAACCTTATGGGCTTGATCGAAGTACCGATACTGGACGAGCAAGTTCATCATTACATTATAAGACTGCACTGAAGGCTCGCAATTGTAGAACTCCATTCTCTCAAACACATTCACGGCTTCTTGAATCTTACCGCTTCTGCCATAGCTCCTCAGTGCAGCTATATACACTCCTTCGAGTAAACGATTATCGACATCCCTTCGCATCTCGGAGAGCAGCTCTTCCATGGCTTCGAACTTCCTGTGGAAACCGAGCTTCTCGACCATACACTTGTAAGTGAGCAGAGTGTGCTTAAACCCATCTTCCCTTTTCACAGAGTTGAATATCTCAAGCGCCTTAAGCGGATCCGTCTGAAACCGCACTACAGCCAAAACATGTTTCGGAAGTAACTTCATTAATCGGAAAAGAAAACGCTTGATACCCGGAATGCTCGATCAGCACAGAAAGAAACTTAGGCAAAAACACTTCATCTTCGAGAAGAACGGTCGACCCGCCTGCAAAAGCCGATGCAGAAAACGCAGAAATCAACGGTTTTGGCTGCAATGAAATTCAAATAACGCCAGTTTCATATAACAAACAAGTTGATCAAATGAAACCCAATATCCAATGGAGCTCAACACGCCTTAATCCAAAGACACAGCTCAAAATCGGGAATCACCCCCAAGTCTCATCAAGTGTCGAACCACTAGGAAGACGGAATCGAAGCTGTATAGACAGGGCAGCGATTAGCGAGCAACTAGGAATATTTCAAGTAATCGGTTAACTAAATCAAATCCAAAATTCACCAAAATTGTGTAACTGAGTCGCGTCGAGCAACTGGCTCGGACTTGAGAGAGCCACAGCCACTGCGTCGAGGTCGAAGGCGGAGCCACGTTCGCCGGAGAGGACGATGGGGGAGAGAGGAGATTTCGAGGGCAAGAGACGAGGGTAAAATAAAACGAAGGGTGTTCGGCAAAAGTCCCATCCACATTCCCACAATTATATCAGACCTCCATATTTTTTATTTTTATAAAATAAAATTATATTATTTAAACAAACTGGATCCCGTGGAAGTGACACGTGTCAATATATTTGAGAGAATATGGATGTAAGCTAACGGAAGTACACATCGACACAATTTCCCTACGATTTACTCAACTTTTAACGTCGGGCAAAGACTTTCATTGGTGTTGAGGTCAGATTTTGTCAAATCTCTCCTTAACACTATCCCTTGTCGTTTATGAAATAAACGACATAAAGCGAGAAGAAGATCGCTTAAAGACTCCAGGCCCATCAGAGAATAGGAGAAGTTAAGGCCCAGTAAGCGAAGCCCACAAGAAGTCATCATCTGACAGAGCCGGCCCAAGACCTCATCGCGACAAGAGAAGTTCATCGAGAGAAAGCTCTTCGGGAAAGCCAAATCGAATTAAAAGAAGAAGTCATTCGAGATCGCGAGAAAGAAGGAAGGATGGCTCATTCGGTTGAGGATTTCGTGGGATATCCAACGCAAATAAGGGAGGTCAACAACGATCATAGCGAAACAGAAATAAACCCTAGCAAGATTCAAGGAACAATCTAGAAGGCCTTCAAACCTATAAATACGAATGTAGACTCAGCATAATTTCATTCAGTACCAATATATCGTGAGTTAGAGAGAGTTATTCTGGAGTTCTCGAGTTTGCTTATTCATAGGATTCTCGATTTCCCAAGGATTAGAGTGTGTAATCTTCGATTGTCCGAGCTATTAAACGGAAGAAACCGAGTCCTCTCGGAATCATAATAAATCAAGGATATTCGTATTATTCATAATTATCTGTGATTTCGATTATCTTTGTGACTGCAAGGCGGTAAAAATCGCCCTCTACAGTTTGGCGCCCACCGAGGGGGCTTTGTTTCTTTCTATCGCACAGCCAGGAAATCGAAGAGAGGAAGGAAGATGTCAGCCGAGGAAGACAGTTCTGCTCAGGAGCAAACCATGCAGCGAATGCAACAACAGCTGGCCGAAGCCATCGCAAAGATGACGGAGGTCACCAACAAAGCCGAAGAGTCCGCCCGGCGGATTGAGGAGCAGGCTGCGGAGAACAGACGCCTCGCAAGCCTCCTAGAGCGCGCAGAGAGACCGCGTCCAACAAACCAGATAGCAGAATCGGCCGCACGAGAGCGCTAGAAGAGACACGGTGACGACGGACGCACCGGTAGGCATGTCAACCCCATCGCTCATCAGGAACCTCTTCGACACGGACGCAGCCCAGCCAACCGCAGCAAATCGGCTGGAGAACACGCCGGGGGACACACGGGGAAATGCGACGATGGACGTGGCAGCGAGAGTGGCCGAGGAGGTGGCCAAGGCGATGGCATTAATGTCAGCAAAGATGGAGGCCAAGCTCGGGCAAGTCGCGTCGCAAGTGCACCAAGCGACGAGCTCGGCGCCGGAAATCGACAGGATGGTACGAGAAGCCAGAATCACCCCGTTCACGACGAGGATTCGGGGGATAGAGCTAGAGGAACTGCCGAAGATCAGACTCACGCCGTACAAAGGGGAGACGGATCCCCATACACACGTGAAGTCGTTCCGAATCGCGACAGACCACATCGGGGGCGAGGAGGTCCGAAAGGAAGCCGTCCTTTGCAGACTTTTCATCGCAAGTTTGCAAGGCCGCGCCAGCGATTGGTTCACAAGACTAACGCCGGGCTCCATCAACACCTCTGACGAGCTGGTCGCCCTTTTCTTAAAACACTTCTCCATCTACGTACAGACGGAGCTGACGGTATCCAACCTCTTCGATGTCAAGCAAGGGATGAACGAACCTCTTCGGCAGTACGTGGAGAAATTCAAGAACGTCATGTTCCGAATCCCGAAGATCGAGGACGTCGTCTCGGTCCAAGCTCTGAAGCACGGCTTGTACTATCAATCCCCGTTCAACGACGAACTGTGCGTCTCGCTGCCAAACTCGATAGAAGACGCACTCAACAAAGCAACGATTTACATGGACATGGAGGAAAATAAGGCGATCAAGAAAAGGCTAGAAGAGGAAGCTGAGGGCTGAGCGAGGCCAGAGAGGAGGGAAGCTAGAGACGGACGAGATAGATCGTCGTCCAGAACGAGGAGAGAAGGGGAGCGACGAGATCGGAGAAACAGGGACGGGGCCGATGAGCGAAGAACCCAGGAAACCCCTGGGCACGGAGTCTACCAATTGGACGGAAAGAAAGAAGCGCTCGGCAACCGTGAAAGTCATCAACAAGGGGAACTCCCGCAAGGGAACTCACAGCCGGAGAACTTCCCAGGCAACCAGGGAAGCTTTTCAGAGGGTCGAGGAGGCTACTCTGGCAACCGAGGAGGCTACTCCGGAGGCCGAGGAAGTTTCTCGAGTAGCCAAGGAGGCTACTCCGGCGGCCGAAGCAGCTACGAGAGGAAGCCGTGGCCAAGGGACATGAGCAAGTACTGCTCCTTCCACGAATACCACGGTCATGCGACCGATGAGTGCGCCAGTCTGAAGAAGATGATCCAAAGGAGGATCGAGCAAGGGGAGTTCCAAAACGTCTCCCAGAAGCCCGCTCAACCATGGAACAACGGCAACCGATCGTGGCCGAACAGGCAGAAGGCTCCCGCTCAGCGCACGGGAGTAAGCCAAGAGGCACCGAAAAGGAGCCTTGCAATCGAGGAAGCCTCGACGGAACGCCCGAACGACGGGAGACCAGTCGCAAGACCAAGGATCGACTTGATCATGGGAGGATCTCGCCTCTGCGAAGACTCCATCAACAGCATCAAAGCCTACCAGCGCAGAGGGAAGGAATCCGCTCGGGAAAATGCGCGGATGACCGGTCCGAAAACGACGATAGAGTTCGTCGACGAAGAAGTATGCGCAGACGAGCACGACGACGCTCTAGTTTTAGAGCTCAACATAGGAGGATGCGACGTTGCTCGCGTCCTCGTCGATAATGGAAGCTCGGTCGACGTCATCACATATGATTGCTTGACACGGATTAAGATCGAAGACCTGGTCATCGGAGGACGTCCGCGCAAGGTGTCTGGCTTCAACGGAGACGTAGCTCTCTCGCTGGGAACGGTGAATCTCACCGTCTACGCCGGAACCGTCCATCGGATGACCGAATTCATGGTATTGGACGTACGATCGCACTTCAACGTGATCCTCGGGAGACCGTGGATTCACTCGATGAGGGCCGTCCCGTCCACATATCACCGATGCATCAAATTCCCAGGACGAGTAGAAGGGACCATCGACGAAGTCCGAGGAAGCAGCGAAGCCTATCGCATCTGCTACATGATGCACTACCGAGCGATGAGTGCGCCCAAGGACGTCGAAAAGGCCGAATGCAGCGGTAGCAAGCCAGTCGATCAATAGCAATTGGCCGCGTCCGCTCCGCCTCCACCATCGACAATCAGGAGGAAGCGGCGCAGGAAAAAGGGGAAAGGAGGATCCCCGGGCATCCCCAAGATCCTCAGCGCGGAAGACGTGGAAGACCAAGCTGCCGAAGGAAGATTAGGAGGCCCGCAGCTCGAAGAAGTGGAACACGTCTGCATCGATGACTCCGATCCGACTCGAACTGTCGGTATAGGCGCCGGACTCGAGCCGGAGATCAAGGCTCAGGTGGTCGAATTCCTGAGGAGGAACCGAGAGAGTTTCGCATGGTCCCACGAAGACATGCCAGGAATCGATCCGACGGTGGTCACCCACCGGCTCAACACAGACCCCGGGCACAAGCCTGTCATACAGAAGCGAAGAAAGATGGCCTCCGACCGGAACAAGATCATCAACGACGAAGTGGACAAGCTGCTCGCTATGGGGACCATCAGGGAGGTGAAATACCCCCAGTGGTTAGCCAACACCGTCGTGGTTAAAAAGAAGAACGGCAAGTGGAGAGTGTGCGTCGACTTCACGGATCTCAACAAAGCATGCCCGAAGGACAGCTTTCCAATGCCGCACATCGATCGCCTTGTCGAAGCCACTTACGGGTACGAGCTCCTAAGCTTCATGGATGCCTACTCAGGCTACCATCAGATCCGAATGCATCCAGACGACGAGGAGAAGACAGCTTTCATCAGCGAAAGAGGAACCTATTGCTATAAGGTTATGCCTTTCGGGTTGAAAAATGCCGGGGCGACCTACCAGAGGCTGATGACAAAGATGTTTCACGAACAGATCGGGAAAAGCGTGGAGGTATACATCGATGACATGGTCGTCAAATCCCTAAAAGCGGCGATGCACGTGGAGCACTTGGAGGAATGCTTCGGCGTCCTCAACAAACACCAGATGAAGCTGAACCCTACTAAGTGCACTTTCGGTGTCTCATCCGGGAAATTCTTAGGTCAGATGGTCACACGACGAGGAATCGAAGCCAACCCCAAGCAGGTCGAGGCCATTCAGAGCATGCCGTCGCCGAGAAATCGACGAGAGGTACAGAAGCTGACAGGAAGGATCAACGCACTGAGACGGTTCATTTCACGACAGGCGGACCGAACTCTCCTATTCTACGAGCTGTTGAGGAAAAACAGGAAGTTCGAATGGACCGACAAGTGAAGAAGCTTTTCAAGCGCTGAAGGCCTATCTGTCGTCGCCGCCCGTTATGACAAAGCCAGAGCCCGGAGAGCCGCTTTATCTGTACATCGTCGTGTCCGATCAAGCGATAAGCCAGGTGCTTGTTCGAGAGGAAAAAGGGGAGCAAAAGCCAATCTCTTACATCAGCAGGAAGCTCCTCGACGCCGAAACAAGATACCCCACCATCGAGAAGCTGGCGCTAGCCGTATACGACGCATCGGAGAGACTACGATTCCACTTCCAGGCCCACACGATCATCGTTATGACGGACAGGCCGATTCGCTCCATCATTCAAAGCCCGAATCAATCCGGCAGAATCACGAAGTGGAACATAAAGCTGGGAGCGTACGACATCGAATATTAGTTACGGACAAGCTTGAAGTCGCAAGTACTAGCCGACTTTCTCATCGAGCTGCCCAAGGAGCCCGTGGAGCTGAGCGATGAGGCGGGTACCTGGAGACTCTGCGTCGACGGATCATCGACCTCGATGGGGTCGGGAATCGGAATCCGGCTTATCTCTCCGATGGGAGAAATAATCGAGAAGGCCTGCCGCCTCGCCTATCGTTCCACCAATAACGAAGCGGAATACGAGGCGCTCATCGTCGGGATGCAATCAGCCACGGCCATCGGGGTCAAGAACTTGAACGCCTTTTCGGATTCTCAGCTAGTCGTAAAACAAGTCAGTGGAGAGTATGAAATAAACGACGAGAGGATGGAGGCCTACGCTGGAGTTGTCAAGTCCCTCGAGAAGAAGTTCGATTTCTTCACTCTAACACAGGTGTCCAGAGGAGATAACAACCATGCAGACGCTCTGGCGAGCCTGAGGGTCGACCACCCAGGTAGGAGAACTCCGGTCGATTACGGTAGAGACGCTGCAGACGCCTAGCATCAAGAGAGGCGAAGGGCCCGATAAGAAGAAGCTAAAAATAAGCGAAGAAGGATTGACCAACGGGGATGACAGCGCTCGGAACAACGACGACGTCTTGGAGGAAGGCAAGGAAGAAACCCAGCTCATAGAAGAAGAAGAGGGCGAGGACGAAGAACCAGGAATAGTAGAGGAGACTGGAGACGAAGATTGGCGGACCCCCATCCGAGCATATCTGGTCGAAGGAAAGCTACCCGAAGATCGACAAGAGGCGCGGAAAATAAAGACTAAAAGCTCTCGGTACACAATCATAGACCGACGGCTTTACTTCAAAAGCCTCGTAGGCCCCTACCTACGTTGTTTAGGCAAAGACGAGGCGAACTATGTCATGCAAGAAATCCACAGCGGAGAGTGCGGTAACCACTCGGGCGGACGCAACC
Organism: Parietaria judaica; assembly: GCA_954871525.1. NCBI lineage: Eukaryota > Viridiplantae > Streptophyta > Magnoliopsida > Rosales > Urticaceae > Parietaria > Parietaria judaica. Next base: position 13,840,321 of record OX940872.1, read on the forward strand.
TACTGAGAAAAGCCAAGCTACAAGGTTTCTTCTGGGAAACAATGCGAGCGGACTGCATCAACCACGCTAGGAAGTGCGAAAAATGCCAGCGACACGCCCCACCAATCAACTGCCCGGCCGAAGAACTGTCGGTAGTATCGGTGCCCTACCCTTTCATGAAGTGGTCTATGGATATCGTCGGTCCTATGCCGATCGGAGCAAGGCAGAAGAGGTTCATGCTGGTAGTCACGGACTTCTTCACCAAATGGACCGAAGCCGAATCCTACGCCAATATTAAGGATTCCAATGTCGAAAGTTATGTTTGGAAGAACGTAATCACTCGCTTCGGACTCCCCAGGGAGATCATCGCAGACAACGGGTCCCAGTTCATCTCGAAGAAGTTCAAGGACTTCTAAGCACGCTGGAAAATAAAGCTAAACACTTCGACGCCAAGATATCCTCAGGGGAACGGGAACGCCGAAGCGATCAACCGAACAATCACCGACAACCTCAAGAAGCGGCTCGACAAGAAGAAAGGGTTGTGGGCAGATGAACTCCCGGGAGTACTTTGGGCTTATCGGACAACGCCACACTCAGCCACCGGAGAAACTCCTTTTGCTCTAGCATTTGGAGTGGAAGCGGTAATCCCAGCAGAAGTAGGAGTCCCCAGTTTCCGGCGATCCTGGGCACCAAGCAACGAAGAGGACAACAACCAGGACCTGCTTCATCAGCTCGATCACATCGACGAAAGACGAGAGCGAGCTAGAGTTCATATAGCAAATTATCAGAACACTATCGCACGGTTCTACAATAAAAAGGTGCGACCGAGAAGGTTCCGAGTCGGAGAACTGGTCCTCAGAAAGGTTTTCCAGAACACAGCCGAGCTTAACGCGGGAAAGCTAGGAGAAAGCTGGGAAGGCTCGTATACGGTGACCCACATCGTCAAGCCAGGGGTGTACGAGCTCAAGAACACCGAAGGAGTCAAGGTCATAAGAAGGTGGAACGTCAAGCACTTGAAGAAATTCTACCAATAAAGAACTTCGTCGTCGTCAAAATTCCTTTCTATTCTTAAGTTTATTATTTCGATTTAAGTTTATCAACAGGGGACTCCCGACCCTACTTGTTCGGGATCCGCATGGTTGGCTCCGGCCTTATTCAATACAACATGGAGTACTCTTCCCTCGCGAGCCGAACCCATTGTGGGACTCGAAGGGTTTAACGAGGCTCGTCTCTTAAGACAATATTCTATCGTCTCTCCATATAAACACTTATCGCAAAACACATACTCATAAAAGGAGTCAGTGCCAAGCACTTCATCGCGACAGAGCCCGGTGCATACCGACAAGCTCATCGCCGAATATTACAAAACTACTACGGCAAATGGGCCAAGCAAAAGAAAACTACTACGGCAAATGGGCCAAGAAAAGAAAAATTACTGTAGCGAATGGGCAAACATATCGAAGCAGTGCCAAGCACTTCGTCGCGACAGAGCCCGATGCATACCGACAAGCTCATCGCCAGCGAATCAGTGCCAAGCACTCCATCGCGACAGAGCCCGGTGCATACCGACAAGCTCATCGCCAGTGAATCAGTGCCAAGCACTTCATCGCGACAGAGCCCGGTGCATACCGACAAGCTCATCGCTAAAAAAAAAAAAAAAAAAAACCGGAGTACACATACTCCCATACTTCATCGACATCATACATAAGAAAGTCATAGATTTCATTAATGAAAATTCCTTTACAAACACAATACATGGCCGCAAAATATTTTACAAATCAATCGAGATACAGCAAGGGAAGGTCAATCCTCCCGAACAACCCTATCGGCAATTTGCTCTATGACGAATTCCCCATTCTCGGAGAGGACGTCCCGAAGAATATCTTCCACGGCGGCGTAATTTATGGGCCTCAGCATCATAAATTCGAGCACATAGGCCGAAGAGGGACTAAGAGAAGGAGCCTCATCGTCCGGGGCTCCGGAAAGAGTGGCAGCCGCGCGCCTTATCATGTCTTGGACAAACTCCTCGAGTATGGCGGGATGTTCTTCGTCGATCACAAGGAAAGAAGCTAGCACATCCTCGTAGTAAAATAGCGGTTCCGAAGTATAGAAGAATTCGTCACCCTGAGGGAAGAAGTTTAGCCAGGAAGTAATGGCAGGAACGCAAAGAATCAACAAGCGCAGAAACGACAAGTTAAAGCAAAAAGAAAGTCTTCTTCATTAATAAAATCCATCAAAGGAGTTACAAAGGGAGACAGTATAAATAAATGTACATAGGAAAGCTACAGGAAAAGGCCTAAGAATCTTCCTCCCCCCCTACCGTTTCGTTGGTAACCGCTTCGTTGGTAGAGGCGACCGCTTCGGTGGTAACCGCTTCGTTGGTAGAAGTGACGACCCCATCGTTGGTCCCGTACTCATTAAGGCCATCGGAGGCCGAAGAGGCATCCCCACCTACGAAGCGAGACGCCCAATCGGCACCGGCAGAAGGAGGAGCACAAGGAGTAAGCGGAGGAGAACCAGGATCGAGGATGGCCTTGTCATCCAGCTCCCGGGATTTAGCTTCGTTCTCTTCCTCCAACGTCTTATACTTTGGAAGACGAGGCAGAAGGCTCTCTATGGTCGCCGTGGGAGGGGCTTTCTCGAGAAGGCGAACATTGGCCCCATACGCGGCGGAGCGGCGATGAAAATTGATGGACTCCTCCAAAGCCGTATACTTCGCCGAGGCGCGCTGCGCTTTGTTTTGGGGCCTCTCGAAGAGGCGTAGGGGTGCCTCGCGCTCGGAATTCGCCTCCGTTTGCGATACCTCGAGTTCTTTTCCGAGGCGTTTCATGCACGAGGCCACTCGACAGGCGAGTCGGCTCTCCTGCTCGACAGGAACGCCCACCGCCTCGCTGATTTTGGCCAGCCGCCACTTCTTCTCTTCGAGATGCTTCTCGTAGCTTTGCACTATCAGGGAGTGACGTCTATGCTCCCCGTCTAGCTCGGCCTTCAGCGCCTCAACCTTTTCCTCGGCTTTAACCTTGTACTCGGCAAGCTCCCTCTCCTGAGCCTGGCGAAGCAAAGTCTCTTCCGCCAATTTGGCTCTCGCGACCTCCAGTTCATCGGAAGTCCGCTCGGCCGCTTCCCGATATTTTCGCTCCCCAAGGACGGAAACCTCGAGATGCGATTCGGTATCGTAAAGCTTAGCTTCGAGGTCGTATATTTCCTGAACGCTCTCACCCGCACTCATGTTCTCTTCGAGAATGACGGTGTTGAAGCGAGCGAGGGCTTGAAAGAGCATGGCGGCAGCCTGACCGTAGCCCCTGATATCGCTCAGAGATGAGCCGGTAGTCCGGGAAGGTTCGGGCCAAAACAGGTCCCGAATGATCCGGAGAGAGTATCTTTTCCACTCTTCCGACTAAGAGTCCGAAGTAGGAACCACTGGAAAGCGCTCCGAAAGGGGGATGGAAAAGCCTCCTGGTCCAGAATCGGGAAGAAACTTCGGCAGTGGAGAAAAAAGAACCTCGGCAGACCGATCGGAAATATCGGCGGAGGAAGAGGCGTTAGCCCCAGAAGCACCGGCATCGTCGGTCGGCTCCGAAGAGCCCTCCGGTCGAGGCACTTCGGGAAGAGCAGAGATATCGAGAGGAGCGACGTCCGCAAGAAGGCCATCCGCTCCTTCGGGATGGCCCTCGATCAGAACCTCTTCGAAAGATAGAAGAGCCCCTTCCGAAGCGCCGGGCCGTCCGACAGGCTCCAGGGCAAGGAGCGCGTCGGCGGTATCGAGCACCTTTTTGGGTAACGAACCCTCCTCGTCAGCCGTAGGAGCGGCAACCGAAAGTCCCTCCACGGCAGATTCGGGGGGTGCTAAGGAAGGAACCTCCAAGCAAGGAGGCGCGTCGGCACAAGCCGGAGTCTGAAATTGCAAAGAATATATATATATATACGTGTATATTAGATACCCGAAATCTGCAGGCATCGCGAAAGACGCAGAAGGAAAATTAGGTGGTACCTCGGAGGCCGAGAGGTCTGGTGACGACACCAAATCCATGAAGTCGTCATCGAAACGAAACAGCTCCCGAGAAGAGGGAGAAGGACGAGGAGTTCCCCGAGCCCTGTCGACGGCTTTGCTGGCCTCGATCGGGGGAGTTGAAGCAAGAACGGTCGACGCGGTCGTCCCAGCGAGAACGGCCCCCTCACGAGAAGCGACGGTGACAGTCTCCGAAGCCGGAGGGATCGCATCGGTCTCCTTAGGTGGGTTGGAGACCTTATTCTTTTTCGGAGGAGGAGCGTCGCGTGCCCCTTCGGCGGTTTTTCTCTTCAGAACGACGTTCTCGCGAGGAGGTGCCCGCGAAGAAGTTTGAGTCTCGGGTTTGCGGCGGCTCTCCGAGGGACGAGGCGCGTCCCTAGGGCATGTCGCCCCCGAGGGCGTGTCGCCTCCGAAGGACGAAAAGCACCGGCGTCGTGCTTGTGTTTTGTTCGCCTCTCCGAGCTGCTCTTCGGAGGCAGAGGTTTATCGCTTGAAACGAACCTGTCAGCACCGGTCCGAGGGCCAACGCCCTAGAAACCTGCTTTCGATAGATCCCGTTGAGGACCGGAGGACCCACCTCCTTGTCCTGGATCTTTGCCTTGTCCTGGATCTTGGCCTTGACATTGTCGTGGTTCCGAGGATCCACGAGTGGACTTTTGAGTTCTCTTCTTCGGCTTGGGAGATTGCCGAACAACAGGGGACGAAGGGCCATCTTTTACCTCTTCGAGGCGGAACCCCACCGGCCACAAAGTTTTGGGTGGTTTACCCACGATGTGCCAGAGTTGATAGAGTCCCGACTCCTTGACACGGGTACTGAAGAAGTCCGTCGTCCAATTCCGACGAGGATTTTCCAGTAGAGCCCGAACAACCCCAGCGAAGCGCTCGTCGTCTTCTCTATTTGCGACGGGCCTGAACCTAGGCACGTTTTCCTCGATGACCCACTCGGTAGGAAGCGCATCCCAGTGCGGCCCAAGGGTATGGCGGTCGAGATGCGCAAAGAAGTACCTGTTCTCCCACCCGGACTCGTTATTCGGCGTGTTGGTGATGACATGGGGACGCGTGGCGGGAGAGAGGAAGAACCGGCCCAGATTCTTCGAGTTCTTCGACCACTTGAAAAGCCGCATCAAGTCCTCCAAGGTTAGGACCACTTTATGCTCGAGGGCGATCGCCATGGTGCAGATGAGAAGGCGAAGAGCGTTAGGGCTAACCTGACTGATCGGCATCTTATACGCGTGAAGGAAGCACACGACGAGATGAGGCAGCGGAAGATGCAATTCCACCGATCGGAAGAAATGCTCATAAAGAGCGATGTACCCTTCCGGGGGTTCGTCGGCAAGCTCGCCGGACTGAGGAAGGCGTAGATAGCAGGGATTGGAGTCCACATAATGCTTCCTCAAATCCTCCAAATGCCTCTCAGTCATTATGGACTTCGGTGACCGAGTCTTGAAGATCTTTCCTGGATTCGACATTCTTGACCGGAGGGAAAGATGAACGGGAAGGAGTAAAAGATGTTGTTTGAAGGAAGGAGTTTCAAGAAGAGGAGTCGCAGAGAGAGTTTGGGGAAGACGACTGAGATAAAATGTTTGGGTCGAAGTCGAGGTTTGAATTATAGAAGGAAACTGGCGAAGCTGGAGAGGCACATTTGGATCCGACGGTCCAGGATCGAAGCGAGAAAAATCATCCAACGGTGAAGATCAAAAGAGTCGTTGCGAAACCCAAAAGCACTCGAGTGCGAGAAAACCCCACATTTAATGCGGAATGATTGACATCGACTTCCAAGATCTGACAGCCTGGAGAATCGCGCCCAATCAGCATTGAATGGGAACTCGAGGCCATAAGTGGGCATGCAAGAAGTGGAAGAGTCTCCGAAGGACACAACCTCCTCGAAGACCTACCCCTTCGAGGACACACCCGCATCGAAGAACTTCATCGAAGAACCTCATCGAAGAACCTCATCGAAGAAAACCTTATCGGGGAATAGTTTTGAATTATTTTATCAATTGTTTCACACTCGATAAAATAGGGGACTAACTGTTGAGGTCAGATTTTGTCAAATCTCTCCTTAACACCATCCCTTGTCGTTTATGAAATAAACGACATAAAGCGAGAAGAAGATCGCTTAAAGAGTCCAGGCCCATCAGAGAATAGGAGAAGTTAAGGCCCAGCAAGCGAAGCCCACAAGAAGTCATCATCTGACAGAGCCGGCCCAAGACCTCATCGCGACAAGAGAAGTTCATCGAGAGAAAGCTCTTCGGGAAAGCCAAATCGAATTAAAAGAAGAAGTCATTCGAGATCGCGAGAAAGAAGGAAGGATGGCTCATTCGGTTGAGGATTTCGTGGGATATCCAACGCAAATAAGGGAGGTCAACAACGATCATAGCGAAACAGAAGGAAACCCTAGCAAGATTCAAGGAACAATCTAGAAGGCCTTCAAACCTATAAATACGAATGTAGACTCAGCATAATTTCATTCAGTACCAATATATCGTGAGTTAGAGAGAGTTATTCTGGAGTTCTCGAGTTTGCTTATTCATAGTATTCTCGATTTCCCAAGGATTAGAGTGTGTAATCTTCGATTGTCCGAGCTATTAAACGGAAGAAACCGAGTCCTCTAGGAATCATAATAAATCAAGGATATTCGTATTATTCATAATTATCTGTGATTTCGATTATCTTTGTGACTGCAAGGCGGTAAAAATCGCCCTCTACAATTGGTGCGTGCATAAATGTTATGTTGAGAGTATAAGTGACTCTCTTCGCCGCAACTTGCAAACTTTTACCTTGTGTTAGCGTATAGGTAAAAGGACATTATGTTAGGATTTAAGCCCTAATCCCGAAAACGAAATATCATGGTTCGCTCCCGGAGTAGGAGGTATGTCCACTTGAATTCTTTTTTTATGTCAGGCTTTAAAGAAGAGAAACTTAGGATCAAGGTATTAAATTTCTCGAATATCTATCGGCATGCCCACCGAAAATCTTTTTTTTGAGGATATGCGAAACGATATATCCATCGACATATCTATCGACTTACCTATGAGATATACATCGACAAGCGATATATCCGTAAAATGAAAAGTGCGAATCGACATCGGCAAGCGGTATTTAAAACCTTGCTTAGGATAAACACCCTTACATATAAAATACCAAAAATACCCTTACTTGCTCTTTTAAATTAGGCTTTACAACTCACTCATTCACCGGTGTGTTAGTTAGCCTAAGAAGAATACCACGCCCTTCGAATAAAAAAAAGGTTTTGAAGTTCAGATTTTTTTTTTTTTGAATTAGTACTTGAATTAAAGAAATATCAGTTTATTCGATAAAAGGCCACCTAACATGCCTCGTACAAGTCTATCCCGTTCTCTATCCTGAAAGCCTATTCCAACAGGCCGGTAAAAGTAGAACTCTGCCCTCAACCGTAATGGCTCGTAAAATCTATCCCGTCCTCTCTCGTAAAAGCCTATCCAACCGACCCATCAAAGCAAAACTCTCCCCTCACCCGTTATGGCATGTAAAAGTCTATCCCGTCCTCTCTAGTAGAAGTCTTTTCCAACCGACCCATTAAAGCAAAACATTGCCCTGACCCGTTATGCCTCGTTAAAGTCTATCCCATCCTCTCTTGTAAAAGTCTACTTCAACCGACCCGTAAAGTAAAACTTTGCCCTAACCCGTTATGCCTCGTAAGTCTATATCGTCCTCTCTTGTAAAAGTCTATTCCAAGTTTCCAACTACCCTGACCCGTTATGCCTCGTAAAAGTCTATCCCGTCCTTTCTCGTAAAAGTATATTCCGACCCACCCGTTTTAAGAATCTTGTCGTTTTCATCTACATACGCCAATCCATGTCGTTTTACCGTATCCTGTCATATATATGCCTGTAACCTAAGATATCATAATTAGTAAAACCAACATAATACAACAAACATGCTTTAATTCACGAATTCCTCCATTACTTTTGACCTTACATCATTATTTCAAATTTAATACATGGAAAGGAAAAAAAGAGAGAAGGATGAACATATGATCACTAGTGTGAAAAGATGCTTATGAAACAGATAAATTGCCAAGCACCGTTTGCCGGACTTCGTTCCTCCCCGGCGACGTATCTTAGCAGTTGAAACGAACTCTTAGCTTCTCCGTCAATTCCGATACAGAAACTATATCTTACTCTGCAAGACTGTGTTATTAGATCCCTCCAGACAACACTTTCTCTCAGCCACGTTAGATCGCCAGGTTTCTCATGATGAATTCGTCAGAGGTTTGAGTCGCCAAAATTGCCAACTTGTCTTGTCAAAATTCCAGTCCGCTTATGGAAGGAACCGTCTATTTCACCTCTGCAAAGCATGGGGCCTCGTTTGTACTGTACGGCCATAACGGCGAAAGTGCTACTACTTTCCCGATTATAATAAGCGTCGGAGATATTAACTCCACCGCAGCAATCTCATTGGCTAACTTATTCAGTTCAGCAAAAACCTGCATTGAATCAGATTGACAATATGTAACTTGAGAAGGGTAAGGAGAGGAATTAGTTTTATTTTATGTCCTTTAGTGTCTTTTATAGTCATCAAGAGTATATAAGTAATTTATTAATAGAGCTAAATTAAGCGTCTCAATTGGTAGGATTAGGTTTTTCCATGTTTTGTTTGATTTGTTACAACCCTCAAGACATCTCAAAGAGTTTGTGCCTTGCTCTTGAAGGAAAGACGGCATTTTGTGTGATTCGGAATAACTTCCGGGATTCATCACCTTGGTGAAAATCCCGATTGGTCTTTTGTGTGTGTTCTACGTTTGAGTATCGGGATTAGTAACCCAAAAATTAACCAAAGAATCGTCCTGGCGCGATTATTTAGCTTCCCAATCTGACACCCGTTTTTATTATATGGTGCAATATTAGAGTGGATTTTGACAACCATTTCTTTTCTTGTATCGAAATCACAATTAGCTTAATCTCTGATATCTAGCAAGAGTGACAGTGCTTCTTACCATGCGCTGCTGCGGTGTGGTCCCTCGTTCCACTGCAACAGCAGGTGTTGTGCATGGCAGGCCATGGTGCATCAGCTTCGAGGCGAGTGATGGAAGAGTGGACAGCCCCATGTATACCACCAAGGTCGTGTCGGGGTCGGCCGCGTTTTCTGCCACAAACAAGGGGTCGGATCCTCCCTTTCTCGAGTGCCCAGTGAGAAATCTAACGCTGTTTGAAATGCCACGGTGAGTCAGCGGAATCCCGAGCTCAGCTGATATTCCTGATGCAGCAGTGATGCCTGCATGAAGATTTGGATCATATTAATTACAAGTTACACATAAAAAATTAAGAAGAAAAAAAACAGAACTGAATCATCTTTCCGAGACTCCAATGAATTTGAATTTCAGATAAACGATTTCAGAATTCTCGTAAAAATACCAATTAGGTTTTCACTCACTATTCTCAATTCTTGACGCATAGTAGTTCACCATTATGAAAATGACAAAGAGAAATAGGATAAAACGAAAAAAAAAGGTCCAGAATAGGATAAATTGAAATATAAAAGCGCAACGCAAGAATCTGGATTTGTAACCGTTGACATCAAATGGAATGTTCAAACGAAGAGACTGAAGGCATAAACACGAGCTGCGACTAAATAATGGCAACACCTGGAATAACATTGACTTGAATTCCCCGTTGCTGCAGAAAGTCCATTTCCTCCCCGCCCCTCCCAAACACCTGAAGCACAAAATCACGACCGAGTTGAGATTCCTGGATTTAGTCAGATCAAAAATCGGAAACCAAATTGTTTACATGGTCATTACTCACCAGTGGATCTCCTCCTTTGAGCCTCACAACTGTAGCTCCGGCCTCCGCAAAACTCAGTAGCAACTCGTGTATTTCCTCCTGAGATAAACATAACGACCAAAAAAATATAATAAATAAACCCACTCTCTTCTACAGATTGCTCAGAAAATTCAACAAATCTCATGACCTTTATTACAACACAGTGAATTCACACCCTATTAAGTATCATGAGATTCGATCTCAAAATTAAGTAAACGCATGAATTAATAAAGTTTGTTTAAGACCCTTAATAAACAGATGTTGACTTCTTAACACACTACCTTAAGATGATGACACGCTTCAAAATGGTAGCGTGTCGCTCATCTTATAGGCCGGATTCCATTGTTTTTCTAAACCGATGCGCGTTTGAATTTTGCGGGCTTTAAACTATGCTAACTAATACGAGGCTCCATCTCAATGCCAAGTGAACCATTACATTATAAACCTTGTAGATTCCTCTTTCTAATCCTTAACACAACCAAAAGAAAGCCACTAGAACTACCACATTAAAATTGGATCTTGCTGGTATTTAACCTGAATTCCGCCATAATATCCCGCTATCGAGTATAGTATCTTCGGGTTCTATCTTGAAACTAATTAACTACAATGGAATAATTCATGACCTTGTATAACTTGTTAAGTTCTTTATCATTATTATTATTATTAAAATTGAAGGGTCTTTAGTTCCTCGGACTAAATACAGTAGAACCGTTATAAATTAATACTAACTACGAGACCTTATAATTTTATTTTATTATCGAAGTTATTAATTTATAGAGTATTATAAATAACTACGTCGTGCATGGAGCTTTCCGGGCATGACAAAGTGTTAAAATACAGGAAAACTTGCCGGGTTTCGCCGGTACATTACCTGGGTTCTGCTATGATAACCAGCAGTCTTTCCGACGTAGAGAAGCTTGGCACCGGAGACGAAGTCCAAGATGTCGTTGGAGACCAGGCGGTCGTACAAGAGCAAATCCGCGCTCTCAATCGCCCTCACCGCCTTCAACGTCAGCAGCTCCGGGTCCCCGGGCCCGGTCCCGACCAAGAACACCTTCCCAAGCGCGCATCTTTCCGCTCTCTCGCTCGCCCTCTTCTCCCGCAGCACCTCCAGGAGCCTCTTCAGCTCCGGGAGCTGCAGCGCGATGTCGTTTTCCCTCGCCGCCTCGTCGCCATTGCCGGAGCAAGAAGGAGGAGACGAAGAATTGGGTTTCTCCGATTGGTCGGCGTAGACCCAGTGGTCCCTCTGGTAGCGCTCGATCGAGTGCTTCTCGGTGAAGGGCGAGGGGGAGAGGCGCAGAGAGCAGACGGGTTGTGGCGGGTTCGATGATGGGGCGCGATTGGCGAAGCGGGTCGAGGGGGAAGAGAGGGAGAGAGAGGGGAGTCTGGTGAGGAGAGCCATTGGCGAGAGATGGGAAGCTCGGAGAGAGTTGTATTGAAGGGAGAGACGGGGGGCTCTTTGGGACGATGAGGAGGCAAAGAAAAGTTGCTTTTGGCCACTGAAAAGGACGACTTTCTTTTAAAGTTTGTTTTTTTATTCAAGTTTGTGCTGGCAATTTGAGTTCTTTTGTTATATAATGTAATCTAATAAACTGATTGTCTTTATTGTAAGAGATGGATAGTGTTAGACAGTATCGCTTCAACACCCTCAAAGAACCTATATAACCGACCAATGATCCAATGAACACTCTCAAAGAACCTACAAAACCTAAAATGTACAAAGAATTAACTCTGTAAATTTACGATAATGCGTAAAAATGGCTTTAACTTAGACTCGGATCCACGGTTCGATTCCCGAGATTGACCCGCTGAACAAAAGGATGATTGAATGCTAAGTCAACGCGGGTTGACTAATGATCGTCAAAGTTGGAGGCGAATCCGTCGTCTTGGATGAGTCTCCGGGCTGTTATTGGTGATCCTCCGCGAACTTCCCTCGTGGGGCCGAAGTCCGTTTCACGGCGAAGCTCCCCATCGAACTTCCTATGTGGTGGAGAAGTTCGTATCACGGCGAAGCTCCTCGTCCGAGCGGATTCCTTGTCTTGGCGAAGCTCCTCGTCTGGGTGAAGTCCTTGTCTTGGCGATATCCTCGTTTTGGCGAACTACGATGAAGCTCCTAGCTGGTCATGATGATTCTTCGTTATTATCCTCATTCCTTCAACGTCCATTCCATTTTCGGTCGTTGACATTGCGAGTCCAATGTCCGAAATTATTTTGACTTCCATCCCACTTTCGGGAGTCAAAAACTCGCCTTCTAGCTCATCACGATCTCTTGAACATGTAGATGGCTCCACGCATCATCAAATTGACCAAGATCCGGATCCGACACCCTGTACCTCGACTAATCCATCAGTTACTTAAACTTTGGAACCCGTTGTCGATGATTCAGAACTCCCTATCGCTCTCCGGAAAGGCATTCGTAAGAAGCCTATTCATGGGAACACTGAATATCCAATCGAACAATATGTTGCCTACAACAAATTTCATCCACTTATAGAGCCTTCATCACTAACCTCGACAACACCGAAGTTCCTAACTCTATTGATAAAGGACTTCAAATTCCCGCTTGGAAACGTGCAGTTGAACTAAAAATTTGAGCTTCGGATAGCAATGCCTTGGCGAGCTCCTACGGCGAGGTAGAACATGCAAAAAAGGGTAGATCGGGCCTGTGTCTCGTCGCTTATGGTTGGACGAGGCTGCCTACGTATCTCAGTTGAAGAAAATCAGGTCCCACATAGTCCAGGGTTAGTGATAAACGGCGGGTGAATGACGATGTGGTTTGACTAGTCGGAAGTTCCGATGTTGGCGGTGCGGGGGTGACCCTTGGCCAGATGGCTGGGTATTACTAGCGTGAAGTGTTCTTCGTCGACCTCGTTGGTGTTGGCGAACTCGTTACGGTGAGGGCTTTAACCTGACGAGGGATGCTCCTTGTCGACCTTGTCGAGGCTGGGGAGGGCACTTCACCTGACAAGGGGTGCTCCTTGTCGAACTTGTCGAGTTTGGCGAGGGCGCCTAACCTGTCAAGGGATGCTCCTTGTCGACCTCGCGGGTGTTGGCAAGCTTGACCACCTGGCGAGGGACTCCTTCGTTGACTCGTCGAACAACTTCCCTCGTCGAGACTAAGACTCTGTTCAAGATCTCCTCTTAGTCGAGCCTCAGCCAACAAGCTCTCAATTCTTGCTGGGGGGAGAGAGGGGCGACATTATAGAGAGAGAAGCTCCGGAGAAAGTTGTGAGTGAGTGTGGAAATGAGGGGGTGAAGACTTCTATTTATAGGAAAGCCAATTCCCTGAAATTGCACCTCTAGGGGCCTGCAAATTTCTCCCCTGCTACAGGGGGGTTATTGAGGCCCCTAGTCTTGTAAAAGGGGTCGTCGATGCTTCTTGATTCGTCTTTGATGTCTGCTGGTTGTTCGCGAGTCTGTATGTTGACTTTGGAGGAATCCGTAGGATTTCCCGGAGATATTCGTGGTCTCGGATCTCCTCGTCGTGTGGAGTAATTACAAGTTATGCCCTTGTCAAGCTATGACAAGGGTGCTTGTCGCCTCGTCGCCTTGTCGCCTCGTCTCCTTGTCTCCTCGTCGGCTTGTTGCCTTGTCGCCTCATCGCCTTGTCGGCTTGTCTCCCCGTCGGCTTCTCGCGTCGTCGCCTTGTCGGCTCGTCGCCTCGTTGCCTTGTCGGCTGGTCGCCTTGTCGCATTTTTCCTCTTTGCCTTTTTTACTCCGGGCCTCGCTAATGTCTTAGTTCGTCGGCCTCGGGTCTTTGGCTTTGGTGATGGGCTTTGAGTTTTGTTAATGGGCTTTGACTTTTGCTAAAATGGGCCCAATTTTTATATGCTACGAAAAATGTACATAACATGATAATTATCCGATTTGCTTCTATTTTTACAAAGCGCTGGCAAAGAACGAGAATGTTCTGATTCTTGAACTCATATTTTCACGGAACAATATTGGATTTTGCGAAAATTATAATTTATGATTTTGAAAAAAAAATTCAAATTCAAAACTTCTAGATCTAGATTTCATGTTGTAAAAGAATATGGGAGTCGAAATCCAGACTCCCATATTTACAAGGTAAGATGAATAAATGACAATATAAATATTGTGTATGATTTTAAATCGTAAAAATATGAAGAAAAAAAAAACTTAAAATAAGTATGAAAATGTATAAAAGTGAGGCATACTTCACACTCGACATTCGTAGAAAAGCTCATCCGTGGGGATCGGCAAAGTTTTGCAGTCAACTACCGGGGTCCCGTAAAGCCCAAAGCCGGCGCCTTGTCCGGCTATCTCAAGGACCAACCCTGCAGACCGCCTTTACCACTTTTAATAGTTTTAATTTAAGCTTTTGTTAGAAATTTGTTGAGGGTATTTTTGTAAATTTTATTATTTCTACCATTAATATATGTAAAAATATCTCTGAGTAAATAAAAAAACATATGAAAAATGGAAGAACTTTCTTCATTCCCATCAAGATTGAGTTAATACACATTGGAATGGTATGTTTTACGTTTATTATGAGTCTAGATTCATTGGAAGAGCAATTATCTTATGTGATTTTTTTTCCCGAAATTGTACTTTCTGAAAATTTCGACTTAATGTGCCTATATGATGTTTTAACAAGACTAAATGTGTATAGAGAATGACTATGAAAAGAGCCCCGTATGGAGCAAACATTAAGTTTTTTCAATGTTTATAATGGGTAGAGGCACTAGTGGCGTCTTGTTACGGAACAAACACTAAGAATAGTGTTTATCAAGCAAACATTAATCGTTCAAACATGTAGTTGAGTTAAAAGTAAGCCATATAGAGAAATGACTTGACGAGTTTTATAGTGTTTATAAGAAATGCATTAGCGAATGATTTCTAACATGTAGTCTTGTTAGAGGTATGTCGTTTGAAGCTGAGGTGTATTGTTACTCTCGCACTGCCACCCTTTGCTAGTGCACTAGCAACACCATATCCGGTTCAGGTCGAGATCGAGGGTATGGACGTAGGCGTTAAGGAATTAGTGGCGTATTGTAGGCACATTTAAGCACTTGCATCAGGGCGTGGCATAGGCTTGGGTCTCGAGCTCCTTCGGCGACTCTTAGCTCAAGTCGGCAATTACTAGCCGTTACATTCTGCATATCGCTAGAATGATGTCTCGTTTCTAAACGTCATCGTCGCTTGCAAAGAAAGGCGTCGTTTGACAATTACTTTTGGTTTTAAGAGGTTTTGACTTACAGAAACGACAGGTTGCTGTCTTTAAACTATTTGAATTCAAATAGAAATTAAAATGGACTTGCTTTCTATTTTCATGAATTCTTCTCTCTCAATATTTTGTCTGAAAAATTAAAAAACTCGGTTCTTGCTTAAAGTCAAAATTTTGCTTTGTCTAGTGACCAAAGACTTGTCTTACCTGAGTGCTCTCACATGTTGATTCACAATCATATTTAAATGATCAAAACCCTATTAAATAGGTAGAGTTATGCGTGATTCAAATCTCGAAGTATTCAATCTCGAAGCAATTTTTAACGGTATAAAAAGCACTCTTTTTGGGAACATTAAATGAATATTCTTTTGAAACTGTCACTGATTGTAGGTTTAACTTTAAAACGACCGATATCAACCTTTGTTAACTTACACTTACACTGCCAGGAATGATCATCGTCGATGACACCCTTTGTGTACCTTCTTCCCAATAACTTTCACTTTCACACTTATAATCGGACTAAATGCTTAAGATACATTTGATTATTCCTTAATAATTGTTTTTGAAATATTTTTCAATTTTAATATTGTAAGCATAATGTCCGTACATTTCACACTTTTTAAATTGATTATGATTTTGTGATTGTCACGTCTAGTGACTTCAAAGTTGTTTAAAAATTCTTTATATTTAGGCTTTGGATGTATTGATTAGAAGGTTATTGGAATTTTGTGTTCATAACAGAGGATCGTAATCTAAATGTTGTTTTTGTCAGGGAGATTAAACTCTCGTAATTTTGTAAATATGAATAGAATTGAACTTGCGATTCTATATTTCTCATTCTAAAAGAAAACAGAATCGATAGTCCACTTATGTGTTTTTATTTTTGAAGATTTAATTTTTATTTAGAATATACTTTAATTTTGAACGTCACCTCTGGGTTCTGCCCTACTTTGCAAGAAAATATTTAGAATCCTCTAATCACCAAATCACTTCGATTATAATTCTCTAATAAATCTTATTTTCTTTATCTTGTTTTTGCTGTAATTATTCAACTTATACACTGAGGGAGTTTGGCATATGTATCTAAAGATTAGGGATTAACTTCACATAAATTAATAGGTTAATTCATAAGATTAATTAGAGAATTAATATATGTTTAATTGAGCTTAATTAAAATGATTCATAAAGTTCATCTAAACATAAACCGTACGCCTACAATGGAGGGATTAGCCTAAAGCAAAACCCTAATTTATTTTAGCATTCTAATTACAAATAGGCTATTCTAACCCTAAAGAGAGAACTCGCCCCCCTCTTATTCCAAGAGAGAGGATAAATTCGTTGATCCTCAGCAAGTCTTTATTATGTGCTCTAATCGCCGAGAAGGAGCTTGTATTCCGACGAGGCGATTTCTGACCACAAATGGTGTTTCGTTAGCAAACATAGTGTACTACGTAGATGCCAAACATTTGAGCGGCTTGTGATCGACGGCGTCGGCGGCGTAGAATCTTCGGCAAAGGCTTAGAGATCCGATTTGTGATATATGCTAAATTATTCTTCTGGAAAATTTATTCTCGCCGGGTTAGTCTTTATTATTTTGTGTTATCTAGATTTAAAGATTCGAGGATTCCCAAAATTTTCGTCTTCGGTGATAAGAATATCTGTGAGCTTAAGCTTAACTTAGTCCGGCACTAGAAGAAGCTCAGCCCGGGTACCGATCAAAACTCAACCCGGACAAGAGGTCAACCCAACTCGGGTGAACAAGTGAAGAAAGTCTGGATAGAAGGCAAACCCAGCCCAGGGTATACGAACAAGCCAGCTCGAGGACAGAGAGGTTGTCCGGGCCGAAAAGGGAAAGTTAGCAACTAACCAACAAGGAAGGCGCGAGTCTTGTAGAGTCTTCTTTAGGGTAGTTTCCTGATTTTGTGCGATTCACTTTAGCTAGGGTTTCATTTTTTAGAGTGGTTATATTTAACCTAGCATTGTACACTTTGTAAAGTGCGAGTGAGATTTTTGGGTTTTTACTATTTGCCTTTGATTATCAATAAATAATTATTTTCTCCCAAATTTGTGCTTTTCTTTTTTGTGTTTTAGTGTGTTCTTCGTAGATCCGTGAATTGGGATCCAACAAGTGGTATCATAGCTCAACTTGAAGAACATGTCTTCAACAAATTCGCCGACCAGAGGAGAGCTCGTGGCGCAGAAAACTGCACCGAAAGAAGGAAGCGTAACACTCCATTACCCTATGCTCACGAAGATCAACTACACCGTGTGGGCGTTAAAGATAAGGGTAAATCTGCAGGTGCAGGGAGTATAGGAGGCCGTAGGAGGCGGCGATATCTAAGAGCGCAAGGAGAGGATGGCACTCTCCGCCATCTACCAAGCGGTTCCAGAAGACGTCCTTCTCATGATCGCCGAGAAGGATTCCGCGAACGAAGCATGGAAAACGCTTCAAACCATGCACATGGGCGCAGATCGCGTCAAGAAGACGAAGGTCCAAACCTTGAAGAGCGACTTCGATGTTATGCGGATGAGAGGCAGCGAGTCGATTGACGACTTTGCGATGAGGCTCACGTCCATTGTGACCGGCATACGCTCACTGGGAGACATGGTGGAGGAGACCACATATGTCAAGAAATTCTTACTGTCTCACAGGTACATGCAGATCATGACATCGATCGAGCAATTCGACGAATTCAAAACCATGACGGTTGAAGAGGTTATTGGTCACCTCAAAACCCACGAGGAGAGACTTCAGGGCTACGATGACAGGGAAGAGGGGAAGAACATCCTGCTCGCGCATGAAGAGTAGACGACCAAACAGAAAAACGCGGGGGAGCCAACTTTTCTTCCAATTCCTCAGGTTGGAGCAGCTACGGCTGAGATAGTTGTGGACGTGGTAGAAGTCGTGGACGTGGGCGTGGTTGGGACATGCAAGGTCGCGGCAGCAGCACGCAACGTGAGGAGAGCATGACCAGGAGAGAAGAGCACAACAAAGTGCTACAATTGTTAGAAGCTCAGACACTTTGCATCAGAGTGCCGAAGCAAAAACTGGGGTGAAGAAGCGAATCTAGCAAGATTCCAAGACGACCAGCCGACATTGTTGTTTGGCGAGCAGGAAACGCACCTGAGCAGGAAACGCACCTGGACGGACAGGAAGACAATGTGACAACCCTCGTAGGTGAGAGTGACGCCAAGGCCCGGGCAGAACCGATCAGCGAGCAGATCGATCCGGAGCCCTAGCTGCCCTGTTCGGAGGAGACCAGCGAAAATGTCTTCCTAATTCAGGATAAGGTTATTGTAAAACTCCTCGTAGACGGAGAGAAGATGGTCAATATCGACGTATGGTGCTTAGACAACTGCGCAAGCAGCCACAAGAGTTCGATGAGAAGATCACGGGCAACGTGAAATTTGGCGACGTATCAGTCATAGAGATCAGAGGCAAATGGCCTATCCTGTTCAAGTGCAAAACGGAGACCATCGTCTCATGACCCAAGTCTATTTCATTCCAAAGCTGAAAAGCAATATAATAAGCCTTAGATAGATGACTGAGATCGGGAAGCCTATTTATGTGGTTGAAGGGGCTACTAAGCGAAGTGACCAGATCCGAGCAGAAGCCAGTTACTCTCTACGTGGACAACAAGTCCGCAATTGCGTTGATGAAGAACCTAGTGTTCCATGAGCGGAGCAAACACATCGACACACGATTTCATTACACTAGGGAGTGTGGAGAAACTGAAGATCATCGTGGAGTTCGTCAGCACAATGGAGCAACGTGCACACATACTCACTAAGGCTCTAGCGAGAGTCAAATTCGCAGAGATGAGAGAGCTGCTCGGAGTGAAGAATGTGGAAGTAAGTCAAGCTTACGGGGGAGAATGTGAGCTTAAACTTGACTGATTCCAGCACACGAAGAAGCTCAGCCCGGGTACCGACCAGAACTGAACCAGACAGGAGTTCAACCCAAATCGGGTGAACAAGTGAAGAAAGTTCGGATAGAAGGCAAACCCAACCCGGGGTATACGAACAAGCCAGCTCAGGGACAGAGAGGTTGTCCGGACAGAAAAGGGAAAGTCAGCAACTACCCAACAAGGAAGGCACAAGAATTGCGGAGAAAGTCAGAGTTTATTTAGGGTAGTTTCCCGATTTTGTGCGATTCAATTAGGTAGGGTTTCACTTTTGAGACTGATTATATAAACCTAGCATTGTACACTTTGTAAAGTGCGAGTGAAATTGTTGAGTTTTTATTCTTTGCCTTCGATTATCAATAAAGAATTATTTTCTCCCAAAGTCTTGTTTTTCTTTTCTGTGTTTTAGTATGTTCTCCGTAGATCCGTGAATTGGGATCCGACAATATCCTTGGTAATCCCAACATATAGTTGTTAGAATTATTCTGAATAATTGAAAGTTTGAATATTCTAGCAAGTTGTTGGGAAGTACAAATGTTTTAACATTTGCATTATTTTTCCTCTTCTAATTTGGAATATAGTATTACCTCTTCTAATTTGCAATGATACTTATCAGATTCTTTTATGAACTAAAAAATAAATCTTTATTTCTATATGTATATTATAAAAGGAAAAGCTATAAGATGACATGGACTAGTAAATTGTTTATTACAAGAGCGAGTATTTCACTAGTATAGATCAAGGTTCTAAATGCTAATATCGATGCCATTTGACACGTTCTATTTTACGGATATATCGCTTGCCGACGGATAAATCAGAAGAAACAGATATATTGTTTGCCGATAGTACCACATAAATTTCATGGATATATCGCTTGTCGATCGAAATATCAACGGATATTATGGATTTTTTTGTTTTGAGTATTTAGGCAGGATTTTTGTCTAGGTTTAATTCCAAAATAACATATTTAATAAACAAAAAACATAGCTTATAACATAATGTCAACATATAACATTGGATAATAGGCATTAGAAAATAAATCATAAAGTACAGTATATATAAATACGAAATCGAAGTCATAACGAGAGTACATACGTGTAACATGTAGCTTAAAAGAATGTAGAGGAACGTGGCAATTGAAAATTATAATAAGTGAAACAAGTTATACCCAAAATCTTAAACCCTAAACTATATTTTAAAATCTAACCCTAAACTAAACTCAAAAAATTTATTAATTTTTAATTAACTAAAAATCATTAATCGACATTAATATTCCAGATCAACTAAATCCACAATCATTAAGTTATTTAAATTTACAACATAATGCAATTAAATTAAGTTAATGAAATCATAAACTAAATCAACTATAGTCTAAAGTTTAAAAACTAGACCCTTAATCAAGTAATGATTAATTAACTAATTAAATAAAATAATACAATTAAATAATTGCTAATTAACAAATTATCATTAAAGAATTTAAGATCATCAACAATTCAATATCAAAATCCACAATTCAAACTTTAAAGTCAAGATAAAAAATTAAAAAATTCAACAATTCTAAATCAATAAAGAAAATTAATTAAAAATTAATATATCTACAAGATAACATCTATATTAACAAGAATACAAAAGAATTATCCCCTAAACTTAACCCTAGAGCATGGATTTTCCGAACCTAACCTTCAAAAGAACCCTAAATTCAAAAACAAGAAAATTTAGCCTACTGCAATGAGAATTGCAAGAAATATGAGGGCAAAACATCCATCCGCAGATTGGGAAGACGGGTTTTAACCGCCCAAGAGTGCATCGCAATTTGGCAACCCGTGCCGGGGTCCAACCCAGGCTTGAGCTTATGTCGCCCACCAAAACACGAGATGAGAGCATGTCCGTCACACCAAGACAACACTAATTTAATCCCTCCCTAGATTACAAATTGAAGGTACTTTCGCCACTAATATCCCAAATTATAATATACAAGAAGTATTTTTTTTACTCATAATCCTTAAAAGAAAAAGGGAAAATAGCGGCATAAGTCCTCAACCTTTACTCAATTGGGGCGGCATAGCCCCAACCCCATTTAATAGCAGTATATGTACCAAAAGTTGATTTCCGTCTATATTTGACTAACGGAAGTAGTCAACGTTTGCGTGGTCAGCTTCGCATAAACGTGGACGCCACGTATTCCGACAAGTCAGCCGCCATTTCACCACCTCGCGTCATCAATTTAATGCAAAATTAATATGGCTGAGGGGATTTGAACCATGCCATTGCATGTGGGGATTTCAGCCTCACCACCACCCCACGACCTTTTACTGGTCGTTTAATGTAAAAGGATAGATATATATAAAAAGAATATATTAATTTATATAGAAAAAATATTAATTAATAAGTTAATTAATAACTAATAAATTAATTAATAAGTTAAATAATAATTAATAACTAAATAGTAATTAGTCATATTAGTTTAGTCAAATTTTAAATAGTTAATTAAATAAGTTAAAAAAATAAAAATTGTATATATAATTAGCAATTTAGGTTCGATTATGAAAATTTTTCGATTATATAAAAATTTCATTGCGGTCAGAGGTTGACCGAGTTGACATAAAAAATCAAGTAGAGGCCGAAATGAAAAAGTCAATTTGAGGCCTGTCATAGTCGGAAAAAGTCAACCGCACTTGGCCCCAAAAAAGTCACCACGAGCACGACTTAAAAAAAGTCAACCAAACCCGAGCCCGTGTTGAGAAATCCATACATATAAATCGAATAAATAGGCTACTTATTAATTAATATGTCTTCTATATTAATTAATACATTATATATATATATATACTTTTACACTTAACGACCAGTAAAAGGCTGTGGGCTGGTGGTGAGGCTGGAAATCCCCACATGCAAGGCCATGGTTCGGATCCCCCTCAGCCAAATTTATTTTGCATTAAATTGATGACGCGAGGTGGTGATATGGTGGCTGACTTGTCGGATTCCCTGGCGTCCACGTTGATGAGAAGCTGACCACGCAAACATTGACTACTTCTGTTAGTTAAATATGGACGGAAATCAACTTTTGATACTTATACCGCTATTAAATGGGGTTGGGGCTATGCCGCCCCAATTGAGTAAAGATTGACGACTTATGCCGCTATTATCCAAAGAAAAATAAAGAACGATAGCACTTTTGCCACTTTGCCACCTAAAACATATCCCTTTTCTTCAAAATTCATAGGCTATAGTCAATACTCATTTAAGCCTATTAAGTGTAGTATTAACCCCACGCGATCCACACCGTAGGTTAGTGTGCTGGCTTGGACAATCAACGGTCGAGATTCGATCGAGTGTTCAAGATGACCTCGCAAGCTGCCAATATTGGCTCAGCTTGAAGCAAACAGCTTTGTTGGTAATGCAAAATCCGCCATTGCTGCTCTCACATTGCACCTTCCACCTTCTCTCCTCGCTCTCCTATATAATATCATATATATATATATGAATTTGCGATCTCTCTCTTGTAAAAGACAAAACAAGTGTGTCGTGCTGTGACGTTTCCGAACGAGCACGTAATCTCTCTCTCTCCGATTCTCTCAGATCCCAGAAATCTCTGTTCGATTTACGTCTCGATTCCTTCAGGTATGCTCTTTCTCATTCGTGTTTTGGTGTTCCGATTGCTGTTTGGATTGTGGGAAGCCGTGCGAATTTGACTTGGAAGCTTCTGGAGATGACGATCTTGGGGTTTTGAAGAGAGTTTCGAGCTTTGCTTTTCAGATCGTGTGGCTAGGATCTAATCAATCTTCTTAAGTCCGATTTCGGTCTGGGATATGGCTTGTCATCAATCAACGTTCCTTAGGAATAGAAGAAATGGTGTTTGGGTTTTGATCGGATCCATTTCGCGTAGGGTTTAATGCCATTGTTGTGCATTATAGAACTCAGTCTGATGATAGTGAAACAGAGTGAATTGTTTTGGGGAGTCTTGGAACATCACTGACGGATCTGAGCCTTTGATTTCGCTTTCTATTCGAACAAACAATTCATGTTAGTATCGCAGAGGAAAGTCTCGAGCTTTAGTCGCTAAGTATACGAAATTCCCCGTGGAAAGCAGTAAAACTATGCTCGGTTTTAGCTTTCTGAATTTCTGAGCATGGTCTGTCAAGAAACACAAGCACATCATAGCGTTAGGATAGTAAGTAACGTCAGAAGATTTGTGTTGGGGTGAAACTGGGATCCGGAACTGGGGTTTTGGTCTCTCTTTTTGCCCTGGTTCTGTGTTTACGGGCAAAAGCCGCACGCAGGGGCGGAAATTTCTCCCCCAGATTAATTTATACATTCGACCATTCATTTTTACACTTGTTTTACTCTGATCTTAATGTTACAAATAGTTTTAGGTGCTTATGTGTGTGTGTGTATATATATATATATATATATATATATATATATATATATGACTATATATAATGTATATGTTGCTGACTAGTGATCTTTCGTTGTTGGGTGTGTGTGTGTGTTAGTTTTTCCAATCATGTGGAGGTTCAAACCTTTTATGCAAAAGGATCAAGCCGGATTAGAAGGGCGCTCGATGGATGTCGGAAACCTAAAAATACAGATCCAAAAAGCAATTGCTGAGGGCGGATTCTCGTGTGTCTACTTGGCACGTGATACCGTGCATGTGTCAAAGCAGTATGCTTTGAAGCACATGATATGTAACGATGAAGAGTCATTAGATTTGGTTATGAAGGAGATCTCAGTTATGAAGGCTCTTCGAGGGCATCCGAACATAGTCACACTCTGTGCTCATACCATATTGGATATGGGAAGGACGAAAGAAGCTTACCTTGTGATGGAGTTTTGTGAGAAATCTCTTGTCAGCGTTCTTGAAAGCCGGGGATCGGGCTATTTTGATGAAAAACAAGTTCTTTTAATCTTCAGAGACGTGTGTAATGCGGTTTTTGCTATGCATTGCCAATCTCCACCTATTGCACACAGGTATTTCTTTGATTCTCGATTCTTTTGTCCTTATAAATTTTAGATTGTTGATTATCGTTATTTTTCTTTGAAGTAAATCATTTGCCGGTTTATTTTGGAGAATATTACTTGCCGCTTTATATAGATCTAGATATTGAGCTTAGAATGGCTTTAAATGCCCCTAATTAACCTTTTCCTAGCTGAAAGTAAGACCCGTAATTTATTAGTAATTAAATTGTTATGTTACTTAATGTTTTAACTTTTAACTATTGAGTATTACTTAGTGGTGGTGGCTAGGACTTGTGCTGTTTCTATGTTTTGTTTCGTTGGTTTGCCTCGAGACCTTTGGCCATTTTCTCGAAGGAAGGTCTCTTTGTTTATCTCATTTATTGTTATAAAGTTTCTTGTAATCATCGCTTTTGAAATTACCATTTGGCTTATGTTTTTTAGCTGTGTTTTCGTTACGTTTTGTTATTGGGTCCTATGATGAACTTCATCTTGTTTGTCTAACGATGGTAGTAAAATCTAGACTTTCTCGTCAATTGCTAATGCTACTGGAGAATGACAATAAGAACATGCTGACATAGTGATCCATGGCGTTTCTTGGTTGTAATGATAATCTCTTTGTGCTTAATCAATTAGTGATTGTCCACTTCAATTCCATAATGACACTTACATAATCAACTTCGAGTACAGAAGATTATTTTCTCCGGAAGCATTTGGTGAATTCTAATTGTTACCCTATACACAACTTCAGGGACCTAAAAGCCGAGAATCTTCTTTTGGGCCCCGATGGATCCTGGAAGTTATGTGATTTTGGAAGCACCTCAACCAATCACAAGCGCTTCGAAAAGCCTGAAGAAATGGGAATCGAAGAGGACAATATCAGAAAGCACACGACACCAGCATATAGATCCCCCGAGGTTTAAGCATGACTTTTTTTTATTTTTTATTTTTTTATGTAAACAAGGATATGCTGTTCTTTTTTGTCCACAAGTTTTAACTTTGCTTTTCAATTTACTGTTATTTTTTTGGTTCGCAAAGATGTGGGACCTATACCGAAGAGACGTTATAAATGAGAAGGTGGACATTTGGGTAAGGGTTCTTGTCATTTTAGCTCCATCTGAAATTATAATACTCTCTTGATTAGGTTTCACAATGCAAAATGAGGTGTATGACCTAAATTTTATTAAAATGCCACAAAACTGGGTATGCGAAATGTTCGTACATTCGCAAGTATGTCATGCGGTTCATACAAGGTGTTCACCTTATTTTGCATTATGACACCTAATTAAGTTTGCAATCTGTTTGGAGAAACTGTTTGGAGCTGAACTTGGAATATCTTTCAGGCCCTTGGATGCCTTCTCTTCCGTGTTTGCTACTTCAAAAGTGCATTTGACGGGGAATCGAAGCTGCAAATACTAAATGGGAACTATCGCATTCCGGAGTTACCGAAATACAGCTCATCGGTCACGGATCTTATCAGAGACATGCTTCAGGCTTTACCAGACGACAGACCAGATATCACGCAGGCAAGCGCTTTGCTCGATTGGCCATTCATCTCCATCACTTTAGGTTAGTTTAGATCATCGAAGTGTGTCAATAGTAATAGCATATATAGGTGGAGGTTGAAGTGGAAGGCTTTGCATTCATTTTTCTGATGATATTTTTTCTGTGTATTTCAGGTCTGGTTTCGTGTTAATGTGCAATTACCTGAGGGTTTACAGAAGTCCTTACCCGATAGACCACCAGAGATGCATTCTACCGACATTCAAGGTGTGGTTTTTTGTACTTAGGCCCATGCTGTTCCTGTTTAATTTGAATTTCTTTTACGCTTGAAATGAGTTTCTCGCTTTAACACTGCTTTTGCAAGTTCTGAAAGCGTTCAAGACGTATGCTTCTATCTGATAAGAAAATGATAGGATTAAACTGGCATTTCACCTAAATTTGTGAACAAATGGCACTTCATTATTGAAAAATCAATGAACTAAACAGTAATTTTGCCCAATGATTACTCTCTAAAATACCCAATTACTTTCTCTGAAAAAAAAAAAAACTAATTAGGGCTCGAGATTTAAATTAAAAGCCCTTATTAACCTTATTGCATAAATGACCAAAAATATCCGTAATAAATCTTAATGTCCTTTTTGCCTTGTCCTCCTATCGCAGATATGTTTCCCATATGACCTCACAGAAAATGACATGTATCAGTTCTGACATGATCAATTGGGTTTCTAACTTACTGTAGTTTTGTAGGTAACTCTAGGCATTCAAGCAAGTCAACTATGCCTCGTCGGAGCCCACCGCCTCCACCGCCATCCGGGGAACCTTCTAGAGATCCATTCCAACATTCGGTCCCTTCCAAGGCGGGAAACGGTTCAGGGCAGCTAGGGGCATTTTGGTCCACCCAACATGTGCACAATACACCTACCGAGGACAAGAACGAGGCTAAATTTGATGAAGAACCAACTAGGCATGACCGGATTCTCCCTGAGAATCGTAGACACTCGACAAATAGTGTTTTCAGAAAAGAAGACAAAACCCAAACTCAAACCCCACAAAAAAATTCACGTCAGCCTGTGAAGGACTTTGATATTAGTTTCTTCCAAAAGGCTAGTCCTGGGAGCTCGGAAACTTCCAAAGATGAGGCCTTTAACAGCTTTGTGGCGGAATTCGATGCGAAAAAACACAGTCCCAAACTCAGTAACAACAAGAAATCCTCTACAGAACAAGCACTAGAGGCTCAAGTGGAAAGTCTGAAAGATCAACTGAAGGAAGTGAACTCAGAAAAAGCCGAGATAACGTCCAAATTCGAGAAGCTCTCGGCCATTTGTAGAGCACAGAGGCTGGAGATTCAGGAACTCAAGCAAGCAGTGGCCTCAAAAACTCCATCGCCCAACAAAGACGCTCTGAAACATCAAGCATCTCCAGGAACTCGTTCCCCTGCCCCTGCACCCGTAGATTCTCTCTCTATCTGACTATTGAAACTCATCTTTCTTTTTTTCTTTTATATATTTTCTGATCATTTGAGATTTTTATATTTATTTTTGTTACAGAAAACAGATAAGAACGAAGGAAATGCCCGAGAATTCCATGAGAAAACTCCAGAATCAAAGACATGGCAGGCTTTTGCAGAGGAGTCGAAGCCACATCAAACTCCCTCGAAAAGCATCGGCTCCAAATCAGTCAGAACGAGAAACGGTCAGCAGGCAAGCCAACCAGCTAGTGGGTTTGACTCGGACTCATGGGGCTTCGAAACAGAGAGTTTTACAGCTTTGCCCTCCGGGGGCTCTCAGGCAGCAAGGCCATTGGCTAGTAGAAATGACTCCCCGAGCACCGCTGTGGGGAACAAACCAGGCTCTCAGCCTGCCGGTTGGGCTGGTTTTTGAGTTAGACCGTCTTCAAACAATGAGGCATATGTGTAGGGGAATGGCATTGATGGTATTGAGAGGTAAGAAGTAGCAGTTTTAACTTTTAATGCCTTTTCGAGGTTAAAGTTTGTACTATTATTAAGTGGTATTTGTAGATTTCTGTTGTGTGGGAACTTGAAAATTTGCAATTCTGCACATGTTACAACAAGTGTATACGTTTTTGCACATTCTATATTGTTGCCAAAAATACTCTCCTTTTGTAATTTAGTTTGTTTTGCTTCCTTTCTTGAGATTTCTTTTCTTTTCTTTGTTATTGGCTTGGTCTCTCTTACTTGAAGAACATCAAATTCTAAGTTTCATAATATATATAGTATTTTATGATCTCAGTAAATTAATACTCGATAAACTAATAGCTTCGATAAAATAATACTTTTGTATGGTCTCGTCTTTAACTAACATAATTAAATTATCCCTCGATAAATAATAACCTTGATAATATAATAAAATTCTTTAGTTCCAACTTGACTCTTTCTTCCAACGAAGTAGGAAGCTCGATGCATGTGTGACTGGATATGATAACTACCCATAGATGTTGGCAGCGACTCCTAGCTCCATGAAATCTAATTTTTAGGCCATTCATCTACACCTCTCCGGGTGCAGCCTACACTAGGGTTGTACAATAGAGTCTTTGATATCGGTTTTATTCTTAAAATAATTTAGACCCTTTTTAAAAAAAGTCATTTCTATATGTATTCATTTTTCAGTTATATCTTTTCCGAAAATAGCTCATGGATGATTAAATAGTTCATCATCTGTACTAAGTGGCAGAACTAGGAATCAAGTAAAGGGGAGGCTAAAAAAATTATTTAAATTTGTGAAGTAAATATGAAGTCAAAGCAAATGTGATGTATTGTAAGTAGAGCTGCAAGTGGCGATGTCGCGATGCATCGCGACTCGGATCGCCAAAATCGCGAAAATGGCCGTCGCGACTGTTCCAAATCGCGATGCGTTGGATTGATGACGTGGCGAGGTAGAATTGGGCGAGAGAGTTTGGTGCGGAGTTTCACCACAAATTGCGACCCATCGCGATTTTGACCAAATAGTCGCGACCCATCGCGATTTTGACCAAATAGTCGCGACTCATCGCGACTGTATGTTTGGAGTCGCCACTTACAACTCTAATTGTAAGTGAGAAAGAGAGACAAAAAGGGGCATGCGTTAAGTGAATAAAGAAGGTTAGGCTTGTATTTTGGTGGATGCTAATGGGATTCTCAAAACGTTTGTGGGGCTTTTGTCCCTATAATATTACACATAGTTCAGTCTATGTCTTGTACTATGGGTATTCTCCCTCATAATTGATAGAAGCGACTTGTTCAGTTAGTGTGCTTAAATCCTCAAACAAGTGTGTTTACTACATCCTATGATGTTAATGTTTCCGCATGTTTACGTCAAAACATAAACCCTATTTAATAAAAAAATACGTCAATTACTTTGTTCATCAAAACATGCGGAAACTTTAGCGGTTACCCATCCTAATCCATGACCACCGTGCGCATCACCATTCCTTCGCGAGTCCACCATAACAAATTCATGCCATGGGTTTCTTACCTGCAGCATGAACACATATTATGTGAGCTTACACTCAGCGAGTACAAACATTATCCTCACAAAAATATATGTCAATCATGCATATATGTATGTCCAATTATACAATATTATTGGGTTACTTTTGAAAACATTCCCTTTGTTTTCCTTTAAGTGGCTCAATGGATTGGCCCTATCTTGCCTGGTGATCACCCATATGTGTACGCACCTTTGCGCGTAGCCGCAGATGGTCTAAGGGTTGCAAAGTCCCCATCAAACATGACCTTGGGCTTAAAGCCCCTTTCATAACATGTTTATACTTCGATCGGGTGGCACGACACGAGCTTTGAAAACATGGGTCATCTTTGTTAATTAGGTGACCCTATTCATGTCTACACGCATTATGACATAACTCAAAGCTCATTCAATCATTCTTTTCATCATACCTTCTTTTCTTTTCCAATATCAACACTTGGAATAACATGACACATTAACATCTTAGGATTCACCATGATCCATATAATCATATCAATGTCCATTAAGGACAACAAATATCAATCATGCATCGGAGTCTTCTCCCAATCAATCATTCATGCATCGGAGTCAATTCTCCCAATCAATCATTCATGCATCGGAGTCAATGCTCCCAAACGTCACATATATTCATGTCTTGACATATTTCATATCTCCTTTGAAAACTATTCATGCCGTAGTGAGATCTGTACTCACCTAGTGTCCTTGCTACACTTCAAGCTACAACCTATCACACTTATGGACACCCCACTTCCCTGTTTAATCCGACCAGACGACTCGCCAGTGTTTTGGATCCCGGTTTATATGCATGCTCTACTTTGCTGGAATTCTAGGGCACTAAGGTTTCAACACTATCCGATTTTGTATCAACACGTTCCTTTGTTTAAAGATCTTCGTAATATTGTACGACTTAACTTCAAGTAAGTGTACAAGTCTTCTCATGCCGTGAAGCCATCAGTTGAGATCCGTATATTTTTACATAGAAACTATTCCTTTCTTTAATAACTCTTTGAGTTTTTCCTTATCATATTTCACAAACATAGCCTTTATACTTTAATAACTCTTTGAGTTTTGCCTTATCATATTTCACAAACATAGCCTTTATCTTGAAAATCCAAAACAACCTCGGGTGTGATCATTTCCATAATCGTAAATTATTTAGAGCTCCTAGGTTATTATCTTAACCTTTGTGTGTTATTTTTAATATCATATCCCCATAACTCGAAATTGAAACTATTTTATGTTTGGGCCATAATTCTACCTCTAGTAGTAGGCTAGCTTGTATATGCTTACTTTATAACCTCTATCCGATAAACGAAAACTTGTTTTAACATAAAAAAAATTGTGATTGCTCTAAAATTGACATTATGAAGTATTTATTTCATTTCCTGAAAATAAAATCCCTTGGTAAATCATATATATGTATTTTTAAGCATGATCTCAAATCTGCCCTTATTTATGAAAAACAGTTTGCGACCTCCGGTCTGTGATTTTTATAAAATCAACCAGAGCTTGTTTTTGAAAAAAATCAATTGACATGTCTCTTTAACTAACTTAAGTTTAACATATATTTTTATCTCACCAAAATATAAACTATAGATCATCGTTTAAAGCATTTTACTAACATAGTTCACAATCTGTCTAAAACCGAAAACAGATTTGCATGTCATTACTGTGTGAATTTTTTTGAACTAAGCGGAGTATATTTTTCAGTAAATCCAACTCTATTAATTCAATAAGGAATATCCCTATATCATATCATTTTTATACGGATTTATAAAAATATTTGGTTGGTGAAAAATGTGTTCTAAATCCAAACTTCCTGATCTGCCTGGAGGTGAAAGCAGTTTTGCACACGAATAGTGCACGACTCATATCTTAAAAGTCATAACTTTAATGGCTCTAAAGTTTTTGTATGTTATACTAGACACACACACACACACACACACATATATATATATATATATATATACATATGTCATTTTCCATATTTTGAGTTCATTTTGTCTGGTTATGACCCCTACAAAATTGGACTTCACCAAAAACCCTAATTCCACCAACATGCATGTCATTCAATCATTATCAAACATAAGGCTCTTGGGTCAACTTCATGAAAATACAAAAAACCATTCATGCATGTCTTACTTAAATCATAAATAAGCATGAAACTTATTATGATAAACATTAATCAAAGAGTGAGGGTTTTTAGTTTGAAGGTTATACCTTTCTTGAGTTTTTCTCCAACAAAGTTAACACTTGTGTAATTGGAAACTTAGGTGCTCTTCAAAACGACCTTAGCTTAGAGAAGGCTGGATTTTGAGCTAGGATAAGAAATTACATTATGAACATAAGTTCCTATCCTTTGTCCATGAAGAAACTCAGCATGCAAGATGTTTCCTTACTTCTTTCTTTGGAACTTTGAGCAATGATGACACGGTTTGAGGGATAAATGGAGCGTTTGATATCGGATCTTCACGATTATTTCTCCATGATTTCGTGGCCTTAGCACAAAAAATGATGGAGTAAAAATGAGCATGAATTTAAGAGAGTAGAACGTTAGGGAAATTGACATGCAAGAGGTATTATGGTTCTCATGTACTCTTATGAGCCCATTGGTTCATTTGGGAGGTGTATAAGACAAGCACATAAGACAAAATGACCTTAAGGCTTCTTTTGATTTCTAAGAGAGTCTTTTTTCAAATTTCAGCATACATTAAGTGTTGATCACGTGTATAGACATCAAGGATGAGTTTAGAATGTTGAAAATTGGATTAGGGGCATAATTACAACTTTTTAGCAATTTTGGCCATAGTGCAACTTTTCTAAAAGTTCAGGACCTTGTTGAAAATTTCACTTTGAACGTACTTATCTTTAATAAATTAAACTAAGGAATAATAGTAAATTTTTTGATATTTTTCATGTAAATTCCAAAAATGATACTTTTGGTTTCATTCGGAACTCGGAAGTATTCATCCCGGCTTAGTTGACTTTTTAGTCAACTTTGAAGATACTTTGTTTAAAATTTAAATCATATTTTCCCCTCATGATGAAATGGTTTATATCATACATTTTCTTTCTTTATTTCTCGGTATCGTTTCTTACTTATAGAAACTTATTGATACGAGACATCATTCTTCCAATTCCGGAAGCTTTTATGTTAACCCCGCCTTAATAAGTATCTTATGTGGATCTCGAAATGACTAGCGGGAGTGCTAACAAGCATAGCGGGAGTACTAGCGGCATAGCGGTAGTACTAATAAACATAGCGGGAGTACTTACGGGCATAACGGGAGTAACATTAATTGTGTCTTATGGAAATTCTTTTCCGTCCATAAAATTTTAAATGCATAACATCTAGACACTCACAACAAATATCATCCATAACTTATCATTCAATTATCATCAAAATGTACCTTATGTCCATAAGATACAATATAGTATTCCTAAAGGTTCTAGGTGTGAGAAAATCGGGTCATTACAAAATGTCCTCAATTAAGGATTAAAATTAAGCTTAGAAGTTAATTATTTCATTAATCAAAGGACTATATATAGTCCGATAACAAACGTCCAAAACAGGAATAATCTAAACCGAAAAGGAAAGTTGACTCAACGGAATAAAATCATAAATCAAAGATTACGGAAAGCAATACAATTCATTTTCCCGCTTTACCCGCTCTAGCCACTTGAACTCACAACCCGACTCGTTACGTTCCTCCGATGATACGTGTTCCGAAAGCGGAAATCCGTATCATTACTCCCTTCCTCAACCACGAGCTTGTCCTCAAGCTCGAACTCCAGAAATGCCACCACGACAGTCGCTGAATTTTCCCATGAAGCCGATTCCGGTCCTCCGCTCGCCCATTGAACCAACACTTCACGCTCTCCAAGCTGTTTTTTGCACACTCAGGAACTTCAATGGCTTTTCCGGAACTGTCCGTCCTTCAAAAACTGTGGATAACATCACAAGTGAATTGAGAGGTTCGCCTTTGTGAGCCTTGACGAGACATGTGAAAATTGTCATGGATGCGGCTCGCGATAGGAAGCCGAAGGCGGTAAGAAACCAACCCCACACGTTTTGTCTCCTCAAATGGCCCGTAAAAACCCAGGGAAAGCTTAGTGAAAGTTGAGCGCGCCACTGGAAATTGGCAGTACAGTTGGAGTTTCAACCACACCAAGTCTTGCACCGAATAATCTACAAACCGATGGTTCTCATCATAAGCCATCTTCATGATGTTTTGTGTCTCAATTAGCCAAGCCCGAATATCCGTCACAAACTTTGTGCGTCTAGAAAGGGTGACATCTAGCTCCTCAATTTTTGTAGAGCCCGCGGTGTACTCCAAAAGTCTCGGGGGTTCACGACCGTAAACCACGTGAAAAGACGGCGTTTTGAGATTCGAATGAAATGCGGTGTTGTAGACATATTCGATCAAAGATAGCCAATTGATCCATTTTCGGGGATTCTCGCCCATTACAGAACAGAGGTACATTTTGAGAGTTCGATTCACCACCTCAGTTTGGCCATTCAATTGAGGGTGGAAATTGGTTGAGAAATCCAGCTGGGTCCCGGTGAGAAAAAATAATTCACGCCAAAAGGCGCTTTGGAATACCTTGTCTCTATCGGAGATGATGGACGATGGAAACCCGTGTAAGTGGACAATGTCTCAGAAGAAAACTTGTGTGATGGACACCATGGTGAAAAAATGATTCACTCGTATGAAGTGAGCATACTTAGATAGTCGGTCGACTACCATGAGCACTACAATTTTCCCTCGAGCCTTTGGTAATGCTTCGACAGATTCCATAGAGATATCCTTCCAAGCTTGGTCAGGTATTGGGACATGTTGCATGAGATTGGTCAGTTTCAATGCCTCCCATTTGTTGCAGCTCGGTCCCGGCGAGACGGAACAATTCACACCAAAAGGAAGTTCGAAATATCTTGTTATTATCGGAGGCAATGCATGATGGAATCCCGTGTAAGTGGACAATGTCTCGAAAGAAAGCTTGTGCGACGGACACCACAGTGAACAGATGACCCAACGGTATGAAGTGAGCATACATAGATAGTCGGTCGACTACCACGAGCACTAAAATTTTCCCTCGGGCGTTCGGTAACGCCTCGACAAAGTTCATAGAGATATCCTTCCAAACTTGGTCCGGTATTGGGAGAGGTTGCATGAGACAGGCCAGTTTCAACGCCTCTCACTTGTTGCGTTGACACATTTTACATTTGAGGACATAGTCTTGCATTACACTCTTCTACTCCTTCCAATAAAAGTCATGTCGGATCTGGGCCATCTTCTTTTGCACCCTCTTATGCCCAATACAATGGAAAGCCTCAATGACATCCTTGATTAAGGGTGATGATTCCGCTGGAATCGACATTGCTCTGACACCGATTCCGAGTCGTATCCGCGTATCTAGACCCGAATCGGTCACCGCCGACTCCTAAGAAACTGTAATCATTGATTAAGGCACACACTTTGACCTTTAAAAAACTTACGGGGTTAGCGTGCCATACCAATAACCCTGTCAAAGCGTATGTATCAAAATCAACTTATAATTAATTTCCCAAGATCATGATGAATTAATTAAATTTAATTTATTAAAAAATTATTGGTTTTAATATGAGCCTCGAGTAAAAGTGAATAATCTCATAATTGATAAATACGAGAGCATGTACCTTTCACCTTCGACGATTATGTGTGCGTTCTTTGATCTTCAAGAACTCAATGCTTTCTGATGCACATGCTCTTTGCGATTTAATAAATCAAATATTTATATTCACAAGATTTAAAATCACTATAACCATAATTTGAAAATCATTATGATTATTTTCTTGATTAAATATTCCAGGAATTAAATCGAATATTTAATTTTCTCTCAATTTCGCAGGTAAAAACAACAGCTATTTCGGCCTTCGCCAAAAAACTGTTTTGACCATTACTCTCAAACCGTAATTTGAGAGTTACCAATCAGAAGTTCCCACTTCCAATTTTAAGTTCTTTATTTATTTATGTTATTCAAACCTCCCCACACAAAGACCCGGTGTGATGACTTCGACATAAATGTAAAAGTTAAAGAACTAAGGATCAAACATTTAGTTTGATAGTCATATATATATAATTCGTAGATAACTATATATTAATAAAAACCTTTCATTCCTAGGAAAAACGACCATAATATTGTACAAGTGGGATTACCATCTGAATAGAGGGCATATACAGAATATGTCCAACAATCTCCCACTTGCACTCTTAAGAAGATGCATCGTTTCCTTAAAACTTATATTTTCGTCAAAGTTTCTCGAGAATTTAATTTCCACTTTTATCATTCAAGAAATTTGAGTGGTCAATTAGCCATAACTATGTTATGTGTCACCTACAATCTTATCCAAAAGATTGCATTCCTTGTTTACCCTTATATGGTCCAAAGTACCACTTAACTAATAATGAATATTAGTATAACGTTACAGTTTACCAGTAATTTGAATTAATTTTATATCTGTGAGGATATGGAGCTTGACTATATCAATTAATTGCCGTAAAGTCATTAAAATAGCCACCACGATGAATCTGCAATCCAGAATTGCCGTAAAGCATTGATCCATGTGATCACTCCTATAATAAGGTTAGACACTAATTCTCCGATTACAAAAATCCTTAGTGTCTCATTTATGACTTCGTTATAAAAAGCTACATTACTTTGAGATATTAAACATCTTGTAATGTAATAGGATTTAAGTTCCTCTGTTATACACATGGTGAATTTATCAAGGACTATATTGGTAATCATAATTAATACTGTAACAAAGAGGCTCTTTCTAGTCCGCTTTCGCTCCGTAGTCAGAACTTCTAACAGAAGAGGTAATATGTTAAACCAATAGTATCATGTCGTTAAATAATTACATCGACTCGATCTGTAATTATTTCTTTATATATCAAACTCTGAAAACTATAATTAAGCTAGTTAATGAGATTTTAGACGTTGGCTCATTAACGTCCACGCTTCCGCTTTTAGGTTTATAAATCTTAAGCTTCTAAGATTTGAAAATTCACATTACTCCGACACGGATTAAATTATGCCGTAAATTTTCTTCAAATCTTAATTATAAAAAATACAATCCGAAATAAATCCATGAAGATAATATCTAGTCACCTTGCCATTCAGAAAGACAATTTGACACTTATCCGCCATCGTCGTCTGACAATATAGGCAATGGATTAGAGAATCTGGATAGATAGCATAGTAATTAGAGAGCAAAAGATTCTACCGTTTCTTTTATCTCTTATTTCTAGGGAATAACCCTCCATTACTACTCTATCTATTAAAGGCATTACCCTTCCATCTATTCCCCTCTCACTCCAGATACTCTGGTTTATTTAAACCGTTAACTAAGTACCTTCGGTTCCAGATGTTGACTGTAGTCAATCTATTTTGTATTTCCTGCTATTATTCATAATTAGAATTCTTCAACAATTATATGAACTTCAACGTATCTGTTTATTAAATAAA
This sequence comes from Parietaria judaica, assembly GCA_954871525.1. Classification (NCBI taxonomy): domain Eukaryota; kingdom Viridiplantae; phylum Streptophyta; class Magnoliopsida; order Rosales; family Urticaceae; genus Parietaria; species Parietaria judaica. Next base: position 13,876,656 of record OX940872.1, read on the forward strand.
CCCGGTTATATTAGTTGATACTTGTAGTCTCGGGATTGCTGACACAGCTCCCATTACGGCTGAGTATCATAATATCAACATCAAATTGATGTTAATGGAATATAGTGAACAAATCTTCATATTAGTAGATACTGGAAATATTTTAAGATTTAACATCAAATTGATGTTAATGGAATATAGTGAACACATCACTTTTAATTAGACCCCGATCCCCGATGAATCTAGTCTACTAATTAACAACTTAGTTTAACATATATATATATATATATATATTCCAAAATACTTGTACTCACGAAAGTGAATACTCTATATATACAATTACAAACTATTTCATGTCCAAGTTTAGATATATCATAAATCAAAGAATTGATTTTATATCCTACTTGCTTTGAAAAAAACATCCTTAAATGTTTACCATAGATTGAGGCATTAATTTCTAGGTTGGGTTCACGTATCTGTTACACTAATATAATAGTGTACCCGGAACCGTAAACTGATGAAGAAATTAATTTCTCCATCATGTGATCAATGAACTCAAAGTTCACACTTACTTAGTGATTAACCGATAACATTTATGCTTGAAATCCTAAAACTTTAAAAAAGTTTATATTTCTACCATTATATATTGAATAACTCTCAGTCAATTGACAAAGTATTCAAATTCTCCATCTTGTTTAAAATTGACCATAATACACAAAGTATCAACAAGCTCTTAGAGAATAGTGGATCTTAGAACTTTCACCGAAAGAATAGTCTATTAATCATCTTAACCTTTAGATAAGATTCTCAAGCAAGCTGAGAAGTGACTAACAATTTACTCATTGGTAATTCTTGTTTATCTTATCTATATTAAGATTATTTATTAGCCTACGATATATTAATCACTATTAACCAATTAATTAATCTATGAAACATTTATTATTATTTCTAAGATTTAGAGTTTTTCGTTTATCAAGACAGTCAATATAAACGATAAAATCATTTCTCGAATAATATCCAGATTATTCGAATGATTAAGTCTTGCGACTTTTGTTTATATCGTGGAGATTTAATTTCCATTTAAAGTCTTGATCCTAGATAAAAATGTTCATTAATGAACGATATTAGGCGAATAGCTCCGACTATCTTATCTGAAATAATTATCTTTACCGACTAACGTAGTCAATTATGTCGTTATTCTACCAAAGAATATTTATGATGATCAATACCGAATACCGAATTCAGTCACAGGGTTTACCTCACCAATCTTAGACACGGGTTAGATTATTATCTTTTATATGTTCAAGTTCTAGTAATTTTACAGTATTGAACTATCTTCAAATACATAGAACTACTCCCTTGTAATTCTAGCAAAAATACTAATTGTGAACAAAAGATAATTTATAACTGAACAAGTCACTTATTATGGACTACTTGTAACGACCCGGCCTAGCGCCATCCGCTACGACTTAAACTCACGTAGTTTTTTACGATTTCATAAAACTCTTTGTTACGAAAATTTAGGAATAATTTTTTTTGTTTTAAAAAAATCATATGACTTGTGCTCATAGGCACACACGTACTAAACTTCCTATAAGAAATTTTAGATCAATACTTGAGCATAAAATATTCAAAAGAGACCATTATTGGAAATCTTCGAAAAACATAATATTTTACCGAAATCATTTTTTTGAAAACTCCAATATAATGCTTCATAAACATTGTTTCGAATTCTGATACCGACCTGTAACGACCCGGCCTAGCGCCGTCCGCTACGACTTAAACTCATTTAATTTCTTACGATGTCATAAAACTCTTTGTTATGAAAATTTAGGAATCTTTTTTTTTGTTTGTTTTAAAAACATCATCTGACTTGTGCTCATAGGCACACACGTTATAAACTTCCTATAAGAAATTTTAGATCAATACTAGAGCATAAAATATTCAAAAGAGACCATTATTGGAAATCTTCGAAAAACATGAGGCCTTCACAAAACTTTGAAGGCTTGTTAAATATTTTACTGAAATCAATTTTTTGAAAAGTCCAATATAATGCTTTCTAAACATTGCTCGGATTATGAATTCGAGACAAGCGTTTCATGCGTAAATTCTTAACGTATGGATGTAATATAATACTAAAATCCCAAAACATAAACCGTGGTTCATAAAACATACGTCAATTACTTTGTTCATCAAAATATGCGGAAACTTTAGCGGTTACCTATCCTAACCCATGACCACCGCGCGCATCACCATTCCTTCGCGAGTCCACCATAACAAATTCATGCCATGGGTTTCTTAACTACATCATCAACACATATTACGTGAGCTTACGCTCAGCAAGTACATACATTATCCTCACAAAAACATATGTCAATCATGCATATATGTATGACCAATTATGCTATATTATTGGGTTACTTTCGAAAACATTTCCTTTCTTTTCCTTTAAGTTGCTCAAGGGATTGGCACTGTTTTGCTTGGTGATCACCCACGTGTGTACGTGCCTTTTGCGCGCAGCCACAGATGGTCTGAGGGTTGCAAGGTCCCCAACCAACACGACCTTGGGCTTAAAGCCCCTTTCATAACATGTTTATACCCCGATCGGGTGGCACGACGGAGCTTTGAAAACATTGGTCATATTTGTTAATTAAGGTGACCCTATTATGCCTACATGCATTATGACATAATTCAAAGCTAATTCAATCATTCTTTTCATCATACCTTCTCAAACATCTGGAATAACATGACACCTTAACATCTTAGGATTCACAATGATCAACACTTGGAATAACAACACTTAGAATAACATGACACCTTAACATCTTAGGATTCACAGTGATCCATATAATAATATCAATATCCATGAAGGACCACACATATCAATCATGCATCGGAGTAAATGCTCCCAATCAATCATTCATGCATCGGAGTCAATGATCCCAATCAATCATTCATTCATCGGAGTCAATTCTCAAACATAACATATATTCATGTCTTGACATATTTCATCTTTTCATTTGAAAATTGTTCATGTTGTACTGAGATCTGTACTCACGTGGTGTCCTCGCTGCACTTCAAGCTACAACCTATCACACTTATGGAAACCCTACTTCCCTGTTTAATCCGACCAAACGACTCGTCAATATTTTGGATCCAGGTTTACATGCATGCTCTACGTTGTTGGAATTCTAGGGAACTAAGTTTCGACATTATGCGATTTTGTATCAACATGTTCCTTTGTTTAAAGATCTTCGTAACATTGTACTACTGTTGTTAATTTTTTCAATCAAGAGTATTGTTCGACAATGACATGCTGGGGTGCGACATAGCTAATTGACATGAATGAAACATTAATTAAAACTTACATAGGAGAATGTTTAGAGAGAAGATTTGGGAATAGTATACTTTTGCATTGTATTGAAGGATAAACATAGGAAAAATCCTTACTTGATACGTGCTCGCAGCTTTTCCAGCGATAATAACCATGCACTAGCTTACACCCCCTAAAATACAGCTGTCAATGAATGATTGCCTTGGCAAGGCCAATGAGCACTCATTCGGAATCCACGAGCTTCGTGTGTCGATACCCAAGCTTGCGACTAAATAAGGCTATAGGATTCCCCCGTTGTTGAAGAACAGTCACGATACCCGTGCCACACGCATCGCATTCCACCAAAAATGTTTTCGTTAATTCTGGCAATACGAGCACCGTTGATACTGAGAGGGCGGTTTTCAACTCCCTGAATGGCCGGGTGGCTTTATCGTCCCAATTAAACCACAAGAGACAAAGAAGACTCGTAAGGGGGGCTGCAATAACTCCATAGTCACGAATAAACTTTTGGTAGTACCTAGAGAGCCCAAGAAATCTGCAAACACTGCAGGGAGTGTTGTGGTTGTGGCCAATCGGTCACGGCACTCACTTTAGCCGAATCTACTCGCACTCCCTTGGACAAGATAACGTGTATGAGATACCCGACTTCTTCCGTTGCAAACGCACCCTTGGACCGTTTGAGCGAAAGCCAACGTTATTTGACGGTCGTTTTATTGAGCTCGCAAAAGTCAATGCAAAACCGCCACGAACGATCGCCTTTCTTGACCAAAAGAACCGATGATGAAAAGGGAGAGGTGCTCCTTCGAATGATCCCTGCGCGTAAAATCTCGTTGCATTAATGCTTGATCTCATTCTTTTGGAGGTGCGGGTAATATTATGGTCGAACCGCCACCGGATTGGTACCTGTGAGGAGCAGAGTGTGATTATAGCAAGAACGTGGAGGTTTCTGCTCAGTTGGGGCAGAAAATACGTCATTGAAATCCTTCAAAAGCTTGCCCAAAACACTCTCAACGCCTCTGTTTTGAATGGCCAAAAGAGCGATCTTCTCTTTCGTTCATTTCCTAGTTGATCCACCTCCTTGGTCAAGCGCTTCAGATTGTTTGTCAAGAAAAACTCTTCCGCATCTTTGAACCATCTGTCAAGGTTGGCTTCCCCTTTATTTATTTGATTAGGGCTCGGAGCCTCGTTTTTTGATGCGGTCTCGCTAGCCTAAACCACCCGTTTTTCATTTATCGTGAACGAGACAGTGAGATCCGAACCATCCCACAACAGTTTACCAAGGGCATTATGCTAAGTCATGCTTAGAATAATGTTAAAATCCTCTAGCGCAATTACGAAAAAATTGGCTTGAAAATCGTGCCCCTGAATCGTCATTAGAACCTCTTTGCAATATCCCTCGATAATAAGTTTCCCACCATTAGGAAGCTTGACGGAGAGCTCAATTTTTTGAAGCATAGGCAACCCGAGTTCTTCCACAAAGCTTATCTTGATAAAATTATAGATGCTTCCCGTGTCGATGAGCGTCCACCCTTGCTTGCCGGAGACTTGGTTACGCACACGAAAAGTCTTCGTCGTGAGCCTCACGAGAAAAGTGCATGAATATATTTAAGCCGAGCAAAATTTTCCTCGCTGATTTCATCTTCGATATCCTCCAAGTCACTAGCTCTAATCGGCATGGTGTAGAAAAGAATGGGCTTGTGAATGTGTCTAGCCGTGAAAATATCGTCGTAATTGAAGCAAAGCCCTTGTTTATGAACATGGTCCCTTCTCTGTGGGTAATTGATACTCGGTATTCCGAGCTAGCTTCATAGTGGATAAAACGGTCCCGGGTTTTTGATACTCCACTACACGTTTGATCTCATCCGACAATCCCGCTTAAAAAAGCCATATTTGAATTAGACGCAGAAGTCTATGACTTTTATTTGCAAGTTGTTCGAAACTCTTACAATAGAGGTCGACTGAGGTGGTTTGACAAAGATTGATGAGCTCCTTAATCAGATTTGACAACTTCGCAAGGCCGAAACGGTCCATAATGTATTCTCACAATTCCTTCCAAGAAAACTGCTTTTTGACAAGATACCGCACATTATCGTACTATTCCCTCTTTGTCTCAATCATAGCCTCACAATCATAGCATCATCCTTGTCAATGTCAATATGTTGATCCTCAAAGTAATACTCACATTTTTTTTAACCACTAAGTAAGGTCTATCCTGGTCTCCCCATCAAAAGTTGGAAACTCTCCTTCGGAAACGTCCATTGTAGAGCACTTGTGAGACTGATCGGTTGGGTGTGAACCCCCACGTACCCGAAATCTGAATAATCACCCCATCCGATGGGCTTTGGCGGCCAATGATCGGGGGTTCTATCTCGCCATGGGCCCCTCGGGCTCTCCTCGCTCGCTGCACCTTGAGGTCTCGGTAGCCCCTCTAAGTGGGCTAGGAATTTTTCAACGGCTCTTAGACCAGAAACACGTCTGGCATCATCAAACCTGACATTGTGGGGCTTGTAGGGTTTCATTGTTGTGGTGCTCTTGTCCGCCGCGATGTTGGGTGGTGTTGCATATTCTGTCGAATTGCCTCCTATTTGCGTCGCCCGTAGGCTGTTTGGGGAGCGAGCTTTAGCTTCCATCTGCCCTTCAAAATCGTGCAGCATCTGCGCCATCAATGATGTTTGATGAGCCTTAAATGCAGCGATCTTAGGGACGATCGCCTCCAATTTTCCAAAGCGCTCACATAGTCGCAATTCTGAGCTGGATAAGCCCTCTCCAAAATCCTCCTTTGTGATGAGTTCTTGATCGGCCAAAGCCGTAATACGTAGGAAATCATTGGCTCTGCCTCTTCCCCATTGTTGATTTCTTAGTCTCTATTGGCTTCGTTACAGTGATTGGTTCTGATACCAAATTGATACAAGCCCAAGTTTAGGATTGTGGGATCGGTTGTGTGCTCCTCGTGGAAGAGGAACGAGCTGTTCTTACCCTCGTCCAACCGTGCCTCTTGGCGTCTTTGTCCTTGTGCAAGACGATTACAGACAGAGAGAAAGAGAAAGAGAGAGGGGAGGGGGGAGAATCTTTCGTTAACCCTATTCCTCAATTAAGGATTAAAATTAAGCTTGAAAGTTAATTATATTATTAATTAAAGGAATATATATAGTCTGATAACAAACGTCCAAAACGGAAATAAATCTAAAACGAAAAGGAAAGTTGACTCAATCGAAATAAAATTTGTAATGGATAAGCCTTGATGATGGCTAATGCAACTTGCATAGCAATTTTATATATTTAGTTTATTATTTAATAAGCTTTGCTACTTTCCAATCACAACACCTGCACAACAAGTAAACTTGACATTAAGTTTATATGAGGTTATAATGATAATTTATGATGTAATTATTGCCTATATACGCAATTCCAATACTTGTAATCAATCGCCCACTTCAAAAGAGAATATCAATCAGATCTCTCTCTAATATTTACTCTTTCTTTCTTATTTCTTCCCTTTTTTGAAGAACCCACAACTCTGTTGTTTGTCTTGTTACTACATATTATATATATATATATAAATATAATCACATACAAGATACAAGTATTTTTTATGAGTGGTGTTTCTGAGAAGTGTCTTGCCACTAGTGTTTTCGTTCGACACCTTTTTGTGTGTTAGTTTTACTGTGTGTTAGTTTTACTGTGTTTCGGTAGTGATCCGAGTTCAGAACCAACATTTGGTATCTGAGCGGGGTTGTGAGTATTGTTTCCGTGTCTCTTAAAATTCTTAGTATGCTTTGTGGTTGCGGTTTTGACTGATCTTCCAAATCATAAATAATTTTTTGAGATTTTTAGTGTGTGATTTTTCTTTGTGTCGTGAGTAGTCTGTGACTCTGCAAACTTTGCGTCGGAAACTAGCTTGTCTGGTTTTACCGAGGTATATAGTCAACACGATGAGTGATCTCCAAGTCGTCGGAGGAATCAAGAAACTCAACACTAACAACTACGACACGTGGGAAAGATGACTGATGTCCTATTTGTAAGGACACGACTTTTGGGAGATCGTTGGCGAAAGTAAAAATACGCCACCGGAGGAAGATGCTAGCGACATCTTGTGCAAATGGAGAATCAAATCAGGCAAAGCGATGTTTGCCCTGAAGACCACCATTGAATAAGAGATATTGAAGCACATTCGGGACGACAAGACGCATAAATAAGCATGAGAAACATTCACGACACTTTTCTCAAAGAATAATGATGCGAGGCTACAACTCTTAGAGAACGAGGTACTATCAATCTTACAACGCGAATTGATGATTTCTCACTATTTCCATAAGGTCAAGTTTATATATCGTGAGATCAGCGAACTAGATCTGAAGTCCATCATCAGAGAGGCTCGTATGAAGAGGATCATAATCCACGGGTTGAGACCGGAGTATCAAAGCTTCATGATTTCTATACAAGGATGGCCTGTTCAACCATCACTTATAGAGTTCAAGAATTTTCTAGCAAACCAAGAAGTGATGGCTTAGAAAATGGGAGGCGTCACGCTAAATAATGAAGAGGAGAAGCGCCCCCTGCTTACACATGAATAATGGGTGGCCAAGTAGAAGAAGAATCATAGAGGCCGCGTTTGAGGGCGAGGTTGTGACATGCAAGGTTGCGACAGTAGTTCACCTCGCCAGAAAGACACTACAAACCGTAGTAGCAAGAGCACGGTCAAGTGCTACAATTGTCTCAAGCTCGGACACTACGCATCGGAGTGCAGAAGCAAGAAGCATGTCGAGGAAGCGAATCTGACCAGATTCCACGAAGACAAGCCCATGCTGATGTTTGCCCAGCAGGAGAAGAATGTTGAAGTGCGGAGAGACGATGAGATGAGCCATATAAGCGAAAGAGACACCAAGGCCGGACGAGAACTGGTCAGAGAGAAGACCGACCTAGAGAAGCCAGTCGATGTGAAGTCGAGCCCGGAGCCCGAGCTGGGGATGGCCGAGAAGAGACCCAACCTAGAGAAGATGACCAACAAGACGTTCATGCTTATCGAGGACAAGGTTATTGCAAACCTCCTCGTAAAATGAGAGAAGAATTTCTATACCGACGTCTGGTATTTAGACAATGGTGCGAGTAACTACATGACGGGAGATCGAGCTAAGTTTGACGAGCTTGATGAGAAGATCACATGGATCGTGATGTTTAGCGATAAATCGATCGTTGAAATCAGAGGCAAATGGCCCATCTTGTTCTAGTGCAAGAGCGCGGACCAATGCTTGTTGACTCAGGTGTACTACATCCCGAAGTTAAAGAGTAACATCATCAGCTTCGGTCAGATGACGGAGGTCGGCAATACAGTGGTGATAGCACACTAGTATTTGAAGATGTAGAACCAGAGTGGCGCCCTATAGATTAAGGTGAAGAGAACGCCGAACAAGTTGTACAAGATACTCCTAGAGACGGGCCAGTCCTGCTTAATGGTGTCCCTAGAAAAATCAGCATTGTTGTGGTACGCACGACTTGGGCACGTAAACTTCTGCGCTGAAGATGACTGGAGAAAAGAAGATGGCCTTTGGGTAGCCAAAGATTGAACACCCCGATCAGCTGTGTGAATGTTGCATGGTCGCGAAACAAGAAAGAGTGCCATTTCCGATCAAGGCCAAGTTTCAAGCAGAGCGACCCTCCAACTAGTGCACGCTGATCTCTGTGGTCCAATTACCTCGGTCACCCTAGCCGGCAACAAGTACTTATTTTAGCTTGTTGATGATTAAACTCATTGCATGTGGGTTTATACGCAAAAAGAGACGAGTGGAGCCCTTGAAGTCTTCAAGAAGTTCAAGAGGCTTGTGGAGAACCGGTCAGGACACAGGTTTAAGACCTTGAGAATTGACCGAGGTGGAAAGTTCACGTCCCAGCAAAACGGTGTCGTGGATAGAAGGAGTCGAACGCCACCTTACTGCACCGTACACGCCCCAGTAAAACGGTGTCGTGGAGAGAAGAAATCAGACTATGATGGAGTTTGATGAAGAGCATGCAAGTCCCGCGCGAGGTTATGGGGAGAAGCAGTAAGACACGCGGTCTACTTGCTGAACCGTCTACCGACTAATACGCTAGACGAGCGCACCCCTTACCAAGCATGGAAAAGGAAGAAACCTCATCTAGAGCATTTGAAGGTGTTTAGGTGCACCGCACATGTGAAGACTATGGGACCACACCTCAAGAAGCTCGATAATCGGAGTCAACCGATGATGTACCTTGGCGCCGAAGAAGGGAGCAACGCACACAAGTGTTATGACCCTGGCGCGGCAAAGTGCATGTAAGAAGAGACGCTGTGTTCGAAGAAGCGAAGAAGTAGGACTGGCAAAACGAGAACAGAGAGTCGAACAAAATTCACTGGAGTTCATCCTCGAAGAGGAAGATGCGCTCGATCAAGACGAGGGAGAGAGTCTTAGCTAGGGAAAATCTACGCCTAGCTTGACGGAAACAAGTTCACCTGGAACCAGCATAATTGGAACAAACTCCCCACTAGAGCTAGTTTAGTAGGAATAAGCTCGGAAGACTCATCGATCAGAGACGGATCGAGAGGGTTCCGTTCACTGTCCGATGTCTACGGAGAAACGCAACAGCTCAAATTGAGGCCAGAGGAGCTCCTTCTGGTTAGTGAAGAGGAACCAACCAACTACTGCGAGGCGGGCACCGAGAAATAATGGCAGGAAGCAATGAAGAGAGAGCTAGAGTCCATTGGGAAAAATCAGACGTGGGAGCTAGTCGACCTTCCAAAAGGCCAGAAGTCCATTGGTGTACAGCGGTTCTACAAACTCGAGAAGGACTCAGAAGGGAAGGTCCTCAAACACTGGCCGCAAAGGGCTACATAAAAAAGCAGGGAGTAGACTCTGAAGAGATATTTGCTCCAGTGGAAAGACTTGACACAGTCAGGCTAATCCTAGCCCTCGCAGCACATCGAAGCTAGAAGATCCATCACCTAGACGTAAAATCGGCATTCCTGAATAATGAATTGGAAGAAGAAGTCTACGTTTCTCGGCCGGAAGGCTTCGTCGACAAGACCGCATAGCACAAGTGTACAAATTATCAAAGGCTATTTATGGGCTAAGACAAGCACCACGTGCATGGAACATTCGATTCGATAGGAGTATGAAGAATCTTGGTTTTTCAAGAAGTGCTCCCACGAGCAAGCTGTCTACACGAGGAGCTCAGGAGAGGAGGCCTTCATTGTCAGTGTGTATGTCGATGACCTGATTGTGACTGGATCCAGTACAAGAGGCATTGATGGATTCACGGAGCAATGATAGAGGAGTTAGAGATGAGTAACCTCGGACTACTCTCATACTAACTTGGCAGCGAAGTCGATCACAAGAAATATTGTATCATGCTGAAGAAGTCATCTTACATTACGAAAATTCTGAAGCAGTTCAAGATGGAGGACTGCAACCCGAGCAAATATCCGATGGAACCAAAGTTACGGCTCGGGAAAGATGCTGAATGAACACCAGTGGATCACACTGACTAAAGGCGTGTCATCAGATGTCTCAAGTACTTAACCCACATCTAACGTGACATCTCAGATCCAGTTGTCATGGTAAGTCGTCACATGAAGAAGCCTACTAGTGTACACCAGCATGCTGCAGCACATCATTCGTTACGTGAAGGAAAAAATGAGTTACGAGATGCAGTACGGACGAGGAAATGGAGCTGAAGAACTGGTCAGTTATACCGACATTGACCTAGCCGGTGATGTCGATGACAAAAAGAGTACCAGAGGGATGGTGTTATATCTCAACGGGAACCTGATCACTTGGGAAATCCAGAAGCAAAGAAATGTGACCCTCTCCTCTTGTGAAGCCGAGTTCATGCCAGCGACCGCAACATCGTGCCAAGCGCTGTGGCTGAGAAACTTATTTAATGAAGTCACCGAAGCCGAGCAAAAGCCGATAACTCTATACATAGACAACAAGTCCGCAATCGCACCGATGAAAAACCCGGTGTTTCATTGACGCAACAAGCACATCGACACTCACTTTAATTTCATTTGTGAGTGTGTGGAAAAGCGTGAGATCATAGTGGAATTTTTCACCACAAAAGAGCAATGTGCGGACATACCGACCAAAATCCTAGCAAGAGTGAAGTTTGTAGAGATGCGAGAACTGCTTTACGTGAAGAACATCGAGCCAAGTTAAGTTTACAGGGGAGAGAATGTGAACGTTAACTTTCACAATTGGCTCCACACTTGCTCAACAAGTTTATTTTTTATTAGTTTTATTATACGACATGCATGCTAGCTTTTTACTTGTCTAGTAAGTATATTTGCTTGGCAGAGAAGAGAAGTAACTCCTCAAAATATGTCTTCTATATGAAGCACCAATAATCACTTATATTTGTATATCACTCACTTTTGTAATTATTCGATATTAATCAAAGAAAGTTTTCTCTACAGCCTCCATTAGCCTTCTTCTTCTTTATTGTATCCTCCATATCCATTGAGTGTGACCACTAAACAGAGACTGCATTGCTTTTATTGAGTGAGCGGTGGTTTCGGAAACCTATAGAAATGACTGTAGTGTCTTTTCGATAAAACTTTTTTTGAGCTATAACTTGACTCTATAATAACCATAAAAGCCCTCTTTTAATCTTAGCATATGTTGGGGATTTCACCCAGCAACCCGATACGAATATCGATTATCACGAACAAATGCGGAATAACACGATTGAATTGGACGACAAAGACTAACGCTTCCTTGATCACGATGATGTTTGAATTACACAACCGGTTACAAAAGATTCGATCTTCTCCAGAAGATGATCTTCCCGTTGAATTCAAACTCACAGCTCCTTTCACAGCTCCCTCCGATGACTCCACCTTACGCTATACGATGTCGAGATGACCTTCATCTTCCAGCGCTCTTCACGGTGATCGGAGATGAACCAGACCCAGAGAACGCCGGCGATCAGAACCCCGGTGCGAACGAACCCCTTTGACGCCGCGAAGAAGCTCCGACAGATCCCCAGAGTGTGCTCCTCTGTCTGTCGTTCCCGAGCCTTCCCTCTCCGTACTCCGTCGTCACCTTCGTCGTCGTATCCACCGTCTGACTCGCCTGAGAAGCTCTGTCTCTCAAGAACTCTCTCTTCTTGATTCTCTCTCTCTTTGCTGTATGATCTGGTTAATTCTAACCGCTGTATGAGCTTTGCTTATATAGCCGTTGGCTCATCCTTATCGTCCCCGGATGGTGACTGAATGTCATCGCCCGATAGGCTCCTTATCTTTAAGTGACTGTGACACACATGATCTTGTGTCACCGATGGGTGATCAACAATCTCCACCTTGTGTCATCGTCGCTTATTGATAATTCGCCCCTGTCCTCGAGCTTAGGTGCTCGATCCACCCTTATCCTTCGGCTCTGGTTGGGTATCACCAACCCCGAGCTGAACCATCGAAAGTAGCACCCTTATCGATGTATGCTTTACCACTGGCGAGAAGACTTCATTGAAGTCTATACCTTCTCGCTGTGTGAATCCCTTCGCCACCAACCTGGCTTTGAACCTCGCCGGCTCGCCTCCTGGTGCACTTGGCTTCACCTTGTATAGCCACCGACAGCCGATAATCTTGCAGTTCTTCGGCTTCGGAACAAGGACCCAAGTATTGTTCTGGTGAAGAGAGTTCATCTCTTCGTCCATTGCCGCTCGCCATTTCTTCTCGTCGCTGGACCTGATGGCTTCACTGAACGAGCGAGGCTCGTTGTCGATTTCAACACCTGCAGTGTTGAAAGCATAAGCCACCATCTCAGCGTGGGCGTATCTTATCGGCTTCCTGATAGCCCGTCGGGGCCTATCCCGAGAAAGTAGGTATCCCTCGTCGGGATTCTCCTCTTCGGCTCCTAGAGCCTCTTCCTCGCTGTCCTCATCGCTGTTCGATGAGACCTGCTCCCGATGATCTTGTCGGCTGGATTCTACTCGATCTCTTCTTATCGGGCTTCCTTTACTACCGCTCGACGAAGCTTCATCGCAGGATTCTCGTCGCGATAGTTCCTCATCGCGGAATTCTCGTCGCGATAGCTCTTCTCGCATACCTTGTCGGGTATGCTCATCGGGAATTCCTTGTCGCAAATTCTCTTCGCGATCACCTCTTCGGCCATTTTCCTCTGGGTTTCCGATAAGAGCTCCTCGGGTAAAATACTCCCGATGAGCCTCTTTTCGTCCTGGCTCATCGCAAAGCTCCACCTCAAGCTGAAATCCGTCTCCTTCGTAGAGATCTTCAGGGCTTGTCAAGGTTGCCTTGCCTTCCAAGAAACTTTCTTCATTGAAAGTGACGTCTCGACTGATGATGCACTTTCGTGACTCCGAACACCAAATCCGGTACCCTTTAACTCCGTCGGGGTGCCCCATGAACAGTCCTTTCTTGGCCCTCGGTACAAGTTTACCATCGTTTACATGATAGTAAGCTGCACAGCCAAAGACTTTGAGTTTAGAGTAGTCGGTGTGCTCTGGTCGATTTGTCCATCGCTTCTGAGGAACTTCAAAGTCTATCGCAGACGATGGCAACCTATTGATCAGATAGGCCGCTGTATGGACAGCTTCTCCCCAGAACCGCGATGACAAATTTTCCCTTGAGAGCATACACCTTACTCGTTCCATGATGGTTCGGTTCATCCTTTCAGCGAGGCCGTTCTGTTGAGGCGTGTGCCTCACAGTCTTGGATCGTCGGATGCCTGCCTTCCGGCAGTGATCGTTGAACTCCTCGGACAGATACTCCAATCCATTGTCCGTGCGGAGATGCAAGAGCCTCTTCCCGCACTGATTCTCAACAAGTGCGCGCCAGTTGACAAAGGCTTCGAAGGCCTTGTCCTTTGATTTGATCATATAAACCCAGAGCTTCCTCGAGTAGTCGTCGATGAAGGAGATAAAGTATCTGTTTCCTCCATGCGAATCTACTCGTGCCGGTCCCCACAAGTCAGAGTGAACATAGTCAAGAACTGACTTGCTCGTGTGAGACCCCTTGCCGAATTTCACCCGATGCTGCTTCCCAAACACACAGTGTTCGCAGAAGTCGAGCTTCTCCACCTTATCGTTCCCGAAGCAGCCTCCTCGCTTGAGTATATCAAGCCCCTTCTCGCTGACATGCCTCAGTCTATCGTGCCATAGAGTGGTTTTCGACACTGTCGCTGAGATATTTGCTGCTTCCCCGATGGCAGTCTCACCCTCCAGGATGTATATGCCATTGTACCGATAAGCCCTCATGAATGTCATCGTACCCTTTGTGACTTTTAGGCCACCCTTGCATGACTTCCATGAGTATCCCTGCTCTTCAAGGACACCCAAAGAAATAAGATTTCGTTTGAGTCCAGAGACATACCTTACTTGGTTCAGGGTTCTCCGTGTGCCATCCTTGAGTCTTAATGATATCGACCCAATACCCTCGACAGCGCACATCTCCTCGGTGCCCGTCGATACTGGCATGACCTCCTCGTCGGCCTTCATCCCCTCGAACCAACTCTGCTCGTGACTCATGTGGTACGAGCATCCCGAATCCAGTATCCACGCTGTTCGCATGCTGGTCGGCATCATCGCGAGGACCTCAGCGCTGTCGTACCCTCCCGATACCTGGGAAGCGTTCGCTGGACCGTCGTCGCTATTCCTTCTGAACGGCTTACCCGTTCTCTTCTCGGGACAATCTCTCTTGAAATGTCCTTCCTTGTTACAGTTGTAACACTTGTCGCTCCTCGGCCTCGATGAAGATCGCCTCGGTGAGCCTTTCCTGAACTTCTCTCGCTTAGCTGGTCTTTCACGGTTAACGACGAGGCTCTCCGCTCCACCTGCTCTTCCATCGAACTTGCCTTCCTGCTTGCGCTGAACCTCCTTGGCTAGCACGGCCGTCTTGACATCGTCGACGGTGAGGGTCTCCCTGCCACTAAATAGCAGAATGTCCTGGATCCTGTCGTACATCCCCGATACCGAATTCAGTAGGAGGAGTGCTTGATCCTTTGACGGGACTTCCACATTTATCGTCTTCAGATCTGTGATGATCTTCTTGAATTCGATAAAGTGTTGCTTCAGCGATGATCCCGGAGCCATCTTGAGGGTATACATCCGTTGTTTGAGAAACAACTCGTTAGCCCAGGACTTCTTGTTGTACGTCTCATCGAGACGCTTCCAGATTCCTGCAGCTGTCGTCTCGTCTTGGATGTCTCTGATGACATCATCGCTGAGAGCGAGAATAATGGTGCTTCTCGCCCTCGTCATGATGTCTTCCTTGTCCTCCTCACTCAGCTTCTCCGAGAATGCCTCATCGCCCTTGAGCGCCTTGTCGAGGCGCATCTGGCACAGCTGTGCGTGCATCTTGATCTTCCAGATGTTGAAGTCACCATCGCCGGTGAACTTCGCGATATCTGTCTTGTCTGGTTCCATGATTCCTTATCGCGTCTGGCAGGAGTGACTCTGACAATCTTCGTCAAGATTCAGAATCTTGAACTCCTTTACTTTCTTGTTCGGTTCTTGAACTCGGATCTTGATTCTCCGATGAACCCTTCCTTGATTCACCGAGAGAAGGAGCTCTGATACCACTTGTTGGGGATTTCACCCAGCAACCCGATACGAATATCGATTACCACGAACAAATGCGGAATAACACGATTGAATTGGACGACAAAGACTAACGCTTCCTTGATCACGATGATGTTTGAATTACACAACCGGTTACAAAAGATTCGATCTTCTCCAGAAGATGATCTTCCCGTTGAATTCAAACTCACAGCTCCTTTCACAGCTCCCTCCGATGACTCCACCTTACGCTATACGATATCGAGATGACCTTCGTCTTCCAGCGCTCTTCACGGTGATCGGAGATGAACCAGACCCAGAGAACGCCGGCGATCAGAACCCCGGTGCGAACGAACCCCTTTGACGCCGCGAAGAAGCTCCGACAGATCCCCAGAGTGTGCTCCTCTGTCTGTCGTTCCCGAGCCTTCCCTCTCCGTACTCCGTCGTCACCTTCGTCGTCGTATCCACCGTCTGACTCGCCTGAGAAGCTCTGTCTCTCAAGAACTCTCTCTTCTTGATTCTCTCTCTCTTTGCTGTATGATCTGGTTACTTCTAACCGCTGTATGAGCTTTGCTTATATAGCCGTTGGCTCATCCTTATCGTCCCCGGATGGTGACTGAATGTCATCGCCCGATAGGCTCCTTATCTTTAAGTGACTGTGACACACATGATCTTGTGTCACCGATGGGTGATCAACAGCATATAGAGTAGGTTTTTTTTATTATTATTATTGTTTTTTTTATCTACAATTAACCAAAAAACATTATTTGAAAAAATGTTGATCTGAACAATTTATTCAAACTTCTATTGGCACATGCACGTGCTTCTGTTTAATTAACTAAAATCCCCGAAAGATTAAAAATAAGGAAATTTCACCTAATACGTTATTATGAAAAGATTCTCGTTATGGGAGATATGTTTGGAGTACAAGTCTAAAGAGAGCTTGTACTTCTGACTCTTTCTAGTCATACATACATGTGTACTTTCATTTGATCATATGTTGTACTGCATAGAAACCAATTAATTAATCGAAAATATAAAGTCCAAAAATTTAATTAAACTCTCGAGAAGTACCAATTTTTAATTAGAGGAACCACAACTTCATGGCACCCAGCAGCAAGCTATTCTTCTGATTCCTTTCATTTGCATGTAAGTATATATTTATATATATATAGCTACATAGTTAAGCCATATATATATATATATATATATATATATATATATATATTCTTCTTGTGGGCAATCATATTGAGCCAAATGAAGAGAGATCATTAAGTTTGAATGTCTCCAAGTTTCACTTCTTTTCATGTTTTGAGCCATGATATTAGTGTTTCACTTAAACTACAACACAAAATGAAGGGGTTGAAACTATTCCCAAGTTTGAAACTGTATTACTATTGCCCAAATTTTGAAAAACATTTCAATTCCCAAATCCCATATTCCGTTAGAAAAAAAATTATATTACGTCGTTAATTTTGTGAAATCTTGGTTGATCACTACGACAACAAGGAGTAAGAAAGAAGAAACCAAAATATATATAACCCAAGATTTTTTTTTTTCATATTTCAATTAATACCCTTTATATATATATATATATATATATATATATATATATGTCTTCTATTTTTTCTTTCTTTCTAATTTCATTGACTTATGGAAATAGTAAATTATATTTTTAGGAAATGATGCGGTTAATATAATTTCAGAGGATAAAAGTCCCCCCAAATGTTCACTCTCTCTTCCTCGCATATCTATTATTGTATATTATAAAACCTAATATAAAAATCTTTAAATAGCATATAGTTGAAGATGGTCGATCTGTATCAAATAAGCACTAGAATTTGACTTGTATATATTTATACATGAGTGGGTTTATCCATTTGCTAAGTCTTATACTTCAGTTTGATCTAATTTCTCTTATATTCGAACTATAATTAAGGATTCAGCTTGATCATGGAAGGTACTATCTTACTGTTCTCTCTTCTTTCTGAGAAATTAACCGATCGGACCAATTTTCATGGATTAACGGTTCGATGATGAGAAATTAAGTATGGTATTTCGCTAATATTTTAGATCAGAACACTGAGAGAACCATGTTTTTCTTTCACGAAATTAGGTTAGGATTATATGCAAGTACGTTTGCTTTATTGTGTTTGTATTGGCAGTCGAAAGATTGAAGTTAATATATCATGAAAAAAAATTAGGGTTACTATACCACCTAAAAACCAAATAGCGACCATAAGAAGAATAAGGCGTGACTTCTTATAACTCTTATGAACCCCATGTCTTTTTTATATAGGATTTCTTACGTGCTTCTTCGAGATGGTGACTCTTTTTGGTTCACTCAAGGCATAACCCATTACTTTTAGACCAACCCTGTGTTCGTTTGAGTTTAATTGACTGTAATTTTCGGTTAAGTATCATGGAGTTCTATTTTAAAACCATCTGACGATAAGAAATGTAACCCATATATGCCCTAGTTATATACAAAATTAAATTTCCATGTTCTTTCTATGATGCTTAATTACAAGGGTATGACCGCCTTTGGTTTTCGATTTATGATTTCTTGGCTATTTTGTGCAAGAATTCGGTATCTCTATCGCCATATATATAACCGATTGATTGAAACGTGCTTAAATGTGTAGTACTTTAAACTCTAAATCCTAATTGATCATGTTCATAAACTATCGCCGCTTATAAATCGTTTTTCACATTTCTTCTTTTTCACCTGAAATTTTTGGAGGAATATATGTTCACATATATATATATATATATGTATATATACACATAAATATATTGAATCTTTTGACATCTAATTTATATATGTACACATGTTTACCGTTTTTATTTAGATTAATTTGCCTAACATAAGTCTATATATATATACCTCACAGATTGTCTAGAAGCTTTTGAAGATGTGTGGCCTCTTGGAGATAATTGGAGGACATCACCACTGGGGAAAATTTTGAATATAAATCAAAGTCTAGGGTTTGGTTTTAGTCCTAATTACCTTGAAGAAGGAGTTCCATTATTTGAAGAGATATCTAGCATTGAAGACAATGGGTTCTCTATCGATGATCAAGTTTTTCAAAGTAGCAATTGTTCGACCCTTCTTGATGCAAATGGTCCAAATAGAGCTGAAGAAGAGTGTGGTAATGTGTTGCTCAACAATAGTTGTTCTCCTAGGGTTGACTCAAGCGTTGTTGAAAAGCACGTAAGAGAAAGACCGGCCGGTGAAACCGTGGAAAACAAATCAAATCGAAACAGGCATCATTCTAAGACGAAGGAGATAAGTTTGGAGATCCCGAATCTCGCAAACATAAGGCAAAAAGTACAGGTTGATGAATTCGTTGGGGAAGACTCTCATGCAAAGAAACGGGACCATAACGCGAAGGAGAGACTTCGGAGAATGAAGATCCATTCGACTTATGTTACCCTTGGCTCACTGCTTCCCGTTTCAAGAATATCCAAGGTCATGATATATGATCCCTACTAATTACTATATAGGTTTATATATGACGTTAACGAATTAATTAGCAGTTTTTTTTTTCTTTTCTTGATATGCATTTAGGGTTCAATTGTATTTAGTAGTTAATAAACCAATCAATTAGGACTAGTACCTTTTTCCTTACATAAATCAACTTCATTGATATACGATTAGCTTATAATTAGTGAGACACGTCAAATGTTCGGAAAATGTATTATCAATCTGTATGCATTGCATGATAATTAAGGGACTAAGTTCAGGACTTGTAAGTTAATGCAAGGTATCTTTAAAAATATTTAAATATGCAAATAATAGTATATATTCTAGAGATAAATAATTTATCAACTTTATATCTAAAGCAATAATAATAGTGAATCCATATACGCATCAATATATGAATAGTACTCCCTTTATCTCAATTTTAATTTATTTCAAAAGGGATATATCAACTTTCATGATACTAGTTGGCTAAACCTATGTAGCATATATATGATAATAAGTTTATTAATTAGAGAGTACATTACTAAAGTGAAACGATCATTACATAGCTCTAATTAGAGGGTAGATTATCACTTATTTAATTTTTAGCCAAAATAGCTACAAAGTTGTTTTATTTAGCCTTATTTACTCCAATTACTCTATTTTAACTAACATAAATTATTTTAATATTTTCAATTTATGCTAACTGTGCGTGAGCTGAAATGATGTATTCTCTCTTTTCCAAAATATAATTATAAGAAAGTATGAAGAAAATAATAATAACTGGCCATGAAAGACTCAAGAATAATTAGTTTATCATTTGACAAAACACCAAATAGCTAAAAGGTAGTTAGTCCAAAGGAGTCATGAAAACCCAAATAAGTTTCATACTATGAGGGCCGGCCCTGAGTTGTTCATGTTTTGTCGGTGCCCTAGGCTAAGTTTTAGGGACCCTTAAAGTATTTAAAAATAAAATTTTCACGTTTATCTAATTATAAAATAATTGTATATATATATAAAATTGGGGCCCTTAAATTAGGTGGCCGGAGGTGCCGGTACTCGGTCTTTCATACTACTAAGTATTATATATAGCTGATTGAATATAGAGTATTTAGGGAGATGCTCTAATATTAAGTAAAGTTTATAACATAATCTAACATGATTTCTTTGATTGAATTTAACAGAAGAGATGGACTGCTCCAGTGATAATAGACAAAGTTCTTGAGTACATTCCAGTGTTAGAGAGTGAAATAGAGCAACTAACTCACAAGAAGCAAGGCATGGTCTCAGCTCTTGATGAGAGCAAGCAGTTGCTACTGGTCGCCAAGCAGAAGTCAAAAACCTCCAATGATCTGACTGTTTCAGTGAATGAAGTTAGACAAGGTGAGATGATCCTCCAGATATGCAGAAAACGAGATGATCAAGACATCAATGGCTTCTCAAAGTTGCTTCAGGAAATCGAAGACGAAAGCATCCGCGTCGTCAGTGCTTCGAGCCTTCGTGTTTGTGACGAAAGAGAATGCTTCAATATTCACATTCAGGTTTGGACACCAATCTTTACCACAGTACTTTGGTGATGAAAAGTTGTGAAGCTAAAAATTATTAATCAAGCAATAAAACAGACAACAGTCATATAGTATTCTTAGATATAAAGTTATATATAAAAATACATAAAAAACTCTTCGATACATTATAATAACTATATTATAGAAATATTGTAGGTTAAGTTTGCATGACCTAACTAATAAAAGTTATATCTATACCACAAATTCTATTTATGACATATCACTTCTATATTACTAATATAATATGTATTTGGATATCTATATCTTTTGGACGCAGATGGACGATATTTCAAGCTTTGTTAAAGGATGTGACTCCATAAAAGATCAATTTATATCATGGCTGAGTTAATTCATCCGTTTGGATCGGCTTAATTAGTCTTGGAATAAACATCTCAAGAAGATTCTTGTAACTAGAGAACTTGTGCAATTCTTATTTAGTATGCATATAGTGTTAATGCACGAAAATGGATTAACATAGAACCCGGTCTGCGGTTCGAACCCCGAGCCTGAACCAGTGGTCGAGTGTGTGGTCAACGGTGGAGTCAACGGAGTTGACTAGGTCTTGGAGCATTTTACTTCTTCGTTGATTAGGCCTGAGCTAAGGCGTCGTCCTTGGCGAATTACAAGTTGTTTAATAAAGAGTAGTTTCAATGAAAGCTTTTTCGCTAGGTGTGGCATGCGTGAGGAGAGTTTCTACCTCATACAGCTCGGCTTTTGAACTAAAGATAGCTCGTATTAAGCGGTCCATGATCCATGATCTTTGGTCCCCTGGAAAAACAGGTATGATCTCGTTTTCCTTTGCCACTTCAGTATTCGTTTTAGCATCTTCCGGCCTTTTGAAAAATCCACTGCCAGGTAAAGAGTTGGTAGCGAGGGTCTTCCATCCATAGTTCATGGGGACCCTTGTGACTCCTCCCTCAGCAACTCCTACAGGTTAAGCTAATTGAATTGGGTCTTTGTTTGGAAATAGTCATTGATACATTGGCGGTCGTTGCTCTGTGGTGATACAGACTTGACCCGCTCACTTAGGGATCCCACCTTATTCTCCAACCCGGTGGCTAGGTCATCAATAGGGAATGTGTGAATGTGTATGTTTCAAATAAAGCAAGTTTCCTTTTAAGTAACGGAGGTCTAAGCCTTATTTATAGAAAACATATGAGCTTTATTCACGGATTTGAATCCATTTATGAATTAAATGAACTATTTAGCCCATTTAATGCCATAAAATGGGGCCAATTCCTAGGTGGAGGGGAGTTTAGCGGGCTCTCTTTCCCACTGGGTGTTGACTCGGGCTTTTTGGCTCCGTTTTAGTTCGAAGGAGCGTTGACTTAATCAACGGGCCTTGAGTTTTACCTCGAGGCCCCATATTTTAAATAATATAATAATCACGCATAACAGTTACGTACCCTGAATGTACAAATTAGTGTTTCAAGTGTTTGCAGAGTAAGCGTTCGTACTAGTTCTTTTGGTTTTGATTCTACAGTGTTGTGCTTCCGAGATCTCCAAACTCGTTTTCAATTTGGTATCATGTTTGGCATTTATAAGATGAGAACTAGTGTTGGTGAACTGATTTCGCCATTTGATAAAGGAAAAAAAAAATCAAATAAGTCGTTTGAATCATAAAGCTTATAAAATCCCAATGGGTCTGAATATAAAGCCAATATGGCTAGGAGTCATCAATAGTTTTGAATATTTGCATAATTAAAACCCAATTAATCGCGACAAAAGAAGAGATTTATTAATTGGAATTAGTTACACCCTTAAAAATTGAATCATAAGCATTGTACATCACTTGTATGGGCCTCTCTTAAAGAAAATAAGAGCTCAATTTTCACCGAGATTGAGACTCTTCAGCTCCTCGAACTAAACACATAAATTCAAAACTAACGTGATTTTTATAAGGCTATAAATAGAAGCTCGGATAACAAAGGATATCCGTAATCACATAGCCCTCTGTACTTTTTTCTTTCTTTCTTTTCTCGATTGTACATGCTGAGATTAATAAAACGCAAGAGACATGATCGTTAGCAAATTAGGTGTGAATCTCTTACTTTAATATCAAAAAGAGTAATTTCTACATGTCATCTGTAAGCGTTCATCTATCTGACTCACGAATTTACTTTTTAAGTGTTGGGAACATTGTGGTTTTTAACCAAATCTTAATATATGACAGGCATTTTATCAACTAACTCACTTAGATATATACACCTTGCTCACTATTATTCTACTGATAAAAAGGTAATAAGTTGGTTCACATATATAAATAACTTTTTCCAAAGAATATCTAGTCGATTCAGGTAAGAGATATAGTGAATAATTAAAAATAAAAATAAAAAACCTCTATAAATCATGGTTTTAAATGCTCCGGCATACTTTTAGTATGCCATCAATATGTTTGACGTGAAAAATAACTGCAGCAGTCATAGATTCACGATTGGTGTAATTTTGATTTTAATTTACTTAAGAGTTTGGGTGTTTCCGTTAAAACTTAATCACGCAAATGAAAATGGATTTAAAAAGAGTAAGATGCTCGAGAATTTTGCTGTGAGTGTATGGTATTTCTTGTCAAGGATTTTGCTCCATTTTTACTTCTTTGAGCTCACTATATATAGCTTCATAATCAAGATCCGACCTCATAAACGGTCGGTTACAATTTGCGCTTGATTCCCTCATTATTGTCTTAATTACATAGTTTTAATTACTAGCAATTACGCTTCTAACTGCCATCGCTAATCCCGAGACGCCGCTCTCGCTGGGCTGATTGCTCCTCGTTATTTTTGTCCTCGTCGTTTTTTCGTTGGTCTTGTTGCAATAATGGTCTTCATCGCTAAGCTCCTTGCCTTCGCTCTTTCTTGGTTCGCCCTTCCTATCAATGAAGTATCATCAATGAGGCTTCATCGACGAGGCTTTTCCGATTGGCGCATCCTCATCGATGGTCTTCATTATTCTTCCTCGTAATCATATTCGTCACTTGTCTTCGATATTGGTCGATAGGCCTCTTACCGCTCTCCCTTTAACTGTTTACTGCTTCCTGGGTTGACCTTCTTTGACTCTGCTAATGGTCCTTTATTTTGGCACTGGGATTCTTTGATCAAAGCCCATTTCATAAACAACGGAGATATATTTTTTAATTTCAATGTAAATTGACATGGATGAAATCATTCTTCAACATAGTATGCCCGTTTTTTGAGAGTTGGGGCATGTCTTCGGCCAGTGGCATGTCCGTGAACAACTATAACCTATTAATATAATGTCTTATTTTAATTATAGCTCTATATTTATATTTTCTATACGTTACAAGTATAACTCTTATTTTTATATAAATACAACTACAACCTATCAATTTAATGTCTTATTATTAATAAGATTTTTTATAATTATGTAAATTTTATGGTGTGAAAAAAATAATTTTGAGCCTATATAAAATACATGCCTACATACTCAAAATTATTTTCAAAATATCCGTCAATATTTCGATTGGCATGCGGTATGCCCGTGAAATTTATGCGGTATTTGCGGCATGCCCTTTTTCTCTATTTACCCGTCAGCATGCGGCATACCTGTAAATGAAGAGTGCGAAACGACATTGATATTTAGAATGTCCTTGCATGCAACAAGAAATAAGGGTATCGGAGAATGAAATTCTAGTCTCTAATACCTTAAAATCAGTCACGAATTTGTATCGGAGACTGATTCCCAGTCACTACGCTCAGTTATAACTGCTTTGTCCTTAATAGTTGTATTGGTAATCAATATCCGAAAATAAAAGTTCCCCTATTATTTTAACATTATTAAAATACGATCTATGGTATTTATATAACAAATTAATCTCCTTAGTCCGTAGATTTAAAAAAAAACAGTGAAAAAAACACAAAATGAAGTCACCAAAGTACCACGTATATTGTTGACGTGCATAATCACGGTCTAAATGTCGTGATATCTAATCATGTATGAACTTGAATGTGTGAATGACGATAACTTAAAATAGAGTCTTTGATTTTGTATGTAACGATTACAAAGAGGTTCTAAATGTCTCAATGGATGGATCTCTATATACAATATATCTTCTATATATAGCGTACGTTCTATTTCGTGCCCTCCCCCTTCCTCGCTCACAACGGCTAGTCGAGTTGAATTCATCCTTTTGTTAGGCTGCCAACACATGTAAAGGTGCTCTCGTGTTATTTTGGAGATGAATCCTTCTTTGATGACACGTCTTTCATTGAGTTGGTCATTGTGGAGCTTCGTGGGATTATTCTTCGGGATGGCTCGGTCTTTGGAGAATGGATTTGGAAGAGGCTCTTTGATGGGCCGTGGTGGATCACTCGTTGGGCTTGGTCGGGTTGGGCCCAAGTTCCCATGGAAATTGAATTATACCATGTCGTTTTATCCTGTGAGCATAGTTTCTATCTTTTATGTCGTTTTTTTTAGGGACAAAGTCCAACATTATCAGTGAGCCCCTCCAGTGCATCAAGCATAGCATGGTTGGTGGACTTCATACCATTTCCATGATGGGGGACTTGCTCGATACTTTCACGTTGGCTGGAAGTTTTTCTACGTGAATTTTCTTTTGAATCTAGCTTGAGAAGGTAAATAGGTTTATTATACTTTTGCAGTTGAAAATTTTTCTAAGCAATTCTTTTTGGCGCGATATCCCATTTTGCGGAGTGCATAAACATTTTGAATTTTTCCGCTTTGAACCAATTCGGTTCATGGGGATTTCGGTTATGCATGTGATGCATACGTGGCAAACTCTGGTTGGTTTGGCGTGTATCCCTCAGCCTTCGATCCCCCACGGTGAATTCTAAACCAATCATGACTTTGATTTGACAACGGTTAGAGGCGTCGAAATTCCTTGACTGACACGCATTTTGGAGGTGATGGTGGTTAAATTAAACCTGTTTGCTTTTCATGATGACATTAGTGTGGCAGTTCATCGGAGATCGTGGTGAGGAAAGTCGAAAGGCAGTTGCAGAGGTGGGTTTATAAATTTCCCAACGTACACATTCGCCATAATTTCTTTTGTATGCTCCTCTCTCTATCACTCCTTTCTTTTCAGAAATGTCGGGATCTGGTTCGACGAGCGACTGGGTTCAGGCAGACTGCTCCCACTCGGTGATCACTCTTGCGTATCTTAGAGATATGCAGAGTCTGTACAACATTCCCGAGTTTATCGAGACTAAAGCTTCGGGCCCGAGGGATCATGCCTTCGATGAGAGAATAGGATGGTCTAGTGCATACGAAGCCTTTTTGGAAGCTGGAATCGAGCTTCTCCTGCCCGACGTGATTGTTCAGCTTCTCCAGTACCTAGGCTTGGCTTCGGGGCAGCTGGTTCCAAATGCTTATCGAAACCTAGTGGCCCTGGGAGTTTTGGACAGGGAGAACAGGATGGTTCTCATGGCGGAGGACTTGGTTCGCCTCTATTGCCCGAGAGGGGCCGAGAAATCCTTCGGAAGGTATTACCTTAAATGGGTGGCTAGGGAAGGTCCTCAATGGGACTCCCGACATGTTTGGAGGCTGGACGGATAGATTCTTCTTCTTCCGTGACACCCGCTATGGGGCGTTCAGCCCCTCGAGATGGAGTTCTGGCCCTGGTGGGTCCTGTGGGCATGCCTTTTGATTTGTTTCTATTATTGTAGTTTTATTGCTTTCTTGGTCTAACCTTGTTATCTCTTGTGCATACAGGGACCAAGTTGGTGGTGCCATAGGCGGCCTCGAGGTTTCGAGGTCTCAAGAAGACGTTGATCCCAAAAAGAGGTGTTGACTGGGGTGACTTCCTGATAGGATCCGAAATTCTGGGTATTGCAGGTTCCGGAGTGATAGTGGGCAAGTGAACTCGGTCGCTCCTTTGTCGGTTGATGGTACTCCTTATATCCCGTGGCCATTTTTCATTGATTTGTTTGAAATAAATTTTCACCTCGTTTTATGCCGTGCAACTCCCGAGGAGTCCATGAAGTCCTGTAGCAGTCAGCGTTCGTCTCCCGGTCGTCGCGAGGATCCTCCTACCTACATTCACCACGCTTCATCGTGAAGAGATGAGACCCCCGATGACGCTCCGTTGGAGTCGCTGGTGGCCAAGGCGCAGGAGGCTTAGTCTATTCGCAGGTTCAACGTGGAGGACGAAGTGGCGGTTAATGCCAAGCCACGTCCTGATGCGGGTGTTGAAGGGGAGACAACTAGTGCGAGGTCGCCAAAGGAGGCCGCCCCTTTCCAAGAGAAACGCGATCGGTCCCTCGACCGCCCCGAGGTGAGCGCGGCTCCGTCAAAGAAGAGCAAGGTCATTCATGAGCGCCAAGCTCCTCGTACGAGGTATAATCCTTGTGGATACGTCGTACCCCCGCGCCGCTCCGATGAAAATATGAAAGCTACTACGTCTCGAGAATGAAGTAGCAGCCGTTCTGGGTCGAGCGATCACCAGGGCGTCCAGACCATCATGGTCAACTCTGCGAGTTCGCATTGTCTAGTAGACTCACCTCGTGCCTCGTCCCGATTTGTGCCTAGCTCGGCCCGTCGAGGTCACCCCGCTCGACGTTCTCACTCTGGCACGTGGCCACGAATACGAGAAGGCAGCGCATAATAGTGTCAAGGTGAGCTAGAGCAATTATGGAATCTTTGGATTTTGTTTTACCGAGATATTAATCATCTCGTTTTTCTTGATACAGTTCCTCACCGCCATGAACGAAATGGTTCAAGCGTACGAGGAGGACTTGGCGACCCTCAAGCTTGAGCTCAACGAGGCTGCCGCACCGGGTTCCGAGGAGCACTTGAAGGAGGCTAAGGTGCAGCTTGCTGAGAAGGAAAAGAAGATGCGGGTTGTTCAAGGCCCGCTTCGCTGGGCTGAGGAGGATCCCTACTCGGCGAATCTGGATGCCGACTTCCAACGGGAGACAGCAGAGAAGCTTCAATCCCAGCTTTTCGATGAGCGAAACAGTGGTCAGTCCGTGCAAGACGATGTGCCGTCTCTTAAGGCTGACGTTTCCAAGGTGTAGGCCTTGGAGCGGAGCTTGAAGTCAGCTTGCGAAGAGTTAGTGTAGACGACCGAGGAACTACAAGATGCAAGGAACGAGGTGATTACTACGACTCGTCTCGCTGTGCAGAAGATCTTCTAGAAGCTGAACAAGAAGATCGAGCGGTGTAATGATACGATGGCCAAGCTCGCAGTTCAGCTTGCAAAGTTCACCAGCGCCAGCGGGGTTCAAGGTAAATGCCCAAGCTTTCTGCATACCGTTTTGAAAGCTGCTACTTGTGTTGGGGTATTTGCCGGAGTGATTGTGATGGGTTTCGTGTCCCAAGTGATGCTCCGTCTTGCGCTGTCGGTCTCGGGCCCTCTCCGATCTCGAATCCCTCCTCGTCTCGCCCTACCATCACCGAGGACATCTGTCGTGACCCCACTTTCTCAGTTAAAGGTGATCAGAAGGAGGTTCCCGAGGTTACCGACAGCGTGGAGGATACCGTAGGTGCCGAGCTTGGCAAGTAGAAGGTTGTGGGCGAGGAACTGGAGGAGGAGACCGGGTTCCATGGCGCTGAAGTCGATGAGGACGCTTGATCATTCCAAACGTGTTTTCTAGTTTTCCTTTGCTTTTAATTTAGTTGGTCTTCAGACACCATGCACCCTTTTTTGGTCGGGAGTCCGACCTAGATGTTTAAAACTGATGTTTCAGATAGCGGATACCTTTTTTGGTTGGTAGTCCGACCTGGGTGTTTTCATCTTGTTTGATCGGGATGTATTTTGTTTGTAGTGAACTCCTTTTGAAAGTGAATAAACCTCGTCGTCACTTCTAATTCATGTACGCTTCTCATTTTTCATTTCGCGCTCCCAGGTGTTTAAAACTGATGTTTCTGATAGCAGAATCCTTCTTTGATGACATGTCTTTCATTGAGTTGGTCATTGTGGAGCTTCGTGGGCCTATTCGTCGGGATAGCTCGGTCTTTGGAGACTGGAATTGGAAGAGGTTCTTCGATGGGCCGTATATGGTGGATCACTCGTTGGGCTTGATAGTTGGGCCCAAGTTCCCATGGATATTGAATTATACCATGTCGTTTTGTCCTGTGAGCGCAGTTTTCTGCTTTTATGTCGTTTCTTCGTGAGGAACAAAGTCCAACATCATCATGTACTATATAGCTTGATGGAGAATAATAATAACAATAATATCTCTTTTGAGAAAAATTATTAATAAAAAGGCTATATATTATATCTTAAAAATTAATACGTTACTATACGAAAAAAATTTGCTTTTTTTTTTGTGCCTATTCGTCGGGATGGCCCGGTCTTTGGAGACCGGATTTGGAAGAGGTTCTTCGATGGGTTGTATATGGTGGATCACTCGTTGGGCTTGATAGCTGGGCCCCAAGTTTCCATGGATATTGAATTATACCATATCGTTTTGTCCTGTGAGCGCAGTTTTCTAATTTTATGTCGTTTCTTCGTGAGGGACAAAGTCCAACATCATCATCATGTACTATATAACTTGATGGAGAATAATAATAACAATAATATCTCTTTTGAGAAAAATTATTAATAAAAGGCTATATATTATATCTTAAAAGTTAATACGTTACTATACTAAAAAAAATTGTTTTTTTTTTTTTTTTCGCTTATCGTTACAGATTAGGTACATTAATATTTGGTGAGTGTATTATTAATCTTAGTGGTCGCACACGTACGAAGATTCTCCGAGCTTTCATGGTGGAGTACAAAAGCAATACATTACGGCTTGTACTCCACTCTTGTCACCAATGTACTTCAAAACGGTCATACATTGTATTGTGATGTGAATATAATTTTAATTTTTTATTAGTGTTAAAAAAAAATTACTACAATCTTACTCGATCTGCTTCTTCCTTTCTACTAGTTTCTGGTTAGCTTATTGTTCAAGATCTTACAGCTTTCACTTGTTTAATTCTTCATCTATTTTAATTTCATTTTTAAAAAAATTCTTCTTTTTTGGATTACTATCTTCTGGCTCTCTCTTTCGTTATTATTGTATAATTATATATGAACCGTTAACTAGTTGACTTAGGTACCTATTTGAGTTAAAAGATCGCATTTAGGAAAGTTATATGTATCTTTCGTGTGACTATATGCATAACTATACTTAATTAGGGTTTAGGGATAGGTTCGATAAATGTTTTTCTTTTTCGTTTCAAAATAGCAAAATATAATCTCAGACTTTAATTAGGAGGATTAAATACCTAAATTTTAAAATTTGGGTTTTTATTGGTTTTTTCCTATATGTGTAGGTTAGGATTAAATCAAATCATTTTAGGTGTATATATATATGTAATAATGAAAATATACAATATGTGTATATGTAATAATGAAAATATAGCTATGCAATACTTAGATAAACTAATAGTACTTTTTTTATAGTCTCGACTTTAGTTAACATTATTAAATTTTCTCTTGAAAACATAATAAATTTATCTGGTCTTACAACAATTTTAATTTATCGGGCATTCTTATTTGGAAATCCCTAGTAGTGGAGCTATATTATCTAGTGTGAATATCTTATATTGTCTCTTTTCCTGTTATTTCAAAATGCATACACTCTTGTTATTGTATACTTTGAATAGAGAAAAAGTCGAATTAATCATGCACATGATAATTTCTTAATTTTATTTTTATAGACTATTAAATTCGTTGACTTTTGGGTATTGCCTTTCTGACATGATCGAATCATCTCTCTCCCTATACATATTGGCTTCGGTTTGATTAAAGGTTTTGGCTCATAAATTCATGTGAAAGCCTTTACGTTTCTTCTTAAATCATAATATATATCGACAACCACTCCTTCTGATCTTATATGAAGCAGTTTTGTGATTATGGGAGGTACCTATTATTTATTTCATGCTTAATTTCTATCATATATTTGTAAACATATATCATTTTCTCTCGCAGATAACCCTAATGATCAAAAGGGAAAAATCATTCTGGTATTCCGAGATCGATATATATATATATATATATATATATATATATATATATATATATATATATATATATCTGAAAAAGTATATTTGTTATGTATATCGTTTTACTCGTGTCTATGACTAAATGTATTGTATCAAGATTTTACTATGTCTTAAATATCATATTAATCTGATACTACTTAGGCATGACCAGAAAGCGTTGTATTTTATACGTCAATGGTTATGAAACTAATTTACCATTTTTACTAGATAGATAGCGTTTTTTCCGGCGCCCTAGAAGAGTTTAATGATCTATGGCTTCTAGAAGATTCGAGTACTATTCCGACATCTCTTCTCGAGCCATATAATGATGAAGAAAGCCTGTTCAATATTGATCATCAAGTAAGCGACATATTTCAAAACAATGAAACATGGATAGATGAGGAACAATCAAAGTCAAAGAGGAAGAAAGGAGTGAGTGAAAATTGCGAAGGGTTATCAAAGAAGAAGCAGAATCACAATGCCAAGGAGAGAATAAGAAGGATGCAGCTCCATGCATCTTATGTTGCCCTCGGTTCGGTGCTTCCCCACTGTCGACGAACGCCAAAGGTACTAGTTGATCAGATATTAATAGTTCATTTTAGCCTTTCTTTTTTATAAGTTTACTATTTAGATATATAGACACGGTGAATGTAGGGCTGTGTCCGAGATTTTCGCGGTCCGAGGAGAGGAGTAATTTTGGAGCTCCTACCAAAATCGTATAATTAAATTTTCATGCAAAATTATATAAGATATTTGTATATTAATAATTAATCATTCAAATATGATGAGTCTAGCTTCGCATATAATTTAAATTTGTAGTCAATTATATGATTTTAAAGTAATTTTGAAGCTCTTAAATTGAGTTTTTAAGCCCCTAAATGTGAAATTTTTTAAGGTAGGCGCAAGCCTATCCCTCGAGAGCAACCCTGGGCGAATGTTTTGTATTCCCGAGTCAGAATCTTTTAATCCACTACAAGAAAACAAGTGGCGCACCTATAAAAACGACATTGCCAATACTGAAGGTTTCTCCCATCCCTTGTCACACTTTCGCAACACTTAGTATCAAAAGTTTAGGGTTTTAGGGTTTAGGGTTCATGGTGATGTGACAAGCCATTATCCTTGATATCAATGCTCTGTTTCTAATTTTTCTATAGGGAGTAACCCATTTCTTATAATATCAGAGTCTCTTTTATTTTTTACATAATGAGATTCTTAACATTCATCTTCCAAGTATCTAGGAATACATGGAGGTTACTCTCTTATTTTTTATGTCGTATTTTTTAATATTCGATTATATGGACACTAATCTCCGAGTTACAATATTTGCTGTTTAGAACAAGATATTAAATTTCTGCTTGTATATATAGCTCATATTTTTTGGTTGAATCTACATATAGCAGAAGAAATGGAATGCTCCGGTGATTATCGATAATGTTCTTGAATATATTCCCGAGCTGGAGAAAGAGATCGAAGAACTCAAGCTAAAGAGGAATGGGGTGATATCATCACTTGCCAAAACGAGACTACTGATCATGGAATCCAAGAAGACTGATTATCCATCTGCTACAATCTCAGTGAATGAAGTTAGAAAGAACGAGCTTATCTTCCAAGTATGCTTGAAGAAAATTAGGTCAAATGTTTTTGCGGACTTACTCAAGGGTTTTGAAGATGAAGGCATAACTGTTATAAGTGGTTCGACTCTTCGTGTTTGTGACGACAGAGAAAGCTATCATATTCACGTTCAGGTACACATATTAGTTTATGAATTAATTACGTCTTTTGTATAGTTCTGATTACTGTCGAGGGCGGAATCAGGATTTAAGTCTCGGGAGGGCTAGAATTGATTGTTTGTCAAAGATTATATTTGGTGAGTTATATTAAAATTTTAGTAAAAATTAGTAAATATCACATAATGAATTTATCACTTTGAATCAATTTTAACGCCTTACATTTATGATCATTATGATCATTGCCCTCGTAGACTTCTTTCTGTCTCTTGAACTTTTAGTTTGAATCCAAATGCCCATATTGTAAATTACTCTCATTTTTTTCTCTTCTAATGAATTAACAATCTATAATCAGATAATGAAAAAAAAAAGCTATAAGGAGTAAATGTAGGGATTATTAGAACACTACCTCTTACCTTCAGTCTACAACTCTTAATATTTCAATAAGATTCCCTAGAACTTTCTTTGTAATATACGTGCCCTTAATATATATATATATATATATATATATATATGTATTGCAGTTGGATACAGGCTCATCTATTTCAAACCATGGTGATGGAGGTGGTTATATCGAAAAGTTGAAACTCAAGGTGACTTCTTGGTTAAGTTAAGCTAACTCTTGTATTTGATTGCTATTTCATGAAATTCACATAGGTGTTATAATACAACGTGTTGAAGTTAGTGGCAAAACCTATACATTGTATAGAACTTGTGATACAAAGTGGTGACTTTTTCATGTTCTTTTTTATCTTGGAAAAGTAAACTACATACATTTTCCGTGTTGTGCTGAAATTAATTAATTCTTTATGTGCAAAAACTACACTCAATTAGAGTGGCAATTGCGTTATATATTGTGATAAATGGATTTATTAGAAAATAGAAACTAGGGACTATTAAGAAACTGCATACATACCCGTTAACTTTATCGCAGATATAAGTGCTTGAACTATATTACAGGAGCTTTTGCTTTAATATGTAGTCCTAAATTTTGACTAGGCTTTGTGTCTTGCTCACTAAATTTGTTTTTATTAATTTAATAATTGTTGCTTTTATTTGGAGAACAAGTACGAGGGTAGAAGAGTTATTTTATTAGTCGTATGCTGCTATATAAATTCCAGCGTTGTATTTGATATTCATTCAATAAAAAAAAAAGTCTCCTTCCCACTTTGTCTTATTTCTACAAGGTCAAGTCGATGTATCGTGAGATTAGCAATCTAGATCCGAAATCCGTCATCAGACAAGCTTGTGTGAAGGGGATCATCATCCACAGGTTGAGATCGGAGTATCGCAGCTTTGTGATTGTTGTACAAGGATGGCCCGTTCAACCATCACTTGTAGAGTTTGATAATTATCTAGCAAGCCAAGAAGCGATGACTAAGCGAATCGGAGGCTTCACGCTGAAGAATGAAGAGGAGAAGCACATCCTGCTAACGCATGAAGAATGGGTGGCCAAGAAGAAGAAGAATCATGGAGTTGAGTCATCTTCTAGCTCGTCGAGTCGTAGCGGGTACGACGGAGATAGCCGAGCACGTGGTAGAGACCAAGGTCAAGGGCGAGGTCATGACATGTGAGGTCGCTGCAGTATCTCACCCCGCCAGGAAGGTACCGCGGCCCGAAGAGACAAGAGCTCAGTGAAGTGCTACAATTGTTAAAATCTCGGGCACTATGCATCGGAATGCCGTAATAAGAAGCACGACGAGGACGAGGGAGGAACATTGGAGAGCAGAGAGATGAAGAGACGAGCGTCGAAAGCGAGAGCGACGCTGAGCCTGGGCAAGAACCGGACAGAGAAAAGACTGACTTGGAGAAGCCAGTCGACATGAAGTCGAGTCTGGAGCCCGAGCTGATGATGGCTGAGAAGAGGCGCAGGCAGGAGAAGATGGGCGACGAGACGGTCATGCTTATCGAGGAAAAGGTTATTGCTAACCTTCTCATAGACGGAGAGAATAATGTATACACCGACGTCTGGTATTTAGACAATGGTGCGAGCAACCACATGACGGGAGACTGACGTAAGTTTGAAAAGCTCAAAGAGAAAATCACAGGGAGCGCGAAGTTCGGCGATGAATCAATTGTCGAAATTAGAGGCATAGGGTCCATCCTGTTCCAGTGCAAGAACGGGGACCAACGCCTGTTGACACATGTGTACTACATCCCGAAGGTGAAGAGTAACATCATCAGTATGGTCAGATGACGAAGGTCGGAAACACAGTGGTGATGGCCGGCTCGTACTTGAAGATGTGGAACTATAACGGCGCCCTGTTGATGAAGGTGAAGAGAACGCCGAACATGTTGTACAAGATACTCTTGGAGACGGGCCAACCCGTCTGCTTAATGGTATCCTTGGCAGACCGGGCTTGGTTGTGGCATGCACGACTTGGGCACATAAACTTCTACGCGCTCAAGATGATTGGAGAGAAGAATATGGCATTTGGGGTACCGAAGATTGAACACCCCAATCAGCTGTGTAAATGCTACATGGTTGCAAAACAGGCAAGAGTGCCATTTCAGATCAAGGCCAAGTTCCGAGCAGAGTGACCTCTTCAACTAGTACACGCTGACCTCTGTGGTCTAATAACCCCAGCCACCTTAGCAGGGAACAAGTACTTTTTTTCTTGTTGATGATTACAGCCGTTGGATGTGGGTTTATACGCTAAAAGAGAAGAGTGGAGCCCTTAAAGTCTTCCGGAAGTTCATAAGGCTCATGGAGAACCGGTCTAGATACAAGTTGAAGACCTTGAGAACCGACCGAGGTGGAGAGTTCATGTCCCAGCAGTTCGGATAATTCTGCAATGAAGCGGGACTCGAACGCCACCTTACTGCACCTTACAAGCCCCAACAAAATAGTGTGGTGGATAATCAGAAAATCGAACTATGATGGATACACCAAGGGGTTTTATGAAAAGCGTGCAAGTCCCAGCGATTTTCTTGGGAGAATAAATACGACACGCGATCTACTTGATGAATTTTCTGCCGACAGGGGCGCTAGACGAGTTCACCCCTTACCTAGCGTGGACATCGAAGAAACTTTATATGGAGCATTTGAAAGTGTTTAAGTGCACCGCACATGTGAAAACTATGGGACTACACCTTAAGAATCTCGATTATCGAAGTCAACTGATGATGTACCTTGGCACCAAAAGGGAGCAAGGCACCCAGGTTTTACGACCCCCAACGTGGCAAAGCGCATGTGAGCAAAGACGTTGTGTTCAAAGAG
Source organism: Parietaria judaica (assembly GCA_954871525.1). NCBI lineage: Eukaryota > Viridiplantae > Streptophyta > Magnoliopsida > Rosales > Urticaceae > Parietaria > Parietaria judaica. The sequence goes on from OX940872.1 coordinate 13,912,420, forward strand.
GATAAGAAGTGGGATTGGCACGACAGAATGGAGAGCGCGAACAAAACTCGGTGGAGTTCATTCTCAAATAGGAAGAGGCGGTTAAGAAGGAAGAGGGAGAGAGCCCCTTCCAAGGACTAGTAACGCCCAATTGGACGAAAATAATTCGCCTGGAACCAACACGACTGGAACCAGCTCCCCACCAGGCTCGCCCAACCCAGGATCAGGGATGATCACCTCGATCTGAGAGAGAGCTAGTTTAGATGGAACCAGCTCGGGAGACTCGTCGATCAAGGATGAACCAAGAGGGTTCAGTAGCCTGTCTGACGTCTACGAAGAAGCGCGAGAGCTTGATTTGAGCCCAGATAAATTCTTGGTAGTTAGTGAAGAGGAACCAACCAACTACCGTGGGGCAGCCACCGAGAAGGAATGGCAGGAAGCGCTGGAGCGAGAGTTGGATTCCATTGAGAAGGTCACAAGTCCATTGGTCTAAAGATGGTCTACAAGCTCAAGAAGGACTTAGAAGGACAGGTCCTCAAGTAAAAGGCCAAGCTGATCGCAAAGGGCTACGAACAGAAGCAGGGAGTGGACTTTGAAGAAGTATTTGCTCCAGTGGCCATAATCGACACAGTCAAGATGATCCTAGACCTTGCTCCTCACCGAGAGTGGAAAATCCATCACCTGGACGTTAAATTGGTGTTCATGAATGGTGAACCGCAAGAATAAATCTACGTTGCTCAGCCGGAACGCTTTATCGGCATGACCGCAGAGCACAGGGTGTACAAGTTGTCAAAATATCTTTATGGGTTGCGACAAGCACCACGTGCATGGAACACTCAACTTGACAAGAGTTTGAATAGTCTTTGTTTCAAAAATTGCTCCTAGGAGCAAGTTGTCTACACGAGGAGCTCAGGAAAAGAGGCCCTCATCGTTGGTGTGTACGTCGACGACCTGACCGTGACTGGATCTAGTGTAGAAGGTATAGATGGATTTAAGGTGCAGATGATGAAGGAGTTCGAGATGAGCGACCTCGGACTACTCTCATACTACCTCGACATCGAGGTCGATGAGAAGAAGGAATTTATCACACTGAAGCAGACGGCATACCCGAAGAAAATTATAAAGAAATTCAAGATGGCGGATCGCAACCTGAGCAAGTATGCGATGGAACAGAAGTTAAAGCTCGGGAAGGATGCAGAAGAAACTCCAGTGGATTCCACGGAGTACAGGCGTGTTGTCGGGTGCCTCAGGTACTTAATTCACACTTGACTCGACATCTCATTTTCAGTTGGCATGGTGAGTCGTCACATGTAGAAGCCAACAAGTTTATACCATCATGATTTGAAGCACATAATCCGTTACGTCAAGGGAACGACGAGTTACGGGATTCAAAATGAAAGAAGGAGTGGAACTGAAGAACTGGCCAGTTTCACCGATAGTGATCTCTATTCGGTGGTATTGATGATAGAAAGAGTACCAAAGGGATGGCGTTTTATCTTAACGGGAATATGATCAGCTGGCAGTCACAGAAGCAACAAAACTGTGAACTTATCGTCTTATAAAGCCGAGTTTATGGGAATGACCGCAGCGGCGTGTCAAGTGTTCGTGGCTTAAAAGCTTATTGAGTGAAGTTACCAGAGCCGAGCAGAAGCCAGTGACTCTCTACGTGGACAACAAGTTCGCAATCGCACTAATGAAAAATCCAGTGTTTTATGGACGCAGTAAGAACATCGAAACTTGCTTTCACTTTATTCGCGGGTGTGTCGAAAAGCGAGAGATCCTCGTGGAATTTTTCAAGACTACAGAGAATTTGTCGTGTCGAAAGACTCTAGCAAGTGTCAAATTCGCTAAGATACAATTACTTCTCGGCGTGAAGAAACTTGAGTCAAGTCAAGCTTATGGGGAAAAATGTAGTCCTAAGCTTTGACTAGGCTTTGTGTGATCAGACTTGCTCACCAAGTTTGTTCTTATTAATTTAATAATTGTTGCTTTTATTTGGAGAGAAAATACGTGGGTAGAAGAGTAATTTTATTAGTAATATGATGCCTAAACTCCAGCGTTGTATTCGATATTCATTCAATAAAAAACAAATCTCCTTCCTACTTTGTCTTATTGCTGATCAATATATATATATATTACACATATAGTAGTGTGGTGATTCTTAAAGTGGGTTGGTGTGGGTTCATTTAGCATATTGTATTTCGGAAGAAATCGTGATTACGGAACCAACATAATATACATTTTCTTTTTTATTATTTTTTGTAAAAAAAAAAGCTCACTGATAAATTTAAAAAACAACGAAAATATACTCTCAAGTGGTAATTGTTAAGGTCGGATTTCGTCAAATCTCTCGTTAACACTATCTATGTCGTTTTTATCCCAAAACGACGGGGAATGGAGGCAAAAGAGATGGGTTGAACCTTGGTCCACGAAGGGACACTCCCTAGGAAGTATTATCCCGCGATGAGGTTGGACAGCGGGAATAGTCCACAAAAGAAGAGCTTCGTCGTAGAAGAACTTCATCGCTGAGAAACTCATCGAGGGGATTGCTAAACCCACCGAATAAAACGATGAAGTCAGAATCGCGTAGGTAGAGGAAATCATGGGATGATCAGCGTAATTGAGGGAAATCGGTCGCGCTCATAGAGAGGCCCTAGAACTCAGAATGATTTAGGGATCATAGAGGGAACGAAGCAGAGAGACATGCTGGAACACAGCGAGATTTAGGGACTAGAGCGGGAACGAAGCAGAGAGACATGCTGGAACTCAGTGAGATTTAGGGACCAGAGAGGGAATAAATCAGAGAGACATGCTGGAACTCAGCGAGATTTAGGGACCAGAAAGGAAGCGAAGCAGAAAGGACTTTAGAACTCAGCAAGTTTTAAGGAACCAAAAGGGGAATGAATCAGGGGATCCATGAAGAGAGGCAGGAGAGATAGACGAATAGAGGAGGAAGTGAAGGGGACCTGGAGCCTATAAATACACATTTAAAGCCTCAAATGAAGGCATCGGAGATCAGCATTGTCGACTGTTCTTACTCTCAGTCATTCTCATTGTTTTGAGCCTCTAAGCTTATAGAGATTTCGACAATATTAACAGAGTGATTTTTTTGTTGTATTCTCAATCCTTCATTTGTCCAAGCTATAAAACGGGAGAAACTGAACCCTATCCATTATAATAAAACAGAGATATTCAGCCAATCATTTGTATTCACATTTTTAGATTATCTTGTTGACTTGAAAAGGGCGGTGAAAATCGCCCTTAACAGTTTGGCGCCCACCGAGGGGAGGTTTTGGTTTTCTTTCTAAATCACAGCCAGGAATTTGAAGGACGAAGTATCTCGTCAAGCAGTGCCATCGTCAGCAACGAAGGAGGCGAGGCCCCGACTTTGGAAGGACTCCAGCAGTAGCTGACTGCGGCGGTGGCGGCAATGTCTGAGGCAAACAGGAGAGCAGAGGAAGCCAGTAAAAAGTCTGAAGAGCATGCCGAGAGGAACCGCCTGCTTGCCACCCTATTGGATCATGCACATCATGACCGAAAGAGAGAAAATCTAGAGAGCACGATCGCAGGATCCTCTGCGCCGGTGGGAGGAAGGGCCTCGACCGGCGCGGAGCATGTAAATCTGACGCCGCAAGCGCCGTCATTCGCCCGAGACCTCTTCAACGCCACCGTTGTTACGCTGCAAACCAACTCGCAAGTGGGACGGCCACCACCATAGCAGCGATGGTCCAGGAGGGAGTTCGAAAGACGATAAGGGAAATATCTTCGAGCATGGAGACGAGGATGGGAGATGTCGCCTCGCAGGTGCACAAAGCGACGAGCGCAGCACCTGAGATCGATAAATTAGTTAGGGAGGCCCGAATCACTCCCTTCTCGGCGAAGATTTGCGGCATAAAGCTGGGAGAATTTCCAAAGGTTAGGCTATCGCAGTACAAGGGGATGTCGGATCCGAACACCCACGTGAAAGCCTTCCAGATCGCAAGAGAATGCTTGGGAGGCTAGGAAGCAAAGCAGGAGGCCACCCTGTGCCGTCTCTTCGTCGAGAGCCTGCAAGGCCCAGCCAGTGATTGGTTCACAAAGCTGCCACCGGAGACCATTAAAGATTCCGATGCTCTCGTCGCATGCTTCCTGCGACACTACTCAATGTACGTACAGAGCGAGGCAACCATTACGACCATGTGGAATCTCTCGCCGGGACGGGACGAGACACTCCGCCAGTACGTCGGGAGATTCAAAGACATCATGGTCAGAACCTCGGGACTCGATGATGCCGTTGCAATCCAGGCAGGCATGGGTTATGGTACACAACTCCTTTTCGCGAAGAGCTGGTCAAGATGCGACCCGCGAAGATTGATGACGCTTTTCATAGAGCCATACTCTTCATGGAGCTAGAAGAAGAAGCACTGGCCCTGAAGAGGATCCACGAAGGAGGAAACAAAGGGAAGAAATCCGACTGAAGGGAAAATTGGGAAGGAATAGACCTCTAGACGCATAGGTCAAAATGAGGAGAAGAAGATCGAGGGAACCCCAACGAGCGACGAGCTCAGGAAGCCCCGAGGCGAGGAGTCTACCAGATGGACGAAAAGAAGACAAGCAACATTCGTCGGGGAAGTCATCCACGAGGAGATGTGCCCGACGATCAAGAAGGACCGGAGCAAGGTGCCCAACAGAAAGAAGGACCTTCAGGAGGCCGAGGAGGATTCCCGGGAGGGCGAGGGGGGTCCTCGGGAAGCTAAGGAAACTTTGAGAGGAAGCCGTGACCAAGGGATATGAGTAAGTTTTGCACTTACCGTAACTACAGCGACCACGCCACCGAGGATTGTGCCACGTTGAAGAGGGAACTCCAGAGGAGGTACGCGCAGGGGGAGATCAAGGACCCTGCGTACAACCCTCCCGCGCCATGGAACAACGGCAACCAGGCATGGCAAAACAAGCGAGGAGGCCTGGTACGGAACGAAGAAGGAAATTAGGGCAGAGCAAAGAGGAACTTTGCGGTGGAGCCATCAGCAGCAGGGCGCGTCGAGGATAACCGACCAGCGTCAAGGACGGGGATTGAGTTAATAATGACCCGATCGCGATTCTGCGAAGACTCCGTCAACAGCATCAAAGTTTATAAGCGAAAGGGAAGGGAACACAATCAAGAGGACGTGGCGATGACCGGCACCGGCGCAATAATATAATTAAAAAAGAACGGGGACTGCGCGAACATGCACGACGACGCGCTGGTCCTGGAGCTCAACATAGGTGGTTGCGAGGTCTGCCGAGTCCTCGTTGACAACGGGTGTTCGGTCGATCTCATCATTTACGAATGCTTGGTAAAAATGGGCATCGAAGGATTCTTGATCGGAGGACGCCCTCGGAAGGTATCTGGTTTCAATGGAGACGTCGCCGTCTCTATGGGAACGATCCATGTCCCATTCTGCGCGAAAAGCGTCAACAGGATGACAGAATTCATGGTGCTCAACGTCCCGTCATATTTCAACGTAATTCTGGGAAGGCCTTGGATCCACGCCATGAGAGCAGTATCGTCAACTTACCATCAATGCATCAAGTTCCCGAGCAAGGAGGAAGGGGAAATCGAGGAGATCAGAGGGAGCAGAGACGCTTACCGGATATGCTATATGATGTACCACCAGTCCATGACTAGAGAAAAACAGGCCGTAAGGATGGAAGAAGGAGGATCTTCCGGTTTATAGCAATTAGCCATTGCTGCCCCAGGAGCATCGAAAAAGAAGAAAGGGCGGAAGAAAAGGAGGACCGGGACGGCTAAGATTCTCAGCGCATAAGACATCGAGCCACCGGAGAGAGAGGAAAGAGACGAGGGGCCGCAACTTGAGGCAGTGGAGCAGGTTTGTATCGACGAATCTGACCCCTCGCGGACCGTCGGCATAGGCGCGGAGCTAGACCCAAAAATCAGAGTCCAACTTATTGATTTTTTGAAAAGAAATCGGAGAAGTTTTGCTTGGTTTCATGAAGACATTCCAGGAAACGACCCTTCAGTGATAACTCATCGTCTCAACACCGATCCGAACCACAAACCCGTCATACAGAAGCGAAGGAAAATGGCTCCTGATCACAGAAATAAGATCATAAACGACGAGGTGGATAGGCTGCTCTCGATGGGCACCATTCAGGAAGAAAAATACTCTGAATGGCTGGCCAACACTGTCGTCGTGAAGAAAAAGAATGGTAAGTGGCGAGTTTGCGTGGATTTCACCAATTTAAACCGAGCTGCCCCAAGGACAGCTTCCCGATGCCGCACATAGACCGCCTCGTCGAGGTTACTCACGGCTACGAGCTTCTCAGCTTCATGGATGCCCACTCCGGATATCACCAAATAAGGATGCACTGGGATGACGAGGAGAAAACCGCCTTCATCAGTGAAAGAGGGATGTATTGCTATAAAGTTATGCCCTTCGGGTTGAAGAACGCCGGGGCAACCTACCAAAGGCTGGTAACGAAAATGTTCCATAGGCAGATGAGGAAGAGCATGGAAGTTTACATCAACGACATGGTCATCAAATCCCTGAAGGCAGCAGCGCACATTGAGCACCCGTACAAATGTTTTGAGATCCTAAACCAGCACAAGTTGAAGTTGAATCCCACCAAGTGCACATTCGGCATGTCATTAGGAAAATTCTTGGGCCACATAATAACTCGGCGAGGAGTTCAAGCCGACCCCGGTCAGATCGAAGCAATCAGAAACATGCCCTCGCCCCAAAATCGGCGAGAAATTCAGAATCTAACAGGGAGGATCGCAGCCCTGAACCGATTTATCTCACGCTCGGCCGACAAGACCCTTTTTTTCTACGATCTTTTGAGGAAGAACAAGAAGTTTGAGTGGATCGAAATATGCGAGGAAGCTTTCCAAGCACTAAAGTTCTACTTATCGTCGCCACCCGTCATGAAAAAGCCGACGCCAGGAGAGCCGTTATACTTGTACGTCGCCGTATCCGACCATGCAATCAGCCAAGTGCTCGTGCGGGAAGAAAGCAAGGAGCAAAGGCCAGTCTCCTATATCAGCAAAAAACTCCTCGATGCCGAGACAAGGTACCCGCAGATCGAGAAGCTCACCCTAGCAATATATGACGCGTCGGACACATTGAAATATCACTTCCAGTTCCATACCATAGTGGTCATGACGGATAGGCCAATACGCTCAATCATTCACAGCCCAAACCAGTCGAGAAGGATTACGACGTGGTCGATAAAACTCGGCGCATACGACATTGAATACAGGCTTCGGACGAGCCTTAAATCTCAAGTACTTGCTGATTTCCTCATCGAATTATTCAGGGAGCCGGTAGATTTGAGCAACGAGGCCGGCATCTGGAAGCTGTAAGTGGACGGATCGGCAACAACACAGGGGTCCGGGGTGGGGATCAAAATCACCTTACCGGCAGGAAAAATAGTGGAGAAAGCTTGCCGCCTCGCTTACCGAGCCACCAACAATGAGGTGGAGTACGAGTCGCTCATCATCGGCATGCAATCATCGCTGGCGGTCGGGGCCAGAAACCTAAACGCCTTCTCGGATTCCCAGTTGGTGGTGAAACAAGTCAATGGGGAATACGAGAAAAACGACGAACGCATGGAAGCCTACGCTGGAGTAGTCGAAGCTCTCTCGAGGAAATTCGATTACTTCAGCCTAACGCATGTGACCCGAGGAGATAATACCCACGCAGACGCGTTGGCAAGTCTAAGTTCGACGACCGAAGTTGGCGAACTTAGATACGTGACGGTAGAAACGGTGGAGAAGCCGAGCATCAAAAGAGAGGAACACCCGGCAAAGAAGAAGGCCAAGATAAGCCAGGAAGTCGAGGAAGCATAGGCCGCCGCCGAGGCCAACGTCAACGAAATCAAGGACGATCGGGAGGAGGAAGAAGAACGAGGAGTTGTGAAAGACGACAAAACGAAAGATTGGCCAACATCCATTCGAGAGTATATCCTCGAAGGTACGCTGCCAGAAAACTCACAAGAAACAAGGAATATTAAGACAAAGAGCTCAAGATACACCGTCCTCGACAACGAGCTCTACCTGAGGAGCTTCGCAGGCCCATACCTAAGGTGCCTCGGGAAGAAAGAAGTTGAGTACGTAATGCGAGAAATTCACGGCGGGGAATGCGGAAACCATTCCGGTGGACGCTCATTGCTGAGGAAAATTAAGCGACAAGGTTTCTTTTGGAAAACGATGGTCGCTGATTGTACGAGCCATGCCAAGAGTTGCGCAAGGTATCAGCGGCGCGCCCCGGCAATAAACCGCCTAGCAGAAGAGCTCTCAGTGGTGTCAGTACCCTATCCGTTCATGAAAAGGTTCATGCTCGTTGTCACGGACTAATTTTATCAAGTGGACAGAGGCCGAGTCATACGCCAACATCAAAGATACCGACGTAGAAAGCTACGTTTGGAAGAACATAGTCACTCGCTTCGGACTACCCAAAGAGATAATCGCCGACAATGAGTCCCAATTCATCTCGACGAGGTTCGGAGACTTCTGCGCACGATGACGGATAAAGCTCAACACGTCAACACCTCGATATCCACAGGGCAACGGAAATGCCGAAGCAGTCAACCGAACCATCTTCGACAACATCAAGAGGAGACTCGATGAGAAGAAAGGGCTCTGGGCAGATGAGCTACCGGGAGTGTTGTGGGCTTATCGAACGACCCCTCACTCTGCCACTGGCCAGACCCCCTTCGCTCTGGCCTTCGGAGTCGAAGCCGTCATCCCCTAGCCTTTGACGAATATTAGCCCCCAGCGATGAGGACATCATCGAGCAGAATCTCCTCCATCAGCTCGACCACGTCGGCGAAAGGCGCAAACATGCCAGCATACACATAGCCAACTATCAGAACACGATTGCTCGTTTCTACAATAATAAGGTATGCTCGAGAAGGTTCAAAGTAAGGGAGATGGTCCTCCGATGGGTTTTTCAGAATACGGACGAGCTGAACGCCGAGTAAATGGGAAAAATTGGGAAGGCCCATACTTTGTCACCAATATCGTCAAGCCAGCGTTCTACGAGCTAAAGAACATTGATGGCGCGAAGGTGATACGGAGCGGGAACGTAAAGCATCTAAAGAAATTCTACCAATAGTTTTGTACGATTTTTCGTTTTCCTCTTTTCATTTTTTAAGTCTACGTTATGTATTTAATATCCTGGGAATCCCGACCTCCTCTGTGCGGGATTGTTTTGTTCGGCTATGGCCCTTATAATATCGATGTGGAGTACTCTTCCCTCACGAGCTGCAATCGATGGGGGACTCGAAGGGTTTAATGAGGCTCGTCTTCCAAAAATCCAAATTCGCAACTTTGAGGACAAGAAAAGCGAGAAATATTAAGGGGAACATAAGTAAAAGCAATGCGGCGAAAATGCCAAATAAAAGCGATATGGAGAAAATGCCAAGTAAAAGCGATGCGGCGAAAATGCTAAGTAAAAGCGATACAGCGAGTATGCCAAGTAAAAGCGATACGGCGAGGATGCCAAGTAAAATCGATGCGGGGAAAAGGCCAAATAAAAGTTGTACGGCAGGAATGCTTATAGGGTCCTAGAGACTAATCGGCTCGTACCCAAAAAAGCCCATCGACACCCGCAAACGCTGAACACGGTAAGAATGCCAAAGAAAGAGATACAAAAAGATATACGATGAATATATCGAACTAGGGCCAAGAGAAAAGCACGGAGAATCAAAGCGGTCTTCGAGAATGACAGCCTGGAAGAGCGAATCAATGTGGGGCCCAGTAAGGGGGCCTCGGCGGAGGAGTTCCTCGAGGAACTTCCTCGCAAGAGTTCCTCGAAGAATGCCATCGGCCGAGCCCCTCGAAGAACCTCCTCTCAAAAGTTTCTCGAGGAATGTCGTCGGGAAAGTTCTCGTCTCTAAAAGTTCATCGCGAAAAGATCATGGACGAAAAAGTTAGCTGACTGCTCGAGAGGAGTTTGTTCATCATTTTACCAAGTGTACACACTTGATAAAATGAGGGACTAACTGTTAAGGTCGGATTTCGTCAAATCCCTCCTTAACATTATCTATGTCGTTTTTTTCCCAAAATGATGGGGAATGGAGGAAAAAGAGATGGGTTGACCCTTGGTCCTCGAAGGGACACTCCCGAGGAAGTATTATCCCGCGATGAGGTTGGACAGCGGGAATAATACGCAAAAGAAGAGGTTCGTCGCAGTACCGGATTCATCGCTGAGAAACTCATCGAGGGGATTGCGAAACCCACTGAATAAAACGATGAAGTCAGAATCGCGTAGGTAAAGGAAATCATGGGATTATCAGCGTAATTGAGAGAAATCGGTCGCGGTCATAGAGAGGCCCTAGAACTCAGCGAGATTTGGGGATCATAGAGGGAACGAAGCAGAGAGACATGCTGGAACTCAGCGAGATTTAGGGAGCAGAGAGGGAACGAAGCAGAGAGACATACTGGAACTTAGCGAGATTTAAGGACAAGAGGGGGAACAAAGCAGAGAGACATGCTGGAACTCAGCGAGATTTAGGGACCAGAAAGGACTTTAGAACTTAGCGAGATTTAAGGAACCCAAAGTGGAATGAATAAGGGGATCTTGGAAGAGAGGCGGGAGAGAGAGACGAAGAGAGGATGAAGTGAAGGGGACCTTGAGCCTATAAATACAAATGTAAATCCTTAAATGAAGGCATCGGAGATCATTATCGTCGACTGTTCTTACTCTCAGTCATTCTCATTGTTTTGAGTCTCTAAGCTTATAGAGATTTCGACAATATTAACAGAGTGATTTGTTAGTTGTATTCTCAATCCTTCATTTTTCCAAGCTATAAAACGGAAGAAACCGAACCCTATCCATTATAATAAAATAGAGATATTCAGCCCATCATTATTATATACATTTTTAGATTATCTTTGTGACTGAAAAAGGGCGGTGAAAATCTCCCTCAACAGTTGTTTAGTTTCTGCTTTCAAGAATTCAGACTTACCCTTTGACGCAGCGTCGAATATAGAAAATATAAATTAAGTTAGATAATATATCATTATCGGATAGTCGAACTAAGATCGTGATTCAACGCATGAATACCCAATCAAATAACTTTTCTCGTCTATTGATTCTAACTCGAAATCGAATAGTTAGAATCGGGAATTCAAGAATCGTTGATCCGCGCACGAATACCTGATCAAATGTATCGAACTCGGCACTTGCTCACGAGGGTCTTGAATTTGGGGAAGAAACTCATAGCTTCTCAAATTTTCATTTGATCCATCTCTCCATTTTACAAGACTAACATAATGCTTAGATAGTGCATCGACTAAGAGAAAAACGACATGTAGTTTTTCTAGAGCTAAATGACATGTAGTTTTTTCTCACAGAAAATGACAACAAAATTATAAAAAAAAATGACAACAATTAAAAATTACATATAAGTATAAAATAGAAAATACGTTCGGGAGCGTGGTGGCCCTTCTGGAGTCGGTAATGCATCAGATTTGATATTTGCAGTCGTCACATGGGTTGGCTTGTCGGTTGACTTTTCTACAAACTTGTATGTTGCCTTGTCGCGTGCTCTTTTAGAAGTTGCTTCTGTAGCTTATGCCTTATTGGGAATCTCAGAGGGGACCAAGACAATATTCATGTTGGGTGCTTGCACCTCCTTCTTGCACCTACCTATAAGAGGGTCTTCCTCGGCTCGGTCGGTGCGGTCATTCCGAAAGTCTTAGTCGGAAACCAAATAATATTGATCTTCTTTGTTGGGGAAAAAAACGACTTGCAAACCAAGGGAGACATATTCAAGTGACACCCGATTTTCTCCTCATCATATTCGGCCTCGTCGTACAAGAACTCATCATATATGACCTTTTCGCATTCTTCCTTGTGGTACGTCGTCTCGTCGTACACGGCATCGTCATTCGTTGACTTTTCATAAACGGCCTTGTCTACACTACTTCATCATACACGACATCTTCGTGATTTGCCTCGTTATAAAATGAGCCAACACACAAGAGCTTCTCGTGAACGTGCTCATCATAGACAATGTTGGTTGGCGTGCTAAGACGGATGTAAGTCGTGTTGTGGCGTTTTGGGGAGAGCTGGGGGGGGGGGGGGGGCGTTATGGTGCGGTGTGTGTATTGTGAATCGCTGATTGGGTGTTGTTGGGGCTGTCATTGGGACATTTTGTCGAACAGTTGGCGTGCGCAGAGAAGAAACACTGGTTTTCGACGAACTTGAAGCTCCCTTAGCCCAATTTTCGTCGCCCCTTTATCGGCTTCGCCGGGAACAATGTTTATCTATCCTTATTTGCACAGCCTCGACGCTTTTTTGGGCCAGACGATCAATCGATGCGTCCAACCTTACAAGGTTATCTTATTCCTCGAGGTGACGCCAACGGGAATTGTATAGCAGCGGCATTAGCTCTTATACAAAATTAGTCAATCAGCCGGATTGGAATGGAATCATGATAGCAAGGAGATCTCAAAGCATTAGACGGGATACGAGAGGGCAGGTAGGGGATAGACAGTGTACCGAATCGAAGCCCGGGAATGAATTCACCGCCGTATGGCTGACCGGGAACTTAAGAGTTCTCGCTTGAAGACAAGAGTGAAAATAACTATTCTTACCGAATCTTTTGATTTGGAAGAACGGCGTTGCGTTCTTTTCGAAAGGCATGGTTTTCAGTATGTCTCCAGATAGGCCCCCACTAGTCCGGCTAGATGCAGCGGCGGATATAGAAAATATAAATCGAACTAGATACATATCATTACCGGATATTATAACTAAGATCGTAGATCCGGCACACGAATATCCGATCGAAAAACCTTTCTCGTCTACTGATTCGCGCACGAATAGCTAGACTCGCGCATCCAAGAACCGCTAATCTGCGCACGGATACTGGATCGAAGGAATCAAACTCGACTCTCGCTCACGAGGCTCTTGGATTTGGGGAAGAAACCCAAAGCTTCTCAAATTTTTATTTCATAAATCTCTTCTTTTTATAAGACAACATGATGCTTATATAGTGCATCAACTTAAAGAAAAACAACAAGTAGTTTTGCTAGAGCTAAATGATATGTAATTTTTGCTTATACAAATTGACAACAAAATTAACGACAACAATTTAAAACGGCATATCAGTATAAAATATAAAATGTGTTCGACCCGTATTTTCGACCCGCTTTACCCTTTGGTCATATATAATTGTGGAGTGATCTTTTATATAGGCTATAGTTTTATATTTTATTTTACGAAAAATAGTCAATATAGTTTCCAAAGAGATAAAATACCAACAATCATAAATATTAGGAATTTTGTTTATGAAATTAATAAAAAAATCATAACAAATAACAAGTAGTATAGTCAAATTATAAGAGGGTATATTTTGGCACAAAAAAGTACATTTTCCTACGTAGCAAGAGTATTATTGTAAAGGTCGGATTTCCTCAAATCACTCCTTAACACTACTCGCGTCATTTTATCTCAAAACGAACTGAAATGAAGGTACCTCGTCGCACCTGGATGAAGAATACTCGAGGAAGAGTCCATGATGAAGCAGCTCGCCGAAGAAGTGGCTCATCGCGTGATAGTTCATCGCAGAAGCAGTTCGTCGCGTAGAAGCTTATCGATGGAAAGTCCATCGCAAAACCCCATCGAATTAAATAAAGGAAGAAGTCAAAATCGCTTAAATGAAGGAAGATCAGTCAACCAGTTGAGGAAATCGTGGGATTGTCAATGTATTCAATGAAACCCTAGCAAGAATCAAGGAACAAAAAGCAAAATGAATTCTAGAAACCCTAAGCCTATAAATAAACATGTAAACCTCATTAAAGAGGATGGAGAAATTATCCCAGAAGAGACATTCGGCCAAGAGAGAGAGCTGGACATCCGAACAAGAGAAACCACCAAGAGAAACCAGAAAGAAATAAGAAAAAAAGAGAGAAAGAAGAAAGAGAACACCAACCACATTGAACTGTGTGATGACCTGATCCCGGTATCCCGGGTACGTAGGCAGCCTCGCTGAAGCCGGCGAGGCGCAGCATCAAATCATATCCTATTTTATCACGTTCCTTCAATTGTCCAAGCTATCAAACGGGAAAAACCGAGTCCTTTCGGGAGTATAATAAATCAAGGATATTCACTGTTCATTATCATTTGTGTTCGTGTGATAATTCTTGTGACTGAAAAGAGTGGTGAAATCGCCCTGAACAATTATCAATTAATATTCTCTTCTTCTTTTGATTAAGGGATTAAGAATTGAAGATGACTCTATGCTATCACAATAATAATCACAATTCACATATCCAATTGTTTTCCAACTTTTTCTAGCGTATTCTCTAATAGGGGACAAAGTACTTACATAAATAGCACTATTAAAAGTGGCTCTTCTACAACGGTGAGTCAAAAACTCTCGTGCAAATAATAAAAGGGGTAGTTTCCATGACTGTCACGCAAAAAATGGAGTGCAAATTAAATTAAAAACACGGTTTTCTTACCATAGATTTCGGAAAAATTGTTGTACAAGGACTTTCTTATAAATTTGTTGTGATCATGAAGTACGCAAATCCAAGTGTTTATACGACTAATTTCCAAACTTGTTGAGTAAACACTTGATTATAGTATTTTTGACACATGGAATTAACTGGAAAAATTGTGCACGACGGTTTTTTGAAAAAAAAAAATCAGTAGAAACTATCGTAATCTCTCCCACTCGTACTAATTTTTCAACTAATTAGGATGCAATTTTTAACTTCTCAAATGAGTTAAGTGGTCGTCTCTGCACTAACAAATCATAATTTAGTTGCTATATTGAAGAAAAAAATTAAGTTCGAGGGGTAATTAAGCAGTACTCAACAAAGTTCAAGGGCATCATGTGCAAATTACTCTAAAATATAATCAAACTTATTAATTTTCTTCACTAGTAAAATTTCTCGGCATTTGCCTATAATTTCCACAATATCCACAAGAAGACACCTCTCTCTAATACTAATAAATTTTAGAATAGCCAAATAGCGAAACTTCAAACTCTAATTAGTCAAATAGTCAATGTTTTATTTAATATTGCCAAATAGCCAATTAACTACATTAATAAATCATGAAAGACCGGATTACCCTTGTATTAACGTGGTTAATTTGTTAAAAATAAATTAATTTTTTTTGAAAAAAAACTTAAATTTTTTGTTAAAATTTTAATCACGATTTTTTGTTTATAAATAAATTAACTCCGTTAATAACCGTTAATAAATGTATTAACGTATTTTTTTTAAAATAAAATAAAAAAATTGAAAAAAAAAAACTTTTTGTTAAAATTGTAATCACGATTTTTTATTTTTAAACAAATTAACTCCGTTAATACACGTTATTATGTCATTATAGGTATAAAATATGTTATTAAATAACCATTTGGCTGTTATGCAAAGTAGCTAAATGGTTATTAAATAACCATTTGGCTATTATCCCAAAAAGGGATAATAGCGGCTAAAGTAGCCAAACTTTCATGATTTGTGTCGATAAAGGTCCAAACTGGATTTATAGCGGCTAAAGTAGCCAAACTTGGTCAATCTGTGGCAAGCACTCGTCCAGTCAAACTTAACATCCGTTAGTCTATCACCACGTCACTTACACGTGGCAAACTTTGGGTATTTATGCCGTGATAAAACCAAAGTTTGGGTGTTTATGCCGCGATAAATTATTTTAAAAAAATTGGTTGCTGACATCATCTAAATAAAAGTTAAAATATTATGCCTTTGGTAGGACTCGAACTCATCACTTCCCCCACATATAAGAGCAGCATAACCACTAAACACATTCACCTCACGTTATATATTGACAAAAATAAGAATATCAATAGAAACTTATTAATAAGTAGCATAGTAATAGAAACATATGTTTTTTCGCGCGGTTTCGGATTGACTTATTAGGAAAGGGGTTGGGTTGACCTTTTTGGGCCAAGATTGAGTTGACTTTTTTGGAACAGGTCAGGTTGACTTTTTCGAACCCATGGGTTGACTTTTACATAATTTGGTCGGGTTGAATATTTTGTACCGGATTCGGGTTGAAAAAGTTAATCCGACCCTGTTTCAAAAAGTTAACTCGACCCGGTTCTAAAAAAGGCAACCCGAACTCGTACCGACAAAGTCAACATGAATCCGGTACAAAAAATTCAACTTGACCACTGTCCAAAAAATTCAACTCAACCCCGTTCTAAAAAAGTCAACTCGACCCCGGTCCAAAAAATTCAACTCACCCCGTTCCAAATTAGTCAACCCGAACTCGGTGCGAAAAATACATATGTTTATATTACTATGATCACTTATCAATAAGTTTCTATGTATATTCTTTTTTTTTTTTATCAAGATATAACGTGAAGTGAATGTGGTTTGATGGTTATATTGTCCTTTTATAAGGGGGAAAATGATGAGTTTGAGTCCTCCCAAAACTATAATACTTTAACTATTATTTAGATGACGTGAATAAGCAAACAAATATATAGAATGGTTTATCGCGGCATAAATACCCAAATTTTGGTTTATCACAGTATAAATACCCAAAGTTTGATATAACGTGTAAGTGACGTGGCGATAGACTAACGGATGTTAAGTTTGACTGGACGGAATTAGTGCCTGCCACAGATTGACCGCGTTTGGCTACTTTAGCCGGTATAAATCCAGTTTGGACCTTTATCGACACAAATTCTGATAGTTTGGCTACTTCAGCCGCTATTATACCCAAAGAAAAATGAAAACTTGACTATTTGGCTAATCAAACATTTCAATTTAGTTATCTCATGCAATATCTCTAAATTTTAATATAGTTTTTTTACAAACCCCAAAAATCCATTACAATAAATAAAATTAGAGAACTAAGAATAAAAGAATAATCGCCACATAATTTATATTTACACACAAGCGTAACAAACCACATCTATAATCACATGGAAGTACGACCAGATGGGGATTTCGGTGACGCTTTCGACACCGACGGAGAGAGCTCGCCGCCGGCCGGAATATCCGCCAGCACTGCCATGAATCGTCGGATGCTGACCGATCGCGCCGGCCGGAAGCTGTGCGATCGCTTCAGGTCACCGCCAGCGAAGAGCTTCGACGAGTTTTTGAGGATTACATAAACCAAACCCTGAACTACGAAGAACAGCACAACCTTCAGAAGTACGTCCGATCCCATGATTCCTTCCATGATCGAAGCTGTGAACGAATTTTTCTGGGTTTTTTTTTTTTTTTTTGGAAATGAAAAGCTGTGAATGAATTGGAAAGGTTCGAAGAATTCGATGAGTATTTAAAGGGGGTTCGAGAGGAAGAGGGTTTCGTGGAAGCCATTGATGCTTGAGAAAGTCTTCGAGAGCGCCGACTCTTTGGACACAGCCATGCACGTACGTTGTTTAATCGGTGGTTTGGTGACGTGGAGCGATCCCATTGGCCATGGTTAGATGACACGTGCTTATTATAAGGAGTTTGGCTTTGACTATTTTATAGCGGAGTCGTAGGTGGCATAGGTTGACGTTGACTGGATCGAGGTTCTCGGGGCTCTTGTCGGGTCAGTGCCACGTGGATGTAGTATTGAGTTTGGATAAGATTGAGAGTTATAAGTTATGGGAAACTTGGCTAATTGTTGCGTTTAAGACAATTAAACGCAATTTTAAAACGTTTTTCATTTAATTGTCGTGTGTTGGTATCTTTTATGGGCTTGCCCTCTTCATTCTAATAAAAATTGTAAAGTAACTTGTTTTTTTTTTATTATTATTTTCATGATTTTAGTTTAGTTAGCTTCTTTTTTTTTAATATAAAAAAATAACATTTTGGTATGATTTGACCATTTGATTATACTCTAAAAGAATAATTTAGAGACGTCTAAAATACTTAAAAATATTACTAAATGAAATACAATAATGGACTTTACTTTCTAAAAATTCAAGTATTTGTTAAAATTTAGTAATTAATTAACTGTTTAATGTTTAATTTTTTTATCGATACACTCAAAGAGCCAAATTCACGGGCAAAGTCACAAACAAGAGCGCATCTCTATTACTCTAGAACAAAAATGCCAAATTTAAATAAAAATCATGAAGGAACTTACTTTATTCTATCTATAATATAGTCAAAGAGAGATAAAATTCACACATTTATATTTCTGCTATTTGTGGAACGAGGCTAAAGTGAGGGACCAATAAAACTAATAATATTATTTCATTGTCAAGAGCTCGTAAGTATTTTATTTTATTCTATTTGACACTTAATATAATAAAGAACGTCATTGAGTGCTCGGAAGTTTCATAAAAACAACTCACCATATATAATTAAGTCACGACTTGCGACATATCAATTGTCATGTTGTTGGAGTTAATATTGCTGAAGTTAAGAGCAAACAAAACGTTTAATTTCAAAGAACTTTCTCTGCAATAATCAGTGCAAGCCTTCAAGTTTCTCAATGTGCACCTTAGCATTCAATTTGTCATTAATCAACTTAAAAAACTAACGAATTAATTTGACTTTGAAACATAAAAAATCAGTGAAGGAAGGGTAAACAATAAACATATTATTTTGGCTGAAACGGTAAGATGAATAGAGGAAGACATGAAATTCCCTGATTTCGCATGTTTGTTTTAGGGGTTATTAGTGACAAAGTACCCAAGTTGTTTGAAAATGGGACGGTATAAAGTCAACTTAAAAAACTATGGCAAAAATACCCAAGTTAATATTTTTTGGCGGATTGGTAGACCTCATCCATTTTTCCGTTAGTATTTTGACTATTTTCGTCAATGATGACGTCGAAACAAATTCTCAATTCATCTCCTCAATAGCATCACGATTTGCGTTGTTGACGTCATTACTGACGGTAATAGTAAACAAAAAAACTAACGAAAAGGTAAATGAAGTCTACCAAACCGCAAAAAAAAGATCAACTTGAATACTTTTACCACATTTTTTATTTAATTTTACTCAAAATCACTCCATTTCCAAATAACTTGAGTACTTTGGTAACTAATAACCCTTGTTTTGGCGAATTCTCACAAATTTAGATGGCAAGAAAGTTCCAAATTTACATTTTTGTAATAAATAGATGGAGCCCATCAATTTGGTCATTCTATTTTGCGTAATTCAATCAACTTTGAAAGTAGAAATCAGAATTTCTTTTGTGCAAGTTATGGAAAGCATCCCCAATGCTAGAACAATATCCCAAGTGCATCTCGCTTAGCACGCCCATAAAAAAGTTTGTACTTTAATCGGAGGAGAATAACTCACAAACAGATTCTACATGCATTTCCGTTTTACAGACAAATAACAGCACAGCAGCAACCTACATTAATATCTAAGCAACATTTAGACTAATTTTCTTCCAAAGGATTTTGAAAATCACTCTAAATCCTGCGAGACTAACGGTATTCAATGACAATTGCCGAATACTGTACATCCCTAATACATAAACCTCGCCTTCAAATGAAAACAGTTTTTGGAAACTGTGGTTCGGTACGCCCAGTGATGAGCAATGCAAAAACGGCTTATTTAATCAGGGTGCAAATTTCTTGCCCATCTCTCGGAGCAAAGATTGAATTACGTACGGTTACTACTTACTACCGTCCTCTCGTATTGTTGTCCATTTACACTTCAGAATCAGATTGCTTGGAATTCCTCTACAAATGCTCTCTAGTACATTACCTGCAACCGAAATTCAAATAATGGAATTACATTGAAGAAAATCTATCATATTCCAAAAGTTTGAAACATAAACTGATTAGGTAAGCATCCGAAAAATATAAAAAATAACGGTTAAACTAAATGCAGAAATCCCGAAATTGTCTAGATACCAAATAAGTTGGGGCGCTCGCCTCAGCTGAGTGAGGCGTAAGCCTCAATTCTCTACGCTACTGTGCACACAACGAGGCGGTTTTTGTTTAAAATTACGTGAGGAGCACAATACTGTGGGTTTCTATTTCGCAATTCAAAACACACTTTGCAAAGATCTGAATCTCTAAATAGCACGCTCATATTTCAATAAGTAATGGAAAAATATGTCAATGTCGAAAAGTAACAGGACCCTATGAAGAAGAAAAATACTGCAATTGCGGAACTTGATAAGGCCCACATATCTTATGATTCAAAAAGGGGTATTCCCTTCTCCCGGTTCAGCTTAAAGGACTATTAACGGCCCCGGCTTCTACCGGGATACGCATACGTTGAAGCAGCAATTCAACTCAAACAATCCTCAACATTTCACCAAGACAGTTTACTTGTATTTCAGAGATAGATACCTAATATTAAACCCTAACTTCGCCTCGAAAGCTAGCAACTAGGAGAACCGACATGGGATTCGCACCATTCCACACCCGTTGACAAGCAGGGCGTCCATGGATACAGTCACTCCGAACCCTTCTCGGCACCACGAAGCAATTAATTTCCCCGTGGGGACGGCTTCACTAGGTATCCCTCATTTGCTACGAACCCGGCACCCAATGAAATCACCAACGGTAAGTACCCAAATAAAGTTTCTAACTTCCACAATCTAACTCTAGAGTAGCTTTTGAACTTAAATTCCAACCCCTAAGAGTACCGTTGTAACGCCGGAATCAGCGGCGATTGGCTTAGAGCGCTAATAACCGAATTTGACGACTATAGATTCATTTGGCTTACTCACACAACGTTTCACTACTTGAACTAAATTGTCATGTAAAGTTCGAAGTGTCAAACAAATGGCCAAACCAACCTCAAATTCTCCGAAGCAGAGCTCGACGAGACCACGCAAGGCTCTTCTCCGTCCAATGGCGTCCGGAAATCGACCTCACTAGCGAGCGGCTCGGGCGAGAGGACGAGATTGCGCCTCCTCGCAATGTGCCTCAGAGTGCTGGCGCAGTCAAACCAGTCGTCGTCTTCGCCGTCCCCCAAAACCATCTCCTCGGAGCTCTCCCCGTCGCCGCCTTCCTCGGGCGGGAGGCGGAAGCGGCAGACGGGGCAGGAGTTGCGGCGAGCGAGCCAGGGGAGGATGCAGCCGGGGTGGTAGAGGTGGTTGCAGGGGAGCTGCTTGGCCTCGTCGGCGGGGGAAAAATGGTCTTTACACACCGCGCAGAGCAGAAAAGGGTCGCGCTCCAGCAGCGAGGCGGAGATTCCCACGGTGGGGATGGCGTCCACGGCGGCCTTCGAGGCGGCGGGATCGGAGGGGGAATCTCCGGCGGAAGACGACGAGAGGTGGCGGACGAGGCGGCGGAGGAACGCGCCGTCGAGGAGGGAGTCGTCTTCGTCGTCGCCGGCGAGAGGGGAGTCCATGAGCTCGAGGAAGTCGCCGGAGCAGTGGGGGCAGGCGAGAGGGTCGCCGGCGAGGGAGACGCTGAGGTCGCACTCGTGGCACCAGTAGGTCCGCCTGCGGTCGGCTCCGGCGGCGCTGCCGGTGGGTTTGCCGGCGAGTGACGTCATGGGTGTTGGGACGGGGAGTGGGAGATGGGGGGAATGGGTGGAGAAAAGGAGATATGGCAGTTGGCTCAGGGTGGGGCCCACAGGAGGCTCTCGCGTCCGCACATTGCTTTCGTTCGGTAGCGTCGGCTTGTTGTCACTCTCTTTGTTGCTTACCGATTACTTTCAATATTTTATTGCTTTCGCTTTTTACTTATTGGCGGCGTAAATACCGAAACACTTAATGTTTTTTTACTTATCGCATCTGCTAAGACTTGAGACATGCAATGCAACAGGGAGGAGCCTAAGTTGCAAACATGTTATAAATTTACACAGTGCGTTTGGCACAGTTTATTAAGTTTTATTTTTGTTTTTAAAATAAACTAAACTGTTTTTCAAGTGTTTGGCAAAATTGTTTTTCCAAAAAACACAAAATCGATTTTAAATTTTTGAACATGAATCGTAAAAGCTAGAATTCGTAGTTTTTGGTTTTTTTCTATAAAAAAAATATGGTTTTAGATTATCTTAATCTTTTCAGCCTAAATAATTTATTTTACCAAACGCTAAATTAGTTTTCGTTAACAGCAACAACTGTATTATAAACAATTTTTTAAACACCTGTTATTTAAAAAAAAAACAATTTGTTTTTAAACTAAAATTAAAAACATTTTTTGTAAAAATTAAGTTGTCCCAAACGGACCCATTGTCATTCGCGCATATCCATTTTTTCAGGGTGAAAAAATAACTTTGGTATTAATCTTTCAAATTAAAATAAAAATTTTGAGGTATTTTTGGCATAAATATCACAAGTGCTGATTTTATCATTTTTTAGCTATTTTTATATTTTTCCTGTTGATTAAAAGCGGGTTGTGAATAATATTATTTATGATTTCTAATTTTATCGCGTTTTCTTGACAATATACTGATTCTTTAGACATTTAGTTGGATTATCATAGTTTTGAAATTGTGATGCAAAAAAGTTACGTTAATAATCTAGATTAAAAAAATTGGTATTTTGTAATTGTTGAAGTACATTTTGAATTTTGAACTTTGATAAATATTAATATAGAACTATGATTCTAGGGTTACTTTCTTTTAGATCCTCTAATTTCTTGAAGATTTCTTTTTTGTGTGGCAAATGTACTTGGAACTTTTTAGTTTTTGGGTGTTTTTGTTTTCCATGTTGTAGGGTTGCTTGTTTTCGGATTGCTTGTTTCCAAAAGTTTTAATTTTGTGTAAAATGCCTAATTTATTTTTAGGTTTTTGAGGTATGTTTCCAATTTTTCTTGTTGTTTTAGATGATTAATATTTTACATCTACTTTGTAGGATTGTTAATTTTTAGATGCTTAATTTTTTAAACTCTTATTTTGTGGTAAAAGCATCAAAGTTTTGGATTTGAGGATTTTCAGGTAAGTTATTAATTTTCGTGTTTATAAATTTGTTATTATTACAGAATTGTTTGTTTTTCATATTGCTAAATTTCTTCAAGTTTATGGTTTTTGTAACAAACATACCAGAGTTTTAGAATTTTATGATTGTTATGCGATCATCCTTGTAGGAAGAAATAAAGAAGGATTAGATTTTATGATAATATATTATATTTAGAATTTTGGACACTGTATTAATTAAGTATATATATTATTAATATTTTATACCATAAACTCATTATAAGTTTATCCGTAAATAAGTATCAATAAGATAAACATGATCTTTATACATATCAAACGATATATGTGCGAAAACTGATTATCGGTTATCCTGAATATAATAAATGCGAGTACTTGTATCAAAAATGAAAATTCGGATGGCATACTAATTGTTGACGTGGTTTCTCACTTTAAACAGTCAAGTGTGACTTGTGAGCGTATGATATTCTTGAGGTTGATGATTTGGTGGAATTCGATCTCTCACGTTGCAAACTCTCGATTCACTCTCGATATATGTATATGTATGTATAAGCAGTATAAATGAGACCAGGGGTTTTTTTTTTATAGAGGTTCGTCCCAAGGCGATAGTTGACTACGTCCTCTGTTAGTTTATTGCGACAAATGACATAGACGGACAGCTACAGGCAGCAAATCACGTCTAGAACAATGAAAAGAATGAGAAGGAGAATAAAAAGAATATAACAAAATCTCTAAGTAAGCAAGAATGCCGGGTAGGAGCTTTCGATGTATTATCTCAGGGTTGTATGTGTTGATCTGAGCTTGAGCTTGATATTTATAGACTTCAATTCTTCCCATTGGACTTCCAGGAATCGTGGAGTCTTCTCTTTGTGCTGACCGGGTTGAATGGATCGCCTTGCTACACGTGTTCCACGACTTCGTTCTCTTCGTCGTGTTTGAATTATGCCCGTTGAAGACTCGACTTCGTGCTCCTGGTCTTCCGCTAAGGTTTGAAATGGGATGCCGGGTAGAAAATATGACGATTCTACCCTCTTCTTCCTGGGTCGATGATGAATAGCGCTGAGCTTTGGGGTCTTCTGGGCCGAGTTGCTATGTATCCGCCGGGCTTCATCTGATTGAGAACTCTATTGGGCTTCTCAATTGGGCTTTTGTGAATATCGATTTATTCTTTTAAAGCCTTTAATATTCATTTGTAAATTTTTTTAATTCACAACTTTAGCACTTCATGTCATATTAAATAATGACGAATTTGTACATCAACAGTCAGCCCCCTACTATAAAAAAAATACGAAGTAAATTTTATAGTATATACTCGATGAAATCATGTAAAATTCGTGCCGGATAGGATTAATTAAATTTGTGACTTTCACCGCGAATCTGCATAATCCGGGAGGGAATTTGGATAATTTCGAGATATGATGGACGAGTAGGACCTTGAAGTTGTAACCGTCGCTTCGAATTTTGGGTGGGAACGGTTATAACACGTGTCCCAATTTGCGGAGTTTGAAAAGAATAAACTCTTCACATTCTCCTGACACAGCTATCATGCTGACGTGTCGCCAGATAACTCGCTGATCTCAACTGTAGGATGACGTTTGTTGCGATTTTTGAAGAAACCCTAATCGTAGGATCAACGACAGTTTTCGAGTATAAATACTCGAGTGCTTCGCATTTAATGGGACGTCTCTTCAGCTTATGCATGTCACGCGTCTTGTCGAAGGTAACCTCTCTCTCTTTTCTCTATATATTCTGTGCTCCGCATTCCAACATTATTTTTTAATTTTAGAGAGAGAAAACTTAAGTTTTTAGAGAGAGAAGTTCTGTGAATCGCTATTGTTGAAGGTATCTTCGAGTTTCTCCGAGTCTAGGGATCCAGGTTCTTCATTTCTTCCTTGATTTTTCTTGTCTTTCCTTTGCGAGTGTACTGGGAAGTCTTTCTGGATTTTTTAGGGATTATTTTTCTGGTTTTGGGGTAGTTTTTTCTCTGTTTTCTGGAATTTTGGCTTTTGTGGGATTTTTTCTGGGTTTTCTGGTTTTTCGTGCTCGTCTAGGTAGTTTAGGTTTTTCTTAGATCGTTCTAGAAGAAAATGGGTCCTAAAAAGGTTGTTCAGAAATGGCAAACGGAGTTTCTATCCACGGATTCTCCTAAGTCTATACTATAGGATTCCTCAGTCTATAGCTCTTCGGTTGTCGAGTTCGGATGAACATGCTGACGAGCATAACTCAGATGGCTGGGTTTGTGTTTATCAGAGGTATTTTGAGTCCGGGGGGCTCAGATTTCCTATTCCCGAACTTATCCTAAAATATTTTACTCATTTAGGCGTCTCTATAGGGCAGCTTAGTCCTAATTCCTTTAGGATCTTGACGGCCTTACTCGTCTGAGCTCATAAGTGTCTACATATATTGACACTCAAAGACCTATTGAGGCGCTTGGTCATCAAGGCTAATGGTCAGGCGAATGGTAGGTTTTTCCTATCCGTCAAGGAAGGGGAGATCATTTCTGGTCTTCCCAAGAAGGAAACTGGTTGGACCCACAAGTACTTCTTTTTCCTTGCCGGTCAAGAGACACTTGGATCTTGGCCGGGCTACAGGAACGAATGGGTCCACTAGATAGGTGAGATTCTGGGCTGGGGTTTATAAGGTTTTCTAACCGGTTTTTTTGATAAGTTTGCTAATTGCTAATTTTTTTTCTTTCCTTTTCTTATGTAGTCAAGGATCCTGAAAAACCCAAGTTTCTTCCGATCACCGAAGAGTGGAGAGTTCTGAAGAAGAAGTTGTTCCCTTTTGGTCCCGAGCCGTGGTCGTTATTCACCAAGGAGAGGTTCGAGTCTGTCGGCTTGTGGGTCGAAGAAGACGAGGAGGAATTTTCGGGTAATATTACTGAACTTATTCTTTTGGTTTGATATTAGTTATTTTTTCCTAAGTATGGTTTTTGGACGTGCAGAGGACATGGACGCTCTACGCTCTAAAGGTCTGAGTCTCCGCCAGAGGCGGAAGTAGGAAGATCAGGCCAGGACCTTTGGCTCGGCGTCGCGGACGGCGTCGGAAAGTCTGCCCGGTGCATCGGCACCTACTGGAGTTTCTCGTCAGTAGACGAGCAGGAGGAATGAGGAAGCTCCCGCTCGGGAGATCCCTGCTGAGGCCGCCTCTGAGGCGGCCAAGAAGAAGGACGTCGTCGAGCTCTCTGACGATGGGGATAGTACCCCAGAAGCCACGTAGGTGGCGAAGGTTTCCGAGGGGAAGAAAACTCCCCCACCCGCTCATGTCCTTCCTTCTAAGGATGTGACCCGTCGAATAAAGGAAAAAGTCCTCCCAAAGACGGGGTCGGAGGCTTCTGCGAAGCGGCCGCACGAGGGAGGCGAGTCTGAGGCCAAGAAGAAGGCGAGAGGCGATTTGGCCTCGAAGTAAGTGGTTAAGGCCTCGGGGAAAAATTCAGGGTATGCTCCCCTCGTAATCAGGGGGAAGGCTAAAGAGAAGGAGGTTCCCCGTAAGGCGGCGTGCACTTGGTACGGGGATAAGGGCCTCCATAAAGCTCCTAAGGTTGCGGCCGGGATACTCCGGCAAATCATGAACGGGGGGGGTTTGCAGGGTCCCTAGAGATATCGCCGAGAAGCCGGCGTACAAGGACGTTCCAGCGGTGACAACTCAGGTAAGTATTAGGCAATACTTTATGTAGCTTGATTTTCTAATCTAAATTTTTCTAACTTTGTTTTTTGGGCGTGTAGCTGGTCGCGACTATCAACGACTTGGTCCTCGGTTACGAGGCTAAGGAGGGGATGCAGGCTGCCGAACAGCTTGCGCTGAAAGAGAGGGAGTTGGCCGACGCTATTGACAGAATCCGGGCAAAATGCGACCAACTTGAGGTCATGAACCGCTTCTCTGCGGAGGCCAGGATTAAAGGGCTGGGGAACATGGTGGAGGATCTTCGGGAAAAGCTAAAAAATGCTACCCGGTTGGTTGAGGAGGTCCAAAAGACCAGCGAGACGGCCATCAGGGGGATGCTGGCTTCATACGCGGCGAGGGGACGGGCTGAAGAGTTGGCCAAGAGGAAGGAGGAGGAGGCCTTTGCTCTGAAAAGAGGACGTGCAACGCCTTACTGTCGAGCTGGCCAAGGCTCAGCAATAGTCACTCGATCGTGAGGGCGATAAGGACACTATCCGTTCCCGCTATCACCGAAGGGTGAAGGAAAGAGACACGCTGCTCGCGCGGTACAAAGGTACGGCAGCCGAAAATTGTTGTCTGGATCATGCCGAAGGTTGCCTCGAGCTGGTCCACGACATCATTGACGACAAGGTTCAAGATTTTGAGGTTGAAAAGTAGGTCCTAGAAGGCAACGTTGTTCGTTACCAAGCTCTCTTGGATGCAGTTTCAGCGCCACTGATAGGGTCTCCGGCTATGTCTCCTGATGCCGAGTTGACCGAGCGTCCCTTTGCAGATTTGAACCTTCGGTCTGAGCGATCGATTGTCAAGGAGCCCGTCTCTAAAGATCCCCCCCCCTAGGAGCCTGTCGTGGAGGATTCTACGGCTGAGGAGCTTTTGGTTGACGAGCCCATCCCGCCCGTGCCTGTCGCAGCTGAGGAGACGGCCCTTGAGGAGCTGACCTTGCCCGAGCCCGATGCAGAGGAGACCGCCCCCGAAGAGCCGACCGAGCGTGGAGGCCAGGCCGAAGAGGAAGAGGAGAAGGAAGAAAAGGAGGACCAAGAGGTCGAAGACATTCCCGGGGTTGACGCATAGAGCGTCCCCCTTTTTTTTGTTTTTAGTTAAATAAGGCCTAAGGCCAGAACAATTTCTATGGGCAAGTCTACGGCGGCTTGAACCCTTTTTTTGTATGGTTTGGATATGCCCGCGGTTAGGGCCTTTGCTACTTTTTCTTCCGCTTCTAATTATATGCTATCTTTTTTGTTGTTTCTAAGTTAATTTTCTCCTCGTGCTCTTTCCTAACACCTACTATAGTTTTACTCGGCTAATTGAGATCGTTCGGATCTTTGTATGCCTATTTTATATGGATTGAAAAATTCAAAACCATGCGAAATGTGAAATTTGCTAAGTATGAAAAAATACACGGATACCTTTTGTAATTTGTTCGTTCTCTTGGTGTTCCCCGTCGCGTGTTTCTTACTCGTCTGTTTGCTGTAATCCGTATGTTTCTAAAATAAATACATCTTATTGGGATTGGGTTACTATAATCATTTATTTGAAGGGGTAGGCTTGTTGGCGGGTGAGGCTTATCGCCCCATATGATGGGTTTGTTACCCGGATAGGCCTGTTGCCTCAAGGAATGGGCTATTTTCACGGTCGGGCTCATTGGCCAGGTAACGGGTTTGTTACCCGTATAGGCTTGTTTCCTTGTGTAATGGGTCTGTTACCCGGTAGGCTTGTTGCCTTATGTAATGGGTTTGTTACCCGTTAGGCTTGTTGCCTTAGGAAGGGTTGCGGGGCCTATTCGGTTTGGGGTTCAGATTGAGACTGTGCCCGTCGTTTAGGACGGGTTTCATACGTACCCCATATTTGGGGATCAAGTCATTACGTTGTTCATGGGAGACCGGGTAGGTCGGGTTAAACGTAGTATTTCCTGAGATGCATGGCGTTCCAGCTGCGGAGGACCTCGTGCCATCCGAAGTGGCTAGCCGGTATACTCCAGGCTTTACTACTTCGGTGACGATGTAAGGCCCTTCCCATTTAGCCCCGAGCTTACCCGCGTTAAGCTCGGCAGTGTTGTGGAAAACGATTCTGAGGACCAGCACTCCCACTATAAATTTTTGACGTGTGACCTTTGAGTTGTAATACCTTGCTATCAAATTATGATAGTTGGCAATTCTTATCAAAGAATGTTCCTGTCTTACGTCAATATTATCGAGCTGGTCTTCCCCCATTCCGTCATTGAGTTCTGCTTTCAAAGGTGCGTGCTCCATTCGAAGGCTGGGTGTCTCTATCTCTGCTGGTATTACGGCTTCGGTGCCATATACCATTAAGAATGGAGTTTCCCCGGTGGCCCTACGCGGGGTAATTCCATAGGACCAAAGGAATGCTATGAGCTCGTTTACCCATCGTCCTTTTTTAGTGCCTAGGCGCCTCTTGATTCCATCCACTATAACCCGATTATCTACCTTGGCTTGGCCGTTGCCTTGGGGGTATCTCGGAGTGGATGTGTTCAATGATATCTTCCAATTTATGCAGAAGTTTTGGAATCTCGTAGAAATGAATTGGGGTCCATTATCAACTATTATCTCTTTTGGGAGGCCGAAACGACTGATGATGTTTTTCCATAGGAAATTTTCTACATCGACATATTTGATGTTTTCATACGCTTTTGCCTCCACCCATTTGGAGAAGTAGTTTGTTACGACGAGTAGGAACCTTTTTCCGGCCGAGGCTAGGGGAAAATGTCTGACTATGTCCATAGACCATTAAATGAACGGGTATGGGACTGAGACTGGCGAGAGTTCTTCTACTGGCCGGTGTATTGTTGGGGAGTGTCTTTGACATTTATCGCATCTTCAGGCATGGGCCTCCCTGTCTGCCAACATGGTGGCCCAGAAAAAGCCTTTCCTTTTTGCTTTATTTGCCAAAGATCTTCCTCCAGAGTGGTTGCCACATTCTCCGTCATGGATTTCTTGAAGTACTATTTGAGCCTCGGTCCTTCCTAGGCACCTTCGGTAGGGTCCGGTATAGCTGTGTTTCTACAATTTTTCCCCGATCATGTAAAATCTGGCGCTTTAGATTGTTAATTTCCTGGCCTTCTGCTTATCTTGGGGCTTTGCTCCGGTTAGGATGTAGTTGATGATCGGGGTTCTCCAATCATGTTCTTCCATTTGGATGTTGCAAACTTCGCGTGTCACGCTAGGTTCGTCTATTGTTTTGACCGGAATTATCCTTTTTATTTCAGGATCCGAAGTGGACGCTAATCCAGCCAATGCGTCTACCGATGCGTTCTCGCTTCTTGGTATTTGGATTATTTTCAACGTGGTCGAATTATTGAATTAAATCTTTTACCACCGAGAGCTATCTCTCCATTCCGTCGTCACGAGTGGCGTACTCGCCACTAATCTGACTAGTAACTAGCTTTGAGTCGGAATGGGCTCTTATCTTTCGAGCTCCTACGGCTTTTTCTAGTTTGAGGCCGGCGATTAGGGCCTCGTATTCGGTCTCATTGTTTGTTGCGTGGAATTTCAATCTGAAGGATTGTTCCAGCACTTCTCCCGTGGGGGATATCAAAAGGATTCCGATCCCGGATCCACCTTGGTTTGAAGCTCCATCTACCTCGAGTCTCCATTCTCCATCTTCGTGACCGTCTTTTGACCCGTCGGGCGGTAATTCGATTAGAAAGTCAGCCAGTACATGTGATTTCGCACAGGTCCGTATTTTGTATTCTAATCGAACTCGCTTAGCTCGACTGCCCATTTTGTGAGTCTTCTCGATTGATTCGGGCTATGAAGGATGATCCTCAATGGTTGGGTGGTCATAACCTTGATGGTGTAGGATTGGAAGTAAGGCCGAAGTTTTCTCGCAGTGGTTATCATTGCCAGTGCGAGCTTTTTGATGGCCAGGTATCTGGTTTCAGCGTCTTCCAGGGATTTGCTGATGTAGAAAATTGGCCTCTATTCACCGCGTTCTTCCCTCACGATTACCCCGCTCACCGCCGATGGTGAGACAGCCAAATACAAAAATAATGGCTCTCCCAAGATCGGTCTGGTAAGAATGGGTGGTGTGGAGAGGTATCTTTTTAGCTTTTGGAATGCTTCTTCGCACTCTTCGGTCCACTCGAACTTTTTTTTCCCTTCAACAACTTGTAAAAGGGTAAACATTTGTCCGTAGCCCTTGATATGAACCGGTAGAGAGCTACGATTCTCCCGCTCAGCCTCTTCGTCTCCCTAATAGTCCTTAGGGAAGGCGTGTTCTGGAGGGCTTTGATCTTGTTGGGATTAGCTTCTATCCCTCGCTGTGTGACCAAGTAACCTATGAATTTTCCCGAAGTTACCCCAAAGGTGCATTTTGTCGGGTTAGGCTTCATTTGATACTTCCGTCGCAAAGCACTCCTCTAGGTAGGCTACATGATCCGTTGCTTGGGAGGATTTCACCATAATATCGCCAATATAGACCTCCATATATTTGCCGAGCTACTCGACGAACATCTGGTTTACTAACCTTTGATATGTGGCTTCGGCATTTTTTAGTCCGAAGGGCATAACTTTATAACAGTATATCCCCCTATCGGTTATGAATGTCATTTTTTCTTGGTCCTCTGGGTGCATGAGGATCTGGTTGTATCCCGAGAATGCGTCCATAAACGACAGTAGTTCATGCCCGCATGTTGCTTCGACTAGTCGGTCAATGTGGGGCATTGAGAAATTGTCTTTAGGACAAGCTTTGTTTAGGTCAGTGAAGTCAATACAGACTCTGGCCTTTCTGTTTTTCTTTTTCACGACGACTTTATTTGCTAACCAGTCTGGGTATTTAACTTCCCTGATGGATCCGGTTTGCAACAGCTTTGTGACTTCTTCGTTCACAGCTTGGGCCCGATCTGGACCTAGCTTCCGCCTTTTCTAGCTTTAGCGGCTTATAGCTGGGGTCTACATTTAGGGGGTGGGTTGTGATGCTAAGGTCTATCCCGGGCATGTCCTCGTGGGACCAAGCAAAATAGTCCCAGTTTCTGGTGAGGAATTTGAGGATTTCTTTCTTGACATTGTTGTCCAGTCCCATTCATATCCCTACCTGGTGGTCCGGGTTGTTGGGATCGATCTGGACCTGGTATCACTTTGTAAACTGACGGGCAGTCCAACACTAGGAAGTTCTTTGTTCTTCCTACCCCTGTTGCTGTGATTGACAGCCGTATCGTGCCAATTGCATTGAAGGTTCCTCCATCGAAGCCGGTTAGCGGGATAGCTTGGTGATCTGCGTTTCTTCGACCCCCAGCTTCAGCAATGGTTCCAGGAAGATCACGTCGACTGAGCTCCCGTTATCGATTATGATTCTATCCATCGTGTACGAGGCAACTAGGACTGTGACAACTAACGCGACATCGTGCGGACCGATCAGTGTGGATGCTTTACTATCCTTGAAGAAGATCTCGAAATTCGGCTCTTGCCTTGGTACGACTACCGGTCCGACCTTTAGCCTCCTTTTGTAACGCCCCGGCTGCTCAATCGAATTGACGACTGTCCCCACAGGCTAACACGAGTCTTTTCAGCGTGCTTTGTCTTCACTCGCACGCTTCCCGAGAAACATCCCAGGAGGTCACCCATCCTAGTATTACTCCAAGCCAAGCACGCTTAACTTTGGAGTTCCTATGAACGGGCAACCGAAAAGAAGATGCATGTTGTTGACATATGTAGTATCAATCAATTCATTTAAGCCTCTTTGACCATAAAATCCCATACATGTATGATCTTCGATAACTATGCAGTCCCATACCTGCACAGTCTCGGGAACGTCCCATCAGCACATCCTCTTGCCCAGGCGATGTTGGACTGCATAGCTTACCCGGTCTTGCCCTTGTGGCTCACGGGATTAGTGACTGTCACAATCACCCCACCTAATTGTGGCCCGACGTCCTTGTCGGCCACACTTCTGGCTGGGCACGGCTCTGATACCATCTGTAACGCCCCGGCTGCTCAATAGAATTGACGACTGTCCCCATAGGCCAACACGAGTCTTTTCAGCATGCTTTTTCCTCACTCGCACGCTTCCCGAGAAACCTCCCAGGAGGTCACCCATCCTAGTACTACTCCAATCCAAGCACGCTTAACTTTGGAGTTCCTATGAACGGGCAACCGAAAAAAAGATGCATCTTGTTGACATAGGTAGTACCAATCATTTCATTTAAGCCTCTTCGACCATACAATCCCGTATGATCTCCGATAACTGTGCAGTCACATACCTGCACAGTCTCGGGAACGTCCCATCAGCACATCCCCTTGCCCAGGCGATGTGGGACTGCACAGCTTACCCAAACTTGCCCTTGTGGCTCACGGGATTAGTGACTGTCACACCTTTGGTGAGCCTTGATGGAATTTACCGAATTCTCGTGTAGCTGGGATCCTCCTACAATCGTATATATTCTGCCAATGGGATCGGGGATCTCGTTGAGGTTCTCTCCGATGTCTTCTGCTTCCCCGTACGTCTTCTCGTC
The DNA here is from genome assembly GCA_954871525.1 of Parietaria judaica. Classification (NCBI taxonomy): domain Eukaryota; kingdom Viridiplantae; phylum Streptophyta; class Magnoliopsida; order Rosales; family Urticaceae; genus Parietaria; species Parietaria judaica. The sequence goes on from OX940872.1 coordinate 13,945,287, forward strand.
TGGTTCTTCAAGCATGTGTACCTATCCTCTTTTGTGTGGTTGGGTATTTTCTCGTGGCATCCTTTGCTGCTCGGTCCTCTTCTAGCCGCTTTTAGGTTGGTCTTGAGGGAGGTTTTGCTCGGGCGCGTGCCCATTTTTCAGCTCGTTGCCGAAGTTTATTTCTCCTAGCTCTCCATTGATGTATTTCTCCGTCAGGCGGGCACGGAGCACCATACAGTTTCTCGTATGGTGTCCAAACAACTTGTGGAAATTACACCACGCTTTGAGGTAGTGTTTTGGAAAAATCTCGTTGTTGTACGGCGGGTAGTCCTTGGTGCTGACTAATACTTCTCCTGGGGCTTCTTCTGCTTCAGCCCGTGCTTCGAAATCCGCGGTTTCCGCATTTACGTTAAAAACGTACGGATTTCGTGGGTTCGGTCCATTATTTGCCCTTGGTTTCTGGGTCTGGAACGGGTGCTTTTTGATTGGGGAGGAGCTACTTTGTCCTCTGAAGGGGTTGTTGTGGCCTCCGGCTCTGGGCTGCATCGGTTGACCGGGTGGGCCCTGGTTTTTCTAATGGACGGGCTGGAGTCCGTGCTTTCTTCGTAGGGCTTCTAGCTCCTCGTCGTGCCTGATCAAATTGGACGATCTGTGGATTACGTCTTCAATGGAGTTGTAACGATTTACGACTATGTCTGTCTGGAACTTTGAGTCGAACCATGACCCGGCCGTAAGGGCGGCTATGGCGGTCTCGTAACTCATCCCATTTATCTTGACCATGGTTTTCTTGAACCAGGTCATGAAGGCTCTGAGAGGCTCTCCTCTCTCTTTCTGTAACGCATAGAGGTTTGCCACAATGGTCTCTGTTTCCATAAACATAGCAAAATGCTTGAGAAACAGGGTGGTCAACTGTCCGAAGTTATCTATGGATCGAGGTTCCAACTTGGAGAACCACTCCATTGCTGGGCCAACTAGATTCTTCGAAAAGTAATGGCATCGCCCAGCGTCTAACTCTTGTGCTGCCAAATTTGCTCGCCCCATTGAGATCTTGAAGGATCTTAGGTGTACTTTGGGGTCAGTCGTCCCGTCGTACTTTGGCGGATTCACTCTTCCTCCGTCCCTGAGCTTCACGCTAGTTATGGCGAGCCAAAAGGGGATCCTTTCCTTCTCCTCTACCAAAAGCTCTATCTCAGGGGCAGCAGTGGTGGTGGTGTGTACACGGGAGTGTACACGAATGAGTTTTTCGTTCATCTCGGCCATAGAGCGCTTGAGTTCCTCCAGTTCCGTGACCTGGGGAGCGGGTTTGGGTTGCGAGGCCTGGAGGTTTCCTTGTCCGTACACCGGGCTTGGATGTCTTTGGTAGGAGTTAGGCTGCCCATTGAGGGCCTGGATGATGTCGCAACTTTGCTCGCGTCCGGACGGATAGCCCGGACGACTAGAGCGTTGGCGACTGCTCGAGGCAAAGTTTCTCGTCCCAGTCCGGTAGGATCCCGATAGGGGGTGAAAAGGGGTGTCCCTACTTCGGGAGGCGGTAGAGGTGTTTGGGGCCTAGGGCCGCTAAGTGGTTGGGGCTGGCTTTGCCTTGGCGCTTGCGGATTATTCAGATCGAAAAAATCAAAATGGACAGCGTTGAGGTTAGCCCGGCTCGCCCAGAGCCCTGTCCGGGTTTACCCGGATACCATTTTGGTGTTGCTCGCTTTGGGCTCTATTTACTGCGAGAAGCTCGATTTGCCTGCGCAATTCTTGGTTCTCGGCGTTCCTCGCCTCCAGCTGAGACTTCAGTTCGTCTGCTTCCGTGTTTTGCCTGGGGTTATTCACCTTAGACTCGGTCACGGCTATGATTTCGTTGTTGCTCATGTTTGCAGAGTGCTTTGAGCTTGTAGATGTTGGCGAGATCAATTTCCCACAGACAGCGCCAAACTGTTGACATGGTTTCCTACTTTAAACAGTCAAGTGTGACTTGTGAGCGTATGATATTCTTGAGGTTGATGATTTGGTGGAATTCGATATCTCACGTTGCAAACTCTCTATTCACTCTCGATATATGTATATGTATTATAAGCAGTGTAAACGAGACGAGGTTTTTTTTTTTATGAAGGTTCATCCCAAGGCGGTAGTTGACTACGTCCTCTGTTAGTTTATTGCGACAAATCACATAGACGGACAGCTACAGGCAACAAATCACGTCTAGAACAATGAAAAGAATGAGAAGGAGAATGAAAAGAATACAGCAAAATCTCTAAGCAAGCAAGAATGCCGGGTAGGAGCTTTCGATGTATTCTCTCAAGGTTGTGTGTGTTGACCTGAGCTTGAGCCTGATATTTATAGACTTCAATTCTTCCCGTTGGACTTCCAGGAATCGTGGAGTCTTCTCTTTGTGCTGACCGGGTTGAATGGATCGCCTTGCTACACGTGTCCCACGACTTTGTTCTCTTCGTCATGTTTGAATTATGCCTGTGGAAGACTCGACTTCATGCTCCTGATCTTCCGCTAAGGTTTGAAATGGGATGCCGGGTAGAAAATATGACGATTCTACCCTCTTCTTCTTGGGTCGATGACGGATAGCGCTGAGCTTTTGGGCCTTCTGGGACGAGTTGCTTTGTATCCGTTGGGCTTCATCTGATTGAGAACTCTATTGGGCTTCTCAATTGGGGTCTTGTGAATATCGATTTATTTTTTTAAAGCCTTCAATCTTCATTTGTAAATTTAATTAATTCACAACTTTAGCACTTTATGTCATATTAAATAATGACGAATTTGTACATCAACACTAATATCTCAAAAACTCCAGGCTAATCGGCATGTCTATATGCTAAACATGTAAGGAAGTAAGGAACTATATTATCACGTTAAATAACAATTAGTCGTTCTCTTAGATATGAGAACTTCCTATAAAGTTTAAACTATTTAACACTTCAAAATCACATTCTCCTAACTAAATCTCTTATTAAGATTCAAACCCAACTCAATTCCCTTCATAAACTAACCCTTTTAGATCAATTTAAACGAATGTTTAATTGCAACGTTCTTAGTATCGGAACCGATGAAAAATCAATGGTTTGTTTTTTGGATTTACTGACAAGTTTTTTGGAAGAAAAAAATATCGACAAATAAATTTACCGATAAAATTTCATAAATAAAATATTAACTAATAGATTTTTTTTTTTAAATAGAGGCTGTACTATTGGCTAATGTTACAATTATTGCAAAATATCGCTATATCCCAGTTGTAGTCACGTCATCTTTAACAACAGTCGCTGGAGGATCCAACTCACAATGATGAATCCATTCCACGTAAGTAGTGTCAAACCCAAAGATGAAAATATGGTCACCAATTATTCTAGGGGTATGTCTAACCATATTTACGCAGCGTATGCAAGGACAAAGAGCCTTGCCACTTTTATTGACGTGTTTTTTCGGCAAGATGCTCAAAAGCATTGCACCCTTGACAATACTCGTTCGTTCTACGGTTTGTAAGGAGTATCCAACTCTTTTCGGGTCGCAAAGACATATCCTGTAAATAAAGAATATAATATAATAATATTATATACGATTAAATTTTATTAAATTCTCTACAATTTTTATTTTAACTGTAGTAGAGCTAATTACACAAGTTATAAGATAGGACTGGTGAAGTTAATTTTATTAACATTATGAAATTTTATTAAGGTTAATAAATTTTATTACAGTTAATTATATTAATGAACTAGTTAAATTATTTATAAAATATAATCAAATTTTAGTTGTTTATATTGGATATGTTTATTGTTTCATTATCATATTGAATAAATATTTAAATTTGACAGCACAACGATTAAAAACCACTCACTCCACAAATGCAGATCCAAAATTCCCCAAATTACTATTCTGCATATGCAATTAGATGAAGTACCAAAAAAACAATACCCAGAGCAACTCGAGCCAATAGGAGGCAATGGGGCAGCGGGAAGGGCAGCAACCAATGGATGGGGCTTCGAGATTGGGAAACGATCAAGAACACGCCCGGGGCAGCGGCTAGCTAGGGCTTCCGAACCGAAAAAAATAAATAAGTAATTAGTAATAAATACAAAATTAATTAACTTAAAAAAATCAATACAAATAAGAATGTTGAGAAACGAGCGTTACGTAACATGGAAAAGACACGACTCTGGCAACAAGCACGGGACCAGACCGGGATAGCAATACGAGACACGAGCGAGCTTACCACGGTTGGTTCCAAATAAAAGATCCTTGCCAAAGAACTTGAATAAGAAAACGAAACTGCTGATTTCTTTTCAAAAGCAGCGAATGAATTCTGATCGTTATATATATGGTTAATTGCGGCAAAAATACCCAACCTTTGGTCCAATTCTCTGCTATGTATACAACCTCTGTAAATAGCGGCAAAAGTACCCAAACTTAGCATTTGGGAGTTGACCGAGAATATCTATCTATGTGGCACTCAGCCTTTGCCACGTGGCACGCCACATGGCACTTGGCCGCCACGTGGCATGCCACGTAAATATTATTTTATTAAATATTTTTTTTAAAAATGAATATATTTTTTTAATTATTTTTTTTAAAAAAAATTATAATTTTTTTAAAAAATAAAATTATTTTTCCATAAAAAACAATAATGAATATTTAAATATAATTATTCATTTTAGAAAAGTGGATCAAACGAAATAAATAAAGAAAAAATCTCCGTTCACGGTTCACTCAAGCTCCGCCTCTGATCCGGTTTACGAGTGAAACAAAATCGCTTAATATGTTTAATAATAATAACCAATAATAATCATATGATTATTTAACGATAATTTTTTTTTTTAAAAAAAAAGAATAGTATATAAATAAAAAAATATATTAAACAATAATTATTATTCTAAAATGCAAACACAAAAAAATATCATGCAAACAAATAAAAATAATTTTTCATTAAATATAAATATGACTAGTATTTTTTGTTTTTGAATAAGTGGTGTGTATATAATTATGTCTTGACTTTTTAAACATTATATTATGTATGTGTTTATTAGTTATTATTATTAAACATATTAAACAATTTTATTCGACGCGAGAACCGGACCGGAAATGGAGTTCAAGTGAACTGTGAGCGGTTAAAATTAATTCGTTCTACCCACTTTTTTAAAAATATAATTATTACCAATAATGAATATTTAAATTTAAATATTCTTTATTTGTTATTATTAAAAAAATTATTAAAAAATTAAAAATGATTTTATTTAAAAAATAAAAACAATTTCATTTAAAAAAATAGTTTTTTTTAATTATTTTTAAATAAAATAATAGTTACGTGGCATGCCACGTGGCAGTCAAGTGCCATGTGGCATGCCATGTGGCAAAGACTGACTGCCACATAGATAAATATTCTCGGTCAGCTCCCAAATTCTAATTTGGTACTTTTGTCGCCATTTACGGAGGTTGTATACACAACAAAGAATTTGACCAAAGGTTGGGTATTTTTGCCGCAATTAACCCTTATATATATGTGTATATATATATATATAAAACAACGATTGGGCTTTTTTATTTTAATCAAACATCAAATAAAAGTAATATTACCTCCTGCGTTGTTATTTTTGTCAAAACAAGACCAAATCATTCCATTCTAATCGTTGGTTTGTTAAGATACAAGACCATGATTTATTCCATATATATCATGCGTATAAAGTTTGAATAAATACCCGAGAAATACTCCTGCTTCATGTTACTCTTCCCATTCGCATGAATTAATCAAGGAGGAGAATAGGACACATATTAATCCTCATCTTGTTAGATTTACTAATGAGAATTAATAAATTACTTTTCTCCACCTTTAATTGTGTTACATATACAATTATCTATATAATTATAAAACTAATTCACGCTCTTTGGCCGATTTTAATTCTCAGCTTTTAGTTAAGAGAATCATGTATATATACTATACTCAATTTCACAAAAATCGGAAAAACTAGCTCAAAAATCTAAAACTTGGTACTTTTGCCGCAATAATACTATACTTCGGGAAAACTGAAATTTTTTTCGAAATAAATTGTGCCAAACTCACTGATTAACTATTATATTCAACCTTCCAAACTGAAATGATATCAATTTTTTTTGAAAAACTAGCACAATTTCACAAAAATCTAAAAATAAGTACTTTTGCCACAATAATACTACACTTCGGAGATTAATATAAACACACAAATCTTAAAAACAAAATATTTAATATCACATAAACAAACCTATATTCATCAATATCAACAAAAAAATATTTCATCAAGAACAATTCAATATCAACAAAAAAATATTTCATCAAGAACAATTTATCAATTTCAAAAATATAAATATCTTTTTTTTTTACCAAAAATATAAATATCTAATAAACAAGTTTCACCATATATTTCAAACAAATTCTACAATATAGAAGAATGATTTTCTAAAATATTGAAAAGATTACGTAATATATAGAGTAATAATACTAATAATCCCTCTAATTAAAAAAAAATATGAAGAAAATACCTTTAAATTGTGATTTTAGCCTCTTTTGCTACTTTTGTTGTCGTTTGGGAAGATCTTTAGAAATTGATCAAATTCTCCTTGGATGATCCTTATCGATTTTTCCCACAAGAAAAATTGATGAAAAAGTGACTATGTTCGGTCGATTATCGTGGAAAACTATAAAATGACAACAATTACTGGAGATAACTTATTGAGAATTAACCACCGTAATCTCGATGATCGATCGATAATTGACCGATTATCGTGATAACTCGATCACTAGTCAAAACTACATGTCATTTAGAACCGGAATTGAAAACTTTTAAGACTCTCAATTTTCAGAAGATGAACAAAAAAAAAATTAATTTACCGGTTCCCGAATGCATCATTATTGTTATCTCCCAAACGCGCAAATAGCGATAACATTTGAAGTTGTTGCAATAAAAATTAATGCTAAACAAACGTAAAGCAATGGCATTGCGTTGTCGCAATAAATGTCGCTGCTATACAAACATATTGTTAAGGTCAGATTTTGTCAAATCTCTCCTTAACTCTATCCCTTGTCGTTTATGAAATAAACGACATAAAGCGAGAGAAAGATCGCTTAAAGAGTCCAGGCCCATCAGAGAATAAGAGAAGTTAAGGCCCAGCAAGCGAAGCCCATCAGAAGTCATCATCTGACAGAGCCGGCCCAGGACCTCATCGCAGCAAGAGAAGTTCATCGAGAGAAAGCTCTTCGGGAAAGCCAAATCGAATTAAAAGAAGAAGTCATTCGAGATCGCGAGAAAGGAGGAAGGATGGCTCATTCAGTTGAGGATTTCGTGGGATATCCAACGAAAATAAGGGAGGTCAACAACGATCACAGCGAAACAGAAGGAAACCCTAGCAAGATTCAGGGAACAATCTAGAAGGCCTTCAAATCTATAAATACGAATGCAGACTCAGTATAATTTCATTCAGTACCCAGTATATCGTGAGAGAGAGAGAGTTATTCTTGAGTCTTTGAGTTTGCTTATTCATAGTATTCTCAATCTCTCAAGGACCATAGTGTGTAACCTTCGATTGTCCGAGCTATTAAACGGAAGAAACCGGGTCCTCTCGGAATCATAATAAATAAAGGATATTCGTATTATTCATAATTATCTGTGATTTCAATTATCTTTGTGACTGCACGGCGGTAAAAATCGCGCTCTACAGTTTGGCGCCCACCGAGGGGGCTTTGTTTCTTTCTATCGCACAGCCAGGAAATCGAAGAGGGGAAGGAAGATGTCAGCCGAGGAAGCCAGTTCTGCTCAGGAGCAAACCATGCAGCGAATGCAACAACAGCTGGCCGAAGCCATCGCAAAGATGAGGGAGGTCACCAACAAAGCCGAAGAGTCCGCCCGACGGATAGAGGAGCAGGCTGCGGAGAACAGACGCCTCGCAAGCCTCCTAGAGCGCGCAGAGAGACCGCGCCCGACAAACCAGATAGCAGAATCGGCCGCACGAGGAGCCGGAGGGAGCGCCAGCAGAGACACGGTGACGACGGACGCACCGGTAGACATGTCAATCCTATCGCTCATCAGGAACCTCTTCGACACGGACGCAGCCCTGCCAACCGCAGCAATCGGCTTGAGAACACGCCGGGGGACACACCGGGCAATGCGACGATGGACGTGGCAGCAAGAGTGGCCGAGGAGGTGGCCAAGGCGATGGCATTAATGTCAGCAAAGATGGAAGCCAAGCTAGGGCAAGTCGCGTCGCAAGTGCACCAAGCGACGAGCTCGGCGCCGGAAATCGACAGGATGGTACGAGAAGCCAGAATCACCCCGTTCACGACGAGGATTCGGGGGATAGAGCTAGAGGAACTGCCGAAGATCAGACTCACGCCGTACAAAGGGGAGACGGATCCCCATACACACGTGAAGTCGTTCCGAATCGCGACAGACCACATCGGGGGCGAGGAGGTCCGGAAGAAAGCCGTCCTTTGCAGACTTTTCATCGCAAGTTTGCAAGGCCGCGCCAGCGACTGGTTTGCAAGATTAACGCCGGGCTCCATCAACACCTCCGACGAGCTGGTCGCCCTTTTCTTAAAACACTTCTCCATCTACGTACAGACGGAGCTGACGGTATCCAACCTCTTCGATGTCAAACAAGGGAAGAACGAACCTCTTCGGCAGTACGTAGAAAAATTCAAGAACGTCATGTTCCGAATCCCGAAGATCGAGGACGTCGTCTCGGTCCAAGCTCTGAAGCACGGCTTGTACTATCAATCCCCGTTCAACGACGAATTGTGCGTCTCGCTGCCAATCTCGATAGAAGACGCACTCCACAAAGCAACGATTTACATGGACATGGAGGAAAATAAGGCGATCAAGAAAAGGCTAGAAGAGGAAGCTGAGGGCCGAGCAAGGCCAAAAAGGAGGGAAGCTAGAGACGGACGAGAGGGATCATCGTCCAGAACGAGGAGAGAAGGGGAACGACGAGATCGGAGAAGCAGGGACGGGGCCGATGAGCGAAGAATCCAGGAAACCCCTGGGCACGGAGTCTACCAATTGGACGGAAATAAAGAGGCGCTCGGCAACCGTGAGAGCCATCAGCAAGGGAAACTTCCGCAAGGGAACACACAGCCGGAGAACTTCCCAGGCAACCAGGGAAGCTTTTCAGAGGGTCGAGGAGGCTACTCTGGCAACCGAGGAGGCTACTCCAGAGGCCGAGGAGGTTTCTCGAGTAGCCGAGGAGGCCACTCCGGCGGCCGAAGCAGCTACGAGAGGAAGCCATGGCCAAGGGACATGAGCAAGTACTGCTCCTTCCACGAATACCACGGTCATGCGACCGATGAGTGCGCCAGCCTGAAAAAGATGATCCAAAGGAGGATCGAACAGGGGGAATTCCAGAACATCTCCCAGAAGCCCGCTCAGCCATGGAACAACGGCAACCGATCGTGGCCGAACAGGCAGGAGGCTCCCGCTCAGCGCACGGGAGGAAGCCAAGAGGCACCGAAAAGGAGCCTTGCAATCGAGGAAGCTTCGACGGAACGCCCGAACGACGGGAGACCAGTCGCGAGACCAAGGATCGACTTGATCATGGGAGGATCTCGCCTCTGCGAAGACTCCATCAACAACATCAAAGTCTACCAGCGCAGAGGGAAGGAGTCCGCTCGGGAAGATGCGCGGATGACCGGTCCAAAAACGACGATAGAGTTCGTCAACGAAGAAGTATGCGCAGACGAGCACGATGACGCTCTAGTTTTAGAGCTCAACATAGGAGGATGCGACGTTGCTCGCGTCCTCGTCGATAATGGAAGCTCGGTCGATGTCATCACGTATGATTGCTTGACGCGGATGAAGATCGAAGACCTGGTCATCGGAGGCCGTCCGCGCAAGGTGTCTGGCTTCAACGGAGACGTAGCTCTTTCGCTGGGAACGGTGAATCTCACCGTCTACGTCGGAACCGTCCATCGGATGACCGAATTCATGGTATTAGACGTACGATCGCACTTCAACGTGATCCTCGGGAGACCTTGGATTCACTCGATGAAGGCCGTCCCGTCCACGTATCACCGATGCATCAAATTCCCAGGGCGAGTAGAAGGGACCATCGACGAAGTCCGAGGAAGCAGTGAAGCCTACCGCATCTGCTACATGATGCACTACCGAGCGATGAGTGCGCCCAAGGATGTCGAGAAGGCCGAATGCAGCGGTAGCAAGCCAGCCGATCAATAGCAATTAGCCGCGTCCGCTCCGCCTCCACCATCGACAATCAGGAGGAAGCGGCGCAGGAAAAAGGGGAAAGGAGGACCCCCGGGCATCCCCAAGATCCTCAGCACGGAAGACGTGGAAGACCAAGCTGCCGAAGGAAGATTAAGAGGCCCGCAGCTCGAAGAAGTGGAACAAGTCTGTATCGATGACTCCGATCCGACTCGAACTGTCGGTATAGGCGCCGGACTCGAGCCGGAGATCAAGGCTCAGCTGGTCGAATTCCTGAAGAGGAACCGAGAGAGTTTCGCATGGTCCCACGAAGACATGCCAGGAATCAATCCGATGGTGGTCACCCACCGGCTCAACACAGACCCCGGGCACAAGCCTGTCATACAGAAGCGAAGAAAGATGGCCTCCGACCGGAACAAGATCATCAACGACGAAGTGGACAAGCTGCTCGCTATGGGGACCATCAGGGAGGTGAAATACCCCCAGTGGTTAGCCAACACCGTCGTGGTTAAGAAGAAGAACGGCAAATGGAGAGTGTGCGTCGACTTCACGGATCTCAACAAAGCATGCCCGAAGGACAGCTTTCTGATGCCGCACATCGATCGCCTTGTCGAAGCCACTTACGGGTACGAGCTCCTAAGCTTCATGGATGCCTACTCAGGCTACCATCAGATCCGAATGCATCCAGACGACGAGGAGAAGACAGCTTTCATCAGTGAAAGAGGAACCTACTGCTATAAGGTTATGCCTTTCGGGTTGAAAAATGCCGGGGCGACCTACCAGAGGATGATGACAAAGATATTCCACGAGCAGATCGGGAAAAGCGTGGAGGTATACATAGATGACATGGTTGTCAAATCCCTAAAAGCGGCGATGCACGTGGAGCACTTGGAGGAATGCTTCAGTGTCCTCAACGAACACCAGATGAAGCTGAACCCTACCAAGTGCACTTTCGGCGTCTCATCCGGGAAATTCTTAGGTCAGATGGTCACACGACGAGGAATCAAAGCCAACCCCGAGCAGGTCGGGGCCATTCAGAGCATGCCGTCGCCGAGAAATCGACGAGAGGTACAGAAGCTGACAGGAAGGATCAACGCACTGAGGCGGTTCATTTCACGACAGGCGGACCGAACTCTCCTATTCTACGAGCTGTTGAGGAAAAACAGGAAGTTCGAATGGACCGACAAGTGCGAAGAAGCTTTCCAAGCGCTGAAGGCCTATCTGTCGTCGCCGCCCGTTATGACAAAGCCAGAGCCCGGAGAGCCGCTCTATCTGTACATCACTGTGTCCGATCAAGCGATAAGCCAGGTGCTTGTTCGAGAGGAAAAAGGGGAACAAAAGCCAGTCTCTTACATCAGCAGGAAGCTCCTCGACGCCGAAACAAGATACCCCACCATCGAGAAGCTGGTGCTAGCCGTATACGACGCATCGGAGAGGCTACGATTCCACTTCCAGGCCCACACGATCATCGTTATGACGGACAGGCCGATTCGCTCCATCATTCAAAGCCCGAATCAATCCGGCAGAATCACGAAGTGGAACATAAAGCTGGGAGCATACGACATCGAATATCAGTTACGGACAAGCTTGAAGTCGCAAGTACTAGCCGATTTCCTCATCGAGCTGCCCAAGGAGCCCGTGGAGCTGAGCGACGAGGCGGGTACCTGGAGACTCTGCATCGACGGATCATCGACTTCGATGGGGTCGGGAATTGGAATCCGACTTATCTCTCCGATGGGAGAAATAATCGAGAAGGCCTGCCGCCTCGCCTATCGTTCCACTAATAACGAAGCGAAATACGAGGCGCTCATCGTCGGGATGCAATCAGCCACGGCCATCGGGGTCAAGAACTTGAACGCCTTTTCGGATTCTCAGCTAGTCGTAAAGCAAGTCAGTGGAGAGTACGAAACGAGCGACGAGAGGATGGAGGCCTACGCTGGAGTTGTCAAGTCCCTCGAGAAGAAGTTCGATTTCTTTACTTTAACACAGGTGTCCAGAGGAGATAACAACCATGCAGACGCTCTGGCAAGCCTGGGATCGACCACCCAGGTAGGAGAACTCCGGTCGATTATGGTAGAGACGCTGCAGACGCCTAGCATCAAGAGAGGCGAAGGGCCCGATAAGAAGAAGCTAAAAATAAGCGAAGAAGGATTAACCAACGGGGATGACAGCGCTCGGAACAACGACGACGTTTTGGAGGAAGGCAAGGAAGAAACTCAGCTCATAGAAGAAGAAGAGGGCGAGGACGAAGAACCAGGAATAGTAGAGGAGACTGGAGACAAAGATTGGCGGACCCCCATCCGAGCATATCTGGTCGAAGGAAAGCTACCCGAAGATCGACAAGAGGCGCGGAAAATAAAGACTAAAAGCTCTCGGTACACAATCATAGACCAACGGCTTTACTTCAAAAGCCTCGTAGGCCCTTACCTACGTTGTTTAGGCAAAGACGAGGTGAACTATGTCATGCAAGAAATCCACAGCGGAGAGTGCGGTAACCACTCGGGCGGACGCAACCTATTGAGGAAAGCCAAGCTACAAGGTTTCTTCTGAGAAACAATGCGAGCGGACTGCATCAACCACGCTAGGAGGTGCGGAAAATGCCAGCGACACGCCCCAGCAATCAACTGCCCGGCCGAAGAGCTGTCGGTAGTGTCGGTGCTCTACCCTTTCATGAAGTGGTCTATGGATATCGTCGGTCCTATGCCGATCGGAGCAAGGCAGAAGAGGTTCATGCTGGTAGTCACGGACTTCTTCACCAAATGGATCGAAGCCGAATCCTACGCCAATATTAAGGATTCCGATGTCGAAAGTTATGTTTGGAAGAACGTAATCACTCGCTTCGGACTCCCCAGGGAGATCATCGCAGACAACGGGTCACAGTTTATCTCGAAAAAGTTCAAGGACTTCTGTGCACGCTGGAAAATAAAGCTGAACACTTCGACGCCAAGATATCCTCAGGGGAACGGGAACGCCGAAGCGATCAACCGAACGATCACCGACAACCTCAAAAAGCGGCTCGACAAGAAGAAAGGTCTGTGGGCAGATGAACTCCCGGGAGTACTTTGGGCTTATCGGACAACGCCACACTCAGCCACCGGAGAAACTCCTTTTGCTCTAGCATTTGGAGTGGAAGCGGTAATCCCGGCAGAAGTAGGAGTCCCCAGTTTCTGGCGATCCTGGGCACCAAGCAACGAAGAGGACAACAACCAGGACCTGCTTCATCAGCTCGACCACATCGACGAAAGACGGGAGCGAGCTAGAGTTCATATAGCAAATTATCAGAACACCATCGCACGGTTCTACAATAAAAAGGTGCGACCGAGAAGGTTCCGAGTCGGAGAACTGGTCCTCAGAAAGGTTTTCCAGAACACAACCGAGCTTAACGCGGGAAAGCTAGGAGAAAGCTGGGAAGGCCCGTATACGGTGACCCACATCGTCAAGCCAGGGGTGTACGAGCTCAAGAACACCGATGGAGTCAAGGTCATAAGAAGGTGGAACGTCAAGCACTTGAAGAAATTCTACCAATAAAGGACTTCGTCGGCGCCTTTTCTTACCCTGCCATTTGTTAAAAGTCTTTTCTATTCTTAAGTTTACTATTTCGATTTAAGTTTATCAACAGGGGACTCCCGACCCTACTTGTTCGGGATCCGCACGATTGGCTCCGGCCTTATTCAATACAACATGGAGTACTCTTCCCTCGCGAGCCGCACCCATTGGGGGACTCGAAGGGTTTAACGAGGCTCGTCTCTTAAGACAATATTCTATCGTCTCTCCATATAAACACTTATCGCAAAACACATACTCATAAAAGGAGTCAATACCAAGCACTTCATCGCGACAGAGCCCGGTGCATACCGACAAGCTCATCGCCGAATATTACGAAACTACTACGGCAAATGGGCTAAGCAAAAGAAAACTACTACGGCAAATGGGCCAAGCAAAACTACTACGGCAAATGGGCCAAGAAAAAAGAAAACTACTACGGCAAATGGGCCAAGCAAAAGAAAACTACTACGGCAAATGGGCCAAGCAAAACTACTACGGCATGTTATCCCTTTGTAAAAGATTATGACAAGTCGTTGAATAAAGATGATGACAAGTCGTTGAATAAACTGTTAGACATGTGTGTCCTTAAACAAGATATTTTATCCCTTTGTAAAAGATTATGACAAGTCGTTGAATAAAGATGATGCTTATTATGATAATCTTATTATAGTTTCTGGTAGAGTAAAATAGAATGTTTAATTCCTTAGTTCATGAAGGATGCAATTATGTTATTATTATCACAACAGAGTCAATGTGAGGAAGAATTAATAATCATAATAAATGAACTTAAAATGTCCATGACCTGATCAACATGGGTGGGAGCCCATTAATCGTACAAGGTCATTAATGTGACTAAGTGATAATCCTATTCTGGATTTTGTGTGTGTCACACTCACTAGAAGTGCATTAAGTATGAAGTGTCTTCATATTGGACTGGACCTGACTTAAATTCCGGAAGTTATCATATAAGACCGTCACTGATAACTTGGAGTTGAGTCACTAGTAGATGATCAAATGGATATTCGATCTAAGTCCTGAGTGATCTTGAGTCCAAGCTGCTGACTTGATTGTTCTTTGATTTAACCGTTAAAGAACACGAAATATTACAGCTGTTCCCAACACTATTATTTTGGGAACATGATAGTCAGCAGTAAGGATAGCTTGGTCATAGATATGGGCATCACACAGCTCTCCTTAGAGTGATGATGATTCCCTTGATTGTCGGTGGTGAGAAGTGAGAGATACCCATGCGCAACTTATGAATCGAAACCATAAGTGGGTTACTCATGATATTGCTGACTGAGTCAAGGATGAAAATACAATGAGGGGCATAACGGTAAAAACCGCCTGCTCATTTATGAATCATCAAGTGAAAGATCAATAACCAGAATTTGATTGTATCAATGGACACCCTGCTATTATAAAGGGAATAATATATACCGTATCACTAAAGAGTGCAGCCTCGGGTCTATAGTGGAATCACTTCGAGGTTTGACGAACAACTAGCAGTTCGTTGGAGCTTAAGTGATGCGGGTCCATGGTCCCCAGGATAGCTCCGTAACGGATGATACGTACGTGACTAAAATACCTTCTGGATAATGTTTAATCATTTGGCTTGACTTATAAAACTGAAAGGTCTGTGACAGACATATAATAGTTTTATCGTTGGCGTGGCAAAAGTATCATATTTTGGTACACGAAATTAACTGACAAAAAGAAAAGTTAGAATTTATATTTTCTAATAGCACCATGTTGTTGGAAATTAAATTCTAAGCAGCTTTGCTTTTTGAACCAAGTCATTTCGAATTACGGTTAGTGATTTATGGATTTTCTAAGTTTGTGATCGGTTCGATAAACTTTGAAATTAAATCACATGTCACGAACTTAAATGATGGTGTGGCACCATGAAAATTTCATGTGTGATATTGAGATCAGGATTTATTAATATAATTTAATTATTTGAATTTAATTATTAATATCTTATTAATAATTAATTAATAATTAATAGATTTATATTAATAAATGAATTTATATAATTATATATATTAATATGTGTAAATTCGAATTAGGGTTTGTCATATGAAACCCTAGTTAAATTCGAATAGCTTGATTTGGTATTTCTATATTTGCGGCATAAGTACCAAATGTTTTGGTAATTTGGCAAATCCCTAAAATCAATATTATCCATTGGATCGGTTATGATTTAGTATCAACCGTTGGATTAGGATATTGATAAATTCGAAATTAATAACTTGGTGACCAAGTTCTATTTTTTCGAAATTGATTAATTAATTGTATCCGTTGGATCGGTCTAAGATTTAATCTTTACCGTCGGATTGAAAATTGATTAATTATATATATCTATATATATTCGAATTATGTTTAAGGATAAATTCGAAAAAATGTTTTTAATAAATCTATTTATCCTAAACTTATTTGATCCATTAGATCGATTTTAAGAATCATCTCAACCGTTGGATCTAGATAATAATGATTCGAATTTTATATATATATATATATATATATATATATATATATATATCATAATTCGAATTTTATGATGATAAGAAGATAAGATTGGATTTTTGATTTATCTAAATCTTTCTTATTTAATTAAATCCCTAATTAATTATATCCATTGGATTTAGATGAGATTAAATCTGGACCATTGGATTAAGATAATTAATTATATTTAATTAATGAAATTCGAATTTAGGGAGTGAATATCTCCAAATCGGTTACAGTCTTGAGCCTATAAATAGGAGGCTCATTCTACACATTTTTCACACCTTTCCCCAGAGAAAAATTCGAACTCTCCCTCTTCCTCAGGGTCTGCGAATTTTCTCCTTGATCTCTTTCTTCTGGTTCGGCTTAGGAGACTATTTCTCCGGAAGCTTAAAAAGAACCATCAGTTAAAGTTTTGCGACGGAGTCCTGCCGGCGAAGCCCACGCTTCGGTACGAGGATTCCAGGAGAATATCCCAGAAGATCACGGGAGATTCCCTCAGCACCGGCGGAGCCCTGCCTGATTCAGAGCGCGCAGCCGAAAATCGTCAAACGAGGTACGGCCTTATGCATTGGGTTAATAAATGCAAACATTTACTGCTTTCTATTTATTTCCTATTATGACTAGTTTATTAATAATGAGTTATGAATATTAAATTGCATAATATTTATCAGATCTTGGGATATGGATATTATCCGATATTCGGACCGTTGTTTGGATAACAAGTTTTTCCGCTTTAAAATAATTTTTAAATGTTACCCTGACGGTTCGGACGTATAAATCGTGATAATTATACGGAATCCGAGACATGATTTCCAACAATTGGTATCAGAGCCATAGTTCAAGGATAAATAATTACGTAATTTAATTAATGGGTTTAAAGAACGAATTATTTGATGAATAAATTAATAATTAAAATTGAAATTTATTTCTAGATATTTTAATATTAATTTAATTAATTCCCGACCCGAAAAAATCGGACCGGAAAAATGGCCGGGCTGCTAGGCGCAGCCCAGCCCGTGGCATGGGTTGACCAGGGGCTGCCGCTGCAGCCCCAGGGTCAAAACCCTAGTCGCCACGGGCCAGGCCCGTAGCGAAGCCCACGCCAGGGCGAGGCCCAGGGCGAGACCCTTGCGGGTTGCCCTGGCGCGCAGCGCCTGGGCCTCGTTTCTGGCCTGTGGCCCACGCTGCCTGGCAGCGGAATGTGCCTGCGGGCCCAGCGCGAGGTGGGTGCTACCCTGGCCCTCTTCGGCTGGTTGGGCGTGGCTTCTCCTAGGGATGTGGGCCCGGGCTTAGGCCCGGAGGGCCCACGTACATAATCTTTAATTATGGGTCGGAATTTATTCCGACCCGGATCCCTAGAAATAATTAATTATATTCATCATAGATATAATTTATTATAACCTATTTTCATAACCCTTAAACATAGTGTCTATGTTTGGATCATTATTAATATGTCATTTTTAGGATAGATATAAATAATAAAGAGTAAATGTAAATGTGTTTATTATAAGTCGGAAAAATTTCAATCGTACAATCTTGCCTAAGGAAGAGGGAATCAAAAGTGGGGCCGGTTCACCATCCACTTCTGGGTGACCGGTTAGGACCCCTCCCATCGACCTGGAGAGCGTACGAATTGATCTATCACTACCGACAAAATAATAAACAAAATAAAAGGGGCTTATTTAATTACGTGTCGTAATAAATAAATCCGAAATATAAACCATTAATGTGTCATTAATAGTTTATATATTAAGTTTTTATAACTTAGTATAAGAAAGAAAAAACGTTATCTCCTAAAAAAAATGGCAAGTATAGAATACATTAAAGGTCTCCATTATTACTAACACAAGGTCTGCTGACCACACCGCCTCGAGTCACCCTAGTGTGTCCATTCCCTAAGGAAGGTGTGCTTGTGGAAGGTTTGACAACGTGATAGTTCCAAAAGAATATGGGGACGGAGGAATTTTGGAAATGGACCGCGAGTCACCCTAGTGTGACCATTCCCTAAGGACGACGTTTCCAAGAGGATCCCGAGAACCGAAAATAATGGGTTAAGCTTGCACGGAAGTTGGTGCTTCCTGACCGTCTATGGTGATAGTTAATAATCATAGAGAACTTGGTGGTTCTTGTTATGAATATTAATTAAGTTTATGACTAAAACTTAGTTTAACCAAACTACACGGTTGATACCGCGAGTCACCCTAGAGTGACCATGCCACTAAGGACGGCAACGACGTGTACAGTCGGTTAAATTATCACGAAATAGTTAAAGGGTTTATTTAACGTTTTACCCAGAACATGTTTGCATCATGTAACTATTTCAAATAAAAATTTTTCTAAAAACATTCTACCTATAATAAAGTTTAATAAGTTTCTTTTTCAATGCCAAGTTAAGATGTCTTTCGACAAACAAGAAATGGAAAAGTCTACTCTGACTCTGATGTCTCAAAATCAAAGCAATCTGGTAAAAGTCACAAAATCCCTTAGCAAGCAGGCCATGAGTGGATCTTTGGAAAAACTTGGAATGGCATATCAGAATGCTATAAACTCTTTGAACAAGAGGAAGAGAATCATTGGAAACCAGGAAGAATTCTTCCAGATTGGGAGTACAAGTAATGTTGATCGTTCAACATTAGAAACATGTTTCGTGGACAGCTCATCCTTCAACTGGATCTTAGATTCAGGAGCAAACGATCATGCGTGCAATTCTCTTCAGTCTCTTGACAGATTGGAAGAGATAAATGAAGGACCAACTTTGAAAGTGGGAAACGGGGAATTTCTACAAGCAAAGGCGGTAGGAAATTTGCGACTGACATTTGGAAATAAGTATTTATTTGTTGATAATGTGTACTATTATCCAAATGTCTGCAGAAATATACTTTCTGCTTATCTGTTGTACAAACAAGGTTATACTCTAAACTTTCGTGGATCCCATTGGGTCATCACAAAAGATGGAGTATATATTTGTACTGCTAAAGCAGAAAACGGATTATACATCCTAAGACCAGATTATGGTAGCTGTATGAATACTGAGATGTTTAAACTGGCAGTGCCAAAGTCAATTAAGAAACCCAAAATTGACAATGATGTTCAAACATACCTGTGGCATTTAAGATTGGGTCATATTAATCTAGACAGGATAAACAGGCTGGTAAAGGATGGACCCCTTAAAGAACTAACAATCGGTTCTTTTCCTGTTTGTGAATCCTGTATAGAGGCTAAAATGACCAAAAGACCTTTCTCGATGAAAGGTCAAAGAGCCACTAAACCATTAGAACTCGTCCATTCTGATGTATGTGGTCCCATGAACATACAAGTAAGGGGAGGAATTGAATACTTTGTCACCATTATTGACGATTATTCGAGATATGATTACGTTTATCTCATGGCCAAGAAATCTGAAACCTTGGGTAAGTTCAGAGAATTTCTGGCAGAATCTGAGAATCAACTAGGACTGTCATTGAAGTCTCTTCAATCTGATCGAGGGGGAGAATACCTAGATCATGAGTTTTGCGACCTATTGATCGAGAAAGGTATAACATCTCAACTAACTGCTCCTGGCACACCAGAACAAAATGGTGTTGCAGAAAGGAGAAATAGAACCTTATTGGAAATGGTAAGGTCAATGTTAAGTTATTCATCGCTACCCAATTCAATCTGGGGATATGCTTTGTTGACGGCTACAAACATTCTGAATGTTGTGCCATCAAAGTCTGTTTCTAAAACACCCGTCGAATTATGGAATGGCAGAATTCCAAGTCTGCGACATTACAGAATTTGGGGATGTCCTGCACATATGCGGACTGTGAACAAGAATAAATTGGAATCACGAACGGAAGTTTGTCTGTTCGTAGGATATTCCAAAGAGACTAAAGGTGGTTTGTTTTATAGTCCAGAAAGTAAGAAAGTATTTGTCTCGACAAATGCTACCTTTCTGGAACAAGATTATATGACAAACTTCAAACCTCGAAGTAAAGTTATACTCGAGGAGCTGTCAGGTGACAAGGTCACAATATCTCCAACAGTGCCTGTTGTCGAAGATATAGTGGAAACCACGGTCCCAAATCAGAACCAAGGGGTACTCAGACGTAGTGGGAGGTTCAAAAGACCTGTTGAGCGCTACGAGCACACCCAGTTGGAATTTCACCTAGCTGTCACAGACACTAGTGTTGAAGATCCCATAGGCTACAAACAAGCTATGGAGGATCCTGATAAGGGAGAATGGCAGGAAGCCATGAACCAAGAAATAGAATCAATGGATTCTAATGAAGTCTGGGAACTTGTAGACTTACCGGATGGTTTCAAAACCATTGGCTGTAAGTGGGTATACAAGCGAAAGAGAGGAGTGGACGGGAAGGTTGAAACCTTCAAGGCTAGACTAGTGGCAAAGGGTTTTACCCAGAGGGAAGGTATTGATTTCGATGAAACCTTCGCTCCAGTCGCTAAGTTCAAGTCCATCCGGATTCTCATGGCCATAGCCTGTAGTCTCAATTATGAGATTTGGCAGATTGACGTCAAAACCGCATTCCTGAACGGGTACATTGACGAAAACATCTATATGGACCAACCAGAAGGGTTCGTGGAACAGGGTCAAGAAGGGAAAGTTTGTAGATTACTTAAATCCATTTATAGATTAAAGCAAGCTTCCAGATCCTGGAATCTGAGGTTTGATGAAACCATCAAAACCTATGGATTCATTCAAAATGTCACTGAGACCTGCATTTATAAACTCAATGACGAAACCGTGGAAATTTTTCTTGTTCTATACGTCGACGATATTCTTCTCATTGGAAACAGTGTGAAGAAGCTATCGGACGTAAAAGCGTGGCTATCTACGCAATTCCAAATGAAGGACATGGGAGAAGCCAGCTATGTTCTTGGGATCCGTATATTCAGGGATCGCAACAACAGGCTTCTGGCCTTATCGCAAGCAACTTACATTGATAAGGTGCTTGAACGTTTTGCAATGGCAAACTCCAAGGGAGGTAATTTACCGACCAGACATGGAGTGTTCCTTAGTAGGAAAGAATGCCCAACTTCTCCGGAAGAGCAAGATGTGATGAGGAGGATACCCTATGCTTCAGCAGTGGGAAGTATGATGTACGCTATGCAGTGTACTAGGCCAGACATCTGTTACGCTGTGGGAATTGTTAGCAGATATCAATCCAACCCTGGTATGGCTCACTGGACAGCAGTGAAGAACATTCTCAAGTATCTTCGGAGAACGAGAAACTATATGTTAGTGTTTTCAGGATCAGAACTGAATCTACTAGGATACACTGATTCAGACTTTATGTCTGATAGAGACGCGAGAAAATCGACGTCAGGAGCAGTGTACACCCTTGCTGGTGGAGCGATATTCTGGAGAAGCATAAAGCAATCCTGTATCGCAGATTCCACCATGGAAGCTGAATGCGTGGCAGCCTGTGAGGCAGCCAAAGAATCAGTTTGGCTCAAGAATTTCTACATAGAACTAGGAGTTGTTCCAGATGTAGATGGGCCCCAAACACTATACTGTGACAACAGTGGTGCGGTGGCAAATTCTAAAGAGCCCAGAGACCATAACAAGGCAAAACATATAGAACGCAAATACCATCTCATAAGAGAAATAGTGCGTTGTGGCGACGTAAGGGTTGTGAAAATAGCCTCGGAAGACAATCTGGCTGATCCATTCACCAAGACGTTGCCAGAGAAAATATTCAGGAGGCATCTGGAGAATATGGGTCTGAAAGACATGGGTCATCTTCTTTAAGTACAAGTGGGAGATTGTTAGACATGTGTGTCCTTAAACAAGATATTTTATCCCTTTGTAAAAGATTATGACAAGTCGTTGAATAAAGATGATGCTTATTATGATAATCTTATTATAGTTTCTGGTAGAGTAAAATAGAATGTTTGATTCCTTAGTTCATGAAGGATGAAATTATGTTATTATTGTCACAACAGAGTCAATTTGAGGAAGAATTAATAATCATAATAAATGAACCTAAAATGTCCATGACCTGATCAACATGGGTGGGAGCCCATTAATCGTACAAGGTCATTAATGTGACTAAGTGATAATCCTATTCTGGATTTTGTGTGTGTCACACTCACTAGAAGTGCATTAAGTATGAAGTGTCTTCATATTGGACTGGACCTGACTTAAATTCCGGAAGTTATCATATAAGACCGTCACTGATAACTTGGAGTTGAGTCACTAGTAGATGATCAAATGGATATTCGATCTAAGTCCTGAGTGATCTTGAGTCCAAGCTGCTGACTTGATTGTTCTTTGATTTAACCGTTAAAGAACACGAAATATTACAGCTGTTCCCAACACTATTATTTTGGGAACATGATAGTCAGCAGTAAGGATAGCTTGGTCATAGATACGGGCATCACACAGCTCTCCTTAGAGTGATGATGATTCCCTTGATTGTTGGTGGTGAGAAGTGAGAGATACCCATGCGCAACTTATGAATCGAAACCATAAGTGGGTTACTCATGATATTGCTGACTGAGTCAAGGATGAAAATACAATGAGGGGCATAACGGTAAAAACCGCCTGCTCATTTATGAATCATCAAGTGAAAGATCAATAACCAGAATTTGATTGTATCAATGGACACCCTGCTATTATAAAGGGAATAATATATACCTTATCACTAAAGAGTGCATCCTCGGGTCTATAGTGGAATCACTTCGAGGTTTGACGAACAACTAGCAGTTCGTTGGAGCTTAAGTGATACGGGTCCATGGTCCCCAGGATAGCTCCGTAACGGATGATACGTACGTGATTAAGATACATTCTGGATAATGTTTAATCATATGGCTTGACTTATAAAACTGAAAGGTCTGTGTCAGACATCAGATAGTTTTATCGTTGGCGTGGCAAAAGTATCATATTTTGGTACACGAAATTAACTGACAAAAAGGAAATTAGAATTTATATTTTCTAACAGCACCATGTTGTTGGAAATTAAATTCTAAGCAGCTTTGCTTTTTTAACCAAGTCATTTCAACTTACGGTTAGTGATTTATGGATTTTCTAAGTTTGTGATCGGTTCGATAAACTTTGAAATTAAATCACATGTCACGAACTTAAATGATGGTGTGGCACCATGACATTTTCATGTGTGATATTAAGATCAGGATTTATTAATATAATTTAATTATTTGAATTTAATTATTAATATCTTATTAATAATTAATAGATTTATATTAATAAATGAATATATATATATTTATATATATTAATATGTGTAAATTCGAATTAGGGTTTGTTATATGAAACCCTAGTTAAATTCGAATGGCATGATTTGGTATTTCTATATTTGCGGCATAAGTACCAAATGTTTTGGTATTTTGGCAAATCCCTAAAATCAATATTATCCATTGGATCGGTTATGATTTAGTATCAACCGTTGGATTAGGATATTGAGAAATTCGAAATTAATAACTTGGTGACCAAGTTCTATTTTTTCAAAATTGATTAATTAATTGTATCCGTTGGATCGGTCTAAGATTTAATCTTTACCGTCGGATTGAAAATTGATTAATTATATATATCTATATATATTCGAATTATGTTTAAGGATAAATTCGAAAAAATGTTTTTAATAAATCTATTTATCCTAAACTTATTTGATCAATTAGATCAATTTTAAGAATCATCTCAACCGTTGGATCTAGATAATAATGATTCGAATTTTATATATATATATATATCATAATTCGAATTTTATGATGATAAGAAGATAAGATTGGATTTTTGATTTATCTAAATCTTTCTTATTTAATTAAATCCCTAATTAATTATATCCATTGGATTTAGATGAGATTAAATCTGGACCATTGGATTAAGATAATTAATTATATTTAATTAATGAAATTCGAATTTAGGGACGGAATATCTCCAAATCGGTTACAGTCTTGAGCCTATAAATAGGAGGCTCATTCTACACATTTTTCACACCTTTCCCCAGAGAAAAATTCGAACTCTCCCTCTTCCTCAGGGTCTGCGAATTTTCTCTCTGATCTCTTTCTTCTGGTTCGGCTTAGGAGACTATTTCTCTGGAAGCTTAAAAAGAACCATCAGTTAAAGTTTTGCGACGGAGTCCTGCCGGCGAAGCCCACGCTTCGGTACGAGGATTCCAGGAGAATATCCCGGAAGATCACGGGAGATTCCCTCAGCACCGGCGGAGCCCAGCCTGATTCAGAGCGCGCAACCGAAAATCGTCAAACGAGGTACAGCCTTATGCATTGGGTTAATAAATGCAAACATTTACTGCTTTCTATTTATTTCTTATTATGACTAGTTTATTAATAATGAGTTATGAATATTAAATTGCATAATATTTATCAGATCTTGGGATATGGATATTATCCGATATTCGGACCGTTGTTTGGATAACAAGTTTTTCCGCTTTAAAATAATTTTTAAATGTTACCCTGACGGTTCGGACGTATAAATCGTGATAATTATACGGAATCCGAGACGTGATTTCCAACAAAAACTACTACGGCAAATGGGCCAAGAAGAGAAAAATTACTATAGCGAATAGGCAAACATATCAAAGCAGTGCCAAGCACTTCATCGCGACAGAGCCCGGTGCATACCGACAAGCTCATCGTCAGCGAATCAGTGCCAAGCACTTCATCGCGACAGAGCCCGGTGCATACCGACAAGCTCATCGCCAGCGAATCAGTGCCAAGCACTTCATCGCGACAGAGCCCGGTGCATACCGACAAGCTCATCGCCAAAAAAAAAAAAAGCGGAGTACACATACTCCCATACTTCATCGATAGCGTACAAAAGAAAGTCGTAGATTTTATTAATAAAGATTTCCTTACAAACACAATACATGCCCGCAAAATATTTTACAAATCAATCGAGATACAGCAAGGGAGGTCAATCCTCCCGAACAACCCTATCGGCAATTTGCTCTATGACAAACTCCCCATTCTCGGAGAGGACGTCCCGAAGAAGATCTTCCACGGCGGCATAATTTATGGGCCTCAGCATCATAAATTCGAGCACATAGGCCGAAGAGGGACTAAGAGAAGAAGCCTCATCGTCCGGGGCTCCGGAAAGAGTGGCAGCCGCGCGCCTTATCATGTCTTGGACAAACTCCTCGAGTATGGCGGGATGTTCTTCGTCGATCACAAGGAAAGAAGCTAGCACATCCTCGTAGTAAAATAGCGGTTCCGAAGTATAGAAGAATTTGTCACCCTGAGGGAAGAAGTTTAGCCAGGAAGTAATGGCAGGAACGCAAAAGAATCAACAAGCGCAGAAACGACAAGTTAAAGCAAAAGAAAGTCTTCTTCATTAATAAAATCCATCAAAGGAGTTACAAAGGAAGACAGTATAAATAAATGTACATAGGAAAGCTACAGGAAAAGGCCTAAGAATCTTCCTCCCCCCCTACCGCTTCGTTGGTAACCGCTTCGTCGGTAGAGGTGACCGCTTCGGTGGTAACCGCTTCGTTGGTAGAAATGACGACCCCTTCGTTGGTAGAAATGACGACCCCGTACTCATCAAGGCCATCGGAGGCCGAGGAAGCATCCCCACCTACAAAGCGAGACGCCCAATCGGCACCAGCAGGAGGAGGAGCACAAGGAGTAAGCGGAGGAGAACCAGGATCGAGGATGGCCTTGTCATCCAGCTCCCGGGCTCTAGCTTCGTTCTCTTCCTCCAACGTCTTATACTTCGGAAGACGAGGCAGAAGGCTCTCCATGGTCGCCGTGGGAGGGGCTTTCTCGAGAAGGCGAGCATTGGCCCCATACGCGGTGGAGCGGCGATGAAAATTGATAGACTCCTCTAAAGCCGTATACCTCGCCGAGGCGCGCTGCGCTTTGCTTTGGGCCCTCTCGAAGAGGCGTAGGCGTGCCTCGCGCTCATAATTCGCCTCCGTTTGCGATACCTTGAGTTCTTTTCCGAGGCGTTTCATGCACGAGGCCACTCGAGAGGCGAGTCGGCTCTCCTGCTCGATAGGAACGCCCACCGCCTCGCTGATCTTGGCCAGCCGCCACTTCTTTGCTTCGAGATGCTTCTTGTAGCTTTGCACTATCAGGGAGTGACGTCTATGCTCCCCATCTAGTTCGGCCTTCAGCGCCTCAACCTCTGCCTCAGCTTTAGCCTTGTACTCGGCAAGCTCCCTCTCCTGAGCCTGGCGAAGCGAAGTCTCTTCCGCCAATTTGGCCCTCGCGACCTCCAGTTCATCGGAAGTCTGCTCGGCCGCTTCCCGATATTTTCGCTCCTCAAGGACGGAAACCTCGAGATGCGATTCGGTATCGGCAAGCTTGGCTTGGAGGTCGTATATTTCCTGAACGCTCTCACCCGAACTCATGTTCTCTTCGAGAATGACGGTGTTGAAGCGAGCGAGGGCTTGAAAGAGCGTGGCGGCAGCCTGATCGTAGCCCCTGATATCGCTCAGAGACGAGCCGGTAGTCCGGGAAGGTTCGGGCCAAAACAGGTCCCGAAGGACCCGGAGATAGTATCTTTTCCACTCTTCCGACGAGGAGTCCGAAGTAGGAACCACTGGAAAGCGCTCCGAAAGGGGAAGGGAAAAGCCTCCTGGTCCAGAATCGGGAAGAAACTTCGGCAGTGGAGAAAAAGGAACCTCGGCAGACCGATCGGAAATATCGGCGGAGGAAGAGGCGTTAGCCCCAGAAGCACCGGAATCGTCGGTCGGCTCCGAAGAGCCCTCCGGTCGAGGCACTTCGAGAAGAGTAGAGACGTCGAGAGGAGCGACGTCCGAGAGAAGGCCATCCGCTTCTTCGGGGTGGCCCTCGACCAGAACCTCTTCGGAAGATAGAAGAGCCCCTTCCGAAGTGCCGGGCCGTCCGACAGGCTCCAGGGCGAGGAGCGCGTCGGCGGTATCGAGCGCCTCTTCGGGTAACGAACCCTCCTCGTCAGCCGTAGGAGCGGCAACCGAAAGTCCCTCCGCGACAGGTTTGGGGGGCGCTAAGGAATGAACCTCCAAGCAAGGAGGCGCGTCGGCACAAGCCGGAGTCTGAAATTCCAAAGAAAATATATATATATATATACGTGTATATTAGATACCCGAAGTCTGCAGGCATCGAGAACGACGCAGAAGGAAAATTAGATGGTACCTCGGAGGCCGAGAGGTCTAGTGACGACACCGAATCGATGAAGTCTTCATCGAAACGGAACAGCTCCCAAGAAGAGGGGGAAGGACGGGGAGTTCCCCGAGCCCCGTCGACGGCTTTGCTGGCCTCGATCAGGGGAGTTGAAGCAAGAACGGTCGACGCGGTCGTCCCGGCGAGAACGGCCCCCTCACGAGAAGCGACGGTGACAGTCTCCGAAGCCGGAGGAATCGCGTCGGTCTCCTTAGGTGGGTTGGAGACCTTATTCTTCTTCGGAAGAGGAGCGTCGCGTTCCCCTTCGGCGGTATTCCTCTTCAGGACGACTTTCTCGCGAGGAGGTGCCCGCGAAGAGGTTTGAGTCTCGGGTTTGCGGCGGCTCTCCGAGGGACGAGGCGCGTCCCGAGGGCAAGTCGCCCCCGATGGAGTTGACGCCTCCGAAGGACAAGAGGCACCAGCGTCGTGCTTGTGTTTTGTTCGCCTCTCCGAGCTGCTCTTTGGAGGCGGAGGCTTATCGCTTGAAACGAACCTATCAGCACCGGTCCGAGGGCCGATGCCCAAGAAACCTGCTTTCGATAGATCTCGATGAGGACCGGAGGACCCACGTCCTTGTCCTGGATCTCTGCCTTGTCCTGGATCTTGGCCTTGACATTGTCGTGGTTCCGAGGATCCACGAGTGGACTTTTGAGTTCTCTTCTTCGGCTTAGGAGATTGCCGAACAACAGGGGACGAATGGCCATCTTGTACCTCTTCGAGGCGGAACCCCACCGGCCACAATGTTTTGGGTGGTTTACCCACGATGTGGCAGAGTTGATAGAGTCCCGACTCCTTGACACGGGTACTGAAGAAGTCCGTCGTCCAATTCCGACGAGGATTTTCCAGTAGAGCCCGAACAACCCCAGCGAAGCGCTCATCGTCTTCTCTATTTGCGACGGGCCTGAACCTAGGCACGTTTTCCTCGATGACCCACTCGGTAGGAAGCGCATCCCAGTGCGGCCCAAGGGTATGGCGGTCGAGATGCGCGAAGAAGTACCTATTCTCCCACCCGGACTCGTTGTTCTGCGTGTTGGTGATGACATGGGGACGCATGGCGGGAGAGAGGAAGAACCGGCCCAGATTCTTCGAGTTCTTCGACCACTTGAAAAGCCGCATCAAGTCCTCCAGGGTTAGGACCACTTTCTGCTCGAGGGCAATCGCCATGGTGCAGATGAGAAGGCGAAGAGCGTTAGGGCTGACCTGACTGATCGGCATCTTATACGCGTGGAGGAAGCACACGACGAGATGAGGCAGTGGAAGGTGCAATTCCATCGATCGGAAGAAATGCTCATAAAGAGCGATGTACCATTCCGGGGGTTCGTCGGCAAGCTCGCCGGACTGAGGAAGACGTAGATAGCAGGGATTGGAGTCCACATAATGCTTCCTCAAATCCTCCAAATGCCTCTCAGTCATTATGGACTTCGGCGACCGAGTCTTGAAGATCTTTCCCGGATTCGACATTCTTGACCGGAGGGAAAGATGAACGGAAAGGGGTAAAAGACGGTGTTCGAAGAAAGGAGTTTCAAGAAGAGGAGTCGCAAAGAGAGTTTGGGGAAGACGACTGAGATAAAATGTTTGGGTCGAAGTCGAGGTTTGAATTTATAGAAGGGAACTGGCAAAGCTGGAGAGGCACATTTGGATCCGACGGTCCAGGATCGAAGCGAGAAAAATCATCCAACGGTGAAGATCGACAGAGTCGTTGCGAAACCCAAGAGCACTCGAGTGCGAGAAAACCCCACATTTAATACGGAATGATTGACATCGACTTCCAAGATCTGACAGCCTGGAGAATCGCGCCCAATCAACATTTTATGGGAACTCGAGGCCATAAGTTGGCATGCAAGAAGTGGAAGAGTCCCCGAAGGACACAAACGTAAAGCAATAACAAAAAAATTAATTTACCGGTTCCCGAATGCATCATTATTGTTATCTCCCAAACGCGCAAATAGCGATAACATTTGAAGTTGTTGCAATAAAAATTAATGCTAAACAAACGTAAAGCAATGGCATTGCGTTGTCGCAATAAATGTCGCTGCTATACAAACATATTGTTAAGGTCAGATTTTGTCAAATCTCTCCTTAACTCTATCCCTTGTCGTTTATGAAATAAACGACATAAAGCGAGAGGAAGATCGCTTAAAGAGTCCAGGCCCATCAGAGAATAAGAGAAGTTAAGGCCCAGCAAGCGAAGCCCATCAGAAGTCATCATCTGACAGAGCCGGCCCAGGACCTCATCGCGGCAAGAGAAGTTCATCGAGAGAAAGCTCTTCGGGAAAGCCAAATCGAATTAAAAGAAGAAGTCATTCGAGATCGCGAGAAAGGAGGAAGGATGGCTCATTCAGTTGAGGATTTCGTGGGATATCCAACGAAAATAAGGGAGGTCAACAACGATCATAGCGAAACAGAAGGAAACCCTAGCAAGATTCAGGGAACAATCTAGAAGGCCTTCAAATCTATAAATACGAATGCAGACTCAGTATAATTTCATTCAGTACCCAGTATATCGTGAGTGAGAGAGAGTTATTCTTGAGTCTTTGAGTTTGCTTATTCATAGTATTCTCAATCTCTCAAGGACCATAGTGTGTAACCTTCGATTGTCCGAGCTATTAAACGGAAGAAACCGGGTCCTCTCGGAATCATAATAAATCAAGGATATTCGTATTATTCATAATTATCTGTGATTTTGATTATCTTTGTGACTGCACGGCGGTAAAAATCACCCTCTACACATATAGAAACAAAAATTGTGTCGTCGCAATAAAAGTCGTCTATACATGACTTTTCTTGTAGTGTCTACTATTGCATTACTATAAATATTTAGTATAAGAACAAGTGTAACTATTGGTTAAATTTACGTATGTAAATAGGACATGCATTTGCATCTTATGAGTTTGAATCCGGAAACTCTTAGTATTTAATAGAGTTACAATTGGGTCAAACAAATTTGATTACCGACACGTTCTTAAAACCTCAATTTATTTTGTCAACCCCAACGCCAAACCACCATGAAATACGTGAAGCTCGTCCTTCCTGTTGAATGTCCAGTCCAAACAAGCCCAGACAAATTCTTCCAATAAAGCCCAAAAAATGAAAAGATATCATATATTGAATTAATACACTGGAAATAAATCATATAATACACCACGTGTGTGTATATATTTTTCCAAAATATCCAAAAATCAAATCTGATCCAACCCAACAACGATCAAGATTCTTTATATATTTAGTGAGACCACAACACAAGCTAGTATTATATATTTTTTGAGGTTTTCGTTTTGTGGTATCTTTCATTTCATTACTTCTCCTCCATTATATTTATACGTGCGTGTCACTAATATTATAATAATATGTCAAACGATAAATGTACTGTCTTTCTCTGGCTACTTCAAACACGAAAGCTTTTCTTTACTTTAATATAATATATAGATTAACTAACGAATTTGGAGACTTTACATTTACTTTCATCATACGTTTCTTGATTTACCTTATATATATGAAGTAGTTGAAATGCTCAAAATTCATAGCGTCACACAAGTAGAAATGTGGTAAATATAAAAATTGACATGTTTAATTCATAAACACGTAACACTAATGAGCCCGTAGTGCCGATAATTGTCGTTGCTATATACAACTATTGTGCCATGCATATTGTCTCTTCTACTTCTCTTTAAGCACACGAAGTCTATCTCTGTCAATGAGATTATTTCATGTGATTTCGTATTTGAACTTGTATTATGGAGACGCCAACCGAAACGGTAAATGGAAAGGTGTGAATTTAATTAATGAGAAAAAAGTGTAAGCTAAAAGTAATAACATTCAAATTAATTAAAAAATGCTACAATGTAGAGATGTGATTGAACGATGCTGAAAAGTTTTTTTGTGCAAATTTAAATTTCAGAATCGATTCGAGCAGAAAATATAACTAACCATATTGCAAATTAACTTAAAATCCACTTCTCTTTCATGAAGGTTCCAGAAAGCAACGCGGAGAGAGTATCGTAGACCTTTGTGTAAAATCCGTGGTGTAACTCCGTACGAGGGATTGGGCGAGAGAGGACAGGTCTGATTTTAGAACTTTTGACTCGGTGAATTTGTTTTTCCCTCGGTAAATAAGATATTTTTCTTGTACGTGGAGTTTCCTCACAAATTCTCGGAATACAATAAATATGTATAATATTTTACTTAAGCTCTTTGAATATAATTATAAGAATAATATATAATAATAATAAGGATAAAGCAGTAGAATAGTTCCGAACCATTGACTCTTGGTGATAGAGATATAGACATTTAATCAGCTTTCTTCCAAAATACACAATAATATTTCAATACTTGTTTGCAAACAGGTTTGATCGACCAATATTGCATTTGCGTATGAAAATTTTCAACAATGGTCGACGAAGAAAAGATTTGATCCACTAAAGATTTGTATGCTATGATGAAGAGAAAACAACTCAATACCAGTTCAGAATCAGATGCCGCCATGCACAAAGATTCCTGTGCGAATGTCGCTCCGTTCAAGCCGAAGATTCGCATCATTCACATCTTCTCACCGAAGATCATAGAGACCGACGAGGCTAACTTCCGAGGCCTTGTTCAGAGTCTAACGGGGCGAGCAGCCTCCAATCACAACTCGAAAGCGAAAGGTACTGCCAAAGATTCCCTTTTTTCCGAGAAAATGAGCAAAAAGACAGCGTCCCTCAATCAAAACCAGAAGGTTGTGAAGGAAGAAGCCGCGGAAAGGCCGAGGAAAGAAGAGAAGATGAATAACTTCTTTGAGGGTTTCGACGGGTTCGACGGTTTTATCGATGACCTGAATGAATTCCGCTCTTTCCCATACAGATCTCCTCTCATGGATCACCATGGCTTTCCTCAAGATCCAAAATAATGATCGACTTTCATATATATATGAAAATCAACAATATGATATACTTAGTTCTTTTTTTCTTCTTCTTCTTCTGATTTCTGATTTTTTGGGTGCTAATTTGATTGTTTGATACATCTATGTATAGTTGTGGTTGATGGGCGAATTGTAATATAGCTTGATTTCTTGTAAGCCAAGCCATGTTGTGACTTGTGATTTAGGGTTTGTTTTGCATTGTGTTATATATGTTATTGTATGATATAATTAACATTTTTTTTATTTTGCATGCTCTATTGTATTGTCAGTTTATCTATATACACAATTTATGAGAACTTCCTAAGTTTTTCTTCTTTGTTTTGTTCTTAAACCTTCAAGAAATTGATTCGATTATATATTATTATCATTATTATTATGGATACTGTTGGGATTTCACCAACAACTCGGGCACTCAAGAACACCCGAACAACTCATGAAATGACTAAATATTCGGAATCACGACAAGCTTAACAACTTCATGGACAGAATCAAATCCTTTTATTGATACTCAACAAGATACATATACAACACCATATCGGTTACAGAAGTTCGGTACTTAAGCCAAAGAACACTTCACCGATGAACCCCTCCTGATCGTCGCCCAAACACTCTTTGCTCGACCCTCGCAGCTTCGTCTTCTTCGATGAAGCTCGTGACGTCCTCGTTAAAGATCAACACTCAATTACGTACTCCCCGTCGCTCAACCTCCTTCTCCGTCTTCGCTTCCCCTTGCAGGCCAATCCCTCGTATCCACGGTTTACCATCACCACCCTCGGTGAGTACGTCAGAGGGTCCCGACTGCATTTTCCGCAAGACCTCGGTCAATCCACCAATCGTGCGTACTCGCAACTCCCGGTGTGAATCTCTTCCGACAATACTAAGATGACCGAATCACCAACCTTCTTGAAGGAGCCTTCCCGACGCCGTGATCTCCACCGGTAGAGATGCTCCAAGAGGACTACGTCGACTCTCCATCTCGGTCAGGGACCTCCGTCATGTTACCACGTCGCTTCTTCTCCGGCGAGGCGTCTCCTCTCCGGTGATTCCTCAGAGCGTATCTTGCTCCTCGGGTTTCTCTCTCCAGATTCCCGAGTCTCTCTGTAACTTACTGTGTTTGTGATGATGGGTTTCCTCTGATTCTTGATCTGAGTTCTGTCTGTGTTGTCACCATATGGTCCTTGTCACTTGTGACCCCCTCTGGGTATTTATAGAGTATCGCTCATAACCGACTCCGATTTTGTCCCTCGAGCATTGACTGAAAGTCAATCCCGATAGGCTGCTTGTAGAGTTAAGTGACGGTGACTCACAACCTTGTACATTACCGATAGGACCCCACAGCATCCTCAAGTCGCAACTCATTGGACCCCACAAATTTGAGTTTCCATAGCCGAGGACCATCTTCCTACAGTGCTGATCCTCGATGAGCTTTCCTTTGCGCTGCTCGCAGGGCACAATATGTTCATCGTCTTCACGCTTTGTCGATTTCATCCTTTCTGAAGTATTCTCCCTTCTCCTCGAGTAGTGCCAGCTTCTCCTCGTCGATATTTCCAAGATTTGGACAACACGTCGACTTGCTCGCTGCTACCTCGATGGCAGTTGCACCTTCTAGGAGATAACTTCCATTATGTTGAAAAACTCGGAAATACATCTCCTCGCGCCCATGGTGACTTCCATGCCGTTCCTTACTGATTTTCACCAGCATCTCTGTCCTCTCACACTCGTCGGTGACCCGAGAGGAACATGTTGCCTCATCGTCGCGAGTCTTGTCAAAGACTCGATCTTTATCCTAGACCCAAACTCCCCTCTAACCTCTTCCTCTCGCCGATACCCAGGTTCCAATCATCACCGCCGTGTGATCCCTGTCGTCTTCCTGCGAGCCCCGATGAGCTACCCGATCCACGGATGTAACCTCCGTCGTATAGCACCCTTCATCGGTTGAGTAGAGCTTCCAGATCAACCACACACCTCCGATTTGCCGGACCCTGGTAGAACGATCCGCCTAGACATCGCAAAGAAGCTCCGACAGAATCCCCAGAGTTTGCACTTATGTCTGTCGTTCCCGAGCGTTCCTTCTCCGTATTACGTCGTGGTTGCCCTTCTTCTCCACCTTTGGCTTCCATCGGAACTTTCTCTCTTTCAAGAAAATTTCTCTCTGGTTTCTTTCTGGGAATCTTCTGTGTAGTCTGTTGATGAGAATTTCCTTGATTTGTTTTCTGGGCACTTTCTCGCGAAATGCCTTTCCTTGTCGTATCAATAACTTGCTGCTCCTCGGCCTAAAGGATGACCTTGCCGAGGAGGTCCATCTGACCTTCTTTTGATCGTTCTTTCACGGTTGATCGAGAGCCTCGGAGCTCCACCTCCTCGCGCGTAGCCTTTTATACCGTGCTTTCCTCGCCTTTGCGAGAAAGCAACCTTCTCCTTGGCCGACATCTCCTCGTGGAGATTCTCCTCACCCTCTCGGGCATCCTCGAGGCCAAGCGTTGATAGCCGAGCAAGCTCCTTGATCTTCCATATTGAAAAGTTGTTCTCCCCGGTGAACTCATCCAGTTCAACCTTTGTCGCAGTCATTCTTTCTCGTGTCAGTGAAATCAAGATTATGAGTCTTGGACTTTCTTGACTCTCTTGTTCGATTCTTGAGCCCGATCTTGATCCTTGAAGAACCCTTCCTTGGTTCTTAGACCTTCTCGGATCTAAAAAGCTCTGATGCCACTTGTTGGGATTTCACCAACAACCTGGGCACTCAAGAACACCCGAACAACTCATGAAATGAGTATATATGCCAAATCACGACAAGCTTAACAACTTCATGGACAGAATCAAATAATTTTATTAATACTCGACAAGATACATATACAACACCCTATCGGTTACAGAAGTTTGGTACTTAATCCAAAGTACACTTCACAGATGAACCCCTCCTGATCGTCGCCCAAACACTCTCTGATTGGCCCTCGAAGCTTCGTCTTCTTCGATGAAGCTCGTGACGTCCTCGTTAAAGATCAAGAATCATTCACGTACTCCACGTCGCCTAACCTCCTCCTCCATCTTCGCTTCCCTTGCTGGCCAACCCCTCGTATCCACAGTTTACCATCACCACCCTCGGTGAGTACGTCAGAGGTTCCCGACTGCCGTTTCCGCAAGACCTTGGTCAATCCACCAATCGTGCGTACTCGCACCTCCCGGTGTGAATCTCTTCCGACGATACGAAGATGACCGAATCACCAACCTTCTTGAAGGAGCCTTCCCGACGCCGCGATCTCCACCGGTAGAGATGCTCCAAGAGGACTACGTCGACTCTCCATCTCGGTCAGGGACCTCCGTCACGTTACCACGTCGCTTCTTCTCCGGCGAGGCGTCTCCTCTCCGGTGATTCCTCAGAGCGTATATTGCTCCTCGGGTTTCTCTCTCCAGATTCCCGAGTCTCTCTAACTTACTGTGTTTGTGATCATGGGTTTCCTCTGATTCTTGATCAGAGTTCTGTCTGTGTTGTCACCATATGGTCTTTGTCACTTGTGACCCCCTCTGGGTATTTATAGAGTATCGCTCATAACCGACTCCGATTTTGTCCCTCGAGCATTGACTGAAAGTCAATCCCGATAGGCTGCTTGTAGAGTTAAGTGACGGTGACTCACAACCTTCTTCATCATCGATAGGTGACCAACAGATACTGAACTAGATCATGGATTAACATAAATTAAAATAGAGTAAGAATTGACATGTAAAGATGCTGAGTGACGAAGAACTGCAAGGAAATAAAAACTACAAAAAAAGGAGGAAATTGCATAACAAATGAGCTACTAAACACAAAATAAGTCTTATTGTTTCTATTATTTTAAGAGATACATTTCTATAATTTGATAATTTATATCATATTTTTAATCACTAAACTATAATCTCCGAAGCCTAGAATTATAGTATTAAGCAGGTTTAATGTTAAACTAATAAGTTTACCTACATCGTTATATTTTGGGTCATTATGCAAAGATCGTCTTTTTAATATTAATACACGTGAATGTATTTTTTTCAGTTTTAAAAAAAATCATACCAGCCGGTTCCGAGAGTTTAGTCATCAATATTCTCTCCACATTGCAATATTTTTTTTTTAAAACATTTATAAGTCTTTTAAGAGTTGGAAGTAGAGTTGCATCTCGCGACGCGCCAGCAGGAGTCGCGACGAATCGCGATGGCGTGGCGAGAATTGCGATGAATCGCGAACACGTGGCTGAATCGTGATGGGAGAGATGGCAATCCGCTTTTCACGATCGACGGCTCACATTCCGCCACGTCATCGATCTGAGGGTTGTGCGAATTTTGTGTTTGTTGGTGGTAATAATGATTTACCCGAAAATTACTACCCAACCACATTTTCTACCCACCACAATAATTATTCACCCACCCCAATCTCCTCAAACCCTATAAATACCACCCCTTACTCCCTCATTTCTTCACCAACAATCTTCCATCTCTCTCTCAAATTCTCTCAATTCTCTAAGTTTTTTCCCTCTAAAGCTCTCAAGTTCCATAATGTCTCGAAGAAGCGGCAGTAGCTCCGGGGGTCGAAGGACGGCTAGGAATTTGCGACACCAATTTCAAATCGGGGAGCAATCGCAACCTACGCCCGACGGCTACATTCCCGTTATGCTACCGGAAGAAATATTTCCCTCCCCATCAAATCCAAATTATCCCGACAATATCCAACGGTCTATAAGACCTAGTCTAGTCCGGGCAATGGGCGCGAACGACGCCAATCCGACGCATCTGCCCCAATCAATGGTGGTACATCAAGTTAGGGTGACAAGAACCAATGAATTTCCAACCTCATGTTTCAAGACCAACCCGCGGGCGACGACGACGACGACGAAACTCAACGACCGGAGGAACCATCTCAACAACGCGATCTTGCCGTGAGGACCTTCCGACTCCGCGCCATTCCTCCGTTGTTGGCTCGTACCACAACAGTTCTCCTCAATCTTCCCATCAAGAAATCAGCGAAGCCTCCTTCGGTCGTGCTCGACGTGCTCGACGTCCGTCAACCGGGTAATTTAATTCATTTTTCTATTTATTAATAATTAATAGTTATTAATGTACTAAGTAATAAATTAATAATTAGTTAATTATTTAGTTAATAAATTAATAATTATATATAAATTGTAACTAATTAATTAATAATTAGTTAAAAATTGTAATTAACTAATAATTTGTTAAAAAGTAATTAATAATTGTAATTTCTATATGTGGTGATAATTATAAAGTTTTTACGGATTACGGTGTCTTGGAAAGATTGGTTTTTAAATAAGATTTGCTTTGCAATCTCCTCCAAGCTGGCCTGGGAACCTCGGGGAGTTCTTTCTAGAAAAGCTTGGGCCTAAAGCGAGATCGTAGCATCCTTTCCGGTCGATCTGGCCGTGGAACCTCGGGGATTTCCGTCGAAAGAGCTTGATAATTATTTCCACACATTGAAAATACCATTTTTATTTTTGTTAACTTTTTTATTTAACTTTATGACATTTAAGTAAATCAATATGATTAATATTTTAACTTTATGACATTTAAATTTGTGATATTCCTTTTGTTTTAATAGACTAAATCCTCATGGCTAGGCGTGGGGACGACCAAACACTGCCCCCATGTGGAAATTCTTTGACGAAGATCGACGGGTGGAGAATGGCCAACGTATCAAACTCGCCACGTGCAAAAAGTGTGGGCACACTCTAGACGCGATGGGGGACCAGGGAACCGGCTACTTGAACCGACACGCAAGGACATGCTTCCCAACCGGGAAGCTTGATGAGGTAAACACAGTACAGCTAAGTGCTCTTTCGGCTGTTAATTTACGGAAATGGACCTCGAATGGATTATTTCTACGGGCATGCCGTTGAGTTTTGTCGAAAATCCCAACCATACACGATATATGCAAAGGATTAATCCGACGTACCAGCAGTTTTCCCGTACGACTTATACCGGGGA
Organism: Parietaria judaica; assembly: GCA_954871525.1. NCBI lineage: Eukaryota > Viridiplantae > Streptophyta > Magnoliopsida > Rosales > Urticaceae > Parietaria > Parietaria judaica. The sequence continues at coordinate 13,983,477 of OX940872.1, forward strand.
CATGGAAACCGCATATGCTATGCAAAAAATCCTTTTGGTTGATTTTTTTAAAATGTCTAGCATAAACGTTGCTTTTACCACCGACTTATGGAGCGGTCCGAGTTTAAACGATTATTTGAGTATGACCGCTCATTACGTAGATGATAATTGGAATCCATGTCAAAGACTTATAAATCTATCGCCATTCGAGGGTCGTCATACCGGAAAAAACATAGCCGATATTACATTATTTAATGATTGGGGTTTACAAAATCGTCTTATTTTCATTACATTAGACAATGCCTCAAACAACAACGCCGCCATAACCATCTTGGACTTTAGTTTGCCCGCTTCTCCATTTTTAAATATTTTACATCAGCGGTGTGGTTGTCACATAATAAATTTAATTTCACGAACGGGCGAACATCAAATTGCAAGTCATGTTGAAAAAATATGCGACATTGTTGATTGGATACGGAATCCTGAAACCACCGGTAGGTGGAGAAAATGTTGTAAAGACCATTTCAAGTGTTGCTTCGGAGAGCGCATTCAGTACGGCTCAGTATGTCATCAACGATTGGAGGGCGTCAACCACCAACACGCACGTCGAGCAAATAGTGGTGTTGAATGATTTGATGTTCCACAACCCCGTGATTGTCGAACGGTCTGAACAAACCGAACTGAAGCTTATGACTGAAAAGTTTAGCGCCTGGTTCCCCGAGTGATTCAAAGTTAGCGCCAATAATGATGTGCTCTTTCCTCTCTTGGTTTTTAGTCTCTAAGGAGGGTTTTACAAGCAGGTTTTAGTGAGGCATCTTGTAATATTTACAGTAAATATTTACAGCTTTCTTCCACCTTATTGTAATATTCACAATGAATAATACAACTTATTCCGTCCAGTCAAACTTAACATCCGTTAGTCTATCGCCATGTCACTTACACGTGGCAAACTTTGGGTATTTATGCTGTGATAAAACCAAAGTTTGGGTATTTATGCTGCGATAAACTATTTTTAAAAAAATGGTTGCTGACATCATCTAAATAAAGGTTAAAATATTATGGCTTTGGTAAGACTCGAACTCATCACTTCCCCCACATATAAGAGCAGCATAACCACTAAACACATTCACTCTCACGTTATATCTTGACGAAAATAAGAATATAAATAGAAACATATTAATAAGTGGCATAGTCATAGAAACATATGTTTTTTCGCACTGGTTTCGGATTAACTTATTAGGAAAGAGGTTGGGTTGACCTTTTCGGACCAGGATTGAGTTGACTTTTTTGGAACGGGGTCAGGTTGACTTTTTCAGACCCATGGGTTGACTTTTACAGAATTTGGTCGGGTTGAATATTTTGTACTGGATTCAGGTTGAAAAAGTTAACCCAACTCTGTTTCTAAAAGTTAACTCGACCCGGTTCTGAAAAAGGCAACCCAAACTCATACCAACAAAGTCAACATGAATCCGGTACAAAAAATTCAACTTGACCACTGTTCAAAAAATTCAACTCAACCCCGTTCTAAAAAAGTCAACTTGACCCCGGTCCGAAAAATTCAACTGACCCCGTTTCAAATTAGTCAACCCGAACTCGTTGCGAAAAATACATATGTTTCTATTACTATTATCACTTATCAATAAGTTTCTATGTATATTCTTTTTTTGTCAAGATATAACGTGAAGCGAATGTTGTTTGATGGTTATATTGTCCTTTTATAAAGGGGAAAGTGATGAGTTCGAGTCCTCCCAAAACTATAATATTTTAACTTTTACTTAGATGACGTGAACAAGCGAAAAAATATATAACATGGTTTATCGCGGCATTAATACCCAAATTTTGATTTTATCGCAGCTTAAATACCCAAAGTTTGATATAACGTGTAAGTGACGTGGCGATTGACTAATGGATGTTAAGTTTGACAGGACGGAATTAGTGCTTGGCACAGATTGACCGAATTTGACTACTTTAGCCGCTATAAATCCAATTTGGACCTTTATCGACATAAATCACGAAAGTTTGGCTACTTTAGCCACTATTATCCCTTTTAAGAAATGTGTTAAATGAAAATGGGATACAAAATACAAATACAGGTCTACAATTTTTATTTTTTATTTTTTTATAAAATAGGGGTTTTGTGGAACAATAAAATAAATATTAAAAAAATAACACAAAGGTGCAACAAGTAGCTATCTTGAAAGGGATTTCATGAAGCATAGCTCTTTCGTCATCTTATTTAGTGTACATTACGATCCTATCAAAAGTGATGACGTTCGACTTTATCAAATATTTTACCTTTTACATATTGAGTTGACAATTGCTAAAAATATCAATATATGAAATCTTTAAGAGTCAAATTATCACAAATCTGTACGTGTTAACGACTAAATACATTAGTAACTCTGAAATAAAATACCGAGCTGACATATTTCAAGCCATATATATAGTATTATATTAACATGTTCTTTAATCCCAAAAAGTTGGTCTCCAAGGTAAACGGATATCGCACATTCCAGATTTGATTCTCTCTGGACGCAATAATTGGGGTCACTGAGGTAGTCTTCCGGTCGATAATACCATGGCCTCGTGATTACTAATCGGGACTCAAGTGTTCCCAGATACCACGATAATAAATAAAACAATGTGTATATACATACATATATATATGTATATTATATTATATTAATATGTTATAGACTTGGTAAAACATGCAAGCGTCTCTGCCACCCAATAGTAATTTTGATACAGCATATTCAAGTACAATTATATTGATAAAATAAGGCCATCTAATTTATCTTTATTGACAAAAGTTATTTATTTATATAGGAAGGTGATAAAATATATAAAACACATAAATAATATTTAACCACCGTCCACAACACAAGAAGTCACTCTCCTATTTTCCAATATAATAATAAAATAAAAAATAAAAAGCTATTTGGTGTAAAACTACATGTGTTGAGTTTGACAATGACAAACCTTTTCATGCGCCCAGGGATAGAGTAATGGTCACACTGAAAATGAAAAAGAGATTAAAGCTATGAGTGAGAAGCTAGTGAAACAATGGAAGATGTTTTCCCAGTGCCAAAGAAAAATACGACTCTGGAGACGAGGCATTAGCTTTGTGGCGTACCGAGAGTTAGCCACCGATGTGGATCATAGGTCTATTTGGCGTCTTTGCTAGGTCCAACATTCCGGCATGTGAAGCTTTCTTTCTCTTCACCTGAAACGCATCAAAATGAAATTAGCCAACTTTGCAAAAGATTTTTCATATTATTTTTTCTCCAAATGAGATACTTTTGAACATGAAAACAATGTGAAAGGCCTATTGGATAATATAGAAAACTCTATTATGGTCCATAACGGAATTAGATCCGGAAAAATTACTCTTCGGCCACAGGCGGAAGCACGTTGTGATGACCCTTGGTTGTAGCCACCCCAAAGATTTTGTAACTATTATTAGGTTCAAGCAAAATACATGTCCCCGGCCAATGTAACAGTAACTCTTGTAGAATTAAATCCCCTGTTTGCTTTAACTAGACTTGTAGTACTCTTGAATCCTGATTACAATATGTTCACTTTGGACCATGGCAAAGGCAGGAAGGCTAAGGCCCATCACTTTGCCTCACAATCTAGACCTAGTAAAAATATCCAAAAAAAATTATCCAAAATACCCGATAAGCGTCTTTAATCTCTCCCAATCAGAAATAAATACCGAATAACAATGCCACCGGATGATTAATGTCGTGTTATATGATATCATGGGTATTTACGTATGTCCTTTATTGTGCTTCCCGTTATTTTATCATGTGTATTTAGGTATTTTTATTCATTTAAGCTTAATTAAGATTTGCCCATGCCTTGTACGCTGTTGAACACTGCTGAGAATGTTATGTTCTGATTGTTGTTTTTGTTTTGGACGCCGGTGGCTCGGCACGAAATGACAACTCGTTCCCGTCGATCATCTCAACTTGACTACCAACTCACTTGACAGTTTTGTCTCATTCGTGAAAGAGACTGTGCACTCGTGATGTTTGCAATAAAGTTAGGAATCTCTCTCAGTTCTGTCAGTTGTCTGTTGTTGACTCAAACTGGAGAGTCTGTTCTCCAGTTCTCCAACCAAATCGATCCTGCCGGAGCGCCGGAGAGCCTCCGCGATACTCGTATATACTCGGAAACCCGGCCTTAACCCTTTGTCTATCATTAGAAGAACGATTTCCAATGCACTCTGAACTCTTCCCTTTTTCATATGAAGCTCCGCGAGCAGACAAAACCCTAAATTATGGCCCCAACCGACCAAGTAGTCCCGCGCCTCCTCGAACCTCTCTGCACTGACATAAGCCCTCACAAACGCAGCGTGTGTGGATGCCCGGGGCTTGAGCCCTGTTCTATCCATTCTCTCCACGAGCTCTCGAGCGAGATCGAACCGCCCGAGGCTGCACGCCTTGAGGACGACGATCTCGAAGGTGATCTCGTCGGGAGCGCAGTCCATGGTGCTCATTCCTCCGACCAACTCTTCGACGCTCTCGGCCGTCTTGCTTCGGGTACTGAGGACGAGGTTGTGGCTCACCACGCTCGGCTGGCAGCCTCTCAGCCGCATTTCGTCGAGCAACGAGCGAGCAGCGTCGGCGCCGCACCGGCGACAGGCATCTCTGATAAGGATATTGTAATGTGAAGCGCTATACTCGGTGATCCGCATCACGAATTTCGCCGTCTCGAACGCGCCTGAGGCGCTGAACTTCTCGATCAGCGCTCGGACGCCGGTGGCTCGGCACGATCCTCCAACACGGTTCAATATGTGCACAACTCCGGCCACCGAATCGGTAAGAGTCGTCGACGATTCAGGCAAGAAACAGAACGCGTCTTGCGTCAGACCAATCTGTTGAAGTCTGAATTCGATCAACGCGCGAGTCATCGACTCGTAATCGTTTAAGCGACCGAAGTTGTCAATCAGAAGACTGCAAATCTTGTGGTTTCGACTCAGATTAGGTCTCGAATCTCTGATCCAGTTGAAGAACCGCAATGCAGGTAAACTTTGGGCGCTCAGGGCACGGAAAACCTCAGTGATGGAGGCGACGGAGAGGCTTAAGTTCGCGCGATTGAGCCTCGACTCGAAATCGCTCTCGTTTTTTCGAACGGCGTCAAGTATTTCCCCAAACCTGGTCTGCTTCGCTCCGAGCTCTCTGGTGCCGCTGCGAGATGCCTTTGAATATGACCGCAGACAACGAAACTGGTCGAAATCGCGAGCAGAGGCGGCCGAGCTCGAGGAAGCGGAGGCGAGGAGAGAGAAGATGCGGCAAGAGGTTGAGGAGTGTCTTCACTCTTGGAAGAGACTCGCAACGCCCATGAACGAAGAGGAAGTGAGTTGGTAGTCGAGTTGAGATGATCCACGAGAGCGAGTTGTCATTATTGCCTCCCGAACAAGCCGTTTAGGTTGGGCCCTGAAATTTTCAAAATAAATTAACCAATGTGAAACCACTAAAATTAGCAGAGCACAATTGTGACATGGAAACACGGTGTTCTAAAGAAAAATGCAAATTCAATCATCGTATCATCATATGGCCCTAGAGATTTTGTATCTAAAGTCGTTCAATCCAACAGCATTTGGCGTACAAATACCTATGAAATTAAACTCAGGAGAGACATAAAACAAGATTTTGGAATTATCCATTATTTTTCTTCCAATTGGCAGCCGAATCAAGAACCAGCAACATCTTCACAAGCAATCCGTCTTGAAAAGAATCACAGCAAGGCACTGATCCTAATTGCTCTACGGAAAAATCTATGGCTTGGTTCGAAGATTACGAAAGAATCAAATCAAGAACCAGAAGGAAAAGGAAAACAGCAATCGAAACGATCGATTACCTTGCTTGTGACCAGCTCCTTTGTCGACGGTGTGGCACTGAGCGCACTTGGTCCTGAAGATCTTGTCGCCGGACTTCTCGTTACCGAGAGGAGCTTCGCTGAAGGACGCCACATTCGTTATGCCTTCAGAGAGAGAAGGAACTTTCTAGGGTTTCTTGAGAAGAGAGGGGTGTTTCGAAGAAAATGGAGGAATTTAAATTAAGCTTTTTATTTTTTAGGAAGAAGAATATTCCAACCAAGGTTCGACTTACCGATGTTACCGATAAACCGATTACTGTTTTCGACGGATTAATCGATAGCTTACCGATTAACCGACGGAAAACCTATAATACTGTAGATTACCGATTACCGATACTTTTCGATGATTATCGACGGATTATCGATACTTTTCGATACTTTTCGACAGAAAACTTATAAAATATTTTGATAATATCATACCACAAAACATATGTTAAATTATTAAGTGTATATGTATAATATTAATATTGGTTGAAGTGTATAATATTAAATGAATATACATATTAAGTGTATATGTATGTTAGGTGAAATATCTATGTTAAGTGTATAATATTATTTGAAGTGTGTAATATTAACTTAAATTATTAAGTGAAGTGTATGTGTATGTTAAGTGTGAATGTGTGATATTAGTTGAATAACAAAAAGTCCCACATTGATAGATGACAAGAGTTTGGTGATGTTTATATACTAAATATTAGGGACAAGGAGTTGGGCCCTTTGGGTCATAGGATTTTGTGGATGGGGGAGGACTCACACAAATGTTACACCACCACACGCGCGCCGCCGACCGACCGGACGTGCGAGGCGGGGTGGGGTGGGGTGCTCTTGTGTAAGGATAATTATTTTTGCCGAAAGTTTAATTCAATTTTTTTTATTTAACCGAAAAGTCCGTATTTTTTACACGCATTTTGTCAAAAATCGGTTGGAAAAGGTTTTATCGAAAAGCTCGATAATCGTCGAAAAGTATATAAAAGCGATAAGTATTACAGCCGGCAACTTACCGGTAACTACCGAAAATTGGCGATTATCGACAATTATCGTCGAAAATGCGAACACTGATTCCAACCATCGGAACGCCGACTGCCACGAGCCTCTATTCACGTGGCGTAATTTTAGTGGCTTGTCAATTATTCACTTTTCTTTTTCTCTCTCCAAAAGGCACTACTTACGATACGACACAATCGACGAAATTATCTATAACTTTATCCTTGTCGTTTCCATTATTTATTTGTTATTATTACTATGAGAAAATAAAAATTTGGAAAATGTAGATTTTAATTGATGGGATGGACCAAGATTTCAAAAATCGCGATTATCGAGCGATTATCGTTCGATTAATCGAAGAAATGGTGTTCTCGATAACTTATCTCTGGTAATCGTTGCCGTTTTATACTTTTCGCGATTTTTCGAACCGAAAACTTAGGTACTTTTTGCTAAAGCTTTTCGAGTGTAAAAAAAACGATAATCGGGGGATTTATCGTGCAAATATGGGTAAGTTCCAAACCCTAATATAAAAGCCTCCTTTTTTCTGTTACCACGATTTCAGCCTCACTTCTCGACCTCCAAACCCTATTTTTCGTCTCTTGCTTCCCAAATTTTATACCTTGCCGCGATAATCGGCTAGAGAAGAGGGTTTCTTTTCGTCAATTGCCCAGCTTGTCGAAGCCCTAGTTTTTTCACAGCAAAAGTTCCAAGTTCGTTTAATCTCGAAATATTAAAGTATTTTTAGGGTCTTTTTAAGTAATTTTTGAGTTTTTTATAGATTACATGTTGTATATGCATAAATTGTGTAAAAAAATTACAGCAATATTCTATATTTCTAGAATTTACTTAGAAATGTATTAAGTTGAAATGAAAGTTCAACATGAAGTTCATATAACTTTGATTGTACAATTTGTAATTTTGAATCAAATATTGTTCTTGAATTTGATTTTTCTTAGGTTTATTAAGGAATAAGGATGGATTATGATGGATGGTGTGCTTTTTGTTATTTTTTTTGCAGATTTGGGGGTGATTTGGGGCTGATTTCAAGCTTTGTCCGAATTTTGTATAATAACGGCAAAGGTATTTATGTTTTGTAAATTATTGAACTTGAGCTAGATTTTGAACATTTTTTATGAAATTTCATTTATTAAAGTCGTGTGAAATTAGAAAACTGAGTGTTTGACATAATTTTTTTTGTAATTTGATGTTTTCTCGAATTTTTGATTTATTATGACAAAAGTACATATGTTTAAGAAAACAGTGAGTTTGAGCTAGTAAATTGATCTTTTTTCATGTAATGTCATTTTATAAAAATGTATATGATTTATAATGTGTGAGGCTGGAATTTTTTTTTATTATTTTGACTTTTTTTTTAATTATAAACTTATTGCGGCAAAAGTACATATGTATCAGAAATAAGTGAATTTGAGGTACTTAATCATTTTTTTGGTGTAGTTTCATTTTATAAAAGATATTATACTTTACAATCTGTGAGGTTGACATAACTTTTTTTTTATTATTTTGACTTTTTTCTGAATTATAAACTTATTGCGGCAAAAGTACACATGTATCGGAAATAAGTGAATTTGAGGTACTTAATCAACTTTTTTTGTGTAGTTTCACTTATAAAAAAATATTATAATTTACAATCTGTGAGGTTGACATATATTTTTTTATTATTTTTATTTTTATCTAAACTTTTAAATTAGAGCGGCAAAAGTACCTATGCATCGGAAATAAGTGAATTTGAGCTAGTTAATCAATTTTTTTTGGTGTAGTTTCATTTTATAAAAATTATTATAATTTACAATCTGTGAGGTTGAAATAAATTTTTTTATTATTTTGATGTTTATCCGAATTGTTAAATTATTGCGGCAAAAGTACCTATGCATCATAATTAAGTGAATTTGAGCTAGTTAATCAACTTTTTTGGTGTAGTTTCATTTTATAAAAATTATTATCATTAACAATCTATGAGGTTAATATAACTTTTTTTTTATCATTTTGATGTTTATCCGAATTGTTAAATTATTGCGGCAAAAGTACCTATGTATTAAAAATCAGTTGATTTGAGCTAGATAATAGATTTTTTTGGTGTAGTATCCTTTAACTCATACCATATAATTTATAAATTGTGACTGTAAATTTTTATTTTTTTTGTAATTTGACGTTATTTTATTATTGCAGCAAAAGTACATATTCTTAATAAGTTTATTACATGTTAATTGATGCGTTGGTATCGTCCTTTTTGGGAAAATGAGTAAAGACGCCGCAAGGAAACATTGTTCTCCTTTGGGAGAGGGGAATAACTCAAGCTTCAAGTGCAACTATTGCGGGCATGAAATAAAAGGTGGCGGTATAACTCGGATGAAGGCTCACTATGGATACGATCCGAAAAATAATAATACAAGGACATGTGAGAAGATTCTGCCCGAAGCTCGCGAAGAAGTTCGAGGATCACTCGAGAGCTCACAAAAAAAGAAAGAAAAGAAGATCAATCTTGAAAAGGATGTGGCAGATCACATCAGGTCAAATATTTTACCGCCTTCGATTGAGGAAAATATGGAGGAACTCGAGAAAGAAATAGCCAGACAAACCAAGATTGTACGTAGGCAGGCACAAGGTGCTCAATGGACGGAGGATCAATTAGCAAGTCGGAGAACCATCGGTTCTGGTGGTAGTCCAGCTCCCTCGCACTACCGTTCAGAGTCTGCGAAGCAAAAAAAAATTGATGCGTTGTTAGCACCAGAGAAGGAGGAAGCAATGGGCAAAGCAGCGGGGAAGTACTTCTACAACAAAAATGTTCCGTTCGCTCATGCCGATGACCATCATTATAAAAACATGATGCATGTTGCTCACACCCTAGGTACGATTTAATTCATCATTTCTAATTTCATATTCGTAAAACTTTAGTTTAAAGATATAATATTTAGTTTTTGTTAATAATATTCCATTCTTCTTCGTAGGCCCCGGAGTCCCGACACCGTCAGTGTATAAACTTACGACCAAGTATTAGGATATCGAAGTGGCGGAGTGGATGGAGTACAAGGATATTATGAAGAAATTGTGGCGTGAATTCGGGGTCACCATTGTTGACGCGGTTTCCCACCTCAAACAGTCAAGTGTGACTTGTGAGCGTATGATATTTTTGAATAAGACAATTTGGTGGGATTCGATCTCTCACGTTGCAAGCTCTCGATTCACTCACGATATATGTGTATATGTAAAAGCAATATAAATGAGACGAGGGATTTTTTTATAGAGGTTCGTCCCAAGGCGGTAGTTGACTACTTCCTCTGTTAGTTTATTGCGACAATTGACATAGACGGATAACTACAGACAGCAAAATCACGCCTAGAGGTGGAAACGAATCGGAAAGAGGGAAAGAACACAACAAAATCTCAAAGTGAGCAAAAATGCCGGGTAGAAGCTTTCGGTGTATTCTCTCATAATTGTAAGTATGTGTGTGTGTTGATCTGAGCTTGAGCTTGGTATTTATAGGCTTCAATTCTTCCCATTGGTCTTCCAGGAATCATGGGTCTTCTCTCCGCACTGACCGGGCTGAATGGACGATCTTGCTACACGTGTTCAGCGACTTCGTTCTCGTCATCGTGTTTGAATTATACCCGTTAGAGGCTTGACTCCGTGCTCCTGGTCTTCCGCTTGGATTTGAAGTGGGGTGCCGGGTAGAGAATATGACAATTCTACCCTCGTCTTTCTGGTTTGATGTCGAGTGGATACTAGGCCTTTGGGCTCTTTGGGCCGAGTGGCCTTGTATTTGTTGGCTTTGGTCTGATTGAGAACTTCTCTGGGCTTCTCAATTGGGCTTTTGTGAATATCGATTTATCTCTTTAAAGCCTTTTGTCTTTGTTTGCAAATTTAATTAATTCACAACTTTAGCACTTTATGTCATGTTAAATAATGACGAATTTGTACATCAACAACCATCATGTCGGATGGCTGGACAGTCCCGACAAATATGTCCATCTTCAACATCCTGGCGTACTCTTGTGGAAAGACGATTTTCATTAAGTCGGTCAACGCGAGCGGTAAAGTAAAGAATTCAGATTACCTATGCAAGGTGCTGGATGAAGTGATTGAGGATGTCGGACCACACAACGTGGTCCAAGTCGTGACGGATAACAGTGTTAATTATGTTAAAGCGGGTAAATGATTTTCCTCGCTTCGATCCTGGACCGTCGGATCCAAATGTGCCTCTTCAGCTTCGTGCGCCTCTTCTCTATAAATTCAAATCTTGCTCTCGGCTCAAACACTTTATTTCGGCCACGTTTCCCAAATTCTCTCTGCGATTTTCTTTCTTGAATCTCTTCTCTTCAAGAAACCTTTCAAAATCTCCTTCCGTTCACCCTCTCTTCCGGCGAAAATGTCGAAGCCTGGAAAAATCTTCAAGACTCGGTCGCCGAAATCCATAATGACTGAGAGACATTTGAAGGACTTGAAGAAGCACTACGTGGACTCGAGCCCCTGCTATCTCCGTCTTCCTCAATCCGGCGAGCTTGCCGATGAACCTCCGGAAGGGTGCATCGCTCTCTATGAGCACTTCTTCCGATCGGTGGAGTTGCATCTCCCACTGCCTCATCTCATTGTCTGCTTCCTACATGCGTACAAGATGCCAATCAGTCAGGTTAGCCCAAACGCTCTTCGCCTCCTTATCTGCACCATGGCGATTGCTCTCGAACAGAAAGTGGTCATCACTTTGGAGGATTTGATGCGGCTCTTTATATGGTCGAAGAACTCGAAGAACCTGGGCCGTTTCTACCTTTCCCATGTCGTGAGTCCCCACATCATCACGAATACGCCCAACAACGAATTAGGATGGGAGAATAGGTACTTTTTCGCGCATCTCGACCGCTTTACCCTCGGGCCACACTGGGATGCGCTACCTACCGAGTGGGTCGTCGAGAAAGATGTGCCCAAGTTCAGGCCCATCACGAATAAAGAAGACGACGAGCGTTTTGTTGGGGTTGTTCGGGCTTTGCTGGACAACCCTCGTCGGAACTGGACAACAGACTTCTTCAGTACCCGCGTCAAGGAATCGGGACTCTACCAACTCTGCCACATCGTGGGTCAACCACCCAAGAGACTGTGGCCAGTGGGGTTCCGCCTCGAAGAGGTAAAAGATGGTTCTTTGTCTCCTGCCATCCGACAATCTCCCAAGCCGAAGAAGAAATCTCAAACGACAGCTCGTGGGTCAAAGGACTCACGACAAAGTCAAGGCCAAGATCCAGGACAAGGCCAAGATCCAGGACAAGGAGGTGGATCTTTCGGTTTTCAAAGGGATCTATCGAAGGCAGGCTTCTTAGGCGTCGGTCCTCGGACCGGGGCTGACAGGTTCGCTTCCTGCGATAAGCCTCTGCCTCCGAGGACAGTTCGGAAAGGCGAACAAAGCATAAGCACGACGCCAGTGCTTCTCGTTCTTCAGAGGTTCTACCTTCCTCGGGGGCGATTCGCCCTCGAGATGCGCCTCGTCCTTCGGGAGACCGTCGTGAATCAGAGGCTCACTCCTCTTTGCGGGCACCTTCTCGCGACAAGGTTGTCCCGAAGAGGAAAACGTCCGAAGAGACGCGCGACGCCCCGCCTCCAAAGAAAGCCAAAGTCTCCAATCCGCCTAAGGAGACCGAAACGATCCCCCCGGCTTCGGAGACTGTCACCGTTGCTTCCCATGACGGGACCGTTCTCTCTAGGGCGGCCGCGTCCACCGTTCTTGCTTCAACTCCCCCGGTTGAGGCTAGCAAAGTCGTCGATAAGACTGGGGGAATTCCACATCCTTCTCCTTCTTCTCGGGAGGTTTTTCGTTTCGACGACGACTTCATCGACTTGGTGTCGTCACTAGACCTCTCGGCTCCCGAGGTACCATCTGATCTTCTTCTACCGTCTTTTTCGTGATGCTTGCAGGTTCTTGGTGTCTAATATATATATATATATATATATATATATTCTTCTTGTAACTTTAGGCTCCGGCTTGCGCCGATGCGCCTCCTCGCTCGGAGGTTCTTTCCGAAGAGCCCCTCAATCCTGTAGTGGAGAGCTCTTCGGTCGCCGTCCCTTCGGCTAATGAGGAGGTTTCGGTGCCCGAAGAGGTGCTTGATACAGCCGACGCGCTTCTCGCCTTGGAGCCTGTCGGACAGCCAAGTGTTTTGGAAGAGGCTCGCCTACCTTCCGAAGAGGTTCTGATCGAGGGCCATCCCGAAGGGGTGGATAACCTTCTTCCGTACGTCTCTCTTCTTGATGTCTCCGTCCCTCCCGAAGTGCCTCGGGTGGGAGGCTCTTCGGAGCCGACCGATGACGCCGGCCTTTCTAGGGCTACCATCTCAACTCCTACCGACATTTCCGGCGGATCTGCCGAGGTCCCTTCTCTTCCATTGCCAAGTCTTCCTCCCAATTTTGGGGCAGGAGGTTTTTCCATCCCTCTCGCGGAGCGTTTTCCAGTGGTTCCTACCCTGAGCTCCTCGCCTGAAGAGTGGAGGAGATATTCTCTCCGGGTTCTTCGGGATCTGTTTTGGCCTGAGCCTTCTCGGACCAGCACTGGCGTGTCCCTGAGCGATATTGGTGGCTACGCCCAAGCCGCCACCATGCTCTTTCAAGCCCTTGCGCGTTTCAACACCGTCATTCTTGAAGAAAATACGAATGCGGGCGAGTGCGCTCAAGAAATCCGCGACCTCCATTCAAAGCTAGCCGATAACGAGTCGCATCTCGAGATCTCCATCCTTGGGGAGCGAGAATATCGGGAGGCGGCCGAACGGTCTTGCGACGAACTGGAGGTTGCGAGGGCTAAATTGGAGAAAGAGGTCTCGCTTCGCCAGGCGCAAGAGAGGGAGCTCGCCGAGTACAAGGCTAGGGCTGAGAAAGAGGCCGAGGTGCTCAAGGCTGAGCTTGCTGGGGAGCATAAACGTCACTCCCTGATAGTGCAAAACTACGAGAAGCATCTCGAAGAGAAGAAGCGGAGGTTGGCCAAAATCAGCGAAGCGGTGGGCGTTCCGGCCGAACAGGAGAGCCGGCTCGCCTCTCGAGTGGCCTCGTGCATGAAACGCCTCGGGAAAGACCTCGAGATATTGCAAGCAGAGGCGTCTTCCGAGCGCGAAGCACACCTTTGTCTCTTCGAGAGGGCCCAGGGCAAGGCACAGCGCGCCTCGGAGAGGTACACGGCGTTGGAGCAATCCATCAACTTTCATCGCCGTTCTGCCGCATATGGGGCCAATGCTCGCCTTCTTGAGAAAGTTCCTCCCACGAAGACCATAGAGAGTCTCCTGCCTCCTCTCCCGAAGTACAAAGAGGTGGAAACGGAGAACGAAGTCAAGGCTCGGGAGTGGGATAACCAATCCATCCCCGATCCCAATTCTCCTCCGCTCACTCTGTGTGCCCCTCCGCCTGTCGATGCCGATTGGGCATCTCGCTTCATAGGAGGGGATGCTTCTTTGGCCTACAATGGCCTCGACGAATACGGAACCAACGACGGGGTCGTCTCTTCTACCGGCGAAGCGGTAGGGGGAGAGGAAAATCCTTAGGCCTTTTCTTGTAGCTTCTCTATCTATATTTAATTTTTATATTGTTTTCCTTTGTAATTCCTTCGATGAATTTTTATTATTGAAGAAACCTTCTTTCCTTCTTTTACCTTGTCGTTACTATGCTTGTCGCTTTTCTTGCGTTCCTTCTATTATTTTCTGGCTATTCTCAAACTTTTCCTCTTAGGTTGATGAATTCTTTTACACTTCTTGTCCGCTGTTTTACGACGAGGACGTGCTAGCCTCTTTCCTCGTGGTCGATAACAAACATCCGGCCATCCTCGAGGAGTTTGTCCAAGATATGATAAAGCGTGCTGCTGCCACACTCTCCGGGGCTCCGGACGATGAGGTTCTTCCCGCGGGCCCCTCTTCGGCCTACGTGCTCGAGTTTATGATGCGGGATCCTAGGAATTATGCCGCCGTGGAGGATCTTCTTCGGGACGTCCTTTCCGAGAATGGGGAGTTCGTTATAGAGCAAATTGCCGACAGAGTTTTTCGGGAGGATTGACCTTCCTTTGCCTTTGTAAATTACTTTGCGGCTGCCATGTATCGAATCTTTAAAGAAATTTATTAATAAAGCCTATGACTTTCTTATATATGACATGCTAGTGATGAAGTATGGGAGTATGTGTACTCCGGGAGTGTGTGTACTCCCTTTTTTTTTATCTTTGGGCGATGAGCTTGTCGGTATGCACCGAGCTCTGTCGCGAAGAAGTGCTTGGCACTGATTTACCGGCGATGAGCTAGTCTGTATGCACCAAGCTCTATCGCGAAGAAGTGCTTGGCACTGATTTACCGGCGATGAGCTTGTCGGTATGCACCGGGCTCTGTCGCGAAGAAGTGCTTGGCACTGATTTACCGGCGATGAGCTTGTCGGTATGCACCGGGCTCTGTCGCGAAGAAGTGCTTGGCACTGATTTACTCTCGGCGTTTGTCGCCCATTGATTTCTTATGTGTATTGACCCATTTTCCGTAGTAGTTTTTGTATGTTGGCCCATTTGCCGTAGTAGTTTCTTTTGTATGTTGGCCCATTTGCCGTAGTAGTTTTTGTATGTTGGCCCATTTGCCGTAGTAGTTTTCTTTTTGTATGTTGGCCCATTTGCCGTAGTAGTTTCTTTTGTATGTTGGCCCATTTTCCGTAGTAGTTTTTGTATGTTGGCCCATTTGCCTAGTAGTTTCTTTTGTATGTTGGCCCATTTGCCATAGTAGTTTCTTTTGTACGTTGGCCCATTTGCCGTAGTAGTTTCTTTTGATATTCGGCGATGAGCTTGTCGGTATGCACCGGGCTCTGTCGCGAAGAAGTGCTTGGCACCGATTCATCTTATATGTATATATATTTTGCGATATGTATCAATGGAGAAGTGAAAGAATATTTTGTCTTAAAAGACGAGCCTCGTTAAACCCTTCGAGTCCCCCAATGGGTGCGGCTCGCGAGGGAAGAGTACCCCATATTGTATTAAATAAGGCCAGAGCCAAACATGTAAGTCCCGAACAAGCAGGGCTGGGACTCCCCTTTTAATAAACTTAAATTAAAGGATAAACTTAATAGTAGAAATTAAAGAAGGATATTGAACGGGTGATAATAGAAAATACCGATATCGTCATTTATTGGTAGAACTTTTTCAAGTGCTTGACATTCCATCTTCTTATGAATTTGATTCCATCGGTGTTCTTGAGCTCGTATACTCCTGGCTTGACGATGTGGGTAACCATATACGGGCCTTCCCAGCTTTCGCCCAACTTTCCTGCGTTTAGCTCGGCCGTGTTCTGGAAGATCTTTCTGAGGACCATCTCTCCAACTCGGAACCTTCTCGGTCGCACCTTTTTGTTGTAAAACCGTGCGATGGTGTTTTGATAATTTTCTATGTGAATTCTGGCTCGCTCTCGTCTTCCGTCGATGTGGTCGAGTTGATGAAGCAGGTCCCGGTTGTTGGCCTCTTCTTTGCTCGGTGCCCAAGCTTGCCGGAAGCTGGGGATTCCTACCTCCGCCGGGATTACTGCTTCCACCCCGAATGCGAGAGCGAACGGAGTTTCACCGGTGGCTGAATGCGGTGTTGTCCGATAAGCCCATAGTACCCCTGGGAGTTCGTCCGCCCATAGGCCTTTCTTCTTGTCGAGCCGCTTCTTGAGGTTGTCGGTGATCGTTCGGTTGATTGCTTCGGCGTTCCCGTTCCCCTGAGGATATCTTGGCGTTGATGTATTCAGCTTTATCCTCCATCGCGCGTAGAAATCCTTGAACCTCTTCGAGATAAACTGGGAACCGTTGTCTGTGATGATCTCCCTGGGGAGTCCGAAGCGAGTGATTACGTTCTTCCAAACATAACTCTCTACATCGGAGTCCTTGATGTTGGCGTAGGATTCGGCTTCGGTCCACTTGGTGAAGAAATCCGTGACTACCAGCATGAATCTCTTTTGCCTCACCCCGATTGGCATAGGACCGACGATGTCCATAGACCACTTCATGAAAGGGTAGGGCAGTTGATCCATGGGGCGTGTCGCTGGCACTTTTCACATCTCCTAGCGTGGTCGATGCAGTCCGCGCGCATTGTCTCCCAAAAGAAGCCTTGCAGCTTGGCTTTTCTCAGCAGGTTGCGTCCGCCAGAGTGGTTGCCGCATTCCCCGGTGTGGATCTCTTGCATGACGTATTCCGCCTCTTCTTTGCCCAAACAGCGTAGGTAGGGACCTACGAGGCCTTTAAAGTAGAGCCTTTTATCCACGATGGTGTACCGAGAGCTCTTTGTCTTTATCTTCCGTGCCTCTTGTCGATCTTCGGGTAGCTTTCCTTCGAGCAGATACGTTCGGATGGGGGTTCTTCAATCCCTTTCCCTGGTTTCTTCCACTATTCCCCGCTCTTCGCCTTCGTCCTTCTCTTCTTCTATATTCTGGATCTCCTCCTCTCCTTCTTCCAATATGTCGCCATCGCTATGAGCGTTGCCATTTCCGTCGGTTAATCCTTTGTCGCTTGTCTTCAGTTTCTTCTTATCGGGGCCTTCGCCTCTCTTGATGCTAGGTTTCTGCAGCGTCTCTACCGTAATTGACCGGAGTTCTCCCACTTGAGTGGTCGACCCCAGGCTTCCCAGAGCGTCTTCATGGTTGTTGTCTCCCCTGGACACCTGTGTCAAGGTGAAGAAATCGAACTTCTTTTCGAGGGACTTAACGACTCCAGTGTAGGCCTCCACTCTTTCGTCGTTCTTATCGTATTCTCCACTGACCTGCTTCACGACTAGCTGAGAATCGGAGAAGGCGTTCAGGTTCTTGACCTCGATGGCTAGGGCTGACTGCATCCCGACGATGAGTGCCTCGTATTCTGCCTCATTATTGGTGGAGCAGTAGGCGAGACGGCAAGCTTTCTCGATTATTTCCCCCATTGGAGATATGAGCCGGACTCCGATTCCCGATTATGTCGAGGTCGATGATCCGTCGACGCAGAGCCTCCAGGTGCCAGCTTCATCGCTCAGCTCCACGGGCTCCTTGGGCAGCTCGATGAGGAAATCGGCTATTACTTGTGACTTCAAGCTCGTCCGTAGCTGGTACTCGATGTCGTATGCCCCCAGTTTTATGTTCCACTTCGTGACTCTGCCGGATTGATTCAGACTCTGAATGATAGAGCGGATTGGCTTGTCCGACATAACGAGGATAGTGTGGGCCTGGAAGTGGAATCACAACCTCTCCGATGCGTCGTAGACAGCTAGCGCCAGCTTCTCTATGGTAGGGTACCTTGTCTCCGCGTCGAGGAGCTTTCTACTGATGTAGGAGACTGGCTTCTGCTCTCCTTTCTCTTCCCGAACGAGCACCTGGCTTATCGCTTGATCGGACACGGCGATGTACAGATAGAGCGGCTCTCCGGGCTCTGGCTTCGTCGTAACGGGTGGCGATGAGACATAGACCTTCAGTGCTTGAAAGGCTTCTTCGTACTTGTCGGTCCACTCGAATTTCTTGTTCTTCCTCAGCAGCTCGTAGAATAGAAGAGTCCAATCAGCTTGTTGCGAGATGAATCGCCTTAATGCGTTGATCCCCCCTCTCAGCTTCTGGACCTCTCGTCGATTTCGGGGCGACAGCATGCTCTAATTGGCTTCGACCTGTTCGGGATTGGCCTCGATTCCTCATCGTGTGACCATCTGGCCTAGGAACTTTCCGGACGAGACGCCAAAAGTGCACTTGGTAGGGTTTAGCTTCATTTGATGCTTTTTTAGGACGCCGAAGCATTCCTCTAGGTGCTCCACGTGCGTCGCCGCTTTCAGGTATTTGACGACCATGTCGTCGATGTACACTTCTACGCTCTTCCCGATCTGCTCGTGGAACATCTTTGTCA
Organism: Parietaria judaica; assembly: GCA_954871525.1. Classification (NCBI taxonomy): domain Eukaryota; kingdom Viridiplantae; phylum Streptophyta; class Magnoliopsida; order Rosales; family Urticaceae; genus Parietaria; species Parietaria judaica. Next base: position 14,002,158 of record OX940872.1, read on the forward strand.
TCAGCCTTTGGTAGGTCGCCCCGGCATTCTTCAACCCGAAAGGCATAACCTTATAGCAGTAGGTTCCTCTCTCGCTGATGAAGGCTGTCTTCTCTTTGTCGTCTGGGTGCATCCGGATTTGATGGTAGCCTGAGTAGGCATCCATGAAACTCATGAGCTCGTACCCGTAAGTGGCTTCGACGAGGCGATCGATGTGTGGCATCGGAAAGCTGTCCTTCGGACACGCTTTGTTGAGGTCCGTGAAGTCGACGCACACTCTCCACTTGCCGTTCTTCTTCTTCACCACGACGCTGTTGGCTAACCATTGGGGATATTTCACCTCCCGAATGGTTCCCATAGCGAGCAGCTTATCCACCTAGTCGTTTATGATCTTGTTTCGGTCAGAGGCCATCTTCCTTTGCTTCTGGATGACAGGTTTGTGCCCGGGATCTGTGTTGACCCGGTGGGTGACCACCGTCGGATCGATCCCTGGCATGTCTTCATGGGACCATTCGAAACTCCCCGATTTTTCTTCAGGAACTCGATCAGCTGAGCCCTGATCTCGGGTTCGAGTCTAGCGCCTATACCGACGGTCCGAGCCGGGTCGGAGTCGTCGATGCTGACTTGCTCCACTTTTTCGAGCTGTGGGCCTCTTAATCTTTCTTCAGTGGCTTGGCATTCAATGTCTTCCGCGCTGAGGATCTTGGGGATGCCCTGGGATCCGCCCTTTCCTCTCTTCTTGCGCCGCTTCCTCCTGGTCGTCGATGGTGGAGGCGGAGCGGCCGCTGCTAATTGCTCTGTAGTGCATCATGTAACAGATGCGATAGGCCTCGCTGTTTCCTCGGACCTCGTCGATGGTCCCTTCTATTTGCCCCGGGAATTTGATGCATCGGTGGTACGTGGACGGGACAGCCCTCATCGAGTGAATCCAGGGCCTCCCGAGGATCACATTGAAGTGCGATCGTACGTCCAGTACCATGAACTCAGTCATCCGTTGGACGGTGCCGGCGTAGACGGTGAGATTCACCATTCCCATTGAGAGGGCTACGTCTCCGTTGAAACCGGACACCTTGCGTGGGCGGCCTCCGATGACTAGGCCCTCGATCTTCATTCGCGTCAAGCAGTCGTATATGATGACGTCGACTGAGCTCCCATTTTCCACGAGGACGCGGGTGACGTCGCATCCTCCTATGTTAAGCTCCAAGACTAGAGCGTCGGCATGCTCGTTGGCGCACACCTCTTCGTCGACGAATTCTGTCGTCGTCTTCAGACCGGTCATCCGCGCATCTTCCTGAGCGGGCTCTTTTCCTCTGCGCTGGTAGGCTTTGATGCTGTTGATGGAGTTTTCGCAGAGGCGAGATCCTCTCATGATCAGGCCGATCCTTGGTCTTGCGGCTGGTCTCCCATCGTTCGGGCGCTCCGTCGATGCCTCCTCGATCGTAAGGCTCCTCTTCGGTGCCTCCTGGTTTCGTCCTGCGCGCTGAGCGGGGGCCTCTTGCCTGTTCGGCCACGATCGATTGTTGTTGTTCCACGGCTGAGAGGGCTTTTGAGAGATATTCTGGAATTCCTCCTGCTCGATCTTCCTCTGGATCATCTTCTTTAGGTTGGCGCACTCGTCGGTCGCATGACCGTGGTATTCGAGGAAGGAGCAATACTTGCTCATATCCTTTGGCCATGCTTTTCTTTTGTAACCTCCTCGGTTGTTTGAGAAACCTCCTCGGCTTTCGTGGTACCCTCCTCGATCGTCGGAGTAGCTTCCTCGGCCTTCTGAAATGCCCCCCTGGTTACTTGGGAAGTTCTCTGGCTGGGAGTTTCCTTGCGGATGTCCCCCTCGCTGATGACTCCCACGGTTGTCTGTTGCCTCCTTCTTCCCGTCTACTTGGTAGACTCCGTGCCTCGGGGCTTCTTGGACTCTTCGCTCGTCGGAACCGTCTCGGTTCCTTCGATCTCGTCGCTCTCCTTCTCTCCTTGTTCTGGACGACGATCCTTCTTGTCCGTCTCTGCTTTCCTTCTTCTCGGGCCTTGTTTGGACTTCGGCCTCCTCTTCCAGCCTTTTCTTGATCGCCTTATTCTCTTCCATGTTCATGTAGATCGTCGCTTTATGGAGGGCATCCTCTATTGAGTTCGGCAGTGAGACGCATAGCTCATCGTTGAACGGGGATTGGTAGTATAAATCGTGCTTCAGAGCTTGGACCGAGACGACGTCATCGATCTTCGGGATCCGGAACATGACATTCTTGAATTTCTCTACGTATTTCCGGAGAGGCTCGTTCTTCCCTTGCTTGACGTCGAAGAGGTTGGATACCGTCAGCTCCGTCTGAACGTAGATGGAGAAGTGCTTTAGGAAAAGGGCGACCAGCTCATCGGAGGTGTCGATGGAGCCAGGCATTAGCCTTGCAAACCAGTCACTGGCACGACCTTGCAGGCTTGCGATGAAGAGTCTGCAGAGGACGGCTTCCTTCCGGACCTCCTCGTCCCCGATGTGGTCTGTCGCGATCCGGAATGACTTCACGTGGGTGTGGGGATCCGTCTCCCCTTTGTATGGCGTGGGCTTGATCTTCGGCAGCTCCTCTAGCTCTATCCCCTGAATCCTCTTCGTGAATGGGGTGATCCTTACTTCTCGCACCATCCTGTCGATCTCTGGCGCCGAGCTCGTCGCTTGGTGCACTTGCGACGCGACCTGCCCGAGCTTGGCCTCCATCTTCGATGACATTAATGCCATCGCCTTGGCCACCTCTTCGGCCACTCTTGTCGCCACATCCATCGTCGAATTTCCCGGTGCGATCCCTGGCGTTCTCTCCGGTTGATTCTCAGCGGCCGGAGGCTGGGCTACGCCTTTGTTGAAGATAATTCTGATGAGCGACGGGGTTGACATGCCCATCAGTGCGTCTGCTGTCACTGCGCCTCCGCTGGCGCTTCCTACGGCTCCTCGTGCGGCTGACTCTGCTATCTGGTTCGTCGGGTGTGGTCCCTCCGCGCGCTCTAGGAGGCTTACGAGGCGTCTGTTCTCCACGGCTTGCTCCTCTATCCTTCGGGCAGATTCCTCGGCTTTGCTGGTGACTTCTGTCATCTTTGCGATGGCTTCTGCCAGCTGTTGTTGCATTCGCTGCATGGCTTACTCCTGAGCAGAGCTAGCTTCCTCGGCTGACATTCTCCTTTTTCTCTTCGATTTCCTGGCTGTGCGATAGAAAGAAACAATGCCCTCTCGGTGGGCGCCAAACTGTAGAGGGCGATTTTTACCACCTTACAGTCACAAAGATAATCGAAATAACACAAATAATTATGAATACAAATATCCTTGATTTATTGTGATTCCGAGAGGACCCGGTTTCTTCCGTTTAATAGCTCGGACAATCGAAGATTACACGCTTTAATCCTTGTAAAATCGAGAATACTATGAATAAGCAAACTCGAGAGCTCAAGAATAATTCTCTCAAACTCACGATATAATGGTACTGAATGAATTTACAATGAATCTACATGCATATTTATAGGATTGAAGGTCTTCTAGATTGTTCCCACGAATCATGCTAGGGTTTCCTTCTGTTTCGCTATGATCGTTGTTAAAATCCCTTATTTGCGTTGGATATCCCACGAAATCCTCAACTGAATGAGCTGGCCTTCCTCCTTTCTCGCGATCTCGAGTAGTTCCTTCTTTTAATTCGATTTGGTTTTCTCGATGAGTCTCTTCTTTCGGTGAACTTCTACCCGATGAACTATCTTGTCGCGATGAGGTCTTGGGCTCTGGCAGATGATGACTTCTTATGGGCTTTTTTCTTGCTGGGCCTTAATTTACCCTGTCTTCTGGTGGGCTTGAAATCTACAAGTGGTCTTGGCTTCTATTTGATGTCGTTTGCATATAAAACGAAAACCAAACAGTGTTGAGGAAAGATTTGACAAAATCTGACCTTAACAATAGCCAATCTTGAAAGTGTATTTAGCAAAATAGCCAAACTTTGGTTAATTTTGTAAACTAGCCAATTAACCATTTAAGTGAATTTCTAATTACATTCTTACCCTTAATAATAAAAAATAAAATTAAAAATAAATACAAATTAACCACGTAATTTGTGGGTTATTAATCTGAAAAAATCAATGACATTTATTATGAATAATTATATTAATTATGAATTCATTTATTTTCATTAATTGAAAATATTGCTATTAATTGAAATAGCTATTAATATGGTAACAACCAAAACCAAACCCCCTTTTTTTGTATAATTCAAATTTTAAATTCAAAACATTCATATAATTTTCGGATTTATTTTTTTAAAAAAAATATCAACAAATTAAAGACGCTAATTAACGTAAATCAACAACGAATCAAAGTAAATTAACATCGAATTAACGTAAATTAACAACGAATTTACAATGAATTAACAAAGAATTTACATTAATTTACGTTAAATTAACAACGAAGTTACAATGAATTAGTAACGAATTTACGTTAATTCGTAAATTAACAACGAATTAACGTAAATTAACAACGAATCAACGTAAATTAACAATCAAAAATATTATTCATACTCAAATTTAAATACAATAATCAAATATTTTAAATACAAAAAAAATAATATCTCTCTTTCTCGTAAGACCGCCGAAGTTTTGCCCTCGATCGTCATGGCCTCGGTATTTCCAAGCGAGTGCTCCGATGGAGGAGCTCCTTTGCGCACGACGGGGGTAGCGAAATCTCATTGTCGTTGGAGGCGCCGGAGCCGGCGGTGCTGCTCCCCCCGGAGACGGGGATCCCAACATTCTTAAAAAAAGGTCTTGCCCTCGGCGCTCCCTTCCTTATCCTCGCCGGAATCGTCGTTGTCGTCGGTCAAGTCCTCGTAGAACCCGACGAGCTCGTTGTCGGGCTGCAGCGCAGCGTTGGGGGAGGATCTGGGCGGGGCTTGGGCGGCGTCTCGCAGACGCAGTCGTCGTCACGGTGGAAGAAATGGACGAAGGTGATCTCGGTGTCGGCGAAGCTCACCTGGCGAGCGCGCTTCCTCCTGATGCGCAGGGACCTTCGCTGCGAGGGATCTCGTCGGGGACCTTCGACGCCATGGATTGCTCGGAGAAGATGAACATGGCCATGGCGATGGGCAGCAGAGACAGGGACCGAGATCGCGAGCTTCTCATCCCCGTCGCCGACTCCGCCTCCGCCCATGGCGCCGCCGCCGAGCCCTCCTCCTCCTCCTTTTCCTCGACGCACCACTCCGGCCGCGAGGTACTTCCTTCTCCCGTTTGGGTTGTGGGCGAATCGGAGAGAAATCTGGAGGTTTTGGAGAGAGAGATAGAGAGATTTGCAGAGAGAGAGAGAGAGAGGAACGATGAAATGATTCAAATTGGTTATTAAATTCTCAAATTTGTGCATAATTAATTAAACTTGATTTGTGCTGATATTTTTTAATTAATTACGAAATTTATAATTAAAATGATTAATTAAAGGGTATTACAGAGATAAAAAATATTATTAAAATGCCATTGTCTAGTTTACAAAATTAACCAAAGTTTGGCTATTTTGCTAAACCTATGTTTCAATTTGGCTATTTGGTGCAATTTCTCGTAAAACAATTCATTTGATATAAAGTTTGGACACTATCTTGTAGAGCAAAATAAAATTTTATTACCTGAGATTTTGAATTGTTTGCAATATGGTTTACGGATTTGGTTCTTGAATTCCTAGTCTTAGGAGTATGTTTCTTCGTCAGTTCATCTGGTTTGGAAGAACATAAAGATTTGGTCGTTGCATTCTTGCTACCCAAGTTACTAATCACTTCTACAGCGTCTAGTTCATGCTTTCTCTCAAAGTCCTCAAACGGGACATCTGATTCCGTAGTAGCAGCAGTATCCAATGTCTGAATTGTGCTAAAAGAGCGGGATTACTTTTCTTCTTTCAAGATAAAACTGTCATTGACAGATCCTACTTCTGTAGTTTCACTTTTTATCTCATCCCCGTTATCGGCTTGCAACGCCTTAATCGCCCTAACTTTCTTGTAATATTCCTAAAAAAAAGCCTTCTTTTGAGCAACGAACCCTGGGGCCTTGAACTTTTCAAGCTCCTCCCGACATCTATTGTGGGAAAAAACCGACCATTTCTCCCACTCGAGTGACTCAACAGCAAATCTTTCGATCGATATCGAACCATGATCCAGCATTCAGAAATTGACTGCCAAAGAAAAACCACATTTATGTACATCTTTCCGCCTTCTCCTTCGATATTAGTCAAGACTTAGAACAATAAAGGCCGCGCTTTCAACTATCGACAAACATCAACAGAAAACTTATTTACCGAATCATAAATCTACAGAGAACACATGAAATTCGATACTCTTCAAAACTGCCAAAACTGCATAAGAATAACTAACATAAATGCGATCTACTTCCATAAATTTCAACGGAATAACCAAAACACACTCTCTTGAGTAATTGCAATGAAGACTTGGTATAAAGAAAAAGTACCTGAGGGTAATTTAGTTTCCGTAACTTAGGTTTTTTTCCGAATCACTCGCTCTTTGATCGTCTCCAAAGTCAAATCCTCATTCACTAGAAATTCCTGCAACAAAATCCCGAAAAAAAAAAAAAAAAAAAAAAAAAAAAAAAAAAAAAAAAACTTCAAACAAACAAAAATGTACTCCATTCTCAATAAATGTGTACTCTCGAAAAATGTACTTCTACACCCGACACGTGTGCTCAATAAATGTCTCTCGCCGCAAACAACTTATTTTTTTGAACCCCTTGTTTCGCGTTTGTGTACAGAACAGCCACGCCATGTAATCGAGAAATTTGCAGAAGTGGACCTCGAACGTTTTTCTTGGCTTAATGTCAGACCTTTATTTATTTATTTATTTTTAATTCTATATAAATGTCATGTGTTTAAAAGCAATGTTGTATTAAACACTGAAAAAAATCATTTTGTATACAATTTCCGTTTTAGTTTAGAACTTAAATTATTTAACTATTGTGAAACACTTACAAAATTTAGTTTTAAAAGAAGGTTAATTCGTATATAAATTAACATGCTATTTTTTTCACTATGCAAAATTTTTTCCTTTAAATTTTCATCCAATTTACTTTATCAAAGTAAAGAAAATAAACTTTGATAGATCTTATTGTAATAACATAATGAAATATACTTTTCTTGTCGCTTAGTCTTAAAATATTAGATATTCCTACGGAAATGGCGCGAGCACACGTGGGTATAGATTGATCGATCATATGAGTGGGTCCCAAACTCATATGGTGCACGTGATCCGAGCATGGCTCCGCCTCCTACAACGTAAAGAAGCTCCTCGTTTTTTTATATCCTCCACTCACTTCATAATACATTCATAAATATACACATTTCTTGGATTATATGCTTAATTATTCACACCCTCACATATATTTCATTTATTTATTTTATTTTACAAGAATGGGCGCCGATTTATCAGTGTTCCTAACCACAAAACACCACGAAGAAACCAACACAAGAACCTGAAAATAACACAAGTTTCATGATTTGTGTCGATAAAGGTCCAAATTAGATTTATAGCGGCTAAAATAGCCAAACTCGGTCAATCTGTGGCAAGCACTAATTCCGTCCAGTCAAACTTAACATCCGTTAGTCTATCGCCACGTCACTTACACGTTATATCAAACTTTAAGTATTTATGCCATGATATAACTAAGGTATGGTTCACGACAGCACAGGATAGTCCGTACCGAGAGATTGTTGAGGTTCTCGGCCATGTACGAATTACCAAATCATGATTTAGGGGCGAAACAGAAAAAATAAAAAGAAAACCACCATACGGAACAGGAAGGTATTAATCACTTTTACTACTCTCAAAAAACCATATTGTTGCTACTGCTATATTTTTTTTTTTCCTGAAACTGTCGTATCTGGGTGTGCCAAACTATTAACCACGAAGCCTTAACATTATAGACCGAAAGACTACTTCGTACTGTAAAGTTTCATTACATTAATCTCAATAAAGTAATTTGCAAAGTCTCGATTTAGTCCCGGCTCTAACTAACAATGTTATGCTAACATTATCAATGAAATTCTCATTTTGTACAAACTTTTTAAAACACTGCCTATTTTGGTACATTATACAAATACTGAGTAATTTTTTCAAAAAAAAAAAAAAGATTGTGGCTAAATGGGTATTTCTTAAAAAAAAAAAAAGATGATCCCTAACAATTACATATGTATAGGTTTTATGTCAAAACTTATAATCATAAATTACGCGTGAAACCGATAGCACGTTTTAATGTTTCCAGAATTGAGAATGATTTTCATCGTTCTAAATTTAAAAAACGGAATTAGTTCTTTCGGAAACCATATTTTAGTCAATAAGTAACAAAAATATCAAGATACACCCTAAAAAAATACTTTGGAACGAAAAAAAGTTTAAGGGGGTAATAGCGGCAAAAGTGGCCAAAGTTAGGCCTACTATGCAAATAAGTAGCCAAAGCTCAGCGCTCGTGGAAATGACGCGGCAAACGACGTTGGCATGAAATGGATGGAATTTGTACTGTCCACGGTTCGGTAAACTTTGGCTACTTATGCCGATATTAAATCGTTTTGGCCACTTATTTGTACACTTAACCTAACTTTAGTTACTTTTGCCGCTATTATCCCTTATTAGGAGGCAGAATTGGCTAAAGAATGAGTATTTTTAACGTAAATATCCACATTATTGAAGTTTACAAAAGTGAAAATTACAAAAATATAATTATTTGGTCAAACAAAATTCAAATATAAGGTATACATTTGTTAAGACTTTACCAACAATTTGTTATGTAAATTTTGTATTCACAGTAAGGGGACTACTTTAGCTGTTTTTTATTTATTTATTTATGGGATAATAGCGACTAAAGTAGCCGAACTTTCATGATTTGTCTCGATAAAGGTCCAAACTGGATTTATAGCGGATAAAGTAGCCAAACTCGGTCAATCTGTGTCAAGCACTAATTCGGTCCAATCAAACTTAACATCCTTAGTCTATCGCCACATCGCTTACACATTATATCAAACTTTGGGTATTTATGCCATGATAAAACAAAAATTTGGGTATTTATGACGCGATAAACCATTTTATATATATTTTCCTTGTTCACGTCATCTAAATAAAAGTTAAAATATTATAGTTGGGATAATAGAGGCTAAAGTAGCCAAACTTTCATGATTTGTGTCGATAAAGGTCCAAATTGGATCTATAGCGGCTAAAGTAGCCAAACTCGGTCAATCTGTGGCAAGCACTAATTCCGTCCAGTCAAACTTAACATCCGTTATTCTATCGCCACGTCACTTACACGTTATATCAAACTTTGGGTATTTATGCCATGATATAACTAAGGTATGGGTATTTATGCCGCGATAAACCATTTTATATATTTTTTCGCTTGTTCACGTCATCTAAATAAACGTTAAAATATTATAGTTTTGGGAGGACTCGAACTCATCGCTTTCCCCATCATAAAAGGACAATATAACCATCAAACAACATTCACTTCACGTTATATTTTGACAAAAAAAAAAAGAATATACATAGAAACTTATTGATAAGTGATCATAGTAATATAAACATATGTATTTCTCGCACCGAGTATGGGTTGACTAATTTGAAACGGGGTGAGTTGAAGTTTTTGGACCGGGGTCGAGTTGACTTTTTTAGAACAGGGTTGAGTTGAATTTTTTGGATAGTGGTCAAGTTGAATTTTTTGTACCGGATTCATGTTGACTTTGTCGGTACGAGTTCAAGTTGCCATTTTCAGAACCAGGTCGAGTTAACTTTTTGAAACAGGGTCGTGTTAACTTTTTCAACCTGAATCCGATACAAAATATTCAACCCGACCAAAATCTGAAAAAGTCAACCCATGGGTCTGAAAAAGTCAACCTGACCCTGTTTTACAAAAAAGTCAACTCAATCCTTGCCCAAAAAAGTCAACCCAACCCCTTTCCTAATAACTCAATCCGAAACCGATGCGAAAAAACATATGTTTCTATTACTATGCCACTTATTAATAAGTTTCTATTTATATTTTTAGTTTTGTCAAGATATAACGTGAGGTGAATGTGTTTAGTGGTTATGCTGCTTTTATATGTGGGGGAAGTGATGAGTTCGAGTCCTACAGCCATAATATTTTAACCTTTATTTAGATGATATTAGCAACCAATTATTTTTTAAAATAGTATATCGCGGCATAAATACCCAAACTTAGGTTTTATCACGGCATAAATACCCAAAGTTTGCCACGTGTAAGTGACATGGCAATAGACTAACAAATGTTAAGTTTGACTGGACGGAATAAGTGCTTGCCACAGATTGACCGAGTTTGGCTACTTTAGCCGCTATAAATCCAGTTTGGACCTTTATCGATACAAATCATGAAAGTTTGGCTACTTTAGCCGCTATTATACCATGGCCTCGATAGTACCATCGCCTCGTGATCACTGAGGTAGTCTTCCGGTCCATAATACCATGGCCTCGTGATTACTAATCGGGACTCAAGTGTACCCAGATACCACGGTTATAAATAAAACAATGTGCGTAAATATATATATGTATATTATATTATATTAATATGTTATAGACTTGGTAAAACATGCAAGCGTCTCTGCCACCCAATAGTAATTTTGATACAGCATATTCAAGTACAATTATATTGATAAAATAAGGCCATCTAATTTATCTTTATTGACAAAAGTTATTTATTTATATAGGAAGGTGATAAAATATATAAAACACATAAATAATATTTAACCACCGACCACAACACAAGAAGTCACTCTCCTATTTTCCAATATAATAATAAAATAACAAATAAAAAGCTATTTGGTGTAAAACTACATGTGTTGAGTTTGACAATGACAAACCTTTTCATGCGCCCAGGGATAGAGTAATGGTCACACTGAAAATGAAAAAGAGATTAAAGCTATGAGTGAGAAGCTAGTGAAACAATGGAAGATGTTTTCCCAGTGCCAAAGAAAAATACGACTCTGGAGACGAGGCATTAGCTTTGTGGCGTACCGAGAGTTAGCCACCGATGTGGATCATAGGTCTATTTGGCGTCTTTGCTAGGTCCAACATTCCGGCATGTGAAGCTTTCTTTCTCTTCACCTGAAACCCATCAAAAGGAAATTAGCCAACTTTGCAAAAGATTTTTCATATTGTTTTTTTCTCCGGATGAGATACTTTTGAACATGAAAACAATGTGAAAGACATAGGATTCAGCTATAGAAAATAAAAATAATAAAAATCACGAATCAGCTAAAGGCCTATTGGATAATATAGAAAACTCCATTATGGTTCATAACGGAATTAGATCCGGAAAAATTACTCTTCGGCCACATGCGGAAGCACGTTGGGATGACCCTTGGTTGTAGCCACCCCAAAGATTTTGTAATTATTATTAGGTTCAAGCAAAATACATGTCTCCGGCCAATGTAACAGTAACTCTTGTAGAATTAAATCCCCTGTTTGCTTTAACTAGACTTGTAGTACTCTTGAATCCTGATTACAATATGTTCACTTTGGACCAATGTTGTGAATAACCTATTTAAGCCTCGAGGCGTTTTCTCGCATTGCCTCGAGGCGTATAGCCTCGAGGCGTTCGAGGCGTAAGCCTTAATAAATATTATATAAATATCATACGTTAATATTATACGTATTACTATAAATATTAAATTAATATCATACGTATTACTATTAATTATTAGCTTTAAAATAGGTAACAAATTCCTGAATATTAGGTTAATAAAAAAAAGATATGAAATATTAATAATATATTACAAAATTAACGGGAAGATTTGGAAAGATTTGGAAAAAAATCACAAGAATATTATTTTAAGCCTCGAGGCGCGCCTCGAGGCGAGAAAATAACGACCGAGGCGCACGCCGAGGCGCACGCCTTAATCTTCCTTTCCGAGGCTTAAGCCTCGTTGCGTTTATACCCTCCGCCTCACTGAGGCGCGCCTCAATATCGTTTTTCAATACACTGCTTTGGACCATGGCAAAGGCAGGAAGGCTAAGGCCCATCACTTTGCCTCAAAATCTAGACCTAGTAAAAATATCCAAAAAAAAATATCCAAAATACCCGATAAGCGTCTTTGATCTCTCCCAACCAGAAATAAATACCGAATAACAATGCCACCGGATGATTAATGTCGTGTTATATGATATCATGGGTATTTACGTATGTCCTTTATTGTGCTTCCCGTTATTTTATCATGTGTATTTAGGTATTTTTATTCATTTAAGCTTAATTAAGATTTGCCCATGCCTTGTACGCTGCTGAACACTGCTGAGAATGTTATGTTCTGATTTTTTTTTTTTTGCTTTGGAACACCTTGAAGACTTTTTGCCTTGCTCTTGAAGGAAAGGGCAAGGCAATGCGTGTTTTTTCGTTTATTGTTGGCTTATCTAAAAATTTGGTATTTGAGCTAACCTCACGCTCCAGACACGTGTTGTCCGAAATAGCGACTTAGGGAGGGGTGACATGCAAGTAGGCCATATAAGGAGACTGGTATATAATATCCCACATTGACTAAGTATGTGCTTCGTCAATGATCTATAAACCTATAAGATCTATCACCCTACAAGCTAACTTTTGGGGTAAGTTCTACTCATGGGTTTTATCCCTTAGTATGGATAATGATTAGCCGGTGCAATATCTGATGCGCTAGATCAAAACAACAATATCTTATGCGCTAGATTGAAACATGGTGCAACCCTAATCTAAAAAAATCCTATATCAATCAACAACACTTGCGAACAACTAAAAAACTAATCTATAAAAAATCTCATCTACACTTATAGACAAGGAGATTCTTATCTATCGTTAATCTATGAAATCACTGTATACAAATTCGTTATATAAATATATGTAGTTACTTTTTCAATAGAAGAGAAAGTTTTTATTCATGTTTCATTTCTGTGTACACATATTTCAAACTTGAAATCATTCTATACAAATTCGTATTATAAATATTTGTAGTTACTTTTTCGATAGATTAGAAAGTGTTTATTCATGTTTCATTTCTGTGTACACATATTTCAAATTTGGTTCTGTACATGTATATTTACATGAAAACCTTAGCATAGATATCACGATTTTAAAAAGCTCCCTTGAGGCATGCCTCAGTGAGGTAATCGGCTTTCCCACCTGGAGGTGTACGCCTCTTTGAGCCGTGCAAGGCTTGCACCTTGGTCGGACCGGACGCCCCGCAACTTTATGCGTGTGCCTCTAAGGCAGGTCGAGACACAAACATATGTGTGATGCATATTTTATATCTTTAATTAAAAATTTCAAATTTAATTATTAGTTTGGCCAATTAATAAAAGTCATGGTTTTGAAGCTTCCATTAGTGATATTAGAAAAAATTGAAGCATTGGTAGCGGTTTTTTGGGTATCGAGAGAATCATAGACAATTTTGAGGCACTTACCGCAGTCCCGATTATTTGTTTAAGCTCATCATCATCAGCGCCTTGCCGAAGAGGATCTCTTAAACTAACCTGCAAGCAGAGACAAGTGAGAAAGATATCTTAGTAGCTTATGCTACGATTACTATAAATATTAATGCCAGTGAACAAGGTCGTATGCGCTTAGCAACCAATATATATATATATAACTAAACTTCAAATGATTAAATAAATAAATTCCTGAAACCTAGAACTTTGCTATTACTTAGTAAAAGAACACTAAAAAGGTCAAGCTTAACTTGGGAATTTGACAGGAATATTTTTTTTATATGAATTACTAAAAGGTCAAGACATGGTACCATATCTTATACCCATATTCTAAATTTTTAATATGTAATATACAAAAAAAAAAGAGCTTTTTTTTTACCAGGATACAACAGTAGGCTAGATAGCACAATTTGACCACTAAAAGTTACTTCTAGGATCAACAAAAGCACGAAGCCGAACAAGTATCAGCCCAGCCATTTCAAACGAGAAAATAGTCCAAACCATAACAAAAGTAAGGTTTAAACCGAATTAAAACACTCCCAGAAAGTGGCAGAACCAGGATTGAAATTCCTCCGGCGTGAAAATTTAATTTTTAATTTTTAAAGTTTATTCAAAGGTATATTTCATAGTTCTTGAAAATATGATGTCTTAGAATATAGTACAAGAATAAACGAGTTTGAGTAGTGTTCCAGAATCACTAGAAGCTCAAACAATCATAGTGATGTAATGAAAGAGATAAGTTAGTCACCTCTGACGGACCAAATAAACACACTTTAAAGCTGCCATCAGCTAAAAGCCGCAATCTATTGCAACCGGCACAGAAATGCTCAGTCATCGATGTTATAAATGAAACTGTGCCTTCATGGTTTTCGATCTTGAAGTTCTTGGCTGTATCTGTGGGGTGATCCTGAAGTCTCTTTATATTCGGAAATCGTTTTACCTGTGAAAAAGTTATAGATTACTCAAGAGTATGGAAAATGAGACAATGAAAGCATTGAAAACGGGATTATGTCACAGATTTCTACCTTACCACTTTATCAAACATTTCAGAATAGGGTACAAGCTTCTTAACATTCCAAACATTTCCATCAAACGGCATGAACTCGATGAAGCGAATATTGATTGGCTTGTCTCTTGTCATTTCTACGAAATCACAAATCTCGTCATCATTGAGACCCCGCATAACAACACAATTCACCTAAAGCATGTATATTTATATTATTACCACATAACAAACACAAATGAATCTAAATCCATACACATATATTAGAAAGATACATGTAAAACCTAAGAAGAGGAATAATATGAGAAGTCTTGGTAAGAAATAACAATGATCAAACTGTAGAAATTATTATCAAAGCTATGAAACGTTCAACTAAGTGTAGTTCCCGGCAGGGGCGGACCTACAGCAACCTCAAACTGGGCTGTAGTCCCCCCAAGTTTAAAGTTATGTTCAAATTTACCCTACAAATTGATTTTATTTTATTTTTACCTTGAATTTTGGATTTTCTATCTTAATTACACGTAATGGGTCCGTCCTCGCAATAATGAACCCTAATAAGCATAAATAAAATATGAATAATGTCACAGAAGTTGCACTAAGCTGATGCAATTACGATTCATAAGTCTGTACGACATACTTTTACCGGATCGTAACCCAATTCCACAGCAGCATTGACCGCTTCCAGAACCCGGTGATGCCCTTTACGCCTGGTTAGAAATTCAAACTTGGCCGGAACTAGCGTGTCCAAGCTAATATTCAGAGCCGTGAGTCCACACTGCTTGAGCCTCGGAAGCTTCGCCGCTAGAGTAATTCCATTTGTGGTGATGGCCAGAGTCTTCACTCCTTCCAAGTCGGACAACCGCGAGCAGATTTCATCGAGGTCTTTCCTTACAGTGGGCTCTCCACCGGTCAGCCGGATCTTATCCACCCCCGAGCTGGTGAACAGCTTGGCCAACCGAACCATCTCGTTTTGCGACAAAACCTGAGGGTTGGGAGTGAGCTCAACGCCCTCCTCCGGCATGCAGTACTGACACCGCAAGTTGCAACGCTCGGTCAACGAGATCCTCAGGTAAGTGTGGAGCCTCCCGAACGAGTCAACCAACACCGGGGAAACGGGATTGTCGTGCTTCGGAGCTTCTTCCGGAATCTTGGCGAAGCAAGTCCCGTGCCACCTCGTCTGACCATGAAATGAACTTCCATCCTCGAGGATTCCCGGTGAAGAATTTGAACTGTTCCTGGGTCTGGCCTAAAGCAATAAATAGCACACGAACAGAGGATTGAATACACTTAATTTGAAATACAGCCAACTACATACATATAATATGATAGAAGCCACAAACACTATCAATATATACACAAAAACAGATTGCTGAGACTGTATAAACCAATCGATGAAATAGAAGAATCGAGGAAAATTCTCCGAACCAATCGATGCACCAAAACTTGGACGAGAAATCAAAAGAAGAGGAGTAAGCATCGGTTACCGAGGAACAACGGAGAGGAGAATCGGCGAATCTGGAGACGAAGCGTCTCATGGTCGAAGCAGAGATGAAAATCTGATGAGAGAAGAAAGAGGTGAGAAAAAGTGAGGACCTTCCAATATATATGATTTTGGCGGCTTGTGGAGAGGGTTGAAACCTATCCGATTCGATTTCATTTCATCAGTGAGTCACAGATGAAGTGTTCCTTTTGTCTTCACCATCTGCATATGGAATTGTTGTCACCTTTCTATGGGATTTCACATCCACTTTTTTTTTTTCTTTTCTCATTTCCTATATTTATACATGTGTTGTAAATAATATAAAATGTGGTATGCTCAATTATATGTTGTACTATGCATTATTTGTACTTATATGACATGTTATGTCTATAAATACTTATACCACATGCATGGTGATGAATAAAAATCAATCTTCACCACTACACGTTTTTACTCTCCCTCTCAAAGTCTCCTCTTTTATCCTCTACCTATTCCATTTAATCACTCTCTTGACTTTTACTACCTATTAGTTACTAGATAAATTATTGGTGCTCAAAGTTTAGGTTTCTATAACATGTTATTAGCACGATCACTCTACGGTAAGTTCGGAACACAGTATATTAAACTGTGGACTGAATTTTTTTTATGATTATCGTTGTATCACATCATATTACTATATACAGGAGGCTCTGCCACCTTGTAGTAATGTGATGTGATTTACGATAATTAACTTTCTTTTATGTGATTTACGATTATTAAATTTTGTTTATGTATAACATCATTTTATTATATATAGGAGGCTCTGTCACCTTCCAATAAAATGACGTGATTTATATCTAATAATTATTTATCTTCAGTTAATATCAATATGTATAATATCATTTTATTATATAGGAGGCTCTGCCACCTTCTAATAAAATGATGTAATCTACATTCAAATTAGTCTTAACTTCTTCATTTTAATATTTTTATGTTTAAACATATCTCTTAAATGTTTGTCTATTTTTACATCTCATTTTATGACATTACATCATTAATATAATCTTAGCATTTAATTAAATTATGTAAGTGTATTTCCAACGGCTATATAACGGCTAATTTTTACACTATAAATACAAGTTTATCAAACCATACAAAAATCACATCTCTTATTCTACCTCATATTTTTCTCTCCAAGTTTAGCCGATAAAAATGACTAGACTAATGTTAGTTTTTGTAGCCATAATGATCCTTGTATTTACTGTTAGTATTTTCATCATTCATATTACACCGAAAGAATTTTATTTTTCCTTAAAGATGGTTGTATTCATGTATCTTGCTTTATTATTTATGATCTTTGTAGACTTTTATATTTTGAATTAAATCTAATGAAATATTTTACTTTCATGTTAGTTATCACCATGTCAAACTTGGTAAAGCTTGAATTCATTCCTATAATGATTAGTGGAAACAACTATATGCCATGGACGGTGGATATAGAGATGTATTTGGAATCGATGAATCTGTTGGAGACACTCCAAGCACAGAATAACTCGTCGAGGACGGACAAGGCTAGATCATTGATCTTCCTTCGTCGTCATCTTGATGAAAGCTTGAACGATGAGTATCTCACTATAAAAGATCCTAGTCAGTTGTGGAAGGATCTCAAATAGAGATATGATCACCAGAGGGATATGATGCTCCCTTTATACCGTGATGAATGGACCGCTTTACGGTTCCAGGACTTTAAAAAAGTCAGTGATTATAAATCTGCGATGTTCAGAATAGTGACCCACCTGAGATGTTGTGGGGTTACTGTAACAGATACTGAAATGCTGGAAAAGACTTTTTCCACTTTTCATGCTTCAAATGTGACCTTGCAACAACAATACCGTGTGCGAGGTTTTCAAAAAAAATATTCTGAACTAATTGCTTGTCTCCTCATCGCAGAAAAGAATAACGAGTTGTTGATAAAAAATCATCAATCTCGCCCGACCGGCCAAAAGTGCTTCCTTAAGCAAACGCTATCAACTCCGATGAGCCTGAGCCCAAGAATTATTTTCAGGGTCGAGAGCGAGGCCGAGGTCGTGGTCGTAGTTACGGACGTGGACGAGGTGGTTATAATCCCTCTTACAAGTCTGCTAACTATTATCATAAAAGGCAGCAGCACGGGAGGAGCCATGATGACCCTTCTAGAAAGGGAAAAAATATTATCTCCCCAAAGGGCTCTGAAACCACTTGTTTCAGATGTGGCACTAAAGGGCATTGGTCAAGAGTTTGCAGATCCCCACCACACCTATGCATACTCTACCAAGAGTCCATGATGGGAAATGGAAAGAGAAAGAGGTCAACTTTATTGACCAGAACGAATCCACTCATCTCGAAGCATCTGACTTCAATGGTGATTTTATTGACACAATCGGTGATTTCGCTGAACAAGCGTCTGGTGGAAACTAATATGCATTATGTAACTTCTTTTGGGAATGAAACCAAATGGTCCGATGTTTGTTTGTCTTTTTGTTTTTGTAAAATATGTCAAGAACTTCTAATTTTAAGGTGTGTAATAGACTAATGCCCGTGTTTACTTAATTATATTTCTTATCAACATTTGTGTTTGTTTTAGTTAAAGTTTTTCAAATGGACAAAGCTAATCGTGAAGCTGGAGAATTTTTTATACTCGACTGTGGAACGACACACACAATATTGAAGGATAAAAAGTTTTTCTCAAACATAAAATCAACACAAGCCAGTGTGGATACAATATCAGGTCATGTTGATCTGATTGAAGGAGTTGGTAAAGCAAATTTTACATTACCAAATGGCACAATGTTTACAATAAACAATGTCTTATTCTCCCCAAGATCCAAAAGAAACCTGTTAAGTTTCAAGGATATATATTCTCATGAATTTCATACTCAGTCTGCAATTGAGAACGCCATGAAATATATGTTTATCATAATGCATAAATCGGGGAAGAAATACATACTTGAAAAACTACCAATGCTCCACAAAGGATTGCATTTTACGTATATAAGTGCAATTGAATCAAATATGGTAGTTACCAAACCTTCAATATTTACCATATGGCATGACCGACTTGGTCATCCAGGTTCAACCATGATGCGAAGAATTATTGAAAATACACATGGGCATCCACTGAAGGACCAGAAGATCCCTCAAGGAAAAACATTCCAGTGTAAAGCTTTTTCTCTCGGAAAGTTAATCATAAGAACTTCACCGGGAAAAGTTGAAACAAAATCACCTATGTTCCTTGAGCGTATTCAAGGTGATATATGTGGGCCAATTCATCCACCATGTGGACCATTTCGATAATTCATGGTATTGATAGATGCCTCTAGCAAATGGTCACATGTGTATCTGTTATCAACTCGCAATATGACATTTGCTAAATTACTCGCTCAGATAATCAAATTGCGAGCTCAATTTCCCGATAACACAATCAAGAAAATAAGACTTGATAATGCTAGTGAAGTCACATCCCAGGCATTCGATGATTATTGTATGTCAGTTGGGATTGATGTTGAACATCCTGTTGCTCATGTTCACACACAAAATGGTCAGGCTGAATCATTGATCAAGCGCTTCCATATCATTGCTAGACCATTGATAATGAGAACAATGCTTCCTACTTTAGTATGGGGTCATGCACTATTACATGCTGCGGCATTAATTCGCATCAGACCAAGTGCATATCATAAATACTCCCCAGTGCAACTAGTATTCGGCCAAGAACCAAATATATCCCATCTAAGGATTTTTGGTTGTGCGATGTACGTGCCTATTGCAGCACCCCAAAGAACAAAGATGGGGCCAAAGAGAAGTCTTGGTATTTATGTAGGCTTTGAAAGCCCATCTATTGTTAAATACCTTGAACCTCAAACTGGGAATATTTGCACAGCTCGTTTTGCTGATTGCCACTTTGATGAAGAAAAATTCCCAGCATTAGGGGGAGAAAGAAAACAGTTGGAAAAAGAAATTACATGGTCTGTACCAACATTGTTGCATCTCGATCCTTACACCAAAGAATGTGAAGGAAAAGTCCAAAGAATTTTGCATTTGCAAGATATGGAAAATCAACTTCCTGATGCATTTACAGACACAAAGAGAGTGACTAAATCTCATATACCAGCTGAGAACGCTCCTGCCCAAATAGAGATTCCAAAAGGGAAAATTGAAAACAAAGTCACTCATGAATTCACAACACGCCTGAAGCGTGGGAGACCACTCGGTTCCAAAGATAAAAATCCTCGTAAAAGAAAAGGAGCAGAGCAAAATGACCCCAATATGGAGGAACGTATTCTTGAAGCAATACGCGATGAGGAAAATCGAGAAATTCCGATTAATTATGCCAGTACGGGTATAATATGGAACTGACATACGGACATAGATGATGTACTCTGTTACAGTTTGGCATGCGATGTTATGGACGAAAACAATGGGGATCCTGAACCACGGTCTGTTACCGAATGTAAAAATAGACGCAACTGGATTGAATGGAAAAAGGATATTGATGTTGAATTAGAATCGCTTAACAAACACAATGTTTTTGGGCCTATAGTGCTCACACCTGAAGATGTCAGGCCTGTTGGATAAAAATGGGTATTTGTATGAAAGAGAAATGAGAAAAATGAGATTGTGAGATACAAGGCTCGACTTGTTGCACAAGGTTTTTCTCAAAGGCCCGGAATTGACTTTGAGGAAACGTATTCTCCTGTCATGGATGAAATTACTTTCAGATACTTGATCAGTCTAACTGTTCATGAGAAACTGAATATGCACCTCATGGATGTTGTTGCCGCTTATTTACATGAGAATCCATGAAGGATTCAAAATGCCTGAAGCATCAAGTTCAAAACCCAGAGAAAGATATTCAATCAAATTACAAAGGTCTCTATATGGATTAAATCAATCTGGACGCATGTGGTACAACGGACTAAGCAATATTTATTACGGAAGGGATATGTCAACGACCCTCTTTGCCCTTGCGTTTTTATCAAGAAAACAACATCTGGTTGTGTGATTATCGCTGTCTATGTTGATGATTGAAATATCATTGGGACCAATTAAGAGATTCAGGAAGTAATCTCTTACTTAAAGAAAGAATTCGAAATGAAAGACCTTGGGAAAACAAAGTATTGTCTCGGTTTGCAAATTGAGAAATTGCAAAGTGGGATACTTGTGCATCAATCAAATTACACGAGAAGAATCTTAAAGAGATTTAATATGGATAAATCAAATCCATTGAGTACCCCAATGATCGTAAGGTCCCTTGATGTAGGAAAGGATCCATATCGTCCATGTGAGGAATCCGAAGAGATTCTTGGTCCAGAAGTACCATATTTCAGTGCAATTAAAGCTCTTATGTACCTTGCTAACTGTACTCGACCGGATATAGGTTTTGCTGGTAATTTGTTAGCAAGATTTAGTAAAAGACACTGGAACGGAATTAAACATGTGTTTCATTATCTTAAAGGAACAATTGATTTGTGATTATTTTACCCCAATAATACGAAACCAGTTTTGATTGGCTATGTAGATGCAGGCTATATATCAGATCCACACAAAGGGAAATCCCAAACGGGGTATGTGTTTACTTGCGGAGGGACTGCAATTTCTTGGCGCTCTAAAAAATAAACACTCGTGACGACATCATCAAACCATGCCGAGGTCATCGCGTTACATGAAGCTAGTCGTGAGTGTGTATGGTTGAGATCAATGAGGCACCATATTAGGACCACTGGGTTTTTCCTAGTAAGGTTTTTAACGAGGCAGCATAAACACGTAAAATTATAATGAGCATCCAAAGGGGGAGTGTTGTAAATAATATAAAATGTGGTATGCTCAATTATATGTTGTACAATGCATTATTTGTACTTATATGACATGTTATGCCTATAAATACCACATACATGGTGATGAATAAAAGTCAATCTTCACCACTACACGTTTTTACTCTCTCTCTCTCTCAAAGTCTCCTCTCCTTATCCTCTACCTATTCCATTTAATCACTCTCTTGACTTTTACTACCTATTAGTTACTAGAAAAATTATTGGTGCTCAAAGTTTAGGTTTCTATAACAACATGCAAATTGTTGCTTTGATTTTAAACGAGATGTTCATGATTAATAAATTTATTCATAAAAATACTTATTTACTGACCAAATTTTATAGATCCACCATCAAGGTTTAAAATGTCGCTTGACGATGTCGTTTCGCATTTTCCGTTTTACGGATATATCGCTTGTCGATGGGTATGTCGATGGGAAAATCATAAAAAAAAGGGCATGCCGCATATACCACACTTTTTGCATGGGCATACTGCATGCCAATGGGGTTTTCGACATATATTTTGTAAAAAAAATATTTGAGTATTTAAGCAAGATATTTATTGTTGAACATGGTTTTGCACACCAACAGTCACGTGAGTTGTGAATGGGATTTTGATTTGAAAGTGCTATGATTTTGTGGATCTTGACCTCCGCGTCGTCAATACTTTAGACGATGACAAATGAAAATAAAAGTGAAAGAAAACCAAGGTTTTTTTAGAGAGGTTCGTCCCAATGCGTTAGTTGACTACGTCCTCTGTACGTTTATTACTTTGACAAGAAGATCAACCGGAACCACAACCGATTCCAAGCAGATCGAAAATGAAAGATGAAAATACTTTGAAAATACAAATCTCACAGACTCTTTTCTCTCAGGGTCAATGCTTGTGTGCGTGTGATAGGGCTGTCTTCTTGCTTTTATAGACTTCTGATTTCTGCCCGTTGGAAATGTACGTTTGTGATGGCTTCGAGTTCGGAGCTTGACTTGTTATCGAGCTGACGCGTGGGCCACGTCCTGAGAGAATTGCGTAGTGGTGGACTTTGACTTGTCGTCGTGAGGGTTTGAATTTAGATCGTGGCAATATATCTGTTAGGGCGTTGGAGGTTTGAATTGGGGTGGTTGACTTGGTCTACTCGTGCTGGGATACTTCATTTACTTCTGCTCGGATCCCTTTGTGACAATTTCTGCCCGGGACGAGCTTTGGGTGCTTCAGGTCGTTTGGCCTAATGGACACTTGGTTTTTAACCAAGTTTTGGGCTTTTTCTTGAGCTGGGGCGACTGTTTTTGTTCTCCTCGGGATTACTCCATTTGGAAGCTCTGCCCGGATCTCTTTTGAGCAATTTCTGCTCTAGATGAGCTTTTTGCCTCTTGGGCTTTTGGTTCTGTTCGGGCCCGAACACAATTAAGTGTCCATTGGGCCTCTGGGCTTCGTATCTCACAAGCCCATTTGCATAAATATTCATTTATATTCATGACTTAGGCCTTAATTAATTTGAACCATAAATTTAATTAATGACCTCATAATTCTGATTAAGGAACGAATTTGCACATCAACATTTATAGAGGTTCAAAATTACATATTTAATAAATACAAGACATAATTGTATACAAGAAAACACATTTGTAACTTAAATATATAGGTGGAATGTATAATTTAAGTCACTTTATTAGTTGAAGTGTATAATATTAAGATGTACATATTCATTTAATATTATTAGTTGAAGTGTATAATATTAAGTCAAATTATTATGTGAAGTGAATATGTATGTTAAGTGTGTAATATTTAGTGAATATGCTTGTTAATTGTATATATATGGTAACAAATTTAATATTAGTTGTATAATATTAAATGAATATGTACATTAAGTGTAAATGTATGTTAGGTGAAGTTAATATGTATGTTAAGTGTATAATATCAAGTTAAATTATTAGGTGAAGTGTACTCACCTCCCTTCGAATAATATACTAATGTTGAGCGTCGGAGGTGAATCAGGGGGTAACCCCCCTGTTTCTGTTGACCTCGGGTGTTACTTTTTCAGGTCCAGAAAGTGAGAAATTTATAAAAAGCGGAAGCCCTGGAGGAATTTCCATAAGGTCAACGACTCGCCTAATAGGTCCCGTTCCACGTTGTGTCCATCCTATCTCCAGTCCATTACGCGGCTGTCGGGATAGTCTGGGACAAGTGGGGAACCCACTATCCAGGTCTTAGGGTCAGGCCTGAGGAAATTCCTCTAAGATCTGGACGAATGAGGGATAACTCTGAAAGGAACCCCTGGAGAAGATCTCGGGAGGGTCCGAGACCCCACCTAGCTATGTCCTAATCTCTGTACGGCATAGGCTCTGTTTCTTAGTCCTTGTATCTACTAAAGATACCACGACTCCCAGACAGTCCCATTAGTCCAGACTTAAAACAAGCCTTATCAGGTGGAGAGTCTAAACCCCTGGGATTCACTTCCTGGACGAACGCACTCCCTCGTACGCTGGTACCCCTGATTTGCGTGACCTTCGAACCTGTAAAAAATCTGGCCTAGTCCATTCCAGACCCAGCGGTAACAGGTAGCGAGTCACCCAATCGCCTGGACCCCAAACGGAAACGAGACTTTCGATCCTAGAAGTGTCAGGGACACCTGTTCAGGGTCCCCATATCGGTCAACTAAAAACCCACTTCGGAGCAAACCACTCCAAAAGTCAACGGGATCCTATCGGGCCCACACCCCGGGAGGCACAAAGTCTGCCATTCACGGAATACTGGCTCATACCTCACATCTACGACAATTGACGGAACAATAATCGACAACAAAATCTATCATCCCCACAACAAGGCCGACCGAGGCCTATCCAAGAGCCCACCACGTCATCAAAGAACATTGGGCCAGGCCCAACATCCGAAAAACGGCATCAACATTTAGTATACTTTGTGGTTGCAGTTCTGACTGATCTTCCACATGAGAAGCGATTTATTGAGATCTTATTGTCTAAGTTTTATTTGTGTCGAGGTACTGCAAAAATGATGGGTGATCTCCAAGTCGTCGGTAGGATCAAGAAACTCAACAGCAACAACTACAACACGTGGGAAACATGCATGATGTCTTATTTGCAAGGACATGACCTTTGGGAGGTCATCGGCGGAAGCGAAACAACGCCACTGGAGGAAGATGCTAACGACATCTTACGCAAATGGAGAATCAAAGCAGGCAAAGCCATGCTCGCCCTGAAAACCACCATTGAAGAAGAGATGTTGGAACACATTCGGGATGACAAGATGCCCAAAGAAACATGGGAAACGTTCACGACGCTTTTCTCAAAGAAGAACGACGCGAGGCTACAACTCTTGGAGAACGAGCTACTATCAATCTTACAACACGACATGACGATTGCTCAGTATTTTTACAAGGTAAAGTCGATATGTCATGAGATTAGTGATCTGGATACGAAGTTCGTCATCGGAGAGGCTCGTATGAAGAGGATAATCATTCGCGGGTTGAGACCGGAGTTTTGAAGCTTCGTGATTGTTGTACATGGATGGCCCATTCAACCATCACTTGTAGAGTTCGAGAATTTGCTAGCAGGCCAAAAAGTGATGGCTAAGCAAATGGGAGGCGTTACGCTGAAGAATGAACAGGAGAAGCACCTCCTTCTTACGCATGAAGAATGGGTAGTCAAGCAGAAGAAGAACCATGGAGTTGACTCTTCTTCTAGCTCGTCGAGTCGTGGCGGGTACGGCGGAGATAACCGAGCACATGGTAGAGGCCGAGGATGATGGCGAGGTCGTGACATGCGAGGTCGCGGCAGTAGCTCACCCTGCCAGGAAGGCAACATGGTCCGAAGAGACAAGAGCACGGTGAAGTGCTACAATTGTCATAAACTCAGGCACTATACATCGGAATGTCGCATTAAGAAGCACGGCTATAAAGAGAATCTGACAAGATTCCACGAAGACGAGCAAATGCTGATGTTCGCCCAACGGGAGAGATACGTTAAAGTGCGGAGATATGAGGAGACGAGCGTCGAAGACGAGATCGACATCGAGCCTAGGCAAAAATCAATCAGATAGAAGACCGACCAAGAGGATCCAGTTGACATGATGTCGAGCCCGGAGCCCGAGCTGATGATGGCCGAGAAGACGCCCAGCCCGGAGAAGACGACCGACGAGACTGTCATGCTTATCGAGGATAAGGTTACTGTAAACCTCCTTGTAGACGGACAGAAGAATGTCTATACCGATGTCTGGTATTTAGAAAACGGTTCGAGTGACCACATGACGGGAGACCGAGCTAAGTTTAATGAGCTTGATGAGAAGATCACAGGGAGCGTGAAGTTCGGCGATGAATCGATCGTCGAAATCAAAGGCAGAGGGTCCATCCTGTTCTAGTGAAATAACGGGGACCAACGCCTACTGTCTCAGGTGTACTACATCCTGAAGCTGGAGAGTAACATCATGAGTCCCGTTCAGATGACGGAGGTCGGCAACACAGTGGTGATGGTCGGCTCGTACTTGCAGATATGGAACCAGAGTGGCGCCCTGTTGATGAAGGTAAAGAGAATGCCAAACAGGTTGTACAAGATACTCCTAGAGACGGGCCAACCTGTCTGCTTAATAGCGTCCCTAGCAGACCTGGCTTAGTTGTGGCACGCACAACTTGGTCACGTAAATTTCTACGCGATTAAGATGCTGTGAGACAAGAAGATGGCCTTTGGGGTACCGAAGATTGAACACCCCAACCAGCTGTGTGAATGTTGCATGGTCGTGAAACAGGCAAGAGTGCCACTTTCGAGCAGAGCGACCCCTCCAACTGGTGCACGCTGACCTGTGTGGTCCAATCACCCCGGCCACCCTAGCCTACAACAAGTATTTCTTTTTTCTTGTTGATGATTACAGGCGTTGGATGTGGGTTTATACGCTTAAAGAGAATAGTGGAGCCCTTGAAGTCTTAAAGAAGTTCAAGAGGCTCGTGAAGAACTAGTCTGGACATAGACTGAAGACCCTGCGAACAGATCGAGGAAGCAAGAACGTCTCAGAATTTCGCGGAGAAGAAGGTGTAGAGCGACACCTCACCGCACCATACACGCCTCAGCAGAACGGTGTGGTGGAAAGAAGGAATCAGACCGCCATGGACACAACAAGGAGTTTGTAGAAGAGCATGCAAATCCCGGCGAGGTTTTGGAAGAAGCAATACGACACGCGGTCTACTTGCTGAACCACCTACTGACGAAGGCACTAGGAGAGCGCACCCCTTACCAAGCATCAAAAGGGAAAAAACCTCATCTAGAGCATTTGAAGGTGTTTGGGTGCACCGCACATGTGAAGATTGTGGGTCCACACCTCAAGAAGCTTGATGATCGGAGTCAGCCGATGGTGTACCTTGGCACCGAGGTAGGGATCAAGGGACATAGGTTTTACGACCCCCTACGCGGCAAAGTGTATGTGAGCAAAGACTTCGTGTTCGAAGAGGAAAATAAGTGGAAAATAAGAGGTGGTCGACAAGGAATAGGGGGAGATTCCCTTCAAAGTACTTACAACGCCCAGTTCGACGGAAATAAGTTCGCCTGGAACTAGCACAACTGGAACCAACTCACCACCTGGATCGCCCAACCCAGGATAAAGGATGATCACCCCGATCTCTGAGAGAGCTAGTTTAGGACGAACTAGCTCGGGAGACTCGTCGATCAAGGACGAACCAAGAAGGTTTCGTACCCTGTCCGACGTCTACGAAGAAGCGCAGGAACTTGATTTGAGCCTAGACAAATTCCTTCTAGTTAGTAAAGAGGAACCAACCAACTATCGCGAGGCAACCACCAAGAAGGAATGGTAAGAAGCGATGAAGCGAGAGTTAAAATCCAATGATGAAGCGAGAGTTGGAATCGGATATAAGAACTAGTCGACCTTCCAAAAGATCACAAGTCCATTAGTCTAAAATGGGTCTACAAGCTCAAGAAAGACTCAGAAGGCAAGGTCCTCAAGCATAAGGCCAGACTGGTCGCAAAGGGCTACATGTAGAAGCAGGGAGTGGACATTGAAGAGGTATTTTCTCCAGTGGCTAGACACGACCCAATAAGTCTGATTCTCGCCCTCGCAGCTCACCGAGGTGGGATGATCCACCACTTGGATGTCAAATCGGCATTTCACATGGTGAACTAGAGGAAGAAGTCTACGTTGCTCATTCGGAAGGCTTCGTCAACAAGAACGCATTGCACAAGGTGTACAAGCTGTCAAAATCCCTTAATGGGTTGCGACAAGCACCACTTGCATGGAACACAAGACACGACAAGAGTATGAAGAGTTCTTCTTTCAAGAAGTGTTCCCAGGCCATCATTTTCGGTGTGTACGTTGACGACTTGATTGTGACTGGATCTAGTGTAGAAGGCATAGATGGATTCAGAAAGCAGATGAGCGACCTCGGACTACTATCATACTACCTCGGCATTGAGGTCGATCAGAATAAGAAATGTTTCACGTTGAAGCAGTCGGCTTACGCGAAGAAAATTCTGAAGCAGTTCAAGATGGCGGACTGCAACTCGAGCAAGTATCAATATGGAGGCAAAGTTGAAGCTCGGAAAAGATGCAGAAGGAACCTCAGTGGATCCCACGGAGTACAGGCGTGTCATTGGGTGTCTAAGGTACCTAACCCAAACCTGACCTAACATCTCACATACAATTGGAATGGTGAGTCGTCACATGAAGAAGCCTACCAGTCTACACCACCAGGAATTGAAGCACATCCTTCGTTACGTGAAGGGAACAATGAGCTTTGAGATTCAGTACAAAACAGGAAGTGGAGCTGAAGAACTGGTCGGTTTTACCGGCAGTGACCTAGCAGGTGATTCGATGACAGAAAAAGTACTGGAGGGATGGCGTTTTATCTAAACATAATTGGATCACTTGGCAGTCTAAGAAGCAGAGAACTGTGGCCATATTGTCATGTGAGGCCGATTTCATGGCAGCAACCGAAGCATCGTGTCAAGCGTTGTGGTTGAGAAACTTATTGAGCGAAGTGACTTAAACCGAGCAGAAGCCAGTGAATCTCTATATCGACAACAAGTCTGCGATCGCACTGATGAAAAACCGAGTGTTTCATGGAAGAAGCAAGCACATCGACACACGCTTTCACTTTATTCGCGAGTGTGTGGAGAAGCGAGAGATCATCATCGAGTTTGTAAGCACCAAAGAGCAACGTGCTGATATTCTCACGAAAGCCCTAGCTCGAGTCAAGTTCGCAGAGATGCGAAAATTGCTCGGCGTTAATAACCTCGAGCTAAATCAAACTTACGGGGGAGAATGAAGATCGAGTCAAGTGCACAGAGATGCGAAAACTTGCTCACCAAGTTTTGCTTCTAGAATAAGTTTTATTATTTTATTACTCTTACTTGAGAGTCAAGCAGGACAAGTGGTTTGGGTGCTTTATATAAACACCCCTCTAGCTTTCATTTTATCCACTCCCATTTTTCATTCGATGCTATCAATATAAGCCAAAAACTTTCTCCATACTTTCTCCTAGATTTTGTTGTTGCACGATCAATATAATATTATATTTTTATATACAACATTATGTGAGTCGCACAATGTTGCAGACCTTCATCTCACAGATCACCGCCCAAAACTAATTAAATCGAGTTACAGAATAATACACGGTTTTGATCTTTAAAAAATTCTGAGTTAAAGTCCCATACTAGTAACCCTGTCAAAACCATCTTATACGATTCAGTCGAATTAATTAACCCGGATCGATTATGAATAATTAATTTCAATTATATTTAAAATACTGATTTCGATTCTGAGCGATGAGTATACATAAATAATTCTTAATAAATAAACCAATAATAAATTCGTGTACCTTATGATCTTGAAGTTTCTTGATCCAAATCTTGATTCTTGAATTCTTCTGACTTCGAACTCCAGGGATTTGCGATTTGGTGTGAGGAAGAAAATCCAGAAGCCTTCCGTTGTATTCTCCGAGACTATGTCGCGAGGATGTGTGGGCTACCACTGGATAAAATAACCTCCAAGAGAGAGAAGAGAGAAAAATCGAAATTTCCTTGTGAAAGAGTGTGTTTTATTTAGGTTTATGTCTTCCTATTAATAGAAAAACCATAACCAACTTAGAGAAACTCTCCGGTAATAGATCACCACATTAAATGATTAAGTTTATCAATGATATTTCAGCCTTGAAAATTCCCATTTTCAATCTAGATCATGGACAGTTTAAGTTCTTTAATCGTGATAGTCAAACCTCCTAACAATAGACTACTTTGTGATGACTGATACACTATAGCAATATAAAAGAACTATGGATAAACATTCGTTTAGTATTTGCTACATATTATCTAAAGATAACTCTATAGGATAACTTTAACTAACTTTGTCCATTATTAGGTTCGATCGTAATTTATACAAGTGGGATTATCATTAAAATAGAGGGCATAATACAATATGTCCAACACATTAGAGTGTCTTTCTTTGTGAGTGTGGTGTGTGTTGCTCACTGACGTTGCGCCAAATATCCCTCAATATGGGAACCTACAGTGTTATGTATATTTTTCAAAGTCTAGGAAAATTAAGGTCCAACCCAAAAACACACTCAAGAGGCACAAAACAAATAAGGCTTATAAAATGGACTTGACTCACTTTGGAAAAGTTAACCTAAGCCTGCCTAAAAAGTTCAATTGGGTCCAATTCAAAATGTCTATGGACCCAACTCGGAAAGTCGTCTTGAAAAGTCAACACTTTGACCCAGAAAAGTCAACCAAAAAAGTCAATAAAAGGTCAACGGACTTGACCCAAAAATTCATCAGGTAAAGCCAACAAAAAGACAATGCCTCGACTCAGAAAAGCAATGACCCGACCGAGAAAGTTAACTAGAATAGTCAAGAAAAAGTCAACGATGTGAACTACGGATTCTGATTGTCAAAGAAATTTCCACTAAGAAATTGTGCTCATTGTATTTACACAAAAAGGGTGTGTGTAAGGCCTCACCGATCTTATCACATGGAATATAAGGCTCAATGCCAAGCTATCTGGGACTTCGACAAGGTTTTGTGTTGTCTTTACTAAAGATAGGTTCAAATCGAACGATACCTAATTGTATTAACACTCTTTGTGTTTTCTTCTGGAAAATTTTGAGATTATTAGAATAGTGGGGGATTGTTGGATTATTGCATTTATTAATGCATAATCAATAAGGTTTAATATGACTTGTTGTGTAGAGAGTGCAGGTATATTAAAAGCCCCACAATTGTTAAATAGTAGGAATTTATGGTGTTTAAATAGAATTGCATTTATGAAAAGGTCAACATGTGGTTGAACTAGTAATATGCAATGTGGAGTGTGACGTAGAGGTGAGGTGGCGAGATTATTTTACTTCATTCTTTCGCAACGCCACCCTCGCCGGTGTCACCTCCGACTCGGGATCCGGGGCGGGGGCGGGGGCGTAGAGGTTCTAGTAGCGTCTTCTAGGCGTACTTGAGGCACTTGAGCTTGAGGCCCGGGTCCTCAGGCTCTCTCACAATGTTTCTCGCCTAGTGACGTCAGTTACTAGCCGTTGGACAGTTACTGCGGTTACATGGCAATTTTAGTTCTTTGGGTCGCAGCTTTTGACACAAATTGTCATTTCATAAGGTCGCTACTTTTGGAAATAACAGTTACTTTTCCTATAAAAACTAGTGCAGATTCGAGTTTAATACACAAGCAATTTGAAAAACACTCTCTACAATTTCCAGAAAATCATTCTTGCTTATTTGTGTTTCACAAACGTATTGTGCAGTACGAATTAGCGGTATTCTTGGGTTGTAGACATCTAGACACTTTCGAAGGTGCTAAAAATACTATAAGGAAAGTATGCTTACGTCATCGATCCCCAAAAATTATCTTTTACGTCATCGATCCCCAAAAATTATCTTACAATTATATTCTTCTTCTAATGATTCTAACAAACCTTATAAGTTACGACATGAGAAAAAAATTAAAAAAATTATAGTGTATGTTATGGGGTATTTTTAACACGATTATTTTATAACGGGCAGAATATTTAATTAATTTTCTATTTATTAAATAATTCTAAAAACCCGTTTTACAAATTCAAAGAGCCCAAAACACCCTTCTTACAAATTAATTTTCTCTGGATCCATGCGGTCGTCGTCCTATCCCTTAGTCTTCTATCTCATGGAGGTATACTGATTTTGTGAATAGACTAAGGGACCCGGACCAGGGCCGGTGACACGGGTAGAGGATCTGATCTACTGGGGTTCGCCGAAGGCTAGTCTATGACCTTCCGTGCACGGAGACCAGTTTTCAGTGGTTATCCAACCTGTAACCTGGGCCTAGTCCATTCCTAGCTCTGCGGTAACAGACGGCGGAGGACCAGGTTCAGGGCCCACGATAAGCGAAGGGTCCGTCTAGCGCCAAAGCGCCAGGAATCCATGCCCAAAGCCAACAAAAGTCTACACACGAGATTGGGCCCGGGCCCAACACAAACAATTAGGCCTCTACAGCGTGTGATCTAATTTTTAGCATCAAAATTTTGGCGGTAAAAGGTGGTGCTCACGACGAGTTCAGGCATCGAGTCCCTACCAGTGCATCCAGCGACTAAGGAGCCATCACGTTCACTCAACAACCTTGAAACCACTGTGATCACTCTTCACCAAATACGACACACGCATGCCACCAAAAGGTGTATGCCGCGCTGCAGAGCCTCCCGCCGTTCGAACACCCCACACCACGCTCGCCGCCTAGCCTCAGTGAGCTCAAATCCAAATCGGCTCAGCACCACCGAGCCACCACGAACTTCATCATGGCCAACTCAATGACCTGAACGCCTACAACCTCAAAGATGGCAGTCAACCTCTCAGATGACTCTACGCACACCCCCACGGAGGGTGCCGCAAAGCGCATCGGAGATCGAAGCCTAGCTCAGAGCCAGCCGACGATGAGCGCCCGCTCAGACATCGCAAGCGATGAATGATTATCACGACTGGAGAATAGTATATTTCGACTAGCTGGGTTGATCTTCAAAACACCTCGAGATTGAAAACGTCATTAATGACGTCCTCATCGAAAACCGATCCCCAAATCCGGATCCAATACGAAGAGACAATTTTAAGATACAATGAAACCTCGCCCAGAGGACGCCCAGTCAGAAGGGCCAACAGAGTCTCAATCAACCTTGAAGTCTCATAGTTCTCGCCTCCCTCCGAACGTATTGGCACACCGAATAATTGAAGATGAGGCAGCTATCGTGACGCCACCCCCGACGGCGGCCCCATCAGCCGATCCATAATGGAGCCGCTCCGCACATCTCGATCAAGGAATACTTCAGTAACCAGAGGGAAATAAATCATGGGAGTCGGCGTCTAAACGACGACTCTCGGAAGAAGATACATCAACCCAACCCAAGACATCGCCTGACCACGACGACCAATCTGTAAAGCGACTCCGGAATGACGTCAATGCCACACCATTAATCACCTCGGTCTCGGACCCCGAGAACATTATTGCAAAATATACCTCCGAACCATCCTAGTTACATTATAAAATTATTTTATAGCGAAAAACTTGTTAACCGACCAATGGTCCGGATATCGGATAATAACCATATCACAAGATCTAATAAATATTAGGTAATTTAATATTCATAAATCATTATTAATAATCTAGTTTATAGGAAATAAATAGAAAGCAGTAAATGGTTGCATTTATTAACCCAATTCATAAGGTCGTACCTCATTTGACGACTTCCGGCTGCGTGTTTTGAACTTGGCAGGGCTCCGCCGATGATGAGGGAAACACCCGTGATCTTCCGCGATATTCTCCTGGATTCATCGTACTTAAGCGTGGGCTTCGTCGGTTCTCCGTCGCAAACTTTAACTGATGGTTCTTTTTAAACTTTCGGAGAAGTAAGTCTATTAAGGAAAGATCAGAGAAAATATTGTAGACCCTAAGGAGGAGGGAGAGTTCGAATTTTTCTTTGGGGAAATGTGTGAAAAATGTGTAGAATGAGCTCCTTATTTATAGGCTCAGACTGTAACCGATTTAGAAAAATTCCCTCCCTAATTTTCGAATTCATTATATTAAATATAATTAATAATTTCAATCAAATAGTTAAGATTTAATCTTATCTAAATCCAAGAGATGTAATTAACTAGGGATTTAATTAAATAAGAAAGACTTGGTAAATTAAAATCCAATCTTATCTACTTATTTATTAAATTCGAGTATATATATATATAATTTGAAAAACTAATTATCTAGATCCAACGGTTGAGATAAATCTTAAATCAATCTAATGGATCAAATTAATTCAGGATAAAATCAAATACCCTAAGTATTGGTAAAAGCCTTAATTCGATTTTATCATTATCATATTATTGAAAATTATATATTTTATATATAATTAATTAATTTCCAATCTTACGGTATAATCTTAAACCTATCCAACGGATGTAATTAATTATGTTCAAGTCGAAAACCCTAAGCCTGGTCATCAAGCTATTAATTTCGAATTATGGATAGGTTCAAAATCAATTATCTTAATCCAATGGTTAATATTAAATCATAACCGATCGAATGAATTAAAATGATTTTAGAGTTTTGCACAAATACCAAAAAATATTTGTGTACTTATTCCGCAATTATGGAAACTCTAAACCAAGTCAAAAGCATGTGGATTATGTTCCACTTTACTTGGCAACTTATCAATTTACACATATTAAATATATACAAATATACATTTTTATTTATTAATATAAATCTATTAATTATTAATTAATTATTAATAAGATATGAATGATTAAATCCAAATAGTTAAATTATATTAATATCTTCTGATCTCAATATCACACATTCAAATGTCATGGTGCAACACCATCATTTAAATTCGTGACATGTAATTTAATTTCATAGTTTACCAAAATGATCACAAACTTAGAAATTCTCTAAATCACAAACCGTACGTTGCAACGACTCAGTTTAGAAAGAAAAGTTTCTAGAGTCTTATTTTCAACAACTTTCATGTTGACATAAAATCTAGATTCTAATTTCTTTTGTCACTTAATTTCGGTTACCAAGATATGGTACTTTTGCCACGCTACTGATAAAACTATCTAATGTATGTCACATACTTCAGTTTTAAAAATCTTGTCAAATGATTAAACATCTCAAGATGTTTCTATCCTGGATACCATGGACCTGTACCACTTAAGCTCCAACGAAATGCTCGGATGTTCGTCAAACCTCGGTGTAATTCCACTATAAACTCGAGGCTACACTCTTTAGTGATACAATATATATTATTCCCTTTATTACAGCCGGGTGTTCATTGATACAATCAAATTTAGATTATTTGTCTTTCACTTGATGATCCAGACATGAGCAGGCGGTTTTTATCGTTTTGCCCGTCATTGCATTTCATCCTTGACTCAGTCACTAATATCATGAGTAACCCACTTATGGTTTCGAGTCATAAGTTGCGCACATGTAGCTCTCACTTTTCACCACCGACAATCAAGAGAAACATCATGACTCTGAAGAGAGCTGTGTGATGCTCATGTCTATGACCAAGCTACCCTTACTGTTGACTATCATGTTCACAAAATAATAGTGTTTGGAACAACGGTAATATATTGTGCTCTTTAACGGTTAAATCAAAGAACAATCAAGCAACAACTCAGACTCAATATCGCTCAGGACTTAGATCAAATATTCATTTGATCATCTACTAGTGACTCAACTCCAAGTTATCAGCGACAGTCTTATATGATAACTTCCAAAGTTTAAGCCAGGTACAATCCAATATGAAGACACTTCTAGCGAGTGTAACACACACATAATCCACAATAGGATTGTCACTTAGTCACATTAATGACCTTATACGATTAATGGGCTCCCAACTAGTTAATCAGGTCATGGACATTTTAAGTTCATTTGTTACGATTATTAATTCTTCCTCACATTGACTCTGTAGTGATAGTAATAACATAATTGCATCCTTTATGAACTAAGTAACAAACATTCTATTTTACTATACCATAAACTATAATAAGACTAACATAATAAGCACCATCTTTATTCCACGACTTGTCATAATCTTTTACAAATGGATAAAATCAGCTTGTTTAAGGACACATGTCCAACAGAAACTTCACAAAGAAAAATTCTTCCGGCCCCTGCCAATGGCAAAAGGCGTTAGACGGAACAAGAGCAATACTGCGAGTTCCACCAAGAAGCCGGACACTGGAAGCTAAAGAAACAGATCGAGGTCCTAATCTAAGACGGCCAACTCAAGGAGTATCTTTCGAGAAATATTGTTGATAGCGAGACGTCATCTGGTTAGCCTCCCAGGGTCGCTAAAAACCACCGACAACATGTCTCCAAGTAAACTCGTATCTTTCTCTACTAGTTCTTTGGATTCTAAGAAGTACTCCTGAAGGTACACTGGTTTTGTAAAGGAGTGCCACCCAAGGCACAATTTTTCGCTTTTCATCGTTGTATCTCCCAACTACTATGAATAAATAAAGCTCTCACGCTCACCCTTTTGCTAAAAAATAAAATGCAAGGTTATC
This sequence comes from Parietaria judaica, assembly GCA_954871525.1. Lineage (NCBI taxonomy): Eukaryota > Viridiplantae > Streptophyta > Magnoliopsida > Rosales > Urticaceae > Parietaria > Parietaria judaica. The sequence continues at coordinate 14,038,440 of OX940872.1, forward strand.
TCTTAGGAAAGCACCCGCAGATGTACACGAGAGGCTGTTTCTAAAAGAAGCCAAGCCCGCACACGCAAAATTGGTTGGAGGGTTATCTCTAGAATGCCCCCGTAAAACACACGGCGATGTGATCTCTACGGAAATCCCCACGATCGTAAAGCGTAAAACATTAAGGTGTCTAACAAAACTCCCCCATAATCTAAGCAGAGTGTTTTCCTCGGGTACGCCCTCATACATCTTTTAAAAGCGCAGGCTAAAAATCCCCCTACGAGCAAAGATAGTTTTTTTGCAAAGCAAAGCCTTCCGAAAAACTACGGGGTTAATGTTATGTGGTATTTTTAACACGATTGTTTTATAATAGGTAAATTATTTAATTAATTTTCTCTTTATTAAATAAATCAATTTAAACCCAAAACGTGCACTGAGAACACGGTTTTTAAAATTTAAAGAGCCCAAACGACTAACGGCTCAATTAGCACGCAAAACATAGGTCCTACAAAGCCTCAAACACGTCACTGGCTTGCCCATGCACGCTACCGCACGCCCCTGCGTGCTACTGTGCGCGCGCGCTGTCCCGGGCGCACCCTGCGCGTGGTCCCAGCCACACGTCGCTCTGTTTGCCGCCCGTGAGGGTGCGTGGTGCATGTTTTGGCCACGCGGCTCGTGCCAATAAGTCCAGAGTGAGGTGGGGACTCAAGAAAACTATATAAATTTTTCCCGGGGGCTTCGCGGAATAGTATTTAATTGCATTAGATCCCTTAACACTCCTATAAATAGAAGCTCAATTAATTAAAACGGTAACTCATTCAAAATCACTCTCTTCACCTCTAAAAATCCCGCTCTCTTAAAAATTATACTAATGTTGAGCGTCAGAGGTGAATATGGGGGCAATCCGCCGGTTCTCCCTAACTTCGGGTGTTCTTTTCCCCAGGTTCAGAGATGGAGGATCTGACGAAAGTAGGAGCCCTGGAGAAAATCCTGGCTTGATTAACGACCTTCCCTGTTAAGGTTCAGGATCCATGCGGTCGTCATCCTATCCCTTAGTCTTGTATCTCGTGGATGTATAGTGATGTTGTGAATAAACTGAGGGACTCGGACCAGGCCGGTGACACGGGTAGAGGGTCTTATCTACTGGGGTTTGCCGGAGGCTAGTCTGTGACTTTCCCTGCGCGGTGACCACTTCTCAGTGGTTACCCAACCTGTAACCCAGGCCTAGTCCATTCCTGGCTCTGCGGTAACAGGCGGCGGAGGACCCGGTTCTGGACCCATGATAAGCGAAGGGTCCGTCTGGCCCCAAAGTGCTAGGAATCCATGCCCAAAGCCTACAAAAGTTGGCTTTGACGTAAAAAACGACAAAATATGGCTTTGACGCCGTTTTTAATTGAAATGCTTATTTTAAAAATATGCTCAAAAAGCTTTGAGAATTAAAACTTTGGAACTTTAAAAGTTTTATTTTTTATTTTCAAGTGTGAAACCAAAATAAAACTTTTTCCGGGTTTTTGTAATTATTTTTACATTAACGGTTTTTATTTCAGTTTATTTGTTGCGGGTTAATTTTCTAAACTTTTTAAGGTTTCTAATTAATTCGTAACATGTTATTTTATCATGAAAATATGTATAAAAAATATATGTGTCGCTTGATCTTATATATTTACTTTTGAGTTTATTTTTTTAAGTTCTAAACAAAATTTTTGAGAATAAAAGTTAGTTTACGAATTTCATGAAAAAACAAAAGTCAAACAAAATATAAAAAGTGACATGCAAAATTTCTTTTTTTAAATTCTCTAAGAATTATTTTGCTTGGGTATTATTAAATTAATGTCCAAGTTCTTGAAAAAAACATAACGCTCATTTTGTCGCGAGCACATTTAAAATGCCTAGTTTAGAGAAAAAAGAAAAATAGTTTCTTGCGCAATGACATTACCCAAGAAATTGGGGGGTTAATGTTATGTGCATTTTTTGAAATATGTAAAATTTGGGCCCCATTGGCGAATGTCAAAGCCCACTAGCAAAGTCAAGGCTCATTAAGCCCAATCTCAAGCCCTCTGGTGAAGCCCGAAAGATCGGGCCCGAAGGGGAAGCCCTAATGCCAAAGGGACATCCTTGAGAGCTGGTTGGGGCGACCAGTTAAGCGATGATCACCCTCAAGGCCACCGTTGACAAGGCGTTATGCTCTCGACATCCTTCAAGGCCATTGGAGACAAGGTGGATCTCGACGACCCAAGAAAGCAACGACAACCCTAAGTGCGTCTAACAATGTTTCCCTCGTTATGGCCGAGAACAGGTATGCGCAGGCAACGCACTTGGACGACAGACAATGCTAAAGGAATGACGACCACTACGCCCGACAAAGGAGCATGACAACCCCTTTCTGGACAAGGCGCATGGTGCACTCTTCCTTGGTCACCAAGGAATGATATTCACCATTAATCTCCCTGATTCAGGGAGAAATGGTCACTACATTTTCCTATAAATAGGAGACATCTCCTCCTCATTTTACACATTTTTCCACACTTGGATTTCTCTCTCTTAAATGATAGCTTCTCTCTCTATAATTCTCTTTCTTCCTACAAGTCGGGTTTCGACACTCCGTTCATCGGGCTCCCGCCTATCTAGGCTCGTCAGGAACAAGGATGACATTCGACCCTTGTCGATCAATGTGATTCGCGGACCTTCAATCCATGTCAACGCCTGATCTTTGTCAAAGCTATGGTCCTTGGTTTCCAAGGGTCTTTGACATCGATGCCTGACCTCAAAATCCGTCATTGTGGCGACTTGGTCCACCACCTAGACATGCCGTCCCAGGCATGTCGCCTCGACGCCTCCTAGCCATGGTTTCGATTTTCGCGATAATCGAGCGATTTATCGCTGAAAACCACTTCTCGGTAACTTATCTCCGTTATCTTTTTATACTTATCGCGATTTTTCGATTCGAAAAGCAAGTCACTTATCTCTCAAACTTATCAAGTGTATTTTCTCGAAAAGCAAGCTACTTTTCGGTAAAAAACGATAAGTCAACCCTGGTATAAATTTTTCTTTTTTTGCGGCAGAAGTTCCAACTTCTTTTAATTTCGAAATTTAAATGTATTTTTAGGCTTTTTTTTAGTAGATCTTTAGTGTTTTGATGTTTAAATGTTGTATATGTATGAATCATGTCAATTTTTCACATTTTTATTCTATATTTGTAGTAGTTACTTAGAAAGCTATTAGGTTGAATGAAAGTTAAACTTTGAGTTTCATATTAGTTTAATTGTACATTTTACGTTTTGAATCAAATGTTGTTGTTGAAATTGATTATTTTTTTTAAAGTATATGATGGAATATAGATGAATCAAGATGGTTTGTGTGATTTTTATTGAATTTTTTTTTTCAGATTTGGGTTAAATTTAAGGGTTTATGCAAATTATTTCTAATTGCGACAAAAGTACCAATAATCCTAAAAATAGTCAATTTGAGATATATTTTAATTTTTTTTTCTGTAATTTCATTTCGTAACATTGTATATAATTAGGAAACTGGTAGTTTGACATAATTATTTTTGTTATTGATGTCTTTCTGAATTATGACCTTATTGCGGCAAAAGTACATATTTTTGGAAATCAGTTAAGTTAAGCTTGTTAGTCTATTTTTTTTTATGTAAAATCATTTTATAACATTGTATATAACTTATAAAATGTGAGGTTGACATAAATTCAACGTTTTCCCGAATTGCAACCTTATTGCGGGAGAATAATCTGTTTTGTAATTTGACGTTTTTCAATTATTAAGGAAAATATACATTTAGTATTTTATGTTATAAAAAATAATTTATGTATGAAAATATATATGAAAATATTTTATAAGTTTTCCATCGATAAATCTATCGATAAGCGATTAATCCATCGATAAGTTGAATAAGTTTCGGTAACGGCAAACGATAAATTTTATAGGTTTTCCATCGATAAATCCATCGGCAAACGATTACTCCGTCGATAACGGCAAACGATTTATCGACAAAAACGGCATTCAAATCCTTGCTCCTAGCCATGGCACCTAGCTAATGCAGCTAGCTTCGCCATCTAGCTACGTCGACAGAGACCCTTGTCTTCGCAATCAGCTCCCGGCTTGCCCACGAAAGCTCATGTATGTACTCCCTAACCTTTCACTTTGAACTACGCGATGACCTGATCCCTTTAAAGGATATGTAGGCAGCCTTTCACGAGGTTCGGCATCAAATATTTTTACCCTTTATCTTTTTCTCGTCTTCAAGCACATTCAATGAAAAGCGTCAGAGAGGCCTCAGAGGTTCATTTCTCCGAATCCTAGACGTATTCTACATGGGCAGGTTACAGGAACATCTTACCATCAAGGACGCCGCCGCCAAGGTGGACGATGTCGAGCCTAGGGCTCGCCATAGACTTAATTCTATGGTGATTTCTTTACTCAGAAGTTCGTTGGAGACGACTACTTCAACTCAACGATCATCAGGACAACTCATGCCTCGCTGGAAGTGACTATCCGCCTTCAGCTAACTAAAACTACATTGACTCGTTATTCAATTATCCAAGTGTTTACCGGGTCTAGCTTGGGGCCCGAACATTGAATTTGACTCTAAGTTATAGCCATTTTTACGCATTAACAACATATTAAATGTTACTTTTAATATGTAAATTTATGTAATGTTAATTAAATCCACACATGTTCTTATATATATATATATATATATATATATATATATTGTTTTATAATTCTTTAGAGAAATCAACACTTTAACATTATTTTATCAATCTTTATTAAAGTCAACATTATAATGCCTAAAAATTGATAAGCTCTACTAATATTTTATTAGGCTAGAATTACTTGTAAAAACCAACTATCATTTGATTTTATATATTGATTTGCTAATTTTGACCACCTTATTGATTTTTAATATGCGTATGACACAGAAAAAAAAAAGTATATTGTAAATTTAGCCGGCAATTGTCCAGACTCCAAAGTATAGCACTAACATGTCTCGTAAATATATCTAGTAAATGCTTAATATTTTTATTTACAGTTATCAAAATATATATCACTTACTTCTTAAAAATCAAGATGTTAACAAAGTTTATAAAACTGATTCATTAAATTGTGTCATTTTCTCCTATAAACTTTCATTAGAGAGATATTTATGAAAAAAATTCAACGCTTAAGTAAAATATAGATCTACGAGATTTATAGTAGTTTTGTACCGGTAGTGGGTACTCTAGCAATTTAGAAATACATGTTACGACAATTTGTATTTGTACGATAAAATCTATCTTTATCGTGCACTATATTGAGCTATAATTAAAAAGCCTAACATCACAATAGACATTACGTGAAATTAAAATAAAATAAAAAACAATATGCTGCTACTTTCACTTATATTTCATTCTTTAATTTTTTTTAATTAATTTTTCTAAAATCTCCAAATAGTCGTAACCATGGTTCAACTTACCAAACTTGCCGATAAATCGCTTGCCGTTATCGACGGATTAATCGATAACTTACCGGATTACCGACGGAAAACAGATAATACGGTAGCTTACCGATTACCGATCTTCTCGATGATTATCGACGGATTATCGACACTTATCGAGGATTATTGATGAAAAATCACTAAACTATTTTTAAGAATATATTTACTAAGTTTATAATGTTGATAAAAATTAAAAATGCCAAAAATAAAATCCTTTCATGCTTAAACATAGGTAAATAAAATATAGTCCCACTCTCACATATGTAAATAAAATCATCGAAAATTGCAAAATTTCTTGAAAATACATATTTTTGTTATTTTTTAAGATGTTTGCCGATTTTTGGCAAAAATCATGGAAAAGTACTGGCATGACCGTCTTACCGATAACTACCGGCAAGACGGATAATCGTGAAAAAGTTGAACCTTGGTCGTAACCAGCCAGCTTGCTGACGTCAATAAAATATATAAAATAATAGCGCGTGAAACTGCTGAAAATTATAAAGTCGAGGACCAATATATAATATAAAGAAAGAAAGAAAGAAAGTTGGTGCCAGTAAATATAGGATCTGTGAGGTTGCTCGCTCAAGTCAAGTCTCACTTGTACGAAGAAGAAGAGTCGTCTCGTCTCTCTTCTTGATTCGGAGCTCTCACCATTTCTCTCTCATTCTCATTCTCATTCTCATTCTCATTCTCATTCTCGCGCCTGGTAAATCCCCACAAAAACTGGTAGATTCTTTACTCTTTGGATCCTTGGCAAAAAGCACACAGCCAATTTGAGCTTGCGTGAATCATTTGCCGATCTACAGAATTCAGCCTCTGATTAGGAGCTGCGATTTCTTCATTTTTCGTTTGTTGTTGTTGTTGAAATTAATGGGTTTTGATCCATGGATTCTCTGCTTGATTCTCTTCGCTTAGTATTTTGATGCAGTTTAGACTCTGATTTTTATGATCCTTCGTTTGTTTGTTTGTTTGTTGAATTCGTGTCTTGTGATTGAGGCAGATATCGTTAACTGAGCGATGGTTTTCTACAAGAGCGTCTCCGTGCTTTCCCGGCTCCGTTCTCGCGTGGTATGTTTCGCTACAACATCCACCTTTGAGCGTTGTGGTTTTCTGATTCGAGTCTTACAGCATTGTCTTGTTTCAGACCGACCAGGCTCATCTCAGGAACACGGTCAGATGGCTTCAAATCCAGACGTCCTCGGATCTTGTAAGTTAACCTCTTGATCGGTATATGCGGGTTTTCTCTTTTCGAGAAGCCATCGTATGTATTGCGGAATCTGAAAGAAAGCACGATTAATAGTTTTACGAAATTGTCTGAATTTTACAAGACCCAAATAGCTCTTTGATTATGTATTAACCTATTTCTTCAACTACGGACTAACTGCTTATATATAACAGTGCATCGTTCCGAGAGGATGCGCTAATGATTGACTGAAAAATAACCGAAGCACACGCGTAGAGTCACTAAAGAGATGAACTTCAAAGTATTTTATGGAATAAAAAAAACCGAATAACAGTAGTGATCGTTCCTTTGAGAAGACGACCCGAGTTCTCTTAAAAGGTGTAAGAGACGATTTGCAAAAGCTCATGTGCCATCTCCCCATAATAAACAAAAAACCATAATGCTCATTTATTACAAAATTTAAAGTTTGAACTACCAAAATGCCCCTGATTTATAATAAATAAATAAAACCCCTCAAAATACCCCTAATATCCTGTCCGAAGATATTAATATAAAGTTTGATTTCCTATAAGCAGGATGTAACTCTTTTTGCCTGCTATAAACATTTACATTCATGCTAATTATGCGACTACTTGACTTAATACATTTATTTGCATTTTTTATTAGTGATATATTTATATTTTCTCAATAAAATTGTTGTTCTTGTCTCAGGATCTTCACTCTCAGCTCAAGGAGTTGATTCCTGAACAACAGGTTTGTATACGAATCTATACTCTATAATCTACACTTGGGTCACCATATTTCTGTATTCTAGATAAGCATTTGAGTGAACCTGTGTTCGATGATTTTTAATATTCTTTTTCGGTATCAGGAACGTCTGAAGAAACTGAAGTCACAACATGGAAAGGTTCAGTTGGGAAATATTACTGTTGATATGGTAAGCCGAATATCTTTTTCTTTCATGTTTTGATAAATTTCCAATCTTAATGAAACATATGTCATGTCATAAATTGTATTTTAAAGGTGATTGGTGGAATGAGAGGAATGACTGGGCTTCTCTGGGAAACCTCTCTACTTGACGCAGATGAGGTATGCTGTGTCATAAAATTATAAGTTGGAGGTTCCTAAAATATCACTATTTTCTTTTCTTGAAGTGTAAATACACGGGTTTATGTGTGGTTTCACAGGGGATTCGTTTTAGGGGTCTTTCGATTCCTGAATGCCAGAAACTCCTACCGGCTGCTAAGCCTGAAGGAGAACCGTTGCCTGAGGCTCTTCTCTGGCTCCTTTTGACCAGAAAGGTTTGACTATTCTCGCAACATATTTTTCAACTAGAAGTCTAAGTTCACTATATTATTGGGAATGGTTTAGTTTGTCAACTAGCCGTTGTCAGTTTTGATGTTATTCGACTGTTCATTACTGAATGTTACAGATCCATGATCTAATATTCAGCTATGACTGGCCAATTATGATCAGAATATTCTGGCTTTGACACCTTCATTGATCAGTCAATTGTTCCAAGTGATTATTTTTTATTTATTCTGCAATTTGTGGTCGATGGTATTAGATAGCTGAGTAGTTATTGTATTTATTATTGTATATTTGATAGTTCACTCTGTAAGATGTAAGTGGAGTATCAACTTATCCAAGGAAATTTCAAATTTGCGTTCACACCTTTCTACAACTGGTTGATTTAATCGATCATCGTGAGATATATTGTTGACATTGGTTAACACATGCTTATAAAATTGAATCCAGGTTCCTACCAAGGAGCAAGTTGATGCATTGTCCAGTGATTTGCGTGCTCGTGCAGTAGTGCCAGGTTAATTTTTCATCTGTTGATTACTTAATTTTTCTATACTACTAAAATAGATTTATTTTCCTTGAAATGTAATCTTAGAAATAGTAGAAAATTGCAGAAAAGCATGTGCCTTGTTTTGTTTTTTCTGTGTACAATCTAGCTAGAAATGATTAGTTACCATTTGGTAAACCATATAACTATTAGTAACTAGGAAGTGACAGTATTGGTGACCGCATTTTCCGGTAGTATCTAATAGCACATCAAATGATAGAAAACCATTGTCAATTCATTTAGTACCATATATTCATTTTTGGGACTTGAAATATTCTTTTCACTTTATTCGATTTGTTTCCTGTTAGAAAGAAAGAAGAAAAAAAAAACCTCCAATGTTCCTTATGATAAGAAAAAGTAGAAAAAAATGGAAAACCGAAATACTCATCCACGATAGATTTCACTTAATTATTTTACTTTTTGTATCCATGTAAGTAGAAAATGAAATTGTTACACGTCATTCTTGCAGATTATGTCTATAAGGCTATTGATGCCCTTCCCGCTTCCTCTCATCCAATGACTCAATTTGCTTCTGGTGTTATGGCCCTCCAGGTTTGATTCTGCTCATTGTGTTATTTATTTAAAATTAATATTTAAAATATAATGGGAGTTAATATTATATAAGTCCCATTATTTAATTTAATGTATGGCTGAAATAGGCTAAACCGTATCCAATTACAAAGAACTATCTTCTGAGCAAGTGATTTCTAATAAGCAGCTTAAGCTCTAATTGTTCTTATAAGAGTAGGCAAAAATTGTTTCTGGATTATATAATAAAATCTAATCAGAAATGAACAAGAACCTTCCTACTAGCAGATTGTTAACAATCACTTGATTAAATCGTCTGTTGTTCAGGTTCAGAGCGAGTTTCAGAAAGCTTATGAGAAGGGTATTCATAAATCAAAGTGGGTCTCTTTCGTGGTCGACATTAATATAAAAAACTTCTAATAAATTTTGGAATGCATGAATTTAATATTTTTTTTTCAGGTACTGGGAACCTACATATGAGGACTCACTCAATTTGATTGCTCGGGTTCCCTTAGTCGCTTCTTATGTTTATCGAAGGTCAGGAAAGCATATATCACATTTTAGTGACATTAATTAACTTTAGCATGTCATTTTCTCATGTGATTCTTGCACTTTTACATTAATGAAACACCTATGTTGTCTATATATATATATATATATATTTTGAATGCTGCGTCCTATTTTCTTAGGATCTACAAGGATGGAAAAATTATACCCATAGATGATACTCTGGATTATGGTGGTAACTTTTCGCACATGTTGGGTTTTGACGATCCTAAGATGCAAGAACTGATGCGGCTTTACCTCACCATCCACAGGTTTGTACCAACAAGCGTTTAATTCCTATTTACTCGTCACACGTACTAACAAAATTTTTGTTAATGCAGTTAATAAAGCTTTAAAACTTGAATATTCAAATGTTTATTTAGAATTTACCTACATTGTGTTGCAGTGATCATGAAGGTGGGAATGTTAGTGCGCATACGGGTCACTTAGTAAGTTCCTAGACTTTGCATTAATTTGTCGAATCATTTGTGTGCCTAAATTATGAAGCTATAAAAAGTAATTAACTTTGTTTAATATTGACTTTATCTAGTTATAATAATGACTATAATTCCAGGTGGCAAGTGCGCTTTCAGATCCTTACCTTTCGTTTGCGGCGGCATTGAACGGTTTGGCTGGCCCACTCCATGGTTTGGCTAATCAGGTAAAGAGTTTGTCCTTTTCTGTAATCTTTCGTATCAGCAAGCATTCCCACGTTAGAGCTACCGTGCTATAGTTTTTTTTTTTTCTTTTATACACACACACATATATATATATATAGTTTGAGTTGGTGCCCTATGTGGACTTGAACTTCCATTGTTTTTTGGTTCTTCAGGAAGTTTTGCTGTGGATCAAGTCGGTGGTGGAAGAATGCGGAGAGAACATAACCAAAGAGCAATTAAAAGATTATGTGTGGAAAACATTGAATAGTGGAAAGGTAAATATCACCATTTTCATTTGACACTCATGTGATGTTTAAATTCATTTTATAATTTTAATTATCATTCCATGCACTTGTTTTTTTCGTTAGTCTCTTTTACGTTTCTAATATACATTTTGATATAAGTTTCCATACGAAAGTTTCTTTTATACAACATCGGATGATAATAATTTAAAGTTGCATTTCTGTACCAGAATCTTAAATGCTATTGTTGGAGAATTAATATAATACTGTATTTTTAAACTATTCTATGTGAATGGTGTGACATATTGTACATTTCTTTTCAAGGGTTTATTATTATAGCTAATACCTAAAGTTTTCGATGTGACAAAAAGAAACTTTGTTGTGAACTTCTGTAATTATTGTTTTTTTCTTCTTTTCTTACCGTGGTATCCGGGTATTTTTTTCACCCAAATAATAACCAAGGGGCCCTGGCATTATCGACCGGGAGACTACCCATGTGGCCCCAATTGTTGCCCAGGGGGAAATGAACCTGGATTGTGCAAGAACCCAAGTATCGCCCTTACCACTAGACCAACTCCTTGGGGATAACTTCTGTAAATATTTTAGTACAACATTTCTTTACTCGTTGAAGCTATTTTACTTAATAGTGAACAAACTTGTGTATTTCACTATAGACTCTTTGAAATGGTGTAATTTTTCTGCAATGTGTAGTCATCAAGAATCGCAGAATTCATTACTCTGTTTCGATCTCCTGAGAAAATATAAATTTATTTAAAAAAAATTTACTGTGTTACTGACCATGTTGTTCTTTTTTCTTCATAAAAATCAGGTTGTTCCGGGATATGGACACGGTGTATTGCGCAATACCGATCCAAGATACTCGTGTCAGAGAGAGTTTGCTCTGAAGCACTTGCCTGATGACCCTTTGTTCCAACTGGTCAGCCTTCAAAGCTTTGGGCCCAACAAATTTAATTACTTCATTCAATGTGCTAAAAGAATTCTTCTATAAACAGGTTTCCAAGCTTTACGAAGTTGTGCCCCCAATCCTTACGGAATTAGGAAAGGTAAATGACTGATCTGCCCTTATACTATTCTACTATTGTGGACTGTCTCAGAGATTAAAACGAAGGTCAAATGGTGTAACTCGTTGACTTAATTCTTGTAGGTGAAGAACCCGTGGCCGAATGTTGATGCTCACAGTGGTGTCTTGTTGAACTATTTTGGCCTCACTGAAGCGAGGTACAGCTTTAATTACTTTCGCATGCTTTGATTAATGAGTTGAATCATAATACAGCTCTGTTTTGCTAACTTCTGATGTAAAATGGATCAGGTACTATACCGTTCTCTTCGGTGTATCAAGGAGTATCGGAATTTGCTCTCAGGTTCGTTCGGCCTTCCCTATTCCCATTGTTCCCTGTCCATGATGTGTAAAGAAATATATTCTAGGGGTGAAATCGATACCGTCCTTTTGGCAATTTGCGGGCCGGTAAACCAGTTATTTGGGATTTCCAAAACCAGTGCTGGTCCTAATTTCGGAAAATCTTTGTTTTTCTAAAACCGGTTACCAGGCCGAGACCTGGCCAGCCTGGGTTTTAAAAAATATTTTTTATTAGATAGTTAATCAAAGGTACAAAACCAGGTTTTCGCCCTGATCTATAAAACTGTTATATAAAAATAAAAACCAAAAATACAATCAAATAGTAAACATAATATAGGCCTAGTTGTGCTTGCTTCCTGTTTCTTTGACAAAAGAAAAAGCCCCTTTTCAGCCCAAAAATCCGGATCTCTCCCGGATTTTAGCCCTAATAAATATAGTAATTTTTTCTTTTTTCTTTTTTAAAATTGGAATTGTGTAATTTTGTGGTTCAGTTAATATGGGACCGAGCTCTAGGGTTGGCGTTGGAGAGACCGAAGAGTGTGACGATGGAATGGCTTGAGAATCACGTCAAGAAATCAGCTTCTTCTTAAGGAGTTTTCATTGTTAAGAGGATTGGTGCAAAAAGCATGAGCTTTTTGTGTTTTGGGTAAAAGTAAATCTCAGTCACTTTGTTTGTCTCATTAATAAGCCCCACCTTTGTAACTAATTTTGAGTTCGTGTTTTTCAAGTGAAAATAATAGGAAAAACCAAAGAGCAATAAAAAGTACGGATTTTTCATGTCCGCTTCTACGTCTTCTGTAGTCACCCCCGACTTTTTAGATTTTTTGTGCCGACTACCGACATTTTGGGCAACTCGACTGTATATCCGGTAGTAATCTAAGTACCATTTTAAATATTGATCCATCCATATTAGTAATTTCAGTACAATCTGTATTGAGAACAAGTCAATAATAAATAGCTTACCAAATCTTTTTCGTGCATTTACGACACAACTATATCGCATACTCAAATGGAGTTGTAGAAGAAGCAAGCCAACAATAGTTGAAAACTGATTTTCAGTGTGAATTTTTTAAAATTGACACTGAAAATTAATTTTTGAAAATATTTTTATTATTTTTGAAAATTGAGGCTGTGTAACTTTTAAAATTTTGAAAGTTAAAAAAAAAAAATTAGCCTTCACGAGGTAAAATGCACTAATATGAAAAGTCGGAGTGATATATTACTCGTTCAAGCAGAGCTGCCTTGTTTTGATCGGAATAAATTTTGAGGCCCTCTGAAAAAAAAAAAGAAAAAAAAATACATTTCATTAAATAATCGTCGCACAATTGATAAATTACGTGCAAGATGTATCAATATACATGTCATATAAAATATTTAATAGGTATTATTTTGGCAAATTCTTATTCTTAATGGCTACTATACAGAAAGCAGGGGTGTACAAAAAAGACCCTAAACCGAATTTAAAACCGATAACATTAATTTACCGATTTTTTTACTACCGAAAATTTATGCTTTTTTTTAATACCAAAAGATGCGGTTTAAACCGCTACCGTTTTTCGCTAAATGGTAGCGGTTACGGGTTTCACGGTAAAAATCGCTACCAATTACCGATTAACCCGATATTAAATTTGTATGTTTTTATACATTAAAAAATAGATAAATGTAAGACTTTTAGCATTCAATATCTATATAACAATGTTTTGGCATAGATTTTCTCATTCATTGATTCATTTAATCTTATTTTATTTTGAACAATTTTTGTTATTAGTGTAAGTATTCTTCCCATTTGAACAATTTTTATTTTGAACAATTTTTGTTATTAGTGTAAGTATTCTTCCCATATTTCTCAATTTTTGGTATCGATTCCGGTTGTAAACTACATGTCATTTTATTTTTATATATTTTATAAGGAAATAAAATTTAAAAACAATAAATGTTCTTATGAAAAGAGAAAAGAGATTGCAAAAAATGGAAAACATAAAAACTTATCCATGATAGCTCTTAGTTCTTTTTGAAAGATAAAAGTGGAAAAAAAAAATGGAACACAAAAATACTTGTCCAAGACAGTTTAAACATGAATATTGTATTTGTATCATTGGGATTAGTATGCTAATATATTTTGTGTGAGGTACTCTTTTACGGTGTAGCTTTTAGATTTTTCGCACTGACTATCGACATTTCATATAATTCGATATTAAAATCCGGTACTAATTTCATATTTTAATCCATATAAATTATCAATGTAAATCTACTGGACATATACAATTTAAAACAAAAAAAACAAAAAAAAACCTTTGCACAATTAAAGTTAAAACCCATTATTTTGACATAAGACAAAAACTTATATCAATGGCTTCGCCCGGGTTCGAACCGGAGACCTTCAGTGTGTTAGACTGACGTGATAACCAACTACACCACGAAACCATCGCTGTTTGCCAATTCAGAATTTAAATAATTATAGAAATAGAGAAAAGTGTACCAATCTATTGTTATTCAAGAAGTAAGGTTTTAATTAGGGGTGCAAATAAAATCCGGAAATGCGGGTTTTAATCTGCATCCGGACCGTAACCGTATTTTAAAAAAATCAAAACCGTATTAATCCGGGTTAAACCGGAACCGGTTTAATAAAAAACCGCATCCGGATTAAACCGGATCCGGGTCCCGGATTTAAAGAATAAAAAACCCGGAACCCGGATAGTAGGCTACTAAAACCCGCTTATTAAATGTATACATATATTATCTATAATTTTTAACCCAAAAAATACCTTATTATTTATCTTATTATATGTCTTTCATTTAGTGTCGTTGGTTGGTTCATTTTATTTGTTTTTCTAGTCAAAATGTTAGGGCCTGTTTGTTTAGCTTTTTATAAACATGTTTTTTATGTTTTGTTTTTAAGTTTTGGTTTTAAAAATTAGTTCGATAAATCATATTTTTAGAATATTGTTTGGTTAAGTTTTCCATTTAACATATTTTTATAAATAAAAACTGAAATCATGTTTGGTTAAGTTTTTTTTGTTCTAAAAATTTTAATCTATTTTTTAAATAATAAAATATATATAAACTCAATTATGAAGTAAGCTAACAAATAGACATAAAATATATGCAATGCATTACATTGCTTATCGTATACTATTTAATATATATATATATTTAATAGACACACCCATGGTTTGATATAAAAAATATATGCAATGCATTACATTATTTATCGTATACTATTTAATATATATATATTTAATACACACCCATGATTTGATATATATATATGTGTGTGTGAGTGCAGCAAGATACGGTTAACCATAGTGAGGGTAGTTGTGTAAGAACAATATATCGTAGTGAGGGAGAGAAAAAATAGGGGAGTGAGGAAAAAGTGGGAGTTGGATGATGAGAGAGAAAGACAAAAATAGAAAACACAATTGGGAAAATACCATATACCTGTTTTTCATGTTCCTTTGTAAAATTTTCAAACCAGAAAATAATTTTTCTAAATCAATTTTAAAATACTTAACCAAACATGGATTATCAAATTAATTTAACACTTTTTGAGACCAAAACACAAAAACGTGTTTATCAAAAGCTAACCAAACAGGCCCTTAATTTTTTCTTTAAGATAATTGATAAAAAAAACTTTTACTATTACTATTTCAAGTTTTTTTAAAATAAAATTCAAGTTTAAAACTAAAATTGTAAAAATCCGGATCCTGTTTTAAAAACCGGTTTTCTATTTCAAAACCGGGTTTTAACCCGGATCCGGATTTCAGGGTTTTTAAACAAAAAAATCCGGATCCGGTTCTCAATTTCAAAAAACCCGGAATCCGGATCCGGGTACCGGGTATGGCAAAAAACCGGGTACCCGGTCCGCTTTTAAAAGATTTTATGTACGTATAGA
The DNA here is from genome assembly GCA_954871525.1 of Parietaria judaica. NCBI lineage: Eukaryota > Viridiplantae > Streptophyta > Magnoliopsida > Rosales > Urticaceae > Parietaria > Parietaria judaica. Next base: position 14,054,190 of record OX940872.1, read on the forward strand.
ATTTCTAAAATAAATCAATACTGTCGAGAATCATTATTATATTATCAAAACTTTAATTTATCAAGTATAATTTAATGATGTTACTAGAATCAGACTATATATATTAAAATATTCTTGATATTATTAATTTCACGAGTTCTCCTATATTTTGATATGACAAGGAAAAAAAGAAAAATTGACAAAAAAATAAATAAAAATATGTACGTAAATGAAAGTGAATAGCTTTAGTATACATTTGATTAAATCCTTCCTTTCTGAAAGAGAAAAAAAAAAAAAAAACACTAGTGGTGGTGGAAATGGCTTCGCTCTCTGTGTGTGGCTTGGCTGCTCGAACTCAAGCCAAGCCATCGCTGGATTTGATCGTCCCAAGGCCATCACTCTTCGCTGCTCAACCAGACACCTCTCTCTCCACTCTCTGCCTTTCGGGTACTCACAAATCTCCTCTAATTTGATATCGTGACAATTGATTTTCAGTATGGGCTTACCTTATAATTCAGCTCGTCTGTTTGAAATGTATGCGTTTTTTTATTGACTATTTCTGGGATTATCGAGAGTCCATAAAGCTCTATCTATATTTCCAAGCATTAAAGTCTAATACTCTATCGTCTACTGAGTGCTATAAATTCACAATTAACATTTTGCTGTTAGCCTAAAGCATAGTTTATGCAATTAGAATCAAAGGGCACTACTTGGTAAGGAAAACAGCGCAAAGGGATTTCGTGGCATTCGCATCGAACTCTGGCAAAAACTCCGGCGAAGAAAAATCAGGCGGCAGCGAGTCGGATGCTTCACCACAAGGCCCTCCTTTGGCTACCATTTTGGCTGGATTTGTGGCGTTTTTCGTTGTACTTTGGGTTATCAAATCAATTGTAATCTGGATTATTGCTCTCATTCTTAACTTGGCTTCTTTTAAGTGAGAATGTGAGATTCAGTACTGGTTAGGACTTCATTGGCTTTCAATCTATTTCGTTTCCATTATCCACATCTCATTCTCATCCAATGCTAGAAAAGTGAGTTGATTTTACTGCTCCAACAGCAGGAAATAATAATAATAATAGTAAAAAAATAAAATAACGATGGGGTGTTTGCGGCTTCAAGTACTTAATCTTGTACTCGGGGTTGGCATTTACCTGATCTCTTTTTTAATGGAAATTGTACTAGAACGTTAAAAAATAGTGCTGAGGTCTAGTTCTGTCCATATCGAGTTAACGGGGTTAATCTAAAGACACGTGTATGTCTCAAGTTTAATAAAAGTGTAGAATAATCGATGCTAGAAAAGTGAGTTGAGTTTACTGCTCGAAAAGTACTTAATCTTGTACTCGGGGATGGCATTTACCTGATTACTTTTTTAATGGAAATTGTACTAGAAGGTTAAAAAATAGTGCCGAGGTCTACTTCTGTCTATATCAAGTTAATGGGGTTAATGTAAAGATACGTGTATGTCTCAAGTTTAATAAAAGTGTAGAATGATCGATGCTTTTAAAATTTAATAGTTGTAGAGGGCGATTTTCACCACCTTACAGTCACAAGGAAAACTGTAAAGAACGCAATAAAATATATACACGATTATTCCCTGATTTATTTATCCTGAAAGGACTCGGTTTTTCCCGTTTATTAGCTTGGACAATCGAAGAATAATGATAAAGATATGATTTGATGCCGCACCACTCCGCCCTCGACGAGGCTGCCTACGTACCCGGCGAACCGAGATCAGGTCATCACGTAGTTCAAAGTGATTGTGACTTGATCTCTTCCTTCTTCCTCCTTTCTTTCTCGTTGTTTTTTTTTTCCTCTCTTCTTTCTTTCTTCTTGGTTTTTTCCTCTCTTCTTTCTCTTTCCTCTCTTTTTCTTTCTTCTTGGCTGAATGTCTCTCGGTTGAATTTTTTGGATCCCCTCTTAATGAAGTTTCTTTTATTATTTATAGGGTTAGGGTTGATTGAGCCTTTTCACTTTGGGTTTTTTCTGCGAATTGGGCCTTTCTTCATGGGTTAAGCCTTTCCTCACAAACTGGGCTTTTCGTGTTGACTAACTGTCAATGAATTCCTTACCCCTATTCCTGTCGTTTTGAGGATAAAACGACAAGTGTTATTTTAAGGATGGATTTGACCAAATATGACCTTAACAATAGTAGAGTCCTTTGTGTGATAGATGTGACTTAATATATGGACGTAACTGAACATCGACATTGTTTTGTGACCTTCCGGTACTATTACCGCCAAATAAGAGATTGAGAATATGTCGGCACTTTTAGTACAAAATTGAGAGTGGAGTGCTCGGCTCGGTTTTCATTGAAACAGTCCGTTTTTATGAACTTACATTGATTAAGAGTGGCCTTACGACTTAGTGATCTATTAACTCATTCATGAAATCTCTCCAACAAATTAGTTTTTACAGAGTTCTACTCATGGGCATATATTTCTTGTATGAGCTTAGTGTAAGATGTGTTCATTTCAATTAGTACGTGAACAAGATAATGACCGGAAAATTAAGCTCAATATCGAGCGACAACCTTGTGGTTGCCATGGACCGAATGAAGGACGGGCTCAGTCGGATCACATGTAAACTTGATCAAGCTTTCTTCCTGTTGCAGACAAGCTCAATTTTGTGTAAAGTGATTTAAAAATGATTGTGTTTATGAGCTCTTGAAGGAGAAGGATTTGAAGAAGGGACACAGGGGGCTCATGATGAAGCACGAACCGGGACAATAACCCGCTCAATTGTTGAGTTGAAGTCACAATTCAAGCACGTCTCTAAGGCCGACCTCATTCGTCACTAGATCTACGACCTCTGAGAAGAGGCTCTGCTGCAGTGCGTCGAGCTCTCACCATCACTAAGCCTAATTGCCAGCGCCGGTGTAACCTACGATTCTTATGGTGTTACCATTATTTAGCAGGACTGAAACCCAATGCGGCCGACAAATGCGTGGAAGTAGGGCCTCAAAATGAACAAGAAAGAAGAAGAAAAAAAAAACATTTCATATTAAAAGACGAACACACCAATCGTACATCTTTTCTAAGAAAAATGTACGATTGGTTGGCAATGAGAGATTTTGCAAAATCATAGCATTGGTTATATATGCCATCAAAATTTAAACTACTAAAGACCCTGACTGATTATTTTTGCCGAAAATATCCCTAAATGTGAATCCATAAATATCTAACATAGAAATAAAAATGATGGTCTTCGTAAAAGGACACATAACAATCTAACCTCTTTAAAGATAAACCACAATGCAGTCTTAAAATTAAATTTCCTTCCGCCAATACTACGACGTTGCTGATTTATTTCCGACACGCACGTTGACTTCTAGTTTTTTTCAAGCTCCCACCTTCATCCGGACCCAGTACGTCAATGAAAATTCCAGAGCCATATGTAGCATTTAATACAGAGTCTAAAGAAGTACGATATGTTGACTTCTATAATTTAAAAAAATACCCGAAGTTGAAGCGTCTTCTTTCTATTTCTTCTTTATTTCCTCAAGATGTAGCGGACAATTCCTTTTCCAATGGCCGACCTGACCGCAACGGAAACACTTCCCCTCCTTGGCTACACCACCCTTGGGCTTAAGTCTCTTAGCAATCAACTTTTGACCGTTTGTAGACTTGCCTCGGGTTTGAGCTTTTCCCTTTCTCCTCCCTTTCCCTTTGCTATCATGAGTGACAACAATCTCGGGTTGGGACTTCTTGATATAGCTCTCGGCAGTTCGCAACATGCAGAGCAACTCAGGAAGTGTCTTTGCAGTTTTGCTCATGTTGAAGTTCAACACGAACTGATCGTAACTTTCAGGTAACGATTGCAACACAAAGACGGTGGCCAACTCTTGGCCTAAAGGATATCCCAGTATGGAGAGGCTCTCGATGAGATTGATCATCATGCGCAAATGATCTCCCACTGCGGATCCCTCTGACATTCGGCAGTGGAACAAAGCCCTTATTACTAGACGACGCTCTTGGCATGCTAGACCTCGTAACAATTTCCTCATATGCTCGATCATATCGACAACCATCATATTCTCATATGGCTTTTGGAGCAAAGGGATCATGGTTTCGAGTATCAAGCCGGTAACGCCAACAGCGTCGTCCAGATACTTCTTATAAGCATCCTTATCCGCTTTTGGAGCTGAATCAATTGGTACAACGACAGGTTCGTCATCGAGGACGTACAATGTCCTTTCTTGCTTGAGGACAATCCTCAAGTTTCTGTACCAGTCAAGGAAGTTCAACCCATTCAGTTTATCCTTTTCAAGGGAGAATCTAGCAAATGTAGATGACATTTTTATAACTATAGGAATGGACAAGATAAATGAAGTTATGAGCAAATAATTCAAAGAAACATATATTAAAACTTTATGATATGTTTTCCCATAAATTATGGGAAATGAGTAACTACCATTATAAATTAAATTTCAAAAGTAGATACGTTATTAACAATCACAAATTCTATAATATACGATCTTAAAGTCACAACATTTGAATTCTTATGAGGAATATCACCAGTTTCCATGGAAAATGGATACTGACAAACTCGTTTCAGTCTGCTACAGAAAACGGACAGTCCGCTTCCATGAAAGGACTACCCATTCTTAAAATATTTAAACAAATTTATAAAATAAAAAATGAGAATACAGGCTAGCGGAGGGAAGCCTGCCTGCATTCAACCGCTAGTCTTTACTAACCCGAGTTTTCCCCTTGAACATTGAGGCTATCATCGGTTGATGCAAAATTACGGCGCTCATCGGCGGTGGCAGTGATGACCGGCACCCACACATCGGCAGTTCCGCTCAAGAGAGTCTTCACTTCTGGATCGGCCGCTGATATCATCTTGTCCACATCAGCCAGCTTCGTTGAGAGCTTATCCAATTCCGAGGCTATTTCTAGCTGCTTCAATATAATTGTTGTTCTTAGAAAGATTGATTTAAATAGATATGATAGTTTAAATTTCACAGAAGCTTAAAAATAAAGTTACCTCATCCATAGGCTTAGTTGACTTTGACGGCACTTTTGAGACCTCTAATCCGAGTGCTTCAATTTTGGAGCGCAATTCAGGCTCTTCTTCGTTGGTCAATGATTCGACCTGCAGATAATCTTGGTTAGAAGAGCGCTCATCTTTCTTTCTAGCCAGAGAGTAATAGTAACGTGTTACGACCCAAAATCGCTCTTGAACAAAATCCGAACCCAATCTCCCCTCTTTTAAGAGAGAAATAGTAAGTTTATGTGAATGATTACTGGATACTTTCTTAGATAGGCCAAGAGAATTACAAACTGATGGGTCGGACTGCACCCGACATTAATAAATCCTAACACATACGCATTATAAAATGCCATAATAACGGGATTAAATGATGGGTTAACCTAATGAAATATTTCGAATATTTAGTTGTTATGCATATAACATAATGTTAAGATGAGAACCAAGGCTAAAAATGGTCGGAGCTATGTCTATGCATTCGCCTTGTTCTCAAAGGAAAAATGATTTTGTTACGTTTGTTGATCGAGTGATCGGAAATTTTCCATCGTGGTGGATTCCCACTGGCCAACGAGTTTCTGTTTGGTTTTGTTTGGTTCCTATCACTCTATGCATATCGATTTCTACAACTATAGCGCGAAAATCATAATCTTCACCCTATTTATTGACATGTCTCGCTTTTATCAGTAAACTGTAAGTCCAAGTGTAACTACTAAACCCGATAATTTTTTTTCTCTAAAAAGATTGGATCCAACGATTTTCCGGCCAGTCAATCACTCTACATCCACCCTCGCCCTTTGGGCAGGGCTGTTGCTCAATAAATGGAGATCGCATTCTCCAATCCTAGATTAACTACTTAATTTTCATCATCAAATCAGCTTCTGCGAAAATGAGTCGGGAATTCCCGGGAACTGCCAAAAGGGGTGGCTACCGGGCAGACGGGAATCGTCACAGAGAGATTGATTTTGAGCCGTAAAAGTATTTCATTCATTCTCTTCCTACTCTGTTCTTAACTTATTTTCATTCGGTATCATTATAATCATATTAAAAACAGAAGTGTATATATAATCACAATGAAAATGTATCCAAAGGAGCAATCTCAGAGCAGATCAGGCTTTCGACAACAAGGAGCATGAAATCAACGATGTCACTGATTCGACAGAGAAAACGATTGAATAAAACAACCACGATTTTGTATATATATATATGTATATATGTATGTATATGTATATATTGGAAATTAAGCATATCAAAGAGAACGAGATCGAACGCAAAACCTGATTAAGGAGAGTGGAGAGGAGCTCAAGGAGTTCTTGATTCGCCATTGTATCTCTGCTATTAATACTTCAATTCAACCTTTTATATCGCGGGGTAATTAAATAATAATTATTTTTATATAAATTTAATTAAAAATATTAACTCGATAAATACTCAAAAATCAAAATCAATAATATCGAATATAGATAATATTCTTTAATAAATACGATTTTTTATCTTTGTCGAATTTCAGAGAGTGGAAATCTAGGGTTTTGATTGGGGATTTCGAAAATAGTTGTTGTTCAATTCATATAAATTCGTGTTAATGTTTGTTAATTTTGTTTATTTATGATTATTTTTTAGATTATAAAAATAACTCTTGTTTGATTCATGTTAATATTTCTTTCTTGGTGTTCTATTCAGGGGCGGATCCACGGCCAACGTTAGGGTAGCCGTGCCCCCCCCCCCCCCCCCCCCCCCCGAATTTTCCGATTTAAACTTAGTTTTATTTTCCGAGTCGCTCCGGCCAATCTATTGTATTCTAAACTTAAATTTAAAAAAATCCATAAACTCCCTGAGAAATTTATAAAATACTATTTTTGGACAATTTTCAATTAACAAATTCTTAAACATTAGATGATATAAAAGAAAATAAAAATGACAAACAATTTATTTATTTATATATACATATATAAAGCAAGATAGCTATGATAATAACGAATATATGTAGTACCAAAAACCCATAAATTTAAGGGTATATGTCGATGAAATTTTTCGGCCCCCCGTATACAAAAATATTGGATCTGCCACTGGTTCTATTTAGGTTTATAACGGACAAAATGGAGGTGTAAAAGTAATTGAAGATTTGTTTCTTTGTGTTCATGCATTTTTTCAGGTATATGAAAATTAGGTCTTAATGGCAAAAGTCGAAGACTATCAACAAAGTCAAAGATCAAGGGCCCGAGACCCAACACATTTAGCGAGGCCCGGAACCCCGAAGGCCCAGAAGACAAAGCCCAGGACCAAAGCTTGTCATTGTAAAGGCAATCCTGGCGAGGTCCCTTGACGAGCCTCCTGGGCCCTGGCGAGGTCTCTTGGCGAGGTCCCTTCGCGAGCCCCCCTCGCCTTAATGAACCTCTTTGCCCTGGCGAATTTCTTTAAATAAATGAAAGGGGGATTAATTCGCTTAATTCAGGGAGAAGTAATTACCTCATTTTCCTATAAATAAAAGTATTCTCCTCCTCATTTTACACGCCTCATTTTACACATTCTCTCTTAACTTTCTCCAGATTTTCTCTCTCTAGTTTCTCTCTCTAGATATTCACCCCCCTCTTCTGGTCTCGCCTAGGTCGGCACCCTCGCCACCACAAAAAGGCTCTCCAGGAGGGATCGAATAGAGCTGAGACTTGACAGAGACCAAATTTTTCCAGGAAAGTTATTCGACGAAGTCACACACCTCGTCTAATATACAAAATGCAGCGGCCAAGACTACTCTCGCCGGTCAAGACCCTCACCGTACGAGTCAATATGCACCCTCTCCTAATATACAGGGCACCCTCGCACCGTTGATCACGACTCCCTCACTGATAATACCCTCGCCATACGCGACAAGGGTCACCCCCGCACCGTTAACATCGGCATCTCCGACGAGCCAAACCACATAGCTACTCATCCATTTATTGCTAACCTTGAACTACGCAGGACATGATTCTCACTGAAATACGTAGGGAACCTCACCAAACCATAAGCGACGGGGTACAAGACCAAGACCGATCTACCCTTTTTTGTAGGTCCTCCCTCGACGCCGACGACGTCGCCAATGAAGGAAAATCTCTAATGGCTTTTAAGAAAATCCTGGAGATTCGGAGCTCACCAATGACTAGGAGCTCGCAAAGGAATAAAATTCTTCAAGGATCGCCAAGAATAGCCCGGAGGCTCTCCGAACACGAAGGCCTCGCCTTCAACTTTGACAATCATGTTGTAGACTGACGGGCAGTCAAACACTAGGAAGTTCTTGGTTTTTCCCACCCCTGCTGGTGCAATGGACAGTCGCACCGTGCCAATTGCATTGATGGTTCCTCCATCGAAGCCGGTTAGCGGGATGGCTTCCCTGTTGATCTCTGCTTCCTCGACTCCCAGCTTCAGCAATGGCTCCAGGAAGATCACGTCGACTGAGCTCCAGTTATCGATTAGGATCCTATCCATCGTATACAAGGCAACTAGGAGTGTGACGACCAACGCGTCGTCGTGCGGACCGATCAGTGTGGCTGCTTCACTATCCTCGAACGAGATCTTGAAGTCCGGCTCTTGCCCCAATATGACTACCGGTCCGGACTTGAGCCTCTTTTGGTGGGCCTTAATGAAATTTATTGAGTTGCCCTGTAGCTGAGACCCTCCTACAATCGTGTAGATTCTGCCAATGGGCTCGGGAATTTCGTTGAGCTGTTCTCCAAAGTCTTCTGCTTCTTCATACGTCTGCTCGTCTGGTTCTTCGAGCATGTGTACCCGTCCTCTCTTGCTTGGCGATATATTCTCGCGCGGTGTTCTTTGTTGTTCGCCTTTTTTTTGGCCATTCTGAGGTTGGTCTTGAGGGGGGTTCTTCTCGGTTGCTTGTCCATTCCTCAGCTCGTTGCCGAAGTTTATTTCTCCCAATTCTCCATTGATGTATTTTTCCGCTAGGCGGGTACGGAGTACCATACAATTTTTTGTATGGTGTCCGAACTGTTGGACATATGTGTCCTTAAACAAGATATTTATCCATTTGTAAAAGATTATGACAAGTTGTTGAATAAAGATGGTACTTATTATGTTAATCTTATTATAGTTTCTGTAGAGTAAAATAGAATGTTTGATTCCTTAGTTCATAAAGGATGCAATTATGTTATTATTATCACAACAGAGTCATGTGAGGAAGAATTAATAAGCATAATAAATGAACTTAAAATGTCCGTGACCTGATTAACTGGGTGGGAGCCCATTAATCGGTAAGGTCATTAATGTGACTAAAGTGACAATCCTATTCTGGATTATGTGTGTGTCACACTCACTAGAAGTGCATTAAGTATGAAGCGTCTTCATACTGGACTGGACCTGACTTAAACTCGAGAAGTTGTCATATAAGACCGTCACTGATAACTTGTAGTTGAGTCGCAAAATGATGATAAAATGGATATTAGTTCTAAGTCATGAGTGATCATGAGTCCGAGCTACTGGCTTGATTGTTCTTTGATTTAACCGTTAAAGAACACAAGATATTACCGCTGTTCCCAACACTATTATTTTGGGAACATGATAGTCAGTAGTAAGGATAGCTTGATCATAGACATGGGCATCACACATCTCTCTTCAGAGTCATGATGATTCCCTTGGTTGTCAGTGGTGAGAAGTGAGAGGTACACGTGCGCAACTTATGAATCGAAACCATAAGTGGGTTGCTCATAATATTACTGGCTGAGTCAAGGATGAAAATGTATTGAGGGGCATTACGGTAAAAACCGCCTGCTCATGTGTGGGTCATCAAGTGAAAGAACAATAATCGGTATTTGATTGAATCTAATGGACACCCTGCTGTTATAAGGGAATAATATATACCGTATCACTAAAGAGTGCAGCCTCGGGTCTATAGTGGAATCACTTCGAGGTTTGACGAACACCTAGCAGTTCGTTGGAGCTTAAGTGATACGGGTCCATGGTCCCCAAGATAGCTCCGTAACGGATGATACGTACATGATTAAAATACATTCTGGATAATGTTTAATCATTTGGCTCGACTTATAAAATTGACAAGTCTGTGTCAGACGTCAGATAGTTTTATCGACAGCGTGGCAAAAGTATCATATTTTGGTACACGGAATTAACTGATAAAAATAAGTTATAATTTAGATTTTCGAACAGCACGATTTTGTTCTAAATTAAATTCTAAGCAACTTTGCTTTTTGAACCAAGTCATTCTGACTTACGGTTTGTGATTTATGGATTTTCTAAGTTTATGACTCGGTTCGATAAGCTATGAAATTAAATCACATGTCACGAATTTAAATGATAGTGTTGCACCATGAAATTTAATGTGTGATATTGAGATCAGGTTTTATTAATATAATTTAATTATTTGGATTTAATTATTAATATCTTATTAATAATTAATTAATAATTAAAAGATTTATATTAATAAATAAATAATATATTTATATATATTGTTATATGTGTAAATTCGAATTAGGGTTTGGAGATAACAAACCCTAGCTAAATTCGAATCTATGAAAGTGAAGATTTTATTTTTGCAGCATAAGTACCTGAAATTTGGTATTTTAGCAAGAACCCTAAAATCAATTTAATCCATTGGATCGGTTATGATTTAGTATCAACCGTTGGATTGAGATAATTGATTTGAACCCTAATGTAATTCGAAATTGAAACTTGGTGACCAAGTTTAGGTATTTCGAATTTGCTTGATTAATTATATCCGTTGGATCAGATTTGAGATTTTATCTTTAAACCGTCGGATTAGAAATTAATTAACATTATATATATGATATTAAATTCGAATAAATTTGTGATAAGTGTTCGAATTAGGGTTTTGTAAAACCCTAGGGTATTTGACTTTATCCCTAATTGATTTGATCCATTGGATTGTTTTAAGATTTATTTTTAACCATTGGATCTAGATAATCATTATCAAATTCGAATTTAAATATATATATAAATATATAATATAATTCAAAAATATATAATATGATGATAAGATTAAATATTTTAATCTTATTTTGTATTATTATTAATTAAATCCCTGATTAATTATATCCATCGGATTAAGATGAGATTGAATCTGGATCATTGGATTGAAATAATTATTTATATTTAATTAATGGAATTCGAAAATTGGGAGGGAAAATCTCCAAATCGGTTACAGCTTGAGCCTATAAATAGGAGGCTCATTCTACACATTTCACATACCTCTCCCCAGAGCAAAAACTCGAGCTCTCCCTCTCTCTTTAGGGTCTGCGAGTTTTCTGCTTCTGATCTCTCTTCTGGTTCGGCTTAGGAGATATATTTCTCCGATAGCTTTAAAAGAACCGTCAGTTAAATTTTGCGACGGAGTCCTGCCAGCGAAGCCCACGCTTCGGTAGCGAGGAATCCATGAGAATATCCCGGAAGATCACGGGAGTTTCCCTCAGCACCGACGGAACCCTGCCCAAGTCAGAACGCGCAGCCGGAATCATCAGTTGAGGTACGGCCTTATGCATTGGGTAAATAAATGCAACCATTTACTGATTTCTATATATTTCCCGTTCGACTAGATTATTAAAAATGAATATGAAAATATTAGATTCGAAATATTTATCAGATTTTGGTTGAATAATTGTTACCCGATATCCGTGTCGTTGGTCCGATAACAAGATTTCCGCTTTAAAATGAATTTTTAAATGTTACCGGGACGGCGCGGAGGCTATTATCGTGGTAAGGAAGTCGGCTGGATACCTCCGATTTCCAACAATTGGTATCAGAGCTCATGGTTCAAGGATAAATGATTTCGTAATTTAATTTAAAGGTTTAAAGAACGAATTATTTGATGAATAAATTAATTATTAAAATTGAAATTTATTTCTAGATATTTTAATCTTAATTTAAAATTAGATTATTTCCCGACCCGAAAAATCGTGACGGGAAAGTTGGCCGGGCAATTTATTTCTAGATATTTTAATCTTAATTTAAAATTAGATTATTTCCCGACCCGAAAAATCGTGACGGGAAAGTTGGCCGGGCTGCTAGGCGCAGCCCAGCCCGTGGCAAGGGCTGACCAGGGGCTGCCGCCGCAGCCCCAGGGTCAGAACCCTAGGTGCCACGGGCCAAGGCCGTGGCAAAGCCCACGCCAGGGCGACCCTTGCGGGTTGCCCTGGCGCGTTGCGCCTGGGCCTCGCACACTGGCCTGCGGCCCACGCTGCGTGGCAGCGGAATGGGCCTGCGGGCCCAGCGCGAAGCGGGCGCTGCCCTGGCCTCCCCGAAGGGCTGGGCGAGGCTTCTCCTTGGGACGTGGGCCCGGGCTTAGGCCCAGAGGGCCCACGTACATAATTTTAATTATGGGTCGGAATTTATTCCGACCCGGTTCCCTAGGAATAATTAAATATTAATTGTTGTTGAAATTAAACAAATATGAATTAAATGAATTATGATTAATTAATTGAAAAATAAAATATGGATGTTATTTATGGATAAATAACATTGACTTATTATATATAATTCATAAAATTAAATATGGATATTATTTAGTGAATAAATAATATTGTCTTATTTAATGATAAAATATGGATGATAATTCTTAGGAATGATATCATTGACTTATTTTAAAAATTTCATAAATAATTATGTGTAAGTCATGGATTGAATTAATGATTATTCTTGTTGAATGTGAATCGTTAAAATCTAATTATATATATTCATCATAGATATAATTTGTTATAACCTATTTTCATAACCTGTAAACATAGTGCTTATGTTTAATCATTATTAATATGTCGAATTAAGGATAGATATAAATAGTAAAGAGTAAATGTAAAGTGTTCATTATTAATCGGAAAAATCTCAATCATACAATCTTGTCTGAGGAAGAGGGAATCAAAAGTGGGGCCGGTTCACCATCCACTTCTGGGTGACCGGTTAGGACCCCTCCCATCCACCTTGAGAAAGTATGGTTGACCTATCACTACCGACAAAATGATGAGCACTATAATCATTGAGGCCTTATATAAAATTACGTGTCGTAATTAATAAAGCCAAAATATAAACTTTTAATGTGTCATTAAATGAAAGTTTATAATAAGTTTTAATTAACTTATGTTAAAATTAAAAACGTTATTTTATCTAAAACAATGGCAAGTATAGAATTAATAATAAAAGGTCTCCATTATTACTGTCACAAGGTCTGCTGACCACACCGCCAAGAGTCAACCTAGAGTGACCACTCCTCTTAAGGAAAGGTGTGCTTGTGGAAGGTTTGGCACCGTGATAGTTCCAAAAGAATATGGGGACGGAGGAATCTTTGAAATGGACCGTGAGTCACCTTAGAATGACCATTCCTTAAGGACGACGTTTCCAAGAGGATCCCGAGAACCGAAAATAATGGGTTAAGCTTGCACGGAAGTTGGTACTTCCCGACTGTCTATGATGATAGTTAATAATCATAAAGAACTGTGGTGGTTCTTAATTTGAGAATTAATTAAGTTTATGACTAAAACTTAGTTTAACCAAACTACACAGTTGATACCGCGAGTCACCTTAGAGTGACCATGCCTTAAGGACTGCAATGATGTGTATAGTCGGTTAAATTATCATGAAATAGTCAATGGGTTTAATTAAAGTTTTCCCAAGAACATCTTTGCATCATGTGACTGTTTCGAACCAACTTAATACCCAAAACATTCTACCTATAATAAAGTTTAACAAGTTTTTTAATGCCAGTTAAAATGTCCGATCCAATTATCATCTCAGATGATGAACAAGATTTCGTTAACTCCTATTCACCTCTTGAGTAAGAGTCTGAAGAGCCACTGACTATCTTTGAGAAAGATACGGAATGGTTCAAATATGATGTTGAGTATCATTTACTCACTCACTATTTCAGCCAGTATCATCTCAAAAGTCAAGCTTTCAAGAATGCTATGCTCAAGACATCTCATGATGAAATTGAGAGACTATTACTGAAAGTGAATAAAGTAACGGGACTTGTCAGTGAGGCTGTTGCAAAGGATAACAAAAGAAAGACTGAATCGAAAGCCGAACCTGGAAGAAAAGAAAGAAAGTTTGGTTTGTCTGCAATGTGTTTCCAGTGTGGAACGAATCCGAGAGTGAAAGGCTAGCTTAGATGCAGGCAACACCTCAGTTCATCTAAGGGTAAAACCTTTTCTGAACTATACATTGAATTTTATTGGAAGAGACTTATGTCTCAGTTCCATAGATTAAAATTACATAACATTGCGAACATTTTTCAATACAGAAGTGGCTTCTGCTAAAATGAAAAATGGACATGGAGCGTTATGCATTGAATGCTGGCTCAAACCAAGAGCAAATGGGCATACTATGTGCCAGAATTGCTTGCGGGCTTGGAGAGGTAAAGACTCCCCTGTTAACCCCAAAATTAGTTTTTTATTGGTGAGATTATTCTCGGATCCATAGATTAAAAATCTAATATACTTTCTTTTCTTTTTCAGGTGGCGGGAGTTCCGGCGATGGGAGCTCAGTTGCAAACGATAGCAAGTAGTATTCGAGTGACTCGAAGAAGGGAACTTGCTTCTTTTTAAGTTTGAATTCGATTTGAGTTTATTGTTATTACCAATTTTTGCATTCATTAAAGACCTCAGTTTATGTTTATTTTGAATAATTCTTTATCAATAAAGTTATCATTTTGAATTATTCATAAACACCTGACATGTTACTTTAATAGTCTTCAATGAATCTTTTTCAATTCATGTGTAATTGAATATCATTTTTAAGGGGATGATATTAAAGATTATCATTATGTAATAGACAACAGTGACTGTTGTCAAATAGAGAGTGGAAACCACGGTCCCAGGATCAGAACCATGTGATACTCAGACGTAGTGGGAGGTTAAATAAAAAAAAATAATTAACATCACTACGAGTAGTCACTATTGGAGTTTCATTAGAAACTTTGGGAATACTTAGACGTAGTGGGAGGTTCTTGTGAACGGTCCAACACTACGAGTAAACCTAGTTGGTTTTTTTGACCTAGATGTTACAAACACTAGTGTCGAAGATCCCATAAGCTTAAAGAAAGCTATGCTGGATCCTGATAAGGGAGAATGGCAGGAAGCCATGAACCAAGAAATAGAATCAATGGATTCTAATGAATTCTGGGAACTTGTAGACTTACCTGATGGTTTCAAAAACATTGGGAATAAATGGGTATACAAGAGAAAAAGAGGAGTGGACTGGAAGGTTGAAACCTTCAAGGCTAGACTAGTGGCAAAGGGTTTTACCCAGAGAGGAGGTATTGATTTCGATGAGACCTTCGCTCCAGTCGCTAAGTAAAAGTCCATTCGGATTCTCATGGCCATAGCCTGTAGTCTCAATTACGAGATATGACAGATGGACGTCAAAACCGCATTCCTGAACGGGTACATTGACGAGAACATCTATATGGACCAACCAGAAGGGTTTGTGCAACAGGGTCAAGAAAGGAAAGTTTGCAGATTACTCAAGTCCATTTATGGATTGAAGCAAGCTTCCAGATCCTGGAATCTAAGGTTTGATGAGACCATCAAGACCTATGGGTTCGTTCAAAATGAAACTGAAGCCTGCATTTACAAACTCAATGATGAGTCCGTGGAGATTTTTCTTGTTCTATACGTCGATGATATTCTTCTCATTGGAAACAGTGTTAAAAGATTATCAGACGTGAAAGCGTGGCTATCTACGCAATTCCAAATGAAGGATATGGGAGAAGCCAGTTATGTTCTTGGGATCCGTATCTTTAGGGATCACAATAATAGGTTTCTAGCCTTGTCACAAGCAGCTTACATTGATAAGGTGCTTGAACGTTTTGCAATGACAAACTCCAAGGGCGGTAATTTACCAACCATGCATGGAGTGTTCCTAAGCAGGAACCAGTGTCCAACTTCTCCGGAAGAGCAAGACGAGATGAGGCGGGTGCCCTATGCTTCAGCAGTGGGAAGTCTGAGGTACGCTATGCAGTGTACAAGACCAGACATCTGTTACGCTGTGGGAATGGTTAGTAGATACCAATCCAACCCTGGTATGGCTCACTGGACTGCAGTGAAGAATATTCTCAAGTATCTTTAGAGAACGAGAAACTATATGTTAGTGTTTTCAGGTTCAGATCTAAATCCACTAGGATACACTGACTCAGATTTTATGTCTGACAAAGACGCGAGAAAATCAACGTCGGGAGCAGTGTACACCCTTGCTGGTGGAGCGATATTCTGGAGAAGCGTAAAGCAATCCTGTATCGCAGATTCCACGATGGAAGCTGAATATGTGGCTGCGTGTGAAACAGCCAAGGAATCAGTTTGGCTAAAGAATTTCTACATGGAACTGGGTGTAGTCCCAGATGTAGATGGATCAAAAACGCTGTACTGTGATAACAGTGGAGCTATGGCAAATTCGAAAGAGCCCAGAGACCATAACAAGGCGAAACATATAGAAAGGAAATACCATCTCGTTAGAGAGATAGTACGTCGTGGGGACGTGCGGGTTGTAAAAATAGCTTCGGAGGACAATCTGGTTGATCCATTTACCAAGACGTTGCCAGAGAAAATATTCAGGAGGCATCTGGATAATATGGGCGTGAAAGACATGAGTCATCTTCTTTAAGTACAAGTGGGAGATTGTTGGACATATGTGTCCTTAAACAAGATATTTATCCATTTGTAAAAGATTATGACAAGTCGTTGAATAAAGATGGTACTTATTATGTTAATCTTATTATAGTTTCTGTAGAGTAAAATAGAATGTTTGATTCCTTAGTTCATAAAGGATGCAATTATGTTATTATGATCACAACAGTCATGTGAGGAAGAATTAATAAGCATAATAAATGAACTTAAAATGTCCGTGACCTGATTAATTGGGTGGGAGCCCATTAATCGGTAAGGTCATTAATGTGACTAAAGTGACAATCCTATTCTGGATTATGTGTGTGTCACACTCACTAGAAGTGCATTATGTATGAAGCGTCTTCATACTGGACTGGACCTGACTTAAACTCGAGAAGTTGTCATGTAAGACCGTCACTGATAACTTGTAGTTGAGTCGCAAAATGATGATCAAATGGATATTAGTTCTAAGTCATGAGTGATCATGAGTCCGAGCTACTGGCTTGATTGTTATTTGATTTAACCGTTAAAGAACACAAGATATTACCGCTGTTCCCAACACTATTATTTTGGGAACATGATAGTCAGTAGTAAGGATAACTTGATCATAGACATGGGCATCACACATCTCTCTTCAGAGTCATGATGATTCCCTTGGTTGTCAGTGGTGAGAAGTGAGAGGTACACGTGCGCAACTTATGAATCGAAACCATAAGTGGGTTGCTCATAATATTACTGGCTGAGTCAAGGATGAAAATGCATTGAGGGGCATTACGGTAAAAACCGCTTGCTCATGTGTGGGTCATCAAGTGAAAGAACAATAATCGGTATTTGATTGAATCTAATGGACACCCTGCTGTTATAAGGAAATAATATATACCGTATCACTAAAGAGTGCAGCCTCGGGTCTATAGTGGAATCACTTCGAGGTTTGACGAACACCTAGCAGTTCGTTGGAGCTTAAGTGATACGGGTCCATGGTCCCAGGATAGCTCTGTAACGGATGATACGTACGTGATTAAAATACATTCTGGATAATTGTTAAGGTCAGATTTTGTCAAATCTCTCCTTAACACTACTGGTGTCGTTTTATGTGCAAACGACGTCAATTGAAGGCAAGACCACTTAAAGATTCCAGGCCCATCAGAAGACAGGGTGAATTAAGGCCGAACAAGCAAAAGGCCCACAAGAAGTCATTATCTGCCAGAGCCCAAGACCTCATCGCGACAAGATAGGTCATCGAGTGGAAGTTCATCGAAGAAGAGTCTCATCGAGAAAGCCAAATCGAATTAAAAGAAGAAGCTATTCGAGATCGCGAGAAAGGAGGAATGCTAGCTCATTTAGTTTAGGATTTCTTGGGATATCCAATGAAAATAAGGGAGTTTAACAACAATCATAGCGAAACAGAAGGAAACCCTATCATAATTCGTGGGAACAATCTAGAAGACGCTAAAACCTATAAATATGCATGTAAACTCAGTGTAAATTGATTCAGTACCAAGACACCGTGAGTTTGAGAGAATTATTCTTGAGTTCTCGAGTTTGCTTATTCATAGTATTCTCGATTTCCCAAGGATTAGAGTGTGTAATCATCGATTTTCTGAGATATTAAATGGAATAAACCGGGTCCTCTAGGAATCATAATAAATCAAGGATATTCGTATTTCATAATTATTTGTGTTATTTTTTATTATATTTGTGACTGCAAGGCGGTAAAAATTGCCCTCTACAGTTTGGCGCCCACCGAGGGGGCTTTGTTTCTTTCTATCGCACAGCCAGGTAATCGAAGAGAAGAAGAAGAATGTCAGCTGAAGAAGTTAGCTCTGGTCAGGAGCAAGCCATGCAGCGAATGCAACAAAAGTTGGCCGAAGCCGTCGCAAAGATGGCAGAGGTCACCAGCAAAGCCGAGGAATCCGCCCGGCGGATAGAGGAGCAGGCCGTGGAGAACAGACGCCTCGCAAGCCTCCCAGAGCGCGCGGAGAGACCACGTCCGGCGAACCAGATAGCAGAGTCAGCCGCACGAGGAGCCGGAGGAAGCGCCAGCAGAGGCGCAGTGACGACGGACGCACCGATGGGCATGTCAACTCCATCGCTCATCAGGAACCTCTTCAACACGGGCGCAACCCAGCCTCCAGCCGCAGCAAATCAACTGGAGAACACGCCAGGGCCCACACCGGGCAACTCGACGATGGACGTAGCGACAAGAGTGGCCGAAGAGGTGGCCAAGGCGATGGCAGTGATGTCATCGAAGATGGAAGCCAAGCTCGGGCAGGTCGCATCGCAAGTGCACCAAGTGACGAGCTCGGCGCCAGAGATCAACAGGATGGTTCGAGAAGCCAGGATCACCCCATTCACGACGAGGATTCGGGGGATAGAGCTAGAGGAGCTGCTGAAGATCAAGCTCACACCGTACAAAGGGGAGACGGATCCCCACACCCATGTGAAGTCATTCCGAATCGCGACAGACCACATCGGGGGCGAAGAGGTCCGGAAGGAAGCCATCCTTTGCAGACTCTTCATCGCGAGCTTGCAAGGTCGTGCTAGTGACTGGTTCGCAAGACTAACGCCTGGCTCCATCGACACCTCCGACGAGCTGGTCGCCCTTTTCTTAAAACACTTCTCCATCTACGTTCAGACAGAGCTGACGGTATCCAACCTCTTCGACGTCAAGCAAGGGAAGAACGAGCCTCTCCTGCAGTACGTGGAAAAGTTCAAGAATGTCATGTTCCGAATCCCGAAGATCGATGACGTCGTCTCGGTCCAAGCTCTTAAGCAGGGCTTGTACTATCAATCTCCGTTCAACGACGAGTTGTGCGTCTCGCTGCCGAACTCAATAGAGGATGCCCTCCACAAAGCAACGATCTACATGGACATGAAAGAGAATAAGGCGATCAAGAAAAGGCTAGAAGAGGATGCCAAAGGCCGAGCAAGGCCAGAGAAGAAGGAAGCCAGAGACGGACGAGAAGGATCGTCGTCCAGAACAAGGAGAGAGGGAGAGCGACGAGACAGAAGAAACCGAGACGGTCCTGATGAGCAAAGAGTCCAAGAAGCCCCGAGGCACGGAGTCTACCAAGTAGACGGAAAGAAGGAGGCTTCCAACAACCGTGGGAGTCATCAGAAAGGGGGACATCCGCAAGGAAACTCCCAGCCAGAAAACTTCCCAAGTAACCAGGGTGGTTTTTCAGAAGGCCGAGGAGGCTACTCAGGCGACCGAGGAGGCTACCACGGAGGCCGAGGAGGTTTCTCAAACAACCGAGGAGGCTACTCCGGTGGTCGAGGAGGTTACGAGAGGAAAGCGTGGCCGAAGGACATGAGCAAGTATTGCTCCTTCCACGAATACCACGGTCATGCGACTGACGAGTGCGCCAGCCTGAAGAAGATGATCCAAAAGAAGATCGAGCAAGGGGAATTCCAGAATATCTCCCAGAAGCCCTCTCAACCCTGGAATAACAACAATCGATCGTGGCCGAATAGGCAGGAGGCCCCCGTCCAACGCACAGGAGGAAGCCAGGAGGCGCCAAAGAGGAGCCTTACGATCGAAGAGACCTCGACGGAGCGCGCAAACGATGGAAGGCCAGCCGCAAGACCAAGGACTGATCCGATCATGGGCGGATCTCGTCTCTGCGAGGACTCCATCAACAACATTAAAGCCTACCAACGCCGAGGAAAGGAGCCCGCTCGGGAAGATGCGCGGATGACCGGTCCGAATACGACGATAGAGTTCGTCGACGAAGAGGTGTGCGCCGACGAGCACGACGACGCTCTAGTCTTGGAGCTTAACATAGGAGGATGCGACGTCGCCCGCGTCCTCGTGGATAATGGGAGCTCAGTCGACGTCATCATGTACGACTGCTTGACGCGGATGAAGATCGAGGGCCTAGTCATCGGAGGCCGCCCATGCAAGGTGTCAGGCTTCAACAGAGACGTAGCCCTCTCACTGGGAACGGTGAATCTCACCGTCTACGCCAGAACCGTCCATCGGATGACTGAGTTCATGGTACTGGACGTACGATCGCACTTCAATGTGATCCTCGGGAGACCTTGGATTCACTCGATGAAGGGTGTCCCGTCCACTACCACCGATGCATCAAATTCCCGGGCAAATAGAAGGGACCATCGACGAAGTCCGAGGAAACAGCGAGGCCTATCGCATCTGTTACATGATGCACTACAGAGCGATGAGCGCGCCTAAGGACATCGAGAAGGCCGAGTGCAGCGGCAGTAAGCCGACCGACCAATAGCAATTAGCAACGGCCGCTCCGCCTCCACCATCGGCGACCAGGAGGAAGCGGAAAAAGAAGAGAGGAAAAGACGGATCCCCGGGCATCCCCAAGATCCTCAGCGCGGAAGACATGGAAGGCCAAGCCACCGAAGAAAGACTAGGAGGCCCGCAGCTCGAAGAAGTGGAGCAAGTCTGCATCGACGACTCCGACCCGGCTCGGACCGTCGGTATAGGCGCTGGACTCGAACCAGAGATCAGGGCTCAGCTGATCAAGTTCTTGAAAAAGAACCGAGGAAGTTTTGCTTGGTCCCACGAGGACATGCCATGGATCGATCCAACATTGGTCACTCACCGGCTCAACAAAGATCCCGGGCACAAACCCGTCATTCAGAAGCGAAGAAAGATGGCCTCCGACCGAAACAAGATCATTAACGACGAGGTGGATAAGCTGCTCGCTATGGGGACCATTCGGGAAGTAAAATATCCCCAGTGGTTGGCCAACACCGTCGTGGTGAAGAAGAAGAACGGCAAGTGGAGAGTGTGCATCGACTTCACGGACCTCAACAAAGCATGTCCGAAGGATAGCTTCCCGATGCCACACATCGATCGCCTCGTCGAAGCCACATACGGGTACGAGCTCCTGAGTTTCATGGATGCCTACTCGGGCTACCATCAGATCCGGATGCATCCAGACGATGAGGAAAAGATAGCCTTCATCAGCGAGAGAGGAACCTACTGCTATAAGGTTATGCCTTTCGGGTTGAAGAATGCCGGGGCGACCTACCAAAGGCTGATGAAAAAGATGTTCCACGAGCAGATCGGGAAAAGCGTAGAAGTGTACATCGACGACATGGTCGTCAAATCCCTAAAAGCGGCGATGCACGTGGAGAACCTAGAAGAATGCTTCGGCGTCCTCAACAAGCATCGGATGAAGCTAAACCCTACCAAATGCACTTTTGGCGTCTCGTCCGGAAAGTTCCTAGGCCAGATGGTCACGCGACGAGGAATCGAGGCCAATCCCGAACAGGTCGAAGCCATTCAGAGCATGTCGTCACCCCGAAATCGACGAGAGGTCCAGAAGCTGTCAGGGAGGATCAACGCATTGAGGCGATTCATCTCGCGACAAGCGGATCGGACTCTACTATTCTATGAGTTGCTAAGGAAGAACAAGAAATTTGAGTGGACCGACAAGTGCAAAGAAGCCTTTCAAGCACTGAAAGTCTATCTCTCATCGCCACCCGTTATGACGAAGCCAGAGCCCGGAGAGCCGCTCTATCTATACATCGCCGTGTCCGATCAAGCGATAAGCCAGGTGCTCGTTCGGGAGGAGAAAGGAGAACAGAAGCCAGTCTCCTACATCAGCAGGAAGCTCCTCGACGCCGAAACGAGATATCCCACCATCGGGAAGCTGGCGCTAGCTGTCTATGACGCATCGGAGAGGTTGCGCTTCCACTTCCAGGCCCACACTATCATCGTTATGACGGACAGGCCGATTCGCTCCATCATTCAGAGTCCGAATCAATCCGGCAGAATCACAAAGTGGAACATAATGCTGGGGGCATACGACATCGAGTACCAGCTGCGGACGAGCTTGAAGTCACAAGTGCTAGCCGATTTCCTCATCGAGTTGCCCAAGGAGCCCGTGGAGCTGAGCGATGAGGCTGGTACCTGGAGACTCTGCGTCGATGGATCATCGACCTCGATAGGATCGGGAATCGGAGTCCGGCTCATCTCTCCGATGGGGGAAATAATCGAGAAGGCTTGCCGCCTCGCCTACCGCTCCACCAACAATGAGGCACAATACGAGGCGCTCATCGTCGGGATGCAGTCAGCCCTAGCCATTGGGGTCAAGAACCTGAACGCCTTTTCGGATTCTCAGCTAGTCGTGAAGCAGGTCAGCGGAGAGTACGAGACGAATGACGAGAGAATGGAAGCATACGCTGGAGTTGCAAGACCCTCGAGAAGAAATTCGATTTCTTCACCTTAACACATGTGTCTAGGGGAGACAACAACCACGCAGACGCTCTGCCAAACCTGGGGTCGACCACGCAAGTGGGCGAGCTACGATCGATTACGGTGGAAACGTTGCAAAAACCTAGCATCAAGAGGGGCGAAGGCCCCGATAATAAGAAACTGAAGACAGGCGAGGAAGGATTAACCGACAGGAATGACAACGCTCATAGCAATGACGACATCTTGGAGGAAGGCGAGGAGGAGATCCAGTATATAGAAGAGGAAGAGGACGGGGACGGAGAGCAAGGAGTAGTGAAAAAGACTAGAGAAGAAGATTGGAGAACCCTCATCCGAACATATCTGCTCGAAGGAAAGCTACCCGAGGATCGACAAGAGGCACGGAAGATAAAGACAAAGAGCTCACGATACACCATCGTGGGTAAAAGGCTCTACTTTAAGAGCCTCGTAGGCCCCTATCTACAATGTCTAAGCAAAGAGGAAGCGGAATACGTCATGCAGGAGATCCACAGCGGGGAATGCGGAAACCACTCTGGCGGTCGGAACCTACTAAGGAAAGCCAAGCTGCAAGGATTTTTCTGGTAGACAATGCGTGCGGACTGCGTCAACCACGCCAAAGGATGCGAGAAGTGCCAACGACATGCCCCAATGATCAACTGCCCAGCCAAAGAGCTATCAGTGGTGTCTGTACCTTATCCTTTCATGAAGTGGTCTATGGACATCGTCGGTCCCATGCCAATCGGAGCGAGGCAAAAGAGATTCATGCTGGTAGTCACGGATTCGGGGTGGAAGCGGTAATCCCGGCGGAGGTAGGAGTCCCCAGCATCCGGCGATTTTAGGCACCGAGCAACGAAGAGGCCAACAATCAGGACTTGCTTCATCAGCTCGACCACATCGACGAAAGACGGGAGCAAGCCAGAATTCACATAGCCAATTATCAAAATACCATCGCACGGTTCTACAACAAAAAGGTGCGACCGAGAAGGTTCTGAGCCAGAGAGATGGTCCTCAGAAAGGTCTTCTAGAACATAGCCGAGCTAAACGCAGGAAAGCTGGGAGAAAGCTGGGAAGGCCCGTATATGGTTACCCACATCGTCAAGCCGAGAGTATACGAGCTCAAGAACAC
The DNA here is from genome assembly GCA_954871525.1 of Parietaria judaica. Classification (NCBI taxonomy): domain Eukaryota; kingdom Viridiplantae; phylum Streptophyta; class Magnoliopsida; order Rosales; family Urticaceae; genus Parietaria; species Parietaria judaica. The sequence continues at coordinate 14,078,080 of OX940872.1, forward strand.
CGATGGAGTCAAAGTCATAAGAAGATGGAATGTCAAGCACTTGAAGAAGTTCTACCAATAAATGACGTCATCGGTGTTTTCTCCTCTATCACCTGCTCGATATCCTTTCTTAATTTCTATTCTTAAGTTTACTCCTCAATTTAAGTTTATTAAAAGGGGATTCCCGGCCCTACTTGTTCGGGATTAGCATGATTGGCTCCGGCCTTATTTAATACAACATGGACTACTCTTCCCTCGCGAACCGCACCCATTGGGGGACTCGAAGGGTTTAACGAGGCTCGTCTTTTAATACAAAATATTCTTTCGCTTCTCCATTTGATACATATCACAAAATATATATACATATAAGATAAATCAGTGCCAAGCACTTCTTCGCGACAGAGCCCGGTGCATACCGACAAGCTCATCACCGACAAATCGGTGCCAAGCACTTCTTCGCGACAGAGCCCGGTGCATACCGACAAGCTCATCGCCGACAAATCAGTGCCAAGCACTTCTTCGCGACAGAGCCCGGTGCATACCGACAAGCTCATCGCCGAATATCACAAACTACTACGGCAAATGGGCCAACGTACAAAAGAACTACTACGGGAAATGGGCCAACATACAAAAGAAACTACTACGGCAAATGGGCCAACAAAAAAAAAGAAACTACTACGGCAAATGGGCCAACATAAAAAAAAAAACACTACGACAAATGGGTCAATACACAGAAGAAATCAAGGGGCGACAAACGCCGAGAATAAATCAGTGCCAAGCACTTCATCGCGATAGAGCCCAGTGCGTACCGACAAGCTCATCGCCGGTAAATCAGTGCCAAGCACTTCTCCGCGACAGAGCCCGGTGCATACCGACAAGCTCATCGCCGGTAAATCAGTGCCAAGCACTTCTTCGCGACAGAGCCCGGTGCATACGGACAAGCTCATCGCCGGTAAATCAGTGCCAAGCACTTCATTGCGACAGAGCCCGGTGCATACCGACAAGCTCATCGCCGGTAAATCAGTGCCAAGCACTTCTTCGCGACAGAGCCCGGTGCATACCGACAAGCACATCGCCAAAAAAATCAAAAAAAAATAAAAAATAAAAAAAGGGGGAGTACACATACTCCCATACTTCATCACCAGCATATCCTACATAAGAAAATCACAAGCTTTACTGATAAACTTCTTTACAGATTCGACACATGGCAACCGCAAAGTAATTTACAAAGGCAAAGGAAGATCAATCCTCCTGAACAACTTTGTCGGCAATCTGCTCTATGACGAACTCCCCATTCTCGGATAAGACGTCCCGAAAAAGATCCTCCACAGCGGCATAATTCCTAGGATCCCGAATCATAAACTCGAGGACGTAGGCCAAAGAGGGGCCCGCGGGAGGAACCTCATCGTCCGGAGCTCCGGAGAGTGTGGCAGCAGCACGCTTTATCATATCTTGAACAAACTCTTCGAGGATGGCCGGGTGTTCGCTATCAACCACGAGGAAAGAGGCTAGCACGTCCTCGTGGTAAAACATCGGACAATAAGTGTAGAAGAATTCATCAACCTGAGGAAAAAAGGTTGAGAATGGCTAGAAAATAATAGAAGGAACGCAAGAGAAGCGACAAGCATAGTAACGACAAGGTAAAAGAAAGAAAGGAGGTTTCTTCATGAATCAAAATCCATCGAAGAAGTTACAAAAGAAAACAATATAAAATAAATATACATAGAGAAGCTACAAGAAGGCCTAAGGAATTTCCTCTCCCCCTACCGCTTCACCGGTAGAAAAGACGACCCCGTCGTTGGTCCCATACTCGTCAAGGCCATCGGAGGCCGAAGAAGCATCCCCTCCTGCGAAGCGAGACGCCCAATCGGCATCGACAGGTGGAGGGGCACAAGGAGTGAGCAGAGGAGAATTGGGATCGGGGATGGATTGATTATCCAACTCCCGAGCCTTGGCTTCGTTCTTCGTCTCCACCTCTTTGTACTTCGGGAGACGAGGCATGAGACTCTCTATGGTCTTCGAGGGAGGAACTTTCTCAAGAAGGCGAGCATTGGCCCCATACGCGGCAGAACGGCGATGAAAGTTGATGGATTGCTCCAACGCCGTGTACCTCTCTGAGGCGCGCTGTGCCTTGTTTTGGGCCCTCTCGAAGAGGCGTAGGCGCGCTTCGCGCTCAGAGGACGCCTCTGCCTGCGATACCTCAAGGTTTTTCCCGAGGCGCTTCATGCACGAGGCCACTCGAGAGGCGAGCCGGCTCTCCTGTTCGGCCGGAACGCCCACCGCTTCGCTGATTTTGGCCAACCTCCACTTCTTCGCTTCGAGATGCTTCTTGTAGCTTTGCACTATCAGGGAGTGGCGCTTATGCTCCCCGGCAAGCTCAGCCTTGAGCACCTTGACCTCTTTCTCGGCTTTAGCCTTGTACTCGGCAAGCTCTTTCTCTCGCGCCTGGCGAAGCGAGACCTCTTTCTCCAATTTAGCCCTCGCAACCTCCAGTGCGCCGGAAGACCGTTCGGCCGCCTCCCGATACTTTCGCTCCCCGAGGACAGAGATCTCGAGGTGCGACTCGGTATCGGCTAACTTTGAATGGAGGTCGCGGATTTCTTGATCGCACTCACCCGCATTCCTATTTTGGTCAAGAAGGACGGCGTTGAAACGCGTAAGGGCTTGGAAGAGCATGGTGGTGGCCTGGGCGTAGCCACCAATATCGCTCAGGCACACGCCGGTGCCGACTTAAGAAGACTCGAGCCAAAACAGATCCCGAAGAACCTGGAGAGAATATCTCCTCCACTCTTCAGGCGAGGAGGTCGGGGTAGGAACCACTGGAAAACGATCCGCAAGGGGGATGGAAAAGCCTCCTGCCCCAAAGTTGGGAGGAAGACTCGGCAATGGACAAAAAGGAACCTCGGTAGACCCGCCGGAAACGTCAGTAGGAGGCGAGATGGTAGCCCTGGAAGGGCCGGTGTCATCGGTCGGCTCCGAAGAGCCTCCCACCCGAGGCGCTTCGGGAGAGACGGAGACATCAAGAAGAGGAGCGTCCGGAAGAGAGTTACTCTCCTCTTCCGAAACACTTGGCTGTCCGACGGGCTCCAAGGCGATAAGCGCGTCGGCAGTATCAAGCACCTCTTCGGGCACCGAAATCTCCTCATCAGCCGGAGGAACGGCGACCGAAGAGCTCTCCACGATAGGGTCGAGGGGCTTTTTGGAAAGAACCTCCGAGCGAGGAGGCGCGTCGGCGCAAGCCAGAGCCTAAAATTACAAAAGAATATATATATATATATATATATATATATATCAGATACCAAAAACCTGCAAGCATCACAAAAAAGACAGTAGAGGAAGATCAGATGGTACATCGGAAGCCGAGAGGTCTAGTGACGACACCAAGTCAATGAAGTCGTCGTCAAAACGAAACAGCTCCCGAGAAGAGGGAGAAGGATGTGGAATTCCCCCAGTCTTATCGACGGTTTTTCTAGCCTCGACCGGGGGAGTTGAAGCAAGAACGGTCGACGCAGCCGCCCCGGAGAGAACGGCCCCGTCATGAGAAGCAACGGTAACAGTCTCCGAAGCCGGGGGAATTGCTTCGGTCTCCTTGAGCGGGTTGGAGACCTTGGCCTTCTTCGGAAGAGGAGCGTCGCGTATCTCTTCGGGTTGTTTCCTCTTCGGGACGACCTTGTCGCGAGAAGATGCCCGCAAAGAGGAGTGAGCATCTGATTCACGGCGGTCTCCCGAAGGACGAGGCACATCTCGAGGGTGAGTCGCCCCCGAGGAAGGTGGAACCTCTAAAGAATGAGAAGCACTGGCGTCGTGCTTATGCTTTGTTCGCCTTTCCGAACTGCTCTTTGGAGGCAGAAGCTTATCGCAGGAAGTGAACCTGTCAGCCCCGGTCCGAGGACCGACGCCTAAGAAGCCTGCCTTCGATAGATCCCTTTGAGGACCGGAAGATCCACCTCCTTGTCATGGATCTTGGCCTTGACTTTGTCGCGAATCCTTGGACCCACGAGCTGACGTTTGAGATTTCTTCTTCGGCTTGGGAGATTGTCGAACGGCAGGGGACAAAGAGTCATCTTTTACCTCCTCGAGGCGGAACCCCACTGGCCACAGACTCTTAGGTGGCTGACCCACGATGTGGCAGAGTTGGTAAAGTCCCGATTCCTTGACGCGGGTACCGACGAAGTCCGTCGTCCAGTTCCGACGAGAGTTGTCCAGCAAAGCCCGAACAACCCCAGCGAAACGCTCGTCGTCTTCTCTATTTGCGACGGGCCTGAACTTAGGCACATCTTTCTCGATGACCCATTCGGTAGGTAGCGCGTCCCAGTGCGGCCCGAGGGTGAAGCAGTCGAGATGCGCGAAGAAGTACCTATTCTCCCATCAGGATTCGTTGTTGGGCGTATTCGTGATGATGTGGGGACTCATGACATGGGAGAGGTAGAACCGGCCCAGGTTCTTCGAGTTCTTCGACCATTTAAAGAGCCGCATCAAGTCCTCCAAAGTGATGACCACTATCTGTTCGAGAGCAATCGCCATGGTGCATATAAGGAGGCGAAGAGCGTTAGGGCTAACCTGACTGATTGGCATCTTGTACGCGTGAAGGAAGCAGACGATGAGATGAGGCAGTGGAAGATGCAACTCCACCGATCGGAAGAAGTGCTCGTAGAGAGCGATATATCCTTCCGGAGGTTCATCGGCGAGCTTTCCAGACTGAGGAAGACGGAGATAGCAGGGAGTAGAATCCACATAGTGCGTTTTCAAGTCCTCCAAATGTCTCTCAGTCATTATGGACTTCGGCGACCGAGTCTTGAAGATTTTTCCAGGCTTCGACATTCTCGCCGGAGGAGAGGATGAACGGAAGGAGAGTTTGAAGACTTTCTTGAAGAGAAGAGGATCAAGAAAGAGAATCGCAAAAGAAATTTGAGAGAAAGTCTGAAACAAAGTGTTTGAGTCGAAGGCGATGTTTGAATTTATAGAGGAAAGCTTGCGAAGCTGAAGAGGCACATGTGGATTTGACGGCCCAGGATCGAAGCAAGGGAAATCATTCAACGGTGAAGATCAAAAGAGTCGTTTCGAAACCCGAAAGCACTCGAGTGCGAGAAAACCCCGCATTTAATGCGGAATGATTGACATCGACTTCCAAGATCTGACAGCCTGGAGAAGCACGTCCAATCAGAATTGCGTGGGAACTCGCATTCAGAGATTCGCATGCAAGAAGTGGAAGAGTCTCCGAAGGACACGACCTCCTCGAAGACCTACCCCTTCGGGAACGTGACCTCATCGAAGATTCAACCTCATTGAAGATTCAACCTCATCGAAGATCCAACCTCATCGAAGATTCAACCTCATCGCGGATTATCTTCATCGGAGCAAACCTTGTCGGGGAACAGTTTTTGAATTATTTTATCAATTGTTTCACACTCGATAAAATAGGGGACTAACTGTTAAGGTCAGATTTTGTCAAATCTCTCTTTAACACTATTGGTGTCGTTTTATGTGCAAACGACGTCAATTAAAGGCAAGACCACTTAAAGATTCCAGGCCCATCAGAAGACAGGGTGAATTAAGGCCCAACAAGCTAAAGGCCAACAAGAAGTCATCATCTGCCAGAGCCCAAGACCTCATCGCGACAAAATAGATCATCGAGTGGAAGTTCATCGAAGAAGATTCTCATCGAGAAAGCCAAATCGAATTAAAAGAAGAAGCTATTCGAGATCGCGAGAAAGGAGGAAAGCCAGCTCATTCAGTTGAGGATTTCGTGGGATAACCAACGCAAATAAGGGAGTTTAACAACGATCATAGCAAAATAGAAGGAAACCCTAGCATAATTCGTGGGAACAATCTAGAAGACCCTCAAACCTATAGATATGCATGTAAACTCAGTGTAAATTGATTCAGTACCAAGACACCACGAGTTTGAGAGAATTATTCTTGAGTTCTCGAGTTTGCTTATTCATAGTATTCTCGATTTTCCAAGGATTAGAGTGTGTAATCTTCGATTTTCCGAGCTATTAAACGGAAGAAACCGGGTCCTCTCAGAATCATAATAAATCAAGGATATTCGTATTTCATAATTATTTGTGTTATTTTCGATTATCTTTGTGACTGCAAGGCGGTAAAAATTGCCCTCTACAATAATGTTTAATCATTTGGCTCGACTTATAAAACTGACAAGTCTGTGTCAGACGTCAGATAGTTTTATCGACATCGTGGCAAAAGTATCATATTTTGGTACACAGAATTAACTGATAAAAAGAAAGTTAGAATTTATATTTTCTAACTGCACGATTTTGTTCTAAATGATATTCTAACCAACTTTGCTTTTTGAACCAAGTCTTTCTGACTTACGGTTTGTGATTTATGGATTTTCTAAGTTTATGACTCGGTTCGATAAGCTATGAAATTAAATCACATGTCACGAATTTAAATGATGGTGTTGCACCATGACATTTAATGTGTGATATTGAGATCAGGTTTTATTAATATAATTTAATTATTTGGATTTAATTATTAATATCTTTTTAATAATTAATTAATAATTAAAAGAATTATATTAATAAATAAATAATATATTTATATATATTGTTATATGTGTAAATTCGAATTAGGGTTTGGAGATAACAAACCCTAGCTAAATTCGAATCTATGAAATTGAAGATTTTATTTTTGCAGCATAAGTACCTGAAGTTTGGTATTTTGGCAACCTAAAATCAATTTAATCCATTGGATCGGTTATGATTTAGTATCAACCGTTGGATTGAGATAATTGATTTGAACCCTAATGTAATTCGAAATTGAAACTTGGTGACCAAGTTTCGGTATTTCGAATTTGCTTGATTAATTATGTCCGTTGGATCGGTTTTGAGATTTTATCTTTAAACCGTCGGATTAGAAATTAATTAACATTATATATATGATATTAAATTCAAATAAATTTGTGATAAAAGTTTGAATTAGGGTTTTGTAAAACCCTAGGGTATTTGACTTTATCCCTAATTGATTTGATCCATTGGATTGGTTGAAGATTGATTTTTAACCATTGGATCTAGATAATCATTATCAAATTCGAATTTAAATATATATATATATATATAATATAATTCGAAAATATATAATATGATGATAAGATTAAATAGTTTAATCTTATTTTGTATTATTATTTAATTAAATTCTTGATTAATTATATCTATCGGATTTAGATGAGATTGAATCTGGATCATTGGATTGAAATAATTATTTATATTTAATTAATGGAATTCGAAAATTGGGAGGGAAAATCTCCAAATCGGTTACAGCTTGAGCCTATAAATAGGAGGCTCATTCTACACATTTCACATACCTCTCCCTAGAGCTCTCCCTCTCTCTTTAGGGTCTGCGAGTTTTCTGCTTCTGATCTCTCTTCTGGTTCGGCTTAGGAGATATTTTTCTCCGGTAGCTTTAAAAGAACCGTCAGTTAAATTTTGCGACGGAGTCCTGCCAGCGAAGCCCACGCTTCGGTAGCGAGGAATCCAGGAGAATATCCCGGAAGATCACGGGAGTTTCCCTCAGCATCGGCGGAGCCCTGCCCAAGTCAGAACGTGCAGCCGGAATCATCAGTTGAGGTACGGCCTTATGCATTGGGTATATAAATGCAACCATTTACTGCTTTCTATTTATTTCCCTTTCAACTAGATTATTAATAATGAATATGAAAATATTAGATTCGAAATATTTATCAGATCTTGGTTAAATAATTGTTACCCGATATCCGTGTCGTTGGTCCGATAACAAGATTTCTGCTTTAAAATGAATTTTTAAATGTTACCGGGACGGCGCGGAGGCTATTATCATGGTAAGGAAGTCGGCTTGATACCGCCGATTTCCAACACGAACACCTTGTGGAAGTTGCACCATGCTTTTGGGTCATGCTTTGGGAAGATTTCGTTTCTGTATGGTGGGAGATCTTTGGAGCTGACCAACACCTCTCCTTGGGTTTCTTCTGCTTCGGTCTGTTCTTCGAAATCCGCGGTTTTTGAATTTACGTTGAAAACGTACGGATTTCGCGGGTTTGGTCCGTTATTTGCCCTCAGATTCTGGGTTTGGAACCGGTGCTTTTGGATCGGGGAGGGGCTCATCTGTCCCCTAAAAGGGGTTGCTGTGACTCCCGGCTATGGGCTGCGTTGGTTTTTCGGGTGGTCCTGGATTTCGCTGATGGACGGGTTGAGGTCCATGTCTTCTTCGTAGGGCTTCGAGCTCCTCGTCGTGTCTGATCCACTTGGATGATCTGTGGATCACGTCTTTGATGGAGTCGTAACGGTTTACGACGATGTCGGTTTTGAACTACGAGTTGTACCACAATCCGGCCGTAAGAGCGGCTATGGCGGTTTCGTCACTGATCCCGTTTATTTTGACCATGGTCTTCTTGAACCGGGTCATGAAAGCTCTAAGGGGCTCTCCTGTCTCTTGCTGTAAGGCATATAGGTTTGCCGCCGTGATCTCAGTCTCCATAAACATGGAGATGTGCTTGAGAAAAAGGGTCGTCAGCTGTCCGAAGTAATCTATGGATCGTGGTTCCAGTTTTGAGAACCACTCCATCGCTGGGCCGACCAGGTTCTCTGAGAAATACTGGCAGTGCCTAGCATCTAATTCATGCGCTTCCAGATGGGCCCGCCCCATCGCGATCCTGAAGGATTTCAGGTGTACTTTGGGATCGGTCGTCCTGTCGTACTTTGGCATGTATACGCGCCCGCCTTCCCTGAGTATAACGTTAGTTATGACGGGCTTAAAGGGTGTCCTTTCTGTCTCCTCCACTAAACGTTCTATCTCGGGGCAGCGGTAATGGCACTGTGTACGCGAGAGCGCACGCGAATGAGTTTCTCATTCATTTCGGCCATTGAGCGTTTAAGCTCCTCCAATTCCGTGCGTTGGGGAGCTGGTTCGGGACGCACAGCCTGGAGGGGTTCCTGTCCGTACACCGGGCTGGGATACCTCGGGCACATGACCTGCTGGCCGTTAAGGGCCTGGCTAATGTCGCAATTTTGCTCGTACCCCGATGGGCGGTTCTGGGGTCCAGAGCATTGGCGACTACTCGAAGAAAAATTTCCCGCACTAGACGGGTAGAGACCCGGCAAGGGGGTGAAGAGGGGCGTTCCTGGTTCAGGAGGCGGTGGAGGTGTCGAGGGTCTAGGGCCGCTGAGTGGTCGGGGCTGGTTCTGCCTCGACGCTTGCGGATTGTCCAGGTCGGCGAAGTCGAAATGGACAGTGTTGAGGCCTACCCGGCTTTGATGCCCATAGCTCTGTCCCAGGTCTGCCCGGTTACTAGTCTGGCGATGCTCATTTTGGGCTCGATTTGCTTGAAGAGATTCGAGTCGCTGGCGTAACCCTCGATTCTCAGCGGTACTAGCCTCTAGTTGAGATTGCAGGTTATTCGGCTCCGTGTTTCGGTCTGGGTTATTCACCTCAGACTCGTTCACGATTGCGATTTCGTCATTGCTCATGTTTGTAGAGTGTTTTGAGCTTGTAGAAGTTGGAGAGCCACATATGGCGCCAAAATGTTGACGTGGTTTCCCACCTTAAACAGTCAAGTGTGACTTGTGAGTGTATGATATTTTTTGGAATAAGATGATTTGGTGGAATTCGATCTCTCACGTTGCAAGCTCTCGATTCACTCTCGATATATATATATATATATATATATATATATATATATATATATATATATATATATATATAAATGAGACGAGGGATTTTTTTATAGAAGTAGGTCCCAAGGCGATAGTTGACTACTTCCTTTGTTAGTTTATTGCGACAATTGACATAGACAGATAGCTACAGACATCAAAATCACGCCTAAAAAGGGAAAAGAGTAATAAGGAAGAAAATAATACAACAAAATCTCAAAGTGAGCAAAAATGCCGGGTAGAAGCTTTCGGTGTATTCTCTCAGAGTTATGCGTGTGCGTATCTATGTTGATCCGAGCTTGAGCCTGGTATTTATAGACTTCAATTCTTCCCGTTGGTCTTCCAGGAATCATGGGGTCTTCTCTCCGTGCTGACCGGGTTGAATGGATGATCTTGCTACACGTGTCCCACGACTTCGTTCTCTTCGTCGTGTTTGAATTATGCCCGTTGGAGACTTGACTCTGTGCTCCTGGTCTTCCGCTTGGGTTTGAAGTGGGATGCCGGGTAGAGAATATGACAACTCTACCCTCGTCTTTCTGGATTGATGTCGAACAGATATTGGGCCTTTGGGCTCTTTGGGCCGAGTGGCTTTGTATCCGTTGGGCTTGGTCTGATTGAGAATTTAACTGGGCTTCTCAATTAGGCTTTTGCGAATATCGATTTATTTCTTTAAAGTCTTTTGTCTTTGTTTGTAAATTTAATTAATTCACAACTTTAGCACTTTATGTCATATTAAATAATGACGAATTTGTACATCAACAGGGTCCAAAATAGAAAAGAAAATAAAAATAGCAGCCTGTATTTTAAATCCTTAAGGTTGGTCAACTTAAGAAATTGTTACCGTGATATCAACTATTTATATATAACTATGGGACGGCACCGCGCTATGTGCGGTGGCGTTAAAACATGCATGTTAGGGATTTTGGATGAAAAAATTATCAAAATTATTTTTAGATTGTATTTTAATGAAAAGACCAACGTCTACATGGAATACAAACAAAGTTTTTTTTTTTTTTTTTTTATCGTACTTCGGCTTTTTATTAAATATAGACATTTTAAAGACTTCCATTAGTGATAAACTGGTGAGCTTGAATGTTTTTTTTTATAAAAAAAGTTATCATTTAAATTGTAATTTGAATAAACTCTTATTTATTTCCCTTTAATTCACCCTCCATTTCTCTAGATATTTACATATAATTGTGCTTTGCAAATTGCATGCACGGTCGTATTAAGGTCCTTGCATATTAATATATTTTGGCGGTTTTGGGTTCTTCAAGAAAAAATAATATATTTTCACCAATTAGTAGAAACCCTTTATTAGTGCGGTTATATTTTATATTCTTTGTCGCTTGGTTTTATCAACTTAGAAAATGTAGGAAATCAAACTAGAGATTATGGTTTTAACAGTAATCAAGAGTGAAATATCAATTAGTAAATGATAATTAATAAGATTTATTAATTATCACACAATATTGACTTTTTGATGCGGATATTCTTGAAAAGAAATAACCGAGATCGTGGCAATTAATCACATGATTTTCCTGCTTTATTATTCATTATTTTGCTTGCCGTTTTAGTTTATTTGATTGCTTGAATAATGGATTTTATTGCCTCTTTGTCTTAGTTTCCATTTTTGATCAATTATTTGTAATCCTATTAATACAGGGGATGTTGTTTCACGTTGGATGAGATTGATTGAATAGAAAAAATGAACATTATTTGTTCTTGAGAAAATTCATTGTTCTTCATAGATTTGGATCTACATCAGTTTGTATCAGAGCCAACCGTTTCTGCGCAGATGGCGCCGAAGAAACGAGTCGTTCATGACGCTTCCGTAGACGACTTTGCGAGACGTGAAGATCTCGAGGGATTATACGCTCAGTGCGAGATGTTGTCCCTCAAGATGAACGCAATGATGCGTAATCAAGCGGCACAGCAACATCCCCGAGACAAATCCGACACGGAGGACGATCGCGAAAATCCATTCGGGCGACAATACGGAGGCTACGGTCATGAGACGCCTCAACGTGAGGCGGTCCCGGAGTTCGCATGGTGGGAAGCGGCGTTTGAAGTGGATATCCCAAAGTACGGCGAGTTTGTCGACAGTGAGGCGGAGTACGCCGAGATCGCCTACGATGAACCCGTGTACGATAAGTATGACGCTGCGGAACACGGCGAGACCGTGTACGACGAGTCGGAGTGTGGCGAGGAGGAGTACAACGACCCCATGTATGAGGAGGAGCATGGTGTGGCTGTGTATGATGAATCAGAATACGGCAAAGAGGAATACGGTGACGCCATGAATGACGAGATGGAGCACGGCGTGGCCGTGCACAAAGAATCGGAGTGTGGCAAGGTGGCATATGGAGAGACGGAATACAGCGAGCCCGACGAACCTATTTACGACACGACAAAGTATAATGAAGTTGTGAATGACGTGATTGTTTTGGTGCCAAACAAGCCCACGAAAATGGTTACGCCAAGCGGGCCGAGAAAGTTCCAACCACATACGATTCTCATGGCTTGGTTCGGGAATGAAGTGAAAATATCAACAACTATTTTTGTCTTGGTCCCTGAGGAACTACACAATAAGATGTCTGAACATCTTTTCGACGACGCATCTGACAAGTCACAATGCGAGTTTGTGCAAAAGCGACACGCCAAGCCGCCCAATAAGACGACTTTCCTAGTGCCACCACTGCTTAAGAAATTAGAGGACGAATTTTCTTGACCTTGGGAGAATGATGCGAATATTCTTGGAAAGAAATAACCGAGATCGTGGCAATTAACCACATGATTTTCCTGCTTTATTACTCATTATTTTGCTTGCCGTTTTAGTTTATTTGATTGCTTGAATAATGGCTTTTATTGCCTCTTTGTCTTAGTTTCCATTTTTGATAAATTATTTGTTACCCTATTAATACAAGGGATGTTGTTTCACGTTGGATGAGATTAATTGAATAGAAAAAATGAACATTATTTGTTCTTGAGAAAATTCATTGTTATTCATAGTTTTGGATCTACATCACTTTTAATACTCTCCTCAAGGATAGCTACCGGATGTTTGCTTATTAGCGTTGTCTTACAATTTGTTGATTCTGGTATCCCACATTCAGTATACTTGACTCTTTTTTTTTTAACATTAATAGAAAAAATTTCTAAGCATCATGAATTATGGTCGATGGTTAAAAATACCTTTTAATCGACATTTTGTTGGCACTAAGTTCATAAAAGAAAAAAAATATGATTTTCACGAAGCAAAAAAAAAAGGTAATAAGAACCTATTCAACTCATCGCATATTGAGTTTTTTTATGCTCTCAATCATTCTCTTACTTGTTATTTGAGAAAGGAACATTTGAGACTTTTTTTCTTATTTTCATCTGAAACGTATAAGAGATAAATAGCAAATTAGAAATGTAGAATTTTCGTTTTCATATATTCTAACCTATATTGATCTCTGTGTATTTATATGTATAAGTAATTCTTCGAAATCTTTAACACCTTGAGGACAAATCTTTAATCCTGAATTTGACAAACTCATTATCTGTGGTTTTTTTTTTTTTTTTACAAACATCCTTTTCAAACATATCTTACAATCTAAGAGCGATAGAAACTCAATAAATTGTTAAACATATTAAACAAACATAGTGCCAACTCGTTTTAAGTATTGTATATTTTTGGGAAAATTACGGCAAAAATACCAAACTTTTGGTCAAACTGCCTTCTGGGTACCCAACCTTTAAAACTGGCGGCAAAAATACCCAACCTGTGTTGACCGTGACTTTGGCATGAAAACGTTAATGTTTCCGTTAACATCCCTCATGTGGCCATTAACGGCAAAAATACCCAACCTTTTTTTTTTTAAATTAATTAATTAATTTTTTAAATTTATTTATTTATTCTTTACTTGATTAGTGATAATTACTTGAATTCCAAATACATGGAACAACACAAAAGTTAGTCAAAACATCTATTGATTTATTAATGTGCTTGTATAAGCTACATTTAGTGATAAAAATCTTATTATTATGATAAATTTTAAAAATAATGTTATGGCTATTTTAAGTAATTGAATATGATTTTGAAAATAGGTATCTGGATTTCTGGGTATTTGGATTTTCGAATCCGGATACGGGTAGTGATTTTTGGATACACAAAAACTGAATTCGGATACGAGTATTTAAAAAAAATGGATAACCGCTCCGGTTACAGCCCTAATTACCATTTTCATTGGTAATTGACAATTTTTGATCAATTAATACTGTCAATTATTGTCACTCTATTGAGAAAAAAAAAATGGCTTAGGAATATATGCAAGTAAAAAAAAACATTATCAAAATTCATAAAGTTTGCAAGAAATGGTCTCGGAACGCTCTCGGAACCCTAAAAGTGGACCGGGAGCACCTCGGGCGGCCCCACAGGCCCCACACGAGCCACCATGCATCTCTTGCCCTCCTCACGCGCCCATAGAAGGGCTTACATCAACCTGATGACGTAAGCATAGGCGCGCGCGTGAAGTATCTTGTCTGTCATAAACGCCGCCTCTGAGGGCGCGTCCGGCCTCTGATGAGGACGCGGTTTGCGGTGTTGGATCGGCCTTCGATAAGGGTTTTTATGGAGAATGACCATAAGTGGGTTTTCAGTCTGTTTCATAGGTTCCTTCGACACTATTCATATTTCTTAGCAAGGGTATTTAAGGGTATGCATTTTAATGGGATCCCAAGGGAGGTCTTTTAGCCAATACGTAGGCTTTAGGATCACGCCTAATCCTCCAAAATGAAGCCATAGCATGAGCACACGAAAAATCGTCTATTTGCCAAACATTACATGTGCACGTCTGGCAGCTCCGGTTAACAACATACTGTGAGCCTTTATTAGTGAATTCATATTCTCTTTCATTTATAGAATTAACCTGCATATTAAAAAAATTACAAATATATTTTCACATGTAAAATGATTATACAGTCATTTGGCTAGATACAACTACAATTACGTAAGTGGAGATACGTAAAAGTAACTGTAGTTATTAGCGTAACCGGAGTTACGTAAGCGTAACTGAAGTTACGTAAAAGTAATTGTAGGTATATATTATTAATGAAAAAAAAAGTAAAGAAAATACTTACGATTAATGTTCGTGCCAATTCTTCTTGGACATCGATCTTCAGTTCTGCTTGTGGGGTCAACCTTATACGCATCGACGCTCCCTCTAGTCTATGTTTATTATACAAATTTTGACAGAGCTTTCTGTAAGACTCGACCAACGAAATAATAGGTCAATCTCTTGCTTCTATCAAAACTGAATTAAGAAATTCCGAGATATTTGTTTTCATTCTGTCGTAGTGTCTTTGAGTGCTATATAATTTTTCCCACTTGGTTGGATCGACGTCTTGCAAATACGGTTCGATCCGTGCATCGATGGTCGACATCTCCTTCATATAATGATAAAATTATCTTCTCCTACATGTGAATGCGCACTTGGAGAAGAAAAAATCAATAGAAGAGTTCTTAAAATGGCTGAGAAGCTTTCTGGATAAGTGCTGTTTACATACACCTTGAACAGCTTTTGGATAAACTAACGTAATCGCTCTCGGAATTGAATCTTTTCGGTCATATATGATGTATAAACCTTTGCGCTCTCCAATAGCATTCTTCAATTTCTCAAAGAACAATAGCAAAGAAGCATTATTCTTTGAATCCACTGTCAAAAATGCGATAGGTAATATATGATTTTCGCCATCCATCGGTGCTGCCATAAGTAGCGTACCTTAGTACTTGTTTTTCAGAAATGTTCCATCTACAGATAGTATATGCCTACATTGCCTCCATCCATTGATTGATTCCCCAAAACTGAGAGAGAAGTACTCGAATCAACCCTGGTCGTCGGAACTAAACGCTGTATAGGTACTTACACAATAAAATGTTAGTAAAAAATGTAAGTATACTTTACACTATAACTTCAATTACTATTATGTAATTGTAGTTACATAAAAGTAATTCTTTTTACATAATGGTAACTGAAGTTACCTTTATGTAACTTATATTACAACTAAGTAATTCTGATTACACATATGATATTTAATCATATTTGAAATAATATAACAGCAGTTACATAAGTGTAACTGAAAAAAATAAGTGTAACTGCAAATACACAATCGTAAATACACTTACTTATGTGTAACTTTAGTACGCTATTGTAACTGTAGTAACAAGTTTCCCTTATGTAATAACTAGTAAAAATAAAGTAAGTAATTTTACCAGGGTTTTTAGCTTGTAACGCTTCTGCATACTTAGGTAGCATTGCATACGAATCCTCCGCACTTTCTTGCATGGAATCTAAAGTTAATTCCTTGGCCTTCCTTGCCGTATAATAACTAATTTCTACTCTGTGTTCTTTTTGCATCTTCTTGATTATTTGCTTCGGAGCTTTCCTTGACAACGGCAGCATTTTTAAAGCGGGTGCTTGGTACTGGTTACTGTCCTCACACATGAGTGTGTTTTGTTGTATGATTTAATCCTCTATGTTATTGAGCCATTGTAGTCCGGTGAAGAATGCATTTTCCACGTACAACCGACACTCAAACATTTAATTTTGAACCGACATGTATCATAATTTGTAGTCGTAAACGAAAAGTTTCTTCTGATTGCAAATGCTTATTCAATTTGAACATGTTACCCTTTTCCACGTCAAACAATTTTGGGAAATGCTCTACGGTTACATCGTCTATAAATACCTTGGAAGAACTGCCATTTAGATCTTCACTAGTGAATGCATAAGATTCAGACCTACCGACTTGCCCTGTAACAATTGTAATTTTCAAATTTATTATATAACTGCAATATTTGAAATAATGTAACACCATTTACATAAGTGTAACAGTAGTTACAATATTGTAACTATAGTTACAAGTTACAAGTTACACATATGTAAAATAACAACTGTGTAGAAAATATGACTTCTTAATGTGATATTACAACAATATCATAACTTAAAGGTTTGTATACCATGATTGGCAAAAATTTTAGTGTGCGACGATCTCGATGATCCATCCGAGGTCGACATTAATGAACCTGCACAAAATAAGATTTTCCATTAAACTCGTGTAATAATTTTTTTGTTGTCACGTGACATTCATTCTTATAATCAAGAACAACATAGATAATATAATTACTATAAATATGGTAACTATGATAGATACACTATAATTACTATATTTGAATTGTAGATACACTATCATAACTTTTGTTGAAGTTACTATAATTACAGATAGGGTAACTATAATATGGTTGAAGTTACAATTATGTAACTGTAGTTACGTATACCGAAGCAAAAGACAAATTATATCATAGTTGAACGTTCAATCGTGAATTGATCATAATACAATGCAGACAATTAGCAATTCAACAAGCTTCAAAGAAACAATTTCAATATTACAACAAAGATAAGAGAAAACTCAGAAATTCATAAACTAATTTGTTTAATGCAATATGAATAGGAATTCAACACAGAGACAGAATTCGATGAGTCTCACTAACCTTGTTTATTTTTTGGGTATCAAGATAAGGATGGAAAAGAAGCAGCGATCGTCGACGAAGCTACAGAATCGGAAAAAAGGAATTTCATAATTACAAGAAGTTTCAATTCGACCGTAAAGCTTCAAAGAATTCTAAAATTGACGAATCTGAGTGGTATTGAATCAAATACACGTCCAGAAACTAGAGGTAAAACAATTGAGCAAGGAGATAAAGCTTTAGAGATGGAAATCAAAATCGCCCCTGCAGATGGGACGCAGGCAAAACTCCCGGCGAGGTGATTCGAGGAGGAGAACAGTGGCTCACCGCCGAACAACACAGTGTCGGGGAAGGGGAGCGAGCTCGTTGGATGAACCTGGTTGAACAACAATGGCGGAAGATGCCGTGATCGAGCGCCGAGGATTGAAGACAAAGCCTATCAAACGTGACTGAGAAGAAGGAAGATGGTATATTTGTCCTAAAAAGCCGAAATGAGGTTTTCTTTAATTATACCAAACCTTTGAGTATCCTTTTAAAAAGATTAATTCTAATTTAGTATTTTTTTAATAAGCCCATATTTTATCAGGAAATCCTATGAAATCTTTAAAATATAAGAATTTTTTAAAAGTTCGTTCATAGTTTCAAAAAAAATTATTTCTGACTATCAAAGAATTTTTTTCGCTTTATTAGTAAAATACTCAGCCCCAGTCAAAATATTTTTAAAAATAATCAAAGTTTATTTAATTCATATCATACTCAATTTAAAGATTATTTTCCTAAACTACCCTGACTCTCTCGACTCTACTCTCCTTCTCGTCTCTTAATCGCTCGCTTAAGCTTGAATCCTCTCGCTCACTGTCTCTGCATTCATATCTCGTTAACCCTTATCGCCGCCGAATCCTCAATCGCCGACCAACTTATCTCGTTGTTCATCTCTATCGAGGTCTCTCTCCTCCATGTTTGGGGTCGCACTAGCTCGACGAACTCATCACTACCGCAATCACCGCAATCTCAGAGCTAATCGAAATTGTTCATTGTTGTTTTTGAAATTTTCTCTTGCCAAATTTCAAAACTGTTCATAGTTCCATAAATTGTTTGATCTCCAAAAGGATCATGCTCATGGCCATCTGATTCTATGGGTGTTGCCGGATATATCAGATTGTGTATCAATAGAGGGTTTCAACCCAATCTTTACATTTGATAAGCCTAAGAGACAATTCGATGGATTATAACATATGAAACATGCTATTCTTTTATTTTAATATCATAAACGTACTTCTCAATCCATATATACTGTTTTATCAAAGTTGGATTCAATTGGAAAACTTTCAATCATTGACTTTGATCACCACACAATCCATTACAATCTGTTTGAAAATGATGTTCACAAGGATCTTTTAGGTTTATGTTGTTTGACCCTTTGAGTGTTTGTTTTCCGAGAAAAAAACCAGGTTTTTTGGTAGGCGAGAAACTGTGTAAATGAGGACTCTAACTAGGTCATTGATTTGCTATGTTATTTTAGGTTTATGTTGTTCGATCCTATTTTGTGCATAAATTTAGGGTTTTTTTTTCTTCGTTGGACAGTCTTGTTCTAGCTGAATTTAGGGTTTTCGTTGGGAATTACATCGTTTTTTTCTCTATTTTTTTAGTACTTTCGGTATTGAGTCAGTTATACATTCATGGTTTTCAATTTCGATAGAATATTTAATTCATGAATAAGCTCATCTGTTATATTTCGTGTGATGATTTTCAAGTAGTTTTTGCTGAGTTCAAACTACGATCTTTATGCCTATTTTTGTGCTTTCAGATCTCAAATTGATTACACCTTTGAAATTCTGTTGATTTCGTCTGATTATAAAGATTTGATATAATTGTCACGAGATTTAGCATAATGAAAAAGGCTGAGTAATTTGGTGGGCTTCTTTTCAAGGAGGGATTTTTAAAACTATTTTTCTCTTCTTAATGCTCTAGACATGTTCCGACATCGAATCTTGCTTATTATGTTTCCTCTAATTTCTTTTAGGTATGAAATCAAAAATACGTAGCGATTCCAAAAAGGCTTCGTTCTCTAGCCCAAAGTTAAAATCAAAACACTCATCAAACAAAGAAAAGAGAATAGAGGTAACTCCAATTACGCTGTGTAACTCACATATAATTATAAGTGTAATAACATAAGTGAAATTATGGTTATGTAACTAGAGTTATATAAAGGTAATTGCATTTACATAATTGTAATTTCAGTTACATAAGTGTAATTATACTTTTGAAATTGGAGCTCCAATTACAATGTTTCTTATTTTAGGAATTACATTGTAATTTTACTTACAACTATGCTATTGCAGTTTCTTGTACCATGGAAAATCCAAAGATAAGGACTCAAGGTCAATACACATCAACGGTTCAATATCATAGAATATGTCAAGAAACTATTGAGTATGCGGCCAGATTGTTTGGATAGATTTTAGAATGGTCCATTTGGACACTTTTTTGACTTCAAGCAACGAGATACTCCATCTCGTTTGCTACATAACCTTGTATTCCACATGGTGAAGGGGAAAGGTGAGTCGATGTCCTTCATGTTAAATGACCAAGTTATTGACGGTCTTAAGGAGTTTTGAGAAACGATCGACTTGAATTGTCACGCTTTTCCACCCACACTCGGTGAATACGACAACCAAGTAAGGGACAAGTGGTTTGGTTTCTCATCAAGAATAAAGATTAGTGATTTTGAGGATCTGTTTATTGATTCGGAGGATATGGATGATGATGAGCTGGTGAAGATGGCTAATATCTACTTCTTTGAGTCATTCTTCGACAGCAGACCAAAGAATATACTAATCAAGAACTACCACATCTATTTAGCCAATCATTCTACTGCTTTCAACTTCTATCCGTTGCGTATAATTGTTTGTGAAAGTACTAAGTACATGCCAAATGAAGCACATAGTTTAAATGAGACCAAGCCTGTAACTGGCTATCACCTTCGTGGTTTGCCAATTGCAATCTTAGCCTGCTAAGCTGTTGCTATACCATTGTGGTCTGAGGCCGAAGTCGCCACGAAGCCGAATTCTACCTTCGGTAAAACAGTTTTGAATTGGCGGTTTGTTGGTGGTAAAAGCTCCTCTCTAAAGATTGCTTTTGTTTTTTATGACATTGTGGTATTTTCTTATTGCTTTACTTCATTTACAAATTTATTTTGTTATAATAGCCATGTTACTAGACTTGGAATATTTAATACTGTTCTTATTCTTGTTTTTCTATTATTACAGCTACATGTTCTTCCGGAATATTGATCTCGGAGAAAAGTTCCTCAAGAATCCAATTTTGCGCGACAAGATCCTCAAGAATCTTGTTCTCCGCGACAAGGCTCTTCTTTCACAATCAATCAGTTGCGCAAAGTAGGAGCAACATTGAAAGAAGATTACAAGGAGAAGAAGGATGAACGTGTTTTCTTGAAGAAACAAGTGGAGATGCTAAAGTAACACCTTGGTTTGAACGAGAACGGTGCTCCTAACTCTTAACATACGCCATATTTGGGTTAGGTGGTGTTTTTAAACCGATTTGCAATTTCCATATCTAATTGTAATTTAGCTACACTTACGTAATTGTAAGTGGAGTTCGTAATTGTAACTCATGTTACACTTATTGTAAATTTAGTTAAACTTATTGTAACTATGGCTATGTAACTACCACCATTTGTATTTTGTAGACTAAGGAACATATGGTTGTCGAGCATGTAGTCATGGAGCAAACAAAGAAACCAACGAAGAAATTGAAGAAAGTTGGTACAGAGACTAGGAGAGTTCGTGCAAGGCCTCAAGTTGATGCTAACCTTCACGATACACCAGAATTGGGAAAGGTACTATTTGTAATCCAATTTTTCACTCTATTCATTATTAGCTACACTTACGTAATTGTAAGTGGAGTTATGTAATTGTAACTTCAGTTACACTTACTCTAACTCCAGTTACACTTATTGAACTATGGCTATGTAAATACCACCATTAGTATTTTTTAGGATATTGAGACACCACACCTAACCGAAGAACAAATGGTTGTGGAGCATGTAGCCATGGAGCCAACGAAGAAACCAACGAAGAAATTGAAGATGGCTCGTACAAAGAGTACGAGAGCTCCCGCCAAGCTTCAAGTTGATGCTAACCTTCACGATACATCATAATTGGGAGAGGTACTATTTGTCATCCAATTTTTCACTTTATTCATTATTTAGCTAAGCTTACGTAATTGTAACTCCAGTTACACTTACTGTAACTCGAGTTACACTTACCGCAACTATGGCTATGTAACTACCACCCCTTTGTATTTGTAGGATATTAAGACACCACACCTAACCAAGGAAAAAATGGTTGTGGAGCATGTAGCATGGAGCCAACAAAGAAAACAACGAAGAAATCAAAGATACCACGAGTACGAGATTTCTCGCCAAACTTCAAGTGGATGCTAACATTCACGATACACCAGGATTAGGAGAGGTACTATTTCTAATCAAATTTTCCACTTTATTCGTTATCTAGCAACACTTACGTAATTGTAACTCCAGTTACACTTATTGTAACTCCAGTTATACCTACTGCAACTATGGCTATGTAACTACAACCATTTGTATTTTGTAGGATATTGAGAAACCACACCTAAACGAATAACAAATGGTTATGGAGTATGTAGCCATGGAGCCAACTATGAAAAGGAAGATAGCTTGTACAAAAAGTAGGAGAGTTCCTGCCAAGCTTTAAGTTGATCCTAACCTTCACGATACACCAAAATAGGAAGAAGTACGATTTGTAATCCAATTTTTCACTTTATTCGCTATTTAGCTACACTCACGTAATTGTATGTGGAGTTACGTAACTGTAACTCCAGTTACACTTACTACAACTATGGCTATGTAACTACCACCATTGGTATTTTTTAGGATATTGAGACACCATACCTAATCGAGGAATAAATGGTTGTGGAGCATGTAGCCATGGACCCAACGAAGAAACCAACGAAGAATTCTAAGATAGCTCGAGTACGAGAGTTCCCACTAATCTTCAAGTTGATGATAACCTTCACGATACACCAGAATACAAATGTACTATATAAAAATTTTCACTTTATTCGTTATTTAGCTACACTTACGTAATTGTAAGTGAAGTTACGTAATTGTAACTCCAGTTACACTTACAGGAACTATTGCTATATAACTACCACCATTTGTATTTAGTAGGATATTGAGACACCACATCTAACCTAGGACAAATGGTTGTGGAGCACGTAGTCATGGAGCCAACGAAGAAATCGAAGATAGCTTGTACGAAGAGTATGAACGTTCCCGCCTAGCCTCAAGTTGATGTTAACCTTCATGATACCCTAGAATTAGGAGAGGTATTATTTCTTATCATTTTTTTCTAGTTTATTACGTAGAATATTTTATAGTTTATGATAGTTTGTACAATGTAGTACTTTTACCGCTATTATCGCTTCTAGCTTTAGTGATGTAAATACCAAAATTCATGAATGAGAAATTAACTTTTCCAATTCCTTTCCACATATTCGTTATTTAGTTACACTTACGTAAATTGTAAGTGTAACTACGTAACTGTAAGTGAAGTTACTAAATTGTAACTCTAGATAAACATATTGTAACAATATAATTGTAAGTGGAGTCACTTAATTGTAACTCCAGTTATACTAATTAATTTATAGCTATTTCATAATTATAATTTATATATGTAGGATGATGAGAGCCCTCACCTACCGCCTCATGTAGGATGATGATGAGGGCAGTTGATCTCTACACAAATCACGAATCGCCTCACTAGCGCCCCCCCGACCGAAAGGAAGACCAAGCTGTTGGAGGAGGCCACAATGTCGAGAGGTGATTTTTGGGGTTGAGATGCCCCACTTTGATACTCAGCACTCTTTTAGCGTTAAATCATGCTAGGTTTTTGACACGCTCTTGAATCTCATCAAGGATTCCGCCGGAAGTTCTGCTAGGATGTCGGAGAAGACGAGTTCCCTGGAAAGTGCTCCCAAATGTTCTCAATTGTAAATTTTTAAGAGAATGAGAGGGGGATCAGAAAGAGATAGAGATGATGATGAACTGCATAGAGATCAACTGCCCTCTTTATATAAACACTCGAATATGTACATTCAATAGCCCTTCCTACATTTGGGTTTTCAACGGCTACTCTAAGTAGGCGACGCTTGAGACTTCCCATGCATTATCAATAATCGTGCACAAAAACACTGAAGTCAGAGATATGAGTGATCGAATTCAAAATTATGGGTTTAAATTTTTGAGGACTGCATTTATAACCTCGAAGTCGGTTTATTATATTTCTAAGGTCATTGATATTAACCACCGAATTCATATATAATTTATTCGGAGATAATAAATCTTCTACTTCGTTTGTTTCGATCTCAAAATCGGGTATGCAGATATTCAAATTCGGAGATAATAAATATCTGAATTCTGATATTCAAATATGTGATCATGAGAGGTATTGAAAACCGTACATGAAAAGACATGCATTTATAAGCGTCATCATTTTTCCGACTTCGGTGATGGATGAGAGGACTTCAATTATATCTTCGAGGTTGATGAACTGTACTATTGAAGTCGGTGATTGAAACTCCCAAAGTCAGTGGGTGATACTTTCGAGGTCGGTGATATTTTCAGGGTCAGTGATATAATTGTACATTCGAGGTCGGTTATGTTTCCCACTCGTAAATATACCAGTGTTTAATTTTACAATTTAAACGTTGATTAATCAAGATTTTATATATTCGGCGAAAATAAATAAAACATACATTTACATTTAAACGATGGAAATACTTAGAAATTTTTTACAGCACATATACATTTCATACATCGGAAAACTTTACAAGATGGATAAACATTTAATTTGCGATCATAGACCAACATTACAATTAAATACCCGTTGTCCGTGAGCATTTGGAAGAGGACACTCTCAAGTATTGCTTCCGTGTGCATCGTCATAAGCAATACTTGACTTGTCAGCTTATCATGTTCAATGAAAATTGAAATGTGATTATCACTCACGTTCTGCACTGCTTCTCTGTCTATGTGCGCCACACATTCGAGAAGTTCTAGCTGATAAAATAATATTATCGCAAAGTCGTCCAACCTCTTAGAAGATCCCATTCCAGGGTTCCTTCGAGAATCTGGCAGATCCCATTCCAAGGTTCATTTCAGGAGCTGAAATGACCTATGCCGAGAACAACCTACTGATCTATAGTGTGTAGTTGTATTCATCGATGTGCAACGTCATACTTTCCTCAGAAGCATCTGAATCGCCTAAACACACATTTATCCTATGTAGGCAGATTTGGGGGGAATACCGACTTCGGACCTATCCTAATATATCAAGCAAACGAGTTTGAACTTATAAAATTCCTTGCCACTGCTCTACCTACAACTAGGTCAAGCGAGCATGACAAAGAGTACTCGTCCACCACGGAGTCCACCCTTGAAATCCAAGGAAATGCCTGGCACACGGAACCAACCTCGGCACCAAATTTTTCGGGATGTTGATGATAGGGAAAAGTAAAAAATTTCTCCCCTGCTTATTATTTTCCGGTTTAACGTTAAAGCCTATCCCGATAGATTGATGCCTTCCGCACCTGCGAGACTCTCGCACACAAAATCATCAATTGAAGCTATGTGATGAGACCTCGCTCACATACTATGTCGCGCGAGGAAACGCGACATAGAGGTATATAAGGAGAAATCACTGACCCGCGATGTCGATGCCCGTCCCAGTAGGGCAAAGAGTTGTGGTTGGTTCCAAACAAAAATGCCATGACAGAGAAATGGGAGTTGTAGATCTCCGAAATTGGGTTTAATGACTTCCCATGTCGATGATGTTATCCTCGAAGTAGTGGATAGCAGTACCAACTTCAAGGTTTGCTGGAATCAACATCGCTCTGACACCAATTCCAAGTCGTATTTACGGATCTAGACCCGAATCGGTCACCATCAACTCCTAAGAAACTATAATCCTTGATTGAGGCACACAGTTTGACCTTTAAAAAATTTACGGGGTTAGATTCTCATACCAAAAATCGTGTCAAACCGTCTGTATCAAAATTAACTTACAATTAATTTCTAGGTTCGTGATTGATTAATTAAATTTAATTTATTAACATGTTTATTGGTTTTAATCTGAGCCTTGAGTAAAAGCGAATAATCTCATAATCGATAAATACAAGAATGTGTACATGACACTTTTGAATATTCTGTTTGCTTTCTTCTTTGATCTTCAAGAACTATGTGCCTTCTAATCCACGCTGCTTCTTGCGATATACTGTGAGAAGATAACTCTCAGCTTTCTTCCGATGTATGATTCCTGGATTACGTCGCCAAGAGTGTGGGCTCTTCTTGAATAACCTGTAAACCTTAAACGCAAAATTCCCAGGAAGAATTTTCCCTGAGAAATTCGCAGGAACTGAGAGAGGCTGAGAGAAAACACTTTTCTGACATTTTTAGGCTATTCTGTGTGTGTGATTTGGGGTCCCAAGGATCCCCTATTTATAGGTAGATGATCTCAACCACTTTGGAGAGATTATCTCAACCTATTTGGAGATATTCACTCAAATATTAGAGTGAATAATTAAATCAAATAAAGAATAAATCCAAATCAAATCTTTTCTGAACATACCATAAAAGATTTAATAAATCAAATCTTTATATTTTCAAGATTTAAAATCACTATAACCATAATTACAAATTCATTATGATTATTTTCTTAATTAAATATTCCAGGAATTAAATCGAGTATTTAATTTCCTTTCAAATTCGCAGGTAAAAACAACGGCTATTACAGCATACGCAAAAAAATTGTTTTAACCATCTCGAACCGTACATCAGAATCGCACGATTGAAATTGATGATTTTACAAAATTTGATTTCCCATAATTCTAGAATTATCCAGGGGTCAAATTCAATTATAAATTTTCACATTCCCGGCTTGTACTAAAAACTTTGGTACTTTTGCCACTCTAGGTTAATCAAAGAATTTGTGACAACAATAACGAATCACTCGTGATTGGATATATTCAATGTTTAGCTAATATAATAAACATATTTGCGGTGCCATCCTTGTAGAGCTACAAAGGGGAAGAATGGACAACACAACCGAGCTACGATGAAAGTGTAGAACTTTCACCAGCTTCGTTAACAATCCACTATAGCGCGAAGCAGAACTCTCAAGTGGGTATAATTATATCTACCTGAGACACTTTGCGGTTTTCCATGTATTTTGATCCCGTCAATCTCTATTCTCTGGAGGGCGTCGTGTATAATTATATCTTCTTGATACAGGTGTCCATCGATACAATCAGATATTTGACTTGATCGGTTTTCGTATTATTAAGATTCTCATCAAAAAGGTGAATATATTATTACCGTTCTGCCCTTTTGATGACACTACCTTAATCTATGATTTATTGCAAACTACTCACCTAGCGGGTTATGAATCTGTAAGCTGGCTATGAGTACTCATTTGCTTTCGATAAAATCATAATAAGGAAATCATAAAGTTATTATCCATATCTGCTATTGCGCAACTCATCCCGGTCAACCGCCTAATCCCAAAATAAAAGTATTAGGAGTACCGAGCTGTACTGTGTAACGATTAAATCAAAGATTAAATAAGTTGAAGCGTACGAGTCCACAATGCTCAGGACTTTAACCAATTTCATCTGATCATCTTAGCGACTTCATCTTACTTTCATCAGTGACAGACTTACATGATGATTTCAGATATAAGTCTGTACCTGTCTAGTATGAAGACACTTCATACACGATGAAATTACTAGTGTGTGGACGGCACTCTGACCCGGTATTAAGTTCACCAATTATCGTTCCCAAACAGAAGTTCCCACTTTCGATCTAGACTATGGACCAATTTTAAGTTCTTTATTTATGTTAGTCAAACCTCCTCACACAAAGACCACGTGTGATGACTTCAACATAAATGCAAAAGATAAAGAACGAAGGATCAAACATTCAATTTGTTAGTCATTCCTACGATTCGTAGATAACTATATGTATAATCCGTAGATAACTATATAAGATTAACATTAATAAGAACCTTTCATTCCTAGGCAAACGACCATAGTCTTATACAAGCAGGATTAGCATCTAAATAGAGGGAATATACAGAATATGTCCAACAAGGTTAGCATCATCCCCGACATCGGGGTTATGATGTTATTCCCACAGTCGGGGATAGCAGTACCAAATTCGGAGTTATGATGTTGTATCCGAGTTCGGGGTTAGCATCATCCCCGATGTCGGGGATAAGTATCTGTGAACTTGGTGTATAAAATCACCGAGCTCGGATATTGAAGTGGTCCCACACAGATCGAACGTTTGCACAATAAATAAAACACTGACTTCGGAGAGGCTGTCACTGAATGATGGGCTACAAACTCCAACTTCGGGAGTAGCATCACTGATTTTGATATTGACCATTAGGACTATAGTGGTGCTAACTATTGTGTCAAGCCATACAATGCGGTGGTTCTATTCCATATCTATGGTTTCCATGTCCTAAAGCAAGTAATGGACCAAAAAAAGAGGTTAGGATTTTTAATGCTTACAATGGCGGCGGAGGAATTGACAATTTCATGGCTTTTTGCGAAGCCGACGAGTTGAGGAACATGAGCGTTGTTAAGGTCAGATCTGGTCGGATCTCTCTTAACTCGAATAAGTCACGAAGGCAATGCCCCCAAGCCATCGACCACCAAGTCGATGATGCTCGGTCGACGACACCGGAGTCGTCGATAACCGAGATGGAGATGCCCGAATCGACAACCCCCGAGGCGACGATGCCCGAGATGTCGACCCCCAAGTTGACAACACGGGAGCCGTCAACCACCAAGTCGACGGCACCGGAGCCTTCGATTCCCAAAACGACAAAGCTTCGAGCCAAAGGTTTGGGGAAACTAAGGACGCCGAGATCGAGGAAATGACTCAGTAATGATGGTTCATGCGGCGCAAAGTAGCCAGAGACAAGACGCACATTTAATGAAGCTCTGACACACGCCACCTATCTCAGAGGCAAGGCACTCGACAACAGCAGAGGGTGAAGATTTAACCATACCTTTTGAAGCAGCTTTGCTTGGGGAAGAACGAATGATGGGACTTAACGAGAGAAGACGGGAAATTAAGTTAATGTGAGGGTATCGCAGCCTCTATAGTAACAAGCACCTCCTTAAAAAGGGTTTTGAAAAACTCTGTTTACTCATACAAAACTTATACAAAGATCCATTCCAGTCGTTATTCTTATTGTCCTTTAAGCATTTCGAGTTGAAAAACGAGAGAAACTGAACCTATTTCTCTAAAAGCAGGGAGAAATCCTTTTGATTGTTGAGAGTACGAAACGCCTTCAACAGTTTGGCGCCCACCAAGGGGCTTAGTTTTTCTCTATCATTCAACTAGAAGTTTAGAAGGATGGCAAGCAACGGCAAAAACAACAACGTGGAAGTGCACGACAAAGAGACGACTAACGGGAGCAAAGAAAACAACCAAACCGCCATGAAGAAGCTCTGTAAGCAGTAGGAAGAAGCGACGGCGAGGAATCGGCAACTCGCTGCCCTCCTGGACCATGTTGTCACGGACGCAAGATGGGACGAGCTGAGCAAGGAGACGGAAAACCGAGCATCACCGATGATCGGCATCAACCGAATCATATTCTCATCTCCTGAAGGCACACCCTAGGAGAGCACGGAAGAAGACCGGCGCAGCAGGAGACCCAGTGAGAATTTCCACCAATGACGACGACAATGGCTGAACAACGTCAGCAAGGCACAACGACGGCCAAAATCGAGGCTAGGATCCAAGAGCGCGTAGACAAGGCGCTGTTCGAGTTACCATCAATGGTAACTCAACAATGGGATACGTAACATCCCAGATGCATAAGGCAACGAGCAGAGCGCCAGAGATCGACAGGCTGGTCAAAGAATCCAGGCACATCCCCTTCTCCCCGCACATCAGCAACATTCGGATCGACGAAATGCCAAAGATTCGGTCCATTTTATATAAGGGAACGGCGGACCCAAACACGCACGTAAAGGTCTTCTGGATCGCGACGGGACGAGTAAACGCGCGGGAACCGGAGCGCGAGGCCATCATGTGCCATCTCTTCATTGACAGCCTGCAGGGATAAGCCTTGGAGTGGTTTGCGAAGCTTCAGTTGAACTCTGTCAGCTGCTACGATCACCTGGTCTCCCACTTCCTAAGGCATTACTCGATGTATGTGTAGAACGATGTAAACCTTGCATACCTTTGTCTATTGGAGCAAGACGAGGGGGAAACCCTTCAGAAGTTCATCGGGAGGTTCAAGGAGGTCATGGCTTGCATCTCAGGGTTAGACAATAACGTCTCTATCCAAGCTCTGAAGCACACCCTTTGGTTTAAAGCACCGTTCCGTGAGGAGCTTATCAAGACGCGCCCGTCGACGTTCGAGGACGTGCTGCATAAAGCATCCGTATTCATGCAGATGGAGGAGGATAGAACGGCACTGACGAAGAAGTATGAATAAAGGAACAAATGGAAGCAGCCAGAAAGGATATAGGGCAAATTCCAGGGGGACAGCTCATCGGCGAAGGTGAAGCGATGGGAAAAGGAGAGGGCCCCTACCGATAAGCAACGCGCACAGGAAACTCCGAGGCGAGGAGTTTACCAGGATGAAGAGAGGCAAGGCAGCGCGGGAGGTCGAGGGGGCCACGGATGAAAAACATGGCCTAGAGACCTGAGTAAGTTTTGCAATTTCCACAACTCGAAGGGGAATTCTACCGAAGAGTGTTCCATGATGAAAAGGCGTCTAGTCGAGGGGGATCATCGATGACACTGGCGAAGGGAGGAGCCGGCAAGAGAAGAAGGAAATGGTCGACCCTGAAAGTGGAGAGACCCGGCGGTGGATCAAATGACAGGTCAACGTGTCGAGCAGGAGGCCGACACTGATGAACCCCTGAGAAGAAGGAAAAGAAGAGATGATCTTGGGAGGATCGCAACTATGCGACGACTCCGCCAAAAGCATCAAAGCTCACTAGAGAAGAGCAATGGAGCACGGCCAAGGAAACACCGTTATAGCCGGAGTCGGGACGGAGATTACCTTCGTCGATGGCGCGTCCTGCTCAGATCCGCACGACGATGCGTTGGTCCTTTCGCTGGGTGTCAGCAAATATGGCGTCAGCCGAATTCTCATCGACAATGGGATGTCATCTTCCACGCGTTGGTCCTTTTGTTCGATGGATGTCATCTTCCACGATGCCCTCAAGAGAATAGAGATTGACGGGATCGAGATACATAGATAACCACAAAGTGTCTCAGGCTTCAATGGCGACGTGGCCACGTCGCTCGGGACAGTCAACCTCCCAATCTGCATGGGAAACATCAACAAAATGACGATGTTGATGGTGCTCGACTGCCCGTCGATCTTTAATATTATCCTCGGGCGATCGTGGATACACTCCATGAGGCCGTTGCGTCGACGTAGCATCCGACCATCAAGTTCTCGGGCAAGGATGGAAAGGTGGGAAAAGTGAGAGGAAACAAGGACTCTTACAGGACTTGCTACTTGATGAGTTACTGAACGACGGTGCAAGAGGATGAGTGGAAAAGACAAGAGAATGCATAGTAATCAGCACCGCCGTCCTCCAAGACCGCGGTGCAAGGGGAGGACGGCGACGCAGGCAAGACGGCGATCGAAGCGGGGAGGTCTATGATCCTAGATGACGGTTCAGCACCGATAGTGGGATAGCCGAGCTTAGAAGCAGTGGACCAAGTCTGTGTCGACGACGACGACCCAACTAAGACCTTCGGCGTTGGTACCGGCCTCGATCAAGGCTTGAAGCAACGACTCGTAGAATTCCTAAAGAAGAATCAAAGAACTTTTGCTTAGAAACACGAGGACATGCCGCGGATTGATCCATCGATTATAGCACACCGCCTCAACGTCGATGCGATTCATGGACCGGTCAAGAAGAAGAGAAGTAAATTGGCACCCGACATGAACAAGATTATCAATGACGAGATTGATAGGCTGCTATCGACGCGGGCCATCAGAGAAGTAAAGTACCCGGAGTGGCTGGCGAATACCGTCATCATTAATAAAAAGAACGGAAAATGGAGATCTGAACAAGGCTTGCCCCAAAGACAGTTTCCCAATGCCGCACATCGATCGCCTCGTCGAAGCGATCCAGTGCTACGCGCTGTTGAGCTTCATGGATGCCTATTTAGGGTATAACCAGATCAGGATGCACCCGAAAGACCAGGAAAAGACCGCCTTCGTCATTGAAAGAGGGACCTACTGCTACAAGGTGATGTCGTTCATAGGGAAGAACGTTGGGACAACGTACCAAAGGCTGGTGAGTAACATGTTTAGCAAGCAAATCGGCGAGACGATGGAAGTGTACATCGACGACATGGTGGTCAAGACCCTTAATGCGGCAGCACACGTTAAGCACCTACAGGATTGCTTCGAGACGCTCAACCGGCACGGGATGAAGCTCAACACCGCAAAGTGCACCTTCGATGTATGGTTGGGGAATTTCCTCATCCACCTTATCACACGCCGAGGAATCGAGGCCGACCCTGACCAGATCGAGGCCATTAGAAGAATGCCCGCCCCCTGGAACAAACGAGAAGTTCAAAAGTTGATCGGGAGGATTGCCGCGCTAAACATATTCATCTCGCGCTCAACCGACAAGGGACTACTCTTCTACCAGTTGCTGCGGAAGAACAAAAAGTTAAAGTGGACGGAAGACTGCGAGAAAGCGTTCGAGGAGCTTAAGAGTTACGTCTCGTTGCCCCCGATAATGACAAATCCGGTACAAGGAGAACTGTTGTACCTGTACGTGGCAGTATCGAATGAACATATCAGCGGGGTATTAGTCCATGAGAATAAGGGAGAGCAGCGACCGATATCTTAGATAGGCCGCAAATTGCTCGACAACCAAACAAGATACCCACAAGTGGAGATGCTAGCCATGGCGGTGTTTGACGCATTTACTAGGTTACAACATCACTTCCGGGTCCATTCGATCATCGTTATGACCGAGAGACCGATTCGCGCGATCGTCCACGGCCCAAATCAATCGGAAAGGCTGAAGAAATGGCCGATCCGATTATTTGCATACGATATAGAGTACCGGATCCGCACGAGTCTTAAGTCCCAAGTGTTGGCCGACTTCTTGATCAAACTTCCCACTAGCGAGGCCGAGCTCATCGACGAGGAAGGAACGTGGAAACTATATGTTGACAGATCTGCAACGACGCAAGGATTGTGAATTGGGGTTCGGCTAGTATACCGCATGGGGGATATATTAGAAAAGACTTGTCGGCTTAGCTTCCGAGCCATGAACAATGAGGCTGAGTACGAGGCACTCATCAACGGAATGGAGTCCGCGATGGCCATCGGGGTCAGGCACCTGGAGGTATGGGGACTACGAGCGGCACAACGAAAGAATGGGAGCCTACGCACGAGTACCCAAGGACTTATCCAAGAGGTTCGCGAGTTTTAGCCTCACTCAAGTGACGAGGGGGGACAATACATTCGCCGACGCGCTGGCCGGACAACGGTCGACGACAGAGGCAAGGGCGCCGTGAACGATCTCGGGTTAAACCATCGACAAGCCAAGCATTCCAAGAGCCGAGGGTCCCGAGAAGAAGAAAGCCAAAATCAGCGGCCCTTCAAGCGAGGCCGAGCTTTTGAGTATCAATGGCGACGTTGACGACAAAGAGGAAGCAGCGAAAGAAGAATACGGGATCAACGATGACGAGAGCAACGATTGGCAAACACCGCTCATCCAGTACATCCTCGACGGGATCGTCCATGACGATCGACAAGGGGCACAAAAAGTGAAGACAAAGAGCGCGTGGTACGTCGTGATCCAACAAAGACTCTATAGGCGAAGCTTCACCGGGCCCTACCTAAGGAGCCTAGGGAAAAAAGAGGCAGAGGATGTGGTGAGGGAAGTCCGTGAAGGCGAGTGTGGAAATCATTCTAGGGGTTGGTCGCTCCTAAGAAAAGGTTAAGAGTCAGGGTTTCATATGGAAGAAAATGGTCGAAGACTGCATCGATCACGCCAAACGATGCGAAAAGTGTCAGCGCCACGCCCCCGCCATCAACTGTCCACCAGAGAAGCTATCAGTGGTCTCGGTCCTGTATCCGTTCATGAAATGGTCGATGGACATCGTCGAACCAATGCCCCTCGCACGAAAACATAAGCGTTTTATGCTAGTAGTGACGGATTTCTTCACCAAGTGGACCGAGGCCGAGTCATATGCCAACATCAAAGAAGTTGACGTTGAGAGCTATGTGTGGAGAAACATCTTCACCCGGTTTGGACTATCGAGGGAAATCATCGTCGATAATGGGTCGCAGTTTATATCCCGCCGATTTCAAAGTTTTTGCAAAAAGTGGCGGGTGAAGCTGAACACGTCGACACCTCAATATACACAGGGAAACGGAAACGCCGAGGCAATTAACATGACGATCATCGATACCATACAACGATGAATCGACAAGAACAAGAGGCTATGGGCCGAAGAATTACCGGGAGCGTTGTGGGCATATAGAACGATGCCCTATTCCGCAACGGGCGAATCGCCATTCGCCTTAGCCTTCGGGGTTGAGGCCATGACCCCGGCCGAAGTAGGGATCCTGAGCCTCCGACGAGCGACGGCCCCCCTCAATGAAGAGTCGAACGGTGAAGAACTCCGACATCATCTCAACCATATCGACGAAAGGTGCGAGTGGGCGAGCACCCACATCGCCAACTATCAGAATACCATCGCTCGACATTACAACAAAAAGGTTCGACAACAGAGATTCTGAGTAGGGGAGCTCGTCCGCCGAAAGGTCTTCCCGAACACGGCGAAAATCAACGCGGGCAAACTAGGCCAGAGCTGGGAGAAACCATATGCAGTGACGGGAGTCGTCAAGCCTGGCATCTACGAACTCAAAAATCCTGAGGCTGTGAGAGTGATACGCAGCTGGAATGTGAAGCACTTGAAGAAGTATTACCAGTAGTATCGACAACGAGATTGTAAACCATCGGCCAAAACTTGTACTTCTCTCTTCTACTTGTATTTCTCTCTCTCATTTATGAAAAGCAAGTTTCCATGCGGTAATCAAAAGCTAAAAAAACGTGTTGGTGCAATGCCGGGGCTCGACGCCTAAACTAACACCGGTGCAATACCGTGGCTCAATGCCTAGACCAAATGATCGGTGTAACGCCGTGGCGCAATGCCTAAAAAATCTTACCGGCGAAACGCTGAGGCTCAAAACCACTAGGGGGTACAGGAAACTAACTGGAGACCCCAGCAAGCCCAGTACCACCCGCCAACATCGTGGCTCCAAGCCTAAATTAACACCAGTGCAATGCCGTGGATCTAAGCCTAAATTAACACCGGTGAAATGCCGTGGCTCCAAGCCTAAATTAACACCGGTCCAATGCCGTGGCTCTAAGCCTAAACTAACACCGACTCTCAATGTTAAAAAAAATGGGGGAGGGGAGGAGAGCATACACTCAAGTGTACAAACACGAGTGCGGTACACAAAGAAAGAGCGGGATTATGTACTTGTATTGTAAGGCGAGAGTTATTACTAGTATTACGAGTTAATCGAGTGAACTATGCATCTCTTCACATATGTGTACGAGTGAGGGAGACTTGTTCTATGATCCAACAATATTGTTAGTTCTTTTGTCACTCCCATTATCCTCCCATGACCCATCTAGATTACCATTAGTTGTTACGGAGAATTTATTTATCCACACTAACGGTTAAATGAAGCAAACTGATGGAAACACAAACCTTCCCGCCTATATTGTCATCCCGCTACGTAACCGGTAGGTGTTGGTAAACCACCGCTACTAGAATACGTAGCGGTATACTAGCACGAATCAATTACTCGAATTAGTGGGTGGCCAAACACATTTTGTGCCTTTATTGCATGCAGGTGGTATTAACTAGTCGTCCAACTCCACCAAGGCTTTTATAAAAAGAGCAATACCTAACCCTAAACCATAGAATTATATCCATCATCTCTCTCCATGATAATATTTGATGTCCGTCGGCTGCTCGTCGACAATCTTTTATACCGCCGTGTATTCATACAATATTTTCAAGGAGGTGAAGGTTTGCATACAAGCATCTTCTTCGTTGTCGGCTTCTTGTTTCTTCGTCGTCGTGCTTCGACTCTACAAGTTTCATTTCCGACTATGATGTAACACATAGCGGTATTCTATTATTGGCTCATTAAGGGATGTATTTTGGAATGAAGAATATCTTATTATGTAATGTATAGTGGTACTCAATATTTACTCGTTTTGTGATGTACTTTGGAATGAAGAATATCTGATTATTTAATATGGTTCGTTTTGTTTTGTACTTAATTGATATTCCCGCTATTATGTACTGTATAACAGTACCTAATATTTACTCTTTTTGTCACATATAGAGGTAGGAATATTATAAGTACCAAAATTCCATTTAATCGATATAAATAGAAGAAAACTCTAAAACGAAGCACAATTTGCAATATATACTTGCTCGCCGCCTCCTCTCCTTATCTCTTTCTACATCTTCAATGAACTACCGAATCTATGAGCACCAACTCCGGTATTGCATTACCAAAGTGTTAGCTAACTCATCTCTCTCAGTTTGTGTCTGACGTTTTGGTGATCCGATACCGGAGAAGGTGCTAGCGGTAATTTATACCAGTGAGCAGGTTTGATTGTCAAATACGATTTAATAGTTGTAACATAGAGGTAAAGATTGAAATACATAGCAGTTTGATTGAAATGCATGTCTTCGTTACAGAACACCATACCACGTACCATACAAATACTCACTTAAAGAACATCCACAAAACAACAAAGAAAGTTACGAACATTAGCTTTCCCCAACTGATGAAG
Organism: Parietaria judaica; assembly: GCA_954871525.1. NCBI lineage: Eukaryota > Viridiplantae > Streptophyta > Magnoliopsida > Rosales > Urticaceae > Parietaria > Parietaria judaica. The sequence continues at coordinate 14,114,173 of OX940872.1, forward strand.
TCATATTAGTTTTGACGTTCGAGTATTTGAATTGGTTGAAGGTTATCATTTTGTGGAATTGGTTCGGGATCTACCCAATCAAAGTACCCGCAATTATCTTTTCCCTGATGGCAAGCAAAATACCCAAAATCACAACATTATCGAATTTTCAGAGATCAATTATAGATTCGTCATCAATGAACGTACATTCATCTTCGAACAACACCTGAATCTTCTTCCTAATCGGTGAGTGGGGGAATCCTTTTTTCTCGGTTCATTGTGGAGAGTAGTGGCGACTTACTCAGGGAAGAAGAGAAATAAATATAGACTTATGGACAGAGCTCGTAGCGGTTACCGAGACATCGAGCAACTGAAACATGATTGATTGAGTTCTGTAGCGGTAATTAATTACGATCATGATTATAGGAGTTGAAATCTCAAACGTCTATATTTTTATTATTTATTCACAAGTAAAGACTGTAACAACTGGCGTGATATATATTTGACATGACGCGTGCGTCGTCTTACAAATAGCGGTATAACAAATAGCGGTATCATTATCAACTAGTGGTATCATTGTAAACTAGCGGTATAATCAACAACTAGCGGTATCATTATCAACTATAGGTTACAAACACGTGGCATGTAAGAGCTGTACAACAACTAGCGGTATCATTATCAACAAGCGGTAGGGAGAGACCTCGTATCAGTAACCGAGACATCGATCAACTCAACCGTCACAAAAAAGGCTGGATCAGATCTGTAACGGTTATGATTACGTCATGGAAAATCTCAAGAGCTGCTATAATTAAGCACAGTTCGGATTTGCTATTTGAAAGGACGTCTCAGTCGGTGTCTATTAAAAGAATGGTTCTACTTCCATCTTTGTATTATCAGAAATCGTAATATTAGAAACAACGATGTATTCGGAGGACCTTCCCGAAGACCTTGTGTTCCACAAGATCCTAGCTGAAGTGCCGGCAAAAATTCTGTGGGATTAAAGAGCGTCTTCAAACGTTGGCTGGCAAGAATATCAGGGGGGACTCGTCGTTCATCAACACACATCATATTCGGCAGCGGATCAGAAACGGCCCACTCCTGATTGCCGGCTCCAAATGGGACTACCAATAGGTAATACTGCTGCTCTCCGGCCAAAGGGTGACGGACATCGACGTGTCGTATCTTCATGCAGAAAACTATAAACACTTCGAGATAGTAGGCTCCTGCAACGGCTTGATATGCCTGTCGTTCGGGGGGGGGGGGGAAGGGGGGTGGAGACGAGACTCGTGATTTGGAATCCAGCGACCCGGCAAGTGAGGCGACTTCCCGTTCCAGCACCCTACTCACATGCCTTTCATGACACTGGGGTGTTAGGTTTCACCTATGACATCACTATCAACAACTACAGGGTCGTCCGACTTTGCGTAGCCAACAATTCGCTTTCCGTATGCGCACAAGTGTTCTCCAAAAGAGGACTTGCATGGAGAGACTGTGGGTCCTTGACACTACCAGGGGCGCTTCATTGTCCACGGGACGCGGTAACGGTGGACGCGGTGCTTCATTGGGCGGTTCTGATTCACCCCGGGAAAAATAAATCATCATGTATTTCCTTCGACTGGCGGGACGAGGTGCTTCCTCTCGACGAAACTCAACCCGTGTTGGCAACGGTAGAACGGCAGGCGATGGGGTATTGGTGGAGAAATGTATAGGGCCCGAAGAATGACATGTACGTTGAGCCCGCCCATGATTACAAGGAGAGTTTAGTCTCTGTATTTTGATTATTGCCGTGCATATTAGTTATGGATAGCGTTTATAAGGTTTCTAGCTTATTAGCGCAACAACTTTGTATAGCAGTAACCTAATTATGTCGTAATAGTTATGTCGTATAGCGGTAAAGATAGTTTTTGTTAACGGTAGAACAACGGTTGTTAAAAAATAGTTATATGAAGTTTCTGTATATTGCTCGACGGTTTAAATTTAAGAATATTATCTCGAATGTATCGTGGTATACTTAACTTGGTAATAGCGGTTAAACATTTTACTATAGGAGATAGTATCTGAGAATGAAAAAATTATATTATCTCGATTGTATAGCGGTAACCTAATTATGTCGTAATAGTTATGTCGTATAGCGGTAAAGATAGTTTTTCTTAACGGTAGAACAACGGTTGTTAAAAAACAGTTATATGAAGTTTTTGTTTATTGCTCGACGGTTTAAATTTAAGTATATTATCTCGAATGTATATCGGTATACTTAACTTGGTAATAGCGGTATAACATTTTACTAGAGGTGATAGTATCTGAGAATGAAAAAACCAGCAAGGCTGTATCGTTTTACTAGAGGTTATAGTATCTGAGAATGAACCTAACGATAGCCCTTGGGCGTCGATAAATATGTTATACATATTGGCAAAACAAGTGAATAAAATAACATAAACTTACTCGTACATCGTAATTAAACAAGGTGAATAGAAAACATACTTGTCCAAATAATAAGCATAGTTACCACCAACTGGACTAAACGGTCCAAACAAAATAGGTAACAAAACGTAGTCAAAATATTACAGAGTTTATATAGAGTTAGTTCTAAAGTTGGAACGACCAATTCGTCCATATTTCCATCGCGTATCGGGACCGGGCTGAAGGTACTAAACGGTCAACCATCGTGAAAGGGTGGCATTCGACCATGTCTAGTTCTATGAACTTCATAGCAAATATTCCAGAGTCGACAGGCCGGTTACAATCTGGCCCTGAGGCGCGCCTCCATGTCCAACGCCGGTTCTTGAGATGTGCACGACAGGGTAATGCAGTCAAGTTTGACGCTTCCAAAATCCAAGGGAAGTAATCCTCTATATCCCGCAATATCATTGACATCTTATCTTCACTACTGTAGTTCGCCCGAGGAATAAATAGGTTAAACCGCGCTGTTTAAAAATCGGCTCTGCATGCTATCCATTGACCGTCAAAATAGATCGGGAAGTACAACTTATCCACGCACTCCCACGCTCGGCCGTAAAACCTTGGGTTGTCTTCTAATACCTAATCTACAGACCGAAAATCATCAACTTCCAGTGAACCGCTACAGATCTTCCCAGCAATGATAGTCACTAGGGTCATCAAGGAACTATCGACAACAGCGATTGCATCGGAATTGGGAATACTCCCGGGAAAAGTAGCAAGTCGCTTACGGAGCCCGTAGGTGATCTCGTCGATGACCTTCATTTAATATCAATGAATTGGTTACAACAAATAATAAAAACAAATATAGAAATATTGCCATTGAAGAATTATTACCCTGTCATCCAGCGACCCATCACGGTCGACTAGAGTCTGTAAAAAGGCGAGAAAAAAAAAGTTGTAACGAGGGTACGCAGCGAAACGACATCTCTAAAATGAGGTCTTTTAGCTAATTCTTTCTCGTGTATTTGTAAGAACATCATTTACGAAAAAGCCCTTCCGTTTCCTGGCTGTGCCGTTCGTCGTCGTCTCCGGGTGATGTGATCGGAGCAAGATCATCATCATCGGAGATGAGTTGGAGAAGATGTCTATGGAGCCTCGTGAAGCCTGATAACCCATCGTCGACGCAGAGATTCGCTTCTTCGCTATACGCTGGTTCTTCACTACATAGCTCGCTCGCGGATTTGGGGGGTTTCCAGTCTCGGCACTATGGGAAGATCGATAGGGTTGATTCGGACAGAGATTTCCTCGCGCAGCTCTGGATTTCCGACACGAAAACGAAGGAATCGGAAGCCAAGAAACGAAGACGAAGACAGCATTATGGTTATCGTGCTACATCGACGAATGACAACCAATGGATTTCTGGTGCCAAGGGGCTTCTGCAACAGCCGCCTCTGAGTCAGTCGGTTTCTGGTTATCTGAAACCAGAATCTCCCGAAGAGGTAAATCAATCTACTTGTGTTGCAGGCAATGTGATGATGATTATGCTGTTTTTTGATAGGAAAAAGTGGCTCCTCTGCTTGCGAGATCGAATTTGCTGATTACTAGGGATATAGAGTGGGCGAATCTTGTACTCGGCTTCGAGCAGGTCATCACTTTGCTCATCTTTTTGCTGTTTGCTATATAGATATGAACATCTCATTGATTGATTGATTGATTGTTTCAACTGCATATATTTCATGAAATCCAAGTCAGGTACTGAGGTTGGAGGAGTTTATAATGATAAAAAATGCTTTATAATTAACAATAATATGATAGGATTCTCGACCCGATTCCCAAATTGACAATGAAATCAAGCAAAACGGACAAGTCGATAAGTAATCACGATATATTCAGCATTTCACGTATATGTGCCTTGCCTTGTGTTTAATTTTATCTTTAAGACATTTACATCATATCATGAAGCATTTTGAAACCTCAATTATGCTTGGAGATTTCACTTTATGTTGGCATCCGAATCGGTTTTTAGGAGTTCCATTGTCATATTATGTTATTCTTGGGTTCTTACTAACTTCTTATTGCACATTATGCAGGAAAATCGTTATGCAATTGTAGATGTGTGTTATCCCCAATCGGTGAGTAGTTTTTCTAAAAAAAAATTAAGCCTAAGATTTTCAATTTTCACTACTATAAACTACATATAATAGTTATATTATTCTCTTACATTATATCTATAATGAACTCTTTTGTAGTTTTGTTAAAATATTGTTTTGTGGTTCATTCGTAGCCTGTAGGTTTCATTCGGGAGCAAAGCAACCTGATTGCTAGACAGGTAACCAGAAATAGTTGTCTCATGTTATGTCAAGTTTATTGTTTGATAGACCCCGTGGTCTTTACGTGTCTTTCGAAGGAAGGGAAAGTCGGTCTTTTAGTTATTTATCTAATGAATGTTCAAATCTGGTTTTATTTTGAGTCGAAGTGGGATTATTCATGTAAATGCAATTAGTGAGATATTAGGGATGCCTGAATCTTCTAAGCATAGGCGCCTAGGGCTTCCGCTTCGTGTCGTCTTTTTCACTTGTCCAATTGACTCGAGACATCTTGTGGAGAGCTTTGATCATGTTCTCGAAGGAACGGTTTTTGTGAATAAAGTCTCTGGTAATAATCATCAATAGTGACTAACTGTTGGCTTACATGCGCATTTTGATTTGGTTTCGATATTGGTTCCTGTCACATTGTATTCCATAAATTTCATTTCAACCAACCGAGCTCTATTGTGCTAAAACCTAGATAACCTTCTGCTCAGAGTTCTGAAAAAAAAAAAAAAAAAATCCTCTAGGAGACAGACAGAGAATCCCGACTATTGTAGAGTTTTTGATCACTTTTAATATGACGCGTCTCATTTTGTGCTGTAATTTTGTGGTCTCAAGGCATCTCATTTAATATGACGCTGATTGGGATTTTTTTTTTTTTTTTTTTTTGAAGTTGCTTCGCTTAAGGCGGCCGTTTGTTGCTTATATAACTGATGCAATGGGTAATGAGCTTTTCAGGGTAAGTATTTGTTGTGTACTGTGACAAGTTTCCAGCTGCCTTTTTTTTTGTTAATGGTATCATAATTACCATGGTTAGGTTCGTCGACCTTTTTGGTGGATAACCAGCTCAATCTATGCAGAGGTTGATGGCAAGGTATATATAAATATATATTATATCTATATAAATATAGATTTATTTTATGTATTAAGGTTTCTGATTATATTGTATGTATCTTAACTCTAGGAAGTTGGTGTGGTTCATAGAAGATGGCATCTCTGGAGGAGAATTTATGATTTGTACTTGGGGTAATTTTGCGCTTTTTTTTTTGTTATCAAATCTAAGTTCCTTAGTTTGATGTTTGTTTCTGCAACTCTTGCTACAAGCCTAAGCATGAAACGGTCTGCAGGAACACGCAGTTTGCAGTGGTTGAAAATCCTGGCTTTTGGAACTGGACTTTTACTCTGAAGGGCATTGATGGAAAAGTACTTGCTGAGATAGATCGTGATTGGAGAGGTTTCGGCTTTGAGGTTATTTTACGATTCTGTATTTATAGTTTCTGGTGTTTTCCTATCACAGCTGTTCTTTTCTAGATTCATATATCTTAAACAATAAAAATTTGACTTTGTGTATGCCATATTATTTTCCCATAAATAACATATTTTCTGTCAAATGAATGATAAATAAAATCATTTATTTTTTTAGATTTTTGTGTTTGGCTTGAACTATAAGAAGGAATCGGTCTAATCCTTTGCCATTATTTTATATGATACAGCTGTTTACAGACGCTGGTCAGTACGTGATTCGCTTTGGAAGTTCCGATGCAGGATCGAAGACTGGACCCGCTCAAGCGGTAAGTTGTCATATGAAAACGAAAAAGAACATATATTTCTTTTTTCCGCAGAATTTCTTTAAAGCCAAAAACAGAAGAACTAGAGAACACATACCGCATCGAATAATTGGATCATAATTCCTTGATAGTTATGAACGAAATTCGCTAATACGTGTAAAGATGTAGACTCATAAATAAGTCCACTTACTTATGAATTTTCACATAAAGAAAATAACATCTATGATATGTCCCAACATTAGTCACAGTTCAATTATTTTTTTTAGATTATCTAATTATGTTACGTGATTAAATTATGCATTAATTTAATTCTGTAAATATGTTTTAGGGTTTGGGTATGTAGGTTTTAGTGTTTGGGCATGTCCCATCAGGCTAGAACGCTTGGTCTATTTAAGAGACCATAAGCGCCAAAACTTATGCAGTAAATTAGTTGTAATTTAGCATAGTTTCTCTCTAGGGTTATGGTAGATAATAGAAAAATTGGGGTTGCTCGGTTCTAGACTGGTGGCGAGACCAACGAAATGAGACCTTATCAACTAAAAGTGCACCAAATCTATTTTACCACACTTAGTTGTATACAAGCTTGTATGTTGTAGGTGGAAGACTTGGAAGTCGCCCGTCCATTGACTTTATCAGAGAGAGCTGTTGCGGTGGCACTTGCGTTATCGTTGGACAATGATTACTTCTCACGAAAGGGTGGCTGGTGAGCGGAAAAGCTATTCCAAGCTCAAATTGTTTCGCCTAAACATATTAAATACAAAAGCTAATACACTGATATGTGACTGGAATCGGTAGACTCGAAATGGAAATATGGGAAATCTAAGCAACACTCACACAAACTCAATCTCAGAGAGACTAAGTTTTTGAATGTTTATTGGTTAAGTCTTTCTCATTAGCTTAAGCTCTCTTAAACATGTTTCGTGCTCCTCTGTTTTCTTTGCTCCAAATACGTGTTCTGCAGAAAGCTTGGCCTACAGAAATTCCCGATGTCCCCTTTTCTTTAATATAATGCAAGAAAAATTTAGCAATCCCGACTTATCTTTCGAGGGCAAGGTGAGCGCTTTCTCGAAGCAAGACGAGACGAACAAAACACAAAACCCTTGCCGGCCACGGTAAGGGCCCCATAGAGTGAACCCAAACGCTAATGACCAAAGCTAGTTAATTACCTGAATTCCCTTACTGACTTAATTGACCGGAACACCCCTAATAACATAAAGAACGGAAAATATATCAAACGGCTAAATGCCCAAGACAATAACACATTTTCCCTTCATCTGGCGATAAGTAATCACGGGTCTATCACATTTATCCAGTTTCAACTCCGAGCTCTTACCTATATATCATCGTGGTTAATAAAGCTCAAAGGCTGGCTTAAACATGTTTAATAACATAGTTTTATTTTTCATTCTTTTCTCAGGGGAATGCCTTTGATAGCCGTAACCGAGTAGACTGCACGCACTACTGATGAGATCTTTTATCGACATTTCTTCCGCCATCGATCGAGTGACTGCGAATTCGGATTCCGACCTTCAATCTGCTCGTGCTTCTGCTAGAATTGTTATTATAGCCATTGCTATGGTTAAGTATACAATTAATTGGTGATACATACCAATATCTTCAGAACTTTCTTCTTCGTTAAATTAACATGATCCTGGAATTCAAAAACTACGATGCAAAGTCAACAGAAATGTATTCTGATGCAAAGGCAGTTTTTTGTTCTTTGATTTCACTAGCTTCATGATTGTTGCAACCAAGGTGTTAAATTTAGCGATTTTCCATGGAAATGTCGATCGATTTTCGTTTTTCGAGGATATGCGAAAGGAAAACCTTTTCGTTTCGCTGGTTTTCGCAGGTGGATGGAATTTCGGCAAAAATACCAATTAAACTTTCGGCAAAAACAATTAATTTAATATTATACACTTCAAATAATATTATACACTTAACATACATATTAAATTCATCTAACATACATATACACTTAATATACATATTCATTTAATATTATATACTTCAACTAATATTAAATTTGTTAACATATATTTATACAATTAACATGCATATTCACTTAATATTACACACTTAATTAACATATATATATATATTTACTTCACATAATAATTGACTTAATATTATACACTTCAAGTAATAAAGTGACTTAATATTATACATTTCACCTACATATTTAAGTTACAAATGTGTTTTGTTGTATATAATTATTTCTTGTATTTATTAAATATGTAGTTTTGAACCTATATAAATATCTAGCTTAAATACTCAAATATTTTTGACAAAATATCCGTCGAAAACCCCATCGGCATGCGGTATGCCCATGCGAAAAATGCGGTATATGCGGCATGCCTTTTTTTTTTACAATTTGCTCATCGACATACCCATCGGCAAGCGATATATCAATAAAACGGAAAATGCGAAATGACATCGGCAAGCGACATTTTAAACCTTGGTTGCAACGTATGTCAGCTCATCAAAAAATAATTATTTAGGTTTTTAAATATTTTTTTCAATAAATTCATGTGATGTCAAGAATTATTAATTTTTTTATAATGATTGGATAAAAAAATATATTAATTTATTGAAAAACTAGGTTATAATATATATAAATAATTTAAAAACAGATTTCCGCAAAAATAAATTAAATAAATCGGTAAAGAACATGCCGGGGTGCTGATGCTAGAGTTCGGTCTCAGGAGCCCTAACACAAAACGACCGGGCATGCTCGGATCTTGGGCTGCCCAAATCCGCCCGATGCACCGGTTCAACGTACCACGGTTTTGCCAAGTATGAATTTCTTGTATATTTGCAAGTGCAAGTTCACTGAATAAGCCCATCAATCAGTTAAAAACATTTATTTATAAAAAAAAAAAAAAAAAACAGAAGCCCAATAAAGCCCAAAAACAAAGCCCTTGCGTGCTCCTTTTAAATTAGGGCACAATTCTTATTTGAATTTCATACTCACCCTTATGCTCGTCTTTCTCCAAGCTTGCAGCCATGGCAGCTAAGAAAATGAATATGCGTCGAGTACTATCTCGTTGTTTTCTGAAATCACCACAACCTCAGAAGAAGAAACAAAAATTGTGCGCTTATCTGCAAGATTGCGTACAATAAACTTGAGAAGTACTAATTATGGATCTGCTCAATTTCCAACTAAGGTAAAAAAATGTTAATTTTTATGAATTTGTATCCTTAGTTAATGCAAAATCTATAATAATAATTACAAAAATTAGGGTTTTATGACTTTAAGTTTTAGGCTTTTACGATTATGTGCAATGTCTTGTGTTGATGTCGAGCTAAGAGAGGTCCGGTCTCAGCTGCAGGCTTCCCGTGCTGAGACCGCCCTTGCCTTGCGGTTACTGTAGATGCTCAGACGAGGCGTGAGGTCGTTTTAGAGGACCTCGCGCGAGGCAACGCAGATCTATATGGTGCTTCGCGCATGATCGGGGAGTTCTAGGAGCGCCTGGCAGCGAAGGAGACCGAGCTCTCTGTGTTCCGTGGCGTGGCTGACCGCCAGTCAGAGACTGCCCTCTGGAACGGCTTTCTCAAGTGTTTCTACGCTTTCATCAATGCGAATCGCAGCCGGTACCTCTGTACCATCTTTGTGCATGACGGGTCGGTTCCTCCAGAGGTGCTGGAGGTGCTACAGCCTTACATCGCGCTCATACCTCATGATGTCCCGTTGGTGAACTTTTATTATGCCGGAGTTTCATTTTCGACTAACTATACCCCTATTCCGGCTCCGACGGCAGGTGGTGTGAACCTGGTTTTGCTGGATCAGCCTGATCTGGGTGTTCCGACGGTAGATGGCGAGGCTGCCGAGCATGGCGGCCAGGATGAGGAAGGCTTCGGCGCTACCGAGGCGTGATTTGGTGGGTGGCCGGTCTTCCTTTCATTGTAAGATATTCGTGTAATGTCCTTTTAGTATTCAGGCTTGTAGCTCCTACTTCGCCATATGTGGCGCTTTTTGTACGCGTCCTTGGGAGAGCTTTAGCATGTATGCACTTTTATCAGCCTTGCTCTTTCGGGTCATTGTGGCTTTTGTATCGCCACATCATATACATATATGCTACGTCGACGCCACATCATATACATATATGCTAAGTCGATCTGAGATTGTTGATCATCTCATGTGTTAAACATATGTGTTTTTAAACAAGATATTTATTCATTTGTAAAAGATTATGACAAGTCATTGAATAAAGATGATACTTACTATGATAATTTTATTATAGTTTCTGGTAGAGTATAATAAAATGTTTGTTTTTTAGTTCATAAAGGATGCAATTATGTTATTATTATCACAACAGAGTCAATGTGAGGAAGAATTAATAATCATAATAAATGAACTTAAAACGTCCGTGGCCTGATTAATTGGGTGAGAGCCTATTAATCGTGTAAGGTCATTAATGGGAGCCCAACACTTGCTTTACTCGGTTGTTGGCGATCAGCGTTTCTATCACGATTGCATCATTCTGAGGGTGTGAGATTCTTCAAGCTTCTTCCTCCGTGAAGGTAATGGCTTGGCTGGGAAGTACCGTCGTTCAGCTGGCGAGGTTCGCAAAGTTGACCTGGTGCTCCCTGCTATCGCTTTCTAGTGCTTGAGCACATCTCTTTCGCTTGTTGTTGGAATCTCTTGTTTTTGGCCCGCCTTGAAGGCTGAAGATCATTGTTGGTGTTGTGGTTAGTGGGGTGAAGTTTACATCCCTTCTAAATTTCTCCGCCCGCCTGGGCTGCTGTTGTCGCCCTCTGAGGTTTGACTGCTGGCGTTGCCTCTTTTTCAAAGGTTCGTTGTCGCTTCCCCTCTGGCTGCCCAGAGCTGCTCGCTTATTTTAGTTGGTTTCGGTCGTCAAAATATTCGTCAGTCGCGACTTCTTTTGCTGGCCTTGCCATCAGCTTAGCCATGGAGGTTGGCTTTTTCTTGACAAGAGAGCGTGCGAAGTCGCTTACTGGGAGACCGTCAATTATAGCAGTGACAGCATCGTCGTCTGTGTAGCTGGCGACTTTGTTTGCTTCCTCGGTGAACCTTTTTAAGTAGGCTTGGAGAGATTCGTTTTGGCACTGCTTAAGGAACCATAGATATGACTTCCCTTTTCGCTGTGCTATCGAGCTGGCTAAGCGCGAGACAAAGTGTTCTTTCAGATCCTTGAATGACTTGATAGAACCCTTCGGGAGTCGTTGGTACCACTCGAATACGATCCCAGCGAGGGTGAGGCAGAAAGCCTGGCAAATTGTGGAGGGCGAACACCTTTCATGTGCATGGAGAACTTGTACGGCACCAGATGGTACGTGGGGTCGATGGTGCCATCGTAAATGAGATTTAGCGAGAAGCGTACGTCCCCATCGAGATCCTCGGTGAGCAGATGGTCGGTGAGAGGGGACTTGATTCCCTCGACCATGCTTTTGTAGACCGGATTGGAGCTGTTGGCGGCGACAAGTTCCCGCATTTCTTTCCTGGGGGCTTGGACTTTGTTCGTTCATCCTGTATCGCACGGAGGTCCTGCCACGAGAAGTGTTGGGGCACCATCTGCCCTTTGCGCGGTACGCTGATTGGCGCATCGAGGATTTTTCAGACGACTCTGATTCGGCGTTGCCTGAGCTTTCTTGGTTATTATATCTTTCTCTTTGCCGATAACGGCAATTTCGTAGATCTTCATTGTGATGGGGGCAATTTAGGTGGTGGCAGAGGTCTTCTTCGACTTCCGTCCGCATTCTTGCGTGCGCTTGTTTACGTCGGATTTCCTTCCGTGCCCTTGCACTGTTGGCGATATCTTCGTTACTCCCGAGGTAGTCGAAGGGTGACCTTCAGCTCGTTTGTGATTGCGCTGGCGTTTGTGCGGCTTCAGAGACTGGCTGCGATTGTGCTTCAGGAGGCTTTCTTTGTGCTAGCTCTAGACTTTCTTCTTCGTCGACGATTTCGTGGACTACGTCGTCGTCTTTCAAGTGTTTCGAGACTAGCCCAGCTCATCGGAAGACGCTGTCTTCTAACTGAGCCAGTCATTTGTCGCTCTCGTTGACCATTGGCTCTTGGCAAGCGTTCGTCTCAAGCTGGTTTCAAGCTTAGTTTCGACGTGCGTTGACTTGAGCTAGCGTATTTTGAGCAATACTTGCCCTCGGACGAGATGATGTGCCTTCTGTGGATTTGGACAACATCTCACTCGGCAAATGGAGAATAAGTTGCTGGGAGGGTACTTCGAGGCTTGAATTCGATACTGTGCAAGAGCCCATCCTTATACCACCAAAATGTTGATGCTGAAAATTGGATCAATCACTTAAGCGGCCGAATAGCTTGGTTTGGGACAGGCCCACTCGTTTGTAGACTTCGAGTGGGCTGAGAGTTTTGACCCTTTGCACTTCCGGGTTAAACGGACCCTCCACTGACCGTACACCATAAATCTGGGTTTTATCCGCTACTTGTAGCGGCGAGGCCTAGAATGGAAAAGGCCCGAGAATAGGTTCGGGACACCCCTAAATCTGGTTTCCACGTAGGGGGGATCACAGTGATAACCTTTTGGTTGGCCCTGACAAATCTGACCCTCGACCTACGATACTGATCTTGATCAGAGTCCTCGATCTATCCGTAAAGTCGGTATATATGCTTGAGATAATAGATTTAAGGATAACAAAAGCACCACGTAGACCTAGAGGAAGTGAGTTACTGTTTATAAAGGAGTCCATGGGTTAAAATCTTGTTCCGTTGAGAGAAAGTGAGTTACTGTTTAACTGAAATCGAGTTTCTATTTATAAAGGAGTCCATGGGTTAAAATGCAATTATAAATTACTCCGAGAGGCCCCCGGGGCAATATAATATAGTTGTTTGGGTCCCCCGAGCCGTCCCAATCTAACGGACCTGACCACGTCGCCATCAGATGCTCCAGGCACCCGCATGCGCCCCAAGAAGGTGAGTTGTGTCTGCCGACGCGCTGGAGGATGTGGACAGCTTGCTGGTGACGTGGCAGGGACTGGTTGGCGCGCTGACTGGGCCTGTGGAGCCCACTGGTCAAATCAAAGTGCTCCCAAGTCCTTTTAGGGCTCCGGGGGCGTTTCAAGGCCGTTTTCTATAAATTTTATGTCGTTTTTTACTATCTCGATATTTTTAGGAGCGTCTGGACACTTTATTTTGCGAAAACGAACCTCTGATGAGAATTTTAACCAAAATTGACCTAAATTAGTTAAGAGAAAAATTAACTAAATAATTTTCCGTTTATTTATTTTATAGAAAATTAATCGCGTAAAATTACCCATAACAGAAACTATAAAACCGATTGTAAAAACTCATCGTGAAAAATAGCTCGCCTCTTTCAAACCATTAAGGAAACCAAACCTCGAATTTAAGTTGAGCTCTTAGATTCGCTCAGCGAAAAAGGAAAGAGGATGCCTAAAAAGCCTTCAATATTCACAAAAGCAACACGAAATCCTTCAAAAGTCCCAAAAACATCTCTTATTCTACCCTCTATGCATTTATTTTAAACACAAAATGAACAAAATATCTCATAAAAATACAATTTGCGAAATACATAAACATATATATATGTATTTATGTATAATTAATTAATTATTCCACATAGTCTTCAAATTAGAAGAGACACACTAATGCAATAGAACACAATTTATGTTGCTAAAAAGAAAGTATATTTTATTTGAAAGTATTATATATTAATATTATGACTAAATTTTTTTTCAATAATACAAAAATTAGTCATATTTCATTACTTTAATTCTTTGATTAAATATATATGAAGTAGTAAATATTCTGTTTCAAGAGTTTATATCATGGTATTTAAATTAGTATTTGATAATATACATAATATAAGTATATTTTTTAATAGTATAGTAATATCATTAAAATTTATAATCATATATAAAAATAATTTTAATAATTTATTATATAAGTTAATTGCATAGGTAATATATTATCATAAAGAATATAATAATATTATAGAATGATAAATATAGTATTATTGTTTTTTTTGTACGATTAAGTTGAAGACAAAATACAGAAAACAACTTCAAGTCGTTTTATGCTTTCATTCATTACAATTTCACTGGTCTGCGAGACCGGTCTCAGAAAACAGAGACAACTGGCAACCAAACGTGGTCTGCGAAACCAGTATGACACTGTTTGAAACCAAAACCAGAAACTGGTCTCGCAGACCATAACCAAACGCTACCTTAGTGTCTTAATTTTAGCCGTTCTTAAACGTTTCTATCAATAATTTTTCAAACTTTAATAAACTGACACTTTGATAATTATGAAAACTTTATTATATTAGGTCAAATGGTGGTGAGGGTATTCAAGTCATTTCTTCCCATCGAAATGACCATGCAATTTAATCGTGTCAAAAACTCCCAATTCATATCTATTAATGCTATTCTATAATTAATTAATCCATCCAATGACAATGTCACATTGATTGTTTATCACGCAAATAAAGGATAAGAGTGGGGGCAAAGATGGAATATAAAATTGTTGTCAGTCGAACACACAACACGAAGTCATCCACTATGGCATTGACTGAACAAAAAACACGACATTTATTCATAAACAAAATATTCAGGAGGGTTGGTTCGAAAAAAAAAAATCAAGAGGGGGAAAGTCTGGGCTGATAGAGTATTTGGGCTGGGCCAAATGGCGGCAATTGTCCCCCCTTGGGCCTACATGACTCCACCCCTGAAAACACCGAACGACATACGAGCCATGTTTTTTACAAACGCTGTCAACGTTTCAAATTTTCGGATCCAACCAACCAATATGGTGATAATAAAGAGGAGGAAGAGAAAGTTCAATCTAGTGGAACATTATCGCTATTGATGCTGAAGTTTAGATCACAAACCGTAGGGGTCTCCGCTGACTGTGGACCAACAATCCGGGCCACACCAGTACTTATTACCACAAGGCTTAGAATGGATAAGGCCCAAGTTACAGGTTTGGGGCGCCACTCAGATCAGGTCTCCACGTATGGAAGATGACAGTTTTGACCTCTTAGTGAATCCTGCTAGATTAGACCCTCTACCCATAACATTAACCCTGGCCTGGGTCCAACGGTCTATCCGCAAAGTCAATAATCCATCCCTGAAAGAGTTTGAGTGAGTTACCATTGAACTGAACTGAGCTTCTATTTCTAAGAGGGTCTATGGGTGTTTATTCAATTAAAAATTGCTCCAAGAAGCCCTCGGGGTAAAATAATATAGTTTTTTGGGTCCCTAAAAATGTGGTCGACCAATCAAAGCCGGCCATGTCCTCATCAGACACTGAACACGCCCCAACGCGCCGGGATCTTTGCGCTGATGTGCGTAGCACGTGGATAAGTGAGCATCAACCCTCGCGCCATGTTGGAGCGCGCAAGTGGGACCCTGCTAGGCGCATGGGGAATCTTGGGGCCACATGGCGGAGCGTGGAGAAGCGTGGGGGCCTGTGGGGCCCACCCTTAGTGCGTGAGGGCCAAGGCCGTTTTCTTTTTAGTTTTTATGGCATTTTTTGGTGTTTTGATATTTTTAAGAGCGTTTAGACACTTTATTTTATGAAAACAGGCCTCCGATAGGCGTTTTGGGCAAAAGTTTACTTAATTAAATAACCGTAACATTAATTCAAAGTGGGCCCTTTATTTTTGAATTCTTGGAACGGCGCCCGGGTCACGGAACGCTAAAGTAAGTTTTTCAAACTCACTTAACTTTTGCTTTTGTTAGCCTATTTTAGTGCCGTTTTTTCTGGTCGATAAATTTTCAATGAATTTCACCGTGGGTGGGTTCCACGACACGAATTTTTAGGCCATTTTTGGGAAAAAATGTCTTCTATTAGTCGAGTTTTGAAATTGGCTCATTTTCTCTCTCTAACCCAATGGAGAACCGGGGAGATTTTGCCTAGCCACCACGCAGGAGCTCGCTGTCGCCAGAGAGGACAACCACCATGGTCAGCGTCAAGCGACGAGCTCGTTGCAAGCGGAGGGCTACGTGGGCTGCGAGGCAGGGGCGCGAAGTGGTGCGGGATCGCACTCGTGTGGGTCTAGCAAATTCGGCCTCGGCCTAGCCGCCACAGTGGCGCTTGTCGTTGATGGAAGAGGGTAGCACGGTGAACGAGGTGCCGCGGCGACTGCGTCTTGGGTGGTGGAGTGCGATGGCGGTGACGGGAGAGCTCGTGGTTGTATAGGTTTTGCGCGTGGATCTTAGATGGTTTCGATCGCCCTAGTTTCCCATTCCGCGCCATGACTCAAAGTGGGCCCGTTTGATCCTTCTCGTCTCTGATTCTACTGAGGTGGGCCCACGATGACGGGGCAGCTTTCTCGAGGTTCCTTGGTGGCATCCCGGGCTTGCCGTCTTACTTTTATGGCACCCCGAGTTTTTTGCAGGCCCACCTCGATGGTATTCGGCGATGCTCCTGTGATCAAGGATAGGAGTTGACTTTTGGATTCCCCTGCTCTGGCCCCGGGGGATTTCCTTCCCTTGGTTTGAAGCTCAGTGTATTTCCCAGCATGCCCTCACCGGCCGATGCGATCCGAGTGTCCTCTTTTGCCTCTCCTGATGTTCAGGATGATTCTACAGCTTCGATTGACTCGGCGGTCAAAGGCTCGCCGCGACAGAATAATGGGATCAGTCTGACTCCTGATAATATCCAAGGGCTACCTTTATTGCCGAGCTCTATGCCGGCCGAAGTGACGGCTTCTAAAACGAGGTGAATGTAGATTGGCTCGGGAATTTGTGTGAGACTCCCTGAGATGAATGTAGATATTCGTTACAGGTAGTGATTTCTGATGCTGAAAATTTGGTTCAATCACTTGAGCGGCCCAATATCTTGGCTTGGGCCGGGCCAACCTTGTTTGTTGACTTTGAGTGGCTGAGAGTTTTGACCCCTTGCACTTCCGAGTCAAACGGACCCTCCACTAATTGTGGACCAGAAATCTTGGCTTTATCCGCTACGTGTAGCCTCAAGGCCTCGAATGAACAAGGCCCGGGAATAGGTTCGGACACCCCTAAGCCTGGTCTCCACGTAGGGGAGATTAGAGTAATAACTTTTCGGTGGGTCCTGACAGATCAGATCCTCGACCTTCGTCATAGATCCTGATCCGGGTCCTTGGTCTATCCGTGAAGTCGGTAGATAATAGACTACAAGATAGCACAAGCACCGCGTAGACTGAGAATCTTGGCAGAGAATATGCTGCCGAAAAAGACCGCCGTCACGACAACAAGACGGGGCAAGCTCGCTGGAGGTGGTTTGAGTCGTGGCTCGTGTAGCGGGGCTTGACGGAGCTCGGGATCGTAAAGACTAGTCTCGCGAGTGTTCAGGATCGAGCTTGCCGTGATCGATGCTGCGGGGCTCGCCTTCGATGAAGGTGGGCGACTCGATGACAAGAGGACCCAGGCGACGGCATTCGTACCAGTGGCGTGCGACGACGGCGGTGGAAGAGCTCGGTTGAGCTCAGGTTTCCCGCGTGGCCCTTTGGTCGGTTCGGTCGACCGAACCGTCACCGAGGAGCTCATCGTGACCGGGGAAAGGTTCCCCGGTGGTCGTAGACCTCCGGTGACCCCAAGGAGGGTGGTCAAGTCCGGTGATGATGCTAGATTTATGCCGGTGGAGCCAGGCTTGCACAGCGTGCGTAGGGGAGAACCTGATCGGGTCTGGGTGTCTCCGTACCGCTTCAAGCTGCCGTCGGGAAGAATCATGATGGTCATGGTACTCCGGCGACCACGACGGTGGCGTCAGAGTGGGATAGGAATGATGTGGGAGTGGCGGGACGACCAGGCTCACACGGCGTACACGTGGGTGAGTCTGATGTGTCAATAGTGGGCCCGGGAAACCCTGCGATGATCTGTAGCGGGGTCCACAGTGGTCATTTTACCTCTGGTGATCCCGGCAAGGCGGCTTCCGGGTACCAGTGATGGTGATTGGAAGATTCCTGCGAGTTTCCCAGCTTCCTGCGTGATTCATATTTGGTCGGAAAGGCCGAATAAGCCATCGATCCCGTACGAGCTCCCTGGTGATCGAAATATTTTGCGGGGTCAGTTTGACGGTTTTTGGGTGATGTTCGTATCGCCAGGCTATTCTCCGGCCGAAGCGACTATTTCGGGGACGATCCCCCGACGTGACTTAGTGGTTGACAAAGGAATGGTTCTGAGATCCCTTGGGGTACATGTAGCTACTTGTAGGGCTTTTGCTGGTACCACTCGTGACGCCGCTTACGTGGATTGACCACGTCATAATGGCCGCATAGCAGGCGGGTCATGCCCGATTTTTAATCGAGTCATTTGGAGAAGGGTTGGGTCTGCCTCGAAGAGGCATGGCCGTCATTGGTCTGATCCTTCGTCGGATTTTTTGGACATTGATGTCCCGAGTGTTGTTACCTTGGGGGTCTTACAGCCTTTTTTTATGAGGGCATGTTCCCTGTAGAGGGGGTTTATGCCCCTTTAGAGGGTTGGATGCCCAGTCGACCATGCGAGGGGATGGACGATGTCTCCATAGAGAGCATTCGCCAATCCCTCATTTAATAGAGCAGTTCTTGGTGTTGATGGGTTTGCATCCATTCCAGCTTAGCTCGGACACTTGTCCGTCTTGGATCAGTTGCTCGATTTGCTTTTTCAGCAGCCAGCATTCTGAGATCTTATGCCCGATCGGTGGTATTCGTAGTACCGACTCTTGTCTTTGGTTGCTTTTTTCGGCAATAGTCGAGGGGGACTGTACTTTTCTCCATGCAGGCTGAAGATAATTCTTGGTGTCGTTGCTTGATTTGCTTTTTCAGTTGCCAGCATTCTGAGATCTTATGCCCGTGATATCGGTGGTATTTGTAATACCGACTCTTGTCTTTGATTGCTTTTTTCGGCTATGGTCGAGGGAGGCTAAACTTTTCTCCATGCAGGCTGAAGATCATTCCTAGTGTCGTAGTTAATGGGGATTTCTTAAAAATATTTAAATAAGAGTAAGCTTCAAATAGCCAAACTGAAACAAAGGATTAACAAAATAGCCAAACTTTGGTTAATTTTGTAAACTAGCCAATTAACATGAGGTGGTATTTTAATAACATTTTTATCCCTATAATACCCTCTAATTAATCATTTTAATTATAATTTTCGTAATTAATTAAAAAATCAATACAAATCAAGCTTAATTAATTATGCACAAATTTGGGAACTTAATAACCAATTTGAATCATTTCTCTCTCTCTCTCTCTCTCTCTCTCTCTCTCTCTCTCTCTCTCTCTCTCTCTCTGCGAATCCATGGCGTCGAAGGTCCTCGACGAGACCCCTCGCAGCGAGTCGGAGGGCGAGAATCGCGTCCTACGCATAAAGAGGAAGCGCGCTCGCCGCGTGAGCTTCGCCGACACCGAGATCACCTCAGTCCATTTCTTCCACCGTGACGACGACTGCATCTGCGAGACGCCGCCCAAGCCCCGCCCCAGCTCCTCCCCCAACACTCCGCTGCAGCCCGGCAACAAGCTCATCGGGTTCTACGGGGACTTGGGCGGCGACAAGCGACGATTCCGGCGCGGATGAGGAAGGGAGCGCCGAGGGTAGGAAGTCGTTTTTCAGGCCGTCGGGATCCCCGCCTCCGGGGGAGCAGCACCGCCGGCTCCGGCGCCTCCAACGACGATGAGATTTCGCTGCCCCCGTTGCGCGCGAAGGAACTCCTCCATCGGAGCACTCGCTCGGAAACACCGAGCCACGGCGATCGACAGCGAAACTTCGGCGGTCTTAAGGGAAAAAGAAATATTATTTTTTGTATTTAAAATATTTAATTATTGTATTTAAATTTTAATATGAATAATATTTTTTATTATTGATTTATTCGTTGTTAATTTGCGTTGATTCGTTGTTGAATTACGTTAATTCAAGTCTTTAATTTGTTGATATTAAAAAAAAAAAAAAGTTCGAAAAATTATAAGAATGTTTTGAATTTAAAATTTGAATTATAAAAAAAAAAGATTTTGGTTTTGGTTGTTACCAAATTAATAGATATTTTAATTAATAAGAATATTTTCAATTAATGAAAATAAATGAATTTTTTAATTTTATTAAAATATGAGAGCAATAATGTAATTAAAATTTTATTTAAATGATTAATTGATTATTTTATAAATTAATTAAAATTTGATTATTTTGCTAATTAAGTAGCAGACGCCCACCGTGGAAGTCGAGCTCACGGCCACAAGGTTAAGAGCCTTGCGCTCAACCAACTAAGTTAGACGGGCGATGGTTCGTAACAATTAACCAATAAGATAATATTGATAAAAAGACAGGTCGTTTTGATACTTTTATCAATTATTATTGGGCTTATTAGCAAAATACTTAATTAGAATCAAACTATTTTAAAAACTACTCAAGGTTTAATAAATCCAAATCATACTCAATTTAAAGGCTATTTTCCAAAAACACCCCTGCTCCTTCTCCGCTCTCTCTCGACCGACATTTTCCATCTCTCTCTCGCTCTTTCTCTCTCCTTCGCTCCTCTCCACCGTCCGATCGCTGATCATCATCCATTTCTTCCCAACCACTCAACTCTCTCTCTAAAACCCTCACTTCGCTTTCCCTCCGATCTTCGGCTTCAATGGCCTTCGTCCTCGACAAACTCGCTCTCCCTCGCTGCGCGGCCGTACCCATCAGCGGCCCACTCCCCGGCCGCCGTGTCGCGCTGCCGCAATCCAGAGGGCTCAAGCTCGCGCCGAGCCTCTCGCCTCGCTCCGCCATGCCGTTGCGCTCTTCCGGGTTTGCGAGGAGCCTCTCATCGCCAGGGTGGCAGCGGAATTGTCTGCGGAGGCTCAGGAAACCACCGTTGAAGGTCAGTCTATGGGGTTCGTCGCGGGATTGGAAATTCGTTGTTCTTGTGTTGTGATCTCTTTGGATTTTGAAATGGAGATGACAGAGTGATTGATTAATTGAGCTCTATGCTTTTCGATTGGCTGAGAGAAGTGAAGCGAGATAGTGTTGTGATACACTGATCCATAGATATTTCAGAAGAGAGTGAAATCAGAATGAAAATTTGAGAGGACCAATTGAGAAAATAAATAGTGAACACCGAAAAGAATTATGATTTCTCTTTTGGATTCACGGGATCTAATACCATCGAATATTAGTTAAATTCTGTGGTAAAGGAAAAGGAAATCTCGAGAGATTGTTGTGAAGGCTGTTCGTAATGCATTTTAAGTAATTAGAAGTTTAGAACCGATGCTGTTTGAAAAATATATAGTATTCAGGAAAAATTGGAACACCGAAAATGTTCTCTGTTGTTCGGTTATTGTTGACGATTGTTATGTTAAAAGTTGGCAAACAGAGATTTTCAGAATCTCCAGATCAGCGTACAGATATAATCGAGTACATTGGGATGAAATGTGGCTGCGAATTAAGTACTAATTTAGATAAATAATACATAGCAATATGACATGCTGGTATTTGTTTTTTGAATTTTCAGTGGCGCAGCATACTGATGCAACATGGAAGTCGCTCGTCATGGAATGCGAGTTACCCGTTGTTGTCGAATTCTGGGCCCCCTGGTGCGGGCCCTGCTGTATGATCTATCCCATAGTTGATGATCTTGCGAAAGAGTATGCCGGAAAGGTCAAAGTCTACAAAGTCAATACTGATGACAACCCATCGATCGCAACAGAGTATGGAATCCGAAGCATCCCGACCGTGATTGTATTCAAAGGAGGCGAGAAGAAAGATGCGATCATGGGAGCTGTTCCAAAATCTACTCTGTTCCATTTTTTTTTCCTTATGTTTATGGCTTGATATTGTCTTTATAGCTGGCTTGCGATGAATTGGTTGTGCTACTTTATGACATGCTATAATATGACGTTCTTTTCTTTCCATCAACGACCGTTTAAATGACTCATCAAGTGGTGTAGTGTTATTAACACACTATAAAAAACCAAATATATATGAATCGTTATAATTAAGGCATAAAGAATGCTTTTTTCTACCTGAAACAACATTATATACTCTTTAAATTTTCATTACTTACTTATTTATTATAACCCTTATAATGGTTACACAAATGTAACTTTAGTTACATAATTGTAACTGCAATTACCCAAGTATAACTGCAATTACCCAAGTGTAACTTTAGTTACATAAGTGTAACTAGAGTTACATAAATATAACTACTGTTACATAAGTGTAACTCCAGTTACATAAGTGTAACTGTAGTTACCAAAATGTAATTTAGCGACTTTAGTTACATAAGTGTAACTGCAGTTACCCAAGTGTAACTATAGTTACCCAAATGTAACTTTAGTAACTTTAGTTACATAAGTGTAACTAAATTTACCCAAGTGTAACTGTACTTAGCCAAATGTAACTTTAGTTACATAAGTGAATCTCTTGTTACCAAATGTAACCGTAGTTACCCAAATGTAACTTTAGTTACATAAGTGTAACTGCAGTTACCCAACTGTAACTGTAGTTACCCAAATGTAATTTTAGTAACTTAAGTTACATACGTGTAACTGTAGTTACCCTAGTGTAACTCTACTTACCTAAATGTAACTTTAGTTACATAAGTGTTACCCAAGTGTAACTGTAGTTACCCAAATGTAATTTTAGTAACTTTAGTTACATAAGTGTAACTGCAATTACTCAAGTGTTACTGTACTTACCCAAATGTAATTTTAGTTACATACGTGTAACTCTTGTTACCCAAGTGTAACTGTAGTTACGCAAATGTAACTTTAGTTACATAAGTGTAACTATAGTTACCCAAATGTAATTTTAGTAACTTAAGTTACATACGTGTAACTGTAGTTACCATAGTGTAACTGTACTTACCCAAATGTAACTTTAGTTACATAAGTGTTACTCAAGTGTAACTGTAGTTACCCAAATGTAATTTTAGTAACTTTAGTTACATAAGTGTAACTGGAGTTACTCAAGTGTAACTGTACTTACCAAAATGTAACTTTAGTTACATAAGTGTAACTCTTGTTACCCAAATGTAACTGTAGTTTCCAAAATGCAATTTTAATTACATATATTGAAATATGTAACTCCAGTTAAATAAGTGTAACTTCAGTTACAATAATGTAACTTTGGTTACGATAATGTAACTTCGGTTACAAAAAATTAATTCCAATTAAATTAGTGTAACCACATTTACATTAGTGTAACTATAATGATTGTGATCATAGTATTACCTAATTGTGGTCATACTATTACATAATTGTATGTCACTATTTTTTTAAAATATTTCAATTTAAATTCTTTTTTGTAACTCAAATTATGTGAACTTTTTGCTACGTACCTTTAGATGGATACTGGATTAATATAATTATGTAACATAAGTGTAACCATATATTACTAGAATTACGAAAGTGTAACTCCTGTTACAAAAGTGTAACACCGGTTACACTTATGTAACTTGAGTTACAAAAGTGTAACACCGGTTACAATAATTATTTTAATACTTCCAAATTAACTCCAAAAGCAATAAATTATTATTTGAACAAATATATTGAAATTGTAACTCCGGTTACAAAAGTGTAACTACAGTTACAACAGTGTAACACCAGTTACAAAGTGTAACCGAAGTTACAAAAGGGTAACTTAAGTTACGATAATGTAACTTTGGTTACGATAATGTAACTTCGGTTACAAAAATTTAATTCCAATTAAATTATTGTAACTTCAGTTACGATAATGTAACTTTTGTTACGATAATGTAACTTCGGTTACAAAAATTTAATTCCAATTAAATTAGTGAAATTTAATTTCAGTTTATTTTGTAACTTAAATTATGTGAACTTATTGCTACGTACATTTAGATGGAAACTGGATTAATATAATAATGTAACATAAGTCTAACCATATATTACTAGAATTACGAAAGTGTAACTCCTGTTACAAAAGTGTAACATCGGTTACACTTATGTAACTTGAGTTACAAAAATTATTTTAATACTTCCAAATTAACTCCAAAAGCACTAAATTATTATTTGAACAAATATATTGAAATTGTAACTCCGGTTACAAAAGTGTATCTACAGTTACAACAGTGTAACTCCAGTTAGAAAGTGTAACCGAAGTTAGAAAAGGGTAACTTAAGTTACGATAATGTAACATCAGTCACGATAATGTAACTTTGGTTACGATAATGTAACTTCGGTTACAAAAATTTAATTCCAATTAAATTAGTGTAACTTCAGTTACGATAATGTAACTTTGGTTACGATAATGTAACTTCGGTTACAAAAATTTAATTCCAATTAGATTAGTGAAATTTAATTTCAATTTAAATTCTTTTTTGTAACTCAAATTATGTGAACTTATTGCTACGTACCTTTAGATGGAAACTGGAATAATATAATTATGTAACATAAGTGTAACCATATATTACTAGAATCACGAAAGTGTAACTACTGTTACAAAAGTGTAACTTCAGTTACAAAAATTATTTTAATACTTCCAAATTAACTCCAAAAACACTAAATTATTATTTGAACAAATATATTGAAATTGTAACTCCGGTTACAAAAGTGTAACTTCGGTTACAAAAATTGTTTTAGTACTTACAAATTAATTCCACAATAAAGAAAAAACACTAAATTATTATTTTAGGAAATATATTGAAATTTGATTCCATAATTAGTACACTTTTAATATCATTTTGTTTTATCGCTAAAAGAGCAAAAACACACTGTTTCTCTGGCTTGCAAATGTTTTATATAATGTTTTGCAAATGATTATTCGATTTGAACATGTTATTATATAACTACCATTTTTGAAATAATGTAACTTCAGATACAAACATGTAACTTCAATTACATAAGTGTAACTTTAGATACAAACGTGTAACTAAAGTTACATTTATGTAACTACATATACAAACTTGTAACTAAAGTTACATTTGTGTAACTGAATAATTTACCATTGGTGTCGTTTCTCTTACAGAGATCCTTGAATAATTAACTTTTCTTCTGATGGTTTAACTTTTAACTTTACGGTCCAATAATTAGCAAAAATAATATTTATTAATTGTTCTTGTAATGGAGAAAATAGGGCATGTTCTCTCTATGATATAGCTATACAGATACAAGCTTGTAACTAAAGTTACATTTTGCCAAATTTATGTAACTTGTAACAAAATTGTGTAAACAATAAGAGTTCTTAATCTAATATTACAATATACCATGGTTGGCCAAATTTTTAGTGCGCGACGATCTTGATGATCCATCGGAGGCTGATATTAATGAACCTACACAATATAAGATTTTTCATTAAACCCGTATAATTACTATAGATATGGTTAAAGTTACAATTACGTAACTTTAAAGTAGATACAATCGAGTCCTCACTCACCCGAAAACTGGCTCTGGACTCGTCAATTACTGCCCTGAACCGGTCCAAAAGAAGCCGAACTGTGTCGGTCCGGTTCAGCACGCTGGATTTTCTCATCCTGGATTCTATGGACTCTTGGTGAGGGGACCCACCTTCAATTTAATTTAATATAATAATATTTATAAACACTTGAACAAAAAAAAATCTTAAAAACATGTAAACTAAAATGAGATCTAGACCTTGTTCTACTTGTCCACCAAGTGTTCGACTCTACGCCTCGAAGAGATATATAGCAAATAAGTGATGCACATGCTTTCCAAATAAAGCCTTATTACGTTGACAATATCTTATCGAATAACATTACCGGAGAAAAAGCAAGCAATCTGGTGGAGTTAGGAGGTAGAGTTAGTAGGCTTGGTTATGGAGCAGGAAGATTTGAAAGCTTCGATGTGAGCCTTGCACTTGACATAGAGTGTGATATTAAAGAGAGAGAGGATTTGAATTCACTTGGTTCGGCTTCGATTTAATGTTCGTGTTCCATGAAAACCATTTATATAATTATATTCTTCAATATACATATATAAGCATCAATCATAAAAGATAGAAATGTCTCACCACCAAGATTCTCCGGAGATAAAGACGATCGAGCACTAGCGATGGACCGAAATGCAGCGCCTTGAGCTCGTCTGTCCTTCCTCCTCGCCTCCTCCACCCAGACCTCCGTCAATGGCGACCAGCGAAACCACCACCACTGCCACCGCCACGAACGCCGTTAAAGACAAGGAGAAAAGCGAGCCCAGCTAAAGAAGAAGATGGAATTGCCGAGAAGTATGACGTGAAGAAGATGGAATCGCAGAGATTGAAGGCGTGATCGAAACCCTAGCTTCTCATGGAATCGCAAGGAATCACAGAGATTGAGAGACATGATCGATCGCTTCGTCGAAGAAGAATGGTGGTCGAAGAAGAAGGCTTCGTCTATAATGGTGATCGTGGTGATCGAAGAGGGCTTGTCGAATGGTGATATGTAATTGAGGGTATAATTGTCCATATAAGACCAAATGAGTGTTTCTTTAATTATGATAAACTTTTGAGTGTTTTTTAAAAAAAATTTACTTAGATTGGGTATTTTGCTAAAAATTTTAAAATTTCAAGACATAAATAAAAAAAAAAAAACAAAAAAAAAACATGAAGCTCAACATCATTCACTCAAGCTGAGAGTCGATTTTATGAACACAGCGAGAGAAAACGAGGAGATCATCTGGGTTCTTCGGATTGGAAACATCAGAGCCGTCCGATATGATGGCTTCTTTGATCAGCGCCTTGTCCACTGAGCCCAGCTTCGGATCTTCGTTCCCTTTTCCCTTTTCGTTTTCAGCGTTCTTGCTCCCTTTCGGTACTCGCTCTCTTGTTTCCTGTGTCGAATCCATTTCTTGTGTCTGTTTTCTGTGTTATGCTTTTTCTAAATCGTTTTTTCATGGAATAAGAGAGGAATGAATGGTGTGAAGAAGAAGGTGTAGGTGTCCAACGAAGAGAAATCCTCTCCCATGCAGAGAACCAGGAGCTTACACGTAATTTGTAATGGTGACATATATGGTGAGTTTGAGTGTCTAATTTTATTTCTTTATTTATTTTGGCATATTATTTTTAACATTGAATTATTTAATTATGTATTATCATATAATAATTTACATATATCTTAACGCTCATCACTCTACAAAGCAGATTATTCTTAGTGTAGTTGATGACTTAATGTATGACTACATCTCTCAAATAAACGAGTCAATTCTCATTGATTTTTGAACTAGTGCACTGTGCACATTTACGCTTAATATGATTTATTATCAATACATTATGTATTACGGGTTCCACGTGACAATAAGAAAATTACATTTCTCGTTTTTAAAAAATAATAAAAATTATATTATTTGTCAAAGCTATTGTTAATGAGTCTCCGGTCTGTTATTGGCGATCCTTTGAGAACTTCTTTCATTGGCGAGCTCCTCGTCGGGGCGAAGTTCTTGGCGAGCTCTTCGTCGGGGCGAAGTTTTTGTCTTGGCAAAGCTCCTCGTATTGACGAAGTCCTCGTCTAGGCAAACTCCTCTCTTGATGAAGCTACGAGATGTTTCTTGATGATTCTCCGTGATTTCTCTTCCTTGGCAAGCTCAAGTGGCAAGATAAAACCTGCAAAAAAGGGTAGATCAGGATCGTGCCCCGTCGCTAATGGTTGGGCGAGGTTGCCTATGTATCTAAATTTAAGAGAATTAGGTCCCACGTAGTTTAGGGTTAATGATAAATGACGGGTGAATGAAGATGTGGTTTGACTCGTCGGATGTTCCGATGTTGGCGGAGAGGGGGAGACCCTTGGCCGAATGACGAGGATATTACTGGCGAGGGATCCTCCTTGTCGACCTCGTAGGCATTGGCGAGCTCGTTGTGGCAATGTCCTTGACCTTGCGAGAGATGCTCCTTGTCAACCTTGTAGGTGTTAGCGAGCTCGTTGTGGCAAGGGCCTTGACGTGGCGAGGGATGCTCCTTGTCGACCTCGTAGGTGTTGGCGAGCTCGTTGTGGCGAGGGCCTTGACCTGGCAAGGGACGTCTTTGTCGACTCGTCGAACAAATCCTCTAGTGAACTATTCTCTTGTCTACTCCTGATTCTCTATTCGGACCTTCCGTCGAGAGGCTAAGGGTGTTGGACATACCTGATTAGTATGCCCTATTATTCATATGCAAATTCCACTTGTATAGATCATGACATTGACTTCATTAATGATTAGTTTTACAACTTATCAATGACAATTTTGTTTTAGTTATTATTATCAATATAATTAATGTTTTGATTCCATAGTTATTATATTTTGCAATTGTAAATTATGTTAACACACTAGGTCAAAGTGAGGAGGTTTAACATACACAATATAATAACTAAAACGTGTCCATGGTTCAGATTATGAATGGGATATAATAATCGCGAAAAACTATTAATGAACTCAATCACGCTTTGGTGGTGATCTATTACCAGATCATGGTGTTGCTTCGCACCGTTGAGATAAAGTCAAGTATGAAGTGTCTTCATATTGGATAGACAAGACTTATTATGAACACATCAATCCGTTAATGATAGCTAGTAATAAAGTCAAAACGAGTGAATCGGTTGAAATCTTGAAGTAGTATGGGTATGTACAGTTTAACTTAAAAGATCTTTGATTTAATCGTTTCAGTTTACAATCAAGTATCCCTTACACTTTTATTTTAGGATCGGAAAATTGACTGTGTCAAACGGCATGACTGCAGATATTGATAATATCTTTATGATTTTCTAGTCGTGATTAGTGGGAAACAAACGAGTACTCATCTGGAGCCTAATGACTTCATAAACCGTTAGGTGAGTAATTTTACAATAATCATGGAACAAGGTAGTGTCGTCTTAACGGGTATACGGTGATCAACCCTAGTAAGACGAGAATCATAATAATACGAAAACTTGGATTCAGATAATCTGATTGTATCAATGGAATCCTGAGTTAGGAAGGTATAATTAACGCGTATTTAAGAGTTCAGCTTCATGATATAGTGGAATGTAAGCGAAGTTGGTGAAAACACTTCACTTTCATCGAACCTTAAATACGTGTGTCTGTTTGTCTTCTTCGTAGCTCCATAAGTTCGAAACCTCAAAATGATTATGTTCTTAGAACATAGAGTAGAACTAATCTGATTTGTAACTTGGCTACATGAAATTATGATCATCCTAAAGTGGCAAAAGTACCAAACTTTTGAATACTACAGAAACTGGAAAAAGATAATGAATTTTTTCCTTCTACAACTTCAAGGGTGTAGGAAATTAAATTCTAGTATAAATATCTTTTTGAATCGTGTCATTCAGACAGACGCTTTGAGATTTATGAGATTTATTTAAATCCAAAATTACAGAAATTAAATATTGGTATTTATACATGATATATTTACTAGAAAGAGTTGATTAGTAAAATTAGAAATATAAATATTATGCGAATTTTATATTATTTAAATCTTGAAAATATAATGATTTGATTTACCAAATCTTTAGGATATTTTCTAAATAAAGATTTGATTTGGATTCATTCTTTATTTGATTTAATTATTAGATAAAATCCTAGAGTGAATATCTCCAAGTGGTTGAGATATTATCTCAAAGTGGTAAGGCCAGTTCCCTATAAATAAAAGAGCCCAGAAATCAAAAATATAACTCGCACTTCTTAAATCTTCTTTATTGCTCATTATTTATATATAATTCAATTCCGACATATTAATAATGTTCAACGAATAAATAGGTTCTAACAAATTATATCCATGATGAATCTTACTAATATGTCAATGATACTTATTCACAAAGAATTATCATTCATATTTAAACCATTAATAATTGTTTATGAAATATAAAATAAGTCTATCATATCATTCTTTAAAGAATTATCATCCATGTTATAATTTATGAATAGTATAAAGTAAGACAATATTCTTTATCAAAAACAACATCCATATTTTAATTTTCATTAATTAATCAAACATAAGTAATTTTAATTAATAAATCTCAATTTAAAAAATATAATTAAATAATACACGGGTTTTGGGCCGGATTAAAATTCTGACCCTTATTTAAATATAACATGTGAACCATCCGGGTTTAAAACTCGGGCCCACATACCATGGACAACACGCGCGCCCAGCCCTTAGAATTGGCTAGGGCAACGATGCTTGGATCGCCTAGGCCCAATAAGGCCCGGCGAAGCACCTAGGCCCAGCATCGAAGCCAGGCCTTAAACCCAACGCATAGGCTTCACCCAGTCGCGCTACCCGTGACTTATGCCCACGTGCTCGAGGCCTCCTAGTCACGCCATGGGATGATGGCTTGCGGGCTGGTTGGGCCCAATGGCCCAACATGTTTTTCGACCCATCAAAGCTGCGCAGACAGCCCTGGGCTTTGCCCCTCGATCCGGGCCGATTGGTTAGGGTTCCGAAAAAGCAATCCTAATGCATATCCGGTTTAAATATTTTGGATCGAGTATTTTTTATTAATTTTAATAATCCATAAATTCACAATTTCAATTTTAAAATTAATAATTCATCAAATAATTCGATCATTTAAAACCCTAAATTAAATTACGTAATTATTTATCCACGAACACAGGCTCTGATACCATTTGTTGGAAATTGGATCTAGCTCTAATGCCAATTTTCCTTAAAAATTAACGAAATAGCTTTGATTGCAAATTCATTGAAAAATTACGTTTAACGTCCCATCCAAATTACATCGAATATTCCGCGCTCGTCAGTCCGTCCGGGTAACTTTTAAAACTAATTTTAAATCGGAACTATTACTCTATAACAACGCACTAACATAGAGTAATTTGGATAAAGCGATCATATAAATAATTGGCAATTTAATTATCACAATTAATTTCATAACAACATTATTAAATCTATTTTCTATGGAAAATAAATAAATACAATAAAATAAATTTTGTATTTATTGACCCAATGCATAAGGAGGTACATCATTGACGACTTTCGCCTGCGCTTTTTCTGACTTTGGCAGGGCGCCGCCGGTACTAGGGAAACTTCGGTGATATATAATATTTAACTGATGGTTCTTTTGAAGTTACCGAAGAAAAGATCTCACCAAGTCGAACCAAAGGGAGAAAGAATAGTCAATTTTGAGCTCTAAAGGTGTAAAGAAAATTGTGGAATGAGATCCCTATTTATAGAGTTCAGTTCCAACCACATGGGAGAAATTCCCTCTATCTAGATCATCTGATTGGTCAAAAACCAATGGCTCAAATTAATGTTGGGAATCGTTTGGAATTTAAATAATAAAATAAATCTAATCCAACAGTCCAGATTAAATCTAGATTGATCCAATGGATTAGATTGACTGAGAGATTTTCTCAACCGCCAAACTGGGTCACTAAGTTTATTATTATTTATTAATTTCGAAATTCCCTTTTAAATAAATAAAATATTAATTTTTAATCCAACGGTTAAGATTAAATCTTAGACCGATCCAATGGATTAAATTAAAACGGAAAAATTCAAAAACCAAGACTTCGTAAACGAGTATAATTCGAATTCCCTTTTTTATTTATATAATAAATTAATTCCTAATCCAACAGTGAAGATTAAATCTAGACCGATCCAATGGATTAAATTAATTTTAAGATTTTATCTCAAGTACCTAAACTATAGGTACTTATGTTGAAATTATGCAATATTTGCATAGCAAGAATCGCGCACAAAGCTTTGCACGCACAACTAGGTCAGCATGTTGACTTCTTCTTTATATTTATGTATATATATATATATCATTAATATATAAATACACACGAATCTTATTGTTTCCAAAACAATCTCCATGTATTTTTGGTCACGCTCGATCGTTGCCTGCAACCTCTCAAATATATATTAATATATAATATAAATCTATTAATTCAATATTAATAATTCAAAATAAATTCTATTAATAATTAAATACAAATAATTAAATTAAAGAGAAATTGCACCAAATAGCCAAATTGAAACATAGGATTAGAAAAATAGCCAAACTTTGATTAATTTTATAAACTAGCCAATTAACATGAGGTGGCATTTTAATAACATTTTATATCTCTATAATACCCTTTAATTAAACATTTTAATTATAATTTTCGTAATTAATTAAAAAAATCAGCACAAATCAATCTTAATTAATTATGCACAAATTTAGGAATTTTATAGCCAATTTGAATATTTTCCATCTCTCTCTCTCTCTCTCTCTCTCTCTCTCTCTCTCTCTCTCTCTCGGCTTCGAGGAGTTCTCTCGGCTTCGCCCACAACCCAAAACCTCCAGATCTCTCTCCGATTCGCCCACAACCCAAACGGGAGAAGGAAGTACCTCGCGGCCGGAGTGGTACGTCGAGGAAGAGGAGGAGGAGGAGGGCTCGGCGGCGGCGCCATGGGCGGAGGCGGAGTCGGCGACGGGGATGAGAAGCTCGCGATCTCGGTCCCTGTCTCTGCTGCCCATCGCCATGGCCATGTTCATCTTCTCCGAGCAATCCATGGCGTCGAAGGTCCCCGACGAGATCCCTCGCAGCGAAGGTCCCTGCGCATCAAGAGGAAGCGCGCTCGCCGGGTGAGCTTCGCCAACACCGAGATCACCTCCGTCCATTTCTTCCACCGTGACGACGACTGCGTCTGCGAGACGCCGCCCAAGCCCATCCCAGATCCTCCCCCAACGCTGCGCTGCAGCCCGACAACGAGCTCGTCGGGTTCTACGAGGACTTGGCCGACGACAACGACGATTCCGGCGAGGATGAGGAAGGGAGCGCCGAGGGCAAGACCTTTTTTTTAGGCTGTTGGGATCCCTGTCTCCGAGGGGGAGCAGCACCGCCGGCTCCGGCGCCTCCAACGACGATGAGATTACGTTGATTCGTTGTTAATTTACGTTAATTCGTTGTTAATTTACGGATTAACGTAAATTCGTTGTTAATTCATTGTAAATTTGTTGTTAATTTACGTAAATTAACGTAAATTCGTTGTTAATTCATTGTAAATTCGTTGTTAATTTACGTTAATTCGATGTTAATTTATTATGATTCGTTGTTGATTTACGTTAATTCGCGTCTTTAATTCGTTGATATTTTTTGAAAAAAAATATATCCGAAAATTATATAAATTTTTTGAATTTAAAATTTGAATTATATATAAAAAAAAGGTTTGGTTTTGGTTGTTACCATATTTATAGCTATTTCAATTAATAGAAATATTTTTAATTAATGAAAATAAATGAATTTTTAATTAATATAATTATTCATAATTAATTTCATTAATTTTTTCAGATTAATAACCCACAAATTACGTGGTTAATTTGTATTTATTTTTAATTTCTTTTTTAATTATTAAGGGTAATAATGTAATTAGAAATTCACTTAAATGGTTAATTGACTAGTTTTCAAAATTAACCAAAGTTTGGCTATTTTGCTAAACCCACTTTCAAGATTGGCTATTACCCTTAAGAACCCTAAATTAAATTATAATTTATGCTCTCTCATATCAGACATTAAAATGTCGTGGGACAAACTCGCCATTTTATTTGTGACACATGATTTAATTAATGCAACCCAAAACTTTAAGTTAAACTCATAAAATCTAAAATCACAAACCGTCAGTCGGATCGACTTGGTTCCGAAAGATAAATTGCACAAAATTAAATTTTCTACAACTTTCCAGTTGATGAGAAATCTAAATTCATTTATCTTTTGACAGTTAAATTTCCGGTACCAAATTTTGGTACTTTTGTCGCGGTAAAACTATCTAAAATCTGAACAAAGACTTCAGTTTTATAGATACTTTCAAATGATTAAAAAATGTATATTTAATCACGTACGTATCATCCGTTCCGGAGCTATCCTGGGGACCATGGAGCCACATCACTTAAGTTCCAACGAACTGCTAGAATTCGTTAACCTCGGCGTAATTCCACAATTAACCCGAGGCTGCACTCTTTAGTGATATACAGTATATATTATTCCCTTTTATATAAGTTGTCTATTGATGCGATCAAATTCGGGTTATTGATTTTTCACTTGATGATCCACACATGAGCAAGCGGTTTTTACTGTGTTGCCTCTCACTGCATTTCCATTCTTAACTCAGTCGGTAATATTGGGAGCGACCCACTTATGATTACAAGTAAAAATTTGGCCATGGGTCTATCTCACTTCTCACCATAGACATTCAAGGGAATCATCTTGACTCTGAAGAGAGTTGTTTGATTCTCATATCTATGATCAAGCTACCTTCAATGTTGACTATCATGTTCCCAAAATAATAGTGTTGGGAACAACAGTAAATTGTGTTCTTTAACAGTTAAATCAAAGAACAATCAAGTCAACAGATCAGACTAAAGATCACTTTGGACTTAGATCGAATATCCATTTGATCATCTACTAGTGACTCAACTCCAAGTTATCACTGACGGTCTTATATGATAACTTCCGGAGTTTAAGTCATGTCCAGTCCAGTATGAAGACGCTTCATACTTTATGAAATTCTACTGAGTGTGACACACACTTAATCTAGAATAGGATTATATCACTTAGTCACATTAATGACCTTATCCGATTAATGGGCTCCCACCGAGTTAATCAGGTCATCGAAAATTTAAGTTCATTTATTATGATTATCAATTGTGACTCACATTGACTCGGGTGTGATGATAATAACATAATTGCATTCCCTTATGAAATATGGATCAAATATTCTATTTTACTCTACCAGAAACTATAATTAGATTAACATAATCAGTATCATCTTTACTCACGACAAGTCATAATCTTTTACAAATGAGTTAAAACAGCTTGTTAAACGACACATGTCCAACACTTGCCTCCTACGGAAAGGTTTCAGCTATGCAACTGATAAGTCACCGTACTGGTCTTTTTATAAATAAGGTGAGCAGATGTATTTCAACGGCCATGTGTCAGCTAGATGTGGCCCCCTAAGGGCGGTGACTTAGTGAGTTAAGTTTGTAAGCCAAAAATGGTGAGTTGCCCTTGCTTGTGGTAATTTTATATCACTGTATGGTCGATCTAATGTTAGGTAGTTAGTTCACAAGGTACTCAGTTTTGATTTTAGTGAACTAATTGAGTCGAGACTAACTCAGTTTAACTAGTGCCTGGTTAGTATTGCTGGCGAAGCTACAACCAGGTATCAGGTGTTAAATTACTTTGAGAATGGAGATGTAAGGTTTCACTATGTTTACCTTATTGAAACATTGCAGATTTTTCTATTCCGAAATCATTAGGAAATATTACGTCTATATAAGATATTAATAAGTTTTCTTTATGTATGCCTAGTAGAATGACAGATCCTATTTACATCGTCCGATGATGAAGACCTTGTAAGAAGCTCGGTTTCACACTTTGATTCATACTTTAAAAGAGTATTCAAAATATCGGATACAGATCAAGTGGAATTAGACAACATGTCTTCAAAAGGTTCCAGTGACTTAGACTCAATTCAGCATGAAATTAACAGCTCTGGAGAACCTTGATATTCTCCTAGACGAGCAAATCAGAGATGATGAACAACATGACATAACTCAGGAGAACTTAAACTTTCCCCTAGACGAACAAGTAAGAGATGCATAACAGCATGAAAACACTTAGGAGAACTTTAGGAGAACTTCAAAGTTCTTCTAGAAGAGCCATTCTGATATACTTGTGAGAGACCTAATGCTTTATATCTAGCTTATGATGATGATGATTGCTCATACGTCCGCATGATGTTTACTATTATCATTACATGTATAGAAACCAAAAATGGGATTTCATTAACAAAACCAGAGATGAACTTGATAAGATCATCAACCGAGCTGTCACAATGGGGAACTTGATTATTCAAGTTACAAATGAAGAAAATCCTAGAAAAGCACGCAAGAAGATCAAAATGAGGTTACCTCGTTGTTTCCACTGTCAAAAGCGTGGACAGAGAAGAAGGAACTGTCTTTTTAGGATCAAAAGATAAAATGGAAGAAAGGTGATAATCACTTATCTTCGAGTTAATTTTATTGGAGGGATTAAAAAATCCTAAGTCCATAGATTAAAATATAACTAAAACGTTTTCTGATCTTGCAGGTAGCAGTCTACACTTTTTTCGAGTTTCTCGAAGATGGATTGCGAAGACTAAAGCTATGTTAGGATTGTCTTGAGTTTATTTAAAGTTTTAAGTTTATATTATTTTATTTTGAATCTAAATTTACAACTTTTATGAAATTATGAATGAAAATTTATATTTCTGGTTATAAAGTTGGTAGATAATTTATTATGAAATAAATTTGGATTATAAGTTAAAGATATTAACCATATGTTAACTAGTGAAATCAAAGAATAATAATAAAATGTTTTGAATATGTTTTATTTAAAATTTATTATTCTAAGTTAGATTTAATGTGCTAAAAAGAATCTAAACAATTCTATGTACATTAAATAACACTAATTTAGTAGACATAATAATATAGCAAAACTTGTTGGGAATCGGTGGTATCAGTCCGACTTCCTTACCACGATAATAGCCTCCGAGGCGTTCCGGTAACATTTAAAAATTCATTTTGAAGCGGATATCTTGTTACCGGACCGACGACACGGATATCGGGTAATAATCATTTCGTTAAGATCTGATAAATATTTCGAATTTAATATTTTCATAATCATTATTAATAATCTAGTCGAATAGGAAATAAATAGAAAGCAGTAAATGGTTGCATTTATTGACCAAATAGGCCGTACCTCAGTTGACGATTCCGGCTGTGCGTTCTGATGTGGGCAGGGCTCCGCCGGTGCTGAGGGAAACTCCCGTGATCTTCCGGGATATTCTCTTGGACTCCTCGTACCGAAGCGTGCGCTTCGCCGGCAGAACTCCGTCGCAAAATTTAACTGACGGTTCTTTTAAAGCTACCGGAGAAAAATATCTCCTAAGCCGAACCAGAAGATAGATCAAAAGCAGAAAACTCGCAGACCCTAGAGAGAGAGGGAGAGCTCGATTTTTTGCTCTGGGGAAGGTGTGAAAAATGTGTAGAATGAGCTTCCTATTTATAGGTTCAAGATGTAACCGATTTGGAGATTTTTCCTCCCTTTATTCGAATTTATTAAATTAAATATGATTAATTATTTCAATCCAATGGTCCAGATTTAATCTCATCTAAATCCAATGGATATAATTAATTAGGGATTTAATTAAATAATAATACATGATTAGATCAAAATATTTAATCTTATCACCGTGTTAATAAAATTCGAATTTCATATATATATATATTCATATTAATATTCGAATTTGTTTATTATTATCTAGATCCAATGGTTAAAAATAAATCTTAAACCAATCCAACAGATCAATTCAATTAGGGATAAATTCAAATACCCTAGGGTTTTATAAAACCCTAATTCGAACTCTTATCCATAATATTATTCGAATTATATATTATATATATAAAATTAATTAATTTCTAATCCGTTGGTAAAGATTAAATCTCAAAACCGATCCAACAGACACAATTAATTAAGCAAATTTGAAATACCTAAACTTGGTCACCAAGTTTCAATTTCGAATTACATTTACGGTTCAAATCAATTATCTCAATCCAACGGTTGATATTAAATCATAACCGATCCAATGGATTAAATTGATTTTAGGGTTTTGCCAAAATACTAAAACATTAGGTACTTATGCCGCAAATATTAATTCTCCAATACACATATTCGAATTTAGCTAGGGTTTGTATTCTCCAAACCCTAATTCGAATTTACACATGTAACAATATATAAATATATATTTTTTTTATTAATATAAATATTTTAATTATTAAGTAGATATTAATAATTAATTCTAAATAATTAAATTATATCAATAAAACCTGATCTCAATATCACACATTAAATGTCATGGTGCAACACCATCATTTAAATTCGTGACATGTGATTTAATTTCATAGTTTATCGAACGGAGTCAAGAACTTAGAAAATCCATAAATCACAAACCGTAAGTCTGAATGACTTGGTTAAAAAAGAAAAGTTGCTTATAATTTAATTTAAAACAACATGGTGCTGTTATAAAATCTAAATTCTTACTATCTTTTTATCAGTTAATTCTGTGTACCAAAATATGATACTTTTGCCACGCTGACGATAAAACTATCTGACGTCTGACACGGACTTGTCAGTTTTATAAGTCGAGCCAAATGATTAAACATTATCCAGAATTTATTTTAATCACGTACGTATCATCCGTTACGGAGCTATCCTGGGGACCATGGACCCGTATCACTTAAGCTCCAACGAACTGCTAGTTGTTCTTCAAACCTCGAAGTGATTCCACTATAGACCCGAGGCTGCACTCTTTAGTGATACGGTATATCTTATTCCCATATAACAGCAGGGTCTCCATTGATTCAATCAAATTCGGGTTATTGTCCTTTTAGTTGATGACTCACACATGAGCAGGCGGTTTTTACCGTAATGCCTCTCATTGCATTTTCATCCTTGACTCAGTCAGTAATATTATGAGCAACCCACTTATGGTTTCGATTCACAAGTTGCGGATGGGTACCTCTCACTTCTCACCACTGACAACCAAGGGAATCATCATGACTCTGAAGAGAGTTGTGTGATGCCCATGTCTATGATCAAGTCATCCTTACTACTGACTATCATGTTCCCAAAATAAAAGTGTTGGGAACAACGGTAATATCTTGTGTTCTTTAACGGTTAAATCAAACAACAATCAAGTCAGTAGCTCGAACTCATGATAACTCAGGACTTAGAACTAATATCCATTTGATCATCATTTTGTGACTCAACTACAAGTTATCAGTGACGGTCTTATATGATAACTTCTTGAGTTTAAGGCAGGTCCAGTCCAGCATGACGACGCTTCATACTTAATGCAGTTCTAGTGAGTGTGACACACACATAATCCAGAATAGGATTGTCACTTAGTCACATTAATGACCTTACACGATTAATGGACTCCCACCCAGTTAATCAGGCCACGGACATTTTAAGTTCATTTATTATGTTTATTAATTCTTCCTCACATCGACTCTGTTGTGATAATAATAACATAATTGCATCCTTTATGAACTAAGGAATCAAACATTCTATTTTACTCTACCAGAAACTATAATAAGATTAACATAATAAGCATCATCTTTATTCAACAACTTGTCATAATCTTTTACAAAAAAAATAAATATCTTTTTTAAGGACACATATGTCCAACAAAAGTTATTAGTCAAATGGTTAATTACGACTTAGATTGATTGAGAAGAACGTAAACGCAGTATTCAAAGTTTAGCCAAAATTTTGATAAACATTTAATTATAAATCACGGTGTCTGTGATTAAGAACTTTTTAGATTAATAATTACTAATAAACATTCTAATGAATAGCTTAGTTCAATTAATGTTTATGAGAGGCATTAATGATTAACATATAAGTGAAAGTGTGATTATGATAAGCAAGTTAGTTTATAAGAATAAGTGAAGTAATAAGAA
The DNA here is from genome assembly GCA_954871525.1 of Parietaria judaica. Lineage (NCBI taxonomy): Eukaryota > Viridiplantae > Streptophyta > Magnoliopsida > Rosales > Urticaceae > Parietaria > Parietaria judaica. The sequence continues at coordinate 14,153,754 of OX940872.1, forward strand.
TAGATACCACAATAGAATTAGAATTCTAGGTTACTCAAATGTATTGGGAGGCTATGTTAGCGAAACATGTACTATGAGCACCATGAATTAATGACGTGTTCATAATGAACAAGACGTTTTATTTTCTTCTAATTAATAGAAGAAATCTAATTGAAATAATCCAAACAGTTATGGTTATAATTGTGCCTATTGAATTTAACATATGGATTTTGATCCGAGATATGTCAAGAAATTCATACCAAGAAGAGAGGAATAGACAAGAAGGAAATAGCCTTCATAGCTAGACTATAAATCTAGGTTTATTGCATAGAAGTAGGAGTTGAGGGAACAGGAAGAAATCTTTCACTTTGGTTACTATGCTATCTATCTAGATTCTCTAATTCATTGGCCGTAAATCTCATTAAGAGTAATGGCGGGAATTTATCAACTCAGCGTTTCTGAATAAGTGGTTGATATTATTCCTTTATGAATTAATATAAGAAAGATCACTGATTTGAAAGTTAATGTATTCAAGGCATTACAAATCCTTAAGTCTTAAAATATTAAATAAGTTTGATGATGTTCATCATAAACTTAAGAATTTCATGACATGTCACCAAGTCTTGCATTAACTCATCGACATGGATAATTGTGCAAACTTCAGAAAAGTCGGAGATGTTATGGATCAAATTTTGATCGATAATTATGAAACGATATGTAGGAAAATTCGAATATGGAAAGAAAACTATGTTCATAGAATATTTTATTCGAGATATGAACATTTATAACCTTGCTAATAAATAAGAATCTTTTTAAGATTGCTTAATGCATTATCTTAGGAGTTTAAACTTCGGACTGCGAATTTTTATTAAGGAAGCAGATTGCGAAAGCTCCAGCTTAAGAGTGCGTAACGAAAGCATGGAAATTCTTCCTGAAATATTTCGGAATATTTATACACTTTTCAATATTGGATTGATTATAAGGTTATGCATCTTAAATCACAAATTCCATAAATGGAGACTATATGGCTTAGGAACTATCCAAGTTCTACACATATGAGAGTCTGGCTTAGAAATTTCTGTATGACTAATTTCATATGTATAGAAAAGTAATAACACCTGACCGTAGCAACATTGGTGAATTCACTATTCCATTGGGAACATTAACCATTATAAGAGTGTTAAATATATTTCCTCAACAATTGAGATAGTATCGATAGGAAGACATAGGTCATTAGATTTCTCATAAGGGAAGTATGTAAGTCTTACCCATAGCTAATGTGAGAATAAAATCTCAAGATCATCGTAGGACAACATAGACTCAAGGAAATGTGACGAAGCATCCTCTTAAGAGTGCAATTGGTAGATTGTTGGACATATATTTAATATGCCCTCTATTAAGGTGCTAATTCCATTTTCACTAAGATTATGGTTGTCTTTCCTATTAAAGATATACAACTTATTAATGATAATATTGTATAGTTTTATCATGAGATACTGTAAAATTAATGTTTCATCCCAAAGTTCTATAAACATTTTACAATTATGCTTCGTCAGCACACAGAGTCTATTGTGTGAGGAGGTTTTACCTGCATAAGTTAAGAACTTACAAGTAATCCGTGGTTAGATTATAACGTGGGAATTTATAATTGGTAAAAGCCATTAGTGAACTAAAATCACTATAGGTGATGATCTTTTACCGGATTAGGTTTTGGTCCTGCACCTTTAAGAGTCACTAGGTATTGGAGTGTCTCCATACTAGATGGACAGACTTAACACCCGAAAACATCAAGTAAGACTGTCACTGATGAAAGTAAGATTAAGTCACAAAGATGATCAGATAGAATCAGTTGATGTCCTGAACATCATGAACTTATACGGATTAAATCATATGGTCTTTGATTTGACTGTTACGGAATACATCGGTATTCTTAATCACTTTCATCTTGGGATCAGAAGGTTAACCGGGATAGGTTGCATGAATGTAGATAAGGATAACAAGTTTAAGATTTTCTTTATTATGTTTCTAGAAAAATATGCAAATGCTCATGTACAACTCATTGACTTAATAAACTAGTGAGTGAGCATGTTTTAAGATTCATAAGAATAAAGATAGTGTCATCAAGAGGGCAGAACGACAGCTAGTAACCTTTGATGAGGATCATAATAATTACAAAAACCGAGAAAACCAGAATCTGATTGTATCGATGGACTCCCGTGTCAGGAATATATTAATATTATTATTCAAGAGTATTCAACTTCGGGCTATAGTATATTGTAACCGAAGTTTGGTGAAATATCTTCATTTCACCTAAGCTTGAATAATATGTCCATTAGTCTCATTTGTAAATCCACAATTATGAAACCGCATTAAATATGCACATACTGAATATGGGGTGGATCTAATTAGACTAGATTTGAGACTTATGTCACGAAATGTCTATATATCCTACACAGCAAAAGTATCTAAGTTTTGGTACAGTCCGGGAAGTGAAAATTGATAAATTGGAGTTTGTTCCCAAGACAATTACAGTATTGTTGGAAATCAAATTCGAAGAATTTATCATTTTGAATAGCATATTTCTGATGTACAAAAAGAGAGTTATGGTCGAAACAGTAATCCGGGAAAACTCGGATTAGGGTCCGCTTAAGGCTATTAATCTAATAATAAATTAAATACAGGATTTATATCCAAGGTATTTAATTAATAAATTTAATTTTAATAATTGTATTTAATTATTAATATTTATTAATAATTAATTATAAGTAAAATATTTATATTTGATTTTGGTTTAAACCTAAATTTGATTATCGAATTTATCATTAATTTCAAACTTAAGATAAATATATATTAATATATATTAATTTGAAAATTAAGGAGATATAAATCTTGGAAGATTTGATTCTAGAAAATATGTGTTATCTTTCCTAAAAGATTTAATAAGATTTGATATTATTCAATATCTTTTACGATAATGAGTAAATACCTCCATTTGGTTAATATTTGGTTTATGCCTACAAATAGGTTAAACCTAAAACGAGAAAACATACACTAATAATCTCAGAATTTGGAAATTCGAATTCTCCTTCTCTCTTTCTCTCTTCGACTTTTTTATCAGTGCCGGAGACAGAATTCGATCCCGGACAGGCCTAAGGATTTCATGATCATATGTGGAGCCCACACATCCTGGTGGTCAAAATCTGGAGCATACATCGGAAGGCTATTAGGAGAATTCAGCATACAGAAAATAGTAGAATCTTTTCGAAATAAAAAACGCACAACGGCAACGGAATTAAGGTACACGTTTATTTATTGATTAGATAATTATCTATTTTCTCAAACCCAATATCAAAATAATATTAAGATTGAATTAATTATTTGTTTGATAAAATTATTCTTAAGATCAAGACAAGTTAATCATTAGATTTTGTAAACCGGATAGAATAATAGGGATTGTGGTATGGGATACAAATTCGGGTCCAGCCCATAGTGCACAAAGTTTATTCTATGCGTTCACTTAATCAGATAATGTTAATTATTCCGCAGTAAAAATTTTGTATATAGCCTCTATCGGTTTAAATCGGTTAGCTGAGATTGTGTAACGAAGAATCTCTGTCAGATCGATACTGATACAACCAACATATCCTTCGTACAATGCAAAATTACTCTGTTTAAAAACTATAATTAAACATTCCCTGAATTTTTTTTAATAAGTTTATCTTTATGTCGACAGTTTTTCGTGTCATTCTCTACAAATCATCGTATCTAGGAAACACTCTAGTTACTATCCTTTCCTTATCTAAATAATCCAATATTTCGAGATATGAACTCTAAATAGAAAATAAGTCTCGATAATAAAAGACTCAAGAAAAAAGTTGTAGTTAGCGAATCAAATATGACAAAAAAGAAACGATGTTACGTAGATATTCTTGGAATAGAAAATGAACAAAGCTGTTGTTAGAAAATCCCATATTTCCAGATATGAACTCTAAATATAAAATGAGTCTCGATGTTAACAATGGGCATGCTCTTAAAGTTGGAAATGGAGAATACATAGCAACAAAGTTTGTTGGAAATACTCGTTTAAACTTTGGTGATAAAATACTTGTTTGTTTAAACTATCGTTTAAAGTTTGTTGGAATATCCTTTCAACTTTTATTCTGAATAAACAAGGATACACTTTGAAATATCGCAGAATTGATTTCTTGATATTCATGAAAGGTGCATATGTTTGTACAGCGAAATAGGAAAGCGGACTTTATTTGTTACAACTGATTGGAAATGATTGTTATCTTTCATATATGTTTGATGTAGCTAAGATCAAATGAACAAAACAGATTAAGAAAGATAATGATATTGAAACGTATCCCTGGCATTTAAGATTTGGTCATATTAATCTAGATAGGATAAACATGCTGGAAAAAGATAGACAACTTAGAGAACTTACAGTCGGTTCTCTGCCTGTTTGTGAATCTTGTCTCAAAGATAAAATGACTAAAAGACCTTTTTCGGCAAAAGGTCATAGAGCCACTAAACATTTTGAGCTTGTACATACTAATGTATGTGGTCTGTTAAACATACAAGACAGATGATGTTATGAATACTTTGTCACTTTCATACACGATTATTGGATATATGGATATGTATATATTATGCAAACAAAATCAGAAACTTTTGGTAAGTTCAAGGATTTTCTTGCAAAAGCTGATAATCAGCTCAGCTTAATGTTGAAAACCCTTCGTTCAGATCAGAGTGGTGAATACCTGGACTATGGGTTCAACGATTTCCTTATTGAAAAAGGAACCGTATCTCAGCTGACTTCTCCTGGCACACCAGAACAAAACGGTGTTGCAGAAAGGAGAAATCAGACTTTGCTTAAGATGGTTAGATCTACTCTAAGCTATTCAAATTTGCCGAATACGTTTTGGGGCTATGTCTTGTTGAATACGGCACATATTCTAAATATGGTTCCATCGAAGTCAGTACCCAAGACTCCTCATTGATTATGGAATGGAAGAGTTCTGTCTCTTCGACATTTCAAAATTTAGAGATCTCCCACACACGTGCGACCGGGAATAAGGAATAAGTTAGAATCACGAACAGATGTCTGTGTGTTTGTGGGGTATGCAAAAGAAACGAAATGAGATTTGTTTATAATCCGATTGCTAAGAAAGTTTTCGTTTCAACAAATGCTACTTTTATGGAGCAAGATTGTATGACAAACTATAAACCTTGAAGTAAATTAATACTTGAGGAACTACCAAGTGATAAACTCACAATTTTACTGACAGTATCCATCAAGGAAACGTTAGTTGAAACCACAGTTGCAATTTCGCTGAAAGTATCCATCAAGGAAACGTAGTCGGAGACTAAGGCAACCTATCGAACGCTACGAGCACCTAATGGATCATAATCTTTATGTCCTAGAAAACGGTGTGGAAGATCCTACTGGAAATTGGGTATAATTTATCAATGACAATTTCGTTTCAGTTATTATTATCAATATAATAAATGTTTTGATTCCATAGTTCTTATATTTTGCAATTGTGTATTATGTTATTACACTAGGTCTAAGTAATAAGGTTTAACATATACAATATAATAACTAAAATTATTTCCATAGTTCAGATCGTAAATGGGAATTAATAATCGCAAAAAACTATTGACAAACTCAATCACAACTTGGTGGTGATCTATTACCGGATCATTGTGCTGGTCATCACCGTTGAGATAAAGTAAAGTATGAAGTGTCTTTATATTGGACGTATGAGACTTAATATGAACGCATCAATTCGTCAATGATAGCTAGTAATAAAGTCGAAACTATGGTCAGATTGAATCGGTTGAAATCGTGAAGTAGTATGGGTCTGTACATTTTAAGTTAAACGATCTTAGATTTAAATTTTTTAGTTTACAATCAAGTATCCCTAACATTTCTATTTTGGGATCGAAAAAGGTTGACTGTGTCAGACTGCATATATGGATAATCTCTTTATGATTTTCTAGCTGTTATTTGTGGGAAGCAAATGAGTACTCTTCCAGAGCCTAATGACTTCATAAACCGTTAGGTGAGTAGTTTTACAATAATCATGGAACAAGGTAGTGTCGTCTTAACGGGTATACGGTGATCAACCCTAGTAAGACGAGTATCATAATAATACGAAAACTTGGATTCAGATAATGTGATTCCATCAATGGACTCCTGAGTCAAGAAGGTAAATTTAACGCGTATTTAAGAGTTCAGCTTCACGCTATAGTGGAATGTAACCGAAGTTGGTGAAAGCACTTCACTTTCACTGAAGCTTGAATATGTGTGTCCATTTTTCCTCTTTGTAGCTCCATAATTTTGAAACCGCAAAATGATTATTTTCTTAGAAATAGAGTAGAATTAATCAAATATCATTTGTAACTTGGATACATGAAATTCATGATCATCCTAAAGTCGCAAAAGTACCAAACTTTTGACTAATACAGAAACTGGAAAAAGATAATGAATTTGTTCCTTAAACAATTCCAAGGTTGTAGGAAATTAAATTCTAGTATAAAGATATTTTTGAATCTTGTCATTCTAACACACGGTTTGAGATTTATGAAAATAACAAGTTTTTCGCATAGCCTAAGTTGACACTATTATTTAAATCGAAAATTAGAGAAATGAAATATTGGTATTTATACCTTATATATTTACTAGAGAGAGTTGATAATAAAATTTGAAATATATATATTATGCAAATTTTATATTATTTAAATCTTGAAAATATAAAGATTTGATTTACCAAATCTTTAGGGTATTTTCTGAATAAAGTTTTGATTTGGATTTATTCTTTATTTGATTTAATTATTAAATAAAATATTAGAGTGAATATCTCTCAGTGGTTGAGATATCATCTCAAAGTGGTTAGGCCAGTTCCCTATAAATAGGAGAGCCCAGAAACCGAAAATCATAACTCACATTTCTCTTAGATTTTGAAATTCTCTCTTCTCTATAGAGTTTATGAAATTTCTCTAGGGTAATTTTTTCTAAGAAATTTGACTTTAGGGTTAGGGTTCCATGCAGTGGGAGCCCACACATCGCGGCTTTCAAGATCCGGAGTATACATCGGAAGACTCGTGGGAGCTATCTTCGAGATTTTATCAATAAAATTAGCAGAAGCTCAAGAACGCGAAGAACAGAGATCGAGATCAAGATCATAATTTTGCAATAGAATCGTGAATAAAAATGTACGCAATTGTATTTATTGATTAGAAAATTATTTATTAATACTCAAAGTCTCAATCAATTTGTGTGTTAATGATGATGGTCTTCGAAAATTAAAAATCAACGATCGGGATGATTAATTTCAAATCTTTTGAGTCGGATAGGGTAACGAGAATTATTGGTATGAGACTTTAATTCCTGTGAAAATATTTTTCAAGGTTACCTTACGCACCCTTAAGGTGATCGTTCATCAAGCATGGGTGGTTCTTAGAATCAGACGCCCAGCAAGGGGAATCTAGAGGATTTCTCGAAGTTGCTCTCAAAGACTAGGCGAAATTATAGAGAGAGAAAGTGGATAGATAGGCTCTGAAGACAGCTGTGAGTGAGTATTGAAATGAGGAGGGGAAGACTCTTATTTATAGGAAAACCAATTTCCAGTTGTTGTGCTAAGGGGCCCCTGCGAATTTCTTCTTTCCAGAGGGACCTTGCCGCGGCTCCTAGTCGTGGCGAGGGGTTCACCAGTGCTCTGTGGCTCTTCTTTGATGTCTTCAGGGTGTCTGCGAGCTTGTATATTGAGTCTGGGGGAATCTGTGGGACTTCCCCAGGGTCTTCGTTAGCTCGGATCTCCTTGTGGTGTTGAATAATTGTGATTTATCCCTTCGTCATGCTGTGGCGAGGTGCTCGCCAGGGCGAGGTACTTTACTGGGGGCTCGTCGGGGGGACCTCGCCACGAAGGTCGCCATGGCGAGGTGTTCATCAGGGAAAGGTACCTTGTGAGGAGGTGCCTTTTTTTATCAAGGGCTTTGTATTTTTTGACTTTTTATCTCCGGGCCTCGCCAATGTATTGGTTCTTGGGATTTTGGTATTCGTCTTCGCCTTCTTAGCTCCGGGCCTTGCTAATGTCTTAAGTTCGTGGCCCTTTGGTATTTTTCTTCACCTTCTTAGCTCCGGGCCTCGCCAATGTCTTGGGTTGTGGGCCTCCGGTCTTTGATATCGTCGGTGGACTTTGACTTTTATTGATGGGCTTTGACTTTTGCCAAAGCGGGCCTAATTTTTATATGTTCTAAAAAATGCACATAACAGTTATAATACACTATTAGTCAATGTTACTATGAATTGTCGTATTAGTAGATTTATTTAGTGTAACAGTATTAGTATATATTTTTCGTGGAACAATATCAGACTTCATTAACCAAAATTACATAATGATAGTAGATATACTTAGTGTAACAAAATGAGACTTTATCACCCAAACTAACGTGTATAAAGAGGCACGCATTTGCAGCCCATGATGTTTGAACTCGAAGCCTCTTGAAGAGATATGTAGTCGAGTTACCATTAATCCAAACAGATTTGTGTCTTTTATCACACACTAAGATCATTAAAATATATTTATCTTGAGAATTTCATTTCCTTAATTTAGTTTGTACTTACGTCTATTAAACAAATTTCTTATTAATATATGTATAACTAGGAATAGAAACCTAAATACACTAGTTTTAATGTTCAAAAATAGATCAACGTATAACCTGACCCACAAATCGAGCCTTGTGCATGACCCGCTGGTCGTGTGGGTGGTAAGTATGGAGTCAACGGAGTTGACTAGGTCTTGAAGCTAAATCCTTCTTCGATGACTTGACTTGATCTAAGTCGTCGTCTTTGGCAAAGCGATCCAGATCGGCGAAGTCCTCTTGGCGAGGGGATTCGGGTCGGCTAGGTCCTAACGGTGAGAAGTTCTTGCAAAAAAGAAAATGATGCCGGACTCCTATTCTAAAACAACGCTACCTATGTACCCGGATGTATTATTTAATGTCTCGATAAGTTCATGTTTCGTGAGTTACTTACATAAATGAAGGTTTTTAACCTCATTGAATACCTATTCATTCAAGTGGAAAATAGAGATGTATATTGTCGAAGGTGTCTCGGAATCTTGATGTTTGAGACCGAGTTGGGCATTGCTAAGTGTGCTTGGAATCGGGTTTTTGGGCCTCGTATTGGGCCAAGGAGGGTTGGCTTAATCAACGAACCTTGACTTTTCCCTTGAGGGGTCATATTTTCAATGATGACGAAATCACGCATAATAACAAGCATTTGGATCGTAATTTTAAAAATTTACAACCAGGTTAAACCGGAACGAATTTATAAAAAATTACATATGGATTGAAATCGGTTCTGAATTCTGGGTTCGAAGATTTAAATTCCTTAACTCAAATAGAAAGTTATTGAAACTCATGGTGGAAATATATATATTTTATATCTAACAAATACCCAAAAATTCTTGTTTTTGGTTTATTGTTATTTTTTATGATATTGTTGTTGGTTTTAGTTATTTGATTTTTGTGTGTGTGAGGGGTTTAAAAAAAATCCGGGTTTATAAGCATTTAAAAGCCAAGTACCGTATTTTTTAAAGCCGAAAACCTAATACTAAAAAAAGCCGAATCTAGGTTAAACTTCCTTTTTCATTTTTTACTACGGGCTATAACCCGGATCGAAATTCCCATAGTTGTTTTAACTAAACTGGTTCCGATTTTCAATTTCTAAAAACTCGAATTCCATATACCAGTTCTGGTTCTGGTTATTCGAACAGGTTTAACCCTAATTTTGTAGTGTTTATGCCAAAAAATGGATCAACACTAAAGTAGCCAAAGTACTGATTTTGGGCCACGCCTAATGTCGTTTGTTGAATTTTCTTGGACATGGAGCTTGGACACTGGAATCCTATAGGTCGGACCCTCCGCTTATCGTTGGACTGGGACTGGATCCTCCGACCTGTTACCGCAAATTCCTAAGACTCGGGATATAGGTCGACGACTGCAGAGAACCGAAACCTCCGTAGGGAAGGTCAACAACCAGGCAACGCTCAACATTAGTTGGGTATTTAATATATCATAAAAGGGAGGTTTTATCCCTTTAGAGAGTTTTTTATTAAGTTGTTTCGTGTTTGAACGACTTACCGTTTAATTGAAATGAAGCTCCTATTTATTGAAGGGTCTAGGGACCATTGAGTAATTAATAATTACATTGTTAAGCCCTTGAGTAATTAGTATATTGTTTGCGCGGCTGGCGAGACTGCATTATTGCACAGTTCTTGGTAAAGCAATTTAAGCACATATGTAGACGTGTTTCTTGGGTTTAGCCTAAGATAACTTTTTCGAGCCGGATTTCGCTGACTTTTTCATTGTGAGCCCAGATTGTCTTTGTGGGCTTTTATCCATTTTTTTCGGGCCCCGAAAAATACCCACAACATTAGCATAATTACATTGTTAGGCCCTTGAGTAATTAGTATATTGTTTGCGCGGCTGGCGAGACTGCATTATTGCACAGTTCTTGCTAAAGCGATTTAAGCACATATGTAGACATGTTTCTTGGGTTTAGCCTAAGATAACTTTTTCGAGCCGGATTTCGCTGACTTTTTCGTTGTGAGCCCAGATTGTCTTTGTGGGCTTTTATCCATTTTTTTCGGGCCCCAAAAAATACCCACAACATTAGCCCCCCCCCCCCCCCCCCCCCCCCCCCCCCCCCCCAAGTTTTTTTTTACTTGGGGAAAACTATTTCTGATTTGTTGCGGGATTTTTCAATCTGCGCTTTTAAATATATATGTGAGCGTCCCAAGGGGCAACATTCCGTGTACGCCGACGGGGGCGTTCCAAAGATAACCTCCTTACCGTTTCATGTCTACAATTGTGAAGACTTTTCCCGGAGATCACCTACCGTTTTTTACGGGGGCGTTCCAGAGATAACCCCGCAGCCACGTTTGTGGTTGCGGGTTCGGCGTCTTTTGGAATAACCTTCTGTTTTGCGTTTACGGGTGCTGTCCCGAGAGATAACCTACCATATTTTTTGTAGAAAAGGGTGAGCATGAAATCTCTTTTTATTCATAATATTTCGGGAGTTACAACGTTGAAAAGCAAAAACTCATGATTCTAGGGACAATTCTTGTAATGAAAACTAGTATAGAGAAAAAAAAATATGAGTTTACATGGAGATTATCTATTGGTTGTTCCCGGAGGCTTCCTGGTGCTAGCCAGACAAAATTTCTCTATCAGCCATATTTTCGGCGGTATACTCATTGAGTTTCCCATCTCGGACCAGGTTCTCAATTTGTTGCCTCATTTGTCAGCTGTCGCATGTGGTGTGCCCTGCTTCTTGGTGGAATTTGCAGTATCGACTCTAATCCTTTCTGACACCTTTTGCCATTGGTGAAGGCTGGATGAATTTTTCTCGGTGGAGTCTAAGGATCGTCGCTGGAGAGGCGTTCAATGGCGTGGCATTGGCATTATCCCGTAATCTCTTTGTAGATTGATAGTCGTGGTTGGGCGATGCGTCAGACTGATGCCTCTTTCTCTGAGAGTTTTCACCGATTCGACGCTGGTTTCCTCGATCTATTTCCCTCCGGTTGCTGAAGTATTCCTCGATCGAGATGTGTTCAACGGCTCGTGCCATCAACTCTGTCATAGAGGTCGCACGATTCTTGAGGAGGGACCTGAGAAGGTAGTTGTCGTGGAGGCCGTTGATAACGACGATGATTGCATCATTGTCGGTGTAGTCATTAACCTTGTTTTCTTCTTTGATGAATATGTCTAAGTAAACTTGGAGGGATTCGTCGTCACGTTGTTTGAGTGGCCAGAGCAGAGGTAGGAATTTTCTTTTCTTTGCATCAGTGTGCTTACGAATCTAGAGACGAAACTTTCTTTTAGTTTTTCGAAAAAGCTGATTGATCCCTTCGGGATTCGTTGGTACCATTCGAAGGTTGAGCGTGCGAGAGTGAGGCAGAACGCTTGGCATATTGTTGATCTTGCGCACTTCTTCAATTGCATCGCCGTCTGATATCAAACCAAGTGGTATGTCGGGTCGTTATTTCCTTCGTAGATAAGATTCGGCAGGGTGTGTAGGTCTCACACGATTTCCTTTGCGAGCATGTGGTCGGCGAGGGGGGACGTGGTCCCTTGAAGCATGCTTCGTACGATTGGATTCACGCTCTTGACTGTCGTGAGCTTTTGAACTTTCTTCTCTAATGTTAGGACGGCGTTCTTCCATTATGGATCGGGTGATGGTGCTGCCGTCGGGAGTGACATCGTGGTAGTTGCTTCGTCTTCATTTTCTTGGAGTGCCAGGGAGTTTGGCGAGAAGTGAGGACCGTGAGTTTTTTTTTTCCTCCAGGCCGACTGAGACTCTGTTTTTCCTTGGGTTTCTTCCAGGACGGGTTTTCTCTGCGTCTCGAGAATTTCTTTTTGTGTCAGCTCCATATACGAGTATCCGTCTTTGCCGAGGACGTCATCAACAACGTTGTTGATCCCGAAGTTTCTTGAGACGAGTCCTATCAGTCGAAATAGAGCATTCTCTAGCCGGGTCATTCGTGCGTCTCTTTCGTTGTTTGCAATATTGGAGCGAGGGCTTATCGATGATTGGTTATGAGCTGGAGTTTGTGCTCTGATACTTTGACCTGCGCCATCAGTGGGGCCGCGTGGATCGTCTGATAATAGGTTGACTGACATCTTTAAATTCGTTGAGGCGACCGATATAGATCTTGAATTTGACTGTTGTTTTATTCGGGTCGAATCTCCGATGTCAATTTTTGGTTTTATACTTTTATTATTTTTGTACCCAGGTTGGGACTTCGATATTGTTTTCGAGAGCCGAGCCTCCGTAACCCAAACTTTGATCGCCGTACCGGCAAGCCGGCCCTTTATGATTGTTATATATTTATACAAATATATACTCCTTATTTGCCACTGTATGCGTATAGTATAATAAATTTATATATTATATTATATTTTTTAGTTTATTTTACTTTTCTTTCTTTTTGGGTTTCTCTCTCCTGAAGCACGCACATGAGGCCTTTTTAGAGCTGAAAGTCACGATGGGGAGGGGCTGTTCGTGACCCGTCGCGACGGCCACCGCAGGTCTGCGATTCGGCCTCCAAAATCGCGAATAATCGCGAGGAGAGAAAAAATCGCGATGCTCTCTCTCTGTCTCACATACTCTCTCTCTCCATCACGATGCATCGCGAGCTGAACCACCACGACGCATCGCGGCGGGCCTGTTGGCAATTTCTGGCGATTTCGTCGCGACGAGTCGCGAAGTCGCCACTTTCAGGTCTAGGCCTTCTTCACTCTGATGTTGCCTTCGTTGGCCGCCTGAGATTCGTCGATGATAGATCTTGCCATGATGACAATGGCGTATTTTGGCAAGCACACGGGCGGTGGCGCTTGATCACGCGCGATGGCAGAGTTGGAGATTTACAAATCTTGCTCTCAGTTGAAGAGACATCGCCGATGAAGGAGGCGATTCCGATGATGGCGTTCAAACTCGCCGGCGAGCGCAGAGGCGGGGGGTAGCGACTTAACTCCATCTCTGAGCCTCTAGAGGTTCGACGATGTCGATCGGTTTCCTTTTTGGTGGTTTGCGAAATTGTGCTTCATGGCGCCGGCGACGCCGGGGTGGCGGCGGTTGGAGGTAACGCTGTAGCTCGGTGTTGCAGATCTGCGTCAACGGCGATGGAGGTCTCTCTGGCAGATCGTCTAGGCTGTGTGGGAGCTTTAATCACTGTCACTCGGTGGTGGAGATTGAAGCCTCTCGGTCCTGCGACCGTGGCCGCCCTAGATCCGGTCGTTGCGGGTCTTTCGATTTTGAGCAGCGGCGTGCGACTGTGTGACAATGATGGTGACTATGAGCTGAGTGATGGTTTTGCAGATACTTGAATATGGGCGGCGATCAAACAAACGGGTTATGCCCGAGAGCTGATTGAGTATGAAATTGTTGAATGTGCTGGTAGGGACTCGAGGATTGAATGTGTCGGGAGCCCCTCCTTCTAGCGCCAAAATGTTAATGCCGAAAAATGGATCAACTCTAAAGCGGCCCAAGTATTGATTTTGGGCTGGGCCTAATGCCGTTTGTTGAATTTTCTTGGACTTGGAGCTTAGACTCTGGAATCTTGTAGGTTGGACCCTCCGCTTATCGTCGGACCGGAACCTGGTCCTCCGACCTGTTACCGCAAAGTCCTAAGACTCGGGATATAGGTCAACGATCGCAGAGAACCGGAACCTCCGTAGGGCAAGTCAACAACCAGGTAGCGCTTCCGCTTTAGCCAACTTTTCCCTCTGTAGAAATAAAAAAAACTCGGTCAAGGGAACGGGAGGGGGTACCTCCCTGTTCATCTCCGACGTTCAACATGAGCTGGGTATTTAATTCTGGATATTTAATATAACAGAAAAGGGAGGTTTTATCGCTTTAGAGAGCGTTTTATTAAGTTGTTTCGTGTTTGAACGACTTACCGTTTGATTGAAATGAAGCTCCTATTTATAGGAGGGTCTAAGGACCTTTGAGTAATTAATAATTACATTGTTGGGCCCTTGAGCAATTAGTATATTGTTTGCGCGGGTGACGCGGCTGGCAGCTTGCGCGGCTACGTTATTGCACAGTTCTTGCTAAAGCGATTTAAGCATGTCTGTGACTGTGGACATATTTTTTGGGTTAAGCCTAAGATAATTTTTTCGGGCCAGATTTTGCCGACTTTTTCGTGGTGAGCCCGGATCGTCTTTGTGGGCTTTTATCCCTTTTTTTCCGGCTCCGAAAAATACTCATAATATATAACATATATTATAAGGTTAATAAATACAAATAAATAGAGATAAATGGACTAGTGTACACTAGTCCACTAGATAAAAGCAATACAATATGTTATTTTATATTTTTATCTCTACGTCAATCGGAAGCACTTTACATTGAAAATAGATAATTAATTTTCTTTTTCCTACCTTAAATTCACCTCTATTTCTCTACATAAAAAATTAAATATAACTCAAATAGAAAGGGCCAAAATTTCTTAACAACAAAGCTCTGCCACATTTGTCGCGTAGCGTAACAGAAGGATCAGATCCAGAGGGAATGAGAGGTCCGAACTAAATCTAACGCCCCAAAAGAATTTGTGCATCGAACCACTAACAACCCGCCAAAATATATTATTAACAAATTCGCCCTCCTTCTTCCATCCACGTGCTTCTCTCTCCTCTCTGTCTTTGCTTGTTTCCCAATAATTATCCATCAATCTCTCTGCTCCGCTGTGCTTGCTTATGCGTATTCACTCCGAAACGTCGTCGTCTCCGCTCTCCTATTTAATGCCCTCTGTTCTGTTCCTCGCTTCGCTCCAACCCGAGGCTCTCACGGGTCGTTGGGGTCCGACCCGCCAGGTGGCCGCAGCTGGGAGAGCCAAGCCACCCACCTCGACACCAGCCTCGCTTGCTGTCGCTGCCGAACCTCGTCGTTTCTGCTCACCCCTGTCATCTCCGACACGCTTCTCGAGTTAATTACGCTCCTGCCCTCGCCGCCGTTACTCTCTTGTCGTTTTCCCTGGCGCCTCGCCGCCGCCGCCGCCGACGAGAACATGATCATCTCCGACCGTAGATAGAGCAGATCGGGCGGCTGAACGTCGCTCCACCGCTTGACCTGGGGCCCGCCGCAGCTGCCGCGGCGAGGAGAGACGATGATCCGGTGCTCGAATCTCTCCCGGCACTGCAACGGCAAGAGCCCGTCTTTTCTGGATGACCGGTCAACTCGCCCGATCCTGTCCAGCGACCTCCGGAACGGAGTCGCCGTTTCCTTGATCACCTGAAACACTCTCTCGCCAGCGGACGAGTGCCGCCCGGAGATCCGGCTGAAGAACCCGCTCTCTACATCCGGAGCCGGCGCGTGGTCCTCGCGCGCAGGAGGGGGTGCGGCTGCGACGTCGATGAGGAGGATGTCTTCCGGGTCGACCCGGTAGCGGCAGAGCGGGCACGTGGAGTGCGCGTCGAGCCACGTGTCGACGCACTCGACGTGGAAGGCGTGCCTGCACTTGGGGAGGAGCCTCAGGACCTCGGAGCTCTCGAAGCGGCTGAGGCAGACGGCGCACTCCAGTCCCTCCTTGTTCTGCCCGCTCAGCGACCCGAACCGGAACACGGGCAGGGACTCGATGACTGCGCGGTCCACGCCGGAGTTTTTCCTCCCGCCCGTCGATGACGAGTGAAGAGGGTAGTGAGCTCCGGAGCCGGCAACGGCGACGGGAGGGCTGTTCCGCTTGCAGTGCTTGGCGTAGAGCAGGAGGAGGAAAGTGATGGAGAACATGGTGGTGAGGACGCCGACCACGACGGCGATGCTCGGCCTAAACGGAGAGAATCTGGCCCGTTCGTTCGGCGGCGAAGGGTACGGAGCTCCGGGGAGATTCTGCGCCAGGGTTGCTCTGAAAAGAGAGAGTGCCACCAGGAGAAGGAAGAGAGAAGAGGGACCCATTGTTGGGTTGGTTTTGGCCTTTGCGTTTTCACGCGTCTCTTGAGTGTAAGTTTTGGGAAGTGGAGATTCTTGTGAAGAGGGAACAGGGTAATGATGCAAAAACGACGTGACAATGGCATCAAACTGGCTTTGATTGGATGGGATATTAATCATATTATTATTATATTATTATATATTTATTAGGCTCACTCACGCATATTGCTCTCCACTGGGTCTAAGCGTTGCAGAGACTGTGAGTGGCTCCGTTATGAGTTTGAGGAAAAGGACAAAAAGCTTGGGTGCAGGTAGGCACTGCTACACTAGGGCTCTTCTTTCTTCTTCTTCTTCTTCTTGTTACGTTGGCACTATCGATCCAAGCAATGCTTTTGTTTTGGTTTCTGTTTGAATACGGAAAAGGAAGAGGGACAGAATTGGATGGAACAGTGCACTTTTGTCAGATGTTGAGTTTTTAGCATGAATCTAGCGAGAGCGGTCATTTCGATGGGTGGTCAACAATATCTTGAGAAATTGCTTTGTTCATGAAAACATTTATCATACTCGGTAGCCTTCTCATCATTGTGAAAGGGAAGGCATCTCTTGAGATATGATTGTTAAAAAGGTGAGAAGAAGAGAACAATTTCAAATGAAAAACATAGATAGACAGTACACTATAATATATGCTATATAGATTATTGTATTTAAGGTTTATAAGAAAATCTATAGGTGCGTTACGTTGCCTAGAGATATGATTGTGAATAATTCTTTTTCGCTAAAGACCTCGGAAATTATTGGCTCGGGCTTGTGTTACACTTACATTGCCTCGAGACGTGCTAAATGACAAAACGCTCGGAATCTTTTGTCTATCTTTTAATCGCACTATTTTCGCATATGTAAACCGCAACCCATCGTTTACAGAAGTAGTCGGAAAGGTTAAAAAATGAGAGGACAAAAAAAAAAGTGCTTTGTGACGATTTTGGTCTTTGAAAGATTGCCCTTTTAAAATAAAAATAAAAAACTCCTCGGGAGATAGACCAGCAAACCTATTTTGAATATAGACAACTCACATGAAAATCCTTTTTTCTCCCATTTCAGAATCATTCTTCTTCCTTGATCTCTCCTTACTTCTTTCACAATGCTTTTCAAAAATCAACTAATGTATTAAGAATTGTGTAAATTCATTAAACAAAATAATAATAAAAAAAAAAAACTTATAGTAAAATCCTTACGGAATATGTACCTAGCAAACGGCATAAAATTGCCTTGTGTTCTTTACATACAACTCTCAGCTGGTTTACCATCCCGACTCATGATCTTTCTTACCCTTGAACATTCAACTAGAAGATGCGGCCGACAAAAACAATGTCCAATTTTATAACTACGTGTTCATTTATATGAAAAGGACTATGGGGATTGCTTGAGCATTTACTAGGGGTGACCATTTGTGTCTAATGTCGTGTTCTAGTCTTTTTTTTATATATATATTTAGACTAAAACACGCCGATATACTAATCGAGTTAGAAGATGAGATCCATACTCGCCCATTAAATAGTTGTGTTAATCTTGTCTACCATTTTAACCATTTAACTAATTCAAGTATTTTTAAATAATAATACTTTAATCTTGTGATGTAGAGCGGAACTGAGGAGATTAAAGAACACGTCTCTGCGAGTGAAGAATTCGACTTTTGTCAAGCAGGAAGCTCGAATTTTATTAAACAATGATTGCTGAACAACATTGCCAACTGACCTTATAAAGGCCTACAGTTTATAATGATTCCAAGATTATAGGAACTACCCTATATTCTATTTCTAATTAAAATAAAAAAGAAATAGTAATTTCACGAACAGATTCGTCATACTCATTGTACACGGGTTTGTCATACTCCGTCTCGCCGTAAACTGATTCGTCGTACACGGCCTCTCCGTACGTCGATTCTTCCTATTCCGGGATAGCCACCTTGAATGCGCTACCCTTCGCGCATCTTCCGGGACCGCCGCACGTCCAAAAAATTTCACGAACAGGTTGGCTTGGTCGTCCTCGGTGTCGGACTCGTCTCAGCGTCGTTGCTCCGTTTGATTCTACACCAGTGCAGCCATCTGACGGGTCAGCAAATCCACCTGAGCGCACAATCCATCGACCTCTTCTCGTCTCACCATATCCTCTACGAAAGCTTCGTGAACAACTCGCTTCTTCGATGCCTCTGCACAGAAACGAGTGTCTCTGATACCAATTAATGTAGAGCGGAATTACGGAGATTAAAGAACACGTCTCTACGAGGGAAGAACTCGGCTTTTGTCAAGTAAGAAGCTCGAATTTTATTAATCAATGACTGGTGAACAACATTGCAAACTGACCTTATAAAGGCCTACGGTTATACTGATTCCAAGATTATAGGAACTACCCTATATTCTCTTTCTAATTAAAATAAAAAGGAAATAATAATAATAATAATAATAATAATAATAATAATAAATAAACTTAAATAAAATAAGATTTGATCGGCATCATCTTGTCTTGCCGTTTAACCATTGAACTAATTCAAGTATTTATAAATAATAATACTTTAATCTTAAAGATATTGCATGGGATAGCCAAATTAAAATGTTTGATTAGTCAAATAGCCAATCTTTCCTTTTTCTTTGCAAAATAGCCAAATGGTTATTTAATAACATATTTTATACCTATAATACCCTTTTAACATATAAATGTGTATTAACGTGGTTAATTTGTTTAAAAATAAATTTTTTTAAATAATTTTTTTTTTTTTTGAAAAAAAAAAGAATATTTTTTTATAAAATTTTAATCACGATTTTTATTTTTAAACAAATTAACTTCGTTAAGACATTTATTAACGTGTTTTAATTTGTTTAAAAATAAAAAATCATGATTAAAATATTAACAAAAACTTAATTTTTTTCAAAAAAAAAATTATTTTTAAACAAATTAACTTCGTTAATACATTTATTAACATGTATTAACGGAGTTAATTTGTTAAAAATAAAAAATCGTGATTAAAATTTAAACAAAAAATTGTTAAAAAAATTTCAAAAAAAAATTATTTATTTTTAAAAAATAATAATTTATTTTTAAACAAATTAACTACGTTAATACAAGGGTAATCTGGTGTTCGTGATTTATTAAGGTGGTTGATTGGCTATTTGACAATATCAATTAAAACATTGGCTATTTGGCTAATTACAGTTTGAAGTTTGGCTATTTGACTATTTGCCCCTTAAACTTATCTAGCCGTTTAACTATTTGTATACGTCAGCATATTTTTGTAAAACTAAGTTCTTAGAGTCAAAACAAAAATTGAATCATCCAATTTGAATATAAATGAGTAAATAATGGCTAGAATATAAGGATAAAATTTTTGACTTATGTCTTTGAGGATATCGTCCTATAAATTACACTATCACACTAACCAAGTATGATGTCGTTCATCAATCACCGAAATCACTTCACTTCATCCTTAATAACATAACTTGTTCATTTTAAATTAAAATTTGATGATTCAACATTCATTTTTAAGTGGGTTAATTGTGGCAAAAATACCCACCTTTAGTCAAATTCTCTGCTGTGTATACAACTTCCGTAAATAGCGGCAAAAGTACCTAAACTTGGCATTTGGGAGTTGACCGAGAAAATCTACCTATGTGGCAATCAGCCTTTGCCGCATAGCACTTGGCTGCCACGTGGCATGCCACGTAATTATTATTTTATTAAATAATTTTAAAATATTATTTAAAAAAAAAACTTTTTAATTTTTTCTAAATAAAATTATTTTTTCATAATAACCGATAATGAATATTTAAATTTAAATATTTATTATTAGTTTTATTATTAAATATAATTATTCATTTTAGAATAGTGGGTCAAACGAAATAAATAAAGAAAAAAAATAACTGTTCACGGTTCACTCAAGCTCCACCTCCGATCCGGTTCACAGGTTAAACGAAATCGCTTTACATGTTTAATAATAATAACCAATAAAAATCATATTATTATTTAACGACAATTTAAAAAAAACAAGAATAATATATAAAAAAAAAACGTATTAAACAACTATTATTATTGTAAAATGCAAACACAAAAAAAATATCATGTAAACAAAAAAAAAATATGTTTTTGTTAAATATAAATATGATTACGATTTTTTTGTTTTTGAATAAGTAGTGTGTATTTAATTATGTCGTGACTTTTTAAACAATTTGTATGTGTTTATTAGTTATTATTATTAAACATATTAAAAAATTTTGTTTGACTCGTGAACCGGGTCGGAAACGGAGTTTAAGTGAACCGTGAGCGGTGACTTTTATTTCGTTCTACCCACTTTTTTTAAAAATAAATAATTATAACCAATAATGAATATTTAAATTTAAATATTCATTATTTATTATTATTGGAAAAAAATATTTTTTATTGAAAATTATAATTAAAAACAAAAATAAAAAATAAGTGTTTAAAAAATAAAAATATTTTAAAAAATATATATTTAAAAAATATTAATTATGTGGCATGCCATGTGGCGGCTAAGTGCCATGTGTCATGCCATGTGGCAAAGGGTGATTGCCACATAGGTCTATTTTCTCGGTCAACTCCCAAAAGTCAAGTTTGGGTATTTTTGCCGCTATTTATGAAAGTTGTATACACAACAGAGAATTTGACCAAAGGTTGATTATTTTCGCCGCAATTAACCCTTTTTAAGTTACATGTTAGATTTACACCTTTTTAGTTTTACTGTTATGAAAAGAAAAAAAAAAGTACCTAAACGGACAAGAAATTTTGGTAGTATTGATTGAAAAAAGAAAAGAAAAAAAAACACTTCTCATAAGAGTTTAGAGGAAAACGACAATATTTTGATCAAGAGTTTCAAATACATGAAAAAAATTAGGCATTTTGGTCTTAGGGAAAATTACGGCTAAAATACCCAATTTTTGGTTAACCTGCATCCCGTGTACTCAATCCTTAAAACTGACGATAAAAATACCCAATGTGAGTTGACCGCGACTTTGGCATAAAACTGTTAATTTTTCTGTTAACATTCGCAATGTGGCCGTTAGCGGTAAAAATACCCAAACTTATTTTTGATAAAAAATTAATTTTTAATTTTTTTAATATACATACTATATTATCAAGTTATGACCAAAATATACATATTATATTATCATAACTTGATGATATATGCGCTAAGAGTTTCACACATATATATATAAATATTATATAATATTTCTTGAGATACCATGCTATATATTTATTTTAAGTAAATATCCGGATCCGGACATGTCCGAATATTTATTTATCCGGATCCGAGTTTTTCCGAGCCCGGATATGTCCGGGTCCGAGTTTCTTAATTTTTTTTAAATCCGTATTAATTATCTAATAGATATTTTGGGGACTAATTTAGATAGTCAAATGTAATAAAAAAAAATATGATTAAGTTTTTGTTTAAAGTTTGACTGTCAACTTTAAATTAACTATGTAATTGTTTTATTCATGATTAGGTTTAGTCAATTGATGTTTTGAATAAATTTTGTGTTATTCCATGTATTTGGAATTCAATTACTTATCACTAATCAAGTAAAGAAATAAATATATAAATTAAAAAAATTAAAAATTAATTTTTTTCAAAAAAAAACTTTTGGTATTTTTGCCGCTAACGGCCACATTGCTAATGTTAACGAAAAAATTAACGGTTTTATGCCAAATTCACGGTCAATACGTTAGGTATTTTGCCGTCATTTTTAAAGGTTGGGTGCACGGGAGGCAGGTTGACCAAAGGTTGGATATTTTTACCGTAATTTTCCTTATAATAAACGGGAGATTTTCTTTTCAGACCAACTTTTATAATTTTGCAAAAATATACATCTACATTTAAAACAATCATAGTATACGTTTAATTTTGTTTGACAATACTAGTGTTTTTGTTTTTCTAATGAACTACTTGAAGGGAACAATGCCCTAAGACCGGTTTGGGTCTTCACGGATCCATAAGAATTAATATGATTAATTAAGGACATAACGCCTCTAATTATTAAAGCCTATTAAAGTTAAATCCTAAGTCTATAAATGTGAGGTTTATGCTTAAAGCTCATTAACCTGATAAAAGATTGGAGAAACCCCAGCTTCCATCTTTCCACACCTAGGGATTTGCGCCGTCTTATAGCTTCACTCATGGAGACTCCGTTCTTTGTCATATAATAGGTGTTCAACTAGCATCGATCCAGGGATACTCCAGCCTTAGACGTATACACATTTGTTGGCGTTCCGTTCATGTGGTGGATGCCGATAGAGGCTTTACTTGGTGATTAAGGCTTCGAGCTCAAATATCAAGGATTGAATAACGTCGACAATATTCTGCGCTACATGATTAATCGATTTTAGAATTGGAGTTCAATTAATATTTCCGCTATTTAATTGACCTGAGAAAAAGAGTAGTATCAATTGGAGTTCAATTTTTTTGGGTCAATCCTACTTTTGCAACTGTTATGCATATTTTTCGGACTATATACAAATTGGATACCATTGGCGAATTTCAAAGCCCATAAGCAAAGTCAAAGATCGAGAGCCCAATACCAAACTCATTTGGAAAGATCGAAGGCCAAGAAGACGAAGCTCAAGAACGTAAGTCCACATCCAATAAGGCGATTCAGAAAACCCGACGAGGTTATCACAACCCGGGGAAAATGCTCGACCAAGGAGCATGGCGATGTTATACGCAAATTTTTGGGCAGTCCCGCTCATGTTCCCATTATGGTAAGTGTTTCCATTGTTGAGTGGAAACCGTGAGGGAAGGTTTCCATGGAGGAATAGTGTTTCTGCCATTCGTCATTGCTTCTACTCTGGAGGATCTGCCTTTTGTCGATACGTCTGTGTCGTTTGCCGCTTTTTTTGATTTCCTCGTGTTGCCTTCCTACGTCAAGGCTCTGTCAAGCTACTGGTTCCTGTGCCCTAATGCCAAAATTCTCGGTGATATTCTTTTATCCTCGGGTACGTCCCTGGCGTCATGGGTGAAATCCCTGGTTGTTGCGTTAACTGGGGATTTTCCATGTATTGGCGTGCCAAAGTCGCTGTACACTATTGGTTCACTAACGTCACCGCCGCTAGCAATCGTTATTCTTCCTCTTGTCTGTGCGTCTCTGATTCATCTTCTGTTGCCATATCTTAGATCACTTTATTTAATTGCGCAATGAAAATCACCTGAGCCCCTCGATGGTGCCAAACTGTTGTGGAAAAAAATCACATCCGCAGTCACATAGTCACGATTGGAGTAATTCCGCTTTTAAGTTACCTTAGAGCTCACATCTTTCCGTTAAATCTAAATCACGTTGGAAAAAATGAGTTTATAAAGAGCTCAAGACGCTCGATAATTTTGGAGTGTGGAAATATCGTATATTCTTGTGTAGGATTATTATTTTTCGATCCCCTTTTACAATCTTTACCTCACTATTTATAGAGCTTAATAATTGATATTCGACCTCATAAATGGTGTTGGACATGTGTGTCCTTAAACAAGATATTTATCCATATGTAAAAGATTATGACAAGCGTTGAATAAAGATGGTACTTATTATGTTAATCTTATTATAGTTTCTGTAGAGTAAAATGGAATGTTTGACGAACAACTAGCAGTTCGTTGGAGCTTAAGTGATACGGGTCCATGGTCCCCAGGATAGCTCCGTAATGGATGATACGTACGTGATTAAAATACATTCTGGATAATGTTTAATCATTTGGCTCGACTTATAAAACTGACAAGTCTGTGTCAGACGTCAGATAGTTTTATCGATAGCGTGGCAAAAGTATCATATATTGGTACACGAAAGTAACTGATAAAAAGAAAGTGAGAATTTAGATTTTCGAACAGCATCATGTTGTTCTAAATTAAATTCTAAGCAACTTTGCTTTTTGAACCAAGTCATTCTGACTTACGGTTTGTGATTTATGGATTTTCTAAGTTTATGACTCGGTTCGATAAACTATGAAATTAAATCACATGTCACGAATTTAAATGATGGTGTTGCACCATGACATTTAATGTGTGATAAAGAGATCAGGCTTTATTAATATAATTTAATTATTTGGATTTAATTATTAATATCTTATTGATAATTAATTAATAATTAAAGGATTTATATTGATAAATAAATAATATATTTATATATTATTTTATGTGTATATTCGAATTAGGGTTTGGAGAAAAACAAACCCTAGTTCAATTCGAATCACTGATATAGAAGATTTTATTTTTGTGGCAATAGTACCTGAAGTTTGGTATCTTGGCAAAAACCCTAAAATCAATTTAATCCATTGGATCGGTTATGATTTAGTATCAATCGTTGGATTCAGATAATTGATTTGAACCCTAATGTAATTCGAAATTGAAACTTGGTGAGCAAGTTTAGGTATTTCGAATTTACTTAATTAATTATGTCCGTTGGATCGGTTTTGAGATTTTATCTTTAAACCGGCGGATTAGAAATTAATTAATATTATATATATGATATTAAAATTCGAATAAATTTGAGATAAAAGTTTGAATTAGGGTTTTGTAAAACCCTAGGGTATTTGACTTTATCACTAATTGATTTGATCCATTGGATTGGTTTAAGATTTAATTTTAACCATTGGATCTAGATAATCATTAACAAATTCGAATTTAAATATATATGTATAATATAATTCGAAAATATATAATATGATGATAAGATTAAATGTTTTAATCTTATCTTATATTATTTAATTAATTAAATCCCTGATTAATTATATCCATTGGATCTAGATGAGATTGAATCTGGATCATTGGATTGAAATAATTATTTATATTTAATTAAAAGAATTCGAAAATTGGGAGGGAAAATCTCCTAATCAGTTACAGCTTGAGCCTATAAATAGGAAGCTGATTCTACACATTTCATACACCTCTCCCCAGAGCAAAAACTCGAGCTCTCCCGCTCTCTCTAGGGTCTGCGAGTTTTCTGCTACTGATCTCTTTTCTGGTTCGGCTTAGGAGATATTTTTCTCCGGTAGCTTTAAAAGAACCGTCAGTTAAATTTTGCGACGGAGTCCTGCCAGCGAAGCCCACGCTTCGGTAGCGAGGAATCCAGGAGAATATCCCGAAATATCACGGGAGTTTCCCTCAGCACCGGCGGAGCCCTGCCCAAGTCAGAACGCGCAGCCGGAATCATCAGTTGAGGAATGGCCTTATGCATTGGGTAAATAAATGCGACCATTTACTGCTTTCTATTTATTTCCTGTTCGACTAGATTATTAATAATGAATATGAAAATATTAGATTCAAAATATTTATCAGATCTCGTTTTGTTATTACCCGATATCCGTGTCGTCGGTCCGATAACAAGATTTCCGGTTTAAAATGAATTTTTAAATGTTACCGGGATGGCCCGGAGGCTATTATCATGGTAAGGAAGTCGGCTTGAAACCTCCGATTTCCAACAAATGGTATCAGAGCAAGGTTCAAGGATAAATAATTTCGAAATTTAATTTAAAGGTTTAAAGAACGAATTATTTGATGAATAAATTAATAATTAAAATTGAAATTTATTTCTAGATATTTTAATTTTTAATTTAAAATTAGATTATTTCCCGACCCGAGAAATCGTGACGGGAAAATAGGGCGGGCTGCTAGGCGCAGCCCAGCCCGTGGCTAAAGGGGACCAGGGGGTGCCGCTGCAGCCCCAGGGTCGAAACCCTAGGTGCCACGGGCCAGGCCCGTGGCAAAGCCCACGCCAGGGCGAGGCCCAGGGCGAAACTCTTGCAGGTTGCCCTGGCGAGCAGCGCCTGGGCCTCGCGCACTGGCCTGCGGGCCCAGCGCGAGGTGGGCGCTGCCCTAGCCTCTCCGGCAGGCTGGGCGTGGCTTCTCCTAGGGACATGGGCCCGGGCTTAGGCCCAGAGGGCCCACGTACATAATTTTAATTATGGGTCGGAATTTATTCCGACCCGGTTCCCTAGGAATAATTAAATATTAATTATAATTGATATTAAACAATTATGAATTAAAAAAATATGGATGTTATTTATGGATAAGTAGCATTGACTTATTTTAAATAATTCATAAAATTAAATATGGATATTATTTAGTGAATAAATAATATTGTCTTATTTAATAATAAAATATGGATGATAATTCTTAGGAATAATATCATTGACTTATTTTAAAATTTCATAAATAATTAATTATAAGCCATGGAATAAATTAATCATTATTCTTAGAGAATGGGAATCATTAAAATCTAATTATATATATTCATCATAGATATAATTTGTTATAACCTATTTTCATAACCCGTAAACATAGTGCTTATGTTTAATCATTATTAATATGTCGAATTAAGGATAGATATGAATAGTAAAGAGTAAATGTAAAGTGGTCATTATTAATCGGAAAAATCTCAATCATGCAATCTTGTCTGAGGAAGAGAGAATCGAAAGTGGGGCCGGTTCACCATCCACTTCTGGGTGACCGGTTAGGACCCCTCCCATCTACCTGGAGAAAGTATGATTGACCTATCATTACCGATAAAATAATGAACACTATAATCATTGAGGCCTTATATATAATTACGTGTCGTAATTAATAAAGCCAAAATATAAACTTTTAATGTGTCATTAAAGGAAAGTTTATAATAAGTTTTAATTAACTTATGAAAAAGTTAAAAACGTTATTTAGCAAAAACAATGGCAAGTATAGAATTAATGATAAAAGGTCTCCATTATTACTTTCACAAGGTCTGCTGACCACACCGCCTCGAGTCACCCTAGAGTGACCACTCCTCTTAAGGAAAGGTGTGCTTGTGGAAGGTTTGGCACCGTGATAGTTTCAAAAGAATATGGGGACGGAGGAATCTTGGAAATGGACCGTGAGTCACCTTAGAGTGACCATTCCTTAAGGACGACATTTCCAAGAGGATTCCGAGAACTGAAAATAATGGGTTAAGCTTGCACGGAAGTTGATACTTCCCGACCGTCTATGATGATAGTTAACAATCATAAAGAACTGTGGTGGTTCTTATTTTGAGTATTAATTAAGTTTATGACTAAAACTTAGTTTAACCAAACTACACAGTTGATACCGCGAGTCACCTTAGAGTGACCATGCCTTAAGGACGGCTACGATGTGTACAGTCGGTTGAATTATCATGAAATAGTCAATGGGTTTATTAACGTTTTCCCAAGAACATGTTTGCATCATGTGACTATTTCAAACCAACTTATTTACCCAAAACATTCTACCTATAATAAAGTTTAATAAGTTTCTTTTTCAATGCCAGTTTAAAATGTCGAATCCAATAAAGTCACTGCTTTCGAACAACACTCTACATGGAAGTAACTTTCCAAAATGGAAAAGCAACATCAACATTGTTCTTATCAGTGAGAACATTCGTTTTTTTCTTATTGATGAGTGTCCCACTGCACCAGGTACTTGTAGCGCCAGAGGTGTCAAGGAACTCTATAATTCTTGGATACAAGCGAACAATCGTGCTAAGGCATACATGCTGGCTAGCATGGCAGACTCGCTAAGAATCAAGCTAGAGGTCAAGGACACTGCTTATGAAATCATGGAATCCCTCCAAGGGATGTATGGTAAGCAGTCTGAGCAAGCTCAACATGAAGCGACCCGTCGTTACATGAATGCCAAAATGAAACAAGGTACGTATGTTCGTGATCATGTCATAAGCATGACGAACTGGTTCAATGAGGCGGAGCTGCACGGGGCCGAGGTGGATGAGAAATCTCATATCAGCATTATTCTTAATTCGTTGTCACCTGATTTTGTTCCATTCACCAGCAATTACATTATGAACAAACTGAAATATGGTTTGACACAGTTGATTAATGAATTGCAAACCTTTGAGGACATCTCGGGTCTGATCAAGAAGAAATCTGAACTGAACATTGCGTTCAAGAAAGGATACTCTTCGAACAACCCGAAGATGAAGAAAAGGCCATGTCTTAAGAAAAAGTGGAGAAAGAATTTCCAGCCAAAAATGGGGGGCAAGAAAACTGCTGTTAGAGGAAGTTGCTTCCTTTGCAAGGAAGAGGGACATTGGAAAAGAGATTGTCCCAAATTCCAAAGTGAAAAGAAGAATGAAACTGGTGAGTGTCTCACCTGATAAGTTTCTTAAATACACATTGTTTTAGAAAGTCTTTTCTCCAAAGATCTAAAACTGAAAAATGTGATATTCTTTGTTTTTCAGCAGCAGCTAAGGAGTAATTGCCAGAAATCATCCGAGAGACTCGGAGAACCCTAAAGGCAGATTATGAAGACTCAATTTTTACTCTTTCATGTATGGATCTCAATTGAAGGGCGATTTGAAAACCCTTCAATTTTTATTTTTTTACAATTCTATTTTTAATAAATTTCTTTTTGCTGATCCTATACATCTTGAGTAAATATCTGAATTCTTCATATCTTAGATAAAACTCTAAATCGAGGGTTGATATCTTATCATAATGAAAAATCATTATGATGGAAATTTATGACAATAAGTGAGATTGTTGCTATACCAGAATAGATAACAGTGATTGTTATCAAATGGAGAGTGGAAATCACGGTCCCAGGATCAGAACCAAGTGATACTCAGACGTAGTGGGTGGTTAATATCAATAATACTACGAGTAGTCACTATAAGTGACAATCTTATTCTGGATTTTGTGTGTGTCAACACTCACTAGAAGTGCATTAAGTATGAAGCGTCTTCATACTGGACTGGACCTGACTTAAACTCAAGAAGTTGTCATATAAGACCGTCACTGACAACTTGTAGTTGAGTCGCAAAATGATGATCAAATGGATATTAGTTCTAAGTCCTGAGTGGTCATGATTCCAAGTTGCTGGCTTGATTGTTCTTTGATTTAACCGTTAAAGAACACAAGATATTACCGCTGTTCCCAACACTATTATTTTGGGAACATGATAGTCAGTAGTAAGGATTGCTTGATCATAGACATGGGCATCACACAGCTCTCTTCAGAGTCATGATGATTCCCTTGATTGTCAGTGGTGAGAAGTGAGAGGTACCCGTGGGCAACTTATGAATCGAAACCATAAGTGGGTTACTCATAATATTACTGGCTGAGTCAAGGATGAAAATGCATTGATGGGCATTACGGTATAAACCGCCTGCTCATGTGTGGGTCATCAAGTGAAAGGACAATAATCGGTATTTGATTGAATCTAATGGACACCCTGATGTATATAAGGGAATAATATATACCGTATCACTAAAGAGTGCAGCCTCGGGTCTATAGTGGAATCACTTCGAGGTTTGACGAACAACTAGCAGTTCGTTGGAGCTTAAGTGATACGGGTCCATGGTCCCCAGGATAGCTCCGTAATGGATGATACGTACGTGATTAAAATACATTCTGGATAATGTTTAATCATTTGGCTCGACATATAAAACTGACAAGTCTGTGTCAGACGTCAGATAGTTTTATCGATAGCGTGGCAAAAGTATCATATATTGGTACACGAAAGTAACTGATAAAAATAAAGTGAGAATTTAGATTTTCGAACAGCACCATGTTGTTCTAAATTAAATTCTAAGCAACTTTGCTTTTTGAACCAAGTCATTCTGACTTACGGTTTGTGATTTATGGATTTTCTAAGTTTATGACTCGGTTCGATAAACTATGAAATTAAATCACATGTCACGAATTTAAATGATGGTGTTGCACCATGACATTTAATGTGTGATAAAGAGATCAGGCTTTATTAATATAATTTAATTATTTGGATTTAATTATTAATATCTTATTGATAATTAATTAATAATTAAAGGATTTATATTGATAAATAAATAATATATTTATATATTATTTTATGTGTATATTCGAATTAGGGTTTGGAGAAAAACAAACCCTAGTTCAATTCGAATCACTGATATAGAAGATTTTATTTTTGTGGCAATAGTACCTGAAGTTTGGTATCTTGGGAAAAACCCTAAAATCAATTTAATCCATTGGATCGGTTATGATTTAGTGTCAACCGTTGGATTGAGATAATTGATTTGAACCCTAATGTAATTCGAAATTGAAACTTGGTGAGCAAGTTTAGGTATTTCGAATTTACTTAATTAATTCTGTCTGTTGGATCGGTTTTGAGATTTTATCTTTAAACCGGCGGATTAGAAATTAATTAATATTATATATATGATATTAAAATTCGAATAAATTTGAGATAAAAGTTCGAATTAGGGTTTTGTAAAACCCTAGGGTATTTGACTTTATCCCTAATTGATTTGATCCATTGGATTGGTTTAAGATTTAATTTTAACCATTGGATCTAGATAATCATTAACAAATTCGAATTTAAATATATATGTATAATATAATTCGAAAATATATAATATGATGATAAGATTAAATGTTTTAATCTTATCTTATATTATTTAATTAATTAAATCCCTGATTAATTATATCCATTGGATCTAGATGAGATTGAATCTGGATCATTGGATTGAAATAATTATTTATATTTAATTAAAATAATTTGAAAATTGGGAGGGAAAATCTCCAAATTGGTTACAGCTTGAGCCTATAAATAGGAAGCTGATTCTACACATTTCATACACCTCTCCCCAGAGAAAAAACTCGAGCTCTCCCTCTCTCTCTAGGGTCTGCGAGTTTTCTGCTACTGATCTCTTTTCTGGTTCGGCTTAGGAGATATTTTTCTTCGGTAGCTTTAAAAGAACCGTCAGTTAAATTTTTCGACGGAGTCCTGCCAGCGAAGCCCACGCTTCGGTAGCGAGGAATCCAGGAGAATATCCCGGAAGATCACGGGAGTTTCCCGCAGCACCGGCGGAGCCCTGCCCAAGTCAGAACGCGCAGCCGGAATCATAGTTGAGGTACGGCCTTATGCATTGGGTAAATAAATGCGACCATTTACTGCTTTCTATTTATTTCCTGTTCGACTAGATTATTAATAATGAATATGAAAATATTATATTCGAAATATTTATCAGATCTCGTTTTGTTATTACCCGATATCCGTGTCGTCGGTCCGATAACAAGATTTCCGCTTTAAAATGAATTTTTAAATGTTACCGGGACGGCCCGGAGGCTATTATTGTGGTAAGGAAGTCAGCTTGATACCTCCGATTTCCAACAAATGGTCGGTTACAAAATGTGTAATTAATGTCGTCATCCCCAAAGCCCTGCTCGTGTTGCGCTAATTATTCTTTTTCATCCTTATCCTTGTCGTCTGGTTGTTTATCTTATCGCAAGATCACGCTTTCATCATTTTTAGGTCTTCTGTAGTGAAGGTTCCTTGTCAATGAGTCCTATCGACGAGATTGTATTAACGTGCACCATTCTCATTGATAGACATCTTCTGTTTGGACCCTAGATTCACTGATTAAAATGTTTTGCGTAATATTAATTCTTTTCAAATGAACATAAACGCGTAGGCTAAACCTTTGAAAAATATTTAACTAGGAATAAAGTCTCATACCAAAATTCCCTACTACCTTATCCGGTTTATGAAAACACAAAAATTAGTTATTGTGTCCCAGATCTTTAACAATTCAATTAAAAAATCATTAACTTTTTTTTTTAAATCCATTTTATTAACAATTGATAACACCTCGATCGAACGATGTGAACGATGTGATCGAATGAGCTCGCCAAGGAAGGGAAATCACAAAGAATCATCAAGAACGCCTCGGAGCTTCAGGAAGAGAGGAGTTCGCCTAGACGAGGAGCTTCGCCAAGACAAGTCCTTCGCCTAGACGAGGAGCTCGCCAAGGAAGGAAGTTCGCCAAGGATCGCCAAGAAGAGCCCGGAGGCTCGCCCAAGTCGAAGGACTTGCCTCCAGCTTTGACGATCATCAGTCCACCCGCGTTGACTCAACATTCAATTATCCACGTGTTCATCGGGCCCAACTCGAGGCCCGAACCTTGGATCCGACTCTAAGTTAAATCATTTTTTACGCATTAACAGAAAGAAAACCATAATCTTATTCAAGGGGATTAACTTTGAATATACGGCATATTATAAAATATGTCCAACATCTTCGTTGCCTAACTTTGTTGCTCCACCTGTTTCCTTTTGAATTTTGTGGTTGATAGACCATTTGACTTGGTCAACGACCTTTTGTTGCTTTTGGGCTCTTTCGATTTAGGCCCAAATATGTAAACGACGGAGATAGATTTCATCGTACCAACGTAAATTGATGTGAGCGAAATCGTACCTTAACATCTACATTTTTTTTTATCACACCAATCTCTCCCCTTACTAAAAGATGAAAAAAATCTTCATACTTTCAAAATTTCAATATTCTTCTTCCTTCTCAATATTATTTATTTTCCCAACCGCCTTATCCAGGTGAATAGAGCTCAGTTAGTACTAATTTGGTCATTGGTCCAAGGCGTGCACTCATTATTTTGTATCCCGATAATGATGAAAGCGATCACAACGTATCTAAGGAAAATGTAGAGTTTCGACCAACAATGAGCGTGCCCGTTCGTTGCAGACCTCTGAGCCCAGTTACACTTACTCCTCGGAGTCCCTCACCTCCTATTGTCGACACATATCGGGATATACGTGTGGAACGAGGGGCTACGGAGTTGCATACGTGTTTAAGCGGGTTGCATTCATCGCCACCCTCTCAATTATGGTAGAAACCATTGTGTTTAATGTTATTAATTACTTATTTCATAATGCTTTTCATTTGTTGTAAAAGTACTTAATGTTTGAATAATAGTTTTATTTCTCCATTAAAAAAATAGTTTTATTTCTAAAAGTTAAATTAGGTTTGGAATGTTAGTAAAAATATATATTATGAAATTGTCGTAAGTTGTAACAATGAAATTTTAATTTTATTAACATAATCAGTTTTTCAATCTCTACATTTATCTTAATATAGTACTTAAAAAATAAATTTATGAAACTTTGATACTTTAACCATAAAAACATCAAAGTTTTTTCAAGCTTTGCAAAAAAGAACAAAATGTTATTTGCATTGCCTACTTCACGTATTTGCATTAAATGGGAGACTGGTTTGCAATTAAAAAGTTTAACAAAAAATATAATAAAATTAATGGACGCACGGCACAAGCCGAACAACACAAACTAGAGCTCGGGCTTGGGTTGGGCAGCCCGCAAAGTCGTTGGCCCGCGGGTTGTAGAGCCCCACAAAAAGTCGGGCTTAGGGCCCGCCCAAATGGAACATATCTAAATAATAAATGGATTATTTGTGGTATACTTACTTAAAATGTAAGCATCACTGCCTTAATATGTCCAAAGTCGAAAATAACGACAATAATTAATACCACACAGATGTAAAGTCATCTGGAAAAAAAAAAGTGTCAACACTCTCTAAGCAACTTTGTTATTGCTGCTATTTTTTTTTTTTTACTTTAGATTAATTAAGGCAGTGTTAACAAAATTATAGCTATTTATGTCGCAAATAATCCATAATAATTTATAAAACGGGCTTTTTGCAATAGTAAACTTAAAATGATGTAGATTTTTTTTTTGTTTTTTTTTTTTAAAGTAATATATTTGTTATTTATAAGAGTATGTTTCTAAATGAAATCCGAACGGAGGTCGATTTGCAATTTAATTCCATATAAAACTCCGCCTTTTTTGCCTCTCATTTCCGAGAAGTAATTTCTAGGGTTTGCCCGAAATAAGATCCCCATTCTTTGAGTCTACCAAGTTCTAGGGTTTCCCCGAGCTCCTTCCATGCCGCAGAACCAGACCCCAGCTTCGGAGGAGGAGGCCATGGCAGACCAGAGATCGGAGGTGGGCCTCTCGCTCATCAAGCAGCTGGCCTCCTGCGAGAAGAGCCGCCGAGACAAGGCCCTCTCGCTCCTCCTGGACTCGTGGCTTCCCGCCCAAACCCAGGTCAACGACGACCTCATGAGGAAGCTCTGGAAGGGCCTCTTCTACTGCGTCTGGCACGCCGACAAGTTCGCCGCCCAGTCGCACCTCGTCGAGAGGCTCGCCTCCCTGCTCCCCGCGCTCGATCTCTCCCTCTCTCTCCACTATCTCTCCGTCTTCCTCCTCACCATGCGCCGCGAGTGGACCGGCATCGACGTCCTCAGGTTAGACAAGTTCTACCTCTTGATTAGGCGATTCCTGCACCATTTCTTTGTGCTGTTGAAGAACGGTTCCTGGGATCTCGATCTTTCTCGCCGTTGCGTTGCCGTTGTGGCCGAGACGACGTTCTTTGCCGAGGACATGCTTCAAGGCCACGGCGTTAGCTACCACGTTGCTTCGATTTTCGTTGAGGAGCTCAGGCCTTTCCTTCCTCTCCGAATGGAAGCGCTTCAGGTTCTTTTCGAACCGTTTATCGCTTTGATGGGTAAATCGACGGATAAGATCTTGTTGGCGAAGGTCAGGTCCAATGTATTCGATGTGCTGATGAAGAATGGGAGGGAGCTTTTGGCGGTCCGGAGTTCGGGCGAGGATGTTGGTTCCGGGAATGACATCGTTGTTCTCGGGTCGATAGCCTTGTTGATGGGTTTTTCGGCAAAGCTCTTCGATTTGGGGTCGGCCCAGGAGTGCCACCAGGGGAACAGGAAAATTATCTTTGCTGTGCATGATGAGTTCGTGAAGATCGAAAAGGATTTTGCATCCTCTGGTATCGAAGTTTCGATCCCCGAAGATGTTGGGCATGATGATGAGGAAGTGCCGGAATTGATTCCCGTTGTGAATTCGGAGCCAGATGTTGTTGAAGCTCCTTCTCTGAAGAAATGTGAAGAGAAAAAGAGCAAAGCCGTGGCCAATGGGGAAGAGCAATCTAAGAAAGACAAGAAGAAGAAAAAGAAGAAGAAGAACGATTCCGCTCACGATGAAGTTACCGTAACCGAGGAGGACTTGCCTGAAAAAGATATTGTACCTCTTGATGAATCTGCAATGTCAAATCTTCAGATGCAGTTCGAGAAGATTGCTGCTGAAGCTGGCATGGAAGGCAATGTCCCGGAGAGTCCTAGCAATGCCACCGTCTCCAAGAAACGGAAGAGGGCAAAAGCTACGAACGGGAAATCTCAAACTGCAGTGCCCACCGGAGAAGAAGAAACAAACGGGGAGACAACCGCTAAGAGTGGAGGAGAGAAAAGTGCAAAGAAGGTGAAGTTCTCGATGAGGAACAACTTGGTGTGGAAGGCTCAAACCCCGCTGCCGCCACAGAGCTTGAGACTCCCTCCTTCGGCCACCCCGAGAGGCAGTGCCCTGAAGAAAGGGGTTCCTGCGGGGCCCATCAGGGAGGTTTCGAGCCAATCAAAGAAGGCGAAGCTGAGAAATGTTTCGGTGAAAAAGGCGAGGAAGTCGGTGAAAAGGCTGAAGAAGGTAAAGTCTATCGCCCAATAGTGGTGCCCACCTTAAGGTTAATGTGTTTGGCTGTGTTGAGAAAATCAGTTGCCTATTTGCTTGGATTTTTATGTACCAAATCATACAGTGGCTACCAGAAGTGCTTCCCTCAGATGATTTTTGTTTTTAATTCAATATTGATAATTTGAGAGTTTTTTCTTTCTCTTTTTGCGATTAAGTTGCTTCGTAGTTAGTTCCTACATTTCTTGTCTTTTGGCTGCTCTAATTTGTTTCAAAAATTGGTATATTATGTGTGTGATGGTTGAGAAAATGCAGGGTCCTAATTCAAAGAAGATTTGTATTGTGGTTGATTCTTGTGTGCAATTCATCAAGTGAATCAAAAACCTTAAGGCTCTAGCCGATTCGGTTCGTAGTGGACGGGCTGCAAAGCTCGTGGCCCGGACTTCCGCGTGCTGTGGCGTCAAAAAAGAAAGAAATAGTTTGCCACTTTTGAATCGAGCGCTAATTGCTGCATACTTCTATTTCGTATTACACGCTGTGATTCTAAGTAACACAACCATACGTGAGAACGACAATAAAGCGCCGTGATTCACAAGAAACGACGAATATGAATGGAATCGGGAAATGGGTAACTATGTAATAATGTCTTGCGTTTTTAGATCCACCCCTCAAAAATAATAAGCCTAACTAATTAATTTATTGGGAGGATCATGCTTCTAGTATATTATAGAAAGATTAATTAAGTATTTTCATTTTATAAATATATATAGACTAGAGGCAAATTTATCTAAATTAAAGTCTTTTTTTTTTTAGATAGAAAACTAGACAAGATTGATAATTTCTGATTAAAAACTAGACAAGATAATTGTTTTAATGAAGTTAAAGATTTCTATAAAAATAGTTTAGGTATCAGCTGAGTACAATAATCCATTATTAAATTTTGTTTTGATAAAACATGCAAAGAGGTGAATATAAAACGAAAAGTATAGGAGAAAGAAAGTCCAAATTTTGAAATATTAATTGTAATTTATAGTATACCCTATATAGAAAAGAAAGAAAAAAAAAAGTGATGGAAGATAAAGTTAGATGTAATAGAAACAAGGGTAATTTGCGGCAAAAATGGCCAACTTATTGCCATTTAGACAGTTATATAGCCAATGCGATTTAATGTTGGCAATAGTATCCAATGTTTCTTAAGTATGTTTCGAAATAAATTCCATCCAATTAATCTTAACTCCGTTAGTCAACGGCTGATGTGGCACGGTTGACCACCATGCAGACGCCAACGTGGCATGCCACGTAATTTTTCTTTTATTTTTTATTTGTTTTTCGTACCCTCTGTATCTATACTGCCACGTCGCATGCAGGAAGCCACACAAAATTAATCGCGGGGAGACTAGGTTTCGAACACTTACCCTCTCAAGCTCCCACTTACGCACCTATCCACCTGACCATTTTCACTTCTTATAATTTGAAAGGACATATAAATATTTGTAGAGTATGTAGATAAATTGTAACATGTATTGTAACATATAATTAAACATATAAAATGTAAAATGTCAAAATGTATAAAATTGAGTTAAATATAAATTATTCATATTAAAGTAAATAAAGTAATATTATATTTTTAAACAATAAAATAATATTATATTAGATAATTTATATGTAACATTTAATTAGACTTATAGAATGAAACATGTACAAATATAATAAAATTGCATTACATATATATTATCCATGAAAATTGAATGAAATAAAATTGTATTTTTTAAAAATAAAAAAGATTATGTTAAATATATTATTTGTTACGTTTATAAAGTAGATAATCTATAAAGTGTGTATCTAAATATCATTTTTATAACTATTTATAAAAAAAATCATAAATTGTCCAATACAATCTTATTTTATATTTTAAAATTTTTGTAGTATGGCTAATTTATATGTTACATTTTGTAATTCTATTTTATATGTCTAAATATAATTACATTTTATAAATAATTTAGCATTCTTCTTTTTATTTATTTTTAAATAAAATTACATTTATATAATCACAGTTAATATGGATAATTTATATCTAATGCAATTTTATTACATTTTACATGTTACATTGTGTACGATAATTACATGTCCAGTAAAAAAATTTCAAGAGGGTACGAAAAAAAAAATTAAAGAAAAATTACGTGGCATGCCACGTTGGCGTCTGCGTGGTGGTCAACCGTGCCACATCAGCCGTTGACTAACGGAGTTAAGATTAATTGGATGTAATTTATTTCGAAACATACTTAAGAAACATTGGATACTATTGCCAACATTAAATCGCATTGGCTATATAACTGTCCAAATGACAATAAGTTGGCCACTTTTGCCGCAAATTACCCTAGAAACAAAAATATTTAATACATTATTTAATCCTTGGTTGCTTGCTTGTATAAATAGCTGGGAATGATGTTCTCCTCATCTTAGTCTTTGATCTCCATTCTCCACATTCAAGAGAGCGCGCAACTTCTTCTTCATTGAGAGCTCAGCTTCAAGAATCTTCGAAGCTCCATCGATTTCCTGCGACAATGGCGTACGTGGACCACGCCTTCTCGATTACGGACGAGGACATCATGATGGAGACCTCCTACACCGTCAACAACCGCCCTCCCATCAAGGAGATCGGCCTCGCCGTCGCGCTCCTCGTCTTCGGAACCCTCGGCATCGTCCTCGGCATCATCATGGCCGTCAATCGCGTCGGCGGCGACCGAGCTCACGGTAGTAATTCCTAGGGTTTCGCTTCTCGTCTCTGGTTTCTAGGGCTTGTTGTTTTGACCCCTCTTGCTCCCGAATTTCAGGGCTGTTCTTCGCGGTGCTTGGGGCGATCTTGTTCATTCCGGGCTTCTACTACACGCGGATCGCGTACTACGCTTACAAAGGCTACAAAGGATTCTCTTTCGCCAACATTCCCGCTGTGTAGTTCTTCGCTAGCTCCTTGTACAGATCTCTCTCTCTCTCTCTCTCTCTCTGTCTCCATAGCTGTGACTTTCTTTCATTTCTCGCGAGCTCGTTTTGGCCTCTGTGTGGTCGAAAATGGGTGTTTATATATAAGCTAATACATGCTGTGAACGAAGTTATCGCTTGCTGGGTATTGATTGTGAATGTTTAGCTCTTGTTAGCTTCAAGTAAAGTCATATTATAGGGATAATTAGGGAATAATTAATGCTACTTTCATTCACAGAGCTAGTTACATCTATGCTATTCCCGTGGTAATTACGGCATTCACTATCAGGGTAAGTTAATTAAGGAAATAAGCCAAGGTTTCGCCTTGGTGTTTAAACGCCGTATCGGAAAATTCGACACTTACAAGCGGTTTGATATCTGTTTTTAAGGTTTTGACATTAGTAAAAAGGTTTAATTTGTTGTTCTAAAGTTTGATTTTAATGAAGTGAGTCCTCCGATAGTACTTCTATTCCTAGACGCAAATGTTGTTCTTTAGTCTCAATTTTAAAGTAATAGTGAAGTAGTCCGATTTGTTTCTTGCCGTTAGATATGAGACCCTTGGCTCTTCTTGATCTTGGATTTCCTTGTTTTCGTGTCATTCTTACCATTAGGCGGCAATTGCATTCTAAAAACGGGTTCTTGCATTGCACACGGAAATGATTGTATCTATATTTGCCTTAATCTGCCCTTGTATGTTGATCTTCATCACTGATTTATCTATCCTTAGTAGTGTGACTGTCTTAATTTAGTACTTTTATATATGAGCTTTTTCGACGCTTTGTGTCTATTGGCTTTTGGTTTAGGGTTTTCCAACATTTCTTTATTTTAATTGACAATTTTTTACTTTTTTTTTTTATAATTTTTTTAGTACTCATTACCGGAACTTTCACCTAGTACTTCCTGCGTGAATTTGATTGAGTTAATCTCTGTTTTAGTTGTGATAAACAGAACCGTTAGTACTTCCTGCGTGAATTTGATTGAGTTAATCTCTGTTTTAGTTTACTTTAAAATTACCGAAATGTGGTGTTTAGTCTTTTGTACGCAAAATATCACCTAATATATCGAGTTAGAATATTAAATTTAAACTTATATATTGAATCCGTTGGTAAGAGTAATGCGCGAATAAAATTTACCCGTTAATAGTTTGCCTATAAAATATCTTACAGAGAGTACTTAGTTTTTGGCTGATTTGGCTCTTGTAGTCAAGGAAATATAAGGTTGTTCCTTTTTATGTAAAAACCCCACATTTGAATTTCGCGTTTCAATGACCTCTTTTTCTTCATTTATATGTATTAAAAACGTAATAAATATAACGATAACTTGCGTGTCTCGTCTCCTTGTAGGAATATCGAGTACATTGATACTATTGAAATGTCTTTGATTTATAAGTTCTTACGAAAATTCAGTCGAATCTACATAATAGCAATGCCTGATAGAACATGTATTGGAACTTAGAAGTAGGCTATCATAGTAGTAAAACTGAAAAGCCGAATTCGCAATGAACGAAGACCCTATAAACTTAAATGAAGTCTGGTTTAGTAGGGAACATTGAGTTTTCGATATTTGGAGAATGGTACAAAACTTGTATTGACTTTACCTTTTAAGTCAAGATTTTATTTTCTTATTTTTTTTCTTAGCCAATTACTTAATAGTTAATAGTGTTTGGCACAGGCTGACCTCGGAAATAACTTCGGGAGTGGCTAACGACAAATAAAAATAAAGCAATTAATTTATAATTAATAATGTTTTAAAATATATAATTTCATCATAATTATACGATAGTTTTTAGTTTTCATTAATTTGTATCAATTTATAGTTGGTATTTTCATTTGTAACATTAGGGCTGTAATTAAAACCCGAAATCCGGTTTTAAATCTGCATCCGCA
The DNA here is from genome assembly GCA_954871525.1 of Parietaria judaica. Classification (NCBI taxonomy): domain Eukaryota; kingdom Viridiplantae; phylum Streptophyta; class Magnoliopsida; order Rosales; family Urticaceae; genus Parietaria; species Parietaria judaica. The sequence goes on from OX940872.1 coordinate 14,194,341, forward strand.
CCCGCATCCGATTTTAAAATCCGAATCCGAATCCGAATACGGATATCCGGATCCTGATTTAAAATCGGATTTGGATAAGGGTTTTGGTGTTTAAAAATTCGGATATCCGGATCCGGTTTAAGATTCGGTTTATTTTAATATTTTAATTTATTTTTTAATGTTACTAATTAAGGTTACTCTTCGACACCCATTCATAATTTTAATTTTATATGTATTATGTGACAATATGTATTAGAATTGTTCGGTTTTTTGGACAACGCGAAAATATGTAGACTTGTACGGGTTTTTTAGTGGTTAAAATTAAATTTTTATCTCTCTTTTGTTTAATAAATAAAAACAGGATCCGGATATTCGGATAATATCCGGATCCGGTTTTAAAACCGGATACGGATACCCGGATCCGGGTTTGAAAACAAATATCCGGATTTTCGGATCCGGATCCGGATATCTATTTTCGGATATTCGGATTTTCGGATCCAGATTCGGATAGTTCCGAAAAACTGGATATCCGCTCCGGTTACACCCCTACGTAACATTTATTAAAGCAAATAGCGTATGTGAAGTAAAAAGAAAAATTAAAATACTAAAGCTAATATAAGACACATCTTTTTCCCTAATTAAATCTTAGGGATAATAGCGGCAAAAGTGGCCAAAGTTAAGCCAAGTGTGCAAATAAGTGGCCAAACCGATTTAATATCGGCATAAGTAGTCAAAGTTTACCAAACCGTGAATAGTACAAATCCCATCCATTTCAAGTCAATGCCGTTTGCCACGTCATTTCAACAAGTGTTGAGTTTTGCCATGTAATTTACGATCATAGGATTTGACATAAAACCTCTATATTTAATTGTTAGGGACCATTAGATTTTTTTTTTTTTTAAAGGGATTGGTAAGAAATACTCATTTAGCTACAAGTTTTTTTATTCAAATTACTCATTGTGTGTTTTAAAATGTACTAAAATAGGTATGTTTTAAAAAGTTTGTACAAAATAAAAATTTCGTTAATAATGTTGGCCTAACATTGTTAGTTATAGCCGAGACTAAAATCGAGACTTTTTTACATTATTTTATTAAGATTATTAATTTTATGAAATTTTATTGTACCATGTTAGGAATTTTTATTGTATTTAACGAAATTTCATAAAATTAATAATCTTAATAAAATAATTTAAAAAGGTCTCGATTTTAGTCTCAGCTCTAACTAACAATGTTAGGCCAACATTATTAACAAAATTTTTATTTTGTACTAATGGTACAATTAAGTATATAGAGGTTTTATGTCAAATCCTATGATCGTAAATTACATGTGAAATCGATAACACATTTTAATGTTTTCAAAATTGAGAGTGATATTCAGTGTTCTAAATTTAAGAAACAGAATCAGTTCTTTCGGAAATCAAGTTTTAGTCAAATCTTAAGAAAACAAAAAAACAAAAAAAAATCTAGATAAACGCTAAAAAAGACTTTGGAACGTAAAAAAATAAGGGATAATAGCGGCAAAGTGGCTAAAGTTAGGCCGAGTGTGCAAATAAGTGGCCAAAGCTCAATACTTGTGGAAATGACGTGGCAAACGGCATTGACTTGAAATGGATGGAATTTGTACTGTCCACAGTTTAGTAAACTTTGGTTATTTATGCCGATATTAAATTAGTTTTGCTACTTATTTACACACTTGACCTAACTCTGATTACTTTTGCCGCTATTATCCCTGAATCTTATTCTACCAACAGACCCACAGTTTCTTTTAATTTTTTCTAGTATCTTTTAAATTAATCCACTAATAAATTATTATTTTCTCTACAAGAACGAATAATCATTGAGTCCTCCTCTTTCCGGACAACACATATAAAGAGACCCGCCAATAGTTACGTAATTAGTGAATCTATGAGAGATATTTAGCCGTAGTTTTTTATCTTCTATCTCCCATCTATCTATTTTATTTAGTTATTCACTAGAGCAATTATGATCTCGAAGTCGATCCGGGGCAAGTGTTCGGATCTATTATGAGTGACACCAGCCACCTCAAAAGGGGCTGGTCCGCCCGTGAGTGTTATGTCCACAATACGACATACTAAGCAATCAACGATAAGTTTAAAGGTTTGTTGCGATCTTGTTTATTGCCAAAAGCAAAAGCACGTTGCATAAGAAACAATAATGCAATCCTCTTTAATGATTAGGAAAAAAAAAAAACCTAATTAGCTAGTGGATTATTTAGCTATCAAATACCATTTTTTCACTTATCTCCGATACTCGATTAATGTATATTATCGTATCACTAATATATCACAGAAATATCACTATTATTGTATATTGATTTGTCACTTCAACGTTATTAATATTCGTAAAAAAGACTTTTAATTAAATGTAATTATCCATTTTGTATTAAAGTAGAACATCTATAAATTAATACTAGATAAATTAATAGTCGCGATTAAATAATATTTTTGTCTGTTCCCAACTCGGGCCTAACTAGGTAAATTAATAATTTGCTAAATTTATAAAATAATATTTTTAAGAAAGTATATAGGTCTCAAGTGATATATAAATTAATAATTCAATATAAAAAAATTACATAAATAATTATAAAATAACTATAAATAAAATATAACATAAATCACTATAAAATCACATTAAATGAAAAGATAACATTACATTAGGAGTGTAAGTGGATAGGATAGGATAGGATAGGATATGGGCATGTTGACTAACCGTATCCACATATGTGGATATAAAATAATTGTATCCATTAACCATTTTTTTTTTCAATTATCGAATTTAAATGCGGTAAGCGGTTAGCGGATCGAATTGGTTAATTTAAGGCGGATAGCGGATATTATCCAATTAATTTTGTTAGTGAAAAAATAAATACATCATACATAAAAATATAGTAAGAATAGTGAAACATAAACATTCAAAAATATAATAAATAATATTTCATAAATAACCAAAGTACCAAACTATATTTGTATGACATAAAAGACCACAAAATCATATGGTCTAACACTAGAATATTAGCTACATATTCTAAAGATACAAATATGAATACAAACGATTATTAAAAAGCGAAGATGAAATCTGAATTATAATAAATACTATATTCAAACAAAAATGGACATATTAAATAATATAACCTACCTAGGTTAATATAAGGGACAATCCAATCCACCGATAGCACTAATAAAATAAAATAAAAAATATTTATATATAATATATATTTAATTAATAATTTTTTATATTTAAAATCTGGTTGCGGTTAAAGCGGATATCCAATTTAAATTAAAAAATATAACCATTAACCAATCCAATTCTGAAAAGCAGTTGCGGATATCCATAACCATATCAAGCGGTTATGGATAAAAATGCGGATATTTCGTAGCGGAGCGAATAGGATACGGTTGCGATCAGCGGATGGCGGATAAATGTTTCACCCCTACATTACATCACTAGTCATGTAGTTTTCTTAAAATATGACTCTATAACTTTAATTATCACTACTGAATGAAGCTATTGTTATTCCTCTTTAATATCATTTTGGCTCTTTCATATTTTTGACATTGATATTCTAATAAAAAAAATTAAATCATAATAGTCTCTCTTGACATTCTTAATATTGATACGTTAATATTCTCGATAAAAAAAATTCAAACATTTTTTTGTTCGTAAAGATGTTTGTATAATTATAGTTGATTAACAATTTTTTTCTTCATTAATGTATAAATTAATAAATATTAATTTATATGTTAATTAATAATCCGATAAGTTAATATTCTTTGTCAATCCAAACAGTATTAATTTATAAAGGTTCTACTATATAATTAAGTAAACAAAATAGTCATTGAATTCGTCTGCAAAAAAGTTCCGAATGGAAAGCAAGATCAACTAGCTAACAGGAAGGCTCGACCGTGAACATAGAGATGGTGGCATCCCGCTCCGCAAAGGCGTTCTCCACGATGGTGTTTGTGTTCAAAGATTGTTTTGCAGAACACAATGTCTTTGACGATAATGACGACGATTAGGCTGGAGGATAGTTTAGGAACACATTTGAATGCGAAACTTGACAAAATACCCTAAAAAAACACTATAATTAAGTTTTTAAACACATTTTGGAAAAATCAACGTTTCTACACTTTGCCCAGATTAAGACGATTTTACCCTCGTTTTTTCGGCAATCACATTTCAGTAAACAAACATATTACTTTTGCCACAAATAAAAAAAATCCCCATTTTCCACGTTTTCTTCTCTACTTTCTTCTTTTCTTCTTCTCTCCTTCTTGACCTCACTATTCTCTCCTCACCGTGAAATTTCAAACCGACCTAGCTCTTCAGCACCCTCCCGACCTCGTTCTTCTCCCGTCGCCAACCCATTCTCCCGTCGCCAACCCGCTTCTCCCGTCGCCAACCCGCGCTCCGCCCATATCTCCAGCCAAATCGTCGCCGATAGCCTCCGGTCTCCACGCGCAAGCTTCAAACGTCAATAAGGTTCGATTGCATAATGTTTTAGGGTTGATTTTATTCTTGATACAAAAATTAGGGATTTCAAGGTTTCCTTTGATTTTGGGTGTTCGTTAGGGTTCGTTTCACGGTTTAGGTTCACTGATCATCGGAGTTAGGGAGAAATTTCACGGTTTGGGTTTGGGTGTTCGAAGTTAGGGTTTCGTTTGGGTGTTCCAGGATAATCAGTTTGAAGTTAGGGTTGGTTTCAGGATAATATGTTTGTTCCAAGCTTTTGGTTTGGGTGTTCGTTAGGGTTCGTTTCAGGATAATCAGTTTGTTCCACGGTTTGGGTTTGGGTGTTCGAAGTTAGGGTTTCGTTTGGGTTTCAATGTGTTCCACGGTTTTGCTCAATGTGTTCACTTGATTTTTGTCTACTTAGGGTTGTACAGGGAAACAAATTCATCCGAATTCATTAAAAGCAAATCTGGTTTGGACTTGATTGGGATATAGGGCAGTTTTGGACTTGATTATCTTGGACTCTGGACTTGATTAGTTTGGAATTTTGGACTTAGTTATTTATCTGATTTTATTTGCATTAGGGAAAATTGCGGCAAAAATACTCAACTTTTGGTCAAACTGCCTCCCGGGTACCCAACATTAACTGGCGGCAAAAATACCCAACCTGCGTTGACCGTGACTTTGGCATGAAAACGTTAATTTTTTTCGTTAAAATTCATCATGTGGCCGTTAGCGGCAAAATTACCCAACCTTTTAAAAAAAAATTAATTAATTAATTTTTTAATTTATGTTTTTCTTTTATTGATTAGTGATAATTACTTGAATTCCAAATACATGGAATAACACAAAAGTTAGTCAAAACATCTATTGATTTCTTAATGTGCTTGTATAAGCTCTCGGCCCACTTTAAGGGTTCCAGGAGCATTCTGAGACCATTTCATGAAAACTTTATGAATTTTGATGATATTTTTTTACTGGCATATATTCTTAAACCATTTTTTTTTCATTACAGTGACAATAATTGATAGTATTAATTCGATCTAAAATGGGCAATTACCAATGAAAATGATAATTAGGGCTGTAACCGGAGCGGTGATCCGTTTTTTTTTTTAACTACCCTTATCCGGATTCAGTTTTTCGGGTATCCAAAAATAAATACAGGTATCCGTACCCGGAAATCAAGATACCTATTCTCACAACCCTGTTCAATTACTTAAAATACATGTAACATTATGTTTAAAATTTCTCATAATAATAAGATTTTTATCACCAAATGTAGCTTATACAAGTACATTAAGAAATCAATTGATGTTTTGACTAACTTTTGTGTTAATCCATGTATTTGGAATTCAAGTAATTATCTCTAATCAAGCAAAGAAAAAATAAATAATTTTTTTTAAAAAAATTAATCAATTTTTAAAAAAAAGGTTGGGTATTTTTGCCGCTAACGGCCACATAAGGGATGTTAACGGAAAAATTAACGTTTTCATGCCAAAGTCACGGTCAAAGCAGGTTGGGTATTTTTTCCGCCAGTTTTAAAGGTTGGGTACCCAGGAGGCAGTTTGACCAAAGGTTGGGTATTTTTGTCGTAATTTTCCCTTCGCATTATGATTTGCAGATGGATTATGTAACTGCTGCGTCCAAGCGTCATTCTTAGAGGGTGTGGTACCGCGGCAGTACTCGGTTAGACACCATCATCAAGTCTTTCCGAGATCACAAGCTGTTGGATAGGGTGCTTGCCACCCCCTTTGGGCAGGTTTTTGCCGAACCTCGTCCCAAATTTTCGGGAGCGTTACTCTATCAAGTAATGTGTCGAAGAATTAAATCTTTGAGGTCGGACGAGGTGGTCTTCAAATTCAATGGTGTCGTGTGTACATTTGGTCGTCGTGACAATATCGAAGACTTCAGAGCGACATGTGTTGGTTATGTATGGCTAGGAAACGAACGAGTGATGAATAATATTTTTCCTTGAAATTATGTAAGCAAGGTGTTGTGGCTAGAGAAAAATTTGAGGTTTTTGTAGGACAATTTTTGTAAGCAGGGTGTGTTTTTTAAACAATTAAGAACAAATTTTATGTTGACGCGGCATTTGTTTTGTGTAAATCAGGGATAATTTTTGTGTAAAGCAGGGACAAATACTGTGTTTACCAAGGACAGTTATTGTGTAAAGCATGGACAGTTGTTGTGGGTACGTAAAATGGTACACTTATGTTTTTCAATAATAAATGAATGTGTGAGTTAATATAATTACCAAAAATGGAACTTTAAATAGTGATGACCATCAATAAGTGATCACTCGGGACGGTTTTAAACAGTACTCCAGGGATAGTTTTTGTGAATATTAGGGACATTTTTTGTTTTCAGATGGGATAATTTTAGGAAAATCCAGGGACAGTTTTTAAACAGTTACTCAGGACAGTTTTTATGTTCGCCAGAGACAGTTTTAAACCGTTACGCGGGATAGTTTTTGTGTATATCATGGACAGTTTTAAACGGCTACTCGGGACAGATTGTGTGAATATCGGGGAGAGTTCTTGTGTACACGAGGGACAATTTGTATGTATTCCAGGGACAGTTTTAAACAGTGCTCGGGAAAGTTTTTGTGAATATCAAGGACAATTTTTGTGCATATCAAGGACAAGTTTTGTGAATATAAAGGCCATTTTTTGTGAATATCAAGGACAATTTTCGTTTTGAACAGTTACTCAGGACAATTTTTATTATAACTTAGGACAGTTTTTATATAACCTGGGACAGATTCATGCAGATTTATTCTTACTGAAAAAAAAAAAACAATACCCCCTTCATTAGAAATATAATAGTCAAATAAAACATAATGTTCGAAATGAAGGAAAAAAGTAAAAACTTAAACATTTAAGATACATGTACGTCTCGATTCTAAGATCATACACCTGCTCATCCACCCCAAGTCTTTCGTACAACAGATCCATCAACTGTGTGTGACTAATGTCCATCGGCGCCAAGAAAAAACCATTATTCGCATAGGTGTAGTTCCACTTCTCATTTACAAGAATCCACTCGCCATCATGTTTGAAATATACATCCAAATCTGTTATCTCAAGAAAATATAAAAGGAATTATGAGAATATAAGCAAATAAAAGAAAAAAGTGACATAAATAAGAATCTAATCATACCTATTTTATTCGAAATGGTGTTGATGCGTTTATGGAAACATTGATACAACAAAACCTGAAACAAAAGAGAAGAATGTTATACAAAAATCTGAAGGGAAAAAAGTATCAAACTGCTAAGAAAAATGTCCCTAAGTTACCAAATATTTTCCCGAAAATGAAGAGTATTGTCCCCGAAATCTTGAAAAACTGTCCCAAAACAAAAAGAACAAACCCAGAAAACTGTCCCTAAATCAAAAAATACTTTCCCAAAAATGCAGATTACGATCCACAAAATTTTGAAAAAATGTCCCAAATGTAAAAAAGACCAAACCCAGAAAATTTTCGCTACATCACAAAATACTACTGTCCCCAAAAAAATAAAAACCGAACCCAAAAAACAGTCCATAAATTACCAAATATTGTTTCGAAAAAGGAAGGTCAAACTGCCCAGAAAACTGTCCCTAAATTACCAAATACTGCCCCGAAATTTCGGATTACTGTCCCCAAAATATGGAAGAACTGTCCCCAAACGCAAGAAGATCAAACAGCCCAGAAAATTGTCCCTAAGTTAGCAAATACTGTCCCGAAAATGCAAAATATTGTCCCTAAAATCTGGAAAATTTGTCCCAAAAAATCGTAACCAGCCCCAAATTGCCATGACCAAGCTAAAACCATAAATCAGACATCAAACCAAGCTAAAAGAAACCGCAGAAATCAAACGAACCTCAAGAGAAATCAATCAAAATGGGAATAAACCAAGCGAAAACCCTAAAATCGAACGAACCTAAAGAGACCGGAGGACAAATGCTTGCTCTCCACCAGACCGCCGGAAACCGCCGCTGAGCGGTTCGTCTAGGGCTTAGAGTTCGGATTGAAGCTCGTACTTGCTCTGCGGAAGAAAATCGAAGCTTGGAGATCGTGTAGGGCTTAGAGTTCGAATTGAAAGAACGACGGGAAGGAGAGAATTCGTCCCTGCTGTGTGGGTTGGCGAACGGGAGAAGAACGACGGGATAAGAATGACGTCAGGAACGCTGTGCGAGAGGTCGGTTTGAACGAGGGAGGCTTGGAGAGAAGACTGAGGTCAGGAGAAGAACGTGAAAATAACGAAGGAGAGAAGAAGAGAAGAAGAAGAGGGGGATTTTTTTTTATTTGTGGAAAAAGTAATATGTTTGTGTTACTGAAATGTGATTGCCAAAAAAACGAGGGTAAAATCGTCTTAATCTGGGCAAAGTTTAGAAACACTGATTTTTTCAGAATGGGTTTAAAAGTTCAATTGTGGTGTTTTTTTAGGCTATTTTCTCAAGTTTCCCTTTCTTTATTACCATAAATAATTGACAAAAATATAATGTTAGATTTAGCCAAAAAAAAACTCATGTATCTTAGTTGTAACGTCACCTCAAATAACCCTACATGGTATCTTACTATCTTTCCTTCTCTTTTAGAAAGCAAAAAAAAAAAACAATTAAAAACAAATTTCATAAAAAAAAAAAGTACTCTGCATTCCTTTCTACCTTTTAGTATTCATTTTAAGCTTCCCGCCGTATTCCATCCTTGAAGTTTATAATCTCGTCAATTCTTACATATTAATCAAATTTGAAAGTGTTAATGCCTGTAATTAGATTAACGGAAAATCCGGCCCACTAGCCTATTATGAGCCGCCAATGGTTCCTGAGAAGCTCGCTTCGTTTCATGAGCCTGAAAAATGAAATTAAAGACGAGATTTTGACGTGCTAAGTGCTTGCTTCTTCTTCTTCGAAGGTCCGGAAAGTTTCCTCCGGGAACCTTGCCTCGATCCCAGAACCTGAAAAAAGAGAAGGAAACGTGAACTTTAAAGGAGGGAGGAGGTGGGACCTCCGTTGCTCACTCCGGCATTCAACATTAGTCCGGATTCTTAGGTATCAGGGAGTAAAAATATGAACAGAGGTTTTTTCCGCTTGGGAATGGCTTACCGACTAAGGCGGGGGTATCCTCGTATTTATAGAGGAGGGAAGGATCGATTTTGTTCCTTTGGGGCGCGCAGCGCGGCCCGAAGGCACGTTTTTCACTTTGGGGCGCGCGGTGCGCCCCGAAGGCACATTTTTTTCCTTCAGGGCGAGCGTCGCGCCCCAGAGGCACATTTTTACCTTCAAGCCGCTAGTCTTTCCGTTTTGACTCCTCGGGTCAGACCATTGTCTTCAGTTGACTTTCCCGAGTCGGGTCGTTGACCTTGTTGACTTTCTTGTTGGGCTGGTTTTTTTTGGGCCTATGGCGAAATCCATGGGGTTGGGCCCTAACGTTTTATTCGTTGGAAAAACACGCATAACATTAAACCCCATTTTTTTGAAAAAATAATTTTTTTCAACAAACTCTGTTCACTATTCTTGTTATTTATTTCGTCATTTCGAGACGTTTTTATTTCATTAGAACCACCGAAAAATTTTAATTTCTCGGGGATTTTAATTTGTCAACACACTCATATACCTTCTCATTGTCTTCCTTTGTTGGTTTGAGGACATATCGACTTCAAGGCGATACTGAGCGTCTCTTTCGAAGGTAAACTCTAAAACTTTTTGTTGTCGCATTGCATTTATTCTCCGTCACTATTCATCATCTCTTCTGCATTGGTCCGTATGGAACCCTTCAACTCCAAGCCTGATTATGGGCCCAAGCCCAATGAAAGTGGTGATGATTTTTGGATCGACATGGATTTACTGGGCAATTAATTTCATCCCCAATTAACCCAATTAATTTCATCCATCGTCCAAAACCCAAACCCATCTTCTCTCTCCCTTTGCTGCTGCGGTTGACCGGTCACTCCGGCGACCACCATTCGGCGCGGACGTGAGAGGAAACGCGCGGACAATCTACCATCTCAGCTCTGGGCCCGATGGGTCTTGATCCGCCCTCATCTACGCGCGACGGAGAGCCACCATGGGGGGGGGGGGGGGGGGGGGGGGGGTGCACACACGGGGGAAACTGATTCGCCCGGAGATCCTCCCCCGTCTGCGGTGGTGCACGGCGGGGTTTCGGCGCAGACACCCAATTGGATTTCGGCGCCGAGGAGATTTTGGCAAGGGATTCCAAATGTGCAGAGATCTCGGAAGCGGTGTTGGGACGTCACTGAATTATCGGAACTGGAAACGGTCTTTCCGACGACGACAATATTGTGGCGGAGGCGGTCCTTGACTCAGTTGTTGTGGGTCTTTTGCACTTGAGCGTCGACACCCGCCCGAATGAGTCTTTGGTACCATCGGGTTCAAGACATGATGTTTCAAGTTCGTGCGCAAATCTGACTTCGGAGCCGATTTTTCCGAGTTCGAGGCCGGCCGAGGTGAATATTCCTTTGGAATCGCTGAGATTAAGCTCTTTGTTGGTTAGCTTGGGTGTAGGTGTGAGTCCCCCCGCTTTAGGATTGAACTTCGAGTCGCGGAACAACCTTGCAGTTGTACGTTCAAGAGACGGTCGTGTGGACGGGTCCCGCCTAAACCTCGATCGAGAGGACGAGTCATGTCCGAGTCCCCATCAAGGGGATCGGCCTCATCCGAACGCTAATCAAATTGGTCCGGTTGTTCGGGCAAGAACACTCTTAATTCAAATCGGGTTCTCCCTATCCCTTCTAGAGCGCCGCCAGACTTCTCCGAGCTGAACGTGAAGAGCACCATTGATCTCGCGTCATTCATGAAGTTCTGTGAGAAGTCTAAGTTAGGTAGAGTGCCAGGAGTTTCCATCCATTTGGGTAGGGATCGACCTTGCGAGCCTCGGCCTGGTATGATCGCGATACATGTGGAGAGCCTGCAATATGGGACGGGCTTTCATGTTCGACCGTTTTTGCTGAGAGATGATGACATTATTAGGTCTTCACCCATTCCAGCTGAGTCTAGCGGTATATCGGTATGTTGCAGCGTGTCACGTGGCGTGGTACGAGGAGACCGGACATGACTTGACCTTGAGCAAGTTTCAGCGGTTATTTTTTATTCGTCCACATAACAATACTGATAACATGCACGTCCTAGACGGGCATAGGGAACTGACGTTTCGGGATTTGCATCTGATGGTGCATCACCACTGGCATTCGAGCTGGGTTTGAGTACCATCGGAGTCGCTCGGGGAGGTCCCTCAACGCTTTGGGCCTTAACAATCGATGAGAGGCAAGAAGACCGGTCATCCCAAGCTTGTCAAAATTTTCAAGACTTTGACCGCGCAAGATGGGGTTTTTGCTACCTATCTAGAGCGAGCAGCATGGATTCAGGCCGGGTGGTACAATTGTCCGGGTCTTGGAGCTCCTGTGGATTTTCCTTCGATTTCCCCTTCGCCTTCAGATTTTCCTCGGCCGCTTTTTTTGGGGCTAGCTGGTTCTAATGGTGGGCTGGGGGGCCTTTTCCTTTATATTTTTGGTGACTATTGCTATTTGTTCATCGAGGTGTGCTCGTAAATTGAATTTAGCTATGTTATTTTTTGCAGACATGACATCTCGAAGCGGAGCCTCGCGTAGGAGGCCGACGTCGTCGGTCGTCAAGTCTGGGGCCGCCTTAGGGGGACGTACCACAGAGACACCCCCACCGCGGACGTCAAAACGAGCGAGGAGGATGTTTCCAGACTCGCCTTTTGACATCCTCGGCGTTGATGGACCCGTCGCGCCCCTGCCCCCGTCCGCATATTCGGCTCCCCCGGCGGCGGAGCCGTCATCCAAGCGTGGTGAAAACATTCGCTCGAATCGCCGAACCCTTGACGTTGTACCCTCTGCGGCAGCTGAGAGCGGGAATGTTGACGACCCCGCTATGTCCCTTCTGGCCAAGATTTGGAACATCATTTCCTTTCCATCATGGGGATATATATATATATATATATATATATATATATATATGGGGATATATTTTGTGGAAGACGGGCGAGAAAGTTCGAAGACTTCCCTCGACGAGACTTTATCGGCGAGATTATCTCGACAACATTTCCTCGCGGATGCTTCACCGTGGCCACTTCCTCGCAACCACTTCCTCGTGGACACGACATCGTGGTTATTTCCTTGCGGCGACCCCCTTGCGGACATTTCATCGTGGGACCAACCTCGACGAACCCCCCTAGATGAACCTTCACCGAGGACCTTCTTCGGGGGACTAACCTCGACGAACCTACACTGAGGGCCTTCTTCGATGAGCTTGCTTTGAGGAACATTACTCGAAGAGCTTCTCCCAACGAACCGGTGGCAACCCTCATCTTTTTCGAGACAAAATTCGCCGACGAGGCACCTCGTGACGTCAACATATCTTTCCTTATCGAGGAAGCCACCCCGCACCAGTCCCTTCGTACAGGGAGCCGTCAAGGAAATTTTTGGTGCAACGAGCCCGTTCTTACTACGACGGAGCGCATCGAACCCATGCTTGACAAGGAAGCTCCCGACAAGCCTCCCATCATGAAATCGCAACCTCCCTCCCCGACAAACCACTTGATTTCCCCCCGACAACATTGTACTTTATGGCACTCTGACTATACTTTTCTTGTTTGTGCAGGTGCCCATCAATCTAGCGCACTTTAACCAGTTGCAGCGTACCGACTCTGATCGTGTATGGGCTCTAGAGCGGGACTTTGCGGGGTTTCGTGCGGCCCGAGATCTTCTCTGCGATAAGGTTGTTCGGCACAAAAAGGAGTTACGTAAGGCGCAGACTGATCTCAACGCCGCCCGAGCCGAGGCCTCGGAGGCGAGAGGGTTGATGCACCAGCAGTAAGATGCGGTAGGACGCGGAGCGACGTTGCGGGTTACGCGCTTCATACTTGCTCCAGGCCTCCCGTCGGGTTTCTGAGCTTGAGCTACGCGTCTCCGTATTGGAGGGTGAGACAAAACGCTACGCCGATGTTTCTAGCACCCAGCTGTTGAACTGCCAGGTACAGATATCTTTGTTGATGTCTCGCGTGGCGGTGAAAGATACAGAGATTTCCACTCTTCGTTTGGCCACCACCCCTGCTCCCGAGCTCCCCCTTAGCGATGGTGCGTCCTCTGATGCTGGAGCTCTACTCCCTACTGCTAATTATATCCCCGATACCGACGAGCCCCTTCCTGATTATCCCTTGATGGATCTCGACATTGGCATATACGAGGACGAGGATCATGTCGATCTCAGTGGCTCCGTTGATGCTGATGACAGAAACTTTGTCTCTGATGACGATTTCTGACATGTGCTCATGCCGTATTCTTTTGCTATATTACTTAGAGATGCTTGTATTTCTTCGTATTTCTGCTTAGTTTGTGTCCCGCTGTCTGTAGCGTGATTTTTGTGCGCCCTTGGTAGCGCCTATTTTGTTCCTACTTTTGTGAAATCCGGATCGAAATACAACGCCTTTTGATTTTTAGTTATATGTATTGCGTTGTTTTTTACGCATGTGTATATAGTATGACTTGCTTATCTGTTTGATTATTTAGCCTTTCGGCATCCTGTATTACTTGCTTTCTGTCGTTGTTGCGCCTTAGCGTCTTATTCTTTATCTGTCGCGCCGGAGCGTCTTATTATTTATTCATTGCGCCGAACCGTCTTATTCTTTATTTATTGAGCTTGAGCGTCTTATCTATATATTTGATCGTATTTTTGCGCCTTAGCGCTTGTCATTTCGAATTTTGCGCCTGAGCGTCTTATGTTTATATTTTGTCGGATTGCCAATACTGAGAAGTAGAGGTACAATGTTTCTTTGTTCCTTGGTTTCGAGAGAAATGGCGGGGATCCGAGGTAGTTTTTGAGCTCTTGAAAGGCCGCTTCACAATCTTCGCTCCAAGTGAAATCCTTCCCGTCTTTGAGGGCCTTAAAGAAGGGTTGAGATCGGTCTGTGGCTTTTGACACGAAACGTCTTAACGCGTTGATTCTTCCATTAAGGATTTGTATTTCTTTGATTTTCTAGGGGCTTTTCATCTCGAGTAGTGCCCGAATCTTTTCGGGGTTAGCTTCAATTTTGTGTTAGTTCACTATAAACCCCAAAAAAATTCCCGACTCGACGCCGAATGCACATTTGGCGGGATTTAACTTCATTTGGTATCGTCGCAATAGTGTTAACGCCTCTCGAAGGTCTTGGACGTGGTCTGTCACTTGGATACTTTTGACGAGCATATCATCGACGTACACCTCCAGGATCGTGTTACGTGCCCGAGAATCGATAGTCTCGAAACGGGATTGATTTTGGAAATTTCGGCCACACTCAAAAACCCGATCTCTTAGGATCAAGTTTCTGAATTCTTTGGCTACCTTTTTCATTCAACCAGAAGCTCTCTTAAATAGAGCAACGGATTACAACCCTAACGGGCCGGACCAGGCCCGACTTATTAAAGCCTTAATTAAATAACCTAATAACCTATTTAAATAATTAAACGATAAAAATAGAAACGACACTAATTTAAATATCCTAAGACTCAATAAATTACGACCACATAAAATAAATATGCTAACTAAATAAATGATATTTATCCTAACTCCGGGGCTATATCATTACTCCCCTTCTCCACTTTGAGCTTGTCCTCAAGCTCAAAACACGGTGTTGATTCGCCACGGCACCATGGAGCTTGCTCTTGAGTCGACACCGCATGTTCCACAAGTCCGATCCCGATGGGCTCTCATGTTTCCAGCCGAGCCTCTAAACTGACCCAATGTCACCCCGTGTAAGATATCATATTGCGAATACCTTTTTGAAATCCACCTCTGCCCAAACAGCCCCTGTTCTTCATCAAAGAGCTCAGCCCGCTGCCCTTCCGTATTTCCTCCGCATTCGATGACGAACCCTTCACTGCCAATGGGCCGCACAACTCCTCCCTCGGTGTTCCCGCCCCCCTTTGAACTTGCTCTAAGTTTCGGAAAAGCGAGAAAATCTCCAGCCAAACGGCCACCTTCCGGCCATTTTTGGCCGTTCATATTCGAAATGGACAGATTCGGAGCAATTGGATCCACCTTCGTCTTCCCTTGGCTGCTTGACCTCGAATCACCCTCCCCAATGGAAGACTTCCGCTTGCTGCCCGACGCCGAGTCTTCCTTCTCAGGCGCTCGATCCGACCGCCACGCTTCCAGTGGTCGTGGAGTGGTCGAGAGAACCTCCAAATCAGTCTTCAACGCTAGCTGCCCAAATTGGAGTTCCTTGATTGTCGTGCGTGTCTTCTCGCTTGTCTTTGCTTGCGCCACCACCGTTGCTGCCAGCCCGACCTTCTGCCTCGCCGTATCTTCCGGCAGGTCGTGCATAGTTGTCTGGATCGGATCGACAAGATCCAACACATCCAGATGAACCGACATCTTCAATATAGTTTCCACTCTAGCAGTGCAAACCTTTGCTGGAGCGCCTTCCCAGCGGCCATCGCCGCCACTTCCAAACCCACCGGCGATCACTTCTCCGTCGCTCGCTGATGTCTTACGGTGGCGACCAACGCCACCTGTTTGAACCTCCTCCCTCTCCAAGGGTCCTGCTATGTGCCCTACGTTTAGGGCTTAGAGTGGGTTTACTCTAGGTTTCCTTATTGGGCCCCACATGCATTCATGGCCCATTAGGGCTTTCTCACTCAAGGCTTCTTCTCCAGACCCCTTTTCACCAGCCGCCAAGCCGTCTAGTTGACCTCCGTCGACAACCGCCGCTGGCACAGCTCTAACCGCCGTCGTACTGCCGCCGTCGCCGCCGATATCTCCGGCGACTTCGACACTTCCCTGAGTGACCAAAATCTGAATTTTCAGATCTGATCCTCTTGTTTTGTGGACCAGATTTGACTCTCCTTCAACCGTCGGTTCCACCCCAACTTCCGGCGAAATCACCACTCCTTCCGGTGGCTGTATTCCCCCACCGGACAAAGCCTTCTCGGTCTGCTCTAATGCTTCTGAATCAGCCGTCTTCTTTGCTTCTTCATCCTTTTTCGCCCAGAACTTCTCCGATTCTGCCTCCTGTTCCGCCCGGCGATCCGCCAAATACTTCTTTGATTTTGCCTCCCATCTTGCCGGCATGGCTTCTAACTCGGCCATAATTGCCTGGCAAAGTTCTCTTCGTTCAGCTTGGATTTCCAAAAGCTCCACCATGAAACTTTTCGGAAAATCTCCCATTTCGAGCGGCTCTGATACCAAATTGTTATGTGCCCGAGAATCGATAGTCTCGAAACGGGATTGATTTTGGAAATTTCGGCCACACTAAAAAACCCAATCTCTTAGGATCAAGTTTCTGAATTCTTTGGCTACCTTTTTCATTCAACCAGAAGCTCTCTTAAATAGAGCAACGGATTACAACCCTAACGGGCCGGACCAGGCCCGACTTATTAAAGCCTTAATTAAATAACCTAATAACCTATTTAAATAATTAAACGATAAAAATAGAAACGACACTAATTTAAATATCCTAAGACTCAATAAATTACGACCACATAAAATAAATATGCTAACTAAATAAATGATATTTATCCTAACTCCGGGGCTATATCAGATCGATGCCTGGCATATCTTCGTGTGACCAAGCAAAGAAGTCTTTGAATTCTCACAGGAAGGCGATCAACTGGGTTTTGATTGTGGTCGGTAGCTCAGCACCGATCATGACCATTCATTCTGGTTTTCTTTCGTCGACGACGATTGGGGTCACGTCTGATGATGGTTCCATGGTTGGTTTATGTCGCTCGCCTCTCGGTTCGAGTTCCGTGAACATTTGAGTTTCGTCAGAACCGACGCAGCATTTGTCGTCTAACTGGAAAACCATGTTGACTGCTAGGTCGATCGGGACCTTTTTAACGCCCTGAGCATAACACGCCCTTGATTCTTTTTTATTTCCGCGCATCACACCAATCTCGCTAGTGGTGGGGAACTTCACCAACAAGTGGAAGGTAGATGTGATGGCCTGTAGGTTATTAAGGGTCGGTCTTCCCAAGATGATGTTATACGCCGATGGTTGGTCTACTACCAAGTAGGTAATCATCTTCGTAATCTGAGGGCCTTCTTCCGGCCCAAAACTCGTCGGTAGTTCGATGGTGACTTTGGTGACTACCGGCTTCCCTTTGAAACCGTAAAGGGGTGTCTTATGGGTGTGGAAGAGACTTTTCCTAGGTTCATACGGTATAAGGCCGTCTTTAATATAATGTATGCTGAGCTTCCATTGTCAATTAAGACTCGTTGTATTACGTTGTTGGCAATTTGAGTTTCAACCACGATAGCGTCATTGTGAGCGTGCGATACGGCTCGAGCCTCATCTTCAATGAAGGATATGGTCTCGCATGACATGATCGACAGCGGGGCCAAGAGGCTAGTCATATTGACCTAGTGCACCTCCCTGTCTCCTTCTAAAGCCCTCGTGTAGTTCTTCCGCTTTTTACCGGAGTCACCCATTTCGGGACCCCCGAGAATGGTCGAGACCACATTGAGTTTGGGAGCTTTGGACTTTCCGCGGTCTTCATTCCTGTCGGTCGCGTCTCTTTCTCCGCCCTGCGATTGCTCGGTAACTTGTGGTTGTTGGCTGGCGGATGGCCCTTTTTTCTGGTATTATCTTGCGAACGAACTCCTTCAATAGTCCGTCCTGAATCAGTTCCTTGATTTGTCTCTTTAGGTGCCAACACTGGGCCGTCGTATGCCCGTGGTCCTGGTGGAACTCACAGTATTTGTTTTTATCTCGCTTAGTGGTTTTTGACATCGGCCGGGGTAGGGTGAATTTGTCCCTATGAAGGCTGAGGATTAGTGCCAGTGACGCTGTTAGAGGCGTAAAGTTTGCATTCTTTTGAAAATTCTCCACGGGTCTGGTTTGTCGGGATCGAGTGTTGGATTCGTAGCCTTGTTGTGATTGCTTCTTATTTTTCCGTGAATCGTCTTCATTGCAATCGTCGTCGTCTCGGCATCGACCTCCTTGCTCTGATCCTTTCGTGTTCTCGAAGTATTCCTCGATGGAGATGTGTTGTGCAGCTCGCGCCATTAGATCGGCCATAGTGGTCGGCCTTTTTTCGACGAGGGAAACCAAGAATTCGCCCATCCGGAGGCCGTCAATGAGAGCTACGATGGCATCACTGTCGGTGTAGTCGGTGAATTTGTTGGCCTCTTCAGTGAACCTGCTAAGATATTTCTAGAGAGACCCGTCGTTCCTTTGCTTAAGCGACCATAAGTATGATTTTTCCCTTCTTTGCATTAACGAGCTTGCGAACTGAGATATAAAACTTTCCTTCAATTCTTCGAATGATCCTATGGTTCCTTTCGCAAGTTGTTGGTACCATTCAAATGCCGGACCTGTGAGGGTGAGGCAGAACGCTTGACACATTGTGGCGGTTGTGCTTTTCCTCATCTGCATCGTGGTTTGGTATTGCACTAAGTGGTATGTGGGGTCACTGCTTCCATCATAGATAAGGTTCGGGGAGAAACGGATGTCGCCCACTATCTCTTCTACGAGAAGGTGGGTGGCGCGAGGGGAGATGGTCCCTTCGACGATGCTCTTGATAGCTGGACATGTGTTCTGAACTGTCCTGAGCTCCCGTATCTCATTTTGAAGCCCTTGGACGATACTTATCAGTTCCGCGTTGATCGATGGTGTGACTGTCGGAGGTGGCGCCGCAGGGAAATCTGTCGCCGATCGCCCGTCGAACGGGTGCATTCTCGGGGCTATGGGGCCTCTCTGACATCTGAGTCTTGTCATTGATTTCCGCTGCGTCTTGATGTGAGTTTTGGCGGCGAGGAATCTCCCACCAAAGGTTAAGGTGTTGCCGCAAGTCTTCACTTCGGCCTGGTTGGTTGAGGCGGTGTCGAAGGTCCCCCTCGTGCTCTGCTCGAGTTCCAGCGTTCGTGCGTTGTGGTTGTTTGAACCTGCGTGCTTCCCCGTTGTCCGCTACTTGTTCTTCTCTCTCGAGGCGGGCGAAAGTCTATCTGCGTGATTCCTGGGAGCGTGTTGGTCTCTGTGGTTGGATAGCTTCCTGGGCGGGGTGTTCCTGTACGTCTAAATTCTCCCGCTGTGTTGGCTCAGGAACCTGCCTTTCCGCCCCTACAAGGCTTTCCTCCTCGCCAAGCACTTCTTCCATGATGGCGTTGAATCCTAGATGTCTCTTAATAAGACCTGTGAGTTGACTTATGTTGTGCTCGATGCCCCTAAGGCACGTTTTTTCCTTCGGGCCGCGCATCGCGCCTCGTAGGCACGTTTTTTCATTCAGGGAGCGCGTCGCGCCCCGATGGCACGTTTTTACCTTCAGGCCGCTGGTCTTTCCGTTTTGACTCCTCGGGTCGGACCATTGTCTTCAGTTGACTTTCCCGGGTCAGGTCGTTGACCTTGTTGACTTTCTTATGGGGCTGGTATTTTTTGGGCCTATGGCGAAATTCATGGGGTTGGGCCCTAACGTTTTATTCGTTGGAAAAACACGCATAACAGAAAGTATGAATTTTGCAGTTGAAAATTTAATGGAAACCTCTAAATATAATATTAAGAGGAACCATTTTTCTTCACATAAATAATTTCATGGAGAAAGCTCATATAAAATAATAAGCTCAGGGGGCAAAAAACTGATACACAAGTGTTTGGGGTAACTTGGTACAAATTGATAAATTTAGGGGCAATCTAACACAAGAGAAATTTACTTTTAAGGATAATCACGTTACGACTCTTAGGGGTAACTTGGTATTAGGTTTATTATTCGTAAAAAAACCGCATCGAATATCCGTTTGTTCTCCCCAAGTTAATAATAGTACCTACATTTTGACCAACTAATGTGAAAGAGGTTCAAAGTAAGAAAAAAAAAATACCGATAAAAGTACTCAAAATCAAGAAACGTAGTGTGATGCATTTTCTCATCCAATTTTTTTGACGAGCGTTGTTCAATTTTTAAAATAGTACGATTAAGTCATACTTAAGACACACATGTGTGTGCTCATTCAACTATATATCCAAAGATATTCTCTAATTTGAATTAGACCCAAAAAAAAATGAACAAAAAAAAGTGCCTCCTCAAAACTTTTGTCCATTTTTTTCACTTTGAATTTATGATGCGTTTAGTTATCAAAGTTTTGATACTTTTCCCGCAATGATCCCTTAATTATATAAAAATAAAAATAAAAATGTTTTTGTCGTTATTTGATTCTCTGGTGGGAATGATTGTCACTGATAAATAATACTTGTTTCGTTCCAACCGATGATCCAAGAAGAAGCACCCATTCACGTCAATGGCCACCATCTCCATTTCCACGGCGATGTTCGCCAAACCCACGTCGCCGAGGCTGAGGCTGAACCGGAGCCAAAGCGTGAAGGCGTTGTCCGTTTGGAGCTCCGGCGAGGCGATCGCTCGTGAGTTCGACCCGAAGCTGAGGATAGAGGAAGCCGTGACGCCTCCGAGCTCGTGGTACACTCACTCCGACTTTCTCTCCCTCGAAATCCCTCGCGTTTTCCACTCTGGCTGGCAGGTCGTAGGTGCGTCCCTCGTCTTCCTCTTCCTTCCATGGAGTGGATAACACCGATGTGAATCAGAGTTTCATTCTGTTATTGGGTTGATTCGCAGGCTGTTCTGAGCAGATCAAGGAGCCTCGTGACTTCTTCACTGGCAGGTCCATGAATGTTTCTCGTTTTTCTCATATTTGTGTGTGTGTAAGTACAGTAATACAGTTTGGTATTTCGTTTTCTGGTTTCAAATTGTTCAGAAATCGATTTCTTAATCAGTTTTTCCTCTTCAGTCTATTTCAATTCATTGCCTTGAATTGGCAAGATTTTCCGCGGTTTAATGTTTATGCAAATGGCCTTTCAATGTTTTTTTTTTATCCAATTTTCTCGGTTTTTTTAAGATTTTTCTATTTGGTCCGATAACCGAAACTGCTGATTTGAAACCAATTTTCGAAAATTTTGGATTAAAAAGTAAAGTACATTGATTTATACGCGGTTAGATACTTAGATAGCGTATTTTATCTTTTCTTTTTCTCGCTCCATTTCAAATCACCGGTAAGCTAATGGAGTTTTGTGGAGTAGGCTTGAGAATTTGGAGTTCGTGGTGTGTCGAGACGACAACGGGGAGGTTCGGGCGTTCCATAATGTGTGCCGTCATCATGCTATGATTCTCGCGGATGGAAATGGGAAGAAGTCTTGCTTCGTCTGCCCTTATCATGTCAGTTTTGCTTTCGATTCATGCTTGACGTGCCGCTTCCTGTTCTTTAATTCGAATCAAGATTCACACGTGTTTGACATGAGATTTTTTCAGTTATGTTCTGTATTGGTTTGGTTTATTACACATTCCTTGCTTTATCACCTTGAGTGGGCTATTACAGTTTGGAAATCTATCAAATATATGAATGAGTTATGGGCAATAGGATCTAAAATGATAGCTTAATCACAGTCTTATGGTTCTTAAAGTAATTAGGATGTGTTACTGATCCCAAATATGATAGGACTTTCCATAGACGGACCCGAGTCATAGGTCCGGGCGGCGAGCACGAGCCGCAGCCCCATTCGGCCAGCACAATGGCCGAGACATCCTAGGCGCCACTAAGGCCTTTTTGCTTTATTAGGATAATTTCAATTATAGCAATTAAATTTATTTTCCGTGATTTAATTTTTTTTTAAAACGTAGCTACAATCAGGTCTTTTCTTCATCAATCAAATCATCTCAACCTTAAATAATACAATTTCTCTCTAATTGAGACAGGATTTTCGTGCATCTTGTTTTAGCTGTATGTGTTTGATTGATTACATCATTTGTCCCGTGGCAGATGAAAGATTATGCACATCTAGAACTAATTTCGCAAAGCTTTATAATTTTTATGTATATTTAAATCACAAAACAAAATATTATTCAGCTTTTAATTCAGAACTATATTAAGCTTCTTTGATAAAATATGCTACTGAAACATCGTTTTTGCTGTTCCATAAATCCACTGAAAATTGGATATTCTTGTGTTGACAAGCTTGATTTCAATCTGTTTACAGGGATGGACATATGGCTTAGATGGATCATTTCGTAAGGCTACCATGATGACGGGAATCAAGAACTTCGATGTAAATGTACGTGACAACCTTTAATTTGAGGATTCTCTTGCTATTTTCTGTGAGATGCTCACAGTTTTACTGATCTAATTCAGTATCTGTAAATGGAAAATAGGATTACGGACTTTATCCGATTCAAGTAGCTGTATTGGGACAATTGGTTCTCATTAACATGGAGGAAGGAGTCAACGACGAAGTCAGCGTTGTGGAAAATGAATGGCTTGGCAGCTCTTCAGAAATACTGCATAACGTTTTAGTCGATTCTTCGCTAAGCTATATTTGTCGCCGGGAATATACGATCGAATGCAATTGGAAGGTATATATTAACTTCAGTGATAAAATTTATTGGAAATTATAGGGTTTTAGGAGTAAGGAAAAAAGTTTTGAGAAATACATGAGAGAGATTAAAGTGTATGGTAGAAGATTAAAGTCTTGGGTAAGGTTACGACCCATAATAAATCTCGAAGCGGGACCAAGGGATTACAATCTAATCGGCCGGACCAGGCCCGAGCAAATTAAGTTATAAAACATAATTAACCGAAGCCCAAACATGATTAAATTACAAGACCTAAGTAAATAAATTAAATAACGGAACTAGTTTTTCTTATAAAAATAAAAAAAGAGCTTCGTAGCTTTAGTTTGAATATAAATGTTGTGTGTTGCAGGTATTTTGTGATAATTACTTGGATGGAGGATATCATGTTCCATATGTGCATAAAGACCTCGCTGGTGGCCTTAAGCTTGATTCCTACTCTACCACAGTAAGTTTTCATTAAAATTATTGTCTACTTCAGTACTCGGGAAAATTTTCCGGTAGTTTAATAATGGACCCGTATTTTCATAAAAGAATTATATCATAATATTAGTTAATGTGCTAAGTATATTTTTGCTAAAGTAGGTAAGGGAAAGACACTGTTTTGGAGAGCTTTGGCCTGTACTTTTGAAGGAACGGTCCTTTTATTTACTGTTGATTGCAATAAAGTATCAGTATACCGTCTGTTTGGGGACCGTCTGTTTGGGGAATACCGTTGACTTGCGTCTCTTTTTTATTGCCGGTTCCTATCATTTTAAATACTCTAGCCGTGACTTATTATATTATTTTAAGTTTCTATCTTGTTAATTGACATTTTCAATGAAGATTTTCGAAAAGGTAAGCATCCAGAAGTGTGAAGGCGGCTCAATGGAAGGCAAAGCAGACTTTGACCGACTCGGATCCACAGCTCTATATGCTTTTGTTTATCCCAATTTTATGATTAATAGGTATGTACCTAAGAAGAATTTTAATCTTTTCTTTTTTCCTTTCATTATTTAATCTAAAAGGTTATATTGGAGTAATTGGCAGTAATACCGCCCGAACAATTGCATGCTAGTGCAGTTTTCTGTCTTACCTCTAATATTTTTGGCAGTAATATTCCCCGTAATTTTTTAAATAGCGCATTGCTCCTTGCATGTTAAAGTCTTACCATTGTAAAGGTATGGACCATGGATGGATACAAATCTGGTAATTCCCTTAGGATCCAGAAAATGTCGGGTCGTTTTCGACTACTTTCTTGAAGCTACTTATAAGGTAATTATGTTAAATTATATTAACAAACGTTCACTGAAACTTGAAATTTGGCGCATCATTATTTTCTAAGAGAAACCATATAGTACTTTTTCAAGGTGTTTTTCTCTTAATATTTATTTTTAGGATGACCAAGCTTTCATAGACAGAAGCCTAAAGGATAGTGAAAGAGTGCAGGTACGCTTTTTGGTGGTTTAAGTGTTCACATTATATAGGGTTAAAACTGTTGCTTAAACCTCATTATGCATTGTATAGATGGAAGATGTGATGATATGTGAAAAAGTTCAACGGGGCCTCGAGTCGCCGGTCTATTCTGTCGGTAGATATGCTCCCGCCATTGAGAAAGCCATGCACCATTTCCATTGCTTGCTACATAGTCGCTTGACCAAATAATTGAGGTTCAAAAATAATGGACAAAATTGTTGTTAATTCTACATGTAATGTGAATATTGTACATAAAAATAAGACTGCAAGTGTTGAAAGAACTCATCTTGTCGATAATATAAGTGTCAAATCTATGTAGTGGAATATCATTGTACTTGGATTCTTCTCTAATTTGAAAAATAGTGTAAATATCGATATGGTTTAAATTGACCTTGCCTACGCCCTTTTAGCCTTTGGGCCATAATGGCCTTATTATCTTTTCTTACTTATATCGTGAAAAGAATATGGTCTAAATGTTTTTTTTTATTTATTTATTTGAGATCCTATGGTCTAAAAGTTTAACTATGGATTTCATTAGTATTTTTTATTTAAAAACACTATGCGTGTCATGTTTGAATGAAAAATTATTAATTGATAAAGGCCTTGAAATTACTCTTCGTAAAGGAATTATTAATCGATAAAGGCCTTAAAATTACTCTTCGTGAAGGGTCCCGACAAACTTAGGTGCACTCCTTAGCAGGTTAGTAGTGATGTAAACATTGTTAAAAAAAAGTTTGATAGTCGTAGATGAAGTGGGATCTACAGTGCACACACCGATGGAAATTATCTTTTAGAAATTATCTTTTTTTATATAGAATCGATCCTTGCGCAACTCTGGTTTCCTCTACTATGAAATTAGATCTTATTTTTCATTTTAGGTTTCAATTTATAAATAAAAATGCGCTTCAAAATCTAAGGTTAGTAAGTTTTAGATATATCAACAAATAGTAGAAGGTAAGATTTCAAAATTTATTCCATCAGCTGCATGTTTTACTAAATTAAGATATTAAAAATTACTTTAATAATGAACAAATGTGATATTATAGTCTTTAATTGTATTTTTCTTTCATTAAGGGTAGTTTTAGTAATTTATTCCGCCATTTTTTTTTGTGTGCGCGCTTTGGTTGTAATCACGGAGTGGTGCAATTTCGAGGGGTCATAGATTGAAATCACCGAATCCAAGGGCAGCAAGACTACATGCAGCAAGACTACATCGGGTCAGGGGCCAGCCAGAAAATTGCACTTGGCCATGTTCGACGCCACCGACGCTAAGGATTGGGTTCCTTGATTAGAGAAGAAAAATAAAAAGAAAAAGAAAAAGAAAAAACGCTCCAATTAATTGTTTGATAATGACTAGGGGCCAACGAGAAGTCCCAGCTCGAAGACAGACTCAATTTGCTGGGCGAAGTAATGATAAAGAACGTATTTTTATTATAGTCTTTAATTTTATATTTTAATTTTTGTATTTTCTTTCAAGTAAAGAGTAGTTTTAGTAATTTATAACAAACAGGGATCAGGATTTCTTAATCCCCATATTAAGATTAGGGTTAGCGATCTTTTCTCTCTGTGCTTTATTTGGTTAAATTCCAAAGCGCGCTCCGCGCTATTGTATCTCATTCATTCAATAAAATCACCGTAGTTCATAGCCATTGTATCTCATTCATTCAATAAAATCACGGTAGTTCATCGCCTCGGCAAAATACCGTTTCTCCACTCTCTTTTGTTGGTTTTTGCTATTTGTGTGAGGTTTTGGAAATCCGGGACCCATCAAAATGCCATTTGCGTACTTCAAATGATCAAAAGCTTGTATTTTCTAATAAAAAACAATAAATACGATTACGATAATGTCCCCAGCTAAATTTCGAACATCCAGTACATAATTTTTTTTTCATCAAGGTCTTTTTTTTTTTCCTTTAAAAATTAGCAGACTGCGAAATCCGATCTTTTGATGTAAAATAGCACACCACATTTACCGCAAGTATCAAAACATACAAACGTCGGTTTTCCATCGATACATAGAACTCCGATACTAATAAGTAGTATAAAACGTGAAGGACACAAATTGCTTCATACAAAGCTGGGTATCGAATTTACAGCAAAACGAATGTATTCTTGAAACATAAACCCCAAACATTGGTGCTCCCAAATTTACACCCAAACCAACAAACTTAAAACCCGCACGTGTGAAAAAAAGATGCAAATTCTTGTTAGGAAAAAAAAAAGTTATGAACACTGGTGAGTGTGAACTCATTGTTGTCAGCAAAAACAAGCTGTGTAGTGTGGTGTGCAGGTTAGTAGTCTATATATATTTATGTATATATATAGTCTCAAGTTTATATGCATCGTAGTATGGGCAAGATCTGTAATGTAGACTTGTATATCACTCTGCCTAATCTGAAAAATAAAATAAAAAAGGGAAAAAAATTGGACAATAAACAATATCAGAACAATATATAACGTAAAAGATATGTAATTAAGCTAAGCAAGCACACTCTGTGAATGTGTAACTCAACTTTAAGAAAAGTAGAACATTGTCCCCTACGCGCTAAAATATGACGGAAAATTATATAAGTTCCGTAATCCAATATATTGGTCTTTTTCGGCAGCTAACTGATGAAAATACTCTCGAGGAATTCATATGTACGCACAAATTAACAAAATCCGTCACTTTTCTAAAATGTAGGGGGCAATGTGCTATTTTTTTTAAAGTACGGGGGAGAACACCAGCATGCAAAGTTCAGGGGGCATTACGCTCAATTAATATTTTATCAAGAGAATGGAAATATTTACTTATGATAGAAAGATAACAAGACCTACCTTGTAAAGCTCTTCGCTGATGAAACCTACGCGTGAAAAACTTGTGTAGAGGAGTTTCTGGAACAGGAATCATTTTTCCAAGAACGGCAAGAGGCCAACTGCGAGAATCAGAGTCGGATTGTGAGAACGAATAGAACCCGAAGAATTCAGCCAAAAGAAGCGTTTAAATTGTTGCACTTGAGCGATTAGACTAAAATTCAACAGCCAAGATTTTTATATTTTTTAGAGCAAGTTAATTGAAATTTTATGTTCTATAAAAAGTTAAAACTGATCATTAACTAACCCGACAAAGCCAATAGCAACAGAGATGAGCCAGTGCTTCCAGTTCAGCCTAACGGTGGTCGTGAACTTCCCGAGAAACTCGATAATGATGATCTAAAGCGAAATTCAACAAAACATGAGCTCGTAATTTCAAGTATACCCGAAGAAAAGATTCTAGAATTGACTTGTAGACTCACCTGAAGGACCAACGTGATTCCGACGATACCCATAAAGAGGTAGTTTTGAGTGATTCCTTGGAATATGTTCATCTCATCTGGCTTCCGGGCATTGAACTCGTTGAATATCTGTCGACCGGTCAAACATTTAATCACGAAAGACATAAAATAACACAGGGAATTACAGACATTATAATTTTTTTGGTTTGATCAGTTCCCAGAAATAAGTACTAGAATCTGTGATTATCCGTCTTTTTACGGTATTCTTTAGCGTGATATCCAATAAAAAAATGAGACGGAAAAAAAATAGAATAGTATAATCTGTAAACGAGTGAATGATTTCTGAATATTCTTGCATAATCTTCCAAATGAAAGAGAAATACATACTTGACAGAGAACGAAGGCATTGAATATCAAAGTATTCTTGACTTTATTAGTATAAGCGGGAGTGCCCTCCAAGTTCAGTATATTCCGACCGTCAAAGTTGAGGATAAGCAGGACCGTCACTTGATACGCAGCCTGGAATGCAGTGGCAAAATCGTAATTTAGTATTGTAGTCCTCGAGCTAAATACAGTGAGTGAAAAAG
Source organism: Parietaria judaica (assembly GCA_954871525.1). Lineage (NCBI taxonomy): Eukaryota > Viridiplantae > Streptophyta > Magnoliopsida > Rosales > Urticaceae > Parietaria > Parietaria judaica. The sequence goes on from OX940872.1 coordinate 14,222,432, forward strand.
CAACCAAGTGTATTTACCTGGAGGAGCAAGTTTCTCCACATGATGTTTGTTATTAGAGGTTCTCTGGCAATAAAGAAATATGAAATTATTAAAATTTCGCACGAAAGATTCGAGCCCTAATGGAAAGAAAAAAACTTATATGCTTGCTAGGTGATGTAGATCTAAGTCTAACATAATTGAAAGTTGCCAAACCATAAAAATGATATTTAAGGGCGTTTATGAAAATTCTAGTAGTACCGAGCAGTACGTGAGTCAGCACAATAGAAATTTCCATTGACACCATTAAAGGATTTGTGTTGTATTCAAGCCTACATCTAACTGTATGATAACAAGACTACCACTTGAATTTTAAAGATGCCACTTTCCAGGGCCAACAAATACGGGGATGATTGTGCAAATAGCATTACTTATAAGTTATGACATATTTTCATTCTCTCTGATCTATCGAGAAACAGTAGCAGATCATAACATCTAAATTGATCAACAGAAAACGTACTTGCGACCAACAGGGGGTCTGTGCATCAGGTGATCGGTTGGAGGCTCGGTTGCTAACGCTAGTGCGCCAAGAGTGTCCATGATAAGATTAACCCAAAGAAGCTACAATGAAGGACTTACTTTGAGTTTTTCCATAATGAATTTTGAAATATCATTAATTAGCAATTTGTATATCTTATACCCTAATAGTAGCTAATTAAACGATAATTATAATTCGCTCTTACTAATTTCTTTATAAAAGTAATCTATCTAATTAGCTATACTTACCAATAAGTATTCCTTAACTTTTTTTTTTCTCATATAAAGAATCATAGTTCATGAGATATGATGGGACTTGTAACTATCTGTAAATAAAAACACAGCACACGAACCTGCACTGCGTTGAGAGGGACATCACCAGAGGAAACCGCAGCCACAACGTTAATGATAAGTGCTGCAACATTTACTGTAAGCTGGAACTGAATAAACTTCTGAATATTTGCATACACAGATCGACCCCATCGAACCACCTACATCAAAGCAAAACAAAAAATTAAGAAGGTTGTGCCAGATTATTTACGGAACAGAAAAATAAACTTAGAAAATTGCTAACCTTCACAACTGAAGCAAAATTGTCATCCAAAATAATAATATCAGAGCTTTCTTTGGCAACTTCAGTTCCTTGGATCCCCATAGCAAGACCAATATCAGCCTAATCTTGGCCAAAAATTATACAAAAATACAGTAAATTAGCTTAACGCATAGTTACAGCTATAGCTTAAAAGTTGGCTCTATAAAATGAAGTTCTATGAAACCTCATGCAGGGCGGGAGCGTCATTTGTTCCATCTCCGGTCACAGCAACAACCCGTCCCCTTCTCTTCAATGCTTGCACAAGCATGAGCTTGTCACTCGGAGAAGAACGTCCCATAACCTAAAAAAGAAAGCTTCTTTAAATCATCCGTTGTCAGCATACTTCATGGAATTTAGTTAATTAGGATGGATTAGTAAGAAAGCCTATATGTATCAGGTTTTCTTATGAATGAGTCGATCAAGCATATATCACGTTCTCTCTGTGGTGTGAGCCTCTATACTAGTCTCCTATTTCGGCTTTTAAGCATTATCTGACAAACATAATTCCCATTAGTGATAGAAGGCAATTAGTAAGTTACCGTAATTCTCTCAGCAACCTCTTCCCTTCCCTTTTCCGAATATGCACGGAATGTTTTCCCTTCAATCAAATTTGGCTCTGTCGCATCTGCATCTGAACCAAGTATGCCACATTCCAATGCAATTGCTTTTGCAGTTTGAAGATTATCACCCGTGACCATTCGTACCTACAGCTCAGGAAATAGGAAATTAAATTTCTTACTGATTAACCACCACCTAAGAACTAGGGCAACACAACCATGTGCTTTTGCTTTATTGACAAGAAAGAAAGAAAAAAAAAACTTGCTTGTATGAAGATCATCGGACAAAAATGTCTATCTAAACTAAACAAAGAATGCACGCTTTGATGAACACTATGTTAGTGATTCAATTGCAGGCCTTTTGATTCTAACTTTAGATGGACTCTTGTTCCTCTTCTTTTCTAGTTTCAATAGAGCTTTCATGATAAAAAAATAAAATAAAAACTAAAAATAAAAATTATCTACAGTTTCAACTTCAAATTTACGCAAAACTCATTCTTGCCAAGGCACATTCATTCCTATTCATGTAGATCAGGTTTGATGTTTTTCATATTGATCAAGATCGTTTCTTACAGAAAGAAAATTACAGAATGAACACATTACAAATGGAAGGACGCCAAATATATAGTAGAATGATGAATCTGGAAGAAGAAAAAAATAGCTAACCGAAAAGCAGAAAAGGTTTATCACAGTTTATAGTAATATGTTGACAGCTTAGGACCAGACAAATTGATACACTTTACATAATAAGCTACAGTTCTAAGAGTACCTTCACACCAGCAATTCGGCACAGCTCCACTGCCTCTCTTACCCCCGGTCTACAAGGGTCCTGCATTGAAATCTCTACATTAGCTCACCAAATCAAAAAGCTAAAGTAAAAAAAGCATAAATCATACTGCAAAAAATGTAAAAAATAAGATCACATTGTCAGTCTGTGTATCTGACAGGTTAGCTTTTTTTAAATAAAAATAATACTCCTTAAATTAGAGGAAACGCTGTTAAACTACATTTTATAGTAATCAATGAAGTGCATTCTTTTCAAAAACAAAAACAAACGTACGACTAGTTAATTGGTAATCACGGGAGAATTTCTGACGCAGAGACATTACTTAAAACGTGAAGTTGTTATTTCAACTGACGAAATGGTAATTTTAGGAGCTAAAAATAAGAGAGGATAGAGTACAATAAAGAACTGCTGAAATAAAGATAATTCATGCCCAAAACATCAATTGAGAACAGAGGCATAACAACTAACAAATATAAACATACCTTAATACCAACTATAGCAAGTAAAACAAGATTATCCTCAGGCAGTGCCCAATTAGCAAGTTCTTCCTCACTTGGAACATCATCAATTTCACAAGGTCTGTAAGCAATTGCAACACAGCGTAATGTGCGAGCAGCCATGTCCTCGATAGCTTTCCTAAAAAATGTCGCCTGTGATCGAAATAAAATATATGACAATCTGAAAATGGATTTTTCCGTCTACAGATGAGAATTGAATTGCAGTTGGAAAATCAGAACAGTAGAAGAAGACACTTCCACAGAGAATATTATGATACTAAGGTGAGGGAAATAAAAACTCAAAAAGAAATTCTTTTTTTCTTTTCTGAAAATTGTAGACATAAGCTTATGAAAAGTACTGAAGCTATATAATAGTATCAGGATACGCTTCCTACTTTGTTCGAAGAAGATTAGTTAGATTTTCGTCAAGAGTAGTAATATATAGATATTTAATTCTACTTATTTAGATTGAGTTCAGATCATGCAAATTTTTGCTACAAATAGCCTGAGAGAAAAAGTATTATTTTTTTTTTAATTAGAAACTAAATAAAATTAACAGCTAAAAGTTAATTTATTTTCGAACCTTATCGTCATCCATAGCTACCACATGATTAGAAACATCAACATATCGTGTGCATGAAGCTAAAACTAATTCGGCAGCTCCTTTCCAGTGTACATGCACTTGAGAGTCAGGCTGTAAACAGAAGCAGACGAGAATAACGAATGTTAGTAACAGCATGAATAGTATAACATATTTTTATTTTTTTATTTTTCTTTGACAATTATGACAGCTTCATATCCTCAATTGTACCAGTTATATAGTTTTCAACGAAATTCTTCTTATAAACAAGGAAAAAATAAATTAAGGTAGAATAGGCCAGAAGTTTTTGCTACTAAGATAGCTAAAAAGGACAAAATCATCTAAACTGAGCAGAAAAAAACTTACGAAAAATAATTGGTAGTACCAAAGACAAAAATAAATTAAAGTATCCGTTCTTTTTAATTTCATTATGTGCAGCGATGAAGTTTGACACGGGTCTAGGGGTTAGAGGTTTTCTTGACTACCAGTCTTACCAATTTGACTCCTACACCTCCTCTTTTTTTCTCAGAGTTGAACGGAAAAACATGAAGAATCGATGATTCTGATCGGGCCACCTCAAAGTTCATTCCGATCTGCAAAAATAGAGGGAATATGTTCTTATGATAACGTGACATGTCATAATCATTATCATAACATTTACAAAAATATTTAAATTTAAAAAATCGAACCTGAATTCCCCAGGAGAGAATAGCCTTTTCTGTTGGTGAACCAGAAACTTCTACCTCACCACCACCACTCTAAATAGGATGAGACGACAGTTTGTTAGTGTTTTGTCTATCAAGTAAAAATGGAAATTTCTGATAAATAAAAAATAAAATTGAATACCTCTGGCACAAAAACACCTCCATTTGTGTTCTGTGCAATTCCTTCAATTAGTAGAGAAGACACCATTGGACACAACTCTGACTTGTTATCCGGAGGATCAATCTTTTTCCTGCCAGCATAGGCTTCAACAACAGTCATCTACACCAGAAGGATGTCTATCAATATTGTAGAATATTGAACTAATATTTTATTTTAGGATTTGATAGTATTTATTTACTTTCTATTTCCTCTTGAGATTCTATAATATTCTAAAATGTTGTCAACCAATTGTAATTCGATATAAACATATGTAGTTTGAAACACATAAGCACATTATTCAATTCCTTTATCACTTATTTTTCCACACAAACACATGCATTTCTGTTAGCGCGTGTGTAAGAGAAAGGAGAGAGATATGGTAATGAAATTGGCTTCATATAAGAGTCCAAATTTCCTCTTATGCAGAGACGAATGATATCAATAATATATAAATTGACCTACCAAATCTCATCACATGCATCAACCAATAGTAATTACTCAATAGCACAACTTGCATTTGTTTTGTGTAACAAACCCCTAGAACACCACAACACAAGTAACAATATACCTAAGTACTTCTGTGGGTCTAAATTCTTCAGGCAGTGAAAGAAAAATTTACTAAGTGCATTTTTACGAAAACATTCGGATGCTATTAGCTATATGCTAAAAAGGAAGAGTTGATTAATTAAAACGGTTAGAAAAAGATTGTGCAACAACATGCCTGGTTAAGTGTTAAGGTTCCAGTCTTATCGCTACATATTGTTTCTGCAGAGCCCATAGTCTCACATGCAGAGAGCCTCCGAACCTGCAATTTTAGTCTATTAAATAACCAAAAGAAAGATTAAAGCCAAAAAAGTACCCAATTGAAAAAGAAAAACAGTTTAAAAAATCATACCAGAGCCTTATCAGCCATCATTTTTCTCATGGAGTAAGCAAGTCTGCACAAGCACAAAGGGAATTAGTATTACAATACTGTCCCCATGGAGATGTAATAGCTTTCTCCTTTACAAGAAAATAACTGACTGAAACATTGTAATAAGCAAAGAAAAACAAAAACTGGCGTAAGGAAAAATTTCTCGCTTACAAAGATTTACAACCGGAATAATAAGATAAATTATATTAGTTAAAAGTTTAATCTCTAATATGGAAGAGGAAAGAAAAACGAATTTTAAATGTATTTTATTTTATTTTACATCACGAATTTTTCATCTTATATCGAACTTTTAGGTTTTCTTCTACATGATTGAATTAAACTAGGCGTAATGAGCACTTTACAAAGATGGACAACAAGAAGAATGCAAATGATCTCAAAGTAATATTTCGTATTCGATAGGCATACTTACGTTAACGTAACAGCCAAAGGAAGCCCTTCAGGTACTGCAACGACAACGATTGTGACCTGAAATGTTCTAACATAAGTCCAGATATAATTACATATATATGTTATGTATATATTATACATATATTGCAGGGCTCTAGAATACACATCTCCAGACTCATGGGATTTATACATACCGCAACAGTGACAATTTTAATGGCTCCATCAACGGCATCCCCAAGTTTAGTCTCGCCAGCTTTAAACTGACGACGATTTTCTGCATCTTTTGTGTGACCAGTGAAGTATCTGTAGAAACGATTTTGTAAAAAATAATTACGTTTGGTTAGTTAGTGTAATTATAGCATATTTTGTGTTGAAACTGGTTAAATTATACTGAGTTTGTTAATTATAGCAGAGTATATGACATAACTTATTCAATCAAATTTAAATTTAAGAAGGTGAAAGGATCTGATAGAGCTTGACCTAACGAGAAGAACGACCAACACAGCTGAAGCTACTGTAAGTCCAACAATGCCGATGAAAGTTGCAACCCCATTCAAGCGCACCTGTTAAAATTTAATCAAATGGGTAATCATCACGTGGGAATGAAAAAATAAAAACAAAAATGGTAAAAATCTTGAGCCAAATGAAAATCCGCTTGTATGAGAGAATATAAAAGCCCAACCTGTAAAGGTGTTTCTTCACCTGTATCTTCCGAGATACTTGCCATGAGCAGTCCCCATTCTGTATTAATTCCTACACTAGTAACCTGAGAAAACATTGAGACAGTACTTAATTAGAAACTACAAGAACACAAATAGGAGATCTCAATGAAACCCGTGTCTACATCGTCTCATTGCATGGTTTAAGTAATGCACGAGTAATCCTAAGAAGAAAAAAAGGGATAAAAAATTACCAAGAAAAAGCATAAATGTAGGTAGAGAGACAAAGAGAAAATATAACTCTAATCAGCTTCATTTTATATACGTAATATTAAGGTTGTACACGAAAATAAGATACAAATTTATTAATGGATATGTTGATAAACCATGAGTCAAAAAGAATACAAGATTGAGTAACTCCAAAGTGTCATCAATCTCAACGGGCTAGTGAAGAATGAGAAGATATTAAGACCATCAACAAGAAATAATATGTTGTACCCAACCAAAGAACAAAAAAATCAGATCTTAAGAGTTTCCAAACCACATTTGGTGTTTGCTCCAGCAAATTGCTTGATTTTTGTCTGATTGGTTATAATGTTTCAGAATGTTGCTTGTTTAAGTTTCCTCTTTTATTGGTGTTCTGAAATAAAAAATGGAAATTATATTTGGTTTGATATTCTGTTTTTAAAGTTTCTCTGAAAATAAGAATACTATATCCAAATCAAATTAAAAAAATTAGCCAATATGAATTTATTATGTATTTGATTGGTAATTAAGGTTTAAATTAAAATAATACTAAAAACACTGTATCTAAATAATCAATAAATTTTACATGTAGTCATTACATATATAAATAAAGGTAACACTCCCCTTACAATATTATATTATATGTACCAAGATTTCAATATTTGCAAAATAACTTACCAGCATTGTACCACTGCCGTCAGCCACTTTGCATCCAGACATTAGAAAGGGTTCCTTAGCGTCCTTACGAACCTGTGAAGGAACATATTCAGCTTCAAACCAGAAACAAAAATATATAATAATAAATTATATGAACCCTTCAAAAAAAGAAAGGCTCACAATTTTGCTTTCTCCAGTCATGCTGGATTCATCGATTGCAAGCGAATGACCAGTCACAAGAATCCCATCAGCCGGGACCTACCAGAGAAAAATAATAAAATATTAAAATTTGTATGCTATTTTTATAAAAAGATGTAGTAATATAAGAAGAATTTAAGTGTGACACACGTACTTGATTTCCAATGTTAAGGGGTATAAGATCACCAACCACAATATCATATATTGATATTTCAATTCTTCTACCACCTCTAATGACCTGTAGCAATCTCAAGAAATAAGAAAACAGAGGATAAAGTGGTAAAAGTACAAGGACTAAAATTAATTAGCACCGAAGATCCACACCTGCAAATGTATGTTTCTCTTCTCGTCATTTAGATTTTGGAACTGAAGAGACTGTCGGTAATCGCTAATAGCTGAAGAGAAAAAATTAATATGCAACAGTCATCAGTCTCTCCATATTATAAGAGCTATCAGTATAAACTTTTCGTAACTTTGGTTGTTACAGGTTCCAAATAATAATATTAAGCACACAACTTCTGACTGATTTGATATTAGTAAGGATGATAAACAGTACATTAGATCCTTTTTAAAAGGGAAAAATTAGACCATTATATATTCACTTACAATAGGAAACTCTTTCTCGATAGTATATTAATGATTTGACTAATACATCATAGGTAAGTTTTGTCCAAAGGCAGTCATTTAATACCTGTAACAACAATGACCAGAATGACTGCAAAAGCTATGCTTCCTCCATCATACCATCCTTCCTTTATACCCTGCAAATGAAAACTACAGTGTGACGCGCCAAGGCAAGAAGTGCCAAATACCAATAAATTATTATGTTCAGATGGTAAAGAGATGGGGGGGTAACAGTTTAAAAAAAATAATGCATCAGTCGATAGCTATCTCAATCTTGGCTTCCTCCAAAGAGAACTTTCTTGATTTTTTTCAGTGAGCACAATGCTTGAATTAAGTTGATATAAATTATACGTTATTTTTTAGATTTGTTTTTGGCTCGAAAGACAAGAAAAAAGCAAGGAGATAACTGATGAGATATAAGCTCAGTCTAAATGCCGCAATTTTAAAAACCGCACTGGAAATCACTTTTAGTTTAACTGTTAAGAAATTAAAGATCACGCGACAAAGACGGCGCAATGCTGACCTCAGTCTTTATGCCAAGAGCCAGAGAAGCCACTGCAGCGACCATCAGTATGATCAACGTAAGATCTTGCCAAGCTTCCCAAAGAAACATCTACAAAATAGAAAAGTTAACAAGCATTCTTATCATTGAAATTATTCAAATCAGCAGGAGTCGCTTCTTCTTTCACAAAAAGCAACTTAGACAAGGAATTACCCAAAAACTTCTCCCTTTCTTCTTGGGATATGTGTTCGATCCGAATGCATTTCTTCTCTTAAGTAAGTCTTCATCGTCTCTGTTGATTCCCTTATCCAAATTTGTTTGTAAAAATCCTGCTAGCCCATTAACCTGTTTGTATAAACAAAAATAAGTAGACGTGGAAATGACAACCAAAAAAGTAAGGAAAAAAAAAAGCTAAGAAGTTCACTTGCCCCGCCATATTCCTGAAGCGTCGGAAAGTTATGGTCCCGTGTCATGGTGGCAAGTTGCTCTTGGCCTATTGCAAAATCACCACTGGTGGCTGAAGGTGGTATTGCAGCGCCTGAAAGTTAAAACCAAGTGATACCGTAAACAAAAAATGTATGAAGTATCGAAAAACTAACATTAAGTATAGCGAACATCATCGAAAATTAAAGAGTTGCATGTGTGCCAGGAACCAAAAGGAGATCGATTCCCGAAGAAACATACCATTGATTTTTTCGCCCGCTGCTTTAAAGAGGTATGCAGCCTAGTGAAGGAAAAAGACAGGATATAGCCGAAGATAATCTAACGAAAAATCGGAAAGCAGAATCAATTTGGGAACATCGATTCAGGGTTCATTACTCTTAGGGCTTGTGCATGAGCTCTGATCTTCCTAAAAATTTCCTTCTTCTCTTCTTCCCTTTTCAAATCCAAAGTGTACCGGAATCGACGAGACGCGTTCAGCACAAGCGCCGCTTGCTACAAACGAAGTCGAGTTTGACAAATCAGATCACAGAAATCTGTAGAATTGAATTTTAAAAACATTCTCTGAATGAACACTTACTAAAACAAACTACATTTCCTTACAACAGACAAAGAATTACAGATCAAGAAAATTGACTACGCCTCTCTACGATTTTCGACACAGTTCATTCAAAGACCTAGCTGCTTGGCTTGCAACCAGAGACGAAGTGCATAGCAGAAATCAAACGAAAACTAGAAACGGAATAATTTTCGCAGACCATTCTCGGAAGAGAAAAACCTCGGAGTCGGAGTAAAACCAACTCCATAGCAGTACTACTCAAGAAGAAGATGAAGAGACTATGAATGAGCAGAGAAAACCGATGCGAGCGAACAGACAGAGACAGATTGATGAAGAGAAGTGGAGAGCTCACCCTCCATCGGCGGAGACGGTCGACGGAGGCGTTTTTGGTGCTGGCAATGTCGAAAGGGCCGGAAGAGGAGTCGTGGTCGTCGGTCTCGGCCGCCTCCAGATCGGCCGTGCGACGGTAAGGCGACTCGGCCATGAGTGTCGCAGGAGAGGTGGCACCGTTTCTTCCGAGTCGAGTCGAGTCGACTCAGCTCAACTCAGAAATCGAGTTTTGAGGTCCCTTGCTATTTCGGGGTCGAAACTCTGAACAAGAATTTGGAAAGAGAGAGTGGTTAGTGAGAAGAAACTGTACTGACCACCTTAACCATTTTAAATAATATATATATATAGTTAAATTAAAAAATACTGTAAATATTTTGATTTAATTCGTTGTAAGATCAATTGCAACGTAAATACTTTTTTAATTTATATTAAATAATCTCTCACTTTAAGTTTTTATATTCTGTCCGCATTAATAAAGTTTAAAAATTTAGTAACTTAATAAATTTAGTGATGACGTTATTGTTATAATTTATTGGTGAGAACCTTGGCTTAGCTTTCACTTAGGCATATGAAATGTGTAAAAACACATTAGTGACAAAAATACTTATGTAAATGTATTATGTTTTAATGATAAAAGTATTTATTTTTACCTTTGTTACTAGTCCTGTAAATATCGGATTGCGAAGTTTTGGTTTCGGATTTTAAAAAAATCTGAATTTCGATTTTTCTTTTGTTCAATCTAAACTGTTGATAATTTTTATCCAACGGTTATTTTTTTTTCTTCTAAATAGTAACAAACCGGAACTGGATTCCCCGGATACCGCAACCAAATATTTCTAATTTCTGATATTTCCCGAATTCGTGAAAATACAAATACCGGATCCGGTTTTGTCACCTAATTAACAGAACTATTTGTCACCTAATTGAGGAAATAGACAGAATGATAACTGATTTATTTTTATCATCAAACATATAATATAAAAATATATTTATAAAAAAAAATCATACCTCAATCACTTTCGCCAAAAAAAAAATATAACATGAAAAGTAATTTTTAGTTAAAAAAAAAAATCAAAAATTTGTAACTAATTTTGTATTTCATACCATTACAAAGAAACAAAACATCTGTAATTAAAATTTTGGAAGGAGCCTAATTAAGAATATTTGTTTGTTTGATATTGGGACAGCTGTGTCACATGCACGAAAGGTGACATAATGAGAAACTGTTTCCAGGCCTTTCTTTGATTCCACTTTAGAACTACCCTATACATAAATACATATACTATTTGTGTATGTAACATAATCACTATCCATAATAATAAAATAAAAATGGGTGACTAACTTCTTTGCTCCATTAATATTATTATAAGGCTTCGTAATAGCATAGTAGCTTCTCGATGATAAATATGGATGAAAATAAAATATAAATTAATAGTCGATAACGTGATGTGTCGGTTCTGCTCTTTAAGTAAATGTAAATACACTAATTACGTCACATACGCTCTAGTGCTATTAATTGGTGCCAAGTTTCACATGCTATATTTAAGGTATTTATTTAATGTAATTTTAAGTATATACGAAATTACAGATATGGAATTAATTCATTAAATGAAAAAGAAACGATGGTGACTTGTGCAACAAAAACCATTTCCATAAAAGGCGCCTTTTAGTCGGATTTTTTTTTTTTTTTTACACAACAGCCAGAAAATATTCGAAGGCTAGATTTATTTGAATTCGGAAATATTAATGTGTCATTAATTCGAATTTATTTTTTTGGATAAATTTAATTCCGATTTATAAATGTGAATGATGTGAAAGAATTCACATAAGTAATTAAGTTTCTATATTATTATCCAAGGTTTTAAATACCGCTTGTCGATGTCGTTTCGCACTTTTCGTTTTACGGATATATCACTTGTCGATTTGTATTCATAGGTAAATCGATGGGTATACCGATAAATATATCGTTCCGCATATCTTCAAAAAAAGATTTTCGATGGGCATGTCGATGGATATTCGAGAAATTTAATACTTTCTTATTATGTCTCCGTTGAGAAGTTTTGTAAGATTACTTATGATTTGATCATGCCTTCGGTTCTATTGACTACAATTTTTTGTTATTTTGACTCACGTGGCAACGAGATTGACTTATAATGTATTAATTTTTGCATTGTTGACCATGTTTTGGTTACGATGCAACAAATAGTGTATTATTAATTCTTTTAAAGTTTTTGCGGTTCATATGTTGTCAAAATGAACAAAAATATCATGAAAAAAATATAAGTTATCATGTAGAACTTCGAAGTAGCCTATATTGTCACGTGAAACTTGATTTATTAATACGTTGTCATTTGTGGAGCTTCAAGCGTTATTTATGTGAGAGAAAAAATAAGTATATAATATGAGTAATATTTTTTGTAACATATAAATCTTTTTGCCGCAAATATGATTTTTATATTGACTCTACGAGTTCATGTGAATTTTGAACCGACGTTATCAATTAATTAGTCATATAAAACAGCTAATTAAAAGCATTAAATCAGGCGAATTTAATGGGGAGGAAATGGAATGGTATATACAATCGTGACCTCTAAGTCTAAACAAAGCATAATTTGATTCGACAACAAACATGCGTGTAACGTAAGCAAATAAAGTCACTGATTTATATTCTGATCTTGCAATTGCATAAACTTTATTTTAATTAAATCAACCAATAATCATATATTTATATATCATTGTAGTTTATGCTTGCAAATTCCAATATAGTCGTTGAAAAATTATTATGATATGACTCAAAAATACCAAAAAGTTAGTTAGTTGTTGTCCAATTTTTTTCTTCTTCTTTTGCCATGTGCACAAAACACCTTGTCGTACTTTATTTTGGTAACAAACTCCTTAAATTTATTAAATCGTGATAAATATTCGTAAGAAGAGGTGATGAATTTTTATTTTTATTTTTTATAATACTAACCATGTGCTCCTCACGTGATGACAGATATATTAAACCTCTAGGAAAATAAGATATGTCATAATATAGAAATTCATAATATAAAGGTTGAGTTTCTCTCGATAGTGACAAACTTAGCAAAAACAATTAAATAAATCATTCGAAGCTATTTCTGATTATCTAAAGTTCTAAACCACATTTAGTCACGTGATACCTTGAATAGAACAGAAACATCTCTCACAACAAAACCTTTTGGAATTGTTTGAGGGAAAAGATGACAAAATAAGAACCAAATTTTGAATCAAAAGCTGATAAAATTGCAGGGAATACGACAATTTATAGAGAAAACGACATATATACTACTTTGTCCAAGTTAAATATTTGAATTTTGAGTCCAAACAACAACTATAAAACCTGATTTTGACAGGTTTAGACTTTATAGACTTAAAACAAATTAAAATAATAATAAAAATGTCGCAGTGTGGAGACAAAATAAACACAATTTTATAAAAAAAATTAAAGTAAAAATTAGAATGAATTTACATATTTTTTAAGAATTTACGAGGGACTAAAAAACATAACATGAAAGATCACCTAACACACCCTAATGACAATAGTAAGAGTTAATTATGGGGCAAGTAATCCTTTTTTTTTTCTTTAATTTATTTATTTTGAGTTTAATCTTTACGTGGATTAATTCTTGTTTTAATTCATTTGCTAATTTAATTTTTTTTTTTCTATATGACACTGGGGAAGCTACACGTGTACCATTGAATTAAACAAATTAAACTTTTTGACTTTTGTTAATTGTCGGTTTAAGTTAAAAATGTGCTGACATATGGCTCACAATCTACAAGACAAGTTATAATAGTTACATTATTAAATTTAGTAATACTAAAATGGTTTATATTATATAGTTTTCTTGTCTTATTTGCCGACGGATATATTATAATTTAGACCATCTTCACCTGAACTCTCTATTTCATACTCCATTTTACAGTAAATATCACATCAAACACTATTTTATCTCCATCCGAACTCTATTTTTTACACCAAATAAAATATTCTTTTTATATTCATATTTATCTTATTTATCTTCAAACCCTTGTATTTATCATCTATATCACTAATTCATTATTTCATAATACAAAATCACTCCGTAGATTAATTTTTCCGAGTATTAGTTTATCTAATGTAATTTCATTTCCATATTCTTTTATCGTATTGTGTTTTTTTTATTACTTAACATCTTTTTCCTATTTTTTTAATTTTGGTATTGTTGTAATGTCATTGTGTTTTGGTATTATTAATGTCATTTTAAGTTTTTACAAAGTGCAAATATTATTTTTGCTAAGTGCAAAGTGGAGTTTATCATAAATTAGTGTGAGTCCTCCCCATCCACAAAATCCTATGACCCAAAGGGTCCAAGCCCTTGTCCCTAATATTTGGTATATAAACATCACCAAACTTTTGTCATATATCAATGTGAGACTTTTTGTTATTCAACTAATATCACACATTCACACTTAACATACACATACACATACACTTCACTTAATAATTTAACTTAATATTACACACTTCAAATAATATTATACACTTAACATATATATTTCACCTAACATACATATACACTTAATATGTATATTCATTTAATATTATACACTTCAACTAATATTAATATTATACATATACACTTAATAATTTAACATATATTTTGTGGTTTGATATTATCAAAATATTTTATAAGTTTTCTGTCGAAAAGTATCGAAAAGTATCGATAATCCGTCGATAATCATCGAAAAGTATCGGTAATCGGTAAGCTACAGTGTTATAGGTTTTCCGTCGGTTCATCGGTAAGCTATCGATTAATTTGTCGAAAACGGTAATCGATTTATCGGTAACATCGGTAATTTGAACCATGGTTCAAAGTACTCAACCAACTTATACAGTGACGTTTCAAATCAATTTTTAACGTTCTAATTTTTTCTAAATCTCACGGTGAAGATATTCCAGCCGCAAAAACCTGGCATAGCCGAGATTAGCCACGGAAGCCAAACTTCCGGCTGCTGGCTACTGGCTAGGTCTAGTCGTACCCGCTGATCGCAAATTTCCAGCAGCGGAAACTGATTAAACTCGTGTATTACAATTTGAAAGACGAATTGTTGCTTTTGAATGGAAAAGTGGACATTGATTATCATGGTGTATGTATTTCCTTGAAGACAAATTCACATAACCAGAAAGTATAATTTATAGTTGCATAACAAATGAACTTGAAGCATACAAAATATCCCAATTTTATTCACATGTATACATACTTTTATATATATATATATATATATATAGCTGACCTTGAGATTCAGTGTACGGAAGCACAGAAAGCGAGAGATGAATTGAGTAGAAGCTGTTTTGACTTGAAGAGGCTGTGTTTTAAGCTTCGTTCTTGTTGTCTGCTCAAACTCAATCTATCCAGATAAAACTTTTCTGTAATGAAGCAAGGTATATTTATAGAATATTATATATTATATATATATACAGAGACTGAGAGGAGATGTGACTAACAATCTATATGTTTGCTTTTCGAAGTTTCGAGGCAATTTCTATTTTTTATTTTATTTTTGGTGTTAGGGATATCTCTATAATATATTTGCTATATAAGTACTCAATGTTGCACTTAAGTGCACTGGCCTTTTTCATAATTATTTGGGTTATTCGCGATAAAAGTACTTAAGTTGTTTGAAATAAGGCGGTATATAGAGCTAACTTAACAATCTATGGCAAACGTACTTGAGTTTAACTTTTGGCGGATCTTGTTTTGTTTTTTTTTTCTTAATATTTCCGTTAGTGATGACACCAACCAGCAAATCGCGATGCTATTGAGGAGATGATTTGGGAATTCGGGAGAGAAAGGAAGGAAAATAAGAATTTGCGTCGTTCATGTTTTAAAAATCTGTGTTTACATCTAAGTTTATTTATTATTCGAAGGTTTGATCGTTTGAGTTTATTTGTTTGATTTGTGTTGACATCATAATTGAAGGAAACAATAAAAAAAATGACAGAAAAAGGATGAGGTCTATTGACCAGTCAAAAGGTGAACTCATATACTTTTGCCACAACTTTTTAAATTGATTCTATGTCGTCCCATTTCTAACCAATGTGGATTTTGCCGCTAATAAGCCTAATTTCTTTCTTTAGCGTCAATTGTTCCCTAAGGCTACAAAACAATGTCAAGATCCAATTTCGCCCATGTCATGTTAAGGCATGTTACACGAATATAATATGTACGTCAACGATTAAACACCAAGAATATTAATTATTCATTTTTTTATTAAATTAGAAATGTATGTGTTTCTCAAGCTTAATAGATGTTATGTCGACTTAGATAAAATTGGACCTTAACGGTGTATTTTGGGTTTTACCATTGCCAGTGAACAAAGATTGAAAATTTGTTATAAAACTGAAAAATAATCGGACAAAAACGAGCAATCCTACGTGTATCAAGTTCTTTAATCAATTTATCTTTGTAAAGAAGGAACAAGACAAGCTCATTCAAATTTGAACTGAAAAAACAAAGCGAGAAAAAGGAGACAAAATGCCATTTCTGTCCATCGATACATTCTTTCCATTGTTTTTCTTTGGTTTTGAACTTTTAGAAGAAGTTAGTGTATAACGCAAGTCAAGTCTAAGGAGTCAATGCCAAAGTAATTATTTATTTATCTATTTATTACTTTCACAGAACAGAAGTACAACGGTCTTAAAAGACATGACATTCTCCTAGTATAAGTTAATAAATTCCATGCAGCTAGCTACCGCCTAAAATGTGGCAAGCTATTTTTTTTTTAAAAACTCAAATGTTAATTTAAATGGTATTTTAGGATGTAATGTATGACGACTTTTATTTTAAAATTAATTTATAATAAAATAGGTATAAAAGAAATCATGTGAATTCTTAACTTTGATTTCACAAGATATTATATCTTTTAATTTATTTATTTATATCGAATCTCATAATCGATTTCTGTTTGAGTTGACATGCTCTATTATATAATGTTAAATATATCACGGAGTTCTACTTTAAATCATTCACTGAGGGTAGAATCATTTATTAGGTCATCCCAATGGGACGGCAAAATATCAATATAATGTTGAAATCAAACCCAACCTAATTTTATATTTTGCATCATTTTGGTGAGTATGTAATTTATAAACAGTATCTCACCAAATTTGGTGGGTTACTATTCACCACACCAAATGCACTTTTTGATTATTTTATTTTATTGTATTTGATATGTAATATGTGATATATGTTATAGTATGTGTATGTATTATAAATATAATGTGTATGTATTATTATTTTGTTTATTTTTAAAAAATATTAAAATTTATAATATTCTAATTACAATATGTAAATTGATTAAAGACGCGCTTAAATAACAAGTTTTTAATGTAATATTTATTTGAATTTATAATTAGTTTTTTTAATTATATTAATTTTAACTTATTAATAATTTGTTAAATAATTCATTAATTAATCAATAGTTAATATATTTTTGAATAATAAAGAATTATTAAAATTAAAAGATTCGTTAATTTAATAATATAATACTAGTGAATATTTTTTTGTGCGTGAAATTTAGTGATGTGATTAGGTTTGCAAAAAAGAATTGGTGCTAAAATCACACGAAAATAATGTAATTTCAACACTAAAATGATATCATGGTTGGAGTTGCTCTCAAGAAGGAAACCGTATGTAAGATTGTAAACAGTGATACATAAAAATCATGTATTTTTCGCCACTTAATTAGCCATGAAAATCTCAGCAATATTCAACGGAATTCAAAATATCATGTGTTTAAATAATAAATAATTAATAGATCAAATCAATGCAGGGAATATGTATTATCAATAATAATATGTTCAAATTCGTTAGGTAAAATTCTTATGAAAATTTCAACCAAGCAAGACAAATTTGAAAAATAAATGGTTAGTTGCTCAAGTAGCAAAATCTATATGATTTATGGTCGCTTGTTTTGAAGTCTTTGTCGAAATGGTTTAATTTAGGGACTGCAAAATAAAAACGAAATTATCTTTAAAGTTAATTTCGGAGACTTTACTTGGCCTCCCCTCGAATCCGGTCATAAAATCCGGTCATAAAACAATCACAATTTACCGATAGAAATGTCGCTTCTATCATAAACCTAAGATTATTTCAATTTTCAATAAAACTAATCGATTATATAAAATAAAAAAGAAGAGTAAAAAACCACTTTGAGTTTGAGTTTGAGTTGGTATGATCTTCCGTTTTGTTGCGGTGTAAGTCGAATCATCAGATGATGATTGCAATGCGCTTTAAAAATTTATATGTCATGCATGTGCATGTCTCTTTGTAATCTAATATCAATACCCAGAGAATATTTATAATTATAATTATGAACATGTAATGATATTATTAGTCACAAGAGCTCTTTTATTTTGCTACGTAATATTACAAACACTTGAATCTTGATGATTAGGACTCCGACAAATAGTACTATATTAGAAGATCTTCCGAAGAATGGTCTTACTACAGAAGACCTGCTTTAATTTATGTGACCAATTTGTTACCTATATTGAATAATGAGAATAAAATTAAATATGATATGGACACACGACAAAAAGTGCTAATTAAATATGATTTTTTGAATTATATGTAAAGCATTTCCCTTAGACAGGTATGAAATTGAAAAGGGAGCAATTGTTTGGGTTAAATAGCTGGCTGATTATATCCAAAACGCAAGAGCCACGTTGCGTTGCGCTGGCAATTGCTAAACCTAGGGCCTACAAAATTGTGTTAATCTCCATATCATGGAGAGCCTTTTAGATTATACAAAATTCTGCCCAACTTCCAGCAAATTATTTGTTTGATTAAGTCTACAAACCGCCTATTAATCACTACAAAGTTCAATTTACTAGTTTGCGGAAGACGCGACGGATTTATCGATGGAGTTTTCTTAAGAATTTTAAAAACGAATGTAGATGAGTGTAACACAGAATCATTACGTTTATGATGGTAATTTGTGTAAGAAAATTAAATATTACTTAAAATTTAAAAATAATATCATAGCTTTAAAAAAATAAATAAAATTTATTATCCGAATATAAGATAATAAAAAGGTCTTGGGTGACTGTTTCAAAGTGGAATATACAAATCGAATTTAAATATCGAAAAAGTATTTTGGAAAAACAATCTTTATAGTTAAGGAGGATTATCACAAACCGCCACACTCTAAAAAAAGAGTTACCGAGATTTTTACACAACTTTGTACATGTTAAGTCATACTTTCAAGTTGTAGTAAGATATAAAAATTGAGTATAAAACGTACGAAAATTAAAGAGTATGCAAAGTAAAAGAGCAACACTGATATTTTTTGGTAATGTAGTTCAATTTATTCTTATTAGACAATTTATGTAGAAGTCGACCGAATCAATCCTTCATTAAGGATGTGCACAATCTTTGATTTGTGCGAATGGATTGACTGGATTACCTTACACCTATATTATGATAATATATATACACTTATAACCTTCGATAAATAAACCAATACATAAACATATAAAAATTTATATGATAATAAACGCGAGATATCCATATTGCAACGCTACCTAATCTTCTAAATAAATGTGAAAATGAACACTGCCAAAAATATCGGTTCATTTCATAACTTACCAAACACATAGAAATACACAATTGGCCAGAGATAGTGTTCTAGAAAAAGAGATAATATAAGTAGGGTATAGCTTGACCTATATACCTATAATGTAGAAACTATGGGTGCATATGAGATACATATTAAAAGTTGTTAAGTCTCTTTTTCCACCGAGTTCTTTGCATTCATTTTAGATATTTATTATACAATCATAAGATTCTTCAAAACTTATATGACGCAAAATTGGAGTCGGTTACGATGTACGTCAAGTTTATACTTAAATTTTAATGCACAATACGCGTCTATATAGGCGAGTTATCACCTTTAACACCGGTTATTTATGCGAAGTAACGTGTCAAAGCACTTACGGATATTACGAAGAAAAAATATGTAAAGTTAGGTCAACAAGAGCATTGTATTTGTTATGATCGGAATGTTCGAGACCACTTGTTACAAGCTCTTGATCCAAGAACACCCGATTCGGAAATCGGCTAAAGCGGAACCACCAATACCCGATACGACCACGAACACACCCAAGAATTAACCAGCGAATAAGAAGAACTCACACCAGAAATATAAAATACCTCCGAGAGTTTTATTGAATGACCCAAGAAAGATTACAATTGATACAACAATCATCTTTCTCTCTCTAATTCCCTCTCTTTTATTTTCTCTCTACACAAATCCGACTCTATCTCTCTCTAACTTAAAACCATAGACTTTTTCTCTTTGTCTGTGTGTGTATATGCATGTATGTGTTAGAGCTAACTAACACATCCTATTTATAAGAGATATGAATCTGTCAAATCTGTCCAACATCAACTACAGCTCCACTCCAGAGATAGTTACTCCAGCTATGACTCCAGCCAGCTTCTCTTGCAGACTCCAACTTCTTCTGTAACTTGCGTCCAAGCTCCAATTTAGTCTCTGTTTGCTTCAGCTTTCCCAGTTCTAACCCAAACTGTAGCCACACTGATATCTCCAACTATAGCTATTATGAGGGTCACATCTCAACAATCTCCACCTTGACCCTTATAGCCTATATGTCATGCTGTCTTCACGTTTCCTCTCCCTGCTGCTAACTTCCAAGCTCCATGCACTCTTCTAAATTCCAGAATTCCCCATACATACCCGAGCTCCCTCGTTGTCTACACATTTGGTATTTCCATGATCTTCAACCATGCCTCCCAAAGCTCATGTACTGTGTATTCTCCTCCGGCTCGTACTAGGCTCAAGTGTTATCCATCCGATTCCCGCTCACCTTACTTCCGATTCTGCCGAACTCGATCTATCGTCTTTACTTCGATGTTGATCTTCGACAGTCACATCCAGAAGATACTAGCCTTCCCCTGCCTCGTACACGAACCTTCTTGATTCGTTCTCCGCTGATACGAACTTCCCGACCTCTTATTCCAAAACTGTAAGCCATTCTGGCTGTATCCACAACTGCAGCTACCATAAGAGCTCCATCGTCAATGCCTGTTGTCCAGCGTTGTTCGTTCTGTACAGCTTCACTATGCGTCTCCGAGTGATGACTAACTTGCTCAACCGCTGATCCTATCTACCTACACCAGTAGCACTGCTTTGTGTCATCAAATCCGCATATCCAGGATGCATCAGAGGTCTAACTTCCCTCGTACACCTGTCACGTCCAAGCTCACACTTCTTGAGCTCCTCAGAATCTTTACGAGTCTTCAAACTGTATCACTGTCGCAAGCTTCCCTCTACTTTTCCTCGTGCTATCTTCATTTCTTCCAAGCTCCACCTCAAGCTGAATCTCATCTTGACTCCAAGCTTCCCGAGCCGCTTGTACTTGAAGATCTCCCAGGTGTAAAACCCTTGCTTCCTGAGAATCACACCTCAGCCGATGATACCCAAGTTCAATAAACCAGATTCCTTTCTCCCGTGACTCCATCTGGATAGCCAAATTGTTTTCACAACTACAGTCGAGAACATAGTCAATAAGACTACAGTTGAAAACATGCATCTTATCCTCCACTATAGTTCCGCTCTGTCAATTTCCACTGCTCCACCTTCATTCCGAGCATTTCTCTCCTCAGAATAGCTATTTTCCAGCTCCAGCTCGATCCAAGCTTTCTCTTGAGCTATAGCTTTGTCTTGAGCTTTCCTTGAACCTTCCTTTGATTTCTCAAAGCTAGTTCCCCTTTACTGCACTGGTCTTCCGCATATGGCCTCCAAGCTTTTGAAAGTCTCCAAAGGTCCGAGACAACATACTCCAAAAACTTGGACGAATGAACCCTGCTTCCAAACTTCATTTTCTGCTGCTCGCCATAGCCGCAATGCTTCCGCAAAGATCCAAGGGTATAACCTTGTCCATCTGCCAAGAAAGAATCCTCTCCTTGTTATCCAAGTCTCATATTGTTCCGCCGCTAAGAAACCCTTTCTCTTGCCTAGTTCTCGATCTCTTTATCTCACTTCGGTCCAATCTAGGTGACAAACCTCGACTGCGATGATCGCACTGGACATAACTACAACTCCTTCTATGATTCCCGCTTCAGCTATACTTGCAGTTGTTCATACAACTACAGCTGCCCCTGTACATGTACAACCAACTGCATCTTCTCTGAGAAGCAACCCAGAAAATTGCAGAGACACATCCAGATCCACCAAGTCTCTTCATGATCACCATAGATCTATACTTGACCTTGAGAGCTCCATTCTCTATTCAAACGAAGCCGATCCTCCAAACTTCCAAGAGAAGATTACGTTTCTTCAAGACTAGGCACATACCTTTCCAAAGTACGAGTTCTACCCGTGAGCTTTTATCCTCACGCCTCCATTTCGGTCACCTTCGGCAAGCTCCAACGTCTTCCATAGCCACTGTAAAACCTCCATTGAACCATGAAGATAAGAAATCCAGCCCCTATGATGACGCTCATGCCGTGAACCTCCAAAATCAAGAACTCCTTTAACTTCGGACTGAGACTTGTAGCCCATCACTGCTCTCCACCATTATTGCAGCTCTGCGACGTTTGAACTTCATAGTAGACCGAGCTGAAACTCAATATGAGTATTTTCCAGCTCCACGACTATGCACCAATGGCCTCCAAGCTTTGGCTTTTCCGCGAATCCGAGAATCACCGTGAATCTCCGCCGCCGTAGCTCTGCACATCGTTCCCGCACTTCCACCGTCGACGTCATCGCCTTGTCCACGCTGAGAGACAATTTCCAGCAACCAATACATCGCCGTCGCCGTCGTATGCGAGTCGGAAAAATCCCCAAACTCGCCGGCAAATAGGCTGTCTTCTTCCTCGCGTGACTGTAGCTAAACCAGAAATAAGAATAGTTAGTCCTTGCTGCAATACCTGGAGATACAATTGCTGCTCCACCTTGAACTCGACCACGCTCTCCCACATCGAAGCATCGATTGGATCCGAGAGCTTCCATGGCAGATCTGAAATTCACCTTCCAGAAACCATAAGCTTCATCTTCTTGACTTCTTCTTCTTTCTTTGGCATCCAAGACTCTAGATCTTGCCATTCTTGACAAACTCTAGATCTGGAATCTTGCTTTTCCTTGACAAATTCCAGCTTGATAATGGACCTCCACCATGAGTTTTATCCAAGCTTTGAACAGCCCATGAGCCTCTGTCTTTTTCCAGATTCCCTCATATACAGCCCTTCCCCAAAGCTACCCCTCACAATCCTCCATTTCTCCTCAAGCTCCTTCGTCAAACAACGTCACTGCATAAATATATTTTCCGGCAACGTTCACTTAGAAGCTGCCATGATTTCCATTGAAACCCCTCGAAGAACCTGATCACCAAGATTTAGATCCATCACGTCGTGAGCCTTCATCGACCTTCTTTCTTGCGAGAATACCGCAGACCCCATCGCTTCGACCATCCTTCCCGCAAGGCTTCCATCGACTCCGCTGCTCCGATCGTCTTCCCGCATGGTCTTTGTTGACGCCATCGCTACGATCTTCACCGACCGTCTTTCCCGCGTAGCTTCCATCGACCCCATCGCTCCGATCGCCTTTACCGCACGGACTCCGCCAACACCGTCGCTTCGGTCATCTTCTCGCGTGGTGTCCGCCGACTCCATCGCTCTGGCCTTCTTTGACTGTCTTTGCCGCGTGGATCCCGCCGACTCCATCGCTCCGATCTTCACCGATAGTTCACGCGTGGACTCCATCGACGTCGACGCCTTGATCTTTTCCTCAGTAGGCGCTCCCTCGACCGATTGCCGAGGCTCTGATACTACTTGTTATGATCGGAATGCTCGAGACCACTTATTACAAGCTCTTGATCCAAGAACACCCGATCCAGAAATCGGCTAAGCGGAACCACCACGAACACACCTAAGAATTAACCAGCGAATATGAAGAACTCACACAAGAAATTTGCCCAAGAAAATACCTCCGAGAGTTTTATTGAATGACCCAAGAAATATTACAATTGATACAATAATCCTCTTTCTCTCTCTAATTCCATCTCTTCTATTTTTCTCTACACAAATCTGACTCTATCTCTCTCTAACTTAAAACCATAGACTTTTTCTCTATGTCTGTGTGTGTATATGCATGTATGTGTTAGAGCTAACTAACACATCCTATTTATAAGAGATATGAATCTGTCAAATCTGTCCAACATCAACTACAACTCCACTCCAGAGATAGTTACTTCAGCTATGAATCCAGCCAGCTTCTCTTGCAGGCTCCAGCTTCTTCTGTAACTTGCGTCCAAGCTCCAGTTTAGTCTCTGCTTGCTTTAGCTTTCCCAGTTCTAACCCGCACTGTAGCCACACTGATATCTCCAACTATAGCTATAAGGGTCACATCTCAACAATATTTTTTTTGTTAATGACGGTGAAAATACTCAAAGTATAGGTATGTAGGTAAAAGTACTCAAAGTCGCATTTGAGGCATTGATCACTCCATTCTCGTAAGTTGTAATGCAGTTAACTTAACCGTTGACTCTGACCACGTGACAAACATGGGTTGCTGACATAACAATTTTGTGCCATGTGTACGAGTGCACATCAGCCTCGTTTACGAAAAAACAAAGAATTAAACCCCTAATTAGGTGCCTTGGGCTCGAAAACGTGGCAAAAAAAATTGCTATGTCAGCAACCCACATGGCCATAGTTAACAGGCAAGTTAATTGTTTTACGAGAATGGAGTGGTGTTGGTTGGAAAATGTGTATGCAAAATTACGCAAGTGTGCGTATCGACAAGTAATAAAATGTGCAAAGCACAAGGATCGATCCCACGGAGACTAAATCAAATTATGTATTTCTTCCGAGTTATATAAAAAAGAACATATCATGAGTAATTGTTGTAAAATAAAAATTCATTCAAACTGTAAGCTAAAATGGTATTCAAACTATTAACTACAACTAAATGGAGCAAAGGAAACAAGCAATTTTATAATCAATGAGAGAAAGTGGTTGAGCTATGAATTACTTTGGGTTTTCCGAATTACCGAATGTGACAGGAATTCTATTGCATTTTCTTAGTGATTTTGGGAAACGACAATAACATTGGTTCTTCCGAACCTTTTCTTAAAAACCGATTGTAAACTAATAATTCATATTCCTATGATAAGACTACTTTACCGATTAAAATTAAGATCCAATTCCACAAATCTACGAGGAGAATCATATATTCCCATACTCTTCTCAATCTTAAAAACAAATTCACAAGATTAAACATGTATCAATGTTGCATTTCCAATTCAATTCATATTTTCCAATAGAGATTAAATCTGAAATTCTATTAAGTTTACACAAGAAATAGAATTATGAGAAAATTAAGCACTCAACCAAGAACTAAGAAAGCACAAAATCCCATCACAATTCACAATCAATAATTCTTCAAACTCTTAGTTCATCATTTACCCAACTCTAGGAATTTAGCTCATATTTGAACAACAAAAATTAGAGAAGAAAAGTAGTTCAAGATACAACATCAAACCGAAATGTGTTGAACAAAATAAACCTGAATTGATGTGTTGATTTGCCTTGCTTCTCTTCTTCTTGATAATCCTCTTGCTGCCTGATGATCTCCACGATGTCAGCTTTCTTTCTTCTTGTTTTTTCCTTTCCAAGGCTGCCCGATCTTCCTTTTTGCTGATTGTTTTTTTGTTTTTGGCTGATTGCTAGCTTTTCCTTCTTTTCATCCAACAGCCAGGATCTTCCAAGAGTGTGGCTGCCACCAAATGAGATTTTGGATACTTTATCACCACTTTTCGATTTTGGGTACACGAGGGGTTCTTTGACAAAACTTTAAGTATTTTCTCCATCATTATTTTTTTTTTCATGGGAGAAGTATTCAAATTAAAAAATTGTGAAATGGTCGCATTTTTTTTATATACAACATTTGCAGCTAGAATTTACAAAGTAAGTCAAGTGAGGCATATATAACATTTATTTCTTTTGCGTAGGATGATTATTTTTTATCTTCACATTTTGACTTTAATTAGTCTTTATACTTGCATTATGTCCGCCAATTATTTTATTTTTTTTCATCTTGAAAATTCGTTTTAAATGATATGATGATCCTATAATATTGTCAAATCTTGAGATTTTAAATAATATAGAGTATTTACAAGCCGCAATCTATCTAGTGTTATAATTTAAAAATCCTAGAAAAATCGGCCTTCTTCATTTTTTCGGATAAAATATTTGGAATACGGAAATCCTTCTGGACCAATAAATTTTGGATCCGAATTTAATTCGGAATCACTTTTTTGAAAATCAAGCATGTTAATATTTTTATTAGGGGTGAAAGCGGAACCGGGAACGGGGAAATTAGTTGTTTTCGGTACCTATACCTAAAATTCGGGATTTTTATTTTCGGTACTGGTTCTCGGTTCCGATTGTAAATTTCCCTATTTTTTTAAAAACGGAACCGGAACCGGTACCAGGAAAAAGTAAGAAAAGATTCGTGAAAATGTTCGGTACTTAACATGATACAAAAATTAATGGACGAAACAAAAACTTAACACAAGACTAAAAATTAATGAACGAAACAAAAACTTAACACGAGACATACATTTTGCTTGCGAGTGAAATCTTCTAGTTGGAAGACGAAGACATGTAATCGGCGGTGGAAGGTTCTTGGCGAAGAGAAGAATATGAAGGCATGATAGATGAGAGAGGGAGAAAGAGAGATTGAAAGGGTCGAGAAAGAAAAATGGTAAATATTAAATCCTAATAACGAAAAATTACATGTATTTTAAGTCATAAAAAACGACATATAAACCAAAAATTACAATAAGCATACAAAATATTTAAAAACAACATACTATGAAAACATCTAAAACTACATGTATTTTAAAACCGGAACCGGTACCAAAATTTGGGAAATTTTACTTCTAGTACCGGTTCTGGTTCCCGGTTCCATAAACAGTGAACCGGGAAGTACCGGTTCCCAGATTTAGACTAAATTTCCCTTATTTTTTTTAAAACCGTTCCGGGACCGGTACTAGAATCGGGAGAAAATCGGAAAACGGTTACAAAATTTTCACCCCTAATTTTTATGTCATAAGAAAGTAAAGAATGGTGATAAACAACCCACAATATTTTCTTAATATCATTTTCACCCTTATAAATACCACACTTCACACCGCTTTTTCACTTTTATTTCCTTTCCATTCAAGTCCCATCTCCTATTTTATCCGCATTAACAGATATAGTGATATTTTTATCTATTAATATCGTGTGTAAATATATATATATATATATATATAGATATAGGCTTAGTTAATGTTGTTGAAGAAGTACATTTATATTTTATAATTACAAACAACCAGCCTAAGAGGTGATGGAAAAAAAAAAACCCATAAAAATACTACGAAATAAGCTCAGCGAACTCCATCCAACCAAGATGGAAATTGGTCGAATAAATATAATTGATAGCTTCGAGATAGCTAGCGTTTCACTTGAATTTGGATACTCAAGAAGTCTAAACCGATCTGTTCCCAAGTTAATATAAGCACGGCAAACTTCATCACGCTTATTGGTCACATACTTCTAAATTTGTAATCGTAAACCCGAAGCATGTTCTATTTTGCCAATATCAAAATCGACATCAATTTCGACTCTTCGCAACTTTGGTGTATGATGGTCTTCAATTGTCGGCATTTATATTGGCTTATCAACATTATTTTCATTTAAAAAATGAATTAAGAGTCGCACTACATGTGCAATAATAACAAAACCAACAAAATTTAGTTTTTACATCCCGCTAAGGTGAGACGGAAATGGCGGAACGAGAAGGCAAATTAATCGAGTCTGAAATTAAAAACTGAAATTCATGACTTAAACCCCCAAATGCAATCTTAAAATAAAACCCTAAACTTTTGTTATCTGAACGAAGGTTGACGTTGTTGAAAAAGAAGAATTAATTAAATCAAGACAATGCGAGGAAGAATCATAGAAGACACAGCACAAGAGTTGGACCGTGCGCTGCCCTAGAGACTGCCCTGGATGGAAGGAAGCAATCGACCGGGAAGGAACGTACGAGGGCTGCAATGGAATCGTTCCTTAATAATATGTCGTGAACGAAGCCTGATGTATAGAGGAAAGGAGTCCTTTGACTTGGATTGCCCTTAATGTGTCAATGACAATTTTCATTTCACTCCATTCTTACTCACTGCGAGTCTGTGACTATTGCCAACATTTACATCAACTGTTTCATTAAAATAATGGTATATATATATATATATATTTATTTGCTGAAAAATTAGGGGCGACATTTGTCACCCCCGTTACCATATACTTCCGTCCCTGCAAACAACATAATCTTCCTTATTTTTTTACAGAACACCAAACATAGAGTATTTTTATCTTATTATTATTATTATGTAATTAAAATGTGGTATAAAGTCTTTCTCACACATGTAATTTTTGAGGATATTTTTTTTTACGACACGTCTAAAAATTTGTTAAATTTTATCAAATAGTAAACAAAAATCAAGCGAGAAATAAAATAGTGAACGACAAAAACTTAAACAGTAAAAAAAATGTATATTACAAAAGATAAAAAGAAAATCAAAATATAAAATGATCCCATTGTGTACTAAAAATAAATAGTGACAAAAGTAACACATACTTGTGAGTTAAGAAAAACATCACTAAAAATCTCCAAATTGAGTTGAAAGTCTCGGAATATGTCAGTTCTTCGCTTTCCTATCACTTGCAAATTGAGTTGGACGTCTATGTCAATTCATCGCTTTCTTAACACCAAAGAGCTAAGGGCGTGTGTAAACAAAATCCGGAATCGTGAATATTAAATTACAATCATAACAGATTCTATTTAAACAGAATGTATCCGGATTAAAACAGAGTTGAAATGGATTTAGATGTTCAAAAACCGTATCGAGATTAAAACTGGATTCGGATTTCAGATTTTATATTTCAACCGGTTTTTAAAATTATTTTTATTTAGATTTTTCTCTCTAATTATTAATGAATATTTCTCTTGTTTATACTTTATAGGGTTTAATCTTTTTTCTTTTTTAGTATTTTTTGTAACTTAATACATTAGTTTAATATAAAATTTATTTTAAATATTATTTTATTATAAAAATTGAGTTTTTATATTTATATTTTATTTTAATCAAATTCGGGTCCAAGTTTTAAATCCGGAATTTGATTTAACAAAATCCAAAATTTGGGCCCGGGTTTGGGAAAAAACCTGAATTTTGGATCCAGCCCTACCAAAAATAAAAAAGCAACACATTTCCTTTTGCCTACTTACTTTTTACTTTATAATAAGATTCTAAATATCGTTACTTCAGAAAAATCGATTATTCAATTTTACAGGTTGACCGATAAGTTTTTCGTAAAATTTACCGATGAGTTTATACTATATGTTATCTTCCTTTTTCAAATGCTAAAAACGGGCGGCCAAAGCCAGAAAAGGCCCAATACAACAAAGGCCCTCGAAGGCGACTCAACCCAGCTCGAGAAATGTAAACCCAAGCTCAGTCTAAAAAGTCCACTTTGACGTGATTGGAAAAAGTCAACCCATCATCAAGGCGGAAAAGTCAATCGACGTTGGCACCGGAAAGGCAATTTTTAATCGGCCCAAAAAATTCAACCCGATACCTGTTGATGTACAAATTCGTCATTATTTAATATGACATAAAGTGCTAAGGTTGTGAATTAATTAAATTTACAAGCCATGATAAAAGGGTTTAAAGAAATAAATTAGTATTCGAAAAAGCCCATTTGAGAAGCCCAATGAGATTCTCAATCAGACCAAAAACCAACGGATACAGGCTACTCGGCCCAATGAGTTCTAAGACCCAAATCCATTCGACTGCAGTCCACAAAGACGAGGGTAGAGTCATCATATTCTCTACCCGGCATCCCATTTCAAATTCAGACGGAAGACCAGGAGCACGGAGTCAAACCTCCAACGGGCATAATTCAAACACGACGACGAGAACGAAGTCATGGGACACGTGTAGCAAGGTCGTCCATTCAACCCGGTCAGCGCGGAGTGAAGACCCCTCGATTCCTGGAAGTCCAACGGGAAGAATTGAAGCCTATAAATGCCAAGCTCAAGCTCAGATCAACATAGACGCATACTTGCAACCTCGAGAGAATACACTGAAGAGACTCTACCCGGCATCCTTGTCTATTTGAGATCTTATTGTATTCTTTCTCCCCTTCTCTATTCCTTTCTATTCTTAGACGTGATCTAGCTGCCTGTAGCTATCCGTCTATGTTCATTGTCGCAATAAACTAACAGAGGAAGTAGTCAACTACCGCTTTGGGACGAACCTCTATAAAAAACTCCTCGTCTCATTTATATTGCTTATATACGTATATATATATATATATATATATATATATATATATATATATATATATATATATATATATATATCGTGAGTGAATCGTGAGCTTGAAACGCGAGAGATCGAATTCCACCAAATTGTTCCATCCAAAAATATCATACGCTCACAAGTCACACTTGACTGATTGAGGTGGGAAACCATGTCAACAGTTTGGCGCCGTCTGTGGGAAATTGATCTCGCTGACTTCTAAAAGCTCAAAGCACTCTGCAAACATGAGCAACAATGAAATCGTAGTCGTGAACGAGTCTGAGGTGAACAACCCAGGCCCAAACACGGAATCGAGCAACCTACAGTCTCAACTAGAGGCTAGCGCTGCTGAGAATCGAGAGTTGCGCCAGCGACTCGAGTCTCTGGAAGCCAACCAATCCCGAAATGAGCGTCGTTAGAATGCTAACCGGACTGATCCGGGACAAAGCTCTAGGTATCAAGGCCGGACAGGGCTCGACGCTGTCCACTTCGACTTTGCCGACGTGGACAATCCGCAAGCGCCGAGGCAAAACCAGCCCCGACAACCCAGCGGCCCTAGACCCGCGACACCTCCACCGCCCCCTGAAACAGGAACGCCCCTTTTTACCCCCTTGACGGGTCTCTACCCGTCTAATGCGGGGAATGTTGCTTCGAGCAGTCACCAACGCCCGGGACCCCAAAACCGACCATCAGGGTACGAGCAAAGCCGTAACATCAGCCAGGCCCTCAACGGCCAGCCGGTCATATACCCGAGGTATCCCAGCCCGGTGTACGGACAGGAACCCCTCCAGGCTGTGCGTCCCAAACAAGCTCCCCAACGCACGGAACTGGAGGAGCTTAAACGCTCAATGGCCGAAATGAATGAGAATTCACGTGCGCTCTCGGGTGCACAGCGCCACTACCGCTGCCCCCGAGATAGAACGTCTAGTGGAGGAGGCAGAAAGGACGCCCTTTAAGCCCGTCATAACTAACATTATACTCAGGGAAGGCGGACGCGTGTATGTACCGAAGTACGATGGGACGACCGATCCCAAAGTACACTTGAGATCCCTTAGGATCGCGATGGGGCGAGCCCATCTGGAAGCGCACGAATTGGACGCTGGGCGCTGCCAGTATTTCTCAGAAAATCTGGTCGGCCCGGCGATGGAGTGGTTCTCAAAACTTGAACCGCGTTCCATAGACAACTTCGGACAGCTAACGACCCTTTTTCTCAAACATTTTTCCATGTTTATGGAAACTGAGATCACGGCGGCAAACCTCTATGCCTTGCAGCAAGAGAGAGGAGAGCCCCTTAGAGCTTTCATGACCAGGTTCAAAAAGACCATGGTCAAAATAAACGGGATCAGTGACGAAACTGCCATAGCCGCTCTCACGGCCGGACTATGGTACGACTCGAAGTTCAAAACGGACATCGTCGTGAATCGTTACGACTCCATCGAAGACGTGATCCACAGATCATCCAATTGGATCAGGCATGACGAAGAACTCGAAGCCATGCGAATAAGACATGGATCTCAACCCATCCACCAGCGGAATATCGGACCACCCGGGCAGTAGCCGCCGCCTAGAGCCGGAAATCACAACAACCCTTTCAGGGGACAAAGGAATTCCCCTCAATCCAGAAGCACCCATTCCAAGCCATGAATCCGAGGGCTAATAATGGACCGAACCCGCGAAATCCATACGTTTTCAACGTAAATTCGGAAACCGCGGAGTTCGAAGAACAGGTCGAAGCGGAAGAGACCCCTGGAGAAGTGCTGGTCAGCTCGAGGGACTTCCCACCGTACAGCAACGAAGGTTTCCCGAAGCACGACCCGAAAGCGTGGTGTAACTTCCACAAGGTGTTCGGGCATCATACAAAAAATTGTATGGTACTCCGTGCTCGCCTAGCGGAAAAGTACATCAACGGTGAGTTGGGGGAAATTAACTTCGGCAACGAGCTGAAAGGTGGGCAATCAACCGAGCAAAGCTTTCCCCAAAATCAACCTCAGACCGGCCAGAAAAGAGACGAGCAGAAGAGAACGCCGCGCGAAAGCATACAGCCTAGCAAAAGAGGACATGTACACATGCTCGAAGAGCTGGACGAGCAAACGTACAAAGAAACGGAGAATTTCGGAGAGCAGCTCAGCGACATCCCCGAGCCTATCGGTAGAATCTACACGATTGTGGGAGGTTCCCAACTGCACGGTAACTCAGTAAACTCCATCAAGACCCATCAGAGGAGGCTCAAGGCCGGACCGGTGATCGTACCGAGGCAAGAGCCGGACTTCGAGATCTCATTCAAAGATAGTGAAGCGGCCGCACTGATTGGTCCGCACGACGACGCGCTGGTCGTCACAATCCTAGTCGCCTCATATACGATGGACAGGATCCTAATCGATAACGGGAGCTCAGTCGACGTGATCTTCCTGGAGCCGCTGCTAAAGCTGGAAGTGGAAGAGACAGAGATCAACAGAGAATCCATCCCGCTAACCGGCTTCGATGGAGGAACCATCAACGCGGTTGGCACTGTGCGACTGTCCATCGCAGCAGCAGGGGCCGGGAAAACCAAAAACTTCCTAGTATTGGACTGCCCGTCAGTCTACAACATGATACTAGGAAGACCCTGGCTGCACATGATGAATGCCGTACCGTCAACATACCATCAACTAATACGCTTCCCGAACAGGGCGGGAAAAATCGTTGAAATCAAGGGAAATAAAAAACAATCCAAAATTTGCTACATGAGAGCGTTCCGGAACATCCAGGCCGCTAAGGCCGGGAAAGAGCAATCTACCGCATAGCAGCTAATGGCGGTAGACGAAAAAGAGGACGATGGACAGGAAAGGGCCACCGATACGGACGGGCCTAACCTGGAAATGACAGTCCAGGTCCAAATCGATCCCGACAACCAGGACCACCGGGTAGGAATCGGAAAAGGACTAGACAATGACGTCAGAAAAGATCTCCTCAAATTCCTAACCAAAAACCGGGACTGTTTTGCTTGGTCTCACAAGGATATGCCCGGAATAAACCCAAGCATTACAACCCACCGCCTAAATGTGGATCCGAGCTACAAGCCGGTAAGACAAAAAAGGCGAAAGCTAGGCCTGGATAGGGCCCAAGCTGTGAATGAAGAAGTCACGAAACTGCTGCAGACCGGATCCATCAGGGAAGTCAAATACCCGGACTGGTTAGCAAATACAGTAGTCGTGAAGAAGAAAAACGGGAAGGCTAGAGTCTGCATCGACTTTACCGACCTGAACAAAGCTTGTCCCAAAGACAGTTTCCCAATGCCCCATATCGACCGCCTAGTCGAAGCAACATGTGGGCACCAACTACTGTCGTTCATGGACGCATTCTCGGGATACAACCAGATCCTAATGCACCCCGAGGACCAAGAAAAAACGGCATTCATAACCGATAGAGGAATATACTGCTATAAAGTTATGCCCTTCGGATTGAAAAACGCCGGAGCCACATATCAGAGATTAGTCAACCAGATGTTCGCCGAACAACTCGGTAAAACTATGGAAGTCTACATCGACGACATGTTGGTAAAGTCCTCCCAAGCAACGGATCACGTGTCCCACCTAGAAGACTTCTTCGCCATACTACGAAAGTATCAAATGAAGCTCAACCCGACAAAATGCACCTTCGGGGTAACTTCAGGAAAATTCCTAGGTTATCTGGTCACACAGCGGGGTATAGAAGCCAATCCCGACCAGATAAATGCCATCCAGAACATGCCCTCCCCGAGGACTGTTCGAGAGACGCAAAGGCTGACAGGGAGAATCGCCGCTCTTAACCGGTTCATATCAAGAGCTACGGACAAATGTTTCTACAAGTTGTTGAAAGGAAACAAAAAGTTCAAATGGACCGAAGAGTGCGAAGAGGCCTTCCAAAAGCTGAAAAGGTACCTCTCCACCCCACCAATACTCACCAGACCAATTTTGGGAGAGCCATTGTGTTTATACCTGGCTGTCTCACCATCGGCGGTGAGCGGAGTAATCGTGAGAGAGGATCGCGGAGAGCAAAAGCCGATCTTCTACATCAGCAAATCTTTGGAAGATGCTGAAACCAGATACCCGGCAATCGAAAAACTCGCACTGGCAATGATAACCGCAGCGAGAAAGCTTCGGCCTTATTTCCAATCTCATACCATCATGGTAATGACCACCTAACCTTTGAGAATTATCCTCCATAGCCCGAATTAGCCGGGAAGGCTCACGAAATGGGCCGTCGAGCTAAGTGAATTCGACATAGAATACAAGATCCGAACCTGTGCAAAATCACAAGTATTAGATGACTTTCTCATCGAAATACCAGCTGACGGTTCAAAAGAGGGCCACGAGGACGGAGAATGGAAACTCGAAGTCGACGGTGCGTTAAACCAAGGCGGATCCGGGATCGGAATTCGTTTGACATCCCCCACGGGAGAAGTGTTGGAACAATCGTTTCGATTGAAATTCCACGCAACAAACAATGAGACCGAGTACGAGGCCCTCATCGCCGGCCTCAAACTAGCAAAAGCCGTAGGAGCCCGGAAAGTAAGGGCCTATTCCGACTCAAAACTAGTTACCAGTCAGATCAGTGGCGAATACGCTACCCGAGATGACAGAATGGAAAAATAGCTCTCGGTAGTAAATGGCTTAATTCAACAATTCGAACACGTCGAAATAGTCCAAATACCGAAGAGTGAAAACGCGTCAGCAGACGCATTGGCCGGTTTAGCTTCGACTTCGGACACCGAGGTCAAAAGGATAATCCCGGTCAAAACAATAGACGAACCCAGCGTAACACGCGAAGTTTGCAGTATCCGAATGGAAGAGGATGATTGGAGGACCCCAATCATTAACTACATCCTAACCGGAGCCAAACCCCGAGATAAGCAAAAAGCCAGGAAACTAAGGATCCAAAGCGCTAGATTTTGCATGATCGGGGAAAAATTGTACAAACGTAGCTATACCGGACCCTACCTAAGGTGCCTAGGAAAGACCGAGGCTCAAATAGTACTTGACGAAATCCATGACGGAGAATGCGGCAACCATTCGGGAGGAAGATCTCTAGCAAACAAAGCAAAAAGGCAAGGCTTTTTCTGGGCCACAATGTTGGCGGATAGCGAAACCTATGCCAAAAGGTGCGACAAATGCCAGAGACACTCCCCGTCCATACATAGACCAGCAGAAGAACTCTCATCAGTCTCAGTCCCGTACCCGTTCATGAAATGGTCCATGGATATAGCAGGACCTTTCCCCCTGGCCCCGGCCGGAAAGAGGTTTCTACTCGTCGTGACCGACTACTTCTCAAAATGGGTGGAGGCAGAATCGTACGCAAACATTAAGGATGTTGATGTAGAAAACTTCCTATGGAAGAACATCATCAGCAGATTCGGCCTCCCAAAAGAGATAATAGCTGACAATGGACCACAGTTCATTTCAACGAGATTCCAAAACTTCTGCATAAACTGGAAAATATCCTTGAACACGTCCACTCCGAGATATCCTCAAGGCAATGGTCAAGCCGAAGTAGCTAACCGGGTAATAGTAGACGGAATCAAGAGACGCCTAGACACCAAAAAGGGACGATGGGCAGACGAGCTCATAGGAGTCCTTTGGTCCTACAGAACCACCCCGCGTAGGGCCACCGGGGAAACCCCTTTCTCAATGGTACACGGCACTGAGGCCGTGATACCAGCAGAGATAGAGACACCCAGCCTTCGAAGGGAACTCGCCCCTTTGAACGCAGAAATCAATGACGAAATGAGGGAAGAACAGCTCGACTACATCGATGAAAGACGAGAACAAGCTTTGATGAGAATTGCCAACTATCAAAATTCGATAGCTAGGTATTATAATTCAAAGGTCAAACGTCGAAAATTCATAGTAGGAGAGCTGGTCCTCAGAAAAGTTTTCCAAAATACCGCCGAGCTGAATGCAAGCAAGCTCGGGGCTAATTGGGAAGGACCTTACATCGTCACCGAAGTAGTAAAACCTGGAGTATACCGGCTAGCCACTCTGGATGGAACAAGAGTCCTCCGCAGCTGGAATGCCATGCACTTAAGGAAATACTATGCCTAACCCGACCTACCCGGTCTCCCTTGAACTACGTAATGACTTGATCCCCAAATTTGGGGTACGTAGGCAGCCCATCCTAAACCGTGGGCACAGTCTCAATCCAAACCCAAAACCGAATAGGCCCGAGAACTACGAATTGAAAGATTCAATAGAGCCAACTTAAAAGGAAACATATCCCGAAACTCCCATAAAGGCAACAAGCCTACCCGGGTAACAGACCCACCACCAAGGGCAACAAGCCTACCCGGGTAACCAACCCGTCGCATAAGGCAACAAGCCTATCCGGGTAACAGACCCACCACCCAAGGCAACAAGCCTACCCGGGTAACCAACCCGTCGCATAAGGCAACAAGCCTATCCGGGTAACAAACCCACTTCAATGGTTGATAAACCTAACCGGGTATCCAACCCGTCCCTTAAGGCGACAAGCCTAATCCTTTTGGAAAACATGTAATTATATATGTCTGGCATTTACAAATGTGTTTTTAAGAAAACACAACCTGCGGGATATCACGGCAGACGGGCAAGAAAGACTCGACGAGAAGTATCAAAGGAGCACAACACCAAAAGGTACCCGTACATTTTCTATACTTAGCAAATTTCAAATTTTCGACTTTTTTATTATTTATCCGAGTATACGACAGGTTACTCGGAATCTCGAATAGGGAAGATAATATAGAAAAGTACGATTAGAAAAATAATTTAGAAACGCGGACGAGTAGAATATGGCGAGAAATCAAGAACGTAATATAAAAACGAAATAGCAAAGGCCCTAACCACGGGCATATCCAAACATTACAAAAAAAGGGTTCAAGCCGCCGTAGACTTGCCCATAAGAAATTGTTTTGGCCTTAGGCCTTATTAACTAAAAGCAAAAAAAAAAAAAAAAAATGGGGGACACTCTGTGCATCGACCCCGGGTACCTCCACGACCTCTCGGTCCTCCTTCTCCTTCTCCTCTTCTTCTTCTTCACCGGCTTGGCCTCCATGCTCGGTCGGCTCCTCAGCGGCGGTCTCCTCGGCGACGGCGGGCTCGTTCAGGGTCGGCTCTTCGAGGGTGATCTCCTCAGTATCGGCAAGCACGGGCAACACGGGCTCCTCGACGACGGACTCCCAAGCCACAGGATCTTCAACAACGGGCTCGACGGCGGGATCTTCGGAGGCGGACTCCTTGGCAGACGATTGCTCGGACCGAAGGCTCAAATCTACAAGAGGAACACCGGTCAGCTCGGCATCTGGAGACAGATCCGGAGACCCTATCAGCGGTGCCGGAACCGCATCCAAGAGAGCTTGGTAGCGAACAACGTTGCCTTCTAGGACCTCCTTCTTGGCCTCAAAATCTTGAACGTTGCCGTCAATGATGTCTTGGATTAGCTCGAGGCAACCTTTGGCTTTATTCAAGCAACTATTGTCAGCAGCCGTACCTTTATACCACGCGATTAGCGCGTCCCTCTCCTCCACCTTTCGGCGATATAGGGAACAGACAGCCTTCTTCTCAGCCTCACGGTCGGCAGACTGTTGCCGAGCTTTGACCAGCTCAGCAGTAAGGCGCTGCACGTCCTCTTTCAGGGCTAGGGCCTCCTCTTCTTTCTTCTTGGCCAACTCCTCAGCCCGTCCCTTAGCTGCGTCAGAAGCCAGCATCTGCCTGGCGGCCGCCTCGCTCGCGCTCTGAGCCTCCCCGATCGACCGGGTAGCGTTTACCAACTTCTCCCGGAGATCGACAACCGTGTTCCCTAGCCCCGTGATCTTGGCTTCGCAGGTGGCGACCCTCTTGCCCATTATCACGACCTGCTCCGCCTTCGCCCGAATGCCCGCCACGGCATCAGCCAACTCTCTCTCCTTCAGCGCGAGCTGTTCGGCAGCTTGCGCGTCCTCCCTGGCCTCGTATAATTGATCCTCATAATCGAGGACCATGTCGTTGACAGAAGCGACGAGCTACACGTCCAAAAAAAAAAGTTAGAAAAAATTAAAGAATAAATAGAAATCCAAACCTAAAGCCGGCAATGCTTACCAGAGTTGTAGCCGCAGCCACGTCCTTGTACGGCCTCTTCTCGGCAATACTCCTGGGGACCCTGCCGACCCCGCCATTCGTTATCTGCCGGAGAAGACCGGCTGCCACCTTAGGTGCCTTGTGGAGACCCTTGTCTCCCATCCAGGTACACCCCGCCTTCCGCGAGATCGTCTTCTCCCTGACCTGCCCCTCGGCCGCCGAGGGAATCGACCCCGTCTCCCTCACCTCACCTCGGGAGGCCTCCTTAGGGCGCTCGCTCTCCCGAGCAATCCCTTTGCCTTTCTCCAAGGCCCTCACACCCCCTTTCGGGACCACGTCCCTCTTCACCACCTCCTTCGGGGCCGAATCCCCCTTCGCCTTCTTCCGGACTCCGGAATCCTCTCCTTCACGCGGCCTCTTCGCGACCGCCTCCGAGCCCGTCCTCGGGAGAACTTCGTCCTGAGAAGGACGAATCAAGCTCTTGGAAGGACGAGAAGGAGCAGAAGGAGGGGAAACCACCTTCTCTGAAGGCTTTGCCAAATGCGTAGCCTCCGGGGTGCTGTCCCTGTCGTCGGAGAGTTCGACGACATCCTTCTTCTTGATCGCCCCATGGGAGACCTCAGCAAGAGACTCCCGAGCAGGAGTCTCCTCATTCCTCCTACTCGTCTCCTGACGAGCAGTCTTAGCCGGCGCAGATGCGCCAGATCCCCTCCGGTCTGACCCTCCGGTCTGACCCTCCTGTCTCCGCCTTTGGCGAAGACTCTGACCCTTCGGGCGTAGAGCGTCCATATCTTCTGCACGTCAAAAATCCACACTTAGAAAAAATAAGAAAAAAGATACAAAACAATACCAAATCACGAGTTTAGAAATCATACCCGGAAATTCCTCTTCGTCGGGTTCACACCAAAATCCAGTAGCCTCGAACCTTTCCTTCGTGAAGTTCGACCACAACTCCGGGCCAAAAGGAAAAAGCCTCCTCTTCAAAGCCTTCCACTCCTCAGTAATCGGGCGAGACTTAGGCCTCTCAGGATCCTCGACTGCATTAGAAAAGAAAAAAAAAAGAATTTAGCAAACACACGAGAATAGCCGGATATAAAAAATTAGAAAAAACCCAACCCGGAACCTCACCTATCTCGTGGACCCATTCGTTCCTATAGCTCGGCCAAAAACCAAGAGTTTCCTGACCGGCCATGAAGAAGAAATACTTGTGGTCCCAGCACTCTCCTTCTTGGGAAGACCGGTTATGATCTCCCCTTCCTTGACGGATAGGAAAAACCTACCCTTAGCCTGACCATTGGCCTTGATGACCAAGCCCGTCAACAGGTCCCAGATTGTAAGTGAATACAAACACTCAGGGGACCGGACAAGCAAAGCCATCAAGATCCGAATAGAATTTGGGCTAAGCTGCCCGATAGAAACCCCTAGGTAACTAAGATACCTTAGGATAAGCTCAAGAATAGGAAATCTAAGCCCCCCGGACTCAAAAAACCTCTGGTATACGCAGACCCAGCCATCCGAGTTCTGCTCGTCGGCGTGGTCGTCTGGTCCCGGCAATCTAAGCTCTATTGACTGGGGAATCTTATATTCTACCCGGATCCTAACCAGATCTTTAGGTGTTAGAACTGACTTAGGAGAATCTGTAGTCAGAAACTTTGTCTGCCATTTCAAGACCGTCTTCTTAGGACCCATTCTATAAATATCTTAGAAAAAACCGAGGATAATCTAGACGAGCACAAAAACTCAGAAAAACCACCCAAAGATCGACCGAAAAATAAACCCGAAAAAATCTCCTAACAAATCCTAAGGAAATAAAAGACAGACAGAAACTAGAACCTGAACTCCCTACGAGTTTGACGAAGAAGAAGACGAAGACAGACCTCAGAGCACCTCCGATGGCGATTCGCAGAGTTTATCTCTCTAAAACTCAAAGCTTTTCTCTCTCTAAAAATTCGAAAATGATATTCGAATGCCAAACAGAGTATATATAGAGGAAAGAGAAATAGGTTACCTTCGAAAGACGTGCGACGGGCTGAAGCTGAAGAGACGTGCCCATTAAATGCGAATCACTCGAGTATTTATACTCAAAAATTGTCGCTGATCCTACGGTTAGGGTTTCCTCGAAAATCGCAACAAACCTCATCCTACGGTTGAGATTAGCGAGCTATCCGGCGACACGTCAGCATGACAGCTGTGTCAGGAGAATGTGAAGAGTTTATTCTCTTCGAACTTCGCAAAATGGGACACGTGTTGTAACTGTTCCCGCCCAAAATTCGAAGCGACGGTTACAACTTCAAGACCCTATCCGTCCATCTTATCTCGAAATTATCCAAAATCCTGCCCGGATTATGCAGATTTGCGGCAAAAGTCACAAATTTAATTAATCCTATCCGGCACGAATTTTACATGATTTCATCGAGTAAATACTATAAAATTTACTTTGTATTTTTTATAGTAGGGGGCTAACTGTGGATGACATTTTTCTGATGTCGGGTATAAAATTTATTTTTATGTCATTATTTAATATGACATAAAGTGCTAAGGTTGTGAATTAATTAAATTTACAAGCCATGATAAAAGGGTTTAAAGAAATAAATTAGTATTCGAAAAAGCCCATTTGAGAAGCCCAATGAGATTCTCAATCAGACCAAAAACCAACGGATACAGGCTACTCGGCCCAATGAGTTCTAAGGCCCAAATCCATTCGACAACAGTCCACAAAGACGAGGGTAGAGTCGTCATATTCTCTACCCGGCATCCCATTTCAAATTCAGACGGAAGACCAGGAGCACGGAGTCAAACCTCCAACGGGCATAATTCAAACACGACGACGAGAACGAAGTCATGGGACACGTGTAGCAAGGTCGTCCATTCAACCCGGTCAGCGCGGAGTGAAGACCCCTCGATTCCTGGAAGTCCAACGGGAAGAATTGAAGCCTATAAATGCCAAGCTCAAGCTCAGATCAACATAGACGCATACTTGCAACCTCGAGAGAATACACTGAAGAGACTCTACCCGGCATCCTTGTCTATTTGAGATCTTATTGTATTCTTTCTCCCCTTCTCTATTCCTTTCTATTCTTAGACGTGATCTAGCTGCCTGTAGCTATCCGTCTACGTTCATTGTCGCAATAAACTAACAGAGGAAGTAGTCAACTACCGCTTTGGGACGAACCTCTATAAAAAACTCCTCGTCTCATTTATATTGCTTATATACGTATATATATATATATATATATATATATATATATATATATATATATATATATATATATATATATATATATATATCGTGAGTGAATCGTGAGCTTGCAACGCGAGAGATCGAATTCCACCAAATTGTTCCATCCAAAAATATCATACGCTCACAAGTCACACTTGACTCATTGAGGTGGGAAACCACGTCAACAATACCCGACATCAGAAAAAGTCAATCTGAGCTCGGTCCACAACGCCGATTCAAGCGCACTTAGGAAAAATCAAAGGACATCGGGCCAAAAAAGTTAGCCCGACTCCGCCACCAGGATAAAATAGTTAGCTCGACATCTGAATGGAAAGTCAAACTCAAGCCCGAGAAGTCAACTCTCAGAAGCGCGCAAGTCAACACCTAGAAGCACGCTATGCGCGCTTTCGGAGCGTGCCACACGCGTTCCATGTGCACAGATCATTGGCTCTTTGGAAATGACACGTGGAAATTCTGATTTTTTATTTAAGCGTCTACATATCTTTGGCTCTTTGGAAGTTTAATTCACCATATGTAAAAAAGTATGCGAATAAATAAGTACGGTAATTAGTGACGCAAATATATATTAAAATAAGAGTTTGACCCGTAGTTCGTTATCGGCTACATGCTCTTGCGTTTATTGATCTTCAAATATGATCGAGTAGAGTGAAAAGATTAACAAAATATTTAGATAATAAGCTTGCTAAGGATGTGATTTCGAATGACATATGTTACTCTTTTTAATCCTTTACTTATGGTCATGTGGTTTTGCTAGCCGAAGATTCTCATCTTTATTGTCGTCGACTTGGAAGACCTTTATTTAAGACGAGTTGTTATGCTTCTATAAAGACGCAAATAAATGCTCTTAAATTCTTTCATTCCGACTGTTTCGTAATTAAGTAATATTTGATTATGTTTAATCAATTTCTTGCGGTGTGTTGTTTATCCAAAACAAGTAATTCTTATATGTTTATATAAAAAAGGAAGCTACAAAACGTAAGAGACACGTCGTCGTAGAATCAAGCCAATATGATAAGAATGAAATTCGGTGGGGAAAAAAGAAGGAAT
This sequence comes from Parietaria judaica, assembly GCA_954871525.1. Taxonomy (NCBI): domain Eukaryota; kingdom Viridiplantae; phylum Streptophyta; class Magnoliopsida; order Rosales; family Urticaceae; genus Parietaria; species Parietaria judaica. The sequence continues at coordinate 14,265,126 of OX940872.1, forward strand.
AATCACTCTTTATCTTCCACAAACACTTATTTACAATCCAGGAAAGCCCTTTTAATGAGTTGACTCGCTTGCTCTGCGAATCCATGTAAATTTATTCGTGAAGTTTGCTAGATATTATCTATACGATAAGAACAAAATTAATCAATTATCATATAGATTGCGTTTGTGTGTAAGGAAAAGGACTTTTATGGCAAGTGGAAGAAATTTGAGGGGGGCGTTTAGTCAATTTATTTGAACTTTGCGGAAATTTTTGTTTTGTAGACCCCGCTGCTCACTCCAATTTCATAAATTGTATTATTTAAAAGTCTTAAGTTTTTAGTTTTTAGTTTTTTTTTTTTTAAGAGGATTAATAATTCACGTTTGATATTACTATATGGGTGTAAAATGCGGCAAAAGTATCCAAAGTTTACTTTTTTTGTGATTATGTACCTAAACTTTTTTTTTGGTGGCTAATGTAGCTATAGTTTACTCTGTTAAGGAATTACCATTCCTCCGTTAAATTTTTTGAATCGCTGTTAGTGGCATGGTGGATGACACCACGTAACCCAACCATGTCATTTAAAACAAATTTAAAAGAAAAAAATAAAATAAACACATTACAAATTTTACGGTTTAATCAATTCAATTTTTTCCCAATCTCAGCCTTCTCACTCATCGCTCTCTCTCTATCACTCTCATCACTCTCTCACTCTCCCTTTCTGCATTTTTAATGCTCGATTTCAGCATCTTCACATGGCGAGTCAAGGATCCGTGAGTTCTCTTTACAGCCGGCCATCGGGGTTAATCCGCGATTGTGGTTTGACCCTAGTTCTTCGCAGATCTACTACCGTGGCTAATCCCGGAGAAGGTTCCGAGTCTGCTGCAAGGTTAGCTCTTCAACCTTTATCTTGTATCTAGGGGTGAAAGCGGAACCGGGAATCGGGAAATTAGTTGTTTTAGGTACTTATCCCGAAAATTCGGGATTTTTATTTTTGGTACCGGTTCCCGGTTCCGGTTGTAAATTTCCCTATTTTTTTGAAAACCGGAACCGGTACCGGGAAAAAGTAAGAAAAGATTCGTGAAAAAATTTGGTACTTAACACGAGACAAAAATCAAGGGTCGAAACAAAAACTTAACACGAGACATACATTTTGCTTGGGAGCGAAATCTTCTAGTTGGAAGACGAAGACATGTAATCGGCGGTGGAGGGTTCTCAGCGAAGAGAAGAATATGATGACGCGATGGATGAAAAGAGAGATTGAAAGGGTCGAGAATTGAAAATGGTAAATATTAAACCCTAATAACGAAAAACTACACGTAGTTTAAGTCATAAAAAACGACATATAACCCAAAAACTACAATAAGCATACAAAATATTAAAAAACAACATAATATGAAAACATCTAAAACTATACGTAGTTTAAAACCGGAACCGGCACCAAAAATCGAGAAATTTTGCTTCTGGTGCCGGTTCCGGTTCCCTGTTCCATAAACCGTGAACCGAGAAGTACCGGTTCCCAGTTTCAAACTAAATTTCCCTTATTTTTTTTAAAACCGTTCCGGGACCGGTACCGGAACCGGGACAAAACCGGGAAACAGTTACAAAATTTTCACCCCTACTTGTATCTTCACCATAACATTCCTTTTTACTTTTATCTTGTACATAATCAAGGAGGATGCAGATTTTTTTACTGGGTCGATGCACCGTGTGAGTAGGGGACGCGTGTTGGCCGGGAAGTTTTTGACAGCGACGAAGTTGACCGACTAGGCAAACAGCAGACAAAATGAACATCGTGGAATTCATATTTTTATTACGTGGAATCAGTTTGTGTTGGGTCTATTGTTATTTTTCGTCGTTGTTATTTCGGTGAAGAGCGAGTGTTTGTTTCCGGGTTCGTTTTATGGGTTTTGTGTTAGTATGATGAACGACAGTGTATGCGTTTTGTATTAGTAAATTGTTGGCGATGAATGAATGCTCGTTTGTGTTATTATGTCGTTTATAGAAATAAACAACTTGTTTCCCGTTTTAACGACAAAAATAGCCATTCCATACGAAAAAATAAGGCAAAAACAGAATCAGTTTAAATAGCCACACATTTTTTATTTAGGTTCCAAAATAGGTCAAAATACCACAACAAATGCATATATTGTAAGTTGCACAATTGCGCAAATAACAAGCTCCATCAAAGGGCGAAATACGACAGACAAAATACTAATTCGTGTTCCAAAGTTGTCACTGAGAACCGAGTCCTTGAGAAGGTTGCGGAGCTGATCCGGAAGTGTTCTGTGATACCCGTTCTTCACGTGCCCGCTGCCTAACCTTCCTTTGTTTCTGCTTCAGTGAATCCTCTGTCATGTTTTCTTTGGGGGGCGTCCCATTCGTTTCGGTGTTCGAACCTATAAAAATTCCATTAAAAGAAGCATTCTTCCAAGGTTTACATATATGAACATATATGTCATGAAATTGAAGGTATACCTCATTGACTGAAGCATTCTTACAAGTCCTCCGTGAGTGGCCTTCAAGACGACAATTTCCGCAACGGTTCATTTGGCCAACCCTCGATGCCTTAGTCGGTCCGTGGCGTACTTCACCAATTTGCTTCTTTCTTTTCCTTTTGGGGCGTCCGGGCATACGAACGACACGTGGTGGTAAGATGACATTCTGGCCAGCGTCCGCCCACTTGTCCGGTGAAGTCATTGGTGATACGATACCAGCATATTGAGCAGCAAAAGAAGGTTGCTTATAGACATCGCTAAAGTAGTCCGTGATCACATAGTTACCGCTCACGAGGCAAGACAATGCGTGACAACATGGTATTCCACTGAGTTGCCACCATTTACAAGTGCAGTGATGAGTAGTCAAGTTGACTACGAAGGTCTCTTGGCCTTTGTACGTTACCTGATATAATTTATATATAAAAAAAAACAGTTTATAAAACAGTGTATGAAATTTAAAAAACAGCTTTGAAAACGTATTTACTTAACAGTTTACCTGGAGTAACAATTTTGATGCCCGAGAAAGCTGGCAGTGCATTGCTTCCTTTTTAAGCTTCTCAATCATCTTCATCATATTCGGTCCAAGAGGACCTTTCCATTTAGCCAAACTTTCTCGCTTCTTGTATAACCGCTTCATTAGCCAATTTCTAATATGCTCCAGCAAATGTATGATTGGTTGCTCTCTTCCATGTAAAATACACTTGTTGAAGCTCTCAACAATATTGTTAGTTACAATGTCTGTTTTATTGTGATGCTCAAAATGAGACTGACTCCACTTGGACAGACGTTTTGTACTCAACCATTCCCATGCTCCTTCATGAGCAGCCTTAATCTCATCCATCGCTTCCTTGAATTGTTCTGGAGTAGTTGATTTTGATGCCTTCCAGAAAAGCTGGTTGATATTCAAACCTGGAAATGTCGTCTTCAAGTTGCTTTCCAAGTGCTTAGCACAGTAACGTATCTCGGCACCGTTGAACAAAAGTAGAATGGCATTCTCCAGCCCTTTCTGCTTATCACTCATCATTGTGAAACCCCGCCCATCAACCGCTTCAAGGTCATCTCTAAGCAACTCTAAGAACCATGTCCATGTTTCAGTGTTCTCCTTCTCAACGACACCCCAGGCTATAGGAAACATCCCATTGTCCGCGTCAATGCCTATGGCTGCAAGTATAATGCCCTTGCAAAAGCCCTTCAAGAATGTACCGTCTAAGCCAATTACTTGCCTACAAAGACGTGAACAGTTTATACAATAGTATTAATAGTACACTAGATATTATATTACACAAGAGCTGAGTATACTAAAAATGAGATAATAATTTAGAATGAGTATTAATAGTACTTTAGTAGATAATAATTAAGACTTAGTATTAATAGTACCCAATGTTAACATTGCTAACAGTTTCTAAGGCCAAAAACGACAATAAAAAAAACAATTTCTATGTAACATTATCAACTGTAAATGTAACATTATAATAACATTATTAATAACTTGTTATAACAAATTATTATAAACTGTACACTGTGTTTTAATAGCATCGTTAATAAAATGTTATAACATCAACACACTTGTTATTAATACAATAAACGACAAAATTTATTAAAACAACCGATTTTAATATAAAAGAAAGAATTTATAATTACCTGCAATGCCTAAATCCAGATTTACAAGCTTCCAAGCAAATGTACAGTCTCTGAAAGATCCGTTGATCGGCTACCATCTCCGTCTTGATTTTAGCCGTAGTCCCAGGATTCAAATTCACTAGATTGACACAATAGTCATAAAGAACGGCATATTGTTCAGCAATAGTCCCCTTCATATTCTCATCAGCAAGTCTTTTAGCCGTGTAAAAGATCCACAACGACGTGTTAGAAAACTTTGTGTTGCTCGTCATCTCATTGAATTGAGTAATAGACATGTTAGGGCACATACAGAACTCATTTGCAAAATGCTTAGCCAGCCAAGGAGCGTCGATCAATTTGTTGTTTAAGACTTGTGGGCAATCATGCTCATCTATGGGAGTATTAATCCTAAAAGTCACGCCGTCTCGCGAATCGACATGAGCGTAACATGTCCATCCGCATCCTTTGTCGGCGCAAATAGCTCGGAACTTCTGTTTGTTGGTTGTCGGCACCTTAAAATGGCGGTCCTTGGCAATGAACATCTCCTTCAAAACATTTTTTAACTCTTTCTTATTTATAAACTCCATACCAACTTCAAGCTTGAACTCTTCCCAATTAATCCCTTCTCTCATCTTAAATTGGCACCTCCTCTTAACTTTTGCTTCTCTGTCCGAATCCACCTCCATAATTTCCAATGAATTATCGGAGAGATTACCTTCTTCCAAGTCTTCATTGTTCTCCAATTCATCAATCACCTTAGACCACCATTTGGCGAAACCATCATAAACGGCCACCTCTTCATCTGGGACCTCTTCAAGGGGGAACTCTTCACCATCCTCATTATAATTACCATCATCGGCTTTAGAATAATAAGCTGTCTCTTCTTCATACTCTTGATTATCCTCTAAGGGGGGCTCATTGAGAATAGCTTGGACGACGTAAAAATGACAGTCCTTGTAACCTTTTGACTCCATATCTTTAATCATCATTCGACAGTGCATGTCGGTTCTAAATTCCATGCCTGCATCAAATTCAAATCGAGGAGGCACAAACCAGAACCCGAGATTTTCTTCTATGCCGATCAGCTCCACTAGCCGCTGAAGTTCCGGAACGTTGAATGTATCGGTATCGCAATAATCAAAACAGGTTACCTCGCCGCCCACATATCGTCTCCTTCCATTACTAAGAGTCCACTCTCCACTGTAATGAACACTAGCCGTGAAAAAATTTAATTCCATATCTGTAAAATGTCAACCACCAATAATTTAATGCTTCAGCTTAAAAATACTTTAAGCTACTATATAAATACATGTATTTTTCCCAAAAAGCCACATTACAAATTAAAACTTCTTCAACATAGGGAAACTGAGTAAATGTTCATAAACAATACAAAAATATGAGTCAATGATGTAATATGAATAGTAGTTAGTGCACCATGATGTGCATAAAGTAATACTAATATTCTATTACAAAAGCATGGAAAAGCATGGAAAAATAGGATAATATTCTAATCCAAAAATACAAAAGCATGGAAATAGGATAATTTCCGCTTAATTAATTTATTTGTAAAAATCAATTACGAGAATGACCCGTAACAATAGGGATTTTTTTAAATGTATTTTTATTTTGAAAAACAACTAAAATATACTTTTGAAGTATACTTAACTTTCTTTTTTACATGTTCTTCAATTATTTTACCATTAAAAAAAACGAAGAGTTTTTCTTTAGAATTTAATAAATAAAATATGCCTTCTAACTTAAGATAGAATTTTAGAGGATAACAATATCAAATTTATAGTTAAAAGGTATATTTTAGTTGTTCTATAAAATAAAAGTTTATTTTTGTCAAACTAAAAAGTATATATAAATAAATGATCTGTTATATATTAACAGCTACACGATGGAATCTTGTATATGATCTTAATAAACTGAATTCGAAAGCTTCTTAAAACACAACTTAAAACTTAAAATAACTACCATGTAAGTTGTTTTTTGGGTGTTTACAATTTTATATTCACTATCGAATAAATGGTGTTTGGCATTTATAACTTTGTTCTGTTAAAGCAGTGAAAAAAAGTGGACAAAAATTTGATATGAAACAAAATAGTGATTATTAATTTAAAAATATTAGAAAGTATTTATGTCATTATTAATTTAAATTTAAATTTCCTTAGTGACGGATCCCGAAATTACATTTTTATGTTTAGCATGCCTAGGAAGAGATTCGGTAAGAGATGATAATAAATTCATGAAAAAAATAAAAAATAGAAGCTAACAAGGCCCAAGATAAGCTTGACCCAAATGTGGTTGTAATATTTTTTTTGTTAATTTATCATTCTGGGTTTGCCACTTTCAGTGTTTAAGTTAAAGTTTTCTCGGTTTACCGACTACAGGTTAATCGCAGATTTATCGTTTGGTAACACTAACCGATTAATTGATGGATGAGTTATAATTAATTTTGGTTTATTGTGATAACGGTGGTCCTAGGATGAAAGCAGAACTATCTATCTCCCGAGAAGGATAGGTTAATATCAGTTTCCAACCACAATATTTATGTACTTCACTTCTAATTCGTGATTTTAGTAAGGGAAGGAACACAATATGTTCTCTAGGGCCCATTCGGGATCATTTTCTTTATATATAAGCATTCCCATTGAATGAATATGATAACCCTTCCCCCGAAATTGGATATCTCTCCGACTCCGGTGAAGGGCTAACGCTCCTTCCAATTCATAATCTCGTCATTGTTCACTACGACTTTAACCGCTTGGAGATGCTTCCTTTTGCATCTCCTTTCAATCCATAATCTCATCATTGTAAACCTCCATGGGTAGACACTTCAATAGCGAGCTAAACCATTTTTATAAATATTGTTTCACTTATAGTTGGCGAAAAATTGAGTAACATTTTAGTTTCTGTTAATAATTAAATTAATTCAACCAAATATAGAGATACTTAGTACGTTTGCTCTTGTTTGGTATGATGTTTTAAATTTTACGGGAGGGTAATACTTGCAGGTACATTGAGAATGATGAAGACACTAATCTTATCAAGATGAATTATCGGTGAATATTTTGGTTATTCGCGAGGATGACAAAAAATTAAGTAAGCAATGCTTTTAGGAATCCAATAGTATATTAAAGAGAGAAAGAGTTGAACATAATAATAAACAAACCCCTTACACCCTCCGAGGCTAAGGGTCGGATCCACACCCCACAGTTCTAAGGCACACCGGGGCGGGAATCCTTTTCCCACCGGCGCTTGTGTGCTTGGCCATCGCCTAACGACGAACCTAGAGTACACCGAGCCATGAATTCTATTCCTATCAAAGCCCACATACCTAGCCACCACCCAGCGGCGAACCTAGAGTACGCCGAGCCGGAATCCTATTTCTATCAATCCTCACGTACCTAGCCACCACCCAACGACGAACCTAGAGTACGCCGAGCCGAAATCCTATTTCCATCAATGCTCACGTACCTAGCTACCACCCAACGACGAACCTAGAGTACGCCAAGCCGGGAATCCTATTCCCATCACCGCTCATGTACCTAGACACCACCCAACGAAGATTCTAGCCTATGCCAAGCCGAGAATCCAATTATCATCAATGCTTGCGTACGTAGTCACCCCATACGACTGTAGGGTCTGTCGGGCCGGGAATCCTATTCCCATCAACGTTTGCACACTTGGCCACCACGAATACCACGACGTAACGGGCCGGGAATCCTATTCCCATAAAGGCCCTAGCGTTTAGCCTCTTCGCCAGGGAGAGCAAGAAGCGGGGATAACAGCTAGACAGTGCGGAATCTTATTCCAGGTGAGGGAGCAGCGAAGACACGAGGAATCTCCTAGTCACTAAACACCACGCGGTCACCAGGTCTGGCCCGGAATCAGACACGCGGCCGGGATAATTGTCGCTCCTAAAACGCGGACAACATCCGGTATTGGGCTCCGTCTGCTGAGCCTTTGGGGTTTGGGCTTCGCTTAATGAGTTGGGTCTTGGGTTCTCAGCTGAAGTTAAGCTCAACCTGGTTTAACTCATTGAGCTAAGGAACGACCATGAAAGCAAGACCCAACTGATCATGTCACGAGGACCTGGTCACACTCAGCCTTGTATAAGACAGGTACATCATATAGTTGCGACGAGCAGGTCATGACGACCAGGAACTAAGGAACTGATGAGCAAGTTCTAGCGAGGAGGAGGTTGCAACGAGGATGCAAGTTTCGACCATGACCAAGTGGTCGTCTAGGACACTAGGTTGACCAGGAACACGGTGGACCTGGTGGAGAGAACCAAAGAGTTGGTGAGTGTAAATCAACTAACACCAAAGAGGAAAGCAACGAGATTTATGAGATTGTGAGAATATCAACATTGTCCTTCTTTCTATGTATATAGGAATCAGTGTAATTACCCTTGATTGTAGGGATTTGAGTTCTAGCTTTAGCAATACAAATAGATGTGTACTGATCTCTTTGTCATGGTGACTTTCCCTTTGAGATTTTTCCATTCTTTGTAATTTCGACATTATTCAATATAGAGAGTATTCTCCCCAAAATTTTTCTCTTTCTACTTTGTGTTTTTGTGTGTGTGCTTTGGCTTAAAGATTCGGTTTGGAACTAACATCTCGGTCTTTGACTTTGCCAATAGACTTTGGCTTTCGCCAAATGAGCTCAATTTTTATATACTCCGAAAAATACACATAAAAAAACATTTGTTTAAACACATTGCGTGCAAGAAAAGAACATTGAAATATGAACTCTTTATTCATATAGAGAAAACGTATTTTACACCATGCATTTATACCCAACAACTTAAGCAAGTGCTTTAACGATATACATATATACCCACCAGGCTGCTCACGACATAATAAACGTAGACTAATTATTTTAAGAAATCTTATTCTGATGAGGAATATAGGTGCGACCGCATAGACATATCAAACTTTTAGAAAAATACCAACAGTTTTATTTTATTTTTAAATACCATATAAAAAAGAACCATATTCAAACTTGTTCATTCATGTTTATGTTTTTGAGAAATTAACGTGCATTCCTTCTTTTCCAAATCCAATCAAGGGGTTTCTAAAAACTCTTCCGCCTTTTACTTTCGTCCACCTATATAATCAACAATAGAAAATTTAGTCAGCTCTATCAAACTCTGTTATATATATCCATGGAAAACAATATAACTTAAATATATATAGAGAGCCTGTTGAGAAATATTGCGTTAGTTTTTTTTTTTTTACATCTCTCCATATTCCGTTGGTAAATTACTAATATATTGATAGGAGATATAACAAAATTTCCAAGGGAGAAATTCATATACTAATTTAGGAAAGAGAAAAATATTTTGAGATGTGGTACATAACATATATGAAATACGTCAGATTAATAGAATATAAGGTCATGTGTTAAGGCGTAGACTCTTAGTATAATGAGTTAAAGGCATTATTTTTATGCAGTGGCGAATCTAATTAGAGTTCTTGGAGGCAGGAGACCTCTATAACTTTCGGAAAACGCTAAAATTTATCTTCTTTTTTAGTTTAAATTTTATACTTCTATTATTTTGCCCACTTCTTTAAGACAAGTTATACGTCGCCAATGTTTGCCAACAAAATCTCATATGGCAGAAAAACTATATACGTACCTGTGTTTAGTAACCAGGACATGGAGAAATGTAGCAAATATGACTCTGACATATTCTGCCCCCGGACATTGCCGGACTCCGCGACCGAATGGCATGAAGTTCTTCGATTTAACCTCGGAATCAAGATCCTAAATAATTCCGTACACGCAATATTAAGTCATTAATCTTATATTAGGTTAAAAGTTGAAAAAATTAGGAAGGGTATAATTTGGAACCGATCGAACCTTCCAACGCCAAGGGTTGAAGGCGAGAGGGTCATTGAAATTGTTGGAGTTGAAGTGCTCAAACGATGTGACAAGCATAACAGTCCAACCAGCCGGAATCACAATGCCTATAATACGTGTACACGTCAATTAAAATGCTATTTTGGCTTGAATTTACACAAAAGTGGCGGTATATTTATTGTCTTCTCATGTATAGAGTCACGTCCCAACATTATGTTCAATGTTAACTATTTCTGGTAGTTAACGGCAAAAATATTTATTACTATGAGTGTTAAACTTTTATTAATACATATTTTTGTTTCTTTACAGCGAAAGTACTTGACTGTGACAAATATTGTATTTTAATATCTTCCATCGCATAATAATGGAGGATGTATTAAAGTGTAATATCTGTCGTAATTGACTATATTCGCCATAAAAAAATGAGACCATGTATTTGAATTGCAATATTCATCGTTGTTAAGTATTTTCGCGGTCAATTACCCACCTCCATTAAAGAAAATGTAGAGGTGAGACTATTATTTATTTTTTATAATTTTTTAAGAGTCGAATTGATATAAATTATAATACAATCAAATATTTACGATATTATTTTTGTATGTCAAATTTATAATACATAAATAATTGATCATATAATAATTTAAGGGACTATAATGTTAAACTCGATTATTTGGGGTGAAATGTGAGGATTAAATCTTGCCTTGGCCCCACCATTCTTCCTTGGCCATCAAGTTTTTCTTAGCCACGTTTCTTTTATCAGCTTACAAGACTTGTACTTGAAGCACAAGTTTATTAGGGTATTAGTGTCTTTTCCTTTAGTGGTGTTATGTATATAAATACCCACTTTGTCTTTGTATTTCTCACTCCCACTCCAATAACAATTCAGCGAGACAATTCCTTCTTCTCATTTCAATACTTGTCCTTCTTATTCAAAGCCACATTTTTCCAGTAAGAAAGAGTTTCTATTGTCGTTTGTTTGTTGTGCCAATTTTATTCCGAGAGTATTTGTCCGTATTGTGGACGTATTTCGGCAACGATCCATTTATTCGGAACCAACATGAAATTGATCATTAACTAATGGGTTAATTGCGGCAAAAATACTCAACCTTTGGTCAAATTCTCTGCTGTGTATACAGCCTCCGTAAATAGCGGCAAAAGTACCCAAACTTAGCATTTGAGAGTTGACCGACAATACATATCTATGTGGCAATCATTCTTTGCCAAGTGGCATGCCACGTAATTATTATTTTATTTTAAAAAAATTTAAAAATATATATTTTTTTAAACGAAATTATTTTTATTTTTTTAAAAAAATTATTTTTAATTTTTAAATTTAATAGTTTTTTTAATAATAATAAATAAAGAATATTTAAATTTAAATATTCATTATTGGTAATAATTTTATTTTTCAGAAAGTGGGTAGAACGAATTAATTTTCACCGCTCACGGTTCACTTGAACTCCGTTCCCGGTCCGGTTCTCGCGTCGAATAAAATTGTTTAATATGTTTAATAATAATAACTAATAAACACATACATAATGTTTAAAAAGTCAAGACATAATTATATACACACCACTTATTCAAAAAAAATAATAATAGTAGTCATATTTATATTTAATGAAAAATTATTTTTATTTGTTTGCATGATAGTTTTTTGTGTTTGCATTTTAGAATAATAATAATAATTGTTTAATATGTTTTTTATTTATATATTATTCTTTTTTTTTTAAATTTATCGTTAAATAATCATATGACTATTATTGGTTATTATTATTAAACATATTAAGCGATTTCGTTTCAACCGTAAACCGGATCGGAGGCGGAGCTTGAGTGAACTGTGAACGGAGATTTTTTCTTTATTTATTTCGTTTGATCCACTTTTCTAAAATGAATAATTATATTTAAATATTCATTATTGGTTTTTATGAAAAATAATTTTATTTAAAAAAAATTAAAAAGTTTTTTTTTAAAAAAAAATAATTAAGAAAAATATTTATTTTTTAAAAATTATTTAATAAAATAATAATTACGTGGCATGCCACGTGGCAGCCAAGTGCCATGTGGCGTGCCACGTTGCAAATGATGAGTGCCACATAGATAGATATTCTCGGTCAACTCCCAAATGCTAAGTTTGGATACTTTTGCCGCTATTTACGGAAGTTGTATACACGGCAGAGAATTCGACCAAAGATTGGGTATTTTTGCCGCAATTAACCCTTAACTAATTTATCTGGGTTCAAATAAATAAATAGTTTTTTGGGCGTCAAAATTAAAAATGTTATATATTTTTTTTCTTTAAATATTATAATTTATTTACACTAGTTTTTTAACCAAGTTTTGTAAAACCCTAGGGATAATTAAAAATATATTTTGGAAGAAAAGCTCTCATAAATACCTTTTATTTGGATATCTTTGACGGCTCTACGAAGAATTGCAGGTAACGTATTTGTGAGCCTAAGAATTTCATTGATCACCTGTAATATAACAATGGCGATGAGCCAATAATTTAGTGACTATGTAAAAATATTATTGAGAGAATCTTCAAATAGTTTATTTATATAAAGAAGAATTACTCACTTGATGAGTGAAAGTCAAGGATTTATATTCGTCCCATGTGAGTGGAGAATCTGGATTTTTTCTCTTCTTTATCAATGATTCATTTTCAGCCTATAAATAATTAAAAATAAGCCATAATTAATTAGCTCTGGATGGGCAATAGAGAATAATTGATCATTTTGTATTTTATATAAAGAAGCATTAATGTACGTATTTTAACTTTCAATTTTTACTAAAATGGAAAAAGTCAAATATAATCATTAATATAGGGAATATTTCACAAACTTCCTATATTAATTTGGATTTTTATTGACCTACTATTGTACTCTTTTAAGAATGGATCAGAAGTTAATAACATAAAAAAACCTAAATTATTATTAAATCTCTCTCGATTAGGAGGAGGGGTTGAATATAGGGTTTTGCATCTCGTGTGAGCGACTGTAAAATATCCCATAGTATAGTGGTCCCATAAGAAGGGCACGGTCTCAGGTCATAACATAACGGCTAGAAACTGTTATTGTTGATTGTTGAGTGTGAAGCCTAATTTACAGGAAACAGTACCAAGACTCGATACAACAGTCAAATTGTTAAATGTGCAGCCGTTATAGTAGTAGGAAGAGAGAAAAAGAGGCGAGATCGAGGGTGTAACTAAGAACTCCGATTTAGAGATTGATAGTGGATTGAAATTTAAAAGCGACAAGGAGATATACCTCTTACAATGGAGTGAACCACTATAATTCTAGTGCAAGTTTTCAATTTTGTTTGCTATTTCGTTTTCTAATTTAGAGATTTATGCCAAATTCCTGACAAGTACCTAGTTACTTATCAAATATTTAAAAATATAGATGTACAAATATTGAAATAGAGGAATAACCTTCAACTCTTGTATCGCTAAAGGATGTTCCTCGAGTAACTTCAAGGCTAATAGAATCACCGGTATCACTGTATCGGTGGCAGCAAACGAGATAATATAGATGAAGTGGAGAACAAACTTCTCCGTTATGAATGTTTGGCTATCCATTTCTCGACTAAGCTGGTCGAGCACATCTAGAAATTGATCATCGTCACGTGCTGGTGCACGTGTCTTTCTCTCACGTTTCTCCTTTATCATATCCCTCAACATACTAAACAGCTTTTCTTTGCCCTGTTACGCAAAGACAAGCTCAAATGTTATATAGAAGCTCATACGGATGACGATGTCTATTATAATCTTGATATCCTATTACGAATTATATGATTATTATAAGAAGTGCAAAATAAATATATAATTCAAAAAATTTCTTCTATATATCATGATCAATCTTCATCTACGACTACGACTACGAGTGCTTAAATGAGTTGGAAATATATAGCACGTGCGTGCTTGGATCAGTGTGTATTATTTATGGGGATAATTATTTTTTCGATTATAAAAAGCACTATAAAAATAAATATTTGATAAATTACTAATTTTGATAATATAATCAAAGAATTCCCGTTGGCATGTTATTAATTTATAAAATTATATATAGTCAATTAAAAATAAATAGTCTAATTATAAAAAAAGATGTCGTTGTTGTGTGTAGCTTGTAGCTGGCGAGAGAAAAAAAATATAGAAGCTGTCCAAACATCGGCGGACCCACAATGTTAATGTTCGTCCTAGTACGTCATCGGATCTGAAATAAAAAAGAGAATAAAAAAATAAGACGTTAGTGGCGCAAAGAGATGCAGTTGGTTCCAAGCAAAATTTCCATGACACAGAAGCCGGAGATAGAGATCTTTGAATTTTACAGGTTCCGATGTCGATGGTGTTATCTTCGATGTCAAGGATATCATTTCCGAATTCGGAGTTGTTACACCCGAATTCTGAGATAGCTCTCTTAGGCGTTAGGGTTAGCAACATTGAGTTCAGGGTTAGCATCCTTGATCTTCGCTTCGGGTTTATCATCCCCGATGTTTGTGATTAGTACCTCCGAACTCAATGTATAAAATCACCAACCTCGGATATTGTAATTGTCCCACACAAATCAAGGGTTTGTACCAGAAATAAAACACTGAATTCGGAGATGCTGTCACCGAATGCGGGGTTACAAACCCCGACTTCGGAGGTAGCATCGCCGTTTTCGATGTTGACCATTCCGACTACGATGGTACTTACTGCCGTGGCAAACTATACAATCCAGTTATTGTACGCCTAGATCTATGGTTTTCATCCCCTAAAAGCATGTAATGGAATGAAAAAGAATAAGAAAAAGTTAGGGTTTCGAATGCTTACAATGGTGACGGAGGAAGGGCATTTTCGTACCTTTTTGCGACATCGACGAGTTGACGAACTTGAGTGTCTTGCCCACCTTCGAACTTCTATGGTCCTACCGTTGAAGAGATTCTTGGATCCAAACAATGAAATATTTGGAGAGGAGAAGTGGTCCCTTCCATGAAGAAAGGATGTCGGCGAATAAAGAATGAACGAAATGGAAAGTGTGTTCCCATTATAAGTACTTTTTTTTCCTTTTATATAAACTTTCAGGGACAAAATGGGAAGAAAACAGTGAACATCACTAGTTTTCGAATTCATAGTAATGGTGAGACAATTCATACTGTTAACCAATTCATACCGTTAACTTAACACAAGAACAAGAAGTACGTACCTTTACGCATCTTCTGTATGTTGTTCCAGGAAGATTCAAAGGAAGGGATATAAAACTATCTGTGACGTCAGAAAATATCTCACTCAGATGTTCCGATATTTTTTCTGCATCTTCACCCAATAATATCTTTGCCACAAACTTTTGGAGCACCTATCAGATAAAAAAAAAAAAAAAACTAGTCATCAACACTCATATAGCTTCATAATCAAACAAATAATAGGATTGAAAGTGAATAATTATGAGTTACATGTCGATCAAGGTTTACTACATCGAGGTTAATCGTGGGTTAATTACGAATTATAAACTGTTTATTGATAATAATCTATAATAAAAAACAATAAGAACAATTATTATTATATAATTTACTGCTGACTAACAATTATTACCATAAAAAAAAAAGATCGATTATAAAATAACGAAGGTTTGCCAACGTTTTTTATATATAAAAACCGAGATCACCGGGGATTTTTAAAAAATCAATAATACTAAAAACGTGAAACTTTATTAATACTCATAATAATATATTTTCATAATATTATTATTCAAGAAAATTATACTGTATTACTATTAATGTAATTTAGAAAAATGGATACCAAAATGTAATTTATAATGTAAATATTTTTATTTTCGGGAAAAAAATCGGTCGGGAAATCCGTTAGTCAATAACATAAATTAAACACGATAAGCACTGATTATAAATGGCGCAGATCTAGGTCTCAACTTAAGACACGATTAATAAATAGAACGGGAATGCATCTCTATGAGATTATCTGAAACATGAATTGCCACACCTAAAACGAACGAATATCATTAACGATTTATAAAAAATAAAAAAAACTTTGGTCTAGAATTGATTGGCCTAGAGTAAAGTTATGATGACTTACATGTTGAAGGGAGCGTTTGACTTCAACTGATTGATCGGCATAGGACCAGGAAGATAGAGTGTTTCGGAGCAAGTCTTCTATTTCAGGAAGTAGGTTTTGCTTCAAATTATCAGAAGCAAAGACGCTGAGTAAAATCTTCCTGGTGTACCTGTGAATAGCACCAAGCGAGCTCATCTCACTATCATCTTTAAGCCCGATGATCTTCGAGAAGGCCTCGAGATACCACACCTCAACCAGCTTTCCTTCTTGATGAAGGATGTACTGATTCACTTCCGGGTCCGCCGAGACTATGGTGCGCTCACTGACTATGCTTGTCCGGAATATAGGCCCGTATCTGATAATAGAAAATACATAATTTTAAATGGTAATAAGATAATTATACAAAAAAAAAAAAAAAAAAAATCTATTGTTGGTTAATTATACAACCGATCGGGGTCCGGGTTTAAAAAAAAAAATACGGCCATCCGGATGACACTACATTTACAGGACTATATGCAACGTTGTTTGGAGGCGTGATTGGGAGAAACAATCAGGACTTGGGTCAAGTAATCGTGTGTGAGTTATCTGTACTTATCAAGAGAAAAACAGAGTAGCGGATGCACTTGCTAGGTCTAGTAGTCAGAATTCAAGTATTATTGGTGACTTTGGTATAACCCAGAATTACTTAAGCTTTTGTAAATGATGATATGCATTTGACAGTAAATATTAGTTTATTTAATTATATTTTCTTTTGGTTTAATATGTAAACTCTAATGTTTTTCATTATACTATTCTGAACTTAGTTGAGATTTGAATTCACTATGGAATTTTAAGCCTTCACTTTTTTTTTTAATTATAATATGTGTAGGGTGTGAAAAATAATGCATGAATATGTGTGCATGATTTAAGGTTCGTGGAGTATTTAGTGACTGAAAAATTCATGAGTACGTGAACTGATGCACCCAAATTACAATAGGACCACGTACTTTTAGTTTTAGTATTAGTGCATGAATGGTTATTTACATTTCCTAACCAAAGTCGTGAATATAATATATATATATATATACATATATATATACCTATGAATTCTGGTTTTGATGAAAGGGTGGAGATCAAGAGAGTAACTTGTGGCAAAGAGACTGAGAACCTCTCCAATGAAAGGCAAGCCCATGGAACCAGGAGGCAAAGGAACTCCATTGATGTTCTTCAATGATCTGAAGGTGCTCGAGTACCTTCGAATACTCTCTATAACGCATATCACAAGAAAACCCACCACACACACTTGGATTTCGTATGACATCTTCCACTATCTGTATGTCAACCTCTCTCAAGAGAAATTAGCTACTTTGTCCTCATGAATACGATTTGCCTAAGTCCTACATTTATATAGATCTTTTAGTCAACGCTTAATTAGACTGGCTGGCTTGTGGGTTGCTTGGACATATCAGCTTTTTATTTTACACAGTTCTTTAATTGTTTTAATATTTAGCAATTATTGCTTCATGTACTTATTTTATTTTGAAGGAGGAATGCGTACGATTTGTATGGAAAATTAATGAGGTTTATATTATATATGTATATATATATATTCAGGGTAATTTGCGGCAAAAGTGGTCAACTTGTGACCATTTGGACATTTATATAGCCAATGCGATTTAATGTTGACAATAGTATCTAATGTTTTTTAAGTATGTTTCGCAATAAATTCCGTCCACTTAATTTTAACGCCATTAGTCAACGAATGATGTGGCATGGTTGACCACCACGTGGACGCCAACGTGGCATTAAGTTTTCTTTTATTTTTTTTAATTTTTTTTACTCTTTCTAGAGCTGACACGTGGCGATCTTCCACCAGTCCATGACTGCCATGTGGCATGCAGGAAGCCACACAAAATTAATCGCGTTACTAGGTTTTGTACACACAACCTCTGATGCTCCCACACATGCACTTACTTATCCACTTGACCACTCTAACATTTCGTAATCGGTAAGGACACGAAAATATTTGTAGAGTATGTTCATAAATTGTAACATGTAAAAGTATTCATGTAAGTTGTAACACATAATTAAATATAAAAATTGTAACATGCAAAATGTATAAAATTCAATTAAATATGATTATTCATTTTAGACTTATAAAATGTAATATTTAATAATTTATAAAATGTAACATGTAATATTTAATTAGACTTATAAAATGAAACATGTACAAATATAATAAAATTACATTACATATAAATTATCCATGATAAGTGAATGAAATAAAAGTATATTTTTTAAAAATAAAAAAGTTTATGTTAAAATATTATTTGGTACATTTATAAATTAGATAATCTATAAAATGTGTATCTAAATATCATTGGTATAAATATTTATAAAAAAATATTTATAAATTTTCTAATACAATCTATTTATATTTAAAAAAAAAATATTTTATTCATCGCAATATAGATAATTTATATGTTACATTGATATGTAATGTCATTTTATACATTTTATAAGTCTTGTTGCATGTTAAATTTTACATATTATATAATTTATGAATGTAGCATATAAATTTTCTATAACTTTTTTCCTAAATATTTACATTTTATAGATAATATAAAAATCTTATTTTTATTTTAAAAAAAATACAATTACATTTATTCAATTACACTTAATATGGATAATTTATATTTAATGCAATTTTATTAAATAACCTATTACATGTCCATTAAAAAAATGACATGTTATTTATTAGTAACAATTTTGACTCCTTAGATTTTATGTCTAAGTTTGTAATATAAATGGTTTTATCAACCATTGCGGTCGAAGGAACTTAGAGGGCTTGGTGGTTGAGCGCAACGGTGATATCCTTGGAGATCGGGTGTTCGAAACCCAGTATTGGCATTATTTTTGTATGGCTTCTGCAGGCCACGTATCGCCTGGAGAGAGGACGAATCATGGCCACGTGTCACGTCGAGAGTGGAGGAAGCATCGCCACATGCAGCCACGTAGGCGTCCGCGTGTTGGTCAACCGTGCCACATCAACCGTTGACTAACGGTGTACGTAGGCGTTCGCGTGTTGGTCAACCGTGCCACATCAACCGTTGACTAACGGTGTTAAAATTAATTAGATGTTTTTATTTCGAAACGTACTTAAGAAACATTAAATACTATTGCCAACATTAAATCGCATTGGCTATATAAATATCCAAATAAGCACAAGTTAGCTACTTTTGCCACAAATTACCCATATATTTATATAAGCACTCAAGATATTTGATTCGTTCATAAACCATATATACCGATGTTGAATTAGCAATTTCGTTGTTCATATAAATAAATAAATAAATAATAAACTCGACCTCGATGTGTTGCTTCGATATTTTAGAGAGATCATATATTATTACTGTACAAAATAAAACTAAGATGCAAGCATAAATTAGTAAACTTGAGAAAAAAAAAATGATTAGCAAATTGAAAAGCTGGTAAAAAGATTGATTATTAAGATATTTAATAGGGTTAATGATGGCAAAAATACCCAAAGTTTGGTCAAGGAACCCATCGGGTACCCAAAGTTTAAAAATGGTGGTAAAAATACCCAAAGTCATATTTGGGGAGTTGACTACTCCAATCTCGTAACACCGTTAATTTACATGTTAACTCTGACCACGCGGACAAACGTGAGTTGCCGACAGAACAATTTTCCCACGTTGACAAGCCCACATCAGCCTCGTTTACGAGAAAACAGCGAAGTAAACCCCTAAGTAATACTATTTAATACAACTAATTGAACCTTTAATGATTACACTTAACGAAACAAATTTTTCCACGTTGCCAGAGTTATTGGGTAAGTTAATGGCGTTACAAGAATGAAGCGGTCAACTCCCCAGATGTGACTTTGGGTATTTTTGCCACCACTTTAAAACTTTGGATACCCGAGGGGTTCGTTGACCAAACTTTGGGTATTTTTGCCATCATTAACCCTATTTAATAAAATGAGAGTTCTTAACCTCGTTCGGTTGTTAACGAGATTTATATTCTCAACCATAATCCTTAATAAAATGATATTTCTTTCTTTTTATTATTTGTTTTATAATTTACCTTTTTTTTTTCACTTGAGATTGAACTTTTTTTTTTTTAGGACTTGACTTGAGATTGAACTCTGCCAACCTGCCAAACTGATCTTGAACTATGCCAACCTGCCAAACTTAGATTGAACTCTCCAACCTGTAGCATATTATAAGCTAGGTAGAATCAATGAAAGGGGTTAATTACACCGAAAATACTAAACTCAATAAATGTAAGCGAAAGTACTCAATGTCGTACTTTTGTTGCTTACCAACATTTTTGTCTAATGCGGTTAGACACTCGCCATGTGGCTGTTAGACTTGTTAATTTTTCATTTTTTAGTTTTTTTATTCTTTTTGATAATTTTTTTTCTAAAACAATTATTTTTTATTTCCCGTGAGCCCGCATATTTTTTTTTTTATATAAATCAAACATAATCAAATAATTTTATAAAATATTTATTTATAAAAAGAATATATACTAAAATTTTAAAACTAAAACTTTGTTGTATATGATATCATGGCCATTTTAATACTAAAACTAAGGCATTATATGATATTTAAAACCATAACATATATGAAACTAAGCTGTCTGTAGATCGGAACTCTGCTACGTGCAGATCGGAAACCACCTCGTCAAGCTGCTAGGCCTTTCTTAGTGGTTGGTTGATGACACGATCTTGGCACCGGGGAGGAAATCAAATCGCAAGCTTCAGTTTAGGGGGCATCCATAAGGTGTGTATTTATACACACAACCTAGAATGACCTAATGGGCTTTGACTAATTTAAATGGGTCAAGCCCATTAGGTCATTATTAATAATTAATCGAATGAACTATTAACTATCATAATTACTTTATCGGGCCCGGGTGGGTCCAACATATTTAGGATGGTCCTTATCGGACTCCGAATGCCCAATAATGGGCTCATGGACCCTAATTGAGCCTAACTCCCATTCGGGAATTTCCCTTCAATCTCCCACTTGTATGAATGTACGGGGATTGGATATCTCCTCTTGCACATCTGTGTGCAGATTCGATCCCTGATTATGCCGGGGATTTGATATTTTCTATTGCACCGTCATGATCAATTCCGCCTTGTGCTTCAATGTCATTAATAAAACTTGTTGTCATAGTGAACTCATCATCTTACTCCGCTTCTTCTGGCGAGTTCGGCGTGACTCCATAGGATTTCGCAATGTTAGACACAGATTCAAATAATCTGCAAGAAGTGAGTGGTCTCTAAGACATCACTGCCCCCAATCTACTAAAATTTGTGATCCCAAACTTTTGTTGATAGAATTAGGATTAATGGTAACTTATTCCTTCTTCATCTTTACATCTCGAAAATGGACACATAATATGTTTACATCTCAAAAATGGACACATAATATGATTTGGCACTTCTGTTAAGTCAGTTTCATTTTTTCTGTTTCACAGTCTCGAATATCAAACTACGAAATCCATAACAATTTTAAATTGTCTATAGCCACATACTACATACTTTTATCAAAAACAGGAGGCCCTGATTATATTGTCATAAATTTAGGGATATGACCTCCTTCTTGAGTTCCCATTACCCTCTACAACGATCCTGATATTCACAACTATAGTTTTTATAACCTCCTAGTTACAAGAAGCTTTTAAATTTCATCAAAGTATATCATTATCCAAGTAGTAGACTCATGGTTTCTCTCAGGCTCTGGAATTTTTTTTACTGTTGATTACTCTAGAGATGTCAGTGTCCCCTTTTATTACAAAAGGTTATTCCATATGAATCTCTCAGAGTGTGAGTTAGTCCAGCACTACTAATTGTTTTTACTAGGGCTTGTATATTTTACGAATATGTCATAGATATCAAGGACTATTCCTTTCTTAGAAACACATACCAATTAATTTTGAGGTGTCACATATGTCCCTTGTTTTCCTTTGTGGCCCACCTTGATTGTGGACGTTTTAGATAGGCATTTCTGATATCTGTTGATGTACAAATTCGTTCCTTAATCGGAATTATGAGGTCATTGATTAAATTTATAGTTTAAATTGATTAAGGCCTAAGTTATGAATATAATAGAATATTCATGTAATTGGGCTTGTGAGATGCAAAGCCCAGAGGCCCATTATACACTTATTTGTGTTCGGGCCCGAGCATAACTAAAAGCCCATAAGAAAAGAAAACTCACCCCAAGCAAAATATGCTCAAAAGAAGTCCGGACAGAGTCTCAAGGGAAAAATCCCGAGAAGAACTTAAAAGTACCACTTACCCAAGAAACTTAACACTTGGTCAAAATCCAAAATGCCCATTAGGACAATCGACCTAAAACGCCCAGAGATCCTCCCGGACAGAGATTGTCACAAAGGGACCCGAGCAGAAGCAGAACAAAGGGTCTGGACATAAGTAAAAAAAGCATCCGAGCAAAAACAGACCAAGTCAACCACCTCGATTCAAACCTCCGAAGCCCGACCACAAAGATCGCCACGATATAAATTCAAACCCCCACGACGACAAGTCAGAGTCCACCAGTACACAAATCTGGCAGAACGTGGCCCACGTGTCAGCTCGACAGCAGGCCAAACTCCGAACTTAAAGCTACCACCAACATACACCTCCAACGCGCGGAAATTAGAGGCCTTTAAAAGCAAGAAGACATCCCCATTAGACGCACACAAGCATCCACCCTAAGAGAAAATAGTCTATGAGATTTCGTGTTTTGAGAGTGTTTATCTTTCATTTTCGATCTATAAGGAATTGGCTTGTGGTTTTGATCAATCACCTTTTTCAAAGCAATACACGTACAGAGGACGTAGTCAATTACTGCATTGGGACGAACCTCTCTAAAAAACTCTAGTGTTGTTTATTTTCCTCGCTTTCAATCATTCGTGTGTCATCATCTAAAGTATTGAAAACGCGGAGTTCAAGATCCACAAAAACTTTAGCATTTTCAAATCGAAATCCCATTCACAAACTCATGTGACTGATGGTGTGCGAAACCACGTCAACAATATCTAGAGACGTCAATTCCCCGACCAACTAACACCGTTAGATACTACCTACGTGGCTGTCATGCTGTCTCATGTGGCATGCCACATGACCAAAGGTTGGGTACTTTTGCCGTCACACGGCGTTTTTTTAAAATTTTTCTTTCCCGTTGGCAAATATGTTTTTTTTTTTTTTACGTTTATCAAACATGATCAAATAAGTTTATAAAATATGTACTTATAAAAAATGACATGTTTTTAAATAATAATAAAAATACTTGAAAAATATTACTTTTAATTTATTTAAAAACAAAATCTTTCCCGTGAGACATATTTTTATTTTTATTTTTTTCAATATGTTAAATTTAATCAAATAGTTTTATAAAATATGTTTTTATAAAAAATATATTTTTTTCTTACAGGCATAATTTATAATTTTTGAATAGATTGTATTAAAATTTTGAAACGAAAACATTATTGCATATAATATAATGGGCTTTTAAAATTAAAATTAAGGAATTATATGATTTTTGAAGACATATAACATATATGAAACCATGGCATGATTAAAATAAATATTTCTATCAAATACGGTTCTAACTGAATTAACCGAAAGTTTGATGATTGGTAAAAATTGTCTTTAACCTTAATAGCGTTATTTTTTGTTTTAAAGTTAAAAAAGAAAAACTAAAATATGCGTTTAATAATATAAATTCGAAACCACAAACCAAATTGTTATTTAATCTATTTAAAAATAATAAATTATTCGTGTAAGAAAAATATTTTTTTTATAAGAATATATTTTGTAAAATTATTTGATTATATTTAAGATATGTAAAAAAATAAAAATAAAAATATGTGCCACGGGAAATATTTTAGTTTTAAATAAATTAAGATTAATAATTTTTAAGTAATTATTTGATTGTTTTTAAAAATAACATATTTTTTTATAAGTACATATTTTATAAAATTATTTGATCAACTTTGATATAAGTAATAAAAATATTCTGGCCAACGAGAAAGAAAAAATTAAAATATAATAATTTTAATTTTATTATTAAAATATAATAAAAATACCCCGATAGACAGCCGAATGGTTCCAGGTTCACACCCTTGACAACCACACCGGCCATGATACTCAGCCTCCACGGGGACAAGTTCGTCAAGCCCCCACCTGTCAATGGGGGAAAAAGGGACAAAAACTGCTATTGCTTTTTTCATGAAGACGTGGGGCACCTCACATCCGAGTGTTTTCACCTCAAAAAGCAGATAGACGGACACCTCAATGAATTTTTGATGAAAATGGTCAACATGGCGACACGAATTCCGAGCCGAGGCTCCAAAGCAACGGTCAAGGACGTGGCTCCAACCAGGATGTACCAAGACTCGAAGAACAACCACACAATCCAAAGATCCCCCTTAATATCGTATCTACCATATTTGGGGGACCAGGCACTGGCGATACCTCTTAAAGCCGGAAGAATTACGCCAGGTCCTTGAAGGGATACATATACATCCATTAGGTTAATTACGCGGGAAAATACGCCCCACCACCTATCATGCCCACAGAAGACATCCGATTTACGGACGAAGAGGCAAAGATCGTTGCCCAACCTCACAATGACTCCCTTGTCGTGGAAGCGCAAATTGCAAACAACCTCGTAAAGCGTATACTGATCGACAACGGAAGCTCCGCAGATGTAATTTACAAGGTTGTGCTGGATCGCATGGAATTAGGAAAGATAAGGCCAGCAGACCTGAAGACTCCTCTCTTTGGTTTCGCCGGAGAACAGATCTTCACTGAAGTATCTATCGAGTTACCCGAGACTTTCAAAACCAAAGAAGGAAAACAAGTCACCCGTATCATCAACTTCATGATAGTGGACCAGCCATCGGCCTAGAACGCAATAATCGGAAGGCCGACCTTCAATGAGATTCAGGCAATCTCGTCCACCTACCATCTCCTAATGAGGTTCCCCACAACGAACGGGTTGGGCTTCTACGACCCTCTTCTCCAAGTGCGTCGGGAAGAACGTTTACTTTCCACCAAAAGACTCCTCGCAGAAGATCCGAGCCAGGTCACTAAAAAGAGGTCA
The DNA here is from genome assembly GCA_954871525.1 of Parietaria judaica. Classification (NCBI taxonomy): domain Eukaryota; kingdom Viridiplantae; phylum Streptophyta; class Magnoliopsida; order Rosales; family Urticaceae; genus Parietaria; species Parietaria judaica. The sequence continues at coordinate 14,290,266 of OX940872.1, forward strand.
CCCTCCGCAGGAGAACCACCCTCTTCCACCAGTGCTACCCGCCAACCCTGATTCATCTAGGAACGACCGCCGGAACCAACCTCTACTTCCACAAAAGCCATATGTAAATGACCACCAAAGTGTCACGTACCGGCACTACCTTTTACCGCTTTCCTTCAAGTGACCCTTCGGGAGGCCACTGAGTCTGGTTTTTACGTTTTCTCGGAAAAGGTGTAAATATTCAAGAAATTAATGGAAAAAGAGCACCATGGCTCGATTTTTCCAAAAAACCGCCCGGTACAAGTTCCTTGAGAAAACTCTTCACTGAACTAAATGACCAATAGACAAAGCGAGTCAAGCCCCCAAAAAGACATGAAAAGTTACTCTCCAACCTCTCTTGAAATTGAAGAAAAACTTGGGGGTTAAGGGGTGCGATGCACCGACTCGGAAAATCGGATAAAAAGCTAAACCGGTCAAAAAAAGGAAAAAACCAATTTAAAAAAGCAATGTCGGACGAAAGAAACGTCCGTCAACTAGTTATGGAGCACAGAGACACAGGCACATTGGGCCTAGCGCCAGCATAAGAAAGGAGAACTCATCTACCGCCAGCATAAGAAAGGAATCTGGGAGCCACAACACGAAGGCCGCGTGTGTCTATACACGAACTCCCTCAAACATGAAAGACGAGAAGAACCCCAGAGCCAACGACGACGAAGCTTTTAAGCCGAGGAAAAGACGAAGACCCTATCCACCGCCAGTATAGGAAGAACATCGTGAATTCGAAGAACGAATACTAAGAACTCCACGCACGAACTTGCGTAACAATACAAACCAAAGGCGAGGATCATAATTGGCAGCGAAGATAAACAAGAAATGGGATCACAACACGAATCTTTGAGTACGAATCCCGGAAGCCGAAGGCGAGCAAAGGCTAACTTCAGCATGGGAGTTACACTTGAACCTCCCTATGATGGTCACCGACCATGGAGGGCACGCCAGCCAAAGACGTCGGCCCTTAGCCGTCACAAGAACAAAAAGATAAATCCCCTTCAACAAAGTAAACCGGGCAGAAAGACCAAGCGAAGCAGACGCCTGAAGATATCCAAACAAGCCGAATCCCCCAAACTCCTTGCAAGATGCAACCGGGTAACGACAGCCTAAAAGCGAAAGGCTGAGGAGCAGCCAATCCTCAAAGGCGCCACCAAGTAAAACTCCAAGACAGTAAGATAGGGACAACCCCCTAGGAAACTCTTGACAAGCCTTCAAAAGTCAAGACTCCGGCCAGCCATCGCAAGCAGCACTGAGACAGTCTTAGGAGCCACATGACACCGGGAAACGCCACCAAGAAAAGCATGCAAGACAAGACATCCGAAAGCATACATAACAGAGGCAACAAATGAAGTCAAAACGACAAAGGAGAAAGGCGGTAACGAACATGGAAATATCATCTAACATAGAAGTGCCATAAAAATTAACAAGGCACATCCGTGGGGATCACCATAAGTGATGCAGCGATGATCGGACTTTCCATATTGAATTGTGGACCCGCAATAGCCAAAAATAGCACAGACTATCAATCAAGCAAATCTCGAAGATTCCCGAAGACTTTGATCACATTTTAGCTTTATTATGCATTAGTTGTTGTTTTATCATATTTCCATGGTTAGATTTGATTTGCATTTAATATTTATATTATTTCCATGTAAGTTTTATTACTTTGATAGACTATAAACACTCTGCATTATTTTGTGATCGACATTGTTAATGAAATAAAGAAATTGTTGAGCTATTTTCTTGCAAACCCTTGCGATTTTCCTTCTCCTATTACCGTTCTACATCAATAATCCTCCTAAATACATATAAGTGATTGATGGTACCGGACGCATCAAAACTCGCGCCGGAAAAACCAGTTAACAAGTCGCTACTCGCCAAAAAGAGGAGTGAAAATAAGTACGCGAATAAGTACAAACAATAGAAAAAAGAGTGAAAAAGGAACGTCAGTCGGACATGTCGCTCTCCTCCTCTAAGTCGCTAAGATCCAAGTGCCCAGAAGGGTCCACCGCCGGATCAACCGGTCCCATCAACTGCTGCACAAACTCTTCAGGAATCTTCATGCCATTATGCGATCCCATATCTACCTCGCGATCAGCACTCTTGCGGCAGAAACAGCGATGGAACTCCATGAAGCCGCCGTAGAACATGTCACTCGACGCAGCCTCCCAACGCTGTCCTCTCAAACTCGCACGCTCGGCAGCGCCTCGAACCTCACTAACCTGGGCCTTAGCCACTAAAAGGGCCGCCTGAAGAGAACTCAAGACCTCGTCTCTCTCATGCAACTGAAGCTCCAAGGCCGGCACCCTCGAATAAGAAGTCGCAGAACGACCACGAGCAGACTCTAGCTAGAGCTCAAGATCACTCCCCCCGAGGAAGGAACGATCAAGCGTCAGCCGGCGCTCATCCGCCACATCCCGCATGTTGCAGAACTCATCCTTGACCTTCTGCAAAGAGCTCTGGGCCTCCTGAAACTCGGATAAAGCAGCCTTTTTGCCTGCAATCACTCCACGAGCGTGGGCATACTCGATCTCCTTTCGCAAGGACTCCGCCTCCTTACGAAGATCATCATGCTCCCCTGTCAGCCTCTGCCTATCACCGATCATGACCTTGGCCTCCTTGAAGACACCATAGATCTTCGCAGTGTTTTGGGTGCACTGGGACAAGAACTACAAAGCACAAGAAAGTTCAAGACATATAAGAAAGAAGTGTACCGGCAACAGAAAGAGGAGGATGCAACTTACCTGACGAGCCAAATCATCCAAGGAGTCGGTGCACTCCACGACCCCCATCTCCGCCACTCACGAGAGATCATGGGATTTCACCTTCCCCATATCAGCAGCAACAAGTCAGCCTAAAGAAGAACCGACGTCAGATCTCGAAGAACCATCACCATGTCTTGCGCGCGAGAACTCTCCGGAAGATGGCCTCCCTTCCGGTTTTCCTGACCATCCAAAGGAGAGGACCGCGAGTTCTCCGCCTTGTAGACACATCACCACCGCCAGGAGTAGCACCAGACATACGCTCCTCGGCGACAGAACCCCCTCGAAAGCAGTGGGAGCCGAAGGCTTAATGTCCTCTGCCCGAGGAACTGGTGTGCGCTCCTACGAAGGACCAGAAGACTCCGATCGTTTATGTTTCCATTTTTTTGGAAAGGTCGACGCGACATAACCCCTTGACATTGATATATCAGCTCCACTGATCGGATTAATTATCAACGGGGAGAACTTCTTCAGAATCAGACCCGCAAAACGGAAAGGGAAACCACGCTAGACGAAACTATCAGCAGATAAGTCACTACTATACGTAATAAAGCAAGAGATAACCTGGAGACACGTTCCAAGCAGTAGAGGTAGGAGACAGAACTGCCACCGCAGGGAGATCGCCGCCTCCCGATGGTGCCTATCCTTTCCCTCAAGCGGCGGAAGCGGGAGAAGCCAACCACCTTTCCTCCAACCGCTCCTATCCAAGCACCGTGCAAACCGGGCACAACCATGACCGGTACGTCTGTAAAACTCCTTGATCTTAGAGCTAACCATGGGACAGCCGGCAAGTGAGAGACTCCTCAATACCCCAAAATCATGCGAAATATCACTGAAAAGGCGGGGAAAAGCCCACACCCAACGACTCTTCCATCCCTCTAAGATCCCAAGCTGGTTCTCACCCTCAATCACCGAGGAAACCCGTGGATAATACCCAAAGGACCCGGCAGAGCGGCAGAGAGTGAAGAACGTGCGAATGTCCGCCAAAGTTAGATCTCGGCCCGACTCCTTAGCCCAAGTCATGTGGAGGACCGCAATGTATCTGTAGCATGCCGGGGTAAGTTGCATTGGGTGAATTCCTAGCACCGACACCAGGTGATGAATGACTGGGCGCAAAGGAAGGCCCATCCCGTTGTTTCAAGCTATCAACGTTTCAGGCGCCCTTCAGCACCAGGCGCCTCCGCCTAGGAGGCGTCAGCATCTCTATATCTGCCCCCGGAAGGACTTCGCTAGGAGCATACATGTCATTAGGAGACATCCGCTCCGACTCCCTGTGGCCGGACTCCGAATCCGCTTGCTCAATGATGGGAGGAATCCAATCCTCACCGGAAGAGATAGGAGCAGTAGGAGGCAGGCGAAGCCTCAACACGCCAATGACAGGTCTAGCCGAGCCTAGGGCCAAAGAAAGGCCGCCGCTCTGGGTCTCACTCCTGGCCTCAGCGTTTTCAATAGGCCTGGCGGTAACGGAAACTCCAAGAGCCTGGTTCTCAACCTCGCAGGCGTCCGCTAGAAACCCCATGGGGTTGCGAAGAGAACCTGAAAAGGTCACACACAATAAGGTATAAGCTAACTTAGGCTTATCAGGAAAAAAGCAGGGAGAAGAATCAAAGGAGTACCATTTCCATGATGAAGCTCGGGGTCAAACTCTGGGAAGGCAAATGACCTGTTCAAGTCAACGTGAGTCCTGTCGAATAGCCCAACGCACGAGGCATCAAGTGTCCCGGGCGTGGGAGCCTCGGAAGCCATGGCCAAAGCATCCTCAAGACCCGTGGGAGCCTTAGTAGCCGCAGGAACCCCAGCCGCAGCAGCCAGTGCCCCCTCGGGAGCCGCAGCTGCTGCGGGAAGACCAACCGCAATAGCCACAACTCCCTCGAAGTCCTCGTTAGCCGCAGAAGCCGCAGGAACCGTACCCGCAGCGAGAAGAGCCCCCACGAGAGCCCCGAAACCATAAAGAACTCACGAGCCGAAACACCCAACAATGCCTCAGCCTCCCAAGAGGCGAGGGAGCCGTGGGAGCCACGAGAGTCTCACCCTCCACGGCATGAAGTTTCAAAGACCAGAAGGCCGAATGTTCCCCACCTTTGATGGGTTTCGGGGTTGGCCCGGGACCTCCGTCGACTGTCACACCACCCTCCGAGGCTACGGGTGCCTTCACCGTCCGGTCGAGGGGCGATTATACCTCGCCTTCAATAGAATATTTTGCCATAGATTCCCCTAAAAAATGGAGAAACCAACACCAAAAGCCACACTCAATATAGAGATCCTAACCTATTTTTCAAGTTCAAAAAGCTTACGGAACTTACCCGGAGAAGCGTGAGGATTTTCGGGAGATAACTTGGAGATGGAAAGGGGCTCCATCGAAGCTTCGGGACATCACCATGTAAAGGTCTTGTCTCCCCACATCCAACAACCCTAAAATTTGAATTTTCCCCCAAAAACTACTTCATGAAGCACTCAAATTCGGACACCCTTGGGTTTGACTTTCCAAAAGTCAAGATTTTCGTCTTTTAGCGCCCCGGAAGTCAAAAAATCCATAAATTCCGAAAATTCCAGAAAATTTACAATAAATCCGAAATAATATATGGATATTCCCCTTTTTTCGAAAAATCAAAATTTAGAGTTTTTACAAAGATTTTACGAAAAAAACGTGAAGTTAAAATCCGGTCAAAAATAAGACAAATAACCTGAAAACAAAAAAATTCCAAAAAATCCGAAACTTTCCCCGAGAGTCCAGGAAACCTTTGGGGATACCCCGGGTGCCGCTAAAAATTTCCCAAAAAAGGCAAATAAGTTTTAAGGACTCGGAATAATACAGGAAAGCCTCAGAAGATCCAGCAAAATGCAAAGGCGCCAAATCCGGTTCTAACATATCCAAGAAAACTCCCGATAAAGACGAAGGACACAATATCCACCAGGAGAAGCACGGAGAGCCTGTATTCTTCCGAGCTCACTTAGAAGCATTTCATTCCAAAGAAGACGACACCGGCAAAGAATGAGCAGAAGTCGGAGAAACGGGAAGGAAGAAGCCAAAGAAGGACGTTCGGCCCGCGCCGAAACCGTGCAAGCCCGCAATACCCCGTGAACATCAACTAAGTGCCGGGAGAGATGGAAAGTGCAACTTTTCCTCGCCAAAGCTCTGCCCACAAAAAGATGGCAATCTTTGCTCCTCGAAGCTCTCCCAACTTATTGCCATTTGTCCACGTGACAAGTTAGGCACCGCAATTCCGCTTAGGCAAAGCTCTGCCCCCGAAAGGTGGTGATGTTCGCTCCTCGAATCTCTCCCCCCTTTTCCATTTGTCCACATGACAAGTTAGGCACCACACCTCTGCTTAGGCGAAGCTCTGTCCATATTGATAGCGGTTACCGAAGCTCTGTCCACCTCGCGAGTCCGTCGTCGGACCACTTAAGAACCGCATCTTCTGCTCCTCTAAGGCTCTGATCCACGTACGAACTATTCTTCAAGAGTAGTCTGTCCCCGACGCCTTCGTATCTTACCTAGTCTCTCCCCGGACGACGGCTCTAGGGTGTGACGGTCAGGGAATCCTATTTCTATCAACGCCTGCACTCTTGGCCACCTTGAAGACCACGGCATAACGGGCCGGGAATCCTATTCCTAACAAGGCCCTAACGCTTAGCCTCTCCACCAGGGAGAAGAGGAAGCGGGCATAGCATCTAGGCACCGCAGAATTTTATTCCAGGTGGGGAATCTCCTAGTTACTTCCCCCCGCGAGGTCACCGGGTCTGGCCCAAGATCGGACACGCGGCCAGGATAATTGTCGTCCCTAAAAATGTGGACAACAAATTATATCCGTTGGATCGATTTTGGGATTTAATCTTACCCCTCAGATTAGAAATTAATTAACATATGTATACGGAACACATAATTCAAAATTTATGGCAAGGTAAAAATCGAATTTCTTGGTTGGTAATCAAGTTTGGAGATTTTATTTTGTCCTAAATCAATATGGTGCATTAGATTGGTTATGAAATTAATTCTAACTATTGGATCTAGGTATTGATTTTGGAATTATGTGTATGTACATAAGGGAATTTTATTTCTACTATATGAGGAGTTGATTGGTTAATTGATTAATTTACCATGACTTCCTTATTTGATTAAATCTTTAATTAATTTGAATCATTGAATATTTATAGATTCAATCTAGACCATTGATTTGACAAAATTAATTATATTTACCCTATGTAGAAATTGAAAATTAGGGAGTGATCACTTCCTAATAGGTTTCACCTTAAGCTTTTAAATAGAAGGTTCATTCAACACATTTCACACAGCTCCCAAGCGCAAGAATTCGATCTCTCTCTCTCTCTCTCTCAAGAATCTGACAATTTCTTAGCCTATGATATCTCTTTTTTAGTTCAGATTAGTGAGATGTTGTTCTCCGAAAGCTTTAATAGAACCTTCAGTTAAATTTTTTGTGACGGAGTCCTGCCAGTGAATCCCACGCTTTAGAACGAGGATTCTAGGAGTCCAGGAGAATATCCCGGAATATCACGGGATTTCCCCTCAGCATCGGCGGATCCTTGCTCAATTTAGAACGCGCAACCAAAAATCATTATATCTGAGGTACGGCCTTATGCATTGGGTCAATAAATACAAACCTTTATTTACTGCTTTATTTGTTTCGTATAGACTAGATTGTTGATAATGAATTATGCAAATTAACTTGCTAATAATTTATCAAATCTTGTAATCGTGATTATCCGATTGTTTATCCATTGTACGGGTTAACAAGTTTTCCGCTTCAATTTTTTTAAAAAAAATTACCCGTTTGGAATGATGGCTTTTTTCGTGATAAATATGATGGAATCATAATGAAATTCTCAACGGGTTCACAAATTGTACAAGTAGTTACATTTGGTTTTCTTAGGGTATCTCTAAAATTGAAACTTGTCATATCTAGGGCCGATTTTACCAGTTATCAACTTCTTGACATAAACTTAGTAGCCTCATACTCTTATATATGATAAGCTCGGCTTCCTTTGGTGCCACATATGATATAGAGTAGTTGGAATCTTTTTGGATGGTAAATTGTTTAGTGTAGTTGCATCAGTCATAAGTGCATAGCCCCAAAAAGGATTCAATAAAGGCCATTTTGTTCATCATTGACTGAATCATGCCAAGCAAGGTCTGGTTGCTACTTTCAGACACACTATTAAGTGGAGTTGTTCCTAAAGTCAATGAAGAAAAAATCCCCATGTCTCTTAAGAAGGCTTTAAACTCATCGCTCAATATTCGCCTCCTTGATGTGATCAAAGAGCTTTAATTATCTTGATTAATTGATTTTCAACTTCATTCTTGAATTCTTAGAAAATTTCAAGATATTTAGATTTATGCTTTATATGGTAATCCATGTCTATTGAAATCTTCAATGAATGTAATGAAGTATATAAAGCCTCATTTGGCCACATTGGGTATGGGTCCACATACATAAGAATGTACAAGAGCCAATAATTTTTCAGTTTCCCGGCCAAATAAGATTTGCATGATTCATAACCAAAATTTTCAAGCATGCAATCTTTATGGAGAGTTGTTATGCGTTTCTCCTCTATATGGACGAGTCTACAAAGCCAGAGATAGGCGAAATTGAGATTTTTTGGTCTTAATCTTTTATGTATAACATTAAAAACATGGTAATAATTTGCATTTAAAGAGTGAAGACCATACGATAAATAAGCAATTCCATCACAATTACCAACTTTAAACATAGAATAACGCTTATTTATGATGGTAAAATTGAAACCTTAAATATCTAATTCCATAACAGAAATTATTTTCTCGGTAATGGAAGGTACATAATGACAGTCATATTGAGCTCAACCTTTCCCATATCTTCATCAACAACCATTGCTCCATTCCCCATGCGCATGTTAGTCTCGCCTTCCCTCAACTTATTACTATTCTGTAGACTTTGTATATCACTAGAAATATACGAGTACCATAGCTTGTATCAAATACCCAGTCTTTAGAAACGGTTAAGTTGACTTCTATAACGTTTATACATTAGTTGGAATCTCCATCTTCCTTATCATTTTAACCCCTGCAAGGTACATCGGGCAATTTCTCTTCTAGTTCATGTGTTTCTCGCAGTGGTAGTACTTATGATCCTTGACACCAACACCTTTAGGTTTAAGAGCTTTTGCTATGACCTTCACGTGTTTTCTTGCCTTGCTTTTCCTCGATTGAGCCAACTTCTTATGTCCTGTCCTTTTCCGAGAGTCTTCCATGGATTTTTTGGCATTTCCTTTGGAAACATTCATCTTAGTTGTCTCCAACATGTTTTGAAGATGCTGAAGACTCTTATAGACCGCAGTCATGTTATATTTCACGATGAAATTGTTGTCAGAGTCTACCAAGGAGTTAAACATGAACTCAATGTACAATTCCTCACGATTATTCACATCAAAGCGAGAAAGTCTTTCAAACAGGAAATTATCTTCAGAATATGATCGCCCACTGCGATGGCTTCTGTCGTCCACACTCTTAGTAAGGTTTTCACAACATTGTACCTTTCGTGTCGAACCTCTTTCTCATACAACTTTTTCAGACGATATATCATTTCCAATGCAGATGGTGCTTCATCATAAGACATGCGACATAAGGAGCATGATCGGTATAATTCTTAAAAGCATCTCGATCAGCACGGGAAGCAATATATATTGGTTCTTCCGGTGGTGCACCAATTATGATAGCCCCTTTTTTTCGTGCTTGAGCACTACTTTTCAGACATCTCTGCCATTCGAGAAATTTTTTTCCGTTCAAGATGTTCTCCTACTAAAAGATAGATCAAAAGATAGATCTCACCGAGATATTACACATTCTATCTCTACAAAAATAAAATTAATTCAATAATTGAGTATAATTCAATTAAACTAAATAAGATTAAATATAAAATATTAAAATAGCATAAGGACTTTCAAATCTTATATCGTTAACAACTAAATAGTTTACTTCATCATTTTCTATAATTAATTAACGCTGGACAAACACAACAATTGTACTGATATCTTATATTATTCTCCCTGGGTTAGGGTGGGTATGAAAGCCCTGCCCATGGACCGAATGATTCTGCGCCTAGGGAGGCCGAAGCCCATGTGGGCTGGATTCGATCCATTCCAGGTCAAACCTGGGTCGGGTTCGACCTAGGTCAAACCTAGGTCAAATCCGATAACGACCATCGAAAATAAGTTGGGCCCACCCGGGCCTGATATACTTATGATTAGTTAATAATTAATTAAATTTTTATTATTAACTAATCATAAGTATATCAGGCCCGGGTGGGCCCAACTTATTTTCGATGGTCGTTATCGGACCTCAAATGCCCAATGAGCTCATGGACTTTAATTAGGCCCAATTCTCGATTCGGACATTTCCCTCATTTAGCACATATGACATATGACTAGAGTTTATTATAATATAGTTTACATTTATATTGCATAAAAACCTCTACCTACATAATACTTATCGATTTATTAGTTTAAGATTTTTTTATATTTTTTATTAATTTCTTACATATAACCCATGTTGTTATATTAACGTTTTTATCATATTCTTCGAAGGGATAAATATAGAATAAATAATGATATTATTTTAACCAAATAGTGGCGAATACGAATATGCCGTTAATACAGTTTCTAAGTTTTCAAATAAGATTTTTTTAATTTTTTTTATTAAAATTATAGAATGTGGTACTCGGCCTAGAGGTGTCAAGTGCGCCGGGTCGGCCCAGGTCCACCCGCCCCGACTTGTAATTTTTTTTTGTGGGCCAGGCTAGGCCCGCCCCTATCAAAAGGGTCAGGCTGGGTTATGCTTTCCTAGGCCCGCCCCGAACCTGCCTCGCCCAGCCCAAAAAGCCCACCTGCCCCGCCCCGTTCAAAATCCCGCCTCGCCCCGCCCAAAAAGCCCACCCCGCCCCGTCCCGAAGCCCACATAAACCCGGCCCGTGGCCAACTCACCCCGTCCCTTTAAAAGCCCACATAAACCATATTTTTAAATTAAAAAACTATTAAATTGTAATAATTATAAAAAATTACCCTAAATATTTTATTGCTATAGAAATTAAAAATTATCTTTATATTACATGATCTATTAATTTATTTTGTATATATATTCTACGTAATGTAGCTCTTAAATTTTTTAATTAAATTTTAACTTTTTAATCAAAATTCACTAATCGATTTGCATTATTTGATTTTAATTTTGATTTGAGAATGAATTAATCAACTGCAACATTGATTAATTTCATGTATAAAGCATATTCTTAATTCACTAGTTTCAACTTTACAATATATGATTACAAGCCACGTTCATAAATCACTATTCTAATTTTATATTCAATAATTAATTTCAAAATCAATTATTATCATTTTATTATTCAATCATCACTATCATATTCACTATTTAACCTCTACATCTTGAAATTCACGAATCAATTCATCTTGAAATTCAAGAATCAATTCAACGTTCATTAATTTTAAACTTTCAAGTTATAATTCGCTAATTAATTTCATAACTTACTAATCAATTTCATTATTTGACTCGTAAAAGCCCAATTAAAGTCGACCCGTAAAAGCCCACTAAATCCGACTCGTAAAAGCCCTACTAAATTGGACTCGTAAAAGCGCACTAAATTTGACTCGTAAAAAGCCCGCCCCGCCTCGCCCCGTGAGATTGTGGGTTCAGGTTCATGGGCCGGGTTGGCCTTGATGGCTTTTCTAAAACCCGCCCCGCCCCGCACATTGAACGGGACGGGCTTGAGCCGCCCCATTTAACATGCGGGCTTAACGGGTTGTGGGCCGGGCCGGCCCACCCCGGCCCACTTGACACCTCTAACTCGGCCTATTAATTTTATAAAAAAAATACGCACCGAAAATTGTTTGCTAACCTCTATATTCATGTAAGAGATAGGATAAACGTCAAGCGTGTATATATATATATATATATATATATATATATATATATATATATATATATTATATACTGTTTGCTAGTTAATTACTCAAAGGTCCATTTAGTATCTTTATTCCATTTGCCCTTATTTAATATATCTTCAAATTGTTTATATTAAACGCCGTAATTAATGAATATGGGAAATGGGAATTCAATAAGAAACTCTCGCGTGATTATTTTATTTTTTAAATGCTATAGCGGTTGGCAAAGTAGTACTAGTTGCACACATTCTTAAGTATCGTTTAGCTTCTATTGTAAGAGGGAAGTCACTGAAAATATAAATCTAGTTCTTGAGGCATTACTTGTTCACCATGAAATTATAATAAAGTCATCAATTGTTTAGCTTAATTAGTCATTCTCTTAATCCCATAAAGATCACTTATATATATATATATATGTATATATATATATATATATATTAAAACAGTGGGTTCATCTACAAATTAGGCTTTATCACTGGTCAACGTGAAGTTTCTTAAGCAATTCTCATGTGTTGCCTGATTTTTTATTTGCACCTGTTTCATTCTCAAACTATAAATACAAAGTGTTACGCTTATATTTTTGGATTATATAAAATATAGGGTTCATATGGTAATGTCATGGCCCATTAGTGAAATAAAAGCCCGCAAGCCCACTTTGGTGAGGCTCGAACCAACTGAAGTCTGGAAGGCAAGGCCTAAGACTGAAGCCTACATCAAACAAGACAAGTCGGACGACGCCACAAGGCTACGATAGTCTCATAAGACTCGCCGGCTAAGGAGCAAGACGCGAAGACCCGCCGCCAAATGTTAGGTAGCCCTATGAGGCCTTTGGCGAGGTAATGGCCACCCTAAAGAATTCCTCATTACTTTTGCTGGCAACGCCCTTTCGTCAGTTGTAAACCCCTTGTCTTGCGGAGAATCCCACGACAAAGAGTTATCCATCGCCGATGATATCATTGGAACATCATATCTCAACAATTACAAGTGGCAAGAATATCAAGCTTACGAAGATCATCAAGACATCCCCGGGCTCGTTTTGCAAGCTTGGGCAAAAATCGCATACGCCATGGAAGCCACGAAGCAGCAGACGACTCCCCCGCTGACCAGTGACCGCGATGAAGGCCTTCGATATGCAAGGGGCGAATGCTCTAGGGATTTAATGGAAAATGTCTTCCTTTAATCCTCCAAATTATGGAGACTTGGTTCGCCTTTTTTCCTATAAATAGGAGGTCACTCTTCCTCATTATATATATATATTTTTAATAGATCTTCTCTATCTAGACGTAGTGCTTCTCTCTCTAGACTTCGAGAAAACTCCCCTAGCGCGCCTTAGGAACATTCCCCTTTGCCAGAAGGAAACTTTCTGCTATGTGCGAGTCATTGAGCTTGGTCCACACGAGAATCCCTTTGGTAAGCTAGCTCTCGGTCCAACACGCGAGTGTCGGCCTTACTCTGGGTGACTTTTTCACAGAGGTTAGTCAGCATAGCCGATAATACCTTCCCCATAAGTGAAGGTCACCCCAACTGCCATTATCAACTCAAACGACTATACAAACTACCTCGTCATTCTTCTATTTACCATTAACCCTGAACAACGCGATGACATGAATCTCTAAGAGATACGTAGGTAGCCTTACTATAAATGACGGGGTGCAACATCATTATTTCTTTTTTGCAGGGACTCCCCACCGCCGACACATTGTCGTGGACTGGAAAACATTAGGAAAATCTCGAAGCTTCTCATAAGACAAAGAATTCGCTTTCAGAAAAATCGTGATACTAGTCAGCATGGGTCGAACCATGGGCTGGGTACTACCGTTAGTTGAAATTTGAACATTAGCATGGATATTAAGGATCTATATTTTAAAAATTATTTGGGCTATTTGTAGGGGAGAGAATTTGGGGTCGAACACAAGAAACGACTCGATTACAACATGATATAACTAAGTTTGGCTCAAGTGTAAATGGCTTTGTATCCAAACATATCAAGCATGATTAAAATGATTAAATAACATGTGAGCATTCTTTGAACGATATTAAGTAATTTAATAAAGTAAAATAAAGAAGAATATGGTATTTACACAATAGGCCTTAAACTTAAATATATCTAGAATGTAATCCATAACTTTCATATTTCAACATTCCCCGTCTAGTTAGGTGGTATATGCACATCATACCCAACTTGGAACATAAACGATGAAAGTTTGGACTACAAATACATTTCCGCATGAATTTAAGTAGTATGAGTGCTAACATAACTCAATTCTATCGTGTGATGGTGTTCTACTTTTTTCCTGATGAAGTGACGATTAATCTGAATTTTCTTCGTCCGATCATGATGTTCCTAGTAATAGCTATAAATGATTGAATGTCATTTTTCATGTTGATTGGACTATCGATCTTGACCTTCGATTCTTCCAATAACCTCTTTAACCACATCCCTACAAATTCCTCATGCAAGCGCTCTGTACTATGATTCGGCAATACTTCGAGTTAGAATTCCTTGTTTCTTGCTTTTCCATGTTACCGAATTTCCCCACAAAACTAGCAATAACCTGAGGTAGATATTCTATCTGTGGCTTATCGTACACAATCAACGTCTATATATTTCCCAAAGAAAAGTCCTTTTCTAGGATCACCTTTGAGATATGTGAGAATCCAAGACACAAGCTCTATATGATCATGAAAGGGATTGTTCATGAATTGACTGACCACACTTACTGAAAAACCAATTTCCTAACGAGTATGGCACAAATATATGAGCTTCCCTACAAGGCATTAGTACGTGCCTTTATCAAGAGTTGTACCACCTGTTGGAGTTCCCAGTCTTATGTTCGAATCCATTGGGGGTGAAAACGGGTTTACATAATGTCATACTAGTTTCAGCAAGATGAATTAACACATACTTTCTTTGAGACATACAGATGGCCTTACTTGATCTTGTTACTTCCATACCTAAAATATATTTGAGTTGAGCAAGGTCTTTAATCTCAAACTCCGAAGCTAAAAGTTGCTTTAAGGAACTCATTTCATCTTATTATATCCTTTAAGAATAATATCGTCAATATATACAATATGGACAGTAAGTTTATCACTTGGTAAATGTCTGAAAAATAAAGTGTGATCGGTTTGGCATTGGGTATAGCAATTTCTGATAAGAACATTAAAGAATCTTTTAAACCAGGCTCGAGGTGGCTACTTTAAACCATATAACAATTTCTTTAATTTGCAGACCTTGTTTGTAGCATACTTTTCTTCAAATCTAGGAGGAATATTCATGCAAGCTTCTTCCTCAAGATCTCCATTTAAGAAAGTATTCTTCACATTTAACTGGTAAAAGGGCCAATTCTTATTGACTGCAATGAAAGTAACACTATGGTGGTATTAATCTTGGTAACAGGAGCGAAAGTCTCTTGAAATCAATACCATAAGACTTGGTGAAACCCCTCGCCACTAATCAAGCCATGAATCTATCAATACTACCATCTGCCTTGTGTTCATGAAGAATATCCACTTGCAACCCATTATAAACTTTTGTGGAGGAAGAGTCGTAACAATCCAAGTTTCATTATTTTAAAGGACTTTGATTTCTTCTTGAGTGGCATCTTTCTATTCCGTTTTGTTTAATGCTTCAATAATGGATGCCGGAATCTGAGCCTGGTCAATCTGAGAAACAAAATCTTTCAGTAATGGAGATAACCTGGCTTACGAAAATGGTTATGAATTGGATGTTATTTCCATGATCTGACCCCTTTTCTGAGAGCAATTGGCATATCCAAATCAAACTGAACAAGCGATAAAGTTAAAGAGGTTATTTCGAAACCTTTTGAATTATCTTTAGACATGGGAATCAAAGAAGTTGATTAGGTTAGTTAAGTTCGATCTGGTTGTATCTAGGTTGGACTTGAGTCAATGAAAGGTTGTTCTTAAACACTAGAAATCAGTTTGGTCTCCATAGGAATGAGAGAGAATTGATTGGATGACTCATGATTGGTTTGACTTGGATGTGTTTGTGATTCTTTAAGTAGACCAATAATTGAAGACTAATCCCAATTATGAGATTCAACATGAGTCTCCCCCTAAATATCATAATTAGGATAAAATGGTGTTTCCTTGAATAAGTTGATGTCCATGAGGTGGAAAAATTTGTGCCTATGGGATCTACAACACTAGTGTTTGTGACAGCTAGGTGAAATTCCAGCTGGGTGTGCTCGTAGCGTTCAACAGGTCTTTTAAATCTCCCATTACGTCTGAGTACTCCCTTAGTTTCTTGTGAATCTTTAATTACGATTGCTCGTAGTGTCATATTAGTTTCTAAAACCTCCCCCTACATATGAGTATCCCTTGGTTCTGATTTTTGGACCGTGGTGTCCGCACTCTCTTCAAGAACTGATACTGGTTGTGAAGCTCTGACATTTGTCACATTATTCTTTCGTGTGAAAATATTAGTGTCTAAGTTCATTCTCTATCATTACGATTAGAAATGACATTATTTTAACAAAACTACTATAGAATTTTAGAGACTATAGGTTTGAAAGTAATCATGTAACAACTTTTATTTTTATCTGGATACTGCAAAATAATTCCAAAGAAAGAACATATTTATCATTGAAGAATTATTTCATGCAATAAATATATCCAAAAATAAAATAAGGTCTTAAAAATGCATAATTAATGATAACAATAAACTTAAATCGAATGTAAACTTAAAGCATTCTTTCTTCTTCGAGACACTCCAATACTAGCCACTATTGTTCTCAGCTGAGCTCCCATTGACAGAGCTTCGACTTCCACCTGAAACAAAAGGAAACAAACGTTAGTATTTTAATGTATTTTAAATCGCTCCAATAAAAACTAATTTTAGTCATAAACTTAATTAATATTAAAAAAAAAAACTACCAAAGTTCCCTATGATTATTAACTATCACCATAGACGGTTGGGAAGTACCAACTTTTGTGCAAGCTAACCCATTATTTTTGGTTCTTTGGATCCTCTTGGAAACTTCTTCCTTGGGGAATAGTCATACTATGGTGATTCGCAGTCCATTTCCGAGATTCCTCTGTCCCCATATTATTTTTGAACTATCACGGTGTCAAACCTTCCACAAGCACACCTTCCTTAGGGAATGGACATACTAGGGTGACATAATAATCATAATAAATGAACTTAAAATGTCCGTGACCTGATCAACTGGGTGGGAGACCATTAATCGTATAAGGTCATTAATGTGACTAAGTGATAATCCTATTCTGGATTTTGTGTGTGTCACACTCACTAGAAGTGCATTAAGTATGAAGTGTCTTCATACTGGACTGGACCTGACTTAAACTCCGAAAGTTATCATATAAGACCGTCACTGATAACTTGGAGTTGAGTCACTAGTAGATGATCAAATGGATATTCGATCTAAGTCCTGAGTGATCTTGAGTCCAAGCTGCTGGCTTGATTGTTCTTTGATTTAACCGTTAAAGAATACAAAGTATTACCGCTGTTCCCAACACTATTATTTTGGTAACATGATAGTCAGTAGTAAGGGTAGCTTGGTCATAGACATGGGCATCACACAGATCTCTTCAGAGTGATGATGATTCCCTTGATTGTCGGTGGTGAGAAGTGAGAGATACCCATGCACAACTTATGAATCGAAAACCATAAGTGGGTTACTCATAATATTACCGACTGAGTCAAGGATGAAAATACAATGAGGGGCATAACGGTAGAAACCGCCTGCTCATTTGTGAATCATCAAGTGAAAGATAAATAACCCGAATTTTATTGTATCAATGGACACCCTGCTATTATAAAGGGAATAATATATACCGTATCACTAAAGAGTGCAGCCTCGGGTCTATAGTGGAATCACTTCGAGGTTTGACGAACAACTAGCAGTTCGTTGGAGCTTAAGTGATACGAGTCCATCGTCGCCAGGATAGCTCCGTAACGGATGATACGTACGTGATTAAAATACATTCTGGATAATTTTTAATCATTTGGCTTGACTTATAAAACTGAAAGTTCTGTGACAGACATCAGATAGTTTTATCGTAGGCGTGGCAAAAGTATCATATTTTGGTACACAAAATTAACTGATAAAAGAAAAATAGAATTTAGATTTTCTATCAGTACCATGTTGGTGGAAATTAAATTCTGAGCAGCTTTTCTTTTTGAACCAAGTCATTTCGACTTACGGTTAGTGATTTATGGATTTTCTAAGTTTGTGATCGGTTCGATAAGCTTTGAAATTAAATCACATGTCACGAATTTAAATGATGGTGTGGCACCATGAAATTTTTATGTGTGATATTGAGATCGGGATTTATTAATATAATTTAATTATTTGGATTTAATTATTAATATCTTATTAATAATTAATAGATTTATATTAATAAATGAAAAATATATATTTATATATATTAATATGTGTAAATTCGAATTAGGGTTTAATATATGAAACCCTAGTTAAATTCAAATGGCATGATTTGGTATTTCTATATTTGCGGCATAAGTACCAAATGTTTTGGTATTTTGGCAAATCCCTAAAATCAATATTATCCATTGGATCGGTAATGATTTAATATCAACCGTTGGATTAGGATATTGATAAATTCAAAATTAATAACTTGGTGACCAAGTTCTATTTTTTGAATTTGATTAATTAATTGTATCCGTTAGATCAATCTAAGATTTAATCTTTACCGTCGGATTAAAAAAATTAATTAATTATATATAAATCTATATATAATCGAATTATGGTTTAAGGATAAATTCAAAAAATGTTTTTCAATAAATCTTTTTATCCTAAACTAATTTGATCCATTAGATCGGTTTTAAGAATCATCTCAACCGTTGGATCTAGATAGTAATGATTCAAATTTTATATATATATATATATATATATATATATATATATATATATTGTAATTCGAATTTTATGATGATAAAAAGATAAGATTGGATTTTTGATTTATCTAAATCTTTCTTATTTAATTAAATCCCTAATTAATTATATCCATTGGATTTAGATGAGATTAAATCTGGACCATTGGATTAAGATAATTAATTATATTTAATTAATAGAATTCGAAATTAGGGAGGGAATATCTCCAATTCGGTTACGGTTTTGAGCCTATAAATAGGAGGCTCATTCTACACATTTTTCACACCTTTCCCCAGAGAAAAATTAGAACTCTCCCTCTTCCTCAGGGTCTGCGAATTTTCTCTCTGATCTCTTTCTTCTGGTTCGGCTTAGGAGACTATTTCTCCGGAAGCTTAAAAAGAACCATCAGTTAAGATTTTGCGACGGAGTCCTGCCAGCGAAGCCCACGCTTTGGTACGAGGATTCCAAGAGAATATCCCGGAAGATCACGGGAGATTCCCTCAGCATTGGCGGAGCCCTGCCCGATTCAGAGCGTGCAGCCGGAAATCGTCAAACAAGGTACGACCTTATGCATTGGGTTAATAAATGCAAACATTAACTTCTTTCTATTTATTTCCTATTATGACTAGTTTATTAATAATGAGTTATGAATATTAAATTACATAATATTTATCAGATCTTGGGATATGGTAATTATCCGATATTAGGACCGTTGTACGGATAACAAGTTTTTCCGCTCTAAAATAATTTTTTAAATGTTACCCGGACGGTTCGGAGGTATAAATCGTGATAATTATACGGAATCCGAGACGTGATTTCCAACAGTATGGTCAACAGACCTTGTGACAGTATTTACGGAGACCTTTGTTTTATTCTTACCTGCCATTGTTTTTAGAAAATAACCTTTTTCATTTCCAAGTTATGAAAAACTTTTTATAAACTATCAATTAATGTCACATTAAAAGTTTATATCTTTTTTTTATTTATTAAATTACATAATCATAAATAAGCATATGTTTATGTTTATTATTTTGTCAGTAATGATATATCAAATAGTACGCTCTCTAGGTAGATGAGATGGGTGATGGACATATGTGTCCATAAATAAGATATTTATCCATTTGTAAAAGATTATGACAAGTCGTTGAATAAAGTTGATGCTTATTATGTTAATCTTATTATAGTTTCTTGTAGAGTAAAATAAAATGTTTGATTCCTTAGTTCATAAAGGATGCAGTTATGTTATTATTATCAACAGAGTCAATGCGAGGAAGAATTAATAATCATAATAAATGAACTTAAAACGTCCATGACCTGATTAACTGGGTGGGAGCCTATTAATCGTGTAAGGTCATTAATGTGACTAAGTGACAATCCTATTCTGGTTTATATGTGTGTAACACTCACTAGAAGTGCATTAAGTATGAAGCGTCTTCATACTAGACTGGACCTGACTTAAACTCAAGAAGTTATCATATAAGACCTTCACTGATAACTTGTAGTTGCGTCACAAAATGATAATCAAATAGATATTAGTTCCAAGTCCTGAGTGATCATGAGTCCGAGCTACTGGCCTGATTGTTCTTTGATTTAACCGTTAAAGAACACTAGATATTACCACTGTTCCCAACACTATTATTTTGGGAACATGATAGTCAGTAGTAAGGATGGCTTGATCCTAGACATGGGCATCACGCAGCTCTCTTCAGAGTCATGATGATTCCCTTGGTTGTCAGTGGTGAGAAGTGAGAGGTACCCGTGCTCAACTTATGAATCGAAACCATAAGTGGGTTGCTCATAATATTACTGCCTGAGTCAAGGATGAAAATGCAATGAGGTGCATTATGGTAAAAATCGCCTGCTCATGTGTGAGTCATCAAGTGAAAGGACAATAACCTGAATTTGATTGTATCAATAGACCCGAGGCTGCACTCTTTAGTGATACGGTATATATTATTCCCTTATAACAGCAGGGTGTCCATTAGATTTAATCAAATACCGATTATTGTCCTTTCACTTGATGACTCACACATGAGCAAGCGGTTTTTACCGTAATGCCCCTCAATGCATTTTCATCCTTGACTCAGCAAGTAATTTTATGAGCAACCCACTTATGGTTTCGATACATAAGTTGCGCACGGGTACCTATTACTTCTCGCCGCTTACAACCAAGGGAATTATCATGACTCTGAAGAGATCTGTGTGATGCCCATGTCTATGCTTAAGCTATCCTTACTACTGACTATCATGTTCCCAAAATAATAGTGTTGGGAACTGCGGTAATATCTTGTGTTCTTTAACGGTTAAATCAAAGAACAATCAAGTCAGTAGCTCGGACTCATGATCACTCAGGACTTGGAACTAATATCCATTTGATCATCATTTTGTGACTCAACTACAAGTTATCAATGACGGTCTTATATGACAACTTCTCGAGTTTAAGTCAGGTCCGGTCCAGTATGAAGACGCTTCATACTTAATGCACTTCTAGTGAGTGTGACACACACATAATCCAGAATAGGATAGTCACTTAGTCACATTAATGACCTTACCGATTAATGGGCTCCCACCCAGTTAATCAGGTGACGGACGTTTTAAGTTAATTTATTATGCTTATTAATTCTTCCTCACATGACTCTGTTGTGATAATAATAACATAATTGCATCCTTTATGAACTAAGGAATCAAACTTTCTATTTTACTCTACCAGAAACTATAATAAGATTAACATAATAAGTACCATCTTTATTCAACGACTTGTCATAATCCTTTAAAAATGGATAAATATCTTGTTTAAGGACACACATGTCCAACACGATTTCCAACAATTGGTATCAGATCCAAGGTTCGAGGATAAATAATTACGTAATTTAATTTAACGGTTTAAACAACGAATTATTTGATGAATAAATTAATAATTAAAATTGAAATTAATTTTCTAGATATTTTAATATTAATTTAAAATTAGATTATTTCCCGACCCGAAATAATGGAGGACCAGGGGCTGCTGCTGCAGCCCCAGGGTCGAACCCTAGTTGCCACAGGCTTGGCCCGTGGCAAGGCCTACGGCGAAACCCTAGCGGGTTGCCCTGGCACGTCCGCGCATGGGCATCGCGCGCTAGCCTGCGGGCCCAGCATGAGGCGTGCGCTGCCTTGGCCTTCCCGAAGTGCTGGGCGCGGGTTTTTCCCAGGGTGGTGGGCCTAGGCTTAGGCCCGGAGGGCCCACGTACAATAATTTAATTATGGGTCGGAATTTTATTCCGACCCGGTACCCTATGAATAATTAAATATTAATTATTATTGAAATTAAATAATTATGAATTAAATTAATAATGATTAATTAATTGAATATAAAATATGGATGTTATTTATGGATACATAATATTGACTTATTTTATATAATTCATAAAATTAAATATGGATATTATATAAAAATTAAATAATATTGTCTTATTTAATATTAAAGTATGGATGATAATTCTTAGGAATGATATCATTGACTTATTTTAAAATTTTATAAATAATTATAGATAATTCATGAAGTAATTTAATGATTATTCTTGATGAATGAGAATCATTAAAATCTAATTATATATATTCATCATAGATATAATTTGTTATAACCTATTTTCATAACACGTAAACATAGTGCCTATGTTTTATCATTATTAATATGTCGAATTAAGGATAGATATAAATAATAAAGTGTAAATGTAAAGTGTTCATTATTAGTCGGAAAAATCTCAATCATACAATCTTGTCTGAAGAAGAGGGAATCAAAAGTGGGGCCGTTTCACCATCCACATCTGGGTGATCGGTTAGGACCCCTCCCATCTACCTGGAGAAAGTATGATTGACCTATCACTACCGAGAAAATGATGAACACTATAATCATTGAGGCTTACTATGAAATTATGTGTCGTAATTAACAAAGCCAAAATATAAACTTTTATTGTGTCATTAATAGAAAGTTTATAATAAGTTTTAAATAACTTAGTTTAACAAATTTAAAAACGTTAATTCAATTAAAACAATGGCAAGTGTAGAATATGTCAAAAGGTCTCCATTATTACTGTCACAAGGTCTGCTAACCACACCGCCTCGAGTCACCTTCGTGTGACCACTCCTCAAGAAAGGTGTACTTGTTGAAAGTTTGAGACCGTGATAGTTCCAAGAGAGTATGGGGACGGAGAAATCTTGGAAATGGACCGCGAGTCATCTTCGTAGGACCATTCCTTAAGGACGACGTTTCCAAGAGGATCCCAAGAACCAAAAATAATAGGTTAAGCTTGCACGGAAGTTGGTGCTTCCCGACCGTCTATGGTGATAATTAATAATCATAGGAACTCGGTAGTTCTTATTGTGAATATTAATTAAGTTTATGACTAAAACTTAGTTTAGCCAAACTACGTAGTTGATACCGCGAGTCACCTTCTTGTGACCATGCCTTAAGGACGGCAACGATGTGTACAGTCGGCTAAATTATCACGAAATAGTTAAAGGGTTTAGTTAACATTTTCCCGAGAACATGTTTGCATCATGTAACTATTTGGAACCAATAATTTACCTAAAACATTCTACCTAATAAAGTTTAATAAGTTTTTTTTTTCAATATCAGTTTAAAATGTCGAATCCTATCATGTCACTGCTTTCGAACAACACTCTACACGGAAGTAAATTTCCGAAATTGAAAAGCAACATCAACATTGTCCTTATCAATGAGAACATTCTTTTTGTTCTTACTGATGAGTGTCCCACTGCATTGGCAGCTAATAGCGCCAGAGGTGTAAAGGAACTCTATGATTCTTGGATACATGCGAACAATCGTGCTAAGGCATACATGCTAGCTAGCATGACAGACTCGCTGAGAATCAAGTTAGAAGTGAAGGACACTACTTATGAGATCATGGAATCCATCCAAGGGATGTATGGTAAGCAGTCTGAGCAAGCTCAACATGATGCGACTCGTCGTTACATGAATGCCAAAATGAAATCAGGTACGTATGTTCGTGATCATGTCATGAGCATGACGAACTGGTTCAATGAGGCTGAGCTGCACGAGGCCGAGGTGGATGAGAAATCTCATATAAGCATCATCCTTAATTCGTTGTCACCTGAGTTCGTTCCATTCACCAGCAATTACATTATGAACAAACTGAAATATGGTTTGACAAAGTTGATCAATGAATTGCAAACCTTTGAGGACATTTCGGGTCGAATCAAGAAGAAATCCGAACTGAACGTGGCGTTCAGGAAAGGATCCTCTTCGAAGAACCCGAAGATGAAGAAAAGGCCCGGTCCTAAGAAAAAGTGGGGAAAGAATTTCCAGCCAAAGACAGGGGGCAAGAAAGCTGCTGATAAAGGAAGATGCTTCCTTTGCAAGGAAATGGGACATTCGAAAAAGGATTATCCCAAGTGAAAAGAAGAATGAAACTGGTGTGTGTCTCACCCGATAAGTTTCTTAATACACATTTTGTTTTAGAAAGTATTTTCTCCAAAGATCTAAAACTGGAATATGTGACATTCTTTATTTTTCAGCAACAGCTAAGGAGTAATTTCCAGAAGACATCCGAGAGTCTCGGAGAACCCTAACAGGCGGAATAAGAAGGATCAATTTTTACTCAATTTTTTTATGTATGGATCTCATTAATTGAAGGGCGAGTTGAAAACCCTTCAATTTTTTATTTTTTTATCAATTTGACAATTTTTAGTTAAATAAATTTCTTTTTCTGATCCTATACTTCTTGAGTAAATAACTGAGTTCTTCATTGCTTAGATAAACCCTTCATCAAGGGTTAATATCGAATCATAATGATAAAAAAATTCACTGTGATGGAAATATGAGACAATAAGTAAGGTTGTTGCTGTACCAAGTGACAAGTGGTCACAATAAATAGACAACATTGATTGTTGTTATAATAGAGTGCGGAAACCACGGTCCCAGGATCATAACCAAGTGATAGTCAGATGTAGTGTGAGGTTAATTGATAGTTAACAACACTACGAGTAATCGCGTTTAGAGTCTCATTAGAAACTCTGGGAATATTCAGACGTAGTGGGAGGTTCTTATGAACGGTTAAACACTACGAGTAAACCTAGTTGGTATATGACCTAGATGTTTCAAAAACTAGTGTTGAAGATCCCACGAGCTACAAGGAAGCAATGGTGGATCCTAATAAGGGAGAATGACAGGAAGCCACGAACCAAGAAATAGAATCAATGGATTCTAATAAATTCTGGGAACTTGTAAACCTACTGGATGGTTTCAAAAACATTGGGAATAAATGGGTATACAAGAGACAAAGACGAGTGGACGGGAAGGTTGAAACCTTCAATGTTAGACTAGTGGCAAAAGGTTTTACCCAGAGCAAATGTATTGGTTTTGATGAGACCTTCACTACAGTCGCTAAGTATAAGTCTATCTGGATTCTCATGGCCATAGCCTGTAGTCTCAATTATGAGATTTGGCAGATGGACATCGAAACCGCACTCGTGAATGGGTAAACTGACGAGAACATCTATATGGACCAACCAGAAGGGTTCGTGCAACAGGGTCAAGAAAGGAAAGTTTGCAGATTACTCAAGTCCATTTATGGATTGAAGCAAGCTTCAAGATCCTGGAATCTAAGGTTTGATGAGACTATCAAGACCTATGGATTCATTCAGAATGAAACTGAAACCTGCATTTACAAACTCAATGATGAGTCCGTTGAAATTTTTCTAGTTCTATACGTCGACGATATTCTTCTCATTGGAAACAGTGTGAAGAGATTATCGGACGTGAAAGTGTGGCTATCTATGCAATTCCAAATGAAGGATATGGGAGAAGCCAGTTATGTTCTTGGGATCCGTATTTTTAGGGATCGCAATAACAGGTTTCTAGCCTTGTCGCAAGCAGCTTACATTGATAAGGTGCTTGAACGTTTTGCAATGACAATCTCCAAGGGCGGTAATTTACCGACCAGGCGTGGAGTGTTCCTTAGCAGGAAACAATGTCCAACTTCTCTGGAAGAGCAAGACGAGATGAGGCGGGTGCTCTATGCTTCAGCAGTGGGAAGTCTGATGTATGCTATGAAGTGTACTAGGCCAGACATCTGCTACGATGTGGGAATAGTTAGTAGATATCACTCCAACCCTAGTATGGCTCATTGGACTGCAATGAAAAATATTCTCAAGTATCTTCGGAGAACGAGAGACTATATGTTAGTGTTTTCAGGTTCAGATCTGAATCCACTTAGATACACTAACTCAGACTTCATGTCTGACAAGGACGCGAGAAAGTCGACATCAAAACCAGTGCACACCCTTGCTAGTGGAGCGATATTCTGGAGAAGCGTAAAGCAATCCTATATCACAGATTCCACAGTGGAAGCTGAATATGTGGCTGCCTTTGAAGCAGCCACATAATCATTTTGACTAAAGAATTTCTACATGGAACTGGGTGTAGTCCCAGATGTAGATGGACCACAAACGCTGTATAGTGATAACATTGGCGCTGTGGCAAATTCTAAAGAGCCAAGAAACCATAACAAGTCAAAACATATAGAAAGGAAATACAATCTCATAAGAGAGATCATACGTCGTGGGGACGTACGGGTTGTAAAAATAGTTTCGGAAGACAATCTTGCTGATCCATTTACCAAGACGTTGCTAGAGAAAATATTCAGGAGGCATCTGGAAAATATGGGCGTGAAAGACATCTCTTCTTTAAGTAAAACTGCGAGATTGTTGGACATATGTGTCCTTAAACAAGATATTTATCAATTTGTAAAAGATTATGACAAGTCGTTGAATAAAGATGATGTTTATTATGTTAATCTTATTATAGTTTCTGGTAGAGTAAAATAGAATGTTTGATTCCTTAGTTCATAAAGGATGCAATTATGTTATTATTATCACAACAGAGTCGATTATGTTATTATTATCACAACAGAGTCGATGTGAGGAAGAATTAATAATCATAATAAATGAACTTAAAACGTCGATGACCTGATTAACTGGGTGGGAGCCCATTAATCGTGTAAGGTCATTAATGTGACTAAGTGACAATCCTATTCTGGATTATGTGTGTGTCACACTCACTAGAAGTGCATTAAGTATGAAGCGTCTTCATACCGGACTGGACCTGACTTAAACTCAAGAAGTTATCATATAAGACCGTCACTGATAACTTGTAGTTGAGTCACAAAATGATAATCAAATGGATATTAGTTCTAAGTCCTGAGTGATCATGAGTCCGAGCTACTGGCCTGATTGTTCTTTGATTTAACCGTTAAAGAACACTAGATATTACCACTGTTCCCGACACTATTATTTTGGGAACATGATAGTCAGTAGTAAGGATGGCTTGATCATAGACATGGGCATCACACAACTCTCTTCAGAGTCATGATGATTCCCTTGGTTGTCAGTGGTGAGAAGTGAAAGGTACCCGTGTGCAGCTTATGAATCGAAACCATAAGTGGGTTGCTCATAATATTACTGCCTGAGTCAACGATGAAAATGCAATGAGGGGCAATACGGTAAAAACCGCCTGCTCATGTGTGAGTCATCAAGTGAAAGGACAATAACCCGAATTTGATTGTATTAATGGACACCCTTATGTTATAAGGGAATAATATATACCGTATCACTAAAGAGTGCAGCCTCGGGTCTATAGTGGAATCACTTCGAGGTTTGACGAACAACTAGCAGTTCGTTTGAGCTTAAGTGATACGGGTCCATGGTCCCCAGGATAGCTCCGTAACGGATGATACTTACGTGATTAAAAATACATTCTGGATAATGTTTAATCATTTGGCTCGACTTATAAAACTGACAATTCTGTGTCAGACGCCAGATAGTTTTATCGTCAGCGTGGCAAAAGTATCATATTTTGGTACACGTAATTAACTGATAAAATTAAATTTAGAATTTAGATTTTCTAACAGCATCATGTTGTTGTATTAAATTCTAAGCAACTTTTCTTTTTGAACCAAGTCATTCAGACATACGGTTTGTGATTTATGGATTTTCTAAGTTTATGACTCGGTTCGATAAACTATGAAATTAAACCACATGTCACGAATTTAAATGATGGTGTGGCACCATGACATGTAATTTGTGATATTGAGATCAGGTTTTATTGATATAGTTTAATTATTTGGATTTAATTATTAATATCTAATTAATAATTAATTAATAATTAAAAGATTTATATTAATAAATAAAAATATATATTTATATATTGTTACATGTGTAAATTCAAACTAGGGTTTGGAGAATACAAACCCTAGCTAAATTCGAATATGAGGATTGAATATTTTATATTTTCGGCATAACTACCTAATGTTTTGGTATTTTGGCAAAACCCTAAAGTCAATTTAATCCATTGGATTGGTTATGATTTAATATCAACCGTTGGATTGAGATAATTTATTTGAACCCTAAATGTAATTCGAAATTGAAACTTGGTGACCAAGTTTAGGTATTTTGAATTTGCTTAATTAATTGTGTCCGTTGGATCGGTTTTGTGATTTAATCTTTACCGTCGGATTTGAAATTAATTAATATTATATATATATGATAATATAATTCGAATATAAATATGGATAAGAGTTTGAATTAGGGTTTTATAAAACCCTAGGGCATTTGACTATATCCCTAATTGATTTGATCCATTGGATTGG
Organism: Parietaria judaica; assembly: GCA_954871525.1. Lineage (NCBI taxonomy): Eukaryota > Viridiplantae > Streptophyta > Magnoliopsida > Rosales > Urticaceae > Parietaria > Parietaria judaica. The sequence continues at coordinate 14,318,553 of OX940872.1, forward strand.
TTTAAGATTTATTTTTAACCATTGGATCTAGATAATAATAAACAAATTCGAATTTTAATATGTATATATATATATGTAATTCGAATTTTATTAATACGATGATAAGATTAAATATTTTGATCTTATCATGTATTATTATTTAATTAAATTCCTGATTAATTATATCCTTTGGATTTAGATGAGATTGAATCTGGACCATTGGATTGAAATAATTAATTATATTTAATTAATAGAATTCGAATAAAGGGAGGGAAAATCTCCAAATTGGTTACAGCTTGAGCATATAAATAGGAGGCTCATTCTATACATTTTACACACCTTCCCCAGAGCAAAAACTCGAGCTCTCCCTCTCTCTTAAGGTTCCGCGAGTTTTCTGTTTCTAATCTCTCTTCTGGTTCGGCTTAGGAGATATTTTTCTCCGGTAGCTTTAAAAGAACCGTCAGTTAAATTTTGCGACGGAGTCCTGCCGGCGAAGCCCACGCTTCGGTACGAGGAGTCCAGGAGAATATCTTGGAAGATCACGGAAGTTTCCCTCAGCACCGGCGGAGCCCTTCCCAAGTCAGAACGCGCAGCTGGAATCGTCAACTGAGGTACGGCCTTATGCATTGGGTCAATAAATGCAACCATTTACTACGTTCTATTTATTTCCTATTCGACTAGGTTATTAATAATGATTATGAAATATTAAATTTGAAATATTTATCAGATCTTAACGAAATGATTATTACCCGATCTCTGTATCGTTGGTCCGGTAACTAGATTTTTGCTTTAAAATAATGTTTTAAATGTTACTGGGACGCCTCAGAGGTTATTATCGTGGTAAGGAAGTCGGACTCATACCACCTATTTCCAACAATGGGTCCTAACCAGTCACCCAGAAATGGATGGAGTATCGGCCCCACTTTTGGTTCCCTCTTCCTTAGACAAGATTGTACGTTTTAAATTTTTCCGACTTATAATAAACACTTTTACATTTACTCTTTATTATTTATATATACCATCCAGCGACATATTAATAATGATCCAAACATAGTCACTATGTTAAAAGGTTATGAAAATAAGTTATAACAAATTATATCTATGATGAATATTTGTTATGGTATGTTAATGATACTTAATCTTTAACATTTATCATTTAACATTTAATGCCCATTAATAAATATTTATGAAATATTAAAATATGACAATAATTTTATTTTCAAAGAATTATTCAAAGAATTATCATCCATATTTTAATCCTTAAATAAGACAATATTATTTAATCATTAAATAACATCCATATTTAATTTTCTGAATTTTCTAATAAGATAATATTATTTATCCATAAACAACATTCATATTCAAATTTTAATTAATTAATAAAAACTAATTAATTTCAATTCGTAAATATTTTATTTCAATAAAAATAATTAATAATCCGATTTAAAAAATTACACGTGAGCTATCCGTGTTAAAATGTGGGCCCACATGCACTCAGATCCAAGCACGCGCCCAGCCCTTGTGAATTGGGCTTGGCCGAGCTCTCGGGCAAGGTCACAAGGCCTGCTTTGCTGCCAAGCAGTGCGCCCAACTCGCGCGCGAGTGTCGGGCTTCGTCTTGGCCTAGCGCGCGGCCCACTGGCTTCTGCCAGAAGCCCTTTGCGCGCATCCTGCGGGACGGGCGCAAGGCCTACGGGCCGTGAAACCAGCCTGGCCTCCCGCTGGGTTTGCTGCGTGCAAACCCGAGCCCACGGGTTAGGCTGTTTCAGCAGCCCGACTCATTACTTGATTAGGATTTATTTGGGTTGGGTAATTACATAGTTTTAAATTAATATTTAAAATATCCAGAAATCCAATTTCGATTTTAAAATTAATTTATTTATCAAATAATTCGTTCTTAAAAACTGTTAAATTAAATTACGTAATTATTTATCCTTGAACTATGGCTCTGATATAAACTCTTAGGGATCACGCTTCGGATACTGAATATATTATCGCAAAATATGCCTCCGAACTGTCCAGTTAATATTTATAAAATTATTTTAAATCAGAAAACTTGTTAATCGACCAACCGTCCAGATATCGGATAATAACCATTTCACAAGATCTTATAAGGATTAGGTTATTTAATATTCATAAATCATTATTAATAATCTAGTTTATTTACTTACAAACAATTATTTTAATTTATTATATCGAGAATATTAAAGTATCAATATTAAGAATATCAAGAGGGACTATTATTATGATTTAAAAAGACTTTATTATAATACCAGTGTCAGAAATATTAAAGAGGAATAACAACAACTTCTTAGAGTAGTGATAATTAAAGCTGTAATAATTAGTATAGAATCATTATTTAAGAAGACTAGATAATTAGTGAAGTCATTTTATCTTTTTATTTAATATGATTTCATAGTTATTTATATTTTAAATTATTTATAGTGATTTATTTAATTTTTTTATATTTTTTTTTGTTTCCTAATTTTTTTACAATGAATTATTAATTTATATATCAATTGGGACCTATGTCCTTAATAAATTTTATTATCTTATAAATATAGCAAATTATTAATTTACCTATGTAGGCCTGAATCGGGACCGAACAAAAATATTATTTAATCGCGACAATTAATTTATCGAGTATTAATTATTAGAGATTTTACTCTATATCGCTTGCCACGGCCTATTATATACTTTCTAAATAAGGTATTATCCTTATAAATTTAGGGGATTATTAGTTAAGCTAGTTGGGCTCTAGTCGAGAGCGGACAAAATTATTATATAATTAACCGCGACTATTAATTTAGTCGAGTATTAAATTATTTAATCGCGACTATATATAATATTAATTTATAAAGGCTCTATGTACTATATATTTTTTAAATAAAAAAATTTACTGTTCGGAAACCCTAGCCGCTTACATGTCACGGCTGTGTTCATACATTCTTTATATATTAATGAACATTGTCGCGGCGCTAGAGTGAAAGCACCATTTTTTCAACTATGAAACTGCGTTTATTCTTATAATGGCCACCAATGATGGCTATCGAGATATGAAATGGGATTAAATAACCTTAATGATGATCAACTCTAGGACTACTGAAAATTGATGAAAAATCTAGTCATTTATATCACATTATAATTAAGATTGGCTCAGGCCTAAACGACGTGATGGGTTGAAAACGAGTAAACCCTAACTAAACCTAATTGCCTAGAGATACTTTTCCCAAGCATGAAGAAAGCTGAATACTCAACGAACTAATTCAGATCAAGCAGCGGTGTATGACTCCATACATCGCGAGTGTATAAAGTGAGGGAAGCCATCTATCTACGATGAACGATCAACCTGTGTTTTCATTTAAAAAATTACAATGGAAAGTACTTCGGATATTTTTTTCCCAAGAGGTCGTATTCTGTGAAATCCTAGCGAAATTACAGGCGAAATCCTTGATGAGTTTCAAGAGCGTCTCCAAAACTTTGCGGGATCGCATATTTTGCGATGTGTCGTTTATTAATGATCATGAAATATTTCAGCAAGCCAAAAAAGGGCCAGTCCTGATCGCCATCGCTGAACAGGGGATGGAACTGTTTACGCTGATGCTGATAAACAGTGAAACGGTGCAGAGAATTGACGTTGCTGATCTGAACCCCGCAAACCTCCTTCTGATGATGGTGGGCTCCTCCAACGACTTGGTCTGCCTTAGACTTGGGCAGGACAACGTGGCGCGACTCGCGGTTTTCAATCTGGTGACTAGAGAGGTGAGATATCTTTTGATTCCACCATCTTATTCTCCCAAGTTTGAGGGCATCCATTCGGTTTTAGGTTTTTGATTCAACATTGCGAGGAGAACTACAAGGTCGTCCGCTTGTGCCTCGGCAAACATGATCATCCATTCGTATGCCTGCAAGTTTTTGCAAAAGTGCGGTCTAGCAAAATGCATGGTATTTGCGACTGCCAGAGGCAGTGGGGAAGAGCGCATCAAGATACGACCAAAAGATTGGCTATCGGACACGGCGGATGGGGTTCTTCGTGCCTCTTTTCAGATCGTAATTTTGCAAGTAAGCCAACCTAATAATGAGAAATTTGTTTCCTTTGACTTGCAGGATGAGGTGCTTCACCTCGATACAGAGCCGACGGACTTTAATAGGGTAGCACAAATTTCAGAAATTTTCCACTGGTGGAAGACAAAATTGAAGCAGCAAAAATAAATTCGCGTACGTCGTGTCTATGAGCACGTCGACGGTATCGCTTCTGTTTTTTTATGTTTTATCTATTAGTTATGTAATATCATATATTTTTATGTTTAATGCTTATTTCTTCCTATAAATATGTTTAAAAATGGCTGGTTTCCATAGGACCATAGGTCACCTCTGCACATTTTACTCGACCTTGGCTAATTTATTTCCGCTTCGGCCTAATAAATATACCGTGGCTATAATATATGGTCAGTTACTCCTTTACCCTTTGTTTGGTGGCTATAAATTACACGCCACAGTGGTGTTCATAAAGTCACTAAGATCCTATGATCACACCTGCAACTTTTATGGACATAATATAAACTATCGATCGTTAAAATAAGCTGCGGCTTATTATAGATTAAACCCCGACAAGCTTAGAAGAGCCGCAGTCTAAATTGTTTGAAGTTATGTAAATTTATAGTGAAGTCTAGATATTGCATCTATACCTTGGATTTATCTAAAATTACAGCCGCGGCTTTTATCGCAACTTTGATACTATAATGATATAGCACTTAGTTGCGGGTTAAATAATATCATGGCCGTGATGATTCTATCAAACTGCCGCGGCCTTCTGGAATATTTGGATGGTTTTAGATAATGCGTTGACTTCATCATTAAGATACATAATACCGCAGTTATTCGGCAAAAGTATTCGCGGCTATATTGAAAATTGCATGTACAGCTCGGCTTGTTTTACTAGACATGCAGCGGCTACGTTCGCAATTTTGATACTGTGATAAAAAAAAAAGCATTAACCGCGGATAATTTCATGTAATGGCCGCGTTGTTTCTACCATGCAGTCGTGGCATTTGTATAATTATATGTGGTTTTAGACGACCCGTCGGATTCGTTGTTTAGCCAACAAATACCGCAGTTTATAGGTAAAACTAACCACGGAAAAATTGAAAAATTTCAATGATCAATCAATGTGGTAAAAATGTTGTGGTAACAAACACAAACCGCTGCGTATTAGTTAAAAGGCCAAGACTTATTTTAATTATCCTCATTCACACACACTTTTCAAAATCACGTCTAGAGGACATTGTAAATTTTCTGAGGCCGCCCCTGTCGGATTCATTGTTTAGCCAACAAATACCGCAGTTTATAGGTAAAACTAACCACACAAATATTGAAAAATTTCAATGATCAATCAACGTGGTAAAAATGTTGTGGTAACAGACACAAACCGCTGCGTATTAGTTAGAAGGCCAACACTTATTTTAATTATCCTCATTCACGCACGCTTTTCAAAATCACGTCTAGAGGACGTTGTAAATTTTTTGAGGCCGCCCGACGTATGACAAGACGCGGTTCCAGTAAATAACAAGCGCGTTTTGTTGAGATGTGGTGGAAAGTGTGTGGTGTTATCAACTATTTGTACTAGTGAGATTTTTTTTTGGAGAGTACACTCCTCAGATTCTTATACCAATCATCAAAGCTCGCATAGTGTAGTGGGTTCATCTCAGTTATCTTCAGAAACATTCACCTTGCTACTTGTTAGTTGAGCATAAATACATAATAGCACTAAAGGATCATTAATAATGCTATTTTTCATTAATAATAAATAGTGACCCTCATCTGACATTATTATTATTGACTTAAAGTAAAAGAACGTTTTTACTTATATCTCATATAATCTATATTTAGTTATGGAATAAAACTACCCTTTTATTCTTAACACTATGAAAGATCTACGTAGTCCTTAGTTGCCTAATTCTATTACGGTTTTCTAAGGTTCGAAAAAGACCTTAACATCTCCAATTGCCTAATCATATTAGGGTCCATTGGTCAAGCACCACCCTATCTTAAACCGGCGGACTATAAAGCATCCTCCGCACCTTCTCAAAATCAAACCGAGAATCCATCCTAACCTGGTATGTCTGTCCAAAACGATCGAGAGCTTGACGAGGGTTTAAAATAGGAAGACTATACAATTGATATTCTTATTGACGCGTTTTAATTAAACTAACCAATTAGTTTGTTCCAGTTCTATTAAAACATCTCTAGCACTAGACTAATAATAATAAAAACATAATTTAGACATGCTAATTAAAGACTTATCTAATAAATCTTATTGATTCTAATTAATCCAATTAATAATCATAATATTATAAATCGATAAAGTAATTAAACAAAATCACATTTATTATCTAACATTATCCTTAGTTAAACCACTTTAACATATAACGCGACACGAGATTTCATAAATTTAATATAAAATAAAGACTAATAAAATAATTTCATAAATTTAATGACTATCTCTAGATTAATTTAAATAACTTAAAATACTTAATTAAATATAATTAGAAATTGTTGGAAATAATTGCAGTTAAATAAAATTGAGATAGCGTCGAGCAGTTTGAAATGTCGAACACTCAAGATGAACGGTCTATCCAATTACCGGGATTTGTTCCGACGCTAAAACGTTACGTAAAACGGCTATATTGATTGTAAAACCGTTATGAATATTGAATTAAATTTATCACGTGACGGATTAATTGTAATTTATTAGTAGCCGTTATAGAATTGATTGACAATCAATTCATTGTCTCATTCCCGCGTCTATAAATTGACAGTGACCTCGACCCATTTCGACACACCGATTGCAAAACCGTCTTCCAAAAACTCTCTAAATACTTTGCATCCGCTTCTCGTTTTTTCATTCCGCGGATTCGATCTTTTATGCTTCCCAATGTTTTCATGGCGTGAGTCTTTCGGTAACGGAATTCAAGATGGTTCAGTTCGCCGGTGAATTTCGAAGTGCTACGGAGTTCTCGGTCATCCCGTTATATCCTGGGAAGCTGTCGCCAAGCGAACCTCAAGCACGTAGAGGAGGCGAAACAAGCTTTAAGGAGAGCGTCCAACTCGTCTCGGGAACCGCTTAGTGTTTTTCTGTTTTACAGGATCAACAACACATGATTGGATAAAAGATACAAGCCGATACTCATCAAGATCCAAGAATCTACACGATAAGTATTATGAAATTGATTTGCCACTGTTTTTGCTCATATTTGTTTCTCATTATCATCATGTATAGAAATATACCCAACAATCTTAATTACTTGATTTTGATGATTCTCATAAATGAAGAAGTGCAGCGAAGATTACAAACTCCTATGTGATTCATGAACCTGGCTGTCATCAAACTGAGATTTTGATACAAAAGTGTGAAGGAGAAGAGGGAAAGTCACCGACCAACAAAGGCAATGCTGTTGCGGTTTTCGTCACCGACGAATAGTCAGACGCAAACCTCAGTAAAACGATCAGAGCTTCGAGGACATGTTGATTTGTTTGCCAGCTTGTGGTCGGCACTGCCCCTGAGGCTGCAGGAATCCGAGCGGCCATCGGACCAGACAAAAGCTCCGGCAATGGGGTTGTGTGCGATGATGAACTTTGTCGGTGGTAGTGTCTGAGAGGAATCCGATCATTGTAATGCTATTCATTAGCATTAATGAGGCACATCACATGTCAAACATTCAAAAGGGAAACGATGTTTGTGCATCAATGCGGCCAAAGTAGTAAACCGAATGCCTAAAATCCTGTGAGTTAATTTCATTTATTTAGACCATTAGTGTTATGAGTGTGGGCTGCTAATTTTTCCCACGTACGTTAAGTTTCTTAAAATCAATATATGTTAATGCTAGACTTGATGAGGTGCTACGTAATAGTGGTAGAAGAAAGTTTTCAATGTATATAGTGTATATATACTTGAATTTAAATATATCCTTACGGGAAAAGTTTCATGTTTCAAATTTAAATATGTATCTTATACATATACGTTGAAACGGTGTGAATATTGCATAAGTATGAATAAATTTTATTTAAAGAAATGACATTACAGTATGCCTTGCAAAAGGAATGTCGTTTACAAATAATGTGTAATGTATAATTATATACCGAGGGTATATAATTTGAGACGTGCTCTTAGAAAAGCAATAAAATGAGAAATTATTATTTATGGAAAAATAATATATTCATGTAATAAACCCGATTATTGATCAAGGTATTAAACGTTAAGCGTTGAATTGAAATTGCGATTTTAATTTTAAGGGTAGTTTTCGAAATGAAAGAGAATTATTGGAAAATGTAAATTATTTCTTGAGAAATTTTTTTGTGATTTCCAAAATCATTGGAAAATAGATACACGGAAATTTTGTGACAAAATATATTTTGTCGAAGTACACTTGATTATAGATCAAGGTACTTATATGTGTAATTGATATTGTGGTTTCAATTTTAAGATGTTATTCTAATCATCAACAAGGCTAGAAGCACTCAAATGACGTACATGCATATGTGCATAATGATTATGGCAATAATGTCGGACTCTATTTATCACAAGATAAATTTGAGAAATTCAAAAGTTTACTTTTAGTAAGAACATTGAATTCCAATTAATACCTGGAAATGTGGGGGCGATTACTAAAAAATATTCGCTTCACATTAAAGGTGGTGTATGAGAGTCAGAGAACTATATGCATCTATGTACATATGATATGCTCATAATTGAATTGAGAATTAACTCTTTGGAGTATGATTCAAAGAATAGTGGTATTTAATGAAATATAATAAAGAATGCATCGGTTCGCATTCTTGAAGGATTTAAAATCCATTAAGTGGGTACGCTTACACCCATGGGAAAGCTTCCAAATGTTTACGTAAGAGATTCACAATAGAATCTTTTCATTGTCTTAGACTAATACGGCAATAAGGCCGAATGACTAAGAAAATATTTTGGAAGATATTTTGAAATGACAAAAACTGCGTCTATAATTTGCATCGACTATGAAATTTAGTATGCAATTAAAAGAGCGTAAAACTATTTCATAATGGTAAGTCTAGATATATATGTCATAGACTTAATGTTGTAAGACAACTACTCTCAAAGGAAATTATCATAATTGATCATGTGAATCAAATGATGATGTTGTGGATCCACTACCAAAAATGGTATAAATGAGAGTTGGTTGTGAAATCATCAAAGGGAATGTGACTTAAGCCCATTGAAAACAAAGTTTTACAGTGGAAACCCAACCTAGCTGACTGGAGATCCCAAGAGACTGGAGATCCCAAGAACTAGGTTCAATGGGACAACCTAGCTGTAAGACTTCAACGGATCAATGTGGGGGTTACACCCTCAGTCCGTTCCTAAGATGAAAAACAGTGATATGTACGGTTAAAGATAAGCCAGAAGCTTTTAATGATTCCTACACGTCGATAAAGGATAACCGAGCGGAGCATAGTTTGCTTTTACTAAGATCACCTATGTTAGAGTGAAGTGGGGTCGCTTCAACGGAATTGTAAAGGGCACAAGTTCCGTAAACTCTCGCAGAACCAGATAGTGTTCATGACCATGAACGAACCGAGTAGTGAGAACTGAATCTGTCTAAGGAGAATTCTGTGTGAGGTATATTCTCACTTACACAAACGGTCGAACAGTTCAAAGACATCGCGTCTACTGATCACCAAGTAAGAAAATATACTTTCACAAGGGAAGGTTCAAAGGATTACACCTACCTATCCTATGCAGGATTGCCTGCCGAACTTTGTTACCTGAGTCAAGTGTTATCAAGAGTGATCTGTAAGTTTTATTTATGTGGGGGATTGTTGGAAATAATTGAAATTAAATAAAATTGAGATAGCGTCGAGCGGTTCAAAATGTCAAACACTCAAGAAGAACGGTCTATCCAAGTACCGGGATTTGTTCCGACGTTAAAACATTACGTAAAACGGCTATATTGATTGTAACTATTATGAATATTGAATTAAATTTATTACGTTACGGATTAATTGCAATTTATTAGTAGCCGTTATAGAATTGATTGGCAATCAATTCATTGTCTCCTTCCCGCTTCTATAAAATGACAGTGACCTCGACCCATTTCGACACACCGATTGCAAAACCATCTTCCGAAAACTCTCTAAATACTTTGCATCCGCTTCTCGTGTTTCCATTCCGCGGATTCGATCTTTTATGCTTTCCAATGTTTTCATGTCGTGAGTCTTTCGGTAACGGAGTTCAAGATGGTTCAGTTCGCCGGTGAACTTCGAAGTGCTACGGAGTTCTCGGTCATCCCGTTATATCCTGGGAAGCTGTCGCCTAACGAACCTCAAGCACGTAGAGGAGACGAATCAAGCTTTAAGGAGAGCGTCCAATGCGTCTCGGGAACCGCTTACTGTTTTTTCTGTTTTACAGGATCAAGAACACATGATTGGATAAAAGATACAAGCCGATACTCATCAAGATCCAAGAATCTACACGATAAGCATTATGAAATTGATTTGCCACTGTTTTTGCTCATATTTGTTTCTCATTATCATCATGTATAGAAATATACCCAACAGAAATAGACAATTAAAATCTCATGATTTCTTTATTAGAGATAATTTTAAAATTATTTTCCAAAAAAATAAAAAAAATAATTACTCTAATTATATTAATTAAAGTACCGTAAAATATTTTTTTTATATTTAAAATCGGGTCGGGTTATGATTCGGGTCATAACCCGGATTGTTGGCTGACCGAACTGGGTTAAAGCCCGTGGGCGAGGAGGCCCATTTAGGCCTGATATGGGCGTGTGCAAAGAGGCCCACTTGAGCCTGATCCTTGCTGCCAGGTCGAGGCAATTAGGGCCCATTTGGGCAGCCTTCTAGTGGCTGGGCTCAAGCAGCGCATGAGCCACAAAATGATGCTGGCCTGGTCTCATAGCAGCCCAAAATTGGGCAGCAATTTGGGATTTGCTCAATAGCCCAAAATCCACAAACAGTTGGGTTTTATTCCTAGGGTTTCGGCAGCCCTTTAACGGCCGTGAAGTCGCCTGGAAATGTGTGTCGTCGCCACTTTGGTGTTTTCGCAACCAAATTCTCGGAATTCATAAAGTGGGTAATTCATAAAATATATTTAATCCATTTTCACCATTCTGACAATTTAATTACATAAAATATATTTTGACCCAAAATACGGATTGGTAACAAGTTTTCCGCTTTAAATAATTTTTTAAATGTTACTGGGACGGCTGGGAGGCATATTTCAGCATTATGGAACCAGGAATCAAACCCCGATTTTCAAGCACCGAGACCACAAAGATCTCTGGGAATTCCTCTGGATTCCCCCGAACTCAACATACAGACTCGCGGACAACCAGAAGGCATCAAAGACGAATCGAGAAGCATCGGCAGGGGGGAAATTCGCAGGCCACTGAAGGTGCAATTTTAGGGAATTGGCTTTCCTATAAATAGGAGTCACTTGATTTTGTTTATTTATTTTTTGGTCTATTTGTCGAGTTCAAAATTAATTCAAAAGGCTTTTATACAAAGTACGCCTATGAACCTCCAAAAATCCAAAAATCAAGTAAAATCATAAGAAACTTACTTACGATTTATTTAATCAATTCGCTTATGGACTATACTCGAACTATTTTCCCGCTTATTATGCGAATATTTTTTATAATATTTTACAAACACTCAGTTAAAGGAAATTTGTAGTTCTTTGGGAGGACGGAGAGGAGACTAAAATCTTTGACAATCAGATCCTCGCCAAATAAAGCCTATTAAGGAAATTCAAGGCCTATCACTAAAGCCAAAGACCCGAGACCGACGAACTAAGACATTGGCAAGGCCCGGAGTCAAAAAGACGACGAGCGACAAGCTGACGAGGCGACAAGCCGACAATGTGACGAGGAGATAAGCCAACGCGGCGACAAGACGACGCGGCGACAAGCCAACGAGGCAACAAGCCGACGCGGCGACAAGCCAACGCGGCGACAAGACGATGAGGCGACAAGCCGACGCGGCGACAAGACGATGAGGCTATAAGGCGACAAGCCGACATGGCGACGAGGCGACAGGCCGACAAAGCGACAAGCCAACGAGGCAATGAGGCCGACAAGGCAACGAAGTGACAAGCCGATGAGGCGAAGAGGCCACAAGGCGAAGAGCCGACAAGGGCATAACTTGTAATTATTCTACATGATGAAGAGATCCGAGACCACGAATATCTCTGGGAAATACTCCAGATTCCCCCAAACTCAACATACAGACTCGCGCACAACCGGAAGGCATCAAAGACGAATCGAGAAGCATCGGCGGCGGGGAAATTCGCAGCCCCCCCTCATTTCCACACTAACTCATAGCTTTCTCCAGAGCTTCTCTCTCTAGAATTCGTTTACACCTATTATAGAAGGGACTTGAATAAAGACCTGATATCGTTCTAGAAGAAGAGTCTCAGCCTCGACGAGTCAACGAAGGCGTCCCTCGCCGGTTAATCAAGGCCTTCCCTGGGATATGAACTTCATGACCTAGGGGAAGTTCGACCGGGAGCCTGAACACCTGCGGGGTCGACAAGGATCATCCCTTTACAGGTTACGCGCCCTCGACAAGGTCGACAAAGGAGCACACCTCGTCAGGTCAAGGATCTCGTTGTACTTCGCCACCACGAGGGAATTTTGATAGTGATCTCGCCAACACCGACGGGATCGACGAAGAACACTTCACGCGAGTAATACCTTACCATATGGCCAAGGGTCACCCCTGCGCCGCCAACAACGGCACTTCCGATGAGTCAAACCACATCGTCATTCACCTGCCGCTTATCACTAACCCTGAATTACATGGGACCTGATTCTCTTTAACTAAGATACGCAGGCAGCCTCGCCCAACCATAAGCGATGGGGAACGGGCCCAATCTACCCCTTTTTTGCAGGTCCTCTCTCGCCGAGGATCGCCAACGACAGCCCGGAGACTTATCCAAGACAACGGATTCGCCTCTAGCTTTGACAATCATCGATCAACCCGCGTTGACTCAACATTCAATCATCCTTGTTATTAACGGGTCAATCTCGGGATCCAAAATTAAGTTAAAGCCATTTTTACGCATTAACAGTTATCTTTTTTTGTTTTCTAGATTTCAATGGCACCGAAAATGAAACTCGCAAAAAGATATATGGTTAGAACCAGAGCAATGTGCCAAAACGCGTCTCTAGTCAATGAGAATGAAGAGGTACATTTAGCCCATCACTCCTTCAGTTCCAAAACCCACTTTCGCCACAACCGCCGCAAAGGAACGGTATACAGTTCTTTGCAAGCGAAAAATATGCTCGGAGCGAGAATTCACCAAATTATCACTCAACTTGGGTGAGACGCGTGATATCATCAATTCCACCGTTGAAGCCCGGGGTTGGAATAACTACATGATCATGCTTAAGTACTTAACTTTTCTTTCGCTGGTGATAGTTTCAAGACGTACACGAATATGAATAAACATAAACTTAAATAAATAAGAATGAATATTTAAACTTTATTTAATTCTCAAGAAAAAAAAATATAATCATATTATTACATCGAGTACTTTATTAGTAAACTACCTTATTTGCTAAAATATCATTTCCTTTGTGGGCATATATCCCAACAAATTCCCACTTGAGTCAAATGAGATGTGAATGATCTTTCACTCATAAGCCTTGTAGGTGTCTTTCAAAAACCTACTCATTAAAGCTTTCGTAAACGGATATGCCCGGTTGTCCAACGTTGAGATCTTCTTCACATCTAATACTTATAAAATATACATTTTTCAAATTTTCTATTACATAATTATTTAATTAAATTAAATGAGTTTGGAATAAATAAATTGATCATTTAAAGTACACTCACATTTATGAGTTGATAAGTAAACATCATTGTTAAATAGTGTCGGTTTGAGTCTCATGTTCTATAATTTAATAAAGGTGGCCCAGCAACGACCTCGAAAGGTTTTTGACGGCCTCATGAGTTATGACGACCTTATAGGGTCCCGGCAAGGTGACAACCACCTTAGGGGCTCCCAGACAACGTCCTCTCTAAGACAAGCTCACTTGACAACGACAAGCTCACTTGACAACGTCTTCAACGACGTACTCGCCAAGGCATGCTCCTAGTTCGACGTGCAACACGTCGTCGACAAACTTGGCAAGAGGAATTTCTCAACAATCATCAAGCAACAAAACAAACCGAGTTCACGGGGATCCTGAGAACGCTTCAAAGACGCATTAGACTCGACATACGAAGTCACCAAACACCCAAAAGGGATCAAGACGACGTACTGGATGCACCTCGTAAGCAAACTCTACAAGCTCTCCCCAAGGCAAGGTCTTCAAGGAATATTCCTTTTAGATGTCTCTAAAATGAAGAAAAGTGGTTACCTTTTACCCTAAAAAATAGAAGTCTCATTCTCCACATTTAAACACATTCTCTCCTCAAATTTTCTCTCTCTAAAATTCTCCTTCTCGTCTGCGGAGTTTTCCGAGTAGAGCTCATCCCGACTTAGTTCCTGGGACCGCCTTTGAGCCTCGGCAGGAAGGTCGACTTTGACGTGAGACTCGCCGAGAGCGCCAGTTTCACGCCGGAGCTTGCCAGATAGGTCGCCTTCATCTGGAAAGTCGCCAAACAGGCCACCTTCTCCCTAAAGCTCGCTAGGGAGAACTATTTCGCATCAGAGCTCGTCGCAAGCCTAGTCCTTGACGACCACCTCCACCAAAACTCTCCAGATCCTCAAGATCACGCTTGCCCTCGACTTTGCTCAGACGACCGCCATCCGCTTAAGGTCTCGCCCACGAGGATTCATACCTTTGTCAGGGACGCTCAATCTCTGATTTCACTAACCCTGAACTGCATGATGACCCGATTCCGTAAGGATACATAGGTAGCTCTACTATAAGTGACAATGTCCGCCATCACTTTCTTTTTTGTAGGACCTTCCTCGCTGCCGATATGTTGTCGAGGACACGAAAACCTCAGGAAAAGTTCAACGCTCACCAAAGAAGACATCATATTTAGCAAAATTGAGACATTAGTCAACCGACGTTGACTCCACCATTGATTGCTAACGCGATCCCAGGATTCGGCCCTGAGCTCAAACCATGGAACATATTCTTAGCTAATCGAAGTTCGTGCATTACAAATTATATTTCTTCTAATGGTCGATGCGGTTCATGTTTTTTCATTGATATGACATTCAAACACAACTCGGTACTCAATTTCTACGCAAACAAATTCAAAATTAATTACCAAAATGGACAAAAAGAGAGAAATTACCAATTTTTAACGGCATTTAAAAAATTTAAAAAAAATCAAGAAAATATAATAAAACATTTGTAACTTTAATAATATAATAAATGTCTAGAAAAGAGAATAGGGACCCCATTTCTCATTGATACTATTGACTATTGAGTAGTAAATTTGTTCAAAACTTCTTCCATAAATGGAGTAAAAGTAACAAGAATCATGAGGCAAACCAAACTATCTTTTTGTTTTCATTCCACACAAACAAAATTGGATTTTAGGCTATGGTCATCAATCCTCATCGGAATAGAAATACTTGACGGAGTGCGAAGCGAGATCGATTTGCCCTCCTCGGTAACTTCCGCGCTTCTTCTTGGTTTTTTCGTGCCGGAAACCCCTAAGAAAAGGACAAGAAAGGTGGTAAAAAAGGGTCCAATGTTCACCCAAAATGCACAAGTGATGCATTAGAGTGTATTAATATTTCTCATCTATCACGTCGAGACATCTAAGGGAAGAAAACCTACCGGCTGAAGTACTGTCATTTTCTGAATTTTTTATGTATAGAAAAAAAAAAAGATACCCATTTTTTTCTCATGAAAAACTGGTTTTTCTGGTAACCAGGTTTTATGAAGGAAAAAATAAATTAAACAAGTGCAAAAATCAACAATATAACATTTCAAAATCAAATTAACCTAGCTCAAAGCAACAACAAACGGTCCAAATCAAAATAAAAAACTAGAAAAAGTTTTTAAATCTTTTATGAATTTAAAGACAAAGATATTAAAGGCGAAACCATATTGGCAAAAAGAATGGCATCGCTAAACACAGAATCCGTTGAAAGACAAATTATTTGCATACCTGCCCCGGACTTGCTCAAGAACTTCTTGCGCCTTTGCACCATAACCACTCTCTGCACCACTCTGCGTTGGATTCGTGATGGTGTGTGTGAGAATAAATAAGCCATATGAAAAAACACAAAGGAAGTGGGAAAATGAACTTCAAAATATTCCGGCCACAAACCTTTGCCCAGTAAGAATTATCCTTAAGCCTCTCATCAGTAAATACGACCTCATCAACTTTAACTCTCTGGAATGCGGTCTTTGGCTGCATTATATGTACGCAGCATGAACTAGTCAATTCTTTGGAGGCGCGTCTTTTATAAATATAATTTTAAGATTTCCACTTTTTTTTAAAAAAAAAAAAGAAGCCATGCTTGCAATCTAATGAACAGGTCGCTGAATACTGCTTTAACTATTCAATGTGGAAGCAGTTATGTATGTAATTAGAGGTGACAGTTTTTGGCTCAGCCAAATTTAAGGTTAAAAACACTGGGATTTTCCATAACCGGGACCAGACCCAGTTTTGGAAGGCCCAAAAAAACCAGGACATGGCTGAAAATAGGCCAATAGCCCGGTACTCGGTCCCGGTTTCACTACTAGTGATATTACTGGCTTCTTGGAAAAGCAAATGAAGGGCTTTAGAGAAACATGAGTCAGTTTGTGGACGGTTTGAAGATAAACTAACTAACTACCATTTATCTATCAAGCTTTTAAAATTATCCTAATACAAGGTGCTTACTAAACACTGAGACTATAATAGAAAATGACTAACGCACATACATATACACATTTCGAAGTAGTCAAGATAATTTTCAACCATAATAAAAGCGAGCAATAACTATGAGCATGGCCAACATCTATAGAATTTAAAAGTGAATTAAAAATGTGCTAAGAAACTATACCTCCGCGGAGCCTTTCTGTTGCTTCTTGGATTTTTGTACAGAAGATTTCTCTGCGCTTTTATCCACGCCACCATTTTCTACCTCACCAGAATTATTTTGAACCTCATTCATTTTCTGGGATTCTTCATTCAATTTCACGTCTTCAATCTTTCTACGTTTAGATTCTTCTACTACTTTTGTATCTACAGTCTTCGAATCATTCTCATCGGAAACATTCCTTTTCCTTTTCTTACAGTCTTTCTGATCATCGGACACTTGAGTTTCATCCCCCGTGTTGCTGGTTAGATTCGTTGACTCCAAACCGTCCTTTTTCTTCTTCTTACTTTTAGACTTTTTGGTACTTTTCTCTTCAGCTGGTTTGTTGCTTATATCAACTTGGATAGAATCTGCCGCTTCAGGTTCAAGAGATGCTTTCTTACAGTCTTTCTGATCATCGGACACTTGAGTTTCATCCCCCGCGTTGCTGGTTAGATTCGTGGACTCCAAACCGTCCTTTTTCTTCTTCTTACTTTTAGACTTTTTGGTACTTTTCTCTTCAGCTGGTTTGTTGCTTATATCAACTTGGATAGAATCTGCCGCTTCAGATTCAGGAGATGCTTTCTTACAGTCTTTCTGATCATCGGACACTTGAGTTTCATCCCCCGTGTTGCTGGTTATATTCGTGGACTCCAAACCGTCCTTTTTCTTCTTCTTACTTTTAGACTTTTTGGTACTTTTCTCTTCAGCTGGTATGTTGCTTGTATCAACTTGGATAGAATCTGCCGCTTCAGATTCAGGAGATGCTTTCGTCGGTGCTTTCGACGCCTTTTTCCCCTCTTTGTTCTTTGATTTTTCCTTGGGTATCTCGCAGGCGGTGGCAGTTTTTTCCTCTACATGTTTGTCATTCGTAATTTCTTCAGTTTTCTTCTTTGTTTTGTTTTTGCTGTCATCACTGCATAAATAACCCAAGTAGATTGGCATCTATTTCACTTGTACTGATCCTCCGCTAAATAAATTTTTATTGCTATTACATTTAAATGTGTTTATAAAAAATGCATGAAAAATAAATGATAATTTGACTAAGATCTTCCCGTAAATGTTTAACCAAAATCTCATCAACTAAATATCTCATTGTGGTTTAGAAAGCATATGGGCATAGCATCGGAGAATGTTTCCCGACATACCCAAAAGGTAAAGCACAACGGTCTTGCAAAGCTCAGTTCATGTAGATTTGATGATAATTCAAAATAATTTATAAGCGCAATGTAAGATTATCTTGCTAAAAAACCAGAGAAACCGTAACTCTATACCTACCAGTTTTCAAGGTACTTGATGTAGAGCTCGTCCAAATCCACCAAACCGGAACTTATAGCATCCATCTGAATCATAAGCAAAAAATTGGCTTTAGGCCCACTTAGGTCAATTGAGTATAATCTACACACAATAATCTATGTACTTCACATTAACTAGGTTACACATACGAAAAATCCGAGAAAAGGATTTCAACGTAGCTTTCTATGCATCAATGGCTTTAATTGGAAATCACCAAACTTCATAAGCCTCTGATATTAAAACTTCTATGCAATAAGATGTGCTCAAAAGTTGCAATTCATTTCAAAAAAAGCATTTCCTTTTACCATATGATTTCTGCATAGCTATTAGATTCCGATACCATTATTTCAAGACACGTATTTAACACTAATATTTACTATATATGCGTATAGATACTCACACTAATTATGTCTTAAGAAAATGAGATTCGTAACACTGGACATTCTTATCAAAGGTCAAAAAGAGTACTGCTCTTTGAAGAACTGATATATGTAACTTCATAAGACCTTTATATGAAAGCAAAAGATACATTTAGACAGATAATTGCGGCAAAAGGACTCAAACTTGTTCAAAATAGAGCGTAACAGTCATAAGCCTTCAATGGAACTAACTAAAAACCCGAAGTCATGAAATTTTTGGTTTTTTTAATTGATATTGTACCGTGTGTTTCAAACGTCTCGCATTATACATTGTGTTTCGCGTTTTATAGCTCAAAACTTGAGAAAACAGAATGTTAATTTGAAGCGTACACACGTAAACAATTAGCAGACATTTGGGACGGAACCAATTGAAAACACAAGTTTCCCAAAATTTGCTATTACGCTTTGGAATATGGTGCATTATTTGAACAACTTCAGATACTTCTGCCGCTAAAACCCTATTTAGCATGATAATCATATTAACAAAATCAGTGACAATCCTTGACATTTTGGTTCCTAGAAATGGAATCAAAGCAGTCGAAAGATAAGCATAAAGTCAACAACTAGAAAATGCTGAGGTTGAAACCTGGATTTGGGCTTCGGAGAGGAACTTCTTGAGGGTTTTGGGGAAGCCATTGGCGTTGAGAAAGCGAGCGACGGAGCGAAGAAGAAGAGCTTTGTGCTCGGAATCCAGAGACATGGCGGAGCCGGAGGCGAGAAGAACCTGACGAGGCGTGAAAGCGAGAAGAGTGTTGGATGCTCGGAGCATAGAGTTAAATACCCCTCTCTCTCTCTCTCTCTCTCTCTTCCCCAACTTGCAGAGTTAGGGTTTAAGCCTCCACTTTCAGAGCTCTCTAACTTAAACATAATCGCGGCAAAAATATTTAAGTTTCTTAAAAGTCTAAAGTGAAAATATAGTAGTGAAAGTACTTAAAATCAAGGTGACACTTTTTTTTTTTCTTTTTACGTTAATTTTTTTGGCATAATGCTAATAAATCATGCAAAGATATAGATTTTACGTGCTTATCCACTTATTAAACATTCTCTCGTTTGTATTCGACCAAAAATATTAGACAAAAAAATGTATTGCCTCACATTTGTTGATTTTAACTATTTACAATTTTTTTTTTCACTTCGAACCCTTACCATTTTAATTGGTCAAAGTTTAAATATTTTTATCGTTATTATTCTGGTATTTTAATAGGGGAAATGAAATTACTCTATGGCCATACAATGTCAAGAGGGTTCGGCCCGGCTTAGACCTACCCATCCAGCCTCGTGAAAGAAATAGGTTGAGTCCGTCTCGGCCCATTTTTTATTGGCTTGGCATATTCAGGCACATTTTTTACATCCGCCGATTTCTTCCGAAGTCCACTTAAGCTTTTCATAAAATAATACGTTCTTAAGGATTAAGATAATAATCTTATAATTGTAATAATTTGTGTGAATCATTTCATTTTAACATTACATAGTTTATTAAATCGTTTGTTTATTTTTCCAATTTCAACATTCCTTAATTTTATTATTTCTTAAGGTTTCCTGTTACGCTTCGGAAATTTGCTCTCTGAAAAAAGAAAAAAAAAAAAACCTGTAACGAAGCAGAGCAGTTGTTAGTTATCGTTTTTACGCAACTTATGCTCGCACTAGTGCAAAATTCATATACATATACATATGTATACATATAGAGGCCAAGAAATGCTTAAATAGATTTTGTTTGGTGTACAAGTAAAGTTGCATAAATGAGTTCATTCCATGTATCTGGAACCCCGGGAAGGCACCAATGGCTGCAGTCTTGCCGCCGCTTGGACACCGGTGAACTCCTGCCAAAAATTGACGGATGGCCATCCTTGCGGAAATTAGTCAACCCCGTGATGTTTAATAGTTTGACCGGAACCCGCATGCTCTTTATCGTCTCCTCAACTATCTTCATTTTCAAAGGATAACTATCAAGAATAGCCCCGCTAAATGCTGGTTCTGTTTCCCCGTTGCAAGATCCGCCAGAATCCCAGTCTCCACCTCTGTATGCAGCACCATGAATCACATTTTTCATCGAAGCAATTTGAATTTGGTAAAGATGAGAGTACGATTGTTTTTACCGGAAATGAGCAGACGAGTAACCGCGATAGATGACAATCTGTTTTTCCGGATTTACGTTCTTATCGATCCAATTAGACCAGGTTTTCAAGGATCTTCTGTACGCCTCAACGCCGTCAAACTTCGGATAAACATAATCTCCCTCTCTGAAGTAGTTTTTCCTGTAGCAAATAATCTTTAGGTTACACGAGTTTATAAAAGACCAATTGCTTGAGGAAAAAGATAAAGATCTGTTCTGTTCCCGGGATATGGATCTCTTCACGAGCCTAGGACCTGTGAAACCCGTACCTACCCTAAAACCCTACAGAGAAACTACACTAAATTATAAACTAATTTACTGAATAACAATTGGCTTCCTTTTCTTATTGCTCATGACCGCTAAATTGTCAAAATTATGCTTGTGGGCACGGTCGGGCCTTAAAATAACAAAATCTAAAACATAACCAATATGATTGAAATAACAGAATTTAAATGGAAAAACATAAATAAAAGTGCATTATAAATTAAAATAATGCTTCGGATGTAACGATATCCCAATATTTTGACCACTCAACTATAAAACAGTTGTGAAACGTAAACCCGTCTGATATTCCATTACAGATTTTTCATTATTAATATCCAAATTATAGAAGATTTTTATTTCCATTAATTAAAAATTGTTTGTATCATCTCCGAGCAAAGCGAAAAAATAGAAAAAGCCAAACTGGTTTGATAAACAGAATGATCAGGATGTAGTATTCTGATAAGATCTGTAAATTTACAGACATACCCTCGCGAGGTCTTCCCGTGAGCCCACCAGTGGCCGGTATTGAATACTAGAATATCCGCCCGCTTCCATCGAGGTGACGACTTGTCTATCCGATCTATCGAAAGGGTAGGATTGGTATTTCCTTGTCCATTGACGCGGACACCTTCCCTCACAAGGTAATGCGACCTTACAAAATCCACTGTGCAGTTGTACTCCTGCATTATCATATCCGGTCAAGATGTCTTTTCGATATAACTTCCGAAATACAGTATGTCAAGCAGATAAAAGAGATTATTATTACATTTGAAAATGTAGATAAATATTGAAGTTACCTCGAAGTTGAACACGTAATAACCCCTTCCTTTCGTTATTTTATGACCGCGGACCTCATACATGGCGCTTTTATTTTGCAAGCCTTCACGGAGAAGGCAAAGGATAGACTCAAATTGGTTCCTATTCATAGAGTCTCCGATCAGCATCATCTTTTTACCCCTTAGTCTCATCAAAAAGTCTGTTGCATTAAACCTGAGTGAAAGAAAAAAAAGAGCACAATAAAGATACAAAAATATGCCATTAAAAGACAAAAAAAAAAAAAGTGAACAAAAAATTGACCCATGTAGACAAAATGGACACAAGACATGCACCTTTCACAAGTTAACTATTAACCTTTTAAGATCAACTTGTTCGGACTTAGACCTAAATTTCCAGATCTGAAAACGTAATCGACCCTAAGAATTATGGTGGTCCACTAGCTGCTACCGATTTTCAATCCGCTATAATTTCAAATGAATTCCGTCGGTTACAACCCTCAAGCTCAATTTCTCTCCTTTTCGTGCTACAATTGCAAAGTGGCGTGCATAGGCGGAATGAAGTACAACTAAGGGGAATGGGCTCGTTCGATCTTAACTTTGTTCCGCTTCCGCCATTGGTATCGTGAATGTGCAAAATCTAGATTTACTACATAAATCGTATGTAAAGTCCAAAATACCCTCGCAACATCATTCCGTAATTAAAAATTTACTTTGACTGATCCTCGTTAATTCTAGGTCGCGGTTCCGTGTAGATTAAGTTTCACATTCGAGCTCGCGTTTCTTCAAATCATTTCAGAATGGACGCTGACCGCAGTTTAGAAGAAACACAAGTCCAACTTGAATAACCAGAGAATCAACCAGAAATAGTAAGAGTGAACGAAAGCATACATACTTGGGAAGATCGCAAGCGTGGGGCTTCCACCGCCAAGCCAGATAGCCGCGGTCGGCCCTGCCATTGCTCTGGCAATCGAAAGCCTCGTCCACGTACGGGCACGACCCGGCTCCGTAAATCGGGTACGCCTCGTCCCTCACCCAGGTCCCACTGTACAGGTCGCACTTCGCCAGAGCTTCAATCCGCGGATCCGCGGAACCCCTCTCAGCTGAAGAAGCCAGTGTTACTGGTACTGGGTCCTCCTCGGCTTCCCCCAGGGAATCGCCATTGACGGAACCACCCTCGGCTGATGAAGCTACTGTTGTTACTGGTACTGGGTTTCCGCCATTGCCGGTCTCCGAATTAGAGTGCTTCGGCTCTGGCTCTGGCGGAGGAGGCGAAGGGTAGATCGGTGAAGGAGCAGAGTCAGAAGAAATGGAGATTTGGGGAAAGAAATCTGGGTAGAGAGATGCACGGGGCTTGAGGAGAGTTCGAGCAGAGATGAGCAGAATGGTGTAGAGGAGGAAGAAGAAGAAGAGTAAGACGAGAGTGGAACGACACTTGCTCGGTTTCGTCGCCGTCGCCGTCGTTGACGGCGGCGATTTCATGGAGAGAGAGAGAAAGAAGAGCGTGACGTCACTTGTGTCGGTTGAATTTCTTCCGAAAAGAATGCGCAATTAGATACGCTCGCACGAGCTGTTGGTTAATTACGTAAATAGTATTTTACTAAATACTTACTTCTGTTTTTTTCTCAACTTAGTATATCGTAGGATAAATAGTTGTATAAGTATTTTTTTATGCTTTTTTTTTTTTGTGCAATTGAAATTTTAATTTTATATTATTCCTTTAAAATTTGATAAACTTTTTCAAATAATATTTAATAAGATATTAGATGTGTTATTAAATCTTCGATACATGTAACCAATGATTTGAATGTCGTTTTTGCCGATAAATCGTTTGCCGTTATCGGCGGACTAATCGTTTATCGATGAATTTATTCATGAAAAACCTACAAAATTTATCGATTGTCGTTATTGAAGCTTATCAAACTAATCGATGGATTAATCGGTTATCAATGGATTTATCGATGGAAAACTTATAAAATATTTTCATACATAAAATATTTTCATAACAGAAAAAACTAAATGTACTTTTTTGCAATAATTGGAAAACGTCAAATTACAAAACAAATTATGTCAAAATCACCGTTTCAATATCATATACAATGTTAGAAAATGAAATTACGTAAAAAAAAATCAAAGAAATAGCTCAATTTAACCAATTTCCAAAAAAAATATATATACTTTTGCCGCATAGGAATGCCTAAAATGATCTAATAAGATTGATGGTTTGATCTTGATTATATATGTTCTATTAAATTTGAATATTTAAAAGTGTTAGATTGTTAATGTGTAAATTCGTTCTAAGAAACGATAAAGTCGTAACTAATTAAATTTAGTGTCGAAATAATTAAAACTAAAGTAAATGAATTAATAGAATATTCATGTAAATGAGCCTCTACAAAAAAGAATTGAGGCCCAGCAAGGAGAAATCCAAGGCCCATGCCCGAACAGATTTTCAATCCAAAGCCACACTAGGTTCCAGATTGAAAGAGTCAATAAAGACCAGAGCAAAACTGATAGCCAACGAGAACCCAACAAGATTAGTCAAAGCTATATTCAAAAATCAGTAACCTCGACCAGAAAAGACGCCACGAACAAGTTCAAACCACCTTTTCAACCAAGTCAATTCCAACATGATGTTATTCTCGCAAGTAGTGGCCCACGTGTCAGCTTGGAAACTAGTCAAACACCGAAATCAAAGCCACTACGACCATGTTCAAAATGACGCTGAAACGAGCAGAAATAGAAGTCTATATATACAAGAAGACAACACCATCATAGGCACGCAATCATCATCTGGGAGAATAGAGTCCTAAGGATTTGTATTTTCTAATAGTTTTTCATCTTTATTGATCAATTCGAACTGGCTTTTGGTTTGGGTCGATTACATTTTCAATAAACTTACAGAGGACCTAATCAACTACCGCATTGGGACGAATCTCTCTAAAAAACCCTCCTGTTTTTATTGCTTTTACTTTCATTCAGTCTAAGTGAAGAGTATTGACGACGCGGAGATCAAGACTTGATCCCTGTTAACAATTTCAAATCGAAATTCTACAATTAGTTTCGTAACTATTGAGGTGAGAAATCACGTCAACAAGCATCTCACAAAAAAAGTTAGTACTACGATTATAACCAAAAGATTGTTTTATATATGTTATATGTTTTTAATATTTGATAAATGTATTGAGTGTTTGTTTCAAATATATATATATATATATATATATATATCATGATTAAAATGTTTTGATTTATATTTACAGTTAACGGAATGCTATTTGATTGTTTGGTAAAGTTTATTCACGAGACAAAATATGATTGGTCTAATGGTAACAAGTACATCACTTAAGACATTACATGTCTTGAGTTCGAGTCACCACGGGGGTAGGAGTGAAATCTAAAGATCCTCATATATATATATATATATATAAAAAGTAAAGTTTATTCACGAATATGTTTTATAATGAATATTTCGTCATTTTTAATTGTGTTCATCGCATTGAGACGATTGGAAGGGACTGATTATAATTGATAGTGGGAATGTGTGATGTATGTTTTATATATTCAATTTAATCCAAATATTAATAAATGAGACAATTGCCACAAATATATCCAAGCTTTGACCATATTAAGTTATATGCGTAAAGTGAAATATAGCAATAGAAATATCCAAAAGCAACAAATATGAATATTTTTCCATCTAATTTTTTCTATGGTATCCAATTTTTTCTGTGTATCATAGATTGGTTTAATAGCACTATCCTAAAACATTGGCCATTGTCCGCAAACAAATTGTACGGAAAAAAATCACCTCACACTTAGGTACTGCTACGACTTTTTCCACTTTGGACTCATGCCGGCCGGAAGGCGGCGGGCTCGCTGAAACTTGGGCTCCAAGTTGCTGACTCAGCGTCCACGTGTCACGCTGCGATTGGCTGAGGTGTTTCCCTCGCGCCCAGTGGCGTGTTGACATGTGGCTGGGTCAGCTTTGACCCTTGTGGGCCCTGCAGAGGGGCGATGGGGCCCATCCGGAGGTCCTGGAGGGCCCTCGGAGGCCTCGGGTAGTCCCCGAGGCCGATTTTCGCAAACTTTATGTCGTTTTTGGGTGTTTTGATATTTTTGGGATCATCGGGACCTTTTTTTTTTAAATCGGACTCCCAGTGAATATTTTGGTAAAAAAATAGGTTTAATTAATAAAAAAATAATTAATTAAATAATTTTCCTTTATTAAATAACCTTTACAAAATTACCCCATAACAATTATGATTCGAACAATTCATATGGATTCTTACTGAAATACCCATGGATTGTTACTGAAGGTTGGTTGGATGTATATATTATATACTGTATTAAGTTTGAATATTATACAAAATTTTGAAGATTGTTGGTTGCATGAAAATGTCTATAATATGACCAAAACCTATCGACTGATACTAATGTTTTGATATTAAATTTATATGTCCTACTAATATTGAACATCTGATAAATTAGTAAAGAGTGTTTGCATGAAAAAGATTTGCATTATGATTCGGCAAGATATTAAAAACAAATGACACACTGATTTACAAAAATCCTATGCCCCAAATGACATGCATTTGATCTAATAGAAAAATAACTAATGAAAGATACCTAGGGCTTTCAGAGAAGAAGCTATATGTTCATTCCACAAACACATCATTAAAAACAATAATACAATATCTTTGCCAATATTAAAGAAAGAAAAAAAAAAGAAGAAGCTAATTATGTATCAATTTTACCGTCTAACTTTAGATTCACGACCGACTCTGATTCCAAGTGTTGAGAAACGGTTACGCAAAAACAAAAATAATTGCACGCAACGACTTAAAGGAAAAATATCAAAACTTATTTGATAGCATGGAATCAGAATAGGCTAATAGCACTTGCTGTAGCAACTTCGAAAATAGCTACAACAACCGCTACATCGTGAACTAAAGTTAGTGCAATTTTTTTTTCTTTAAACTCGATAAAAGTGAACATATAACATTCCTTGCACGGTTCAAATATTTTAGCTCTTCGCAGTTTTGAGTCCTTGTTAGATCTTCGAACGCTCCAATCTTTAATTCAACTTGGAAAGCAGCAAGTTGAATCAACACTACAATAAAAATCACAAGAAAAGAATAAATATGACGTGTGGGATATGATCTAGATATGAAGAACTGAAATCGAATTTCAAAAGTTTTTTCAAACTACAATCGACCAAGTAGTTTTGCAAATCAAAGAAAGGAGAGAGTACAACAACTTGTTTCAATTGGCACAATTTGATTATGTGCCTCTAAAGAACAAATTGTACCATACAGTCATTTTGATAATAATTTAGCCTTTATTTCTCTGTATTTTCATACCTGGCACAGTATGAATGATGAACAGTCTGGAGTCAACAAGAATCCTGTTAAATGGAAAGTTCAGAAAGTTCAACACAAGTGTGTGTGTGCGTGGGTATATATATATATATGAGGGAATTCATCTCTACAACGAACTCTTGTTGGTTTGTATTAGATTACTGGCTAGGGTCTTATCACATAGCTTAATTCAGCATCTTTTTTTACATAGTTTTTTTTTTTTTTTTTTTTTTTTTTGAGGGAATCTTTTTTTAGATAGTTAGGACATCTTAAAAAATATATTTTTTAAATGGAAACAACTACCTCTATAATCTGGGACTAACCAGTAAACATATGAAGCTGAGAAGCTTGTTCCTCAAGGCTCATTTTCTCCACTATTGTTGAACTGTCTCTTTTAACATCATTGATCTCAGCTTCACTCCCAAATTTACAGCAATGGGGATTATCAATACTGATTTTCTGCATGAAAAAAAAAAACAAGATAATTAATGATTAGCATATTAGTTTCCCTTAGTTTAATCATCAATCATCTAATCATAACACTAACAAGTAACTATTGCTAAGCTCTGCGAGTGATCAAACAAAATAAGCTAAACCAATTAAATACTCTTGACTTAAACTCATGCGCATATAAATCGATCACAACTATTTTGACTATACTCTCCCTTCCTAATGAACCCTATTCTCTTTCCCCTGCAAAAAAATATGTTGCCATATGAAACAGAATTTCAAGAAAGGAATTCCTAATGGAAGGAAACTGTTGTCAAATTATTAGTTTTTAATTTACACATACGAGTAAGACATGTTTTTAACAAAAGTATTTAGTTTATTTTCAAATAGGTTGAAACTGTTTTTGAATATAGTGATTTTAGAGTACAGTTCCTTCATTTTAATTAATCATGTAATAAAATAAATATTAAAACTGTACTACGTAAAACAAAAGCAAGACGAAAAAAAAAAAGCAATCGTAGAATTATAAATAAAGACAGAAAGCCACGGTCAAAGAAAACCTATCTTCTTTGGTCGTGGTGGTTTGAGATTGCTCCGGTGAAATTGGTGGCTAGATCTTGAAGGGATGTGGGATGAGCAACACCATTTTTTTTTTAAATTGAACGAAATCAAACAAGAATTGCAGTCATTATCAGCATAATCAAATAATAATTACAATTTATTTTATTCACCCATTATCCGATAATAGTAACCACTGAAAACTCATAACCCTAATAACAATAATTAATTATTTACCATTCCTTATTTTTTGAATTTCTAACCTTTTTGTTTCACCATCCTACAGTTCAAATTACGCAATGCATACCATCGTTCGCGATCATACATGCGCATGTGGTTAGGTGCGGCTAACGTATATGTGTGCTTCTCGTGTGTATGTGAATTTGTAAATGCGAGTGTAAGATGAAAGAAAACCACAAGGAAGAAACTGGGTATCTTATAAGGAGATAACTACATGATGAAATCCGAAAATATACTTTTAGTGCCAATTTGGAAAAATATTAACTAGTTTAAGATAATACCTCATGAAGATGTATTATGAATGGTGTTGTACTTCTTTACAAATGGCGATCATGCATCCACATCCACATCCTCATTGAACTTAAGATAAACAGAGCCACCTGATTAGGAATATTAATTCCTTGAATAAGTAAATTAAAATATGATAATAAAATCACCAAATTACAAGACTTTATGATAACAGTTTTTACCTATGATCAGCAACTGCAACGCAATGCTTAGCAACTTCAGATTTTGCTATGACGTGAGTGTTCGGAATACTGCCATCACATTGAGAGAAAAAAAAATAAAAATAATCATGATTAGAGATTTTTTGCAGGATAAATCCCACAGCGAAGAGAATCAAAATTATGTAGAGTAAGCAATGATAAATATACGAAAGAGGTAATAAGAAAGAAAAAAAAAACAAGAGCAGTTTTTAAACTCTAAAAGCAAAGAACTAATCTAGTTAGGGACTTTTGAAATTGCACCATTCTTCGTTTCAGGTAATTAAGTGGCCCTTTAACCAAGCATCCATCCATGTGTGTGTGTGTGTGCGTATATATATATATATATATATATATATATATATATATATCAGAATTTATCTCTATAACAAATTCTTGTTGGTTTGTGTTAGATTAGTCGCTCAGGTGTTATGACATATATATGTATATATAGATAGGACATCTTAAAGATATATATATATATATATGTATATATGTGTGTATATATATATAAAGATTTTAAATGGAAACAACTACCTCTATAATCTGGGACTAAGCACTTAACATATGAAGCTGAGAAGCTTGTTCCTCAGGGCTCATTTTCTCAAATATTGTTGAACTGTCTCTTTTAACATCATTGATCTCAGCTTCACTCCCAAATTTAGAGCAATGGGGATTAACAGAACTGATTTTCTGTATTAAAAGAAGATAAGTGGATAGAAACAAAGAAAAAAAAACAATAAGAACACGTCACAAGTACAGAATCAGTACAATCAAAAGATTCTAGAACTAGATTGTTTTAACTATATCTCCTAAGTTGTATATGTACCAGCTAATGATTATTAATGATTAGCATATTAGTTTCGCTTACTTAATCATCAATCATATAATCATCTAATCATCCAATAATACAAGTTTGAAGAAACACTAATAAGTAACTATTACTAAGCTCCGTGAGTGAGGAAACAAAATAAGTTCCTAGTTAAAATTAAACTAATTATGTACTTTTGAACTAAACTCATGTGCGTATAAATCGATCACAACTATTTTGACTATACTCTCCCTTCCTAATGAACCCCGTTCTCTCTCCCCTGCAAAAAAATATGTTGCCATATGAAACAGGGTTTCAAGAAAGAATTCCTAATGGAAGGAAAGTGTTGTCAAAATGTTAGTTTTAAATTTACACACACGAGTAAGACATGTTTTTAACAAAAAAATTTAGTTTATTTTCAAAAAGGTTGAATCTGTTTTCGAATATACTGATTTTAGAGTACAATTCCTTCATTTTAATTAATCATGTAATAAAATAAATATTAAAACTGTACTACATAATACAAAAGAAAGACGAAAAAAAAAAAGTAATCGTAGAATTATAAATAAAGACAGAAAGCAATGGATAAAGAAAACTTATCTTCTTTGGCCGTAATGGTTTGAGATTGCTCCGGTGAAATTGATGGCTAGATCTTGAAGGGATGTGGCATGAGTAACACCAATTTTTTTCAGATTGAACGAAATCAAACAAGAATCGTAGTCATTATCAGCAAAAACAAATAATAATTACAATTTATTTTATTCATCCATTATCCGATAATAGTAACCACTGAAAAAGCATAACCCTAATAACGACAATTAATTATTTACCATTCCCCATTTTTTTAATTTCTAACCTTTTTGTTTCACCATCCTACAGTTCAAATTACTCAACCCATAACATCGTTCGCGATCATACATGCGCATGTGGTTAGGTGCGGCTAACGTATATGTGTGCTTCTCGTGTGTATGTGAATTTGTAAATCTCGCGTGTATGATGAAAGAAAACCACAAGGAAGAAACTGGGTAACTCTAAAAAAAACTGCATGATGAAATCTGGAAAAATACTTTTAGTGCCAATTTGGAAATATACTAGAACGAATTTGCATAAACAAATATTTCAATTTTAGAACATTAGCACATGTTACCTTATAGTGAACCAGTAAATCATTCCACAACGGTTGTACACTCAGCACCTTATGATTTCCCAGAATGACTAGACCATAAAGAGCACGGGTTAAGGCAACATTTAGCCTTCGATGATCATTGAGGAATCCAATGCCCTAAAAGAGTATGATTGCAACAGTCAGCGACTATGATATATCAACAAAATACTTATATGCATCCCTTTTTGGACATGCTATACAAAGAGTATATTTCCGACCTGATGTTCGTTACTCCTCACACACGACAAGATGATAAAAAATTTCTCCCTTCCTTGAAAAGAATCAACACTGGCAACCTGTGGCAAGAAGCCAAGAACAAAGTGTCATTCACAGCTCAGAGACAATCTTTCCAATCAAAACAACCTAAGTCTTTGGGCACTTTAAAATTTATAACCACACGAAAACAGGATCATCCAGATTTCAATGCAAAAAGCAAACACCAAAAAAAAGGGTACGCCTAACGATTGTTTTACCTCAATTTCGTTGTAAGGTTGCTGTCTAAGAGCACCGTTTCTTGCCAAGTAGTTAACAAGATACGCTCTCTGCCCTCATTTGGGGTTATGACC
Source organism: Parietaria judaica (assembly GCA_954871525.1). NCBI lineage: Eukaryota > Viridiplantae > Streptophyta > Magnoliopsida > Rosales > Urticaceae > Parietaria > Parietaria judaica. Next base: position 14,350,060 of record OX940872.1, read on the forward strand.
CCGATCTGCAGGAGGTTGAACAAAAAAATTTACAGTCTATAATCATGTGATAATAAATTTGAAATGCCAATATAAAAAAATTCATTACCTGACTTGGGACCGCACCACTCCTTAAAAATGTGTTTACGATCTTTTCAACATTAGCAGCCTCTGTCCTATTCAAATAAGATGTTTGGTTGGCACTTATCTCCTCTTGTCCCGTCTAAAATGGAGCCACGTAAATTCAGCAAAGAACTTAAGGAAACAATCGCTAAAATAAAGGAGAACAATACAAGGAAAGCTGAAGTAAATATATTTTTTTACATTGACCATCTACACTTGTAACCTAGTTGATGGAACTTGTATGCTATACCTGCACGTAAAAGAAAATGGGACGGTGGGGAACAGGCCAAGGAAAATCGATGCGTGAAGATAGTCTCCATAGATAGTCATGCCATTTCGCAGTGTTCCTTCGTAAAAGCTATTAGAAGGAAAGTCTGACAAAAGATGGATGCATACGGTATTGAACCTGACATAGACGAGACAAATTGAGGATCAATGGGGAATATGAGATGAGGTAATAAATTGCTTCAATTTAAAATAAAAGGAAAAAACAAATCAGTAGCTGTCAATGATAAATTTTATCCAGAAAACGTTGCTAGCTTTGCGGCAAAGTGAAAAGCAGTAGCAATGAAAACAAATATTATTAAATTGTCGAGATGAGATAATATTCAGTTGGCGCAACAATAACGGAGCTTCACTCTACCTTTAACCCTGTGGCACTAATCTTTTCAGCTAGTTGGTCAACAGGCACATTACTGGGAACACAAACCAAAACCTATTAAAACAAACTTAAGTTAAAATGACATTTATAGAGACAAAAAGAAACATAACACAGTAATATACAATTGGTGCTTAAGGAACAATTTTTCCGACACCGTGGGACCTTGAATCAGACTAATAGGCTTCATAAGAACACTCTTAGCACACCTACAAACAGAGGCACATTAGATTAGACCATTGCACTTTCTGATAAGTTCAACATTGGCACTCAATTACAATGGAAAAAAAAAAGGATAAATAATTTATCCATTTTGAACTAACAGTTTTAGATTTCTAATTATTTATTCCAAGATTACCTACCAATGAACAATTCACAACTTGAAACATATGATTAGGAGATTTAATTACACCATGTGGGTTCTCAACTCAATGTAAAGTAAAGTAGTTTCGGTACCACATTGAACGTAAATTAAACATAAAGAACCCCATTCTCCTCTCCCTGCAAAAAAAATTGCTTTTGCAATGTGAAACAGGGTTCGGATAATGGGTTTCATTACTTATAGTTCACTTAAAATGTAATTAAGTTTTAATTAAATTAAAAATTCATGTGCAAGCCTAAGTCCGTACTACTTAATACAAAATCAAAACAAATTTTCTCCAAGAAAGTAATCAGAAAAAAATATGGAAAACTTATCTATTCAGGGGCGTCTTTGTGCTCCGACACGGCTTCTAATGGTATAGCAGAAGATTCCAAAAAAAAAGAAGCTGAAAACCAGGAATAACATACTGAAATCAACTAGCTACGATCAAATCCGCGCAAGAAAATCAAGAACACCAATGCGAAAAAGCAGAAACTATATCACAATTCTGTAATTCGAAGACCGATCCGAGAAAAGATCGAATCAAGAAGTTAGGAAGAGACAGAGAGGCGAAATTGGGGAGGAATCGATCAATCGATACGAGCATTGAGAAGATAATTAGAAAGTGGTCGAACCTGCAAGATGAAGCGATCTCTGGATACTGAACCGGAAATTCATTCCGAAATTAAGAACTTCGATCGAATTCCGGGAGCAGAAGCGAATTCATGGAAGAGATTGAAAGGCATCAGAGAGAGATCATACTTGTCTTGAATTGAAAAAGCTAAACACATCGCATGCAAAGTGAAATCAGAAACAAAAGCTAAACCTAAATCCAGAGACAGAACCTAAATCCGGAAACCCTAACCTTGTGGAGAAAGACGAAGCGATCGATCGGCGAATCTCCCAGTCGCGATGATCTCTCTCTCTCTCTCTCTTCGGCGAATCTCCCAGTCGCGATGATCTCTCTCGCCGAAGTCTCTCTCTCTGGCGCCAAGAAGCATAACACAGTGCTTAATATACAATCGATGCTTCGGCGCCAAGAAATGGAACTTAAACGACACCGTCTCAGACCTCACTTTCCTAATATAACGTCATTAATTAATATATCAAACGGTTATATTATCTAACTAATTAGATTAGATTAGACTCATTAATGCTCAAATAATAATTTTTTAATCACAAGAACGAACAACTATGACAAAGCTCGCTGCTAAAATTATCTTTCTATTGTGTTTATGCTAGTCAACGGACACCGGGTAATTAATTGTTTACTATTATTTATTATTTTATTTAATACAACCACATAAAATTTTGTATGGTTCACGTAGAATAAAATAGTATATCTAAATTTAATTGAAAAATATTAAGTTGAATATGTAAAATACTGCATTGATAATAACCCATTACAATGACGTTAAAAAAGTTTTCACGGTTTAATTCATTATTATTTTAATAATTAAAGGGTATATTAGTAAAAAAATTTATAAAAACACTCAACGATTTGATATAATTAAAGATATACTCACTTAGGGTCTTATGACACATATACCCTCATCATCATTTGTTCACATCATCGACTGCCTTCTTCCATTGTTGTTCAACCACCGACCAGTTCTCCAAATTGTAGCGTTCGATTTCGATTTCGATAAGTTCTCCGAAGCTTCATATCTCCTTGCTCAATTGCTCTATCTCTAGTTTCTAGAAGCGCATTTGATTCCATACAGCACAGGTTCACCAATTTTGAAATTCTGTGAAGTTGTGCGATCGATTTGAAGCTTGTCGTAATTTCAAAATTCGTTGATGCTTTATGATTCATGAAGGCTGAAACAGATTTTGAAATTGCGTCTGCAATTTCGTCTCTACTTCGACTTCCTATGCACAACTTCCGATCTCGTCGGGAATTTGTTCGGTTAGCGAATTTGCATGAAAATCTCTGCCATTTTCCAAGAAAAAACGCAATTAATAAACCAGCTTCTTCGCAAAATCGAAGAAAATCACATTATAATATCTTCGAGGATAGAAAATATACATGGATTGTGAGTTTCTCAAATCTCCAATGGCCGGTGAAATCTCTGCTCTTAGGTCCAGATTCGATAAATTCTTTCAAACGTACAAATCAAAGACTATAAATATGTATATAATCGTATGTATATACATAATATAAATACAAATGTATGTAACTCACAGAGCAGAAACTGAAGGAATAGCATTGTCGCAGATGTTGATGTGTAAATTCGTCCCGTAATTGGAACGATAATGTCATTAATTAAATTTACGGTCCATGTGATTTAAGACCAAAGTTATGAATATAATTAAAAATTCATACACAAAATGGGCATGTGAGGTACATGGGTAAAAGCCCAATAGATATTTGAACAAGGCCCGACCAAGCCTTTCGGCCCAAAACCAAAAAACTCATCCCGAGCAGAATATACCACAAAGAAATCCGAGTAGGAATATATCCCAATGATGGAAATCCCGAGAAAGAATACGGCCCCAACAAAGAAATCCGAGCAAGAATGCACCAACTAAGCATAGAAGTTCGGGCAGACCAAGTCAATAGCCTTAATTCAAACCTGCGAAGCCCGACCAGGAAAATTAACACGACCAAGATTCAAAGTATCCACGAGACGAACCTTTCATTGCCAATAAACTTACAGAGGACGTAGTCAACTACCGCATTGAGACGAACCTCTCTAAAAAAACCTCGTGTTCTTGTTGTTTAATTTTTATTTTTGTCAACGTCATAGTATTGACGACGTGGAGGTCAAGATCCACAAATCTATTAGCAAATTCAAATTGAAATCTCATACACAATTTCGTGAATGTTAGTGTGCGAAACTACCTCAACAGTCTGGCGCCGTATGTGGGAAAGGTTAATCTCGCTAACTCTGTCATACTTGACACAAGATGAGCTCGAAAGAGAACCCTGTCGTCAACGCTCTTGTAGAGGTAACTCCCGACTGGGACGCGCAGGGGCGGACTCTGAGAACCCAGCTCCAAGAAAAGGCGCCGAATATGAAGAGCTCAAAAGACAAGTTGAGCTCCTCATGAGCGGCTAGGCCCGACCCGAACAGAGGGCTTATTCTATTAATGAGCCCGGGAGGACCTTTGGGCAAAGGAATCACGAGATGGTCAATGCAGTCCACTTTGACTTCCTGAACCCCGCCGATCCCCGAGCCCAGAGAACAAACCAAATGCCTCTTCCCAGAGGCACGCCTTCGGGCATACCGCCAAACACCGCGAACACCGGCACTCCTCAGTTCTGAGCTCCCATGTTCGGAACAAACCAGCCTGATTGCAGGCATGATATGCCCTACCAGAAATCCCTCAACTACCCTATTGAAACCCGGATCTCAAGCCTTTCGCGGGAAGAAAATCTGGGCTACACCACTCCCTATGGGCCAAACAACTTTCCCCTACAACAGGAGGACACACAAACAGACTCATATCCTCAGCATACTCAAACTGAGCCTTCTTCCCAAAACAGTTCCGAGTTGGACGACCTCAAGCACACTATGAAGCAGATGGGAAAGAAATTCTCCAACGTTTATTTCGTGAGTTAGCGGGATCAACCGTGTAGTTTGGTTAAACTAAGTTTTAGTCATAAACTTAATTAATATTCAAAACAAGAACTTCCATAGTTCCCTATGATTATTAACTACCACCATAGACGGTTGGGAAGCACCAACTTTCGTGCAAGCTTAACCCATTATTTTAGGTTTTTGGATTAGTCTTGGCAACGTCGTCCTTAGGGAATGGTCACACTAGGGTAACTCGCGGTCCATTACCAAGATTCCTCTGTCCCGATATTTTTTTGGAACTATCATAGTGTCAAACCTTCCACAAGCACACCTTTCTTGGGGAATGGACTCACTAAAGTGACTCAAGGCGGTGTGGTCGGCAGACCGTGTCACAATAATGATAGAGACCTTTTAAAAAATATTCTATACTTGTCATTGTTTAAGGAATTAACGTTTTTAAACTCCTAAGTTATTACAACTTATTGTAAACTCCATTTAATGACACACAATAAAAACGTTTATTGTAAGGTGTTATAATTACCAAGGTAATATTTAATAAGGCTAGTCATTTATTTATTACTTCGTCGGTAGTGATAGATCAAATCGTACGCTCTCAGGTCGATAGGAGGGGTCCTAACCGGTCACCCACAAGTGGATGGTGAACCGGCCCAATTTTTTATTCCCTCTTCCTTAGGCAAGATTTTATGTTTGAAATTTTTCAACAAATACATCTTATTTACGGTTCATTATTTATATCTATCCTATACCGACATATTAATAATGACCTTAACATAGAAACTATGTTTCATGGGTTATGAAAATAGGTTTAACAAATATAACTATGATGAATATATAATTACATGTCAATGATAATTATTCTCTAAGAATTATCATTCAAATAATTAGCCCATTAATATTTATTTATGAAAATCAAAATAAGACAATGATATCATTCTTTAGAGAATTATAATCCATATTTTAAATTATGAATTTTAAAAATACGACAATGTTATTTAGCAAAAATAACATCCATATTTTATTTAAAATAAAACAATGTTATTTATTCAAAATAACATCCATATTTCAATTAATTAATTAATTAATCAAACATAATTAATTTAATTCATAAACATTAATTAAAAAATAAAATTAATTAATTAATCCATGGATATTTGGGTCGGGTTTAGAATTAAGCACGTGGGCTAATCGGGCTTAAGCGCGGGCCCACGTACCCACGGATTCCCCACGGGCTGCGCCACGAAGGCCCATAGTGCTGCCAGGGCAGCGTGCCCTTGGCGGGCCCTTGCTGCGCACGGGCAGCCCGTGCGCTTGGCCTTGGCGACACGCCTTGGGCGCGCCCTTGCGCGCTGGCCGAACGGCCTCGGGCTTCCCGTGGCCTGGGCCTGCGCGAAGTACGCGGGGCTGTTTCAACAGCCCCGCTTCGTGGCACGCATACTAACGGAGTTGACGTTAAATGTATTAAATTCTAAATTTTTTTCTAGAAATAGAACTTGACTACATATGCGACAATTTTTGTTTAACTTGACTCTATGTCACAATATTTTTGAACTACTTGGGTACTTTTGCCCCTAATAATTTATATTAGTGATTCCTATGCTTCGGAAAATATATTTTGAGAACATTTTCTTCAAAAATTTTGAGGCCTCCTAAAGATCTCAAAACTCAAAACTCGATTATAATATCCGCCCAAACAAATTTTCAAAAGACTTAGAAGAAGAAGAAGAATTAACAAGATCAAACACAACTTGTGTTGGGTTTTTCGATGACTTTTCTCAACCCCGAGGCGGAAATCACGGGATATCATCGAACTATAAAGATCTAGAATAATTGCGAGAATTAAGATATCGTTTAGAGGTCGTTACCAAACTTTGGTACTTTTGCCAACTGTACCGAATAACTGTCGATTCCTTGGTTTTGGTGCTTGCCGATTTCTCTTTGATCCGGATTTAGCGCCTCAAGTGTTGCGCCTCTATTTCGTCCACCACGTCACTCGGGAACGTCTTAGATGACCGGAAAAGACCTCGGAGGATAGGTTAGATCCTTGTCGGTGTTTAGATGATCAACCGTTGACTGAACCGGGGAGCTAGCCACGAAATTCGACTCACAAGGAGGGGAGCTCGAATTTCTAGGAGGCTAGGGTTTGTTTTGTCATCAATTATGAGTCATGATGGGGTATTTATAATACCGTATGGTCATGACCTAGTGGGCTTTCTAAAAGCCCAATCATGGATTAATTAATCTATTATTAATTAATATGAATCATAATTAATAATTGAGCCCGAGTGGGCCCATATTGTCGGTTATGGTTATCGGGTCGATATCCGATAACCCGAGAGATACAATATCGGGTTCGGGCATAACCAACAATCTCCTACTTGCACGAACGCACCGGATTGGCTATCTCCGTGCACGCACTGCACATAAAGTATTACTCGAGAATGCCGCCTTGGGTTAGATGTACATTCTCTCAGCTACTCATGCCTGGTTCATCAAAGTTACATGTGAAGTTTGTTTCATTGTAATTTAATCATCATACTCCGTTTTCGTTGTGAGTTCGGTGTGACTCTGTAGGATTCTGTAGTGTTGGCCATATACTCATATGAGTATGCAAGAAGTAAGTGGCCTCCACCTAGACTTAACTTCCCCCAATCTACAAAACTTTAAATCCCCTTTTATAGATTAATCGAGGTGAACCATGTGGTTCTTTACGATTAAAATAATGTATATGACTGATTCCTTCAACATCTTTTTACATCTCTAGATGAGGCACATGTCATGGTTTGGAACACCTGTTAAGCCTTGATCTAATTTCTGATTCAGGTACAAGTATTGAAACATCAAAACAAAAACTCTTTTGTTTTGCCTGTGGCCACATATTTCATTTTACTTATACTATTCAGAAGGCCCTGAGTGTATTGCCCCAAAAGGAATGGGGAGATGCATGTTTTCTTGAAACGTCATTCCATCCTACAAGGTTCATCACACGCCCAACTACAGCTGTTATGACTTTCCAGTTACGGTAAGCGTTGAGTTGTAATCTAAGCATGCAACTTACCCAGTGATGGACTCATGATGTTCTCAAACTTTGGAGTCTCTTCATATCTCTAAGTTTCTCAGTGTCCCCTTGTACCAAGGTTTTGTTTCCATGTGAGAGTACTTAGAGTGCGAGTCTTCCAGCACTGCTAGTCATTCCGACTAGTGCCTACATGTATAAGAATATCTCTTAGATATCAAGGACTCCTTCCTTTTATCTTAACAACATGTACCAGTCAATTATGAATATTATTGATAGTCCCTCTTTGTTTCTTCATGATGATTTCTTGACTGGGAAAATTTAAGAATGTCTTGAAGACATCTTAGGAACTACATTTGTATAGCTTGATATCAATGATTTTGATTAAAATATTGATATGAACGTTTTAAATGATGAAACTTGCCTTTTAAAGAAATAATATTGTGCTTCAAATTTAATGTATAATAGTTACATAAAATTTGTATTTGAACTTTATACTTTTAACAAAATAAAGTAAAAGTTCAACGTGTTAGAATAGACCACAAGCATCTAGACTCTTCTAGATCTTGTATGACCATACTACTTTTCTAGATCTAGAAAGCTTCTACAGCTGCATCTTATGATGCTATATACTCAGATTTGATGGTCTAGTCCACTACAGTAGCTTACTGACTGTTGTTCTAAATAACAGTACCATCATTTAGGACAGAGTATATATTCTACTTGCGATGTGAAATTATCCTGATTAGTTTGGTGATTTGCATCAGTATAAGCGATAATGCTTGACTGATCAACACTGTCGTAAATAAGTGATCTTTCATTGGTCCTGTTAAGGTACCTGAAGATATTATTTACGATAGTCCAGTGACTATTTTGGGATAGGTTTGAAACTAGCTTGTTTTGTTAAGGTAAATGATACATCGAGACGGGTACATAATATGACTTTCTTTATAAAGCCATTAGCAGTAGTATAGAGAACATTTTCTTTATATTTGTATTGCTCTTAAATTTCAGGGCACTTCTTTCTTGAAAGATGCAACTCAAGAGTTACAGAATAAGTCCTAAGTTTTCTTGTTCACATTGAACCATCTTGCCATCCTTTCTATGTACTAGGACTTAGGGCTAATTATTTTATTATATTTATCTTTATAAATTTAGACTCCTAGAGTATAGACAGTCATTCCTAAATCATTTATTGAGAAACATTTTTCTCAATCATTCTTTACTTTAAAGAATTTCCGTCGTATCATTTTCTATCCTTTTAAAGGATTACTGTGCTCCCACTAGCTTTCGTGTATACACAAGGTTAATCTTTGTTTTCGATGAAGTCTAATTTCATTAGTTACTCCGTTGAAAACTAGATTTCATTTGAGAGATGCTTGCTATAGATCATACTTGCACGTATATATCTATTTGACTCGCATGCTTCAGAAACATGTTATGAATCAATGAAGTTAGTTAGGTTGTGTATAATACATGTTCCTTTTCAGAGTCATGTTCTGAAAACTGTCTTCATATCCATTTGCCTGATTCTTAAATCATAGTTGGCAATAGCAAGTGAAATCATAATTGACTTTAATCATGGTAATAAGAGAAAAACGTTTCTTCTTAGGCTTTACTATAGGCTTGTTTGAACTATTTCACTACAAGTCTCCTTTTGTACATTTGTACTTTACCATTCATGAATATCTTCCCTTGAAGATCTACGTGCATCCTATGGGCATAAACCCTTCGGGTGCTTTAACTAAGTCATATACTTAGTATATGTACATTATTCTATTTGATTTCATGGCTCCTAGCCATTTCTCAAGGTCTTCACCTTTAACCGTTTCATTGTAAGTGGTGGTTCATCATTGTTATCTAACTATTTTGTTCTTCTGTGTTCAAAACGAGAAGATCCTTTTCTTAGTTGCATGATGTTCCTTATCCGACTTACACGGTTTTTGTGTCATACTAGGTTGCTCAAATGCTTAATCATATATAAAGCATTTTACATTCGGCTTGACTTTCTTCCACGATCCTATCTGAAGTTTTGTCAACCATTGGTGAGCATCCTCTGTGTTCATCTTGAGTTCCTCGAGATTTTGTGAGTTATGTACTTCATGAAGTGCATACTTTCTCCCACTAGACTTTCTAGGAAATATTTCCTTTCTTAAAGTCTCCGTATTTGTCACAACTATTTTGTGTATTAATTTTCTCGTAAACGACAAAATGGGTTTTATCCCTTATCATATCTTTATATGTTATCTTCGGAATCACTTTTCATGATACATTGTAAAGTGTGGTAGCACCAAGTTAAAAGTGCATGTCCTTTTATAAACATAGGCATATCATTGTACTAACAAAGTCTAACAGAGTTTGTTGAGTTCTCTCGATACACCTCGTAAAATGAGGTGTATCGAGAGAAATAAATGATCAGACAAACCTTTTATCACTTAGGAAAACTTTATACTTATTGCTTAAATATTAATTGTTTCGATCGGATCGAGGACCTATTATTATTTTGTGCGTTTTGGTTTTCTTCTTCATTCTTGAATTCCTTGAACCGGTCAAGAGATTTCAACTTTTGTCTAAATTAAATAGACATGATTGTACCGACTGAAGTGATCAGTTGGTAGTCATAATTAATGAAGTACCATCAACCTTCCTTATCATAATTGTGCATTTGACCATATACACATGAACATGTGTGGTTTAATGCCACAATCAATCTTTAGTGTGCCCCTTTGAATGAGCCTTTTGTCATATGGTCAGTTAGACAAGATTCGCATTTCTCGTAAGATTCATAATCAGAACGATCAAGATGTCCATCATTATGGAGCTTGGTGATACGTCTCTCGTTATTGTGACTAATATGACAATACTAGAGATATGCTATATTGAGTTTATATGGTTTAAGCCTTTTGCATACACGTTAAATATCATATATTGAACATATATCCTTTAAAATAGTCAAACTATCTTAAAACGCTTGTACCTAAAGAAGAGTCATTATTCTGTATATTTCACCTCTTTCAAGACAAGTCGGACAATCCTTGTTATCTGTAGTGAAAGCACTTTTAGATTTTTGGAACCTAACCTTATGTTCTATCACATCGCATATGTGATCACTTTAAGATTGGAGTCCCACTCACCTTTTGCTGTAAGAGCCATTATTCCATTGCTCTTTTGTTAAACTTGATCACAAACAATTTGTGAAAGTTGAGCAAGGAATCCTAAACGATGTCAATAGAGAGATCATTAAATATCTTATCATTTACATGAGTTTTTCTTTAAGGTGAGTTATCAATTTCCTAAATTATAACCAACCTCAGAATTTACAGACTTTCTGAAATTCTATAAGTTCTCTATAATCTTTCATCGCTTGTGTTTTAACCTGCTATACACATATCTTCAGAAGATATTGATTGAACTTCCATATTATAGTGATTTTATGCTTTTGAAAAGCATTTTATCATTAATTTCGAAATGCTTCTTATAAGCATTCTTATTAGTTCTGGAAGTTTTGTCAGGTGGCTCCAAATGAGTATTCATCTATTATGAAAAATCATTTCTTTATCAAGGCTCTGAACATTATTTCAGAAGCTTTTGTCATTCCAAGGAAATCTCTTTCCTTTTGATTTGGAAACTCGTTTCCATGTTCTTTAAAAACAATTTTCAAGTGGTTCTTTGTTGACACTTGTTTCACATACATTAAATGAAACAAATAATAAGCACATTACTAATTCTAGAGTTTTACATGTAAATTATAACGCATACATTGTAATAAAGATGTAACAATTATATTATAAGGACTTTATATAATATTTCGTGATTTGTTAATGAAAAAGTTACCCTCATCAATTTCATTAATTAGTCACTCAGAGAAAGTCAACAATTCCTCTAATATCCTATATTATCTCTGACGATCAGAAAAGAAAAGACAACTTTTCATTTATCATTCTAACCGATTTCATAAGAATTGTCTACGATATCTAATCTAATTAGAGTACTCGTTTAGGTAGACCCACGGGGTGAATCGGCGGACAGTATAGGTCGCCCTACGCGTCTAAAAGAGTGTATAAGAGTACTCCCTTGGGTTAGAAACACACTCAAAACGTTTCTCAATTAGATCGAGGACCCAGCCGGTGGAAGACATTATACCTTATATTTATTGAGGGGTTTAAGGTGATCCGTACTTTTGTCTTAAAATAAACATAGTTAACTTATTAAAATGTTTCAAGAATTAAGACAACGAATATGTAATACATAATCCTATTTTGTAAAACACATTCAATGTTGTATTAAATACACTTGTGAATATATATGTATATATATATATATATATATATATATATATCATGAAAATTTTAAAGACAAAACCTTTTATCTTTAAATAAAAGATAAATAAATTGCTTAAAGATAAAATATCTTTAATCATGATTTACCTTTTTCTATAAATGAATAAACGATAAATAACTATCTTTATAGATAAGATATTTTTAATCATAATTTGTCTTAATACAATATAAAAGATAAATAACTATCTTATAGATAAAATATCTTTAATCATAATATATATATATATATCGTTTATTTCCATTAATGTTTAGTTCTTTTCTATTACTATAATAAATAAAAGATTATTCATTATCTTAATCTAATTAAGAATTATTGATGATAAATAAAATTTATGAACAAACAATTTGTGAATCAATAAATGAATAACATAAACATTAAATGAAAACAAACTTCATAAGATTGATAATAAAATTGAATAAATCATATTTATTAACAATTATTATCACATATTAGATTTTCAATACTCATATTTAAAAATATTTATAATAATTATAGATCAAATAAAATAAACACTTTAAATCGTATTTTAAATTAATTAAACATAAATATAATTAAATATCAAATACCGGGATACGAGCTCGGGCTAGACCCAAACTCGTACGGTTGCCTTCAGGCAATCCGAGCATTACGGGCAGGGCAAACAGCCCCTGCCTAAGTAAATCCAATTTACTAAGTTTATAAATTTTTTTAAATCTTGTTTATTTAAAATAATTAAAGATTTAAACAAATTTATCATTAAATAAATTTCTTTTTTTTATTAATTTAGAGGGGTATAATTGTAAATCTAATTTACAAAATTAAAATTAAATAATAATTAAATTCATAAGTAAAATTATTAAATAAAATTAATAAATTAGGGAAGCGGGTCTGACTATGGGCTTCGGGTCAAACCTGAAAAATTAGTCAACTTAACGTGGTGGGCCCACTGATTGGTCCACCACGTTTTGGTCAATGCTGGTCAAACCAGCCACCCCTTGGGCTGTTTGACCAAAGCCCACTAGGGCTTTCTTTGTGCTGGGCCCAAGCCCACATCGAATGGAGGCCAAGGGTGAAACCCTAGGGTTTCACGTGCGCAACACGTGCGCCGTCAGCCTTACGAGCCGCGCCGTCGTCGCCGAGCTGCCCGTCTTCGCCGTCGTCACAGAGGTCCGTCGGAATCGCCGTGGTTGGATGAGGACTTGCTTCATCGTCGGACTTCGTGGGCGAGGTGGTTGTGCGACCGGCTTCGTTGGGCGCACGGGTTGGCTCTCCTCACGGTGAGCGACGGCTTCGTTGGCCGGAGCTCATTCGTCGTCTTCGTCGCACAAGCTCGCTGTTATCCCCGTCGTCAAACGACGGGAATGCACGACCGTCGTGCGTGGAGGAGATCGGCGATCTCGATCTCAGCATGGGTTTGTGGGTCGTTCTTCGACCCGCGAATGTTTGACCTGGGTCAATACCCGACCCGCGTGAATGGATGTGGGCATGGGCCATCCGAATGGCTGGGCCCCAAAAATTACACACGAAAAATTAGGGTTTCAGAAACCCTAGGTAGCACACATCCCAATGCATGCGCCGGCAAATTTCGTTGCCGTTTCAGTGATTCCGATAACAATTTTGCTCCCACTAAAATTATTAAACCCTCTAAAATTACAGAAAATTATTCCGTATCTAAATACCGGTATGTTAATTTTTAAATAAAATCCAATCCCGATTCAAAATCGGATCCCGAATCAACACACAAAAATTAACATAATTAATTTTCTAATGCTCCCACTGAAAATCTAATCACAGCAATAATTTTCTAAAATTATTTCGGTCAACATATTTAATTTTCGAAAATTACTCAGACCGGCTCTGATACCACTGTTGGGTTTTTTGATGACTTTTCTCAATCCCGAGGCGGAAATCACGGGATATCATCGAACTATAAAGATCTAGAATAATTGCGAGAATTAAGATATCGTTTAGAGGTCGTTACCAAACTTTGGTACTTTTGCCAACTGTACCGAATAACTGCCGATTCCTTTGTTTTGGTGCTTGCCGATTTCTCTTTGATCCGGATTTAGCGCCTCAAGTGTTGCGCCTCTATTTCGTCCACCACGTCACTCGGGAACGTCTTAGATGACCGGAAAAGACCTCGGAGGATAGGTTAGATCCTTGTCGGTGTTTAGATGATCAACCGTTGACTGAACCGGGGAGCTAGCCACGAAATTCGAAGGAGGGGAGCTCGAATTTCTAGGAGGCTAGGGTTTGTGTTGTCGTCAATTATGAGTCATGATGGGGTATTTATAATACCCTATGGTCATGACCTAGTGGGCTTTCTAAAAGCCCACCTAATGGGCTTTCTAAAAGCCCAATCATGGATTAATTAATCTATTATTAGTTAATATGAATCATAATTAATACTTGAGCCCGAGTGGGCCCATATTGTCGGTTATAAATATCGGGTCGAGATCCGATAACCCGAGAGATACAATATCGGGTTCGGGCATAACCAACAACTTGAACATTAGAACATAGAAACACACATGAATACACACTTATGAACATAATACACAAAACAAACATATGATATGATCACATAACTTATAAAAATGAACACACAATAGTCAATATACAACTTATTAATTAACATGAATATATGAAGAAAAGTTAAAAAATCTGATAGAAAAACTAAAAACTGACCAAGAACTCACATCGAGAAAATATATCTGCTAACAATGGTATATCAATAACGAAACTGTTATTAACAATTTCCAGAATATGAAGGCTTAAGGTTAAGGAATGGTTCACAAATTAAGTTTTGGACCCGTAGTAGGCATAATTAATGCAAATTATATAAATATTCAGTGGCTGTAGCCTGTATGCACTCGTTCAAATTGTGATAATAAGTTCGCAAATGATTTTTCAGAGTCAATTAATGAGGTTGGTGAGATTCTTTTCAAGGAGAGATCCCAACATTATATTCAAACTTTGGTATTTTTACCACGTTGTAGTAAATGCCCTACCTGTAACTACCCAATAAAAACAATTCTTTGTTTCTATACTTCTTCTGTTTTTCGTATCATCTTCTCAACCTCTCTTTGAATCGCGTTTACACCATAGTCCATATATAACATAACTTATATACATATATATATATATATATATATATAATATGCTTGAGGGGTCTGACTTTTTAATGCCCTAGTTCCTGGTTGACTATGAGGTCAACGTGTCTAATTATATGCGTGGTCTTGTTGCTGTGCTGTGCTGGTTCGAACGCAACTAGGAGGTTGAGCTTTGTAGCTGATGCTTGGAGCGAGACGGGATTGAAACCGGATTTTCATCGCCATTGCAGAAGATTATTCAAGGGTCTTCGCAGCTTCTGCAAAAAAGTCAACGAGACAGCAGGGTCTAGTGGATTCGAAGACAAAAGGGTAGTTCCAAGCGGTTCGAATCCGTTGCACAATAGGTAGTGATCGTGTCCTGTGTCTGTTAATTACACACCTTGCTTTGTTTCATAAGGTGTGATTGAATTTAAATACATGAATTCATAGTCTGTACGTAGTTACGTACTTTATTTATGCTTGTTAATATGTTTTGAATCCATTTTTATTGTTGCCTTCACGTAAAACTCATAAATATCATCTTCTAAGAGGAAATCACTTCGAAATAGGAATAGAACCCATTTTAATTTTCTCGCCTTAGCCTGGTTTTTTGAGTTTCCAAAAAATCGGGATGGTCTCCTTCCCGGTCTTGTTTTTTCTTCTGAAAACTGAGAACTGGGCTGGGTCCAGTTGAAAGATCACTCCTTTCGGTAAGAAGAAACCTTGAGCTAGGCTGGATATATTGGAATTAAACTTCGACCCGTTCTTTGAAAATGTGACCGGAAACAGGATTTTCTCGTCCTAACCCGGGCTTCCAAAAAAACGGGACGATCACCGTCCATATCTTAGAAATGTCTAGTCTTTTTTGGGAACCGGGAGCCAGGCCTAATCTAATTTTTAGTTCAAATCTCAACTATCGGTAAGGGGACCGAAGAAACGAAAGCCGAAAGCCGGGCGGGAGCTAATTAAACCGGATTTGAGGACAAAACTTTGACCCTTACTTTAGATGTTTTATATTTGATTTCTGGTTTATTTATAATTTTCCATTGGAGAATGGAGTTGAGATGTTTGCAAGAGATTGATCATCTCGTACACAGTGCTCTTCGGTCCATTGAGACAAACCACACGTACCTGAGTTCACCAGCAATGGATTGAGCAGATTTCCATTGCCTGATTTAGTAAATGCTTTTAAGTGTTTGTCGGCACAAATTTAATCACTTCATTCTGAAAACGACTTTATTTATTGCTAAGCCTGTAGCTACTGACAGTCATGCCCAACATTCAATAAATATATATATATATATATATATATTACTTCGATATTCTAGGGTTTCATTATTCGATCTCATAAATCAGAAGCTTAAGTAGGGTCTTACTTTATTATGAATATTGTCAAAATTCAAAATGGACTGTAATATATACTTAAGGCTCAAGAAAGTACATATATTACTAAGAATAATTGATGATTCAATTTTACGGGTCCCAAGTAACGGCTTTACAATGGTTTTTAGTCGGTAAATTACAATAATTTTATGATAAGTGCAATTTTTTTTTTTTATAAATATAAAGGTTACTAGTGTAATTTCTGACTATGCAAGAAAAATAAGTCAATTTGTACCTAAGAAGACTTGAACACAATTGTCTACATGTTCTTCGTGTTATTTTTCCAAATAATATATGCATATTGTCAAAAACGGCTATTTGGTTTTATTTACCGATCATAGCCGATAAAGGGTTTTTCAGTGAATTCTCGCAGAAAAACCGCAAAAAACATAACATTGGGTATTAAGAGGCACATATCTCTCTCTCAGGGCGTGCCTTGGGGTATAGTTGAAAGTCAAAGCTGACAGGTGGACCAAAGTTCAGTAAGACATGACTATCATGGACTCGATAGTGGCATAATCTGGTCAATCCACGACTTCCATTCTTCGAACTTCTGTTTTTCCAGTTAAGAGATAATCTCTATTAATTTATGAATTTAATACAGTTACAAATGGAAAGAAATATATATATATATATATATATATATATATATATATATATATATTAGACCCATGTTTAAAATCCAGCAAATCCAAACTAACTGCAATTCAAATTTACAGATATATTGACAAGGGTCGAAATATTTTAAAAAAGCGATACCGATTGGTAAATTACAAACTGATGATTACGGATGACATTTTAGGTAAAAAATAAATAAATAAATATTACTCAAATTTTAAAAATTACATATAAGATTTTGAGATGTAAAAAAAAAAATTTCTTACCCAGTATGAGATTTTGGAGAGGTCTTGAGAAATTGTGCATGGGTTGATATGAAAATTTGAATATGAAGTTTCCTTGATAAAAATCGAATTTAAGAATTACAATGCACTTTTAAAAAGAATAATAAAATGACATGTTGATTGAAAATATTAAGCTTTTAGTTTATATTAAGGGTTAATGACGGTAAAAATACCTAAAATTTGGTCAATGGGCGGAACTAGGATTTAATCATAGGGGGACTGGTTGATTTTTTTTTTTTTTTTTTTTGCAAAGGAGGGGCTAATTTGTAGTTTTTAAAAATTTAGCACTAAAAATACAAAAAACAAAAATTTTAAGGGTTAAAAAGTGCAAAAATAGAAAATTAGGGGGACTACAATCTCCCTAGTTGTGGGCGTGCTTCCGCCTCTGATTTGGTCAAAGAATCGCTCGTGTAACCCAAAGTTTAAAAGTGGCGGCAAAAATACCCAAAGTAACATTTGGAGAGTTGACCACTCCATTCTCGTAACGGCGTTAACGTACCCGTCAACTCTGGCCACGTGGACAAATCTATTTTCTTAAGTGTAATCATTAGATGTTTAATTAGTTGTATTAAATAGTATTAATTAGGGGTTTAATTTGTCGTTTTTTCATAAACGAGGATGATGTGGGCTCATCTACGTGACAAAAATTGTTATGTCAGCAACCCACGTTTGTCCTCGTGGCTTGAAGGCGAGAGTGCCTATGGGATCCTGGAAACTAATAGGCTCGTACCCAATAAAGCCCGGTGATACCCACGAGCAAAAGGCGAGAGTGCCGAGAAGAAGGGTGAGAATGCCCAAGAAGACGGCGATAGTGCCGCCGCTGAGTGCCGAGAAGAAGGGCGAGAGTGCCCAAGAAGAAGGCGAGAGTACCTACGGCAAGAGTGCCGAGAAGAAGGGCGAGAGTGCCCAAGAAGAATACGAGATTGCCTACGGCAAGAGTGCCGAGAAGAAGGGCGAAAGTGCCCAAGAAGAAGGTGAGAGTGCCTACGGCGAGAGTGCCGAGAAGAAGGGCGAGAGTGCCCAAGAAGAAGACGAGAATTCCTACAGCGAGAGTGTCGAGAAGAAAGACGAGAGTGCCCAAGAAAAAGACGAGAGTGCCTACCGCGAGTGTGCCGAGAAGAAGAGCGATAGTGCCCAAGAAGAAAGCGAGAGTGCCGAGAAGAAGGCGAGAGTGCCCGAGAAGAAAGCGAGAGTGCCTACGGCGAGAGTGCCGATAAGAAGGACGAGAGTGCCTACAGCGAGAGTACCGAGAAGAAGAGGCGAGAGTGCCCAAATAAAAGGCGAGAATGCCTATGAGACCCAAGCGATACGAAGCGACGAGACTGAGGCGAGATGCCCGACGATGCTAGAAAGCGAAGCGATGAGAACGAAACGCGACGCTAGAAAACGAAGCGACGAGATCGAGGCGCGATGCCCGACGACGCTAGAAAGGAAAGCCATGAGAATGAGGATGAGGAAGATATTTGAGCTTTTGGGAATAAGGCGCGACGGCCGATGACAACGATAG
The DNA here is from genome assembly GCA_954871525.1 of Parietaria judaica. Taxonomy (NCBI): domain Eukaryota; kingdom Viridiplantae; phylum Streptophyta; class Magnoliopsida; order Rosales; family Urticaceae; genus Parietaria; species Parietaria judaica. The sequence continues at coordinate 14,368,943 of OX940872.1, forward strand.
ATAGCAAGGCGGTAATGTCAAAACGCGACACCTGAGGAACGACAGACGCCCTCCCGAAGAGCAGGAAGCGAGGCGATGAATACGGTCGAAGATACCCTTCTCCCTCCTTTTTCCTAGAAGATATATATTCATACATCCCACAAACAAGAAGCATATGCAAGAGAGAGGCAAAATAAGTTGATGCATTCACACATCTCTAACTCGAGCAAACAAAGAAAGCAAGCAAACGAGGGAAAATTCCATGACAACACATTAAAGAAGCCCAGATTGCATCCATTTGATGGCCGAAGGACGTTGTCGACAAGATCCTTCATGATGGCCAAATGCAGTTCCGATCTGAGAACCATGCTAGCATATTCGAGGAAGGTCTCGCGGAGAAACGAGCACTGGAACTAATTTCAGCCCGCGAAGAAGAAACCGAGAACAACACATAACCAAGAAAATAAAGGAAGCACGACAAGGAGAAGAAATAGCTCGGCGATATAACCACACAAGAAGCCGGCGAAGCGATCGGCAACTTCGAGGATCAGTGAGGAAAAACGAAATGAAAGAAAGTGCCAGTCATGAGTAAAGCAAAGATTACTACAGCTGTGATGTCGGCATCGTCATCACGAGGAGCTTGTCGAAGGAAAGATCATCGCTGGAAGAAGTTCATCGTCGCGATAAGTTCATCGTTATAAGCGAGCTCGTCGCCGCGAGGAGCTTGTCACCGAAAAGTTCATCGCATGGAGAAGTTCGTAGCTGCGAGGAGTTTGTCGCTATAAGAAAGCTCCTCGTCGCGAAAAGCTTGTCAAAGAAAATGTCGTCACCTAGAAAGATGCTTCACCCAACGAAGCCAACTAAAACTCAGCAAGATGCTGCATCAGCTTCTCAAATGGAATCCAACAACCACATATTACGATGAGATTCTCTGGCAACGCTCGTCGGGGCAACCGCGTCAACGAAAGCGGTCGATGGAGTTCGCAAACGTCCTTGACAGTTCACCGGTACAGTCATCTTTCATTTTACCAAGTTCTCACACTTGATAAAATGGGGGACTAATTGTTAAGGTCGAATTTCGTCAAATCCCTTCTTAACACTACTCGTGTCGTTTCATCCCGAAACGACGTGAAATGGAGGCAGGGAAATTCATTGACTATTGGTCAACAAACGAAAACGCTCGAGGAAGCCCAACCTGCGACGAAGTTACTCGAGGAAGCTGACCAGCGAGGAAGTTACTCGAGGAGGTTAACCCGCGACGAAGTCGCTCGAGGAAGTCTGACCCGCGACGAAGTTACTCGAGGAAGTCGGCAGAAAGCGCGACGAGGATATACATCGAGAAAGTGAGAAAGAATGCCAACAAGGACGTATCAGAGTGTACGACCATCTACATTAAACGAGGACGAGGCATTGTGGTGGACCGAAGGAATCCGTACTCACATTAGACCCCCATAATTGGTCTCACGATGTTATGCATGCTTTTGACAGAGGAATCAGAGAATATGGCAGAGAAGGACCACATGAAGGACCACATGGAGGACCACATGAAGATCAACGGTGAGATGGGCTAGGCAAAAGACCACCCGAAGATCAACGGCTGAGAAGCTAGGGCAAAACGCCTATAAATACTAAGAGAGAATACCATTGGAGGAGGGGACCGGGGGCTGAACATTCGGCCAAGAGAAACCAGAGAGAAACCAGAGAGAAAGAAAGAAGGAAGAGAGAAGAAAATAAACGCCACCACTTTGAACTACGTGAAGACCTGATCCCGGGATACCGGGTACGTAGGCAACCTCGCCGTATACGGCGGAGTGCGGCATCCTATCCAAGAAAGCAAGAAAGAGTGTCCATAAAGCTGTAGTCCCCATAGTTGATCAATAAAGAGAGTTCATAGTCGTTTGCCATCGTTCTTCTTATTGTTCTTAGCCATAAAGAGATTAAACCCGAACCCTTCTCTTTAAACTCGAGGATACCTCCTCATGACTGTTTGTTGGTGGTTTTCACCCTCAACAATATATAAATATATATATATATATTTATATATATATATATAAATATATTCTCAAATGTTTCTCAAATATATTTTCACCCTCGACGCTATACCATAAGGATACTGTAACTAAATATATTCTCAAATGTTTCTCAATTATTGCTCTTACCCATAGTATTTGTGTTGAGTGTATTTATATAATAATAATAATAATAATAATAATAATAATAATAAGATAAGATAAAAAGTGAGTTTATTTTATCATAAAAAGTAGGGGTGAAACTGGGTAGGGTTCCCTTTTTTCTAGGTACCTGGTACTCAGATCTGAAAACCGGGTATCCGAAAATTGATACCCGGATCCGGTACCCGAAAATCCGGATATCTAATTTTTGATACCCGGATATACTACCCCGTACCGGTTTTGGAAACTACCGACCCGGATTTACTACCCGTTTTTTTATTAAAGTATATCATCTCAAAACTAAAACATGCATTTATTGTCTTAAATTAAAATGCATAAAAAAAACACCGTCCCGCGCATCAAGCATAAGTACATCACACGAGCCCTAAAAAAGAAACCCTAAAAAAATTAAATGAAAAATAAATAATTAAAATAAACCGGGTACTGGGTACCCGGTTTTTAAAATTTTAATACCCGGTACCCGTATCCGGTTCTAATCTGGATACGGTACTCGGATCGAAATTTGAATTTTAAATCCGGATACGGATTCAGATTATTACCCGGTTTCCGAGTATTATTTGCACCCCTAGTCAAATCTTCACCAAGTTTAAGTTTCTCTTTTTTTAAGAGATTAAACTCGGCAATTGATTACAAACTAATTGATCGGACCATGCCCGACTTATTTAAACATAAAAAACCTATGATGTGTAACACGTAATTGTAGAATTGTGGGAGATGTACACTCCTTTTGTGTGCGCTTCTCTTTAAAATTCGAGTTCCACAAAAACGGGCCAAGAAATCCCGAATCCAGTTTGTTTTTCAAAATATATATTTGAAACATTATATGAATCAGACTTAATAAAGAATACAAGATACATCATTTTTGTAACCTTAAAAATTAATAATGAAGAAGAACTAAAGTTTAGTCTCAAGTTATTGACAAAAAAAGGAAGAATTATAAAGGTCAGATCTTGTAGTGCTAAACAAATTCCAAGCATAGATGAACGAAAAGCACACATTCTACCATAGTTCATTTCCCCTAGTGGAAGGAAAAAGAATTCCGATTCTTAATCAAGGTATCGACGAGGACTCGCTCTGCTGGGGATATGGAAATGGACTGGAAGTAGTTTCGGAAATAGTTTCACAAAACGGGTTTTCATGCTTTCGATGCCTTCGGTCCAAGAAGGCAGGCTTCACCGGAGTTCCTACAACGCTCTCTTTGCAAGACAACTAGGCGACAATCTGTGACATCGGAGGTCTCAGATCGGGATGTGGTTGAAGGCACAAGAGCATAACGTGTATCGTCTTCAGTACATCGTGCTCAGAAAATCCATCTTCTCTCATTCTTGGATCTACGAGATCAAGCACCTTCGACGTTTCATAAAGTCTCCATGCCTGCAACAGAACATCAAAACTTGAGATCTTCATAGTTCGCGAGAGAAAATAAAATACATTGCCAAAACGTAAAGAAGAGGCTTCAGTAAAAATAAACTTACGTATTCAGGAAGATATTGCATTTCTAACGGCAGATTTAGATCAGTGTTTTTTCTAGAGCTTATGATTTCAAGAACAAGGACTCCGAAACTATAAATATCGGCTTTCTCAGACAATTCGCCTCGGATCGCATATTCCGGTGCTGAGTAACCCCTAGGGAAAAAGGTAAGAGAGTTTAAGCTTGTAGTTTAAGATCACCAATAAACCTTTGAAAAATAAAGAAGCATGTTTATACGAATATATATTATAGTTCTAAGAACTATTAAGACCGATTTTATTTTATTTGTGTGTTTCACCCCGTTATCAGTTTATCTAATATGTTTTACATAGCAATTAGAAAATATTTATACATAGGAGTGAAGATGAAAAAGAACATTACTATACCCTAATTGCTCTTTATTTTCCTAAAATTACCGGTATTTATATCCCGAAAAAATGGTTTTATTTTGGTCATTTTTTATTTTTATGATCCCAAAATTACCCGTTATTCTCATTTTCAAATTATGGCCTTAATATACCCTCTAGATTTACTTAATCAATTAGACCTTGAGGGTGTACTTCAGTTACGCAAAGAAAAAGAAAGCAAAACTTTATTTATGTGTTTTTAGTATCATGAATCACTAATGGCCGCACAGTTAAATCCAGTATGGTAGAACTAGAAACTACGTTGACAGAAACAAAGTAAAACAATCTTTTTATATAATGCATGATGAAAAAATATTATTTTGAGCATATTCAAATGAGTGACGTGCTTACAGCGTTCCGGCAAATGTAGTGCTAAAATAAGCTTCATCATCGGGGAAGAATCTCGCGAGCCCAAAGTCACCAATCCTCGGTTGAAGCTTTTCATCAAGAAGAATGTTGCTCGCTTTAATATCTCTGTGAACAATCCGTAGCGGAGAATCCTCGTGTAAATACTGCAACCCTCGAGCGACGCCCAATATTATTTGATGTCGAGTTGTCCAGTTCAGAAACTGGTCAATTTTGCCTGCATTTAATAAGTAGTGAGTATATTGCAGTCCTAGGTACCATACTAGATACATACAAGGCTTGGCATTTGTAACTTAAGAAAATTCTACGAAAAATAGAAACGATATAAAACAAGCAATCGTAAATGAACCAGATATATGTACCGTAAATGATGAGGTCCAAACTCCTGTTCTTCATGTATTCGTAAACTAGAAGCCGTTGAGGCCCATCCGAGCAACACCCAAGAAGACGAACGAGGTTCTTGTGTTGAATGCTGTTTATCATTTTCACCTCCGCAAGAAACTCCGGTTCTCCTTGCTGAGATTTATTCAGAGACAATTTCTTCACCGCAATCAACTTCCCGTTATCTAATTTTCCCTATAAAAACAGATAAGCACTACTATAAAATGAAGTATCCAAGTGAGTTTAATCTTGTAGCAGAAGTCAGAGCTACAATCCAAGAATTTTCATCGTAATTCCATTTTAATTATGCAATTCTAGAGACAGTATATATCTCACCATACATATACATTGAGGAAGTTAGATATTTGCTTACATTTACGATAAAGTCTCATGATAGCAAATGAAACTCAATAATAATTATTATGTATATAGGCAAGGTGCGAAATCCGGAACCGAGACGTTCATCATTAACCCCACGAGGTGTATGCCTCAACAATAACAATAAATTCATAGAGTATCATAGCTCATACATTCATAACAAACAACACATAACTCCGAATAAAATAATCAATTACAAATTGTACGTATGAAAAATCATAAAATTAATTCATGGTTTCCTGGTTTTTATGTGATAGGGGAAGCCCAAAGAAGTCATTCTAAAATAGCTCAAAACAGTAGTAGAAAATAAGCAAAACAGGGGTAAATCAAAGGCAAAAAGCCTCAGGGACGCCGGCGTAAGCGTCACTTCAGGGTGCTGATGTGTAGCCTATGATGCGTTTTTTCAGCGCCTTGCTCCGAGGGATTTTCAGTACCATGTACATAGGAAACAAACAGGCACAAACAAAAACAGTAACTCAAGTATTTGGTCGTTTATAGATTTCGTAAACCACTGTTAGTAAAATATATTTATGCATTTGAGATAACATTTAAGGTTATACTCAAACTCGGTTTCCAAGTTTTTATCTTTTATCTTTTTTAAATAAGAGACATATTCTTAGAATATAAAGACAGCAAGGCAAAATAACAATATGGAAGAAAAAAAAATACCCTGTACACAGGCCCAAATCCGCCTCTTCCAAGGATGTTACCAGAATGAAAGTTCTTGGTTGCTTTCTTCATTGCCTGAAAATCAAATAAGCTAATACTTCGGAGGCTCCCACTATAAACATCACCCGCCACTGCAAAAACGGCATGGAAAAATGTAAGATAACGTAGCAATTTAATCAATACGCCATTCGAACTCTCATCGACTCGAACAAAACCGTAACCTGGAGGCCTTTTGACTCTTTCCACAAAACTCCTCAGATCTGAAGGCTTGACAATCCTCCAAAAGACGAGCATGAGAACGAGCATTACTACGAACACGGATATTCCACCGAGGAAGAAGTAGAGCAACTGTGTTCCAGAGCTCATCGTGTGATTTTAGGATCCTCCAGATATTCCTGAACCAAAGATACACAATTTATATATATTTTTCGCTTCATCGAATCAGTTAGCGAGAATATTACCCGGGAGAAATATACAAAAACAAAGGAAAAACAAATTTATATATACATGATGAATCACTCAATTATATAGCTATAGGGAATATGTCTATATCCTAACATACATATCTATATATATATTAGAGCTGTGATACGCGACGTCGCGACTCGTCGCGATGGACGTCGCCAAAATCGCGAGTTTGGGCGTCGCGACGGGTCGCGACTCGCGACGTCGCGAGAAATCGCGACCAAGAGAAGAGTGGCGAGAAATTGCACGGGTTCTTCGATTTTTCTACTTTGTGGCATATGTATCTAGTTTTTTCCAGTGTTAAACTTAGTTAGTTTTTACCCGAATTTTATTATCAAACTTTATCAATAATTTCAAAACTATATTTACATATTTTTATTATTTATAGTAATTAATTTATTTCAAAATTAATATTTAAATATGTTATATTATTATTTTGTAACATATTAATTTGTTTGATTTATATGTTCGTTTTTAATTTGTAACATATGTTAATAAATATTAATTTGTAGCATATTAATAATTTGAACAAATTTAATCAACAAATATATAATTAAATACGATAAGACGAGATATTAAAAAAAAGAAGTTGTATTATTCATTGTGAATATTACAATAAGGTGGAAGAGAGCTGTAAATATTCAGTGTAAATATTACAAGATGCCTCACTAAAACCTCTCTTGTAAAACCCTCCTTAGGGACATAAAACCAAGAGAGGAAAGAGCACATCATTACTCGGGGAACATTGCGTTGAATCTTTCCGTCATTAGCTCCAGATCGCTTGGCTCGGAGCGTTCGGCAATCACGGGGGGGTTGAACAACAAATCATTCAACACCACAATCTGCTCGACGTGTGTGTTGGTGGTTGACGCCCGCCGGTCGTTGATGAGATATTGAGCCGTGCTAAAAACGCTCTCCGAAGCAACGCTGGAAATGGGGATGGACAGTATATCCCTCGCCATTCACGCCAATATCGGAAATCTGTCCCGTTGAATCTTCCACCACCTTATCACATCGAACTCGTCGGAGTCTTCGTCGAATAGCAGGCCGTAGTAGCGCTTCAATTCTGTCGGTTGGCCGTCCGTGTCGCCCGCCAACGGCGTAGTGGATTCCCCGCGACTTACCCGTTGCTTGAGTCTCCGGCTGAAGTCGTATCCCGTCTTGGTTGGGCTTGCCATCACTGCCCTTTGCTCCTCCTGTGAGTTGAATTGAGGGAACCGTTTGTTGTATTCACTGTACAATTCATAAAAAGCTTCGTTAACAACATTAACATAATTACGATAATCCACCCCTATGTTTTCTCCGATCGCTATCATCATTGGCCCATATGCATCCGAAACATGAGGGTCTAGAATAGCACCGAAGCAAAACGAAAACGGGGGTGGATCCCAATACGACTTGAATTTTGCAACCATAGACTCAATAAGCGGCGAAATAATAGGGTCGTTTTCGAATTCTTTGAAAGCACACGAAATTTGATAAAGACCCGAAAGACCATGATTCAAAGAAGGTTTATTTTGGTTAGAAAAATTTAAAGTAACAGCATAAAAAGGTTTGAGGAAAGCGAGGAATTTCTTCGCGGTAGCCCATTCCGCCTCCGTGATCCGCGCCTCCGGAGGGAGTTCCTGTCCGAGGAAATGGTCCAAAGGAAGCCTCTGTCTACACACAACTGAAATCATTAAATACGTAGAGTTCCATCGCGTATTATTATCTAAACCAAACTTATTAGCTTTATGATTGTGGTCTTTACAAAATCGTCTCCACCTATTGGTGGTCTGAGGATGCCGGATCCAATCAACAATGCCGCGTAATTTTTCAACATGGTGTGCAATATGTCCCTCGTCCGTTCGTGCAATTAAATTAATTATGTGACAAGCACACCGTTGATGTAAAATATTTCGAAACGGAGAAGCGGGCAACATTGTTTCCAAGATCATAATCGCGGCGTTGTTGCTTGAGGCATTATCTAAGGTAATTGAAATAACACGATTTTGTAAACCCCAATCACCAAATAATTCAAATAATTTCTCGGCTATGTTTTTTCCGGTATGGCGACACTCGAAAGGCGATAAGTTTAAAAGTCGTTGACATGGATTCCACTCATCGTCGACGTAGTGGGCGGTCAAACTCATGTAATCATTTAAACTTGGACCGCTCCACAAGTCGGTGGTAAAAGCAACGTTTATGTTAGACATTTTGAAAAAATCGACTAAAAGGTTTTTTTGCAAATCATAAGCGGTTTCCATGTCCCCGGTATAAGTGGTACGGGAAAACTGCTGGTACGACGGATTAATCCTTTTCATATATCGTGTGTGGTTGGGATTTTCGACAAAACTCAGCGGAACGCCCGTAGAAAGAATCCATTCGAGTGTCCATTTCCGTAAATTCACAGCAGAAAGAGCACTTACCTGTGCTGTGTTTACCTCATCGAGCTCCCCGGTTGGGAAGCATACATTAGCGTGTCGGTTTAAGTATCCGGTTCCCCGCTCCCCCATTCCGTCTAGAATTGTCCCGCACTTTTTGCATGTGGCATTTTTAACACGCTCGCCTCGATCGTTGATGTGCCGATCTTCGTGAAAAAATTTCCACACCGGGGCCGTGTTTGGCCGTCCCCACGCCAAGCCATGAGGATTAACTCTATTAAAACAAAAAGAAAATCAAAAATTTAAATGTCATAAAGTTTATTATTCATCATATTGATTTAATTAAAAGTTAAATAAAAAAGTTAACAAAATTAAAATGGTATTTCTTATGTGTGAAAATAATTATCAAACTCTTTTGGACGGAACTCCCCGAGGTTCCACGGCCAGATCGACTGGAAAGGATGCTATGATCTCGCTTTAGGCCCAAGCTTTTCTAGACAGAACTCCCCGAGGTTCCCAGGCTAGCTTGGAGGAGATTGCAAAGCAAACCTTATTTAAAAACCAATCTTTCTAAGACACCGCGTAATCCAATAAGAACTTTATAATTATTATCACACATACAAATTACCTTTTTAATTTTTTTAACTTATTTAAGTAACCATTTAAAGTTTTATTAAATTAATATGATTAAATGATTATTAAATCTCAAGAAATTCGTTTCTGATGTGGAAGATCAGTCGGAACCGCAATCACAGAGCATACTAAGACTTTCAAGAGACGTGGCAAATTAATTAATTAAAATAAAATAATTAAATTAAATTGGAAGGTTTTTAACTTATTAAGTAACCATATAAAGTTTAATTAAATTAATAAGATTAAATGATTATTAAATCTCAAAAAATTCGTTTCTGATGTGGAAGATCAGTCGGAACCGCAACCACAGAGCATACTAAGACTTTCAAGAGACGTGGCAAATTAATTATTTATTCTAAAATAATTATAATAATAATAAAAATAATATTAAAATAATAATAGTTAAAATAATTACCCCGTTTCCGGTCGCGGACGTCGAGCACGTCGAGGACGTTGGACGGAGCCTTCGCCGGTTTCGTTGATCGAGAGTGGAGAACCATCGTGGTACGAGCCAACAACAGAGGAACGGTGTGGGCCCTCCTCTTCGGCAAGATTGCGTCTTTGAGGCGGTTCCTCCGGCGGTTGAGATGGGCCCTCCATACGGTCGTCGGCGGGTCCTCCTTGAAACAAGAGTTCAAAAAATGGATCGGTGGTTCCTGCCTCCCCACATCGACGTAGCGTGCTGCTGTTGACCATTGATGCCGGAACGTGCGTCAGATAATTTGGATTTGGTGGGGAGGGAAGTGTTTCTACAACGGGAATGTAGCCCTCGGGCGTAGGTTGCGATTGCTCCCCGGCATTAAAATCAGGAAACAAATCCCTAGCCGCCCTACGACCCCCGGAACTACCACCGCTTCTTCGAGACATAATGGGAAATTTGAGAACTTGAGAGCTTTAGAGGGAAAAAACTTAGAGAGTTGAGAGAATTTGAGAGAGAGTTGGAAGATTGTTGGTGAGGAAATGAGGGTGGGAGAGGTGGTATTTATAGGATTTGAGGAGAGAGTTGGGTGGGTGAATAATTATTGAGGTGGGTGAAGTGGGTGAATAAAGTTGGGTGAAAAATATTGAAATTTGAAATTTTTGGGTTGGAATTCGAGTAAAGTGGGTAAAAATTGTGGTTGGGTAATTAATTTCGGGTAAAATTCGGTTGAAGAGTGGGAATTAATGCCACAAAGAAAAAACACCACGCGGATCGCTGACGTGGCGCGTTGTGGGCCGTCGATCGTCTCACGCGGATCACCCTCTCCCACGTCGCGACGACGAGCCCACGTCGCGACCAGTCGCGACTTACGCCCTTTAATCGCGACGAGTCGCGATGGCTCCAAATTCGCCGCGACGAGTCGCGACTGCCCCATACTCGTCGTGACTCGCAGCTCTAATATATATACACACATATATTTCTGGGTTCAAACCACAAACAAAGTCCAAGAAAATCCACCTTATTACTGAATCAATTAATGATGAACATAGAAATGCACTGACCAACTCAATTTCAGCTCATCGATATCAGAGGCCACTCCACAGCTCTGCGAGAATCAAAGGTCAATTCCAATGCAGAGTAAGAAGTCGTCAAAGAGTACAGAGCAGAAGAAGAAAGGAGGCTGCAAAACAGATAAAATGATCCATTGATTACCTTGCGTTGGAGAGTGAGAGAAGGAGCGAGAATGCGACAAGGAAGAGCGAAGCATAGAAAGAATCGAAGCCTGGGTTTCGGAGGGAACGACATGCTTGGAGCTTTCAGGCGATGAAGACGAAGACAAAGCCTCCAAATTCTTTGGATTATTGAATATAAAAAGAATGGATAAAGTATCTAAACTTGGACCAACCCAACAACTCAGGTTTGAAGTAAAAAATACATTAAAATCTTTATAAAAAAAAAAAAAAACTATTTAAAGTTTAAGAAAATTGTCTGTATTTTAAAACAATTTATTTATACTTATTTTAAAAGTATTTTAGACTATATTAATCCTAATTTTAATTATATTTTTGTATTTTTGTTTATTAATTAATTATTAAATATTTTCATATCGATTTTATACTTTTCTAAAATTATGGTTGAATTCTTTCCCTATTTATAAGATTTTTCATTTAATTTGTTACTTTGACTTAAATTTTTCCTAATTTCTCTCTCTCTCTCTCTCTCTCTCTCTCTCTCTCTCTCTCTCTCTCTCTCTTTCGTCGAATTGACCACCATCGTCGGATTCGGGCGGAGAGTGCGGCAACTTCGGGCGTGGCTTTGGTGACCATGGGCGCGGCGACCGAGGAGACGACTGTGGGTGGGGTGGCCGAGGAGGCGACCGTGGCCGCAGAGGACGTCGCTGCGGTGTTGGCCGTCCCGAGGAGGAGGAGAAGTGAGTCTCAGTCACAAAGGTCCACTCGCTTCAATGAGGTGGTGACTCGGCTACCCACGTCGGGATCAGAATGAAGTGCAGCAAGGAGGTGACGACTGCGATTCGCGGCGCGATCATCCTCTCCAAACTCTCGATGGTAACTGTAAATTTATTTACAATTTTTTGTAAATATATTTATAGTTTTAAGGTAATATATTTCATTTTTGTAAATGATTTTACAATATTTTGAAGTGATAATTTCTCTTGGAGGGACAATATTTTTTTAAATGGATTTACACGTTTTTTCTAAATGTTTTTACGCTTTTGTAAACATATTTGCATTTGTGGATGTTGGACATATGTGTCCTTAAACAAGATATTTATCCATTTGTAAAATATTATGACAAGTCATTGAATAAAGATGGTACTTATTATGTTAATCTTATTATAGTTTCTAGTAGAGTAAAACAGAATGTTTGTTTCCTTAAGTTCATAAAGGATGCAATTATGTTATTATTATCACAACAGAGTCAATGTGAGAAATAATTAATAATCATAATAAACGAGCTTAAAAATGTCTGTGACCTGATTAACTGGGTGGGAGCCCATTAATCATATAAGGTCATTAATGTGACTAAGTGACAATCCTATTCTGGATTATGTATGTGTCACACTCACTAGAAGTGGATTAAGTGTGAATTATCTTCATACTGGAATGGACCTGAATTAAACTCAAGAAGTTATCATATAACACCGTCACTGATAACTTGTAGTTAAGTCACAAAATGATGATCAAATGGATATTCGTTCTAAGTCCTGAGTGATGTTGAGTCTGAACGACTGGCTTGATTGTTATTTGATTTAACTATTAAAGAACACAAGATATTACCGTTGTTCCCAACACTATTATTTTGGGAACATGATAGTCAGTAGTAAGGGTAGCCTGGTCATAGACATGGGCATCACAAAGCTCTCTTGAGAGTCATGATGATTCCCTTGATTGTCGCTGGTGAGAAGTGAGAGGTACCCGTGCGCAACTTATGAATCGAAACCATAAGTGGGTTACTCACAATATTAGTGACCGAGTCAAGGAGAAAAATGCAATGACGGGCATTACGGTAAAAATTGCCGGCTCATGTGTGCGTCATCAAGTGAGAGGACAATAACCCGAATTTGATTATATCAATGGACACCCTACTGTATTTAGGGAATAATATATATTGTATCACTAATGAGTGCAGCCTCGGGTCTATAGCGGAATCACTTCGAGGTTTGACGAACAATTAGCAGTTCGTTGGAGCTTAAGTGATACGTCCATGGTCCCCAGGGTAACTCCGTAATGGATGATACGTACGTGATTGAAATACATTCTGGATAATGTTTAATCATTTTGCTAGACTTATAAAACAGAAAGGTCTGTGGAAGATGTCAGATAGTTTTATAGTCAGCGTGGCAAAAGTACCATATCTTGGGACACAAAATTAACTGATAAAAAAATTGTCCGAATTTATATTTTATATCAGTTCCCTGTTGTTGGAAATTAAATTCTAAGCAACTTTGCTTTTTGAACCAAGTCATTTCGACTTACGGTTAGTGATTTATGGATTTTCTAAGTTTATGCTCGATTCGATAAACAATGAAATTAAATCACATATCACGAATTTAAATGATGGTGTCGCACCATGGCTTTTTAATGTGTGATATTGAGACCAGGAATTATTAATATAATTTAATTATTAAGATTTAATTATTAATATCTTATTAATAATTAATTAATAAATAATAGATTTATATTAATAAATAAAAAATATATTTAATGTGTAAAATTCGAATTAGGGTTTGATGATAGGAAACCCTAGCTAATTCGAATGATATGTTTTGGACATTCTATATTTGCGACATAAGTACCAAATGTTTTGGTATTTTAGCAAAGCCCCATTGGATCGGTTATGATTTAATGTCAACTGTTGGATTAAGATAATTGATTTTAACTGTAATGGTAATTCGAAATTGATAGCTTGTGACCAAGATTAGGTATTTCGAATTTGGTTAGTTAATTATATCCGTTGGATCGGTTTTAAAATTTAAACTTTTCCATCAGTTTAGAAATTAATTAATATTATATATATCATATATAATTCGAATAAATGAGGATAAGGAATTCGAATTAGGGTTTTTTTTAAAACCCTAGGGTATTTGATTTTATCCCTAATTGATTTGATCCATTGGATTGTTTAAGATATATTTTTAACCATTGGATATAGATAATCATTAAAGAATTCGAATATTGTTATATATGTATATATATATAATTCGCATTTAATAAATATGAAGATAAGATTAAATATTTTGATCTTATCATCTATTTTTTATTTAATTAAATACCTAATTAATTATATCCATTGGATGTAGATGAGATTAAATCTGGACCACTAGATTGGAATAATTAATTATATTTAATTATATAAATTCGAAAATAATGAGGGAATATCTCCAATTCGGTTACAGTTTGAGCATATAAATAGGAGGCTCATTCTACACATTTTACACACCTTCCCCAGAGCAAAAACTCGAGCTCACCCTCTCTCTCTAGGATCTGCGAGTTTTTTGCTTCTAATCTCTTTTTCTGGTTCGTCTTAGGAGACATTTTCTTTGGTAGCTTAAAAAGAACCATCAGTTAAAGTTTGTGACGGAGTCCTGACGGAGAAACCCACGCTTCGGTATGAGGAATTCATGAGAATATCCCGGAAGATCACGGGAGTTTCCCCTCAGCTCCGAGCGAAGCCCTGTCGAGATTCAGAGTGCGCAACCGAGATCATCAATAGAGGTACGGCCTTATGCATTGGGTTAATAAATGCAACCATTCACTGCTTTCTATTTATTTCCTATTCGACTAGTCTATTAATAATTTTTATGAAATATTAAATTAATAATATTTACCAGATCTTGATGAAATTGTAATTACCCGATATCCATGTCGGCGGGCCCGTAACAAGTTTTTCCGCTTAAAAATAATTTTTTAAATGTTACCGGGACGGCTCGGAGGCATATTTCGTGGTATTGAAGTCAGGAATCACACCCCGGTTTCCAACAATCGGTATTAGAGCCACGGTTCAAGTATAAATAATTAAGTAATTTAATTCAACGGTTTAAAGAATGAATTATTTGATGAATAAATTATTATAAATAATTAAGTAATTTAATTTAACGGTTTAAAGAATGAATTCTTTGATGAATAAATTAATAATTAAAATTGAAATTTAATATCTAGATATTTTTAATTAGAAAATATACCTGATCCAAAAATTCAGACCGGGTATGTGGCCAGGCTGCATGGTGCAGCCTAACCCGCGGCCTAGGGCGACCAGGAGCAGCCGCTGCAGCTCTTGAGTCAAACCCTAGCAGCCACAGGCCAGGCCCGTGGCAAGGCCCAGCACAAGGCGAGGCCTAGAGCAAAGCCCTTGCGAGCTGCCTTGGTGCGCAGCGCGCTGGTCTCGCGCACAGGCTTGCGGCCCACGCTGCCTGGCAGCGTAATAGGCCTGTAGGCCTAGCCCAAACCACGCGCTGCCCTGGTCCTCCCGAGGCGCTGGGCAAGGGTATTCCTCGAGCACGTGGGCCCGGGCTTAAGTCCGGAAGGCCCACATGCAATATTTTTAAATATGGGTTGGAATTTTTATTCTACCCGGTACCCTTGGAATAAATAAATAAAACATTAATTATTATTATTGAAATTAAGTAATTATGAATTAAATTAATTATGTTTAGTTAATTAAGAATAGAATATGGATGTTACTTCTGGATAAATAACATTCACTTATTTTATATAATTTATAAAATTAAATATGGATATTATTTAATGGTTAAATAATATTGTCTTATTTAGTATTAAAAATATGGATGATAATTCTTACGAATGATATCATTGGATTATTTTAAAATTTCATTAATAATTATTAATAAGCCATAAAGTAATTCAATGATAATTGTTGGAGAATAAGTATCACTGAAATCTAATTATAAATAATCATCATAGATGTAATTTGTTATAACCTATTTTCATAACCTGTAAACATAGTGTCTATGTCTTGTCATTATTAATATGTCGAGATTAGGATAAATATAAATAATAAATAGTAAATGTAAGAGTATTTATTATTAGTCGGAAAAATCTCAACCGTACAATCTTGCCTAAGGAAGAATGAATCAAAAGTGGGGCCGGTTCACCATTCACTTTTGGGTGACCGGTTTGGACCCCCCCCCCCCCCCAACCTACCTAGAGAGCGTACGATTTTACCTATCACTACTGACAAAATAATAAATACTATAAAGGCTAATTTAAGAAATTACGTGTCGTAATTAATAAAGCCTTTAATATAAACTTTTAATGTGTCAATAAAATAAAGTTTATAATAAGTTTTAATTAACTTATGATACGAATGAAAAACGTTATCTTAATAGAATAATAACAAGTATAGAGTATCATAAAGCTCTCCATTATTATAGTCACAAGGTGTGCTAACCACACCGCCTCGAGTCACCCTAGTGTGTCCATTCCCTTAGGAAGGTGTGCTTTTGGGAGGTTTGACATCGTGATAGTTCCAAAAGAATATGGGGATAGAGGAATCTTGGAAATGGACCGCGAGTCACCCAAGAGTGACCAATCCCTAAGGACGACGTTTCCAAGAGGATCTCGAGAGCCGAAAATAATGGGTTAAGCTTGCACAAAAGTTGGTGCATCCCGATCGTCTATGGTATTAGTTAATAATCATAGGGAACTTGGATGGTTCTTGTTTTGAATATTAATTAAGTTTATGACTAAAGCTTAGTTTAACCATCCTACACGGTTGATACCGCGAGTCACCCTGGAGTTACCACACCACTAAGGACGGCAACGACGTGTACAATCGGTTAAATTATCACGAAATTGTTAAAGGGTTTAATTAACGTTATGCCGGAACATGTTTGCATCATTTAACTATTTCAAACCACTCAATACCTAAAAAATTCTACCTATAAAAAAGTTTAATAAGTTTCTTTTTCAATGTCAGTATAAAATGTCTATCCCAAATAAATATAGAACAATCTGATGTATATTTAATGTCAAGACAATAAATGTTTGAATAAGTGATTTTGTTCACTTATTGATTATCTTTTGTGATTAGGTAGTATTTCCACTCGATATTACAGGGGAGTAATTCAAAAGTTCTAGAACTCTAGAAATGGCTAAAGATGAACAAAGATAAGATAATCACACATCCCAATGATTGGTTAAGGATGAAACTTTTGACTAAATTCATGATTCAGAATCATAAGTTAACTGTGTAAGTCAAACTAATGGGATAATTATTTCAGTGGGAGCAAGTCGCTTAAAGATAATGAATTGTTGTTTTCAAGAACAATATTTATTATACCCGAGACTTACGTGGAAATTCGAATATCCACTTAAAAAAAGTTTTATCATTGTAGATAATAATGAAATTATTATTTATGAAATGATATAGTTGTTTATATTGATTGTCACATGAAGTAAAATAAACGAGCTCAGACCATTATGAAATAATGAATGAATATTATGGATGTGTCATCTTGAAAAAGGTTAATCGTTGAAGTGATGGATCACACATTAGGCATCTAAATGATAGTCATATTAATTTGGACGAGATAAACAGGATGGACCAATGCGTGAACTGTTCATCAGTTCCCTGCCTATTTGAGAATCACGTCCAAAGATTAAAATGACTAAAAGACCATTTTATGAGAAAAAAAAGTCTAAAGAGCCACAGTTCCTACAAAGCTTGTACATACTTGGTGTATGTGGTCCATTATAAAAGCTCAAGAAGGATATGAATACTTTATCTAATGATTGGCAAGTATTCGAGGTAAAGGTATAAATGCAAAGTAAATTAGAACTTTTGTAAGTTCAAGAAAATTATTGCATGAACCGAATTTTGGATTCAGTTAATCACTTATGACTCTTCTGTTTTTCTGAAAGGGTGAATCTGAACTTTCAGTTTAATGATCACCTTATAGAGAAACTAATTCTCTGATAGTCAACGTTCTCTTTCACACCAGTACAATGATGTGTTTAAGAAAGAAAAGGAACAAGAAGTTTTAAGAAATGATTAAGGGGGAAGAATCATTTTACATTATTCATGGGACTCAGACGAAATATAGTTTATGATCATATAAGAGAGTAATTGTTTTTCAACAATAGTAGCTCTTTTGGAATATGACTCCATATTAAACTATGAACCTCAAGGTAAAATATTACTAGAGGAATAGTTAAATGACAATATAATTACACAATCAACAGCGACTGTTGATAATCAGAGTACAGAAACCATGGTCCCAAAATCAGAACCAAAGGATACTCAGATGTAATAGGAGGTTTGAAAAACCAGAAAGAAACTATGAGTGATCCTAGCTAGAGTTTCATTTGAAACTCAGAGAGTACTCGGACGTAGTGGGAGGTTCAATTGAACGGTTAAACACTACGAGTACACCTAGTTGGTATTTCACCTAACTGTTTCAAACACTAGCGCTGAAGATCCCATAGGCTACAAGCAAGCTATGGTTGATCCTGATAAGGGAGAATGGCAGGAAGCCATGAACCAAGAAATATAATCAATGAATTCTAATGAAATCTGGGAACTTATAGACATACTGGATGGTTTCAAAACCATTGGCTGTAAGTGGGTATACAAGATAAAGAGAGGAGTGGACGGGAAGGTTGAAACCTTCAAGGCTAGACTAGTGGAAAAATGGTTTTTACCTAGAGGGAAGGTATTGATTTCGATGAGACCTTCGCTTTATTCACTAAGTATAAGTCCATACGGATTCTCATGACCATAGCATGTAGTCTCAATTACGAGATGTGGCAGATGGAAGTCAAAATCGCATTCTTGAACGGGTACATTGACGAGAATATCTATATGGACCAACTAGAAGGGTTCATGCAACAGGGTCAAGAAGGGAAAGTTTGCAGATTATTCAAGTCCATTTATGGGTTGAAGCAAGCTTCTAGATCCTGTAATATAAGGTTTGATGAAACCATCAAGACTTACGGATTCATTTAGAACATCATCGAAGCTGCATTTATAAACTCAATGATGAGTCCGTAGAGATATTTCTTGTTCTGTACGTCGACGATATTCTTCTCATTGGAAGTAGTGTGAAAAGATTATCGGACGTGAAGGCGTGGCTATCTACGCAATTCCAAATGAAGACATGGGGGAATCCAGTTATGTTCTTGGGATCCGTATCTTTAGGGATCGCAATAACATGCTTCTGGCCTTATCACAAGAAGCTTACATTGATAAGGTTCTTGAACGTTTTGCAATGGAAAACTCAAAGGGAGGTAATTTACCGACCAGGCACGGAGTGTTCCTTAGAAGGAAACAGTGCCCAGCTTCTCCAGAAGAGCAAGATGAGATGAGACGGATACCCTATGGTTCAGCAGTGTGAAGTTTGATGTATGCTATGTAGTGTACTAGGCCAGACATTTGTTACGCTGTTTGAATAGTTAGTATATACCAATCCAACCTTGGTATGGCTCACTGGACTACAGTGAAGAACATTCTCAAGTATCTTCGGAGAACGAGAAACTATATGTTAGTGTTTTCAGGGTCAGAACTGAATCCACTAGGATACACTGATTCAGACTTAATGTCTGATAAGGACGCGATAAAGTCGATGTCGGGAGCAGTGTACACCCTTGCTAGTAGAGTGATATTCTAGAGAAGCGTAAAGCAATCTTTTATCGGAGATTCCACAATGGAAGCTCAATATGTGGCTGCCTATGAAGCAGCCAAAGAATCTGGCTAAAGAATTTCTACATAGAGCTGGGAGTAGTCCCAGATGTAGATGAGCCCCAAATGTTGTACTATGACAACAGTGGCGCGGTGGCAAATTTTAAAGAGCCCAGAGACCATAACAAGGAAAAGCAAATAGAACGAAAATACCATCTCATTAGAGAGTACGTCAAGCGACGTACGGGTTGTGAAAATATCTACGGAAGACAATCTGGCTGATCCATTTACATAGACGTTGGCGGAGAAAATATTCAGGAGGCATCTGGAAAATATGGGCGTGAAATACATGAGTCATCTTATTTAAGTATAAGTGGGAGATTGTTGGACATGTGTGTCCTTAAAAAAGATATTTATCCATTTGTAAAAGATTATGACAAGTCATTAAATAAAGATGGTAGTTATTATGTCAATCTTATTATAGTTTCCAGAATGTTTGTTTCCTTAGTTCATAAATGAACTAATTATGATATTATTATCACAACAGTGTCAACGTGAGGAAGAATTAATAGTTATAATAAATGAACTTAAAATGTCCGTGACCTGATTAACTGGGTGAGAGCCCATTAATCGAATAAGGTCAATAATGTGACTAAGTGACAATTCTATTCTGGATTATGTGTGTGTCACACTCACTAGAAGTGCATTAAGTGTGAAGTGTCTCCACAGTGGACTGGACCTGACTTAAAATCAAGAAGTTATCATATAAGACTGTCACTGATAACTTGTAGTTGAGTAAAAAATTAATGATCAAATGGATATTCGTTTTAAGTCCTGAGTGGTCCTGAGTCCGAACTGTTGGCTTGATTGTTCTTTGATTTAACCGTTAAAGAACACAAGATATTTCCGTTGTTCCTAATACTATTATTTTGGGAACATGATAATCAGTAGTAAGGGTAGCCTGATCATAGACATGGGCAATCACACAGCTCTCTTCAGAGTCAATATGATTCCCTTGATTGTCGGTGGTGAGAAGTGAGAGTTAACCGTGCGCAACTTATGAATCGAAACAATAAGTAGGTTACTCACAATATTACTGACTGAGTCAAGGAGAAAAATGCAATGGGGGGGCATTACGGTAAAAACCGCCTGCTCATGTGTGAGTCATCAAGTAAAAGGACAATAACCCGAATTTGATTGTTTCAATGGACACCCTGCTATATAAACGGACTAATATATACCGTATCACTAAAGAGACTAGCCTCGGGTCTATAGTCGAATCACTTCGAGGTTTGACGAACAACTAGTACTTCGTTGGAGCTTAAGTGATACGGGTCCATGGTCCCCAGGATAGCTCCGTAATGGATGATACGTACATGATTAAAATAAATTCTGGATAATGTTTAATCATTTGGCTAGACTTATAAAACTGAAAGTTTTGTGGCTCACGTCAGATAGTTTTATCGTCAGCGTGGAAAAAATACCATATCTTGGTACATGAAATTATTTGATAAAGAAAGTTAAAATTTAGATTTTCTACCAGCATCATGTTGTTGGAACTTAAATTCTAAGAAACTTTGATTTCTGAACCATGTCATTTCGACTTAAGGTTTGTGATTTATGGATTTTCTACGTTTATGCTTTGTTCGATAAACTATGAAACTAAATCACATGTCACGAATTTAAATGATAATGTGGAACCATTACATTTTATTGTGTGATATTGAGACTAAGAATTATTAATATAATTGAATTATTTGGATTTAATTATTAATATCTTATTAATAATTAATTAATAAATAATAGATTTATATTAAGAAATATATATATATATATATATATATATATTTAATGTGTAAAATTCGAATTATGGTTTGATGATAGGAAACCCTAGCTAATTCGAATGATATGTTTTGGACATTCCATATTTGCGGCATAAGAACCAAATGTTTTGGTATTTTAGCAAATCCCTAAAATCAATTTAATCCATTGGATCGGTTATGACTTAATGTCAACCGTTGGATTAAGATAATTGATTTTAACCCTAATGGTAATTCAAAATTTATACCTTGGTGACCAAGCTTAGGTATTTTGAATTTCCTTCATTAATTATATCTGTTGGATCGGTTTTAAGTTTTGATCTTTACCGTCGGATTAGAAATTAATTAGGTATAATGAATTTGAATTAGGTTATAATGAATTCGAATTAGGGTTTTGTTAAAACCCTTTAACCATTGGATCTAGATAATCATTAAAAAATTCAAATTCAAATTTTATTATATATGTATATATAATTCGAATTAAATAAATATGAAGATAAGATTAAATATTTTGATCTTATCATGTATTTGTTATTTAATTAAATCCCTAATTAATTATATTCATTGGATTTAGATGAGATTAAATCTGGACTATTGGATTGGAATAATTAATTATGTTTCATTATATAAATTCAAAAATAGGGAGGGAATATCTCATTCTACACATTTTACACACCTTCCCCAAAGCAAGAACTCGAGCTCTCTCTCTCTCTAGGGTCTACGAGTTTTCTGCTTTTGATCTCTTTTTGTGGATCGGCTTAGGAGACATTTTGTCCGGTACCTTAAAAAGAACCATCAGTTAAAGTTTGCGACAGAGTCCTGCCGAGAAAGCCCACGCTTCGGTACGAGGATTCGAGGAGAATGTCCGGAAGATCCCGGGAGTTTCCCCTCAGCCCCCGGCAAAGCCTTGCCGAGATTCAGAGTTTGCAACCGAGATCATCACTAGAGGTACGACCTTATGCATTGGGTTAATAAATACAACCATATAATGCTTTCTTTTTATTTCCTATTCGACTAGTCTATTAATAATGTTTATGAAATATTAAATTCGTAATATTTACCAGATGTTGATGAAATGGTAATTCCCCGATACCCGTGTCGTCGGTCCCGTAACAAGTTTTTCCTCTTTAAAATATTTTTTTAAATGTTACCGGGACGGCTCGGAGGCATATATGTGGTAACGAAGTCGGGAATCAAACCATGATTTCCAACAATAGATATGTATATGAAATTTCAAAATCGTGTCGATATTTTCGGTAATTTAAGTTACAGATTTGTTGGTAAATAACTTCATTGGTTTTGGTATATATATATATATATATATATAGTTATGTCAGTTGGTATTACAGTTTCAATTTTGTATATTTATATACAATTCTAAATATAATGTTGATATACTAGATATACACGTATTTTCAAATTAATTCTTTTTAAGGAAAATATTCTAAATTAAATATTAAAATTATTGAAAATAAAGAGTAATCAGTTATTAATATTGCTACATTTAAGGAAAATTTTAATTGTGATTTTATTGAAAAAATTCGATTAATTATTTATATTTAAAGAAATTTTTTGAAATAATTCACCCCTTAATTTCACACGTTGAAAATTAGAAGGACATATTGGTCCATATTTTAATTAGTTGGTGGTTATTATTACCATAAATAGAAATTAGCATTTTTCTAAATTTTGAGTCACAAATGGGCATTTGGCTCATTTACACATAAATTAATACTATCGGGACCAAAAAATTATATTATTTTATCGAGGAGAAATTTAGCCATGTTTGTTAGAGTCGGGACCATACAAAAATATTATTTTATCGAGATTATTAATTTATTGAGTATTCCTTTAGCGTTGTTATACTCCGTTGGTAAACATATATCTAAGATTTGACAAACGAGAAGACTTAGGTTTAAAGTGAAAAATTAGCGGTAAAAGAACTTAAAGTCTAACATAAATGAGGCTATATATTATCTCGTTCATTTTTTTTTTGGGAAATTTTTATGCATGGTGCTATTAAATCATATTTAAGATGTATACGTATGTGCCTATTCAATTATCGAGTATCTTTTTAATTTATATAGAGAAAATAGCAGCATAAGTAGCCAATTTTTTTGAAAAGATGACATTAAGTTTCCATTTTTTTTGCGAAAGTTGCCAAACATTTATTTTGTGTCTCCCGTCATGTTTCCGCCCCGAACTACATCACGTGTCATGTTTTGAAACCAATTAGATATACCATTTTTAATTTAAAAAAATTAATAATGGTTTATCAATTATAAACAGTGGTATATTTAATAGGTTTAAAAACGTGATACGTGGCGCGATTTTGGACGAAAATATTAAGGAATACCCAAAATAAGAATATGACAACTTTCACCACAGAAAAAAGGGAACTTAATGTCCATTTTTCAAAGACTTTGAGTATTTTTGCCGCTATTTTCCCTTAAAAAATATGTATCACCACATATAATTTGTTGACTTTGGTTATCTTGCCGCTATTTTTTACTTTAAATCCCCGGTGCCTCAATAACTTAAAGTTTGTGTACTTTCACAAGCGAACCCTTTGTACGAACTTTTTGGAGGAATTTGTGGCCAAAATATTTATGTTATTGTTTTCGGTACAATTAAGTATTTATTTTGGTAAAATTTATTTCGGTACAATTAGTGCAAATATTCACGTTATTAACTTTGGTAAAATTTAAAACTTCGTGAAATGTTTTATAAGAAAAGTATCTAAGTTAAAGTTAAGTAATCATTAATGCTATAAACGATAATAAGTAGGTTCCGAAAATCGCGATTTTCGTTCGAAAATCGTTCGATTATCGCTGAAAATAGGCTTCTCGGTAAGTTATCTCCCTTAATCGTTTTCGTTTTATAGTTTTCGCGATTTTTCGAGGGGGAAAGTGAACAACTTTTCGTTTTAGGTTTTCAAGTGTTAAATTTCGAAAACTGAAGGACTTATCGCTAAATAACGAAAATTCATTAGGTTTTTTCCGAATTGTTGTATAATTGCGGCAAAAGTACACATGTTTCGGAAATTGTTGATTTGAGTTAGTTACTCGAATATTTTGATGTAATTTCGTTTTATAAAATTGTATATAATTTTAAAACTAATCGGTTTGCATAATTTTTTTTTTTAATTTGAAGTTTTTCTGAATTGTGATATTATTGTGGCAAAAGTACATATGTTTCGGAAATTGTTGATTTGAGCTAGTTACTCGAATATTTTGGTGTAATTTTGTTTTATAAAATTGTATATAATTTAAAAAATAATCGGTTGGCATAATATTTTTTTTAATTTGAAGTTTTCTAAAATATTGCGGCAAAAGTACAATTTTTAGCTAATTTGTTAAATTGAGCTAGTTGTTCAATCTTGTTTTAAATGAAATCAATTGTGCACTGCATATTTTATATAAGAATAATTGGTGACTTGTAAATATTTATTTTGGTAAGTAAATAATAATTTATTTTACATATTTTGTAAAGTATTTGTAATTTTGTATGAGACTTAGTTTATGTTTGGCTACATTAGTATGAGACTTATATTTTATATTTTGTATGAGACTTTTATGTTTATATTTTGTAAAATTAGTATTTTATGTTATGTTTTTAGTGTAAAATATGTTTGATTTTTTTTTTTTTATAGGTTTTCCATCGATAAATCCATCGGCAAACGATTAATCCATCGATAAGTTCGATAAGTTTCGATAACGGCAAACGATAATTTTTATAGGTTTTCCGTCGATAACGGCATCGGCAAACGATTAATCCATCGATAACGGCAAACGATTTATCGGCCAAAACGACATTTTGATCCTTGATAATAACGCCATAAAACAAATTTTTTATTTGCCACAGGGCACCAAGGACACCATTTACGCATTTTTATAAGTATAACTTAACTACTTTCACGGTTTTACCAACCTTATAAAATACTACTTAAGTATATTATCACTCAAATTTTAGAATATGTACTTAATCGCACTAATGTTAATAATATGAGTACTTTTGTCATTAAAATTATTCATAAGTACTTCATTGCATCTAAGTAATCGATAACAAAAGTTCTTTTGCTACAAAATCCTCAAAACTTTTGAGAAGAGATTTCATATAATCTAAAAGTATATTTGCTGCTTAGTAACATTTTTACAGATAACGAGAACCGATACTTCCCAGTTCTCGGTTTCCGATACCGAGAACCGAAAGTGGTACTAAAACCATATTTCACGATTTTTGGTATCGGTTCCGGTTGTGAACTACATGGCATTTTACATATTATTAAGGCTAAATAATGGCAAAAATACCTTAACTTTGGTCTACGTGCCCGCCGTGTACCCAAGCTCAAAAACTGACGGCAAAAGTACCCTAACGGTATTTAACGTGATAGTTGCACGAAATTGTTAACTCTTCCATTAATAGCCTCCACATGGTCTTTAGGCCTTTGACATGAGGCACGCCACGTGGCACTTGCTGACAAAAATACCCAATTTTTTTTAATAACGTGAATTGTCACGGTGGCGTGCTACATGGCAAAGGCCTAACGGCCATTTGGAGGTTGTTAACGGAAGAGTGAACAATTTCGTGCAATTATCAGGGTCAATACAGATTGGGTACTTTGCCATGAAATTTTGAGTTTGGGTATATAGAGGGACGTTGACCAAAATTTAGGTATTTTTGCCGTTATTTACCCTTTGAATTATGTTATTTTTATTAATATGTTTATAAGTTTATTATGTCATTTTTCAATTAGGGCCATCCTCATCCCTCATTTTCAAATATCTAAATTTAAACTAAATAACAAACTTTATAGTTTAAAATAGACAAAATATCCAGTTAATCATTATAAAAATAGTCATATTAACCATTGACAAAATAGCCATTTTTTTACTACTTCTTAAATAAAAACCGCAAGTTTACTAAAATGCAATGTAAACGAATGTGACTATTCATTATAATTTCTCTAATAATTTTGCTTTTATCTTTATTTATTTTTATTGCATAAGAAAATTAAACCTCCCTTTTAAACTTACCATGGTTTTATTATTTTGGATTTTTTTAAATGTATTTAAAGTGTATTTTATATTTCAGACATGGTATTTTGTATTTTTTTAATTTTGTTGTGATTTTTCTCGATTTATATATCGGTTTATTTTTTGATTTTTTTTGTTTCAGTCTCGATTTAATAAAAAGCTGAGAAATTTTAAAATCGATACCGATACATATATAGAAAATATATCTCGATTTTTTGAAACAGACAAAAAAATATTAATTTCTCTATTATCGGTTATGGTTTCACCCAAGTATATTTTGGTGTGGAGTTGTCATATTACCGTAAATGATTAATAATGTATCAGTTATAAATAATTAAGTATTTGGAAAGGTTTTTAAAATATCGTCCAATCACTTTAAAGGTGAAAAAATACATCTCCAACCACAAAACTGCACATTAAAGTTTAGTTGTTGTTAGGGGTGATTTTCCAAAACCAATTTCGAAAAAAAAAACGCCCCCCGAAGGCGCATATCTCAAAACTGAGAAGCCCAAAAAATACGGAAATAATTTGTATTATTAAAATAAAAGTTGAACTGGAAAGCGTGCCGTCCCCGCACCGTAATTGGACTTCAAGGCGGAACGACCTCAGATTTAATATCCGTCGCCGCAACAATCTCAAGTTTCATCTCGGTTTCATCAGTGACATCGATATCTGCATCAATTGTATCAATGATCTTAAGCCTCGTCTCAGTCACATTAAGCTACTGCGGTCCCAAGAAGGCGACATGACAGTGATGGATGCCGCAACATCATCGCTCATCAAAAGCACCTTTATGAAGAGCACGCTGAAAACCAAGCGGGTCACTCTATCAGCACGAAAGAAAAAGCAGAATTGCGTCACATTGTTAGAGACACATCACAAAATTGTGATGGAAAAATCCAAAGCCCGAAGACGATACCAAAAACTCATCAAGGGGAGACGACGGTCAAAGTACAAAAGCTTAAAGATGAAGTCGAAGATAACGGTCCCGTTGACGACCTCAATTTTAATCATTTTCACGTCAGCTACCTCAAGCTTTGTCTCGGTCACCTAAAAAAATGCAAGTTTCAGTACGATTGTAGTCACCTGGACGACCTCAAGCCATGCCTCAATCACATTGAAGATTCATCTTAACTTCCTCAATTGTCTTGAAGAGACAGAAAAATAACGGGCATGCAACCTCGAACAATATTAGAAAATTGACGAAGAAGTAAATAAGCTCATAGCCTCCACCGTATGTGTCAAGATGGAGCCGATCTAAAAAATCATCAAAACAGGCACGATGAATTTCATCTAGTGAAGCCAACAATATACTCTCGTCGCCAATCTACCATCAGAAGAGCGGTCAAGAAGAGTAAGCCAACAAGGGTATCAACAAGATTCCAAAGAAGAAGCTCGATGAGAAGAAGAGAAAATGGGTTGAAGAAATAAGTCAGTCCCCAAGGCCTACCTGAATAAAACCCGTAGCACCGACAGATCCGAAGCTATCACCACAGCCGAGATATTCATCCCATAACCGCGAGTAAAGCTCTTTAAAAAAAAATAAAAAACCTTCGAGAGTACGTGTCGAAAGTTTTTTATCATCGCAATTATGAAAGGAGGTACGAAATTAAAAGGAAAACTTCCGAGACTAAATGTTAAAACTTTTGCGTCATCGCAATCATGCTAGGAAGTACGAAATAAAGAAAATCTTACGAGAGTAAGTGTCGAAACTTTTGCGTCATGAAAGGAAGTACGAAATAAAGACAAACTTCCGAGAATAAGTGTCAAAACTTTTGGGTCAGTGCAATTGTGAAAGGAAGTAGAAAAAAAAGAAAGAAAAGCATCCGAGACAAAGAGTTCAAAATTTTACGTTATCGCAATCGTGAAAGAAAGTACACAATAAATGGAAACTTCCGAGACTAAGTGTTTAAATTTTGCGTCATCGCAAAAGTGAAAGGGAGTACAAAATAAAGAAAATCTTCGGAGACTATGTGTCAAAATTTTTGCTTTCTATCAATTGTGAAAGGAGCTACTAAAAGAACTTAGGATGCATGCTCTGAGGCACAATAAGAAAGGAAATACAACGTTGGCAAAAAGAAGTCGCCCAAGACGCTAAAATTCCAGGTACGCCCTAGAGAGATTTATGGAAAAAAGGCAAATGGAAAAAAAAAATACGGCGAAGCATAATTTTTTTTATTAACTTCGCTGTAGATAATTAAGTTTCCGTCGTCAGAAGCCTATAACGTTTTTTTTTTGAAGTTTTGAGCAAAGGTCATCCACGAATAAATAAAACTTTCTTAGAAATTGTAAATTCCGTGAAACTAGGGTTTTTTTTTAATGTTATGCGTGTTTTCAAAGACAAATTTTGGCCAAAAAACTCCCTTGAAGGACCATATCTAAAAATCAAGAAGCTGAAAAAAATGCAAAATAATTTATATTATTAAAATAAAAGTTGAATTATAAAACACGTCGTCCCCTCGCCGTTATAGGATTTCAAGGCGCATTTTGAGCCCATTCAGTTTGTTACGTGGCGCCTCGTTTTGACAATATTTTTTTTGCACCGAGGTCCCTGAACTGTCCTATAAATAGGAGATTCAGTTTATTCAAACGATATTCTAATTCAAACGCTCTCTACAGCTATATAACTCTGTTTTATAGTCTCTTATATATATTTCAGTTTAAATGCCGAACTAAAGTCGGAGCTGCGGACCTACCTAGAGAGAAGGCACCAGAGGAATCTCTAACTCCCTGGAGATAAAGACAAAGAAGCTAGCTATAGGCTGCAGAGGAAGGTACGGACGTCGATGGACTCTGTCTCTGCTATTATATTTTGGCTTGCCTAGGCTAGCCTCACTATATATGACGAGGTGTGGCATCAAACGTACAGTATCACCTACCGGCTCTCCCACTCATTGACTACTCCAAGCCCGATCGCCGACCGGCCTTATGGAGGTTCATGTTTTTTTAGGTCACTGACCTAGATCCTGGGCCCCACGGGTTCGCGGTAATGGTTTGGAGGACCCGTTTTAGGTCATTTGTTAGGGTAAGGTTTAATCAGGATACGATTGCCGACCTATCATAGGTAGGTTCTAGTTCTCTGCGGTAATCGACCTATAACACGAGACTAGTCCTTATTAATACTCCATAGTAACAGGTACGGAGGACTCGGTTCTGGTCCAACAGTCAGCGTCTTGGAGTTTATGTTTCAATTCCAGTATTATTTATCAACATTCTGTTCGTGTAACATTTCAAAATATTCAAAGCGGAAAACTTGTTATCCCGTACAACGGATCAAAAATCGGATAATTAGAAAATCAAGATCTGATATATTATTCGCAACTTAATTTTTGTAATTCATTATTAATAATATATTCTTTAGGAAATAAATAGATAGTAAATAAGAGTTTGCATTTATTGACCCAATGCATAAGGCCGCACCTCGGGTATGACGACTTCTAGTCGTGCTTTATGAGATAGGCAGGGCTCTTTCGGTGCTATGGAAAGCTCCTGTGATCTTCCAGGATATTCTACAGGACTCCTCGTACCGAAGCGTGGGATCTGCCGATAGGACTCCGTCTTAAGACTTTTAACTGAAGGTTCTTTTAAGGCTTCTAGAGAACAACGTCTCACTAAGCCG
This sequence comes from Parietaria judaica, assembly GCA_954871525.1. NCBI lineage: Eukaryota > Viridiplantae > Streptophyta > Magnoliopsida > Rosales > Urticaceae > Parietaria > Parietaria judaica. Next base: position 14,398,800 of record OX940872.1, read on the forward strand.
AACCATAAATGAGAGATAAAAGGCAGAAAATTCACAGACTCTAGGATGAGAGAGAAAGGTCGAATTACTACTATAGGGAAGGTGTGAAAAATGTATAGAGTGAGCCTCCTATTTATAGGCTCAGACTGTAACCGAATTGAAGAACTTTCCTCCCTTAATTTAAAATTATGTATAATTAAATATGATAAATTATTTCAATCTAATGGTCCAGATTAAATCTTGTATCATCCAATGGATATAATTAATCGGAGATTTAATTAAATAAGAAATATTTGGTACAATAAAAAACCAATCTTATTTAAATCTTATTAAATTCGAAATATATATATTTATTTTTTATTTCAAATATCTAGATACAACAGTGGAGAGTAACTCTTTTCCCGATCTAATGGACCAAATTTATTTAGGATAAAATAAAATACCGTAAGATTTGGTAAAGCCTAATTCGATTTTATCCTCACTATGTTTTAAAAAATATATAGTTAATATATACATTAATTAATTTCCAATCCGACGGTTAAGATAAAATTCTAAACCGATTTAATGGATATATTAATCATACCAAATTCGAAAACCCTAACTTGGCCACCAGTTTTTTGAATTAGGGCTAGGATTAAAATCAATTGTCTCAATCCAATGGTTTATATTATATCTTAACCGATCTAATGGATTAAATTGATTTCAGGGTTTATATCAAATACCCAAACTTAGGTACTTATGCTGAAAATATGGAAACTTCATTACCAAGTAAAAAATGTGTTTAATTGGTTCTATTTTCGATGCAGCCATTCAATTATACACATAAATAAATTTATCAAATATATTTAATTAATTATAATATAAAACTATTAAATATTACTTAATTATTAATAAAAACATCAATAATTAAATCCAAATATTTAATTATATTATTAGCCACTTATATGAATATAAAAAATTAAATGTCATTCTGCAAGACCATTATTTAAATTCATGAAAAGTGATTTATTTCACGTTTTACCAAAAAGTGCCAGAAACGAGAAATTTCAAAATCACAAACCGTACGTCGAAACGAGTTGATTCCAAAAGTAATGTTTCTAAGAATGAAATTTCCAACAATTTTAACGTTGATAAAAATCTAAATTTGACTTTCTTTTGTTAGTTAATATTTTTTGGTACCAAACTTTGGTACTTTTGCCACGTCAAAAATAAAACTTTTCGAAATATGACACACACGTTATTTTACGAATCGTGACACATGATTAAACACATCGAATAACTTAAGCTATCATGCGAGGCCACCCGGAGTTATCATGCGGGCCATGGACCATATCACTTAAGCTCCAACGAAATGCTATAAGTTCGTCAAACCTCGGTGTTATTCCACTATAAACCCGAGTCTGCAATTTTTAGTGATACAATATATATATATATATATATTATTCTCTTTTTATAGCAAGGTTTCCATTGATACAGTCAAATTCAGGTTATTGATCTTTGATTTGATGATCCACACGAGTAGACGACTTTTACTGTTTTGCCCATCATTTCATTTTCATCCTTAACTCAGTCGGTAATATTATTAGTGACCCATTTATGGTTACAATTCATAAGTTGCATGCGGGTACCTCTCACTTGTCACCACCGATAATAAAGGGAATCATCTTGACTTTGAAGATAGCTATATGATGCCCATGTCTATAACCGAGCTACCCTTACCTGCTGACTATCATGTTCCAAATATATCGGCATTGGGATCGACAGTAAAATGTATTGTTTAACAGTTAAATCAAAGAACAATGATGTCAATAGTCAAGGCTCAAGATAACTTATGACATAGATTGAATCTCCAGTTGATCATCTACTACTGACTCAAGTCTAAGTTGTCAGTGACAGTCTTATATGTCAAATTCCGGGTTTTAAGTAACGTCCATTCTAGTATGAAGCGGCTTAATACTTAATGTACTTTTAGTGAGTGTGACACACATACTTAATCCATAATAGGATTTTATCATCGAGTCACATTAATGACTTTAACCGATTTATGGGCTCCCACCTAGTTAATCAAGTCGCAAACATTTTAAGTTCATTTATTATTATTATTAATTCTTCTTCACATTGACTCAATTGTGAAATAATAGCATAATTTCATTCTTTATCAAACTACACTAGGGTAAAGTCGCTTATTTAAGGAAACATGTCCAACAATCTCCCACTTGTACTTAAAGAACTTGTTTACAAAGCTGTCACTCCAAGATTAACCATGTCTTTCAGACCCATATTCTCTAGATGTCTCTTGAACATTTTCTTTGGAAAAGTCATGGTAAATAGATCACCCAGATTGTCTTCCGAAGCTATTTTCACAACCCACACGTCGCCTTGATGTACCATCTACATCTGGAACCACTCCCATAATTATGTAGAAATTCTTAAGCCAAACTGACTCTTTCACTGCCCCACAGGTTGCCACGTATTCAGCTTCCATAGTGGAATCTGCGATACATGATTTCTTGATGCTTCTCCAAAATACGCTCTATTATCAAAGGTGTACACTGCCCCCGGCGTGAATTTTCTTGTGTCTCTGTTAGACATAAATTGTGAGTTTGTGTATCGTAGTAGATTTGGTTTGACCCTAAAAATACTAACCTATAGTCTCTCGTTCTCCGAAGATACTTTAGAGTATTCTTCACTGTTGTCAAGTGAGCCATACCTGGGATGGATTGGTATTTGCTAACAATTTGCATAATTTAACAGATTTCTTACCTAGTACATTGCATAGCGTACATAGAAATTCCCACTTTTTAAGCATAGGTTACTCGCCTCATTGCATCTTGCTCTTCCAAAGAAGTAGGGTCTTGTTTCCTATCAAGGACGACTCAATGCCTGGTTGGTAAATTTCATCCCTTGGAGTTTGCTTGTAATAAAGTTAGAAGTCTATTGTTGTGATCCCGAAATATACGGATCCCAAGAACATAGTTGGATTCTCCCAAATCTTTAATTTGGAGTTGCGTAGCGAACCACGCTTTCACGTCCGATAACCACTTCACATTGTTTCCAATCAGAGGTATATCGTCGAAGTATAGAACAAGGAAAATCTCCATGGAATCATCATTAAGCTTATAAATCCAAACCTCAGTGATGTTTTAAACGAATCCATTGGTCTTGATAGTCTCATCAGACCTTAGATTCTAAGATCTGGAAACTTGCTTCAATCCATTAATTGATATTGCAATAATCTAAATAATACTTTATTTAAATATTTTTCCTTGCAATCATGCCGAAATATAAATCGAGGTCTTTACATAGCAAAATGAATAACAATAAATATTAATCGAATTAAACTTTAAGCTTGATACCTTCTTCGAGACACTCGAGTACTAGCCACTGTTATATTCTTCTGAGCTCACATCAATAGAGCTCTCGCTGTCGTCTGGAAGAATAAATACACGTTAGTATTTTAATCTATGCATCTAATATTAAATCTGTCCAATAAAAACTAATTTGGGGTTAACAGAAAAGTTTTTACCTCTCCAAGTCCGCAAATGTTCTTCGCAAAATATATGCACGTTTGTTCTCGGTTTGGTATTGCAAATATTGTATAAAGCTACATGTCCATTTTTCTTTGTCTCATAAAGTCACTTCTTAAAGAAAAATATTGGAATGATTAAAATTTTAATCTATGAAATTGAGATTAAATATCTCAAGTAAAATCCAATATGTAGGTTAACAATATTTTTACCCTTTGCTCAACTGAGATGCATGTCGCATAGAAGCGGACCCTTCACTCTTTTACTTGTTCTATACTTGAAAAACACATTGCATACAACCCAATTTTCGTTTCCCCATTTTCAAGTTCAACGGTCGATTCAGTGTTTCTCTTGTTATCTTTTATCATTGCCTCGGTGAAGAGACTTGTTACTTTATTCATCTTTTTCAGTAGCATCTCTATCGCACCCACTGAATCTTTGAACAATGAAGTCTTGAAGGACTGACTATTACTTGAATATTGGTCAAAGTAGTTACTGGGTAACTCTTACACATGGTCAAACCTGAACTAATCAGAGTCATCCTAAAAAATCTTTGCTTAAGCTCAAATGGAAAATTAGAGTCCATAGAGTCTTGTTCATCATCCGCTATGTTAATGAGTCAGACATTTTAACTGGCATTGAAAAAGAAAATTATTAAACTATATTATAGGTAAAATGTTTTAGTAAAATATTATATTGAAATATTTACATGATGAAAACATGTTCTGGGAATAACACTAACTAAACCCAATTAACTACTTCATGATAATTCAACCGACTTTACACGTCGTTGCCGTCCTTAGGGAATACCCGGTCAAAGTAGGAGCACGGTATAAACCGAGTAGTTTGGCTAAACGACGTTTTAGTCATAAACTTAATTAATATTCAAAATAAGAATTACCAAAGTTCTTTATGATTATTAATTACCACCATATATCGGTCAGGAATCCCCAACTTTCAAGCTTAACCAAATTTTTTGTTTTCAGATTTATTTCGAAAGTTCCGTCCTTAGGGACTGCACTCAAAGCAGGAGTGGAGTACCACTTTCAAAACTTGTTTGAATTCCTTATTGTTTTGGAACTATCACGGTGTCAAATCTCCCACAAGCACATCTTCCTTAGGGAATGTCCACTCCAAGCAGGTACGAGGTAGTGTGTTTAGCAGATCATGTGACAGTGATAATGGAAACCTTTTACTATATTCTATGCTAGCCATTGCTTTAGATAATAAATTTTTTATTCCTAAGTTATTTACAACTTAACAAAGCTCTTTTTAATAACATATTAATAGATTTATATTAAGGTGTTATAATTACTGAGGTAATATATAATAAGCCTAGATATTTATTTATTACTTCGTCTCTAGTGAGAGACTAACACATACGCTCTCCAGGTAGATGGTGTTGGATCTCCCAGTATCGAACGGACACTGAATCTATGTTGTGCAATCTCATCTAACTGATCTAAACCGATAAAGGTTGTATAATTTTTTTTTACAGTGGAATAATTAACATTATATGATTAAGTGAACGCGTAGAATAAACCTTGTCCACTATGGGGTGGACCTGAAATTATGTCTCATACCAAAATCCTCATTATTCTATCCGGTTTACAAAATATAATGATTAATTAATTGGTCCTGATCTTATTTCGAGTTTTTATCAAAAACATAATTAATTCAATCTTAATATGATTTTGATATTGGGTTTGAGAAAATAGTTAATTATCTAGTCAATAAATAAACGTGTACCTTAATTCCGTTGTCGTCGCTGATCCTGAGAAGCTTCTACAAATTTCTGTGTGCTGAATTCTCCTAATAGCCTTCCAATGTATGCTCCGGAGTTAGACCTCCACGATGCGTGGGCTCCAGGGATGATCACAAATTCCTTAGGCCTAACCGGGATCGAATTCACTCTCAGGCATTGATTACAAAATCGTAGAGAAAGAGAGAAAGAATGAGAATTCCAATTTCTAAATATGTAGGTTTTGTTTTCTGGTTTCATATCTACCCTATTTATATAGGTGTAAACCAAATCTTAACCACCTGGAGACATTTACTTATTATCTTAAAAGATATTTAATGATATCAAACTTATTAAATCTTTCAAGAAAGATTTAAATCTAAAGAAAAGATATAAAATGTTTTCTGAAATCAATTCTTCCAAAATTTACATCTACCTTATTTTATAATTGATGTATAATTATATATTATTTTGATTTTGAAAATAATATTAAATTCGAAAATCGAATTTACAGTTAAACCATAAATCAAATATAATTTTTAATAATAATTAATAATTAATAAATATTAAAAATTAAATGCAATAATTAAAATTATATTTATTAATTAAATATCGTTGATATATATCATGTATTTAATTTATTATTAAATTCGGAGCCCTAAACGAACTTTAATCTTGGTTTTCCCAAATTACTTTTTTGGCCATAATTTTCTCTATGTACATAAGAATAATGCGATTCAAAATGATAAATTCTTAGAATTTGATTTCCCACAAACCTGTTATTCTCGAGGGACCAAACTACAATTTTTCAATTTTCACTTCCCGGACTGTACTAAAACTTAAGTACTTTTGCCATTTTGAATATATATACATTTCGTGACATAAGTCTTGAATCTAGTCTAATTGGATCCACCCCATATTTAGTATGTAAATTTTTAATGCGATTTCACTCTTGTGGAGTTAAAAGTGGACTTATGGACATATTATTCAAGCTTAGGTGAAATGAAGATACAATCTGATTCTGGTGTACTCGGTCTTCGTGATTATTATGATTCCCATCAAAGGGTACTAGCTGCCGAACTGCCCTTCTGATGACAATTTATTTATGTAATGAATCTCACAAAAAGCTCACTCACTGGTTTATTAAGTCAATGAGCTGTACATGAGCACTTGTCTATTTCTCTATAAACATAATAAAGAAAATCATAAACTTGTTATACATATCTAAATTCATGAAACCTATCCTGCTTAACCTTATGATCCCAAGATGAAAGTGATTAAAAATACTGGCGTATTTCGTAACGATCAAATCAAAGACCATGTGAGTTGAACCGTATAAGTTCATGATCCTCACGTAATCAAACGAATCCATCTGATCATTTTTGTGACTTATTCTTACTTTCATAAGTGACAGTCTTACTTGATGATTTCGGGTGTTAAGTATATCCATCCAGTATGAAGACACTCCAATACCTAGTGACTCTCAAAGGTGTAGGACCAGCACCTGATCCGGTAAAATATCATCACCTATAGTGATTTGAGTTCACTAATGGTTTTTACCAATTGGAAATTCCCATATTCTAATCTAACCACGGATTACATTGTAACAAATCGGCCTAGCACCGTCCGCTACGACTTAAACTCACTTACTTTCTTACGATTTCATAAAACTCTTTGTTACAAAAATTGAGGAATAATTTTATTTTATTTTTTAAAAAAACATCATCCGACTTGTGCTCATGCGCACACACGCCTTAAACTTCCTATAAGAAATTTTAAGATCAATACTTGAGCATAAAATATTCAAAATACACCTTTATTTAAAATCTTTGAAAAACATGAGACCTTCATAAGACTTTGAAGGCTTGTTAAATAATTTACAAAAATCATTTTTGAAAAGTCCAATATAATGCTTCATAGTCACTGTCTCGGATTATGAACCCGAGACAATCATTTCATACGTAAACTCTTAATATAGGGATGTAATATAATACTCAAATCCCGAAACATAATCCGTAGTTAATAAAACATATGTCAATTTCTTTGTTCATCAAAACATGCGGAAACTTAAGCGGTCACCCATCCTAACACATGACCACCGTGCGCATCACCGTTCCTTCGCGAGTCCACCATAACAAATTCATGCCATGGGCTTCTTACCTACAGCATGAACACATATTATGTGAGCTTACGCTCAGCGAGTACATACATTATCCTCACAAAAACATATGTTAGTTATGCATATATGTATGTCGAATTATGCTATATTATTCGATTACTTTTGAAAACATTTTCTTTCTTTTTATTTAAGTGGCTCAAGGGATTCGCCCTGTCATTCCTGGTGATCACCCATATGTGTACGTGCCCTTTGCGTGCAGCCGCAGATGGTTTGAGGGTTGTAAGGTCCCCAACCAACAACACCTTGGGCTTTAAGCCCCTTTCATAACATGTTTATACCCAGATCAAGTGGCACGACACGAGCTTTGAAAACATTGGTCATATTTGTTACTTAAGGTGACCCTATCCATGTCTACATGCATTATGACATAAATCAAAGCTCATTCAATCTTTTTTTTCATCATATATTCTTTTATTTTCCAATATCAACACTTGGAATAACATGACACATTAACATCTTAGGATTCATAATGATCCATATAATCATACAATGTCCATGAAGGACCACACATATCAATCATGTATCAGTGTCTATGCTCCCAATAAATCATTCATGGATCGGAGTCAATGCTCCAAAACATCACATATATTCATATCATGACATAATTCTTTTTTCCTTTGAAAATTGTTCATGCTGTAGTGAGATTTGTACTCACCTGCTATCCTCGCTGCACTTCAAGCTACATCCTATCATACTTGTCAGTCTTTTGGATCCAGATTTACATGCATGCTCTACGTTGCTGGAATTCTAGGGACTAAGGTTTTGACACTATCCAATTTTCTATCAACATGTTCCTTTGTTTAAAGATCTTCGTAATATTGTACGACTGAACTTCAAGTAAGTGTACAATTATTTTCATGCCGTGAAGCCATAATTTGAGATCCATATCATTTTAAATAGAAACTATTCATTTCTTTAATAACTATTTGAGTTTTGCTCGATCATATTTCGTAAACATAGCCTTTATCTTGAAAATCCGAAATAACCTCGGGTGTGATCATTTCCATAATCGTAAATTATTTAGAGATCCTTGGTTATTATCTTAAACTCTGTGTTTATTTTAATATCATAGCCCCATTAATCGAAATTGAATCTATTTTATGCTTGGGCCACAATGCTACCTCTACTGGTAGAATAGCTTGTATATGATTACTTTAAAACCTCTATCCGATAAACGAAAACTCATTTTTGTTGGACAGATGTTATCCATTTGTAAAAGATTATGACAAGTCGTTGAATAAATATGGTGCTTATGATGATAATCTTATTATAATTTATGGTATAGTAAAATAGAATGTTTGTTTCCTTAGTTCATAAAGGGTGAAATTATGTTATTATTATCACAACATATTCAATGTGAGGATAATTAATCATCATAATAAACGAACTTAAAATATTTGTGACCTGATTAACTGGGTGGGAGCCCATTAATCGTATAAGGTCATTAATGTGATTAAGTGACAATCCTATTCTGGATTATTTGTGTGTCACAGTCACCAGAAGTGCATTAAATGTGAAGTGTCTTCATACTGGACTAGACCTGAATTAAAATCAAGACATTATCATATAAGCGTGTCACTGATAACTTGAGTCACAAACAGATGATCAAATGGATATTCGTTCTAAGTCCTGAGTGGTCTTGAGTCCGAGTTGCTAGCTTGATTGTTCTTTGATTTAGCTGTTAAAGAACACAAGTTGTTACCACTTTTCCCAACACTATTATTTTGGTAACGTGATAGTTAGCAATGAGGATATAGCTTGATCATAGACATGGGCATCACACATCTCTCTTCAGAGTCATGATGATTCCCTTGATCGTCGGGGGTAAAAGCGAGAGGTACCCGTGCGCAACTCATGAATAGAAACCATAAGTGAGTTATTCATGTTATTACTGACCGAGTCAATGAGGAAAATGAGATGAAGGGCAAAACGGTAAAAATCTCCTGCTCATGTGTGATTCATCAAGTGAAAGAATAATTACCCGAATTTGATTGTATCAATGGAAAACCTGCTATTATAAAGGGAATAATATATACCGTATCACTAAAGAGTGCAGCCTCGGGTCTATAGTGGAGTCACTTCGAGGTTTGACGAACAACTAGCAGTTCGTTGGAGCTTAAATGATACGTGCCTATGGTCCCCAGGATATCTTTGTAAAGGATGATACCTACGTGATTATAGACATTCTAGATAATATTTAATCATTTGGTTATACTTATAAAACTGAAAGTCTGTGGCAGACATCAGATAGTTTTATCGTCAGCGTCACAAAAGTACCATATCTTGGTAACCAAAATAAACTGACAGAATAAATTTAGAATTTGGATTTATTTTCCTCACCATGATGTTGTAAATTAAATTCTACGCAACTTTGCTTTTCGAAACGTGACGTTTCGACTTACGGTTTGTGATTTAGAGAATTTCTAAGTTTGTGCTCGTTTCGATAAACTATGAAATTAAATCACATGTCACGAATTTACATGATGGTGTGGCACCATGACATTTTAATGTGTGATATTGAGATCAGGAAATATTAATATAATTAAATTATTTCGATTTAATAAAGTGATACAAATCGGGACGTATGCCGTCACCTTGGTCATATCCCGGATATGAATCCGAGGTAATTTCTAGACCGAAGGTGATTCAAACTATTCACAAGATGTACTAAGGAATTCTTATATCGGCTCAACAACTATCCAAATCTAGATTTGTGGCTGTATGGGGCCACGGGAGACTAAAACCGTGGTGTTAACTCACACCATTTTTGCTACTCAGATATGGACCGAAGGTCAATGCTAAAACGAATGTGAAGAAAATTGATTGGATATATATTCCAAGAGCAAATATCACCCTGAATTTTGCGTGAAAGTTGTTACGAGGTCAAATTTGACACGTATTGTGGAGAAAATTATAATCTCTCTTTCTGCCCTAATTAAGATTCCAGGTTGTTGCGAGATCTGATCGTGAAGCTGAATTGGTGAGAGATGCATTAAGGCATCTATTATCACCTCCACTTCTGCCCAAATAAAGATTTGAGGTCATTAAAAGTGGAAAGTGAAAATAATCGTGGTGTCCACTATCACATTGGTTTCTCCCCAGATGAAGATCTGAGGTCGTTATATGACCCGTGGTGAATCAAACAAATTTTTGATGCATTAAGGCATCAAATATATCACTTTGGTTGTTGCTCGAATGAATATTCAATTTTGTTGCAAGTCAAAAAATAGTGCAAATCATAGTGTTCACTTTCACCTCGTTTAGTACCCGGATAAGGATCCAAGCACACCTAACGACGCTTGAGCAGAAGATGAAATTGCTGCAAGACAATTTCGAGGAGAAAATGCAATCGCAGCAAGATGAATTTGAGGAGAATATGGTTAAGCGCCGACAAGTAGTGGAGGCGAGAATGGAATCACGCCTCGATGCCCTTGAGGCGAAGCTAGAAGATGGTGACCTAGACGATGGTGAAATCCTTCCAAAAGGATATAGTGACCTAGACGGCAACACAAAAATTCTAGATATAGGGTTTCACAACCTAAATCTGGAAAAAAAATGGAGTATTGGGAAAAGTTGGGTTCACGGCCACCACTAGTTGTGGCGGCGGTGGCGCAGGCTCCAGCGATATCTCTGGCGGCGCAAGCCCCGACATAACTCAGGCAGGAAAGAGTGGGAAGCTCCATGAAACCCTAATCTAGGGTTTAAAAACCTAGATTTAGGGGAAAAGAAATTCCATGATTCCACTGCAATGATTGCAGGCACCTGCGGCGGAAGTGGAGGAGGTCCTGATTCCGGCGAATATTCCGACGCCTTATCCGGCATCAGCAAGTCAAGAGGCAGAAATTTTAAAAACATTCAAGAGATGCTTAATCTAGGTTTAGCATCAAAAAGAGGCAGTTTGGGGCTAAACGAAGATAGTAGAGACACGAGCTTATGGGAGTGGGCTTATTGGCACGCGAAGGAGCCATGAAAGGTACTGAACAATAAGGTGAAGATAACGGGGCAGGACAATCTTGCTCGACACATGGACGGATATGAACGTGATGGAAACTCGAGAAAAAATTTAGGAATGACATATTTCGATGGGAATGACGCCGAAGAGTGGTTGGAGCGAGCCGAGATGTGCTTTTCTTGAAGAAGAATGAAGTAATATGATAAAGTGGAAGAAGCATACCGGTACCTAGACAGGAAGGAGCGAAAGTGGTTTGATTGGTGCGATAACAATGATCGTTTCAAATCGTGGGATGACTTCGCGAGTAGGTTCGAAGGGACGTTTTCACAGATGAGTTAGAGCTTGAGGTTAAGCTCAATTTCGAGGGCGAGAGTAATGATAGAACCGAATTTTAGAATTTATTTAAATCAAGTCTTTTATTTTTTTTCCTTCTATTTATCTAATTAGGGTAATTGGTACATTTATTTATTTTAGGAAATAAATAGTAGGGGCCGTCGATTGCTATATATATATGGTAATTAGTTTTTTTTTTCTGTTGTGCGGAAATTAGTCGAGCTTGGTCTCTCTTTCTCCACCGTCGGAAGAGCTCGGCCGTCTCCGAGCTTGTCCGGCGGAATTTATTTGAGATTTATTCAATAAAATCGTTCGTGTTCATTCCTCTAAATTTTCCGTGTCGGATTTTGGGGTCGGTTCCTATCACACATCAAAGCCCAGTCAGTAAAAAAAAACCCAACTAATTATCTTGATCCCTCATAATCTCTTTCAATGTTATCTAGTTTTAACGGAAAGACCTGAGCTTAAGGTAATCTAAATTTGAAATTACACCAACCGTAATTTCGCTACTATGGTGGAAAATTTTAGCGCCCACCATGGGGAAGAGGTGGTTTTCAACGCGTACTAAATCACAGAGTTTTCTGAGAAATGGTGAAGGAGAACGAGTCGGATGCCCAGAGGCAGGAGGAAGAGCTGCAGCGGCATAAGGAGTTGGAGGCCTTGGGACATCAACACGTGGAGAATTCCCTACCGATCCAATACACGAGGCATTCCTCTGTGGTTCAGAATATTTTCCCAACGGTGGAGGAGTACCAGTGTAGGATAGCGGCACAGGAGCATAGAGATCGGCAATTTCGTGGAGCTTTAATGCAGGGAGGCAACGCGAGGACATCGATAGGAAAATTGACAAACGACGTAGGAGGATAAGCAGATGGCGGATCCACAGGAGCATAAGAAGCGACGAATGGAGAGAGCATGGTTCCCTTACACATGCACGAAGGCTAGGGAAATCTCCTACCACGTTTCGAAAATAATTTCCATATGGGAACATGAGTGGGATTTCTCGGTAATTCATGGAGCGAGGAATCCATTTTTCTCCACCCAACCTACCATTGCGAAAGGAGCATAATAGAAATAGCGCAGCCACTACCACCGATGGTGACGTCGACGAACCTGATGATGGAAGGACAAGACCAGGTCAAGAGAACAATCTGGGAATTAAACTCCAGGATAGGATACATCGCATGTCAAATACACAAGGCGACGAGCTCGACCCCTGAAATTGGGTAGCTCGTGGAGGAAACGAGGAGAACCCTTTTCTCGATGATAATTTCCAACGCCTCTGTGCATGACATTCCAAAGATCAGGGTCACGTAAGTTGGACATGTGTCCTTAAACAAGCTGTCATTTGCCTAACTGTAAAATATTTTGACCAAAATCGTTGAATAAAAGATGTTACCTATTATGTTAATCTTATTCTAGTTTCTAGTAGAGTAAAGTAAAATGTATGTTCCATAATTCATGAAGGATGCAATTCTGTTATTATTATTAGGGGTAAGCATTTTAGATCCAACCCGATGGCCCATCCCAATCCGTTAGAGACCCGACCCCAATCTAACCCGCTCAAAATTGGGTCGGATCGGGCCGGACCAGACTATTATTCAGATCGGGGTCGAGTCCAAACCCTTGGGTCAGGTCGGGGTCTCCGACCCGACCAATATAATAAATATATATTTCATATTAATTTTTATTCAAGAAGTAGTGTAATCTTTAGTCTTTAAATATTTTCATTTTCAATTTTATGTACAATTAAAGACCATTCAATCTCCCATTATCATGTGTTACATTGTTTAGTGTATGTTTTTTTGATTAAATTTATTTGGGGTATTTTAACTTGAATTTTGAGTTACATTGATGCATTTTTTTCATATTATTTTTTTGTTATATAAGTTCAAATTTTAATTAATCGGGCCATGGCGACCCAACCCAACCTAACCCGATTTTTATCGGGTCGGTTTGGTTCGGGCATTAAAAAAATTGGGTCGGATCGGGGGTTTTTCTAGGAACCTGAAGTGATCGGGTCAGGTCCATAAAAAGCATCGGGGCGGCCCAACCCAACCCATGCTCACCCCTTATTATTTTCACAACCGAGTTAATGTGAAGAAGAATTAATAATCATAATAAATAAACTTAAAAGGTCCATGGCTTGATTAATTAAGGGAGAGGTCATTAATTGGATAAAGTCATTATTGTGACTAAGTGATATAATCCTATTCTGGATTAAGTGTGTGCATCACACTCACTAAAAGTGCATTAAGTATGAAGTGACTTCATGCTGGACTGGACCTTACATAAACTCCAAAATTTGTTAAATAAGACCGTCGCTGACAACTTGGAGTTGAGTCACTAGTAGATGATCAAATGGATATTAGTTTTAAGTCATGATTGACCACGAGCCTAGATTTTGGACTTGATTGTTCTTTGATTTAACTGTTGCAGAACACATTTACCGTCATTCCCAATGCTGCTATTTTGGGAACATGAAAGTCAACAAATAAGTGTAAATTTGTCATAGAAACTGACATCGAATAGCTCTCTTCAGAATAAAGATGATTTCCTTAATTTTTAGTGGTGAGAAGTGAGAGATACCCGTGCGCAACTTATGAATCAAAACTATAAGTGGGTTACTCACAATATTACTAACTGAGTTGAGGATGATAACGGTATAAACCGTCTACTCGTGGGTGGATCATCAAGTGAAAGATTAATAACTGGAATTTTATTGTATGTATGGAAACCTTTATATAAAGGGAATACTATATATTGTATCACAAGAGAGTGAAGCCTCGGGTTTATAGTGGAATAACACCGAGTTTTGACGAAGCACTAACGATTCGTTGGAGCTTCAGTGATACAGGTCCATGGTCCCCATGATAGCTCCGAAACTAATGATTCCTATGTGATTTCATCATTCGATATGTTTTATCATTTGTCAGGATTCATAAAACTAAAAGTCTGGGTCAGACTTTGGCAGTTTTATTTAGACGTGGCAAAAGTACCAAAGTTTGGTGCTGGAAATTTAACTGATAAAAGAAATTTGAATTTGGATTTTTATCAAAAGTAAATTTGTTGGATATTAAATTCTAAGAAACTTTATTTTTTGGACCGAGTCGTTTCGACATACGGTTTGTGATTTAGAGAATTTACAAGTTTACGATCATTTTTGTAAATATGTGAAATTTAATCACATGTCAAGAATTTAAATGTTTATGTTGTACCACAATATTTATTATATGATATTTAAATCAATGATTAATAATATAATATAATTATTTGTATTTAATTATTAATATTCATATTAATAATTAATTAATAACTAACAGATTTATGTTATCATGAAATAAATATATTTGGTATATATTTAAGTCCGGTTATCGATATTATGGAAATTTCATGTGAATATATTCACACGAGTTTGACCAAGTTGGCTATGTAAAAATTGTGGCATAAGTATGAAGTTTAGGTGTTTGTGATAAAACTCTAAAATTAATTTAATCCATTAGATTGGAAATTATTTAATATCAAGTGTTGGATTGAGATAATTGATTTTTCCCCTTATGCATAATTTGAAATAATAAACTTGGTGACCAAGTTAAGGTTTTTGAAATATAGAAAATTAATTATATCCGTTAGATCGGTGTATGATTCAATCTTAAACGTCAGATGGGAAATTAATTAACATGTATATATGGCATGTATATTTCGAATATGAGAGAGAGAGAGAAATTGATTTCTATTACTTGGTAATCAAGTTTGAAACTTTATTTTTGTCTTGAATAAATATGGTGCATTAGATTGATTTTTGAATTAATTCCAACCATTGGATCTAGGGCATTCATTTAAAAAATACTATATATATACATGGTGATTTCGAATTCATCTATATGAGAACCTGATCGGTTGATCGGTTGTTTAATTGATTGATTTAGAAAGACTTCCTTATTTGATTAAATTCCTAATTAATTTAAACTATTGGATTATTTCTAGATTCAATCTAGACCATTGGTTTGAGAGAATTATATATATTTACTTTATATAGAAATCGAAAGTTGGGGGAGAAAGACTTCCTTATTGGTCAAACCTTGAGCGTATAAATAAGAAGCTCATTTCATATATTTAACACACCTCTCCAAGAGCAAGAATTCGACGACTCTCTCCCTCTATAGAGTCTGCGAATTATTTGCCTATGATTTCTCTTTTGTGGATCGTCTTAGTGAGATGTTGTTCGTTGGTAGCTTTAAAAGAACCTTCAGTTAAAGTTTTGGCAACAGAGTCCTACCGGCGAAGCCCACCCTTGGGTACGAGGAGTCCAAGAGAATATCCCATAAGATCACAGGAGTTTCCCACAAAATCGGCGAGCCCTACCTGATTCAAAACGCGCAGTAGGAAGTCATCATTATCTGAGGTACGACCTTATGCATTGGGTCAATAAATGCAAACCTTTATGTAAAACTTTATTTATTTCCTAATAGACTAGATTATTAATAATGAATTTATCAATATTAAATTGCTAATAATTTATCAGATCTTGTTCCTAGTAATTATCCGATGTTAATACGTTGTACGGAGTAACAATTTTTCCGCCTTTAAATATTTTTCGAAATGTTACCTAGAAGTATTAGCAGCATATATCGTGATAAATACACCAAAATCGTAATGAAATTCTTGAACAATTGGTATTAGAGTCATTGTTCAAGGATAAATAATTACGTAATTTATTTAAGGTTTTAAAAATGAAAGAAGGATTTTTTGAATAAATAATTACGTACTTCGGCCAGGCCCAGGCCACGGATAAAACCAGCCCAGGTTATTCACCCAGCAAGCAAGGCCACACACTAGGCACAGCGCAAGGGCAGGTCATGCATGGCTTGGCCGAGACCCGGTAGGCGTACGCTGCCTGGCAACGTCGTGGGCCTGCGGTCCCGTGCCAAGGGCACGCTGCCAGGCAGTGTTCAAGGTCCTCGGAGGGCAGCTCGTGGGGAATCTGTAAGCCCGGTTAGCCAACGTGCTTAATTTTATGTACTGGGACAGATTTTTAAACCCGAACCAAATATCCATGGATTAAGTAATTAATTAATTTTTTGAATTAATATTTATGAATTAAATTGATTTTGTTTGATTAATTAATTTATTAAAATACGGATGATATCTTTGGTAAATAACACTGTATTATTTTAAACAAAATATGGATGTTATTTTTGTTAAATAACATTGTCTAATTTTTTTAATTCATAATCTAAATTTATGGACGATAATTATTTGAAGAAAATATCATTGTCTTATTTTAAATTTTCATAAAAAAATTATTAATGGGATAATTCTATGAATGATAATTCTTAGAGAATAAGTATCATTGATATATAATTATAAATTCATCATAGATATAATTTGTTAAATTATTTTCATAACCCCGTGAAACATATTGTCTATGTTAATGTCGTTAATATTATGTCAGTATCGGATAGATATGAATAATGAACCATAAATAAGAGTGGTTTGTTATTAATAATCGCAAATATTTTAAACTTACAATATTGCCAAAGGAAGAACGAATTAAAAGTGGGGCCGGTTCACCATCCATTTCTGGGTGACCATTTAGTACCCCTCCTATCTACCTCTAGTGCGTACGTTTTGATCTATCACTACCGATGAAGTAATAAATAACTGACTAGATTTATTAGATATCACCCCGATAATTATAACGCCTAAAGATAAACAATTTTGATGTGTGTTATTAAATGGAGTTTATAATAAGTTTTAATAACTTAGGAGTTTAAAAATGTTATTTCTACAACCATGGAAAGTATAGAATATCTTATAATGGTCTCCATTATTAATATCACACGGTCTGCTGACCACACCGCCTCGAGTCACTTTAATGTGTCCATTTCCCAATGAAAGCATGTTTGTGAAAGGTTTGACACCGTGATAGTTCAAAAAGAATATGGAGATGGAGGAATCTTTGAAATGGACCGCGAGTCACCCTAGTGTGAGCATTCCCTAAGGACGACATTTCCAAGACTAATTTGAGAACCGGAAATAATGGGTTAAGCTTCCAAAAAAGTTGGTGCTTCCCGACCATCTATGGTGATAGTTAATAATCATAGGGAACTTTTGTAGTTCTTGTTTTGAATATTAAATAAGTTTATGAGTAAAAATTCGTTAACCAAACTACACTGTTGATCCCGATGAGTCACCCTAGAGTGCCTATTCGCCAAGGATAGCAACCACGTCTATAGTCGGTTAAATTATTACGAAATAGTTAATGAATTTAATTAATTACGTTTTCCCGGAATATGTTTGCATCATGTAACTATTTCAAACCAATAATTTCCTAAAACATTCTACGTAAAATAAAGTTTAATAAGTTTCTTTTGGAGTGCCAATCAATATGTCAAATCCCATTATGTCTTTTCTTTCAAACAACACTCTGGCCAGAAGTAACTTTCCAAAATGAAAGAGTAACATCAACATTGTTTTGATAAGTCAGAACATTTTGTTTGTTCTCCCGGGTGAATGGCCCCCTTCTCCGGCTGCTAACAGTGCCAAGGGAGTGAAATAACTCTATGATTCTTGGATTCATGCGAACAATCGTGCTAAGCTTATATTCTAGCTAGAATGTATGATTCCCTGTGAATCAAGTTAGAGGAGAAAGAAACTGCTTTTGAGATCTTGGAGTCTCACCAAAAAATGCATGGAAAGCAATCCGAGCAGGCTCAACATGAAGCGAATCATCGCTACATGAATGCCAAAATGAAGTCAAGCACTTATGTTCATTACCATGTCCTAAGCATGAATAACTTATTCAATTAGGCTAAGCTGCATGTGGCCACGGTAGAACAGAAATCTGAGATCAACATTATCTTTAATTCACTATCACCTAAGTTTGTCCCGTTCACCAGTAACTACATTATGAATAAACTGAAGTATGGTTTGACACAGTTGGTTAATGAGTTGCATACCTTTGAGGATATCTTAGTATTGGTTAAGAAAAAATCTTAATTGAACATTGCGTTTAAGAAATGGTCTTCTTCTAAGAATCCCAAGATGAAGAAAAGGCCTGGTCCCAAGAGTAAATGGGGGAATATGCCTTCTTTGTAAGGAAAAGGGACACTGAAAAAGAGATTGTCCCAAGTTCCATAATGAAAATAAGAATGAAAATGGTGAGTGTCTCACCCGATAATTTTCGAAAGCACATTTGTTTTAGAAGATAATTTTATCTAAAGATCTAAAACTGAGATATGTGACATTATTTTTTTTTCATCACCAGCTAAGGAGTAATTGTCTATGGTCCTCCAAAGAACTCGGGAGCGGCACATGAGGAATGATCAAGTTGAAGAATTTATTTTCTTTTATGTTTTTACTCTCATTCATTACATTAAGGATCAAGTTTTTTTAAGGGCGATTTGAAAACCCTTCAATTTTTTCATGACAATAATTAAGTTTTTCTTCAATAAAAGATTTTTAATTTTGCAAATATGATCCTTTGAAATATTGAATAATTGCAAGCGATTCTATGTTAGATATACCTTGTTCACTAGATATAGATTTCATGCTAATATAAGTCTAAGGTTTTAGAAACTATCAATAGTAAAAATATTTAATATGTTGGAAGTATAAGACACTTGGAATTATATTCATGGATGTGCCATGTGACTTAGTCACAGATTTGCCAACAGTGCCTGTTGTCGAAGAGAGTACGGAAACCACGGTCCCAAATTTAGAAGTCTAGGGTACTCAGAAATAGTGGGAGCTTTAAACGACTGGTTGAACGCTACGAGCATACCCTGATAGAGTTTCACCTAGCTGTTACTAATAGTAGTTTGAATATCCCATAGGCTTTAAGAAAACTATGGTTGATACTGATAGAAGGGAATGGCAGGAAGCCATGAACCAATAAATAGAATCAATGGATTCTAACCAAGTCTGGGAACTTGTAGACTTACCGGATAGCTTCAAAACCATTGACTGTAAGTGGATCTACAAGAGATAGAGAGCAGTGGACGGGAAGGTTAAAACCTTTAAGGCTAGACTAGTGGCAAACGGTTTTACCTAGAGAGAATGTATTGATTTTGATGAGACCTTCGCTCCAGTCGCTAAGTACAAGTCCATCCGGATTCTCATTGACTTGGGGAGGGCTCCGCCGATGCTAAGGAAAACTCCCATGATCTTCCGCGATATTCTCCTGGACTCCTCGTACCGAAGCGTGGGCTTCGTCGGCAGGACTTTGTCGAAAAATTTAACTGACGGTTCTTTTAAAGCTACCGGAGAAAATATCTCCTAAGCCGAACTAGAAGAGAAATCAGAAGCACAAAACTCGCAGACCCTAGAGAGAGAGGGAGAGCTCGAGTTTTTGCTCTGGGGAAGGTATGAAAAATGTGTAGAATGAGCTTCCTATTTATAGGCTCAAGCTGTAACCGATTTGAGATTTTCCCTCCCTTTATTCGAATTTATTAAATTAAATATGATTAATTATTTCAATCCAATGGTCCAGATTCAATCTCATCTAAATCCAATTGATATAATTAATTAGGGATTTAATTAAATAATAATATATGATAAGATCAAAATATTTAATCTCATCATCATATTAATATAATTCGAATTATATATATACATATTGAAATTCGAAATTGTTTATGATTATCTAGATCCAATGGTTAAAAATAAATCTTAAACCAATCCAACAGATCAAATCAATTAGGGATAAAGTCAAATACCCTAGGGTTTTACAAAACCCTAACTCGAACTTTTATCCACAATATTATTCGAATTATATATTTTATATATAACATTAATTAATTTCTAATCCGACAGTAAAGATTAAATCTCAAAACCGATCCAACGGACACAATTAATTAAGAAAATTCGAAATACCTAAACTTGGTCACCAATTTTCAATTTCGAATTACATTTAGGGTTCAAATCAATTATCTCAATCCAACGGTTGATATTAAATCATAACCGATCCAATGGATTAAATTGATTTTAGGGTTTTAGTCTATAGATAATGGTAACTTGGTCATAGAAACGGACATCACATAGCTCTCTTCAGAGTCAAGATGGATCCATTGATATTTAGTGGTGAGAAGTGAGAGGTACCCGTGTGAAATTTATGAATCGAAACCATAAGTGGGTTTCTCATATTATTACAAACTAAGTTGAGGATGAAAATGCAATGAGAGGCAAAATGGTATAAACTGCTTGCTCGTGTGTGGATCATCAAGTGAAAGATCAACAAACGGAATTTGATTGTATAAATGGACATCTTGCTATAAAGGGCATAATATATATTGTATCACTAGAGAGTACAACCTTGGTTTTATAGTGGAATAACACCAAGGTTTGACGAACCACTATCACTTCGTTAGAGCTTTAGTGATACGGGTCCATGGTCTCCAGGATGGCTCCGAAACGGATGATACGTATGGCATTTAAACATTTGATATGTTTTATCATTTGTCAAGATTCATTAAACTAAAGTTTGGTACACACTTTGGAAGTTTTATTTTAGACGTGACAAAAGTACCAAAGTTTGGTGCTGGAAATTTAACTGATAAAAGAAAGTTTAATTTAGATTTTTCATCAACTAGAAAGTTGTTTGAAACTAAATTTTAAGAAACTTTTCTTTTGGAACCAATTCATTTCAACGTACGGTTTTTTATTTAGAGAATTTACAAGTTTACGATCGTTTTCATAAACATATGAAATTTAATCACATGTCAGGAATTTAAATGCTGGTGTTGCGCCGCCATGAAATTTAATGTGTGATATATATATATATATATATATATATGGGGATCTTTGGATTTCACTCCTACCCCATAATGACTCAAACTCAAGACCTCTAATGTCTTAAGTGATGTACTTGTTACCACTAGACCAAGCACATCTTGTCATGTGTGATATTTATATTAATGCTTAATAATATAATATAATTTAATTATTAATATTCTTATTACTAATTAATAGATTCAACTTATTACTAAATAAATATATTTGGCATATATTTAAGTGTGGTTATCAATATTATGAAAATTGCATGTGAATATAGTCACACGAGTTTGACCTAGTTGTCTATGTCGAAATCGCAGCATAAGTATCAAAGTTTAGGTGTTTGTGATAAAACCCTAAAGTCAATTTAATCTATTAATTCATAATGATTTAATATAAACCGTTGGATCGAGATAATTAATTTTACCCTTATGCATAATTCAAAACAATAAACTTGGTGACCAAGTTAAAGTTTTCGAAATATGGTAAATAAAATATATATGTTAGATCAGTTAATGATTTAATCTTAACCGTTGGATTGGAAATTGATTAACATGTTTATATGGCATGTATATTTCGAATATGAGAGAGAGAGAGAAATTGATTTCTATTACTTGGTAATCAAGTGTGGAAAGTTGTTTTTATCTTGAATTAATATGGTTAATAAGATTGGTTTTGGAATTAGTTCCTACCAATATACTAAGTGATTTCGATTTCATCTAGGAAGTGATTAGTTTATTAATTGGTTAATTGATTAATTGATTGATTTATAAAGACTTCCTTATTTTATTATATCTGTAATTAATTTTAACCATTGGATTATTTCTAGATTCAATCTAGACCATTGGTTTGCGAGAATTATTATATTTACTATATATTGAAAACAAAATTTTGGGGAGAAATACTTTCATATTAGTAGCACCTTGAGCCTATAAATAAGAAGCTCATTTAACATATTCTACACACCTCTCTAAGAGAAAGAGTTCGATCACTCTCTCGTTCTCTAGACTATATGTCTTCTTTGCGTCTGGTCTCTCTTTTATGGTTCGACCTAGTGAGACGTCTTTCTCCGGAAGCTTTAAAAGAACCTTCAATATAAATTTTTTGCGATGGAGTCCTACTGGCGAAGCCCACACTTCGGTACGAGGAGTCCAAAAGAATATCCCGCAAGATCACGGATGTTTCCCTCAGCATTAGCGAAGCCCTGCACGGTGCACAATGCGCAAAAGCATGTCATTATCATCTGACGTACGACCTTATGCATTGGTTCAATAAATACAAACTTTTAGTTACAATTTTTTTTTATTTCCTGTAGACTAGACTATTAATAATGAAATTATGAAAATTTAATTACTAATAATTTATCAGATCTTGTTTATACGTTGGTTATAGACTATTACATATTTTTTAAATGTCACCCGACGTATTAGCTGCATATATCGTGATAAATACAGCGGAATCATAATGAAATTCTTGAACAACGTACTACGAGGGAGTGACCAGAGAGGGAGGTGGTGTTATGCTTTCTATTTTTGGACAGCTTGCAGGGAGCAACTTTGGAGTGATTCTCGAGGCTTCGCCAAACTCCATCCATTTTTTAAACGACCTAGTGTCTCATTTTCTAAGGAACTACTCCGTGTATGTCCATACGGAGGTGAAAATTATAGATCTCTGGAACATAGATCATGGCAAAGACGAAGGAGTCCGAAAGTTCATCGATAGATTCAATGAGGTACAGGAGATAATCTCAGGAGTCGAGGATTCAGTCGCCATCTTGGCACTAAACCGTGGCATATGGTTGAAGCCCTTTTCTGTGAGGAGCTTACCAAGATTCTCCTAGCGATGTTCAATGATGCTCTGCACAAGGCTAAGATATAAATGACTCTTGACGAGGAAAGAGCGACCTCGGTAAGGAAGTACGGAGCAGAAGAGAAGAAGGTCCCAGCGACAAGAAAAATTTTCCCCACAACGAAGCCGCCAAGAAGGAACGAACCATACAGGGAACACTACCCGACACCCCCACCTATAGCGACAACATGAGAGAAAAAATGCACAATGTTGGAAGTTCTGAGAAAGAGTGATCAGCCGAGTAGGACAAGTTATAGGGATATGTTTGAGCGCCTAGAAATGTGAACAAATATTGTGACTTCCACAAGAACAAGGGACACACGACGTATGAATGTTACACTCCGAAAACACGTCTCATGGAGAAGTGAACGAGAGGTGAGATGAACAGTGTGGACTTGGGAGATCCCTACGATAATCCCTTCCAAAAGAGTGCGGATGGTAATAGCCGACGAGGCGGCCAGTAGCGAGGAACGTTGGGACCTTGGAAAGGCTAATGGCGAAGATAATCTACCTACAAGGATAAGGTCCAGAAGGTAGAGCACGAGGAGTACGACAAGAAACCTCCAACGATAAGGAGTTGAATCTATATGATCATGGGAGGATCAACGCTTTGCGAAGACACGGTGAAAAACATCAAGGTTTATCAACGATGAGCAAAGAACTACAACGAGAGCTTCAAAATCGGCAGAGAAGGATCCTTGGGCAACAAAGTACTCGAGAGAAGGCTTAATGCCTGCTAGAGAAGACATCGCTCAATATTCACAACCATCCGGTCGATCGTGTGGTCATCGACGATGGGAGCTTAGAAGACATCCTCGTCATGGAGACTTTGAAAAAATGGACATAAAAAAGACGAGAATTAAAGAGCACCTAGAGGCCTTACTGGTTTCAACGGAGAAACCGCCTATGCCATAGGAACAAACAAGGTGGTGAAGTTTTTCGTCGTGGACCGCCCTATCGAGTTTCAATTTCATTAAGGGGCGACCATGGATCTATATGATGAGGGCAGTCCCGTCAACTTGCCATCGATGCATCAAGTTCCCGGGGCCAAAAGGAAGAATTGTGGAGATCCAGGGGAGCATGAAAGCGTATCGCATGTGCTACATGAACAGATATATGATGAATGTAAAGGAAGATGAATCCGACATTGACAAAAGGATCAAACAGCAATCAACAGCGGAAGGGTCTAGCGCGATGACGGTAGATGTTCAAGAAGAGCTTAAGGAAACGGTTGATAAAGATGCAAAAACCGAAGAAGGATCAAATAAAGGGAAATAAGAGGACGAAGACCCTAAGAGCCAAGCATATGAATGTTGGGCTGAGTTGGAAATGGTGGAGAAGGTAAAAATAGACCCATCAGATTTGACAAGGACGGTTGGTGTAGGATTCGGCCTGGGCGACGAGTTGAAAAGCAAACTCATTGAATTATTAAAGGAGAATAAAGGGATTTTTTCTTGGACGTATGAGGATATGCCAAGAATCATCCCAGACATCATATCTCATCAGCTCAACGTAGACCCAAGTCATAAGCCAGTGAAGCTAAAGTGAAAAAATATGGTAGCGGATAGGAACAAGATCATGAATGATGAGGTCGACATGCTGTTGGCGACGAGAAAAATTCGAGAAGTTAAGTACCCAAAGTGGCTAGCAAACACGGGCATCGTCAAGAATAAGAATGGGAAGTGGCAAGTTTGAATCATCCGGGCTTCTAAGCTTCATGGACGCATACTCAGGGTACAAAAAGATCATGATGCACCAGGATGACGAAGAGAATACAACCTTCAGCAGCGAGAGATGGATCTATTCGTACAAGGTAATGCTTTTTGGATTAAAAAATGCTGGGGTGACCGACTATCAGTTGGTCAACAAGATGTTCCACGAGAAGATTGAGAAGACAATGAAGGTATACATCAACCACATGTTGGTTAAATCCTAAAAAGCAGAAATTCACATTGCCCATTTTCGGGAATGCTTTGAGGTCCTTAACAAGCAAAACATGAAGTTTAACCCGTCCAAGTATACCTTCAGAGTCTCGTCGGGAAAATTCATCGGTTATCTGGTAATGCAGCGAAGAATTGAAGTGAGTCTGAATCAGGTGGAGGCTAGGAGGAACATGCCATCGCCGTGCAACAAAAGGAAGTGAAAAAGCTCCCGGGGAAAATTGCAACGCTCACGGGGAGAATCACAGCGCTCAATAGGTTAATATCAATATCACCGGACAAGAGTCTCCCTTTTGACTAAATACTAAGGAAGAACAAAAAGTTTGAATTGACTGAGGCATGCGAGAAAGCTTTCTAAGAATTGAATTCCTATTTATCGACACTACCAATGATAACCAAACCTGTCGCAGGATAAGTTTTATACTTATATATGGCGGTTACAGATGGCGTTTAGCGCAGTATTAGGATGAGAGGACAAAGGAAAGCAAAGCCTAGTTTCATATATCAACACGAAACTCATACGAGCATAGACGAAATATCCGTAGAGAGAAAAACTATCCCTTGCCGTCATAGAAGATGCGACGAAGCTGAGAAACTAAATCCATGCACAATATCGTAGTCATGACAAACAAACCAATTAGGGCACTTCTTTATAACCCTAATATATGCGGTCACATGACAATATGGTCAGTGCGCCCCGGGAATATGACATCGAGTACAGAGTCAGGACCAGCATGAAATCCCAAGTGATTGCGAACTTTCTTATCAAGTTATCCCCTGATGAGGAAAATTTGGAAGATGAAGATGGAGAATGGAAGATGAAGGTCGACGTATCTTCAAACATGCCAGGAGCTGGTGTTGGACATATGTGTCCTTAAACATTATATTTATCCATTTGTAAAAGATTATGACAAGTCGTTGAATAAAGATGATGCTTATTATGCTAATCTATTATAATTTCTAGTAGAGTAAAATAGAATGTTTGATTCCTTAGTTCATAAAGGATGCAATTATGTTATTATTATCACAACAGAGTCGATGAGAGGAAGAATTAATAATCATAATAAATGAGCTTAAAATGTCGTTGACCTGATTAACTGGGTAGGAGCCCATTAATCGTGTAAGGTCATTTAATGTGACTAAGTGACAATCCTATTCTGGATTATGTGTGTGTCACACTCACTAGAAGTGCATTAAGTATGAAGCGTCTTCATACTAGACTTGATCTTACTTAAACTCAAGAAGTTATCATATAAGACCGTCACTGATAACTTGTAGTTGAGTCACAAAATGATGATCAAATGGATATTAGTTCTAAGTCCCGAGTGATCATGAGTCCGAGCTACTGGCTTGATTGTTCTTTGATTTAACCGTTAAAGAACACAAGATATTACCACTGTTCCCAACACTATTATTTTGGGAACATGATAGTCAGTAGTAAGGATAGCTTGATCATAGACATGGGCATCACACAACTCTCTTAAGAGTCATGATGATTCCCTTGATTGTCAGTGGTGAGAAGTGAGAGTTACCCGTGCGCAACTTATGAATCGAAACCATAAGTGGGTTGCTCATAATCTTACTGACTGAGTCAAGGATGAAAATGCAATGAGGGGCATTAATATGGTAAAAACCGCATGCTCATGTTTGGGTCATCAACTGAAAGGACAATAACCCGAATTTGATTGTATCAATGGACACCCTACTGTTATAAGGGAATACTATATACCGTATCACCAAAGAGTGCAGCCTTGGGTCTATAGTAGAATCACTTCGAGGTTTGACGAACAACTAGCAGTTCGTTGGAGCTTTAGTGATACGGGTCTATGGTCCCCAGGATAGCTCTGTAACAGATGATACGTAAGTGATTAAAATACATTATGGATAATGTTTAATCATTTGGCTCGACTTATAAAACTGACAGGTCTGTGTTAGACGTCAGATAGTTTTATCGTCAGCGTGGCAAAAGTACCATAGTTTGGTACACCGGAATTAACTGATAAAAATAAAGTTAGAATTTAGATTTTCTAACAGCACCATGTTGTTTTAAATTAAATTCTAAACAACTTTTCTTTTTGAACCAAGTCATTCAGACTTACGGTTTGTGATTTATGGGTTTTCTAAGTTTATGACTCGGTTCGATAAACTATGAAATTAAATCACATGTGACGAATTCAAATGATGGTATGGTACCATGACATTTAATGTGTGATATTGAGATCAGATTTTATTAATATTATTTTATTATTTGGATTTAATTATTAATATCTAATTAATAATTAATTAATAATTAAAAGATTTATATTAATAAATAAAAATATATATTTATATATTGTTACATGTGTAAATTAAAATTAGGGTTTGGAGAATACAAACCCTAGCTAAATTCGAATATGAGAATTGGATTATATTTGCGGCATAAGTACCTAATGTTTTGGTATTTTGGCAAAACCCTAAAGTCAATTTAATCCATTGGATCGGTTATGATTTAATATCAACCGTTGGATTGAGATAATTGATTTAAACCCTATAAGTAATTTGATATGAAGCTTGGTGCCCAAGTTTAGGTATTTCCATTCTGTTTAATTAATTGAGTCCGTTGGATCAGTTTTGAGATTGAATCTTTACCGTCAGATTAGAAATTAATTAATGTTATATATATAATATATAATTCAAATAAATTATGGATAAGAGTTCATATTAGGGTTTCATGAAACCCTAGGGAATTTGACTTTATCCCTAATTGATTTGATCCATTTGATTAGTTTAAGATTTATTTTTAACCATTTGATCTAGATAATCATGAACAAATTCGAATTTTATTATGTATATATAATATAACTTGAATTTTATTAATATGATGATAAGATTAAATATTTTGATCTTATCATGTATTATTATTTAATTAAATCCCTGATTAATTATATCCATTGGATTTAGATGAGACTGAATCTAGACCATTGGATTGAAATAATTAATTATATTGAAATTAATAAATTCGAATAAAGCGAGGAAAAATCTCCAAATCGGTTACTGCTTGAGCCTATAAATAGAGGCTCATTCTACACATTTTTCACACCTTTCCCCAGAGCAAAAACTCGAGCTCTCCCTCTCTCTCTAGGGTCTGCGAGTTTTCTGCTACTGATCTCTCTTCTGGTTCGGCGTAGGAGATATTTTTCTCCGGTAGCTTTAAAAGAACCATCAGTTAAATTTTGCGACGGAGTCCTGCCGGCGAAGCCCACGCTTCGGTACGAGGATTCCAGGAGAAGATCCCAAAAGATCACGGGAGTTTCCCTCTGAACCGGTGGAGCCATGCCCAAGTCAGAACGCGTAGCCGGAATCGTCAATTGAGGTACGGCCTTATGCATTGGGTCAATAAATGCAACCATTTACTGCTTTTTATTTATTTCCTATTCGACTAGATTATTAATAATGATTGTGAAATATTAAATTCAAAATATTTATCAGGTCTTAATGAAATGATTATTACCCGATATCCGTGTCGTCGGTCTGGTAACAAGTTTTTCGCTTTAAAATAATTTTTTAGATGTTATCGGGACGCCTCGGAGGCTATTATCGTGGCAAGGAAGTCAGACTGATACCACCGATTTCCAATAGCTGGATCATGAATTCCGTTATTCTCACCGATGGGAGAAGTAATCGATAAAGCCTATAGGTTTAGCTTCAAAGCTACCAACAACAAGGAAAAATGCGAAGCTCTTATTGCAGGTTTATGCATGGAAAAGGCGGCGGGACAAAAAAGGCTCGTCGCATCCTTGGATTCTCAGTTAGTTGTTAATAAAATTAACGGGGAGTACGAAAGACACGACGAAATGATGGAAGTTTACTTCAAGATTATGATGAATCTAATGCGGAATTTAAAGAGTTCATACTCGGAGATATTCCCCGAAGAGATAATTCACACTTTGATGCTCTAGCAAGTTAAGGATAAACAACGAAGCCAGAGGAGCAAAGGACGATAACAGTTGATACCATATAGGAGCGGAGCATCCCTAATAAGAAAGAGGCAGGCGAGGAAAAAGATATGGTGGAGGCTGACCCAAGAGAGGGCATCGCGGTCATGGAGATCGACAAAGATTTTGACAAGAAGAATCTTTGGAGGACTTACCAGTGACCGACGACTCAGGAGCATCTGATTGGCGCAATCCAATCGTTGGGTACATCAGTGAAAGAGTTCTACCAGAAGACAAGAAAGAAGAAAGGAAGATACAATTCTAAACCATATATTATATAAAAGTAGCTTCACCGTACCATACTTGCGATGCTTAGGAGAAAGAAAATCCGACTACGTCATGAAGGAAATCCATGAAGGTGAATGCGAAAATCACTCTGACAGGACATCACTTCTTCGAAAGTTCAAGTGACAAAGTTATTTTTGGGAAGCGATGAAGGCAGATTGCAACAATTTTTATCGCAGGTGTAAGAGTTTCCAGAAGCATGCGCTAGCAATAAACTACCAAGCCGAGAAGCTATCAACAATTTTGGTTCCATATCCATTCATGAAATGGTCTACATAGGCATCATCGGCCTGCTCCCGATCGCGAAGAAACAGGAGAGGTTCATTCTGGTAGTCACTGATTTCTTCACCATGTGGACCGAGACCGAGTCATTTTCGAATATCAAAGAATCCAATATAGAGAGCTTCGCGTGGAAGAACATCTTCACAAAATTTGTTTTACCAAGGGATATAATGACCGAAAATGGTACCATCTCATTTACAACGGATCAAAGGATTTTGCAAAAGTAAGAAAGTGAAGCTCAACACGTCACCGCCAAAGTATCATCAAGGAAACGGAAACGCAAAAGCTATCAATAGGAAAATAGTGGATAGAATAAAACGACTCCTTGACGAGAACAAATAGCGATGGTCTGAATATCTCCCAGGGGTTCTATGGGATTATCGCACAACAGTGCACACGGGGATATGGAAATAACCATTTTCTTTGTCGTACGTAATAGAAGCAGTCATTCTGGAAGAAGTGGAGGTTCAGAGCTTGCGACGAGAATTGGCACCAGACGATTAGGAGGCCTACGAGGATAATTTGAGGGAGAACCTTGATCACATTGAGGAGCAACGAGCACATGATTTGATAAAATTTATAAATTATCAAAGAGTCGTCGCTCAAAGTTTCAACAAAAAGGCGCGAACAAGGAAATCCAGAGTCGGCGACCTAGTGATGCAGAATGTTTTCTAGAACTCGGCAGAGATCAATGCAGGAAAGAACAACAACAACTGGGAAGAACCTTACATCGTCTCGAAGATAGTCAGGACAGGTTAAGAATACCTATTACACAAATACTTGGAAAGCTCTTAGAACCTTGGATGAGTGGAACAAAGATTCGGATCTATGACAAATATGCAAAGTTCCCTTGATCACGAAACTACAGAAACACTGCAACCAAAAAGTGTCAGGAATGCTTACTACAAAAATACTTGGAATTTTTTTGGAACGTAGGATGAGTGGAACCAAGATTCGGACAAACAGGTCTATGAGTTGAGCTCTATATCCCTCTCATACGCAGGAACGAGCTTCTCCCAACTACGAGACGACAGTAGGTATTCAGGCTTTTGACCTTGAGCAAGTACTTAACGATATTCGCAACAGTCAGCCCTTACGTCGCAAGGATGCCTAACATCAGCAGCTTAGTGGTCCCTTAGTCACAAAAACTTGAAATGGGAGATGCCTCATAGTAAGCCAACCCCGCGTCGCAACGACACTCAAATGACCGAAACCTTTTTGCTCATCTTTTCCAAAAAAAAAATACTGAGGGGAATAGGTTTATTGTCTGGCAAAAAATATACCATTTCCCACTTCCAAGACAATAGCTTGTGCAAGAAAGAAAACTATGGAGCAGGCATTGGTACTGCAAAAAAAAGTTAAAAATTTTTCCTTCAAAAGTATTTAACTTTAAAAGAAACAGCGAGTTACACGATTATCGCCGAGCGACAAGCAAAGTAAAATGTGCGACGAGTACTTAGTACAAATTTTTACATCACTTATAAATTATGCGACGATTTTCATAACGACGAGTGTAATTTATATATTGCATAAGAAAATCAATTTTTAGCATAAGTCATGCGACTAGTTGAATGCAACGACGTGCACTCTTTCTAGTAGTATAAAGATTTTCACTTTCTAAAGGTTTTAAGATTGTATCATAAATCTTTGGTCAAGAGATGAAATTTTAAACTACTTAACAAAACCAAGGTATGAGAAAATAATGCTCAAGTTCAATATAAGAAAGGGATGATCAGAAAAACAAATCCTTTATTCGAATCATATAATAGTACAAAATTATTACAAAGTTTTCCTAACTAGGAAGGGCGCCTATAAGCCTCTCGATTTACATTTCTTGGTTCAGGACAACGACGAAGCATCCCCAAATTGGAGCCACACTCGTGGGTTTGGGAAGACAACCGACGAACAATGCGACCAGCAGTGATGCCCAAAAACGGCTGACTCTAGGAGGACCATTCAGAGTCAAAGGCAGCGAGTTTGGATTCTTGGCAACCTTCGTCTCCAAATACTCAATTTCTTGGGCATACTTATCCCCAAGAGCTTGCCATCCCGCAACGCGGTGAAGGAGCTTGACGTCTGCCGTACCTGCAAGGAGACCTTGGGCGAGAGAAGTATTATCTTCACATCTAGCCAAAATATGACGAGAATCTACAGACAGGTTGAGGGCTTAGTAACCTAGTGTGGTTCCCTCGAGCTTTCCCTGGCTAGTGCGATGGAGTTCACGCCGGGAAATCCTTTCCTCAACACCTCGTTTTGAGCAGCCTCAAGATCACCACCGACAATATTCATAGCGGATTCAACCTTATTGTCCCAAGCCAATAGTCGAGCGTTCTCGTCGGCGAGTGAGGAATGTCAGCATAAAATTGCCTCTACTTTAGCCTCGCTCTCCCGAACTAGATCCTCACATGAAGAGAGTTTCGTGGATACGGTGTCAACAATCAGGATGTTCTGAGCACATTCTTGGGAAAGCTCTTACTCCTGTCTCGCTGTAGTTAGGTCCTCAAGATGATCTTGATTCTCTTCTCGGTAACCCCTATCAAGGAGGGAGGCCGTATGAAGATCCTCGTTGGCTTGCCCAAACTGAATTTATTAGAGACCATAAGAATCAATACTCAAGCATGGAAAGAAACAACAAAGGAATAGAAGCAATACTTGGGAATTAAGAGAGTCAATTTCGTAACCCCTTGCGTAGGAACGACGCTTGAACCGAAGAACGTGGTCGTTTAGCCGAGCAATGCCTCGAAGAGCGTCGGCTGCAAATAAGGAATATTTCTCATCATCGAACACATCCTTGGTTTTAGAGGAATATCTCGAAATAGAAAGATCCTTTAAGGCTCAAGTATAAAACTCAGACACTCCTCGTCCGTGAAGAAATACACCGGAGCATCCACCGTGAACAACTTTTTGAATCCATAAAGTTTGTGATTCTTGACAAGAGGGATGGATGTATGAGGAACCCTTGAAGATACTCCAACCTCATAAATACCTGTCATCAGAAGACGGAGGTGATGAAAAAGCCAGTTGGGCAAAAACACTGTCATGCAAGAGAGTTTTTCCCTTGTCGACGCCCCTGTTAAAGCTTCAGCTCCTTCGATCAACACAATGGTTGACGAAATTTTCGGAGTGACTGGGAATGTAGCATAAAGAATATTATCACTTCTTGTCGGAAGTGATCCATCGGCGCTAGCTCCAAAAGATGAGGCAGAGGAAAGAAAAAAAAAAGGATTGCTTACCGAAATGCCGATGAGAGGCTCACCATTAGTGCTCTTCCGAGGAACAAGCTCTAGTTTATCTTCCTGGAGGGAAGAAAGACAACAACGAGCGGTCGCAACCAAATATCCCATCGATAGGGCGACGGCCGAAACACCGCCCAAGGTTTGGGCAACATTTGTGTCTTGAAAGCCCTGCTTGAGTTTCTTCCGGAATTCATTTCCAGACTCTCCGAGCAACATGCCATCGCGTGCTAGGCGACAAGTTCCCTGGTCGCCAGAAGTGACATTGACGCTGCATAAATGGACTTCTTATCATCGATAGGGTAACCATCAACATTAACACCTTTCTTCTTCATCTCGGGTTCGTCAACTGAGAAGGGAGTTTCCTTCTCGTTAGGGGAAATCACATCTGCACTCTGGCGACGAGGGTAAGGAGACCAAAGAGTATAACGGATTTCTGTTAAGCTTGCCTTCTTCCTTTTGCCAGATGTCGTCGCTGGAGTCTTAGTTTTTTACTCACATTTTATGAATACACAGAGAGACAGGTCAAGGTTGAGTCCATGAACAAGGATCTTCACCCATACCCAAGCCTTTTGAGTCCGAGCTGCAGTGAATAGCGACCAACTTTGACATTCCAGTCTAACAGAGCAGCATACAGATCTTTGAAGCTTTGGGGATATGCTAGAAACGGGTAGTCCTGGGGCTGAGCAACGAGCTTCGTAGTAGGAAACCCAAAGAAGAGACCAAAGACTGATTTGTCCACCTTGACAAAGAAGTAACGCTTCGTCTATCGAGACTCCAACCGTGGAAGTTTGAAGAGGAAATTTCCCCTAGAGCGGAAGGTGAGCGAGAACTTCTCATGATAGTCCGGTGACCGAACAACTGAGAAGATTCTCATTAATTCACCAAGCATGAGAGTCTTCCCAGACTGGGCTGCCAATGTCAGGACTCCGATGAAGAGATAGAGGAAGTAAGGATCAACCTGCGCCAATGGAAGACGGAGAGCATGGAGAAATGTCATGAGAGAACATGGCGGAGGAAGTTAAATACCATCATCGGACAAGAAGGCCTCGAAAACGTAAGTCCATCCCTCCTCAACATTGTCAGGAGGTTCATTTGGTGCACGAGCGTGAGAAATCACCGCTCAGAGCAAAACTGTCTGAAAACAATATTTTCAACATCTTATCTCTTCATGGAGGAACGAGGAAATTTGAAGGAGAGAGCGGCGTTAGAATAAGAAGACAAAGTGTTCAAATTTATAGAGCGGGATTCTGATACGAAGAAGGAAAGAAGGTAATTTGGAAATATCGAAATGAAGGAAGGAGATGTGTAGAGAAAAATCGTCAAAGGTTAGAATACTCCCAACTAAGGCGAATCTGATGGACAAGGATGAAGGATGCAAAATCAAATCAAAGGCTCAGATTTACCGATGTTTATAATACACAAGGAATACTCGAATACTTGTTGGCGTCAATTAGACACGCGCTAACACACGCCAATTTGAAAAGACGCGAGGTAATTGAAGAGACATGACAAATTACCATAAGTTGACCAATGTAAAGGGTGAAATTTGGATTCGAATGGGCTGTGACGTTTGACATCACATTGGGCAAGAATTTTTTTTTTTGGAATTCACCATTGCCACTGCCAGCATACTTTGAGAAACTTCAAAAGCGTCGCTTCCTCACCATCGGGGTAGAGAAGCGACAAGCCTGCCAATCAGCGACGAAGAGTGAAATTTTAGTCCTATATTTTACCAATTACTTTCAGTACTTGATAAACTAGGGGCCTGTCTGTTGTGGTACGATTTTTTCTGCGACAATTTACATTATTATGATGAAATCTATCTCTGTCGATTAGAGATTTGGGCCTTATTCACCAAAGGCCCAAAACCCACACAAGTCTAGTTGACCAAGTCAAAGGGGACCACGTTTAGTTAAGCAATGAAGATCCTCAACAATGGGGAAGCTGTTGGACATATGTGTCCTTAAACAAGATATTTTATCCATTTGTAAATGATTATGGCAAGTCACTGAATAAAGATGGTGCTTATTATGATAATCTTATTATAGTTTCTGGTAGAGTAAAATAGAAAGTTTGTTTTCCTTAGTTCATAAAGGATGCAATTATTTTATTATTATCACAATAGAGTCAATGTGAGGAAGAATTAATAATCATAAAAAAAAACATAAAATGTCCGCGACCTGATTAAATGGGTGGGAGCCCATTAAACGTATAAGGTCATTAATGTGACTAAGTTACAATCCTATTCTTGATTATGTGTGTTTCACACTCACTAGAAGGGCATTAAGTGTGAAGTGTCTTCATACTGGACTGGACCTGACTTAAACTAACGAAGTTATCATATAAGACCGTCACTGGTAACTTGTAGTTGAGTCACAAATAGATGACAAAATTTATATTAGTTCTACGTCCTGAGTGGTCTTGAGTCCGAGCTACTGGATTGATCGTTCTTTGATTTAACCGTTAAAGAACACAAGATATTATCGCTGTTCGCAACACTATTATTTCGGGAACATGATAGTCAGTAGTAAGGGTAGCTTGATCATAGACATAGGCATCACACAACTGTCTTTAGAGTAATGATGATTCCCTTGGTTGTTGGTGGTGAGAAGTGAGAGGTACCCGTGCGCAACTTATGAATCGAAACTATAAGTGGGTTACTCGTAATATTACTCACTGAGTCAAGGAGGAAAATGCAATGAGAGACAATACGATAAAAAACCGCCTGCTCATTTGTAAATCATCAAGTGAAAGAATAATAACCCGAATTTGATTGTATCAATGGACACTCTTCTGTTATAAAGGGAATGATATATACCGTATCATTAAAGACTGAAGCCTCAGGTCTATAGTGGAATCACTTCGAGGTTTGACAAACAACTAGCAGTTCATTGGAGCTTAAGTGATACGGGTCCATTGTCCCAGGATAGCTCCGCAAGGGATGATACGTACGTGATTAAAATACATTCTTGATAATGTTTAATCATTTTTCTAGACTTATAAAACTGAAGGTCTATGGCAGACGTCAGATAATTTTATCGTGAACGTGGCAAAAGTATCATATCTTAGTACACGAAATTAGCTGATAAAATAAATTTAGATTTTAGATTTTCTATTAGCATCATTTTGTTAGAAATTATATTCTAAGAAACTTTTCTTTTTGAACCAACTCATTTCGACTTACGGTTTGTGATTTATGGTTTTTCTAAGTTTGTGCTCGGTTCGATAAACTATGAAATTAAATCACATGTCACGAAGTTAAATGACGGTATGGCACCATGACATTTTATTTTGTGATATTGAGATCAGGAGTTATTAATATAATTTAATTATTTGGATATAATTATTAATATCTTATTAATAATTAATAGATTTTTATTAATAATAATAATAATATATATTTAATTATATAGTAATACATGTGTAAATCGATGTGAGCTTGCACATGACCTAGTCCACGGGAGTTTTACCTAGCTATGGTTTCATATTTTTGGCATAAGTGCCTAGAGTTTGGTACTTTAGCAAAACCCTAAAATCAATATTATCCTTTAAATTGGAAATGATTTAATATCAACCATAAGATTAAGATGATTGATTTTTGACATTAACCTAATCGAAAATAGTATCATGGTGACCAAGCTTAGGGTTTTTGACTTTGACCTAATTAATTGTATCCGTTAGATCGGTTTAAGGTTTAATCTTTACCGTCGGATTGGAAATTAATTAATCATATCTATAATATATAATTTTCGAAAGATGATTGATTTTTGACCTAACCTTAATTCAAAAAAAAGTATCTTGGTAAACAAGCTTAGGGTTTTGGACTTTGACCTAATTAAGTGTATCCGTTAGATCGGTTTAAGATTTAATCTTTGCCGTCGTATTGGAAACTAATTAATCATATATATAATATATAATTTTAGAAATATGGTTAAGGATAAAATCGAATTAGGGCTTTTACTGAGTCTTAAGATATTTGACTTTATGCTAAATTAATTTGATCTGTTAGATAAGTCCAATATTAATCTAAGCCGTTGGATCTAGATAATTAATAAGATTTAGAAATTATTATTATGTGTATATATATATATTTTCGAATAAGATAAATAAGTAGATAAGATTGGTTTTTCTATTTACCAAGTCTTTATTATTTAAAATTAATCCCTAATTTATCATATCCATTGGATTTAGATAAGATTGAATCTTAGCCATTGGATTAAGATAATTAATTATATTTAATTATGAATTTCAAAATTAATTTTATATATATTTGATTTTTATTTAATAAGGAGATAAGATTGGTTTTTATATTTACCAAGTCTTTCTTATTTAATTAAATACCTAAATAATTATAACCATTGGATTTAGATTAGATTGAATCTTAGTCATTGGTTTGAGATAATTATATAGAAATTGAAAAATGATGAGAGAATTTCTCTAATTCGGTTATGGGTCAAGTCTATAAATACGGAGCTAATTTACACTATTCAACACACCTTCCCCAGAGCAAAAACCCAAGCTCTCACTCCCTCTCTAGGGTCTGCAAGTTTTTGCCTCTGATCTCTTTTCCGGATTGGCTTAGTGAGAACGTTGTTTCTTCGGTAGCTTAAAAAGAACCTCAGTTAAAGTTTTGCGACGGAGTCCTGCCGTCGAAGCCCACGCTTCGGTACGAGGAGTCCAAGAGAAGATCCCGGAAGATCCCGGAGGAAATTAAATACATGTAAAAAATCAATATAAAGATTGTTATATATTAACTATAAAATATATACAGGCCAATTAAAATATAAACTCGTGCCACGTTTAAAACCTGATTCAATGAGTGAGAATCCTTGACTCGCCGCTGGAGTAGTTGAAATTGCTTGAGTCAATAATTGCAGAAATACACGTTTCTTTTTCAAGTCATTATTGGTTGATTCGTTAGATTAACATATTTTGATGCACGTTAGTATACATGAATTTTTTAGATTTCACGAAAAGAAAGTTTCAAACATTTAAATTATTCACAGAAATCGATGTTTATACCGTTAATGCATGTTTACACTATTGATTTTTTATTTATAGAATTCACGAACTCTTAATTTCAGGAATAGTATACATGTACAAAAACCGATATGAAGATTGTGATATCCTAAGAATAATTTAAATTCAATAAGAGAAAATGAAGCTTGTCTTATTGATGCAAAAGAAACGAAAATATATAATATATACAAGTAAAATTAAATACAAACTCGTCCCGAACCAGATTAAATGAGTGAAAAGTCTGAGTCACAGGAGAAATAGACAATCTGTTAATGACTATTAATAAACACGAACGCCCTCTGCATGCCCGGGAGTGTCCGGAAGCGCCCCACGCACGCCCGGAAGAGTTTTACACATCAAAATAAACTAATTTGCCATTATACATTAAATACAAATAACACTTAATTCACATTCTTAAATTATTCAAAAAACTTAATAGAATATTTTCAATTAAAAAATCATTTAATAGCATTCTCAATAAACAAAACCTAAAATGACGGTCTCCATATACAAAACATAATCAAAATTCCCAATAAACAAAACGTAACACATATTCTAAAAAAATGTCTTATACTTTCCTCTTCACACGAGGAACTCTTAATAGTTTATGAGCCGAAATGCATCATTTTCTCCTAAGCTTCAAAGACCAGTCAAAATGAACATTAAAATTCCAACCAAGAGTATTCAACAATTAAATCATCACGAACAAGAAAATGTGCATGCCTTGTTTTCGTTCATAAGAAAAAAACAAATATGCAACCGAGAACAAATGCTAAATTTTCTCGTAAGCTTCAAAGACATTGAAATCAACATTAAAACTCCAACCAAGAGCATTCAACAATTAAGTCTTCCCGAATAAGAAATCACGCATAACTTGATTTAGTTCTTAAACAAGAAACAATAATGCATTCGAGAACAAATGCATAGTTTTGTCTTAAGATTCAAAGACCATCAAAAATAACATTAAAACTCAAACCAAGAGCATTCAATTATTAAATCTTCACGAATAAGAAATCACGTATACCTTGTTTTAGTTCTTAAGCAAGAAACAACAATGCAGCCGAGAACAAATGCATCATTTTCTCCTTAGATTCAAACACCATTAAAATGAACATTAAAACTTCAACTAAGAGTATTCGAATAATTAAATCTTACGAACAAGTAAACGTGCATACCTTGTTTTAGTTCGTAAGAAAGAACAAATATGCAACAAAGAATAAATGCTGCCTTATCTCCTAAGCTTCAAATATCGTCAAAATAAACATTAAAACTCCATTCAAAAGTATTCAGCAATATTTAAATTTTCATGAACAAGAAACGTGCATTCCATTAAAACTCCAACCAAGGGTATTCAAAAGTTAAATCTTCACGAACAAGTAATCGTGCATACATTGTTTTAGTTCTTAAGCAAGAAACAAAAATGCAACCGAGAACAAATACATTGTTTTCTCCTACGATTCAAAGACATTGAAATCAACATTAAATCTCCAACAAAGAGTATTCAAAAATTAAATCTTCACGAATAATAAATCATACATGCGATTTTTAGTTCTTGAGCAAGAAACACAATGCAACCAAGAATAAATGCATCGTTTTCTCCTAAGACTCAAAGACCACCAAAATGAACATTACAACTCGAACAAAGACTATTCATCAATTAAATCTTCACAAACATGAAAACGTGCATACCTTGTTTTAGTTCTTAAGAAACAAAAAAATTCAATCGAGAACAAATGCTACCTTTTCTCCTAAGCTTCAAAGATCATCAAAATGAACATTAAAACTCCAACTAAGAGTATCAAAAAATATTTAAATCTTCATGAACAAGAAACGTGCATACCTATAAAACTCCAACGAACAATATTCAACAATTAAAACTTCACGAACAAGAAATCGTACATACCTTGTGTTAATGCATAAAAATGAATTTAACTTAGGGTCGGATCCAAGGTTCGGGTCCCGAGATTGACCCGCTGAACACAAGGATGATTTTATGTTGAGTCAACGCGGGTTGACTGATAATCGTCAAAGCTTGAGGCGATTCTGTCATCTCGGGCGAGTCTCCGGGCTGTCGTTGACGATCCTCGCCAAACTTCCTTGGTGGTAGCGAAGTCTGGTTCACGGCAAAGCTCATTGTCGGGGCGGATTCCTTTTCTTGGCGATGTCCTCGCCAGGGAAAACTCCGGTCTTGATGAAGCTCCAAGCTAGACTTGATGGTTCTTTGTGCTTTTCCTTTCTTAGAGAGCTCCTATGGTGAGGGAGGACCTGCAAAAAAAGGGTAGAATGGGCCCGTGCCCCGTCGCTTATGGTTGGGCGAGGCTGCCTACGTATCTAATTTTAAGAGAATCAGGTCCCACGTAGTTTGGGGTTAGTGATAAACAGCGGGTGAATGACGATGTGGTTTGACTCGTCGGAAGTGTAGTTGTTGGCGGCGCGGGGGTGACGCTTGGCCTGATGGCTGGGTATTACCGGTGTGATGTGTTCTTTGTTAAACTCGTTGGTGCTGGCGAGCTCACTATCGAACTTCCCTCGTGTTGGCAAAGTACAGCGAGAGCCTTGACCTGACGAGGTGTGCTCCTTTGTCGACCTTGTCGGCGTAGGTTGCCTCGTATGACGAGGGGCCTTGTCCCGACAAAGGGAAGCTCCATCTCTGTCGACCTTGTCGGGGTAGGTTGCCTCGTATGACGAGGGGCCTTGTCCCGACGAAAGGAAGCTCTGTCTCTGTCGACTTCGTCGGGGTAAGTGGCCTCGTATGACGAGGTGCCTTGTCCCGGCGAAGGGAAGCTCCCTCTCTGTCAACCTTGTCGGGGTAGGTGGCCTCATATGACGAGGGGCCTTGTGCTGACGAAGGGAAGCTCCGTCCCTGTCGACCTTGTCAGGGTAGGTGGCCTCGTATGACGAGGGGTCTTATCCCAACGAAAGGAAGCTATGTCTCTGTCGACCTCACAGGTGGTGGCGTGGTTTTCAACCTAGCAAAGGATTCCTTAGCTGACCCGTCGAACAACCTTTCTTCTCAAGCCTAAGACTCTGCTTCTAGATTGATCTCAGCTCTTAACTCAAGTCCTTTCCTCCTTAGAGTAGACGAGTTTTTTTAGAGAGAGACAGCTAGATCGAGAAGCTCTGGAGAAAGCTGTGAGTGAGTGTGAAAATGAGAGGAGGGGGGGGGGGAGGCTCCTATTTATAGGAAAACAACTCCTAGAAATTGCACCCTAGGGGCCTGCGAATTCCCTGGGAATTGTACACCTTGGGGCCTGCGAATTCCCTGAGAATTGAACCCCTGGGGGCCTCCCATTTCCCTGAATATTGCACCTTCAGGGGTCCTGCGAATTTCTCCCTTCAACAGGGGGATTATTGGGGCCCATTGTCTGCAAACAGGGTCTCCGATGCTTCTCAATTTGTCTTCCATGTCTTCGGGTTGTCCGCGAGTCCATAGGTTGTGTCCGGGGAAATCTGGAGGATTTCCCGGAGATTTTCGTCTCGTCACCTGGCTCCTCGTCGCCTTGTCGGCTTCGTCGCCTCGTCGGCTTGTCAGCTCGTTTCTTCGTCGGCGTGTCGCCTCGTTTCTTCGTCGGCTTGTCGCCTCGTCGCCTTGTCGGCTTCGTCGCCTCGTCGCCTTGTCAGCTTCGTCACCTCGTTGCCTTGTCGGTTTCATCGCATCGTCGCCTTGTTGGCTTTGTCGCCTCGTCTGCTCGTCGGCTCGTCACCTTGTCACCTTTCGGACCCGGGGCCTTGGCAATGTCTTAGTTCTTTGGTCCTGGGCCTCTGGCGTTTGTAACGGGCCTTGACTTACCATGACATGCTTTGAATTTCTAAATGGGCTTTGACTTTTGCCAAAATGAGCCCAATTTTGATATGTTAAGAAAAATGCACATAACATCAACCCCCAGTTTCTTGGGTAATAATTGTATTACGCGAGAAACTTTTTCTTTTAAATATTAAGGCAACTTTTGTTGTTTGGCAAGGATCCGGGTTGTAAGAGATTTTCATCTCGGCTCCGTCCTCCCAAGGAACTGATAATTCCTTTAACTGGGTGTTGCTAAAAATATTCGAAAATATCCTCGTAATAAGCGGGAAAATAATTTCGAGCATAGGCGATTAAATAAATCACAAGTCAATTTTTTATGATTTTATTTGATTTTTGGATTTTTTGAGGTTCATAAGCATATTTTGCAAAATAAAGGCCTTTTGAATTAATTTTGAACTCCGCAAATAAATCCAGAAAATAAATAAATAAAATCAAGTGACATAATAAAGTTCAAAGTAAATAAATATTTTGAAAATAATAATGGCACATTAAGTTTGGAACTTTAACGAATTCCTTAATTATTGCATAATTTTTCACTTGTAAGAAATACCAGAAATAATTCATGAAAACCCGGGAAAATAGTTTTAATTTGGTTTTCACGTTTGAAAATTAAATATGAAACTTTTTAAAGTTTCAAAGTTTAATTCTCAATGCTTTTTTATTAGCCTTTGAAAATAGCCATTTTCACTTAAAAACGTATAAAAGCTCATTTTTGATCATTTTTGTCCATTTAAAAATCAAACTTCAGCTTGTAGAGCCTAGTTTAAAAGAAAACGAGAGATTAGGGTTAGATGTTACCTTGTATAACTTTTGGTACTTTAAGGTATATTTCCCTTTTTTCTCCTTTTTCTTCATCGCGATATCTTTCTTCTCCCGAAGACTTCGATGGCTATTCAGGGCTTGGACGCATGGCAGACGGCGGGATTTCTCCGTTCAGCGGTCGTCAGGAAGGCCTCGGTGTTGGACATATGTGTCCTTAAACAAGATATTTTTCCATTTGTAAAAGATTATGACAAGTCGTTGAATAAAGATGGTACTTATTATGTTAATCTTATTATAGTTTCTGTAGAGTAAAATAGAATACTTGATTCCTTAGTTCATAAATGATGCAATTATGTTATTATTATCACAACAGAGTCACGTGAGGAAGAATTAATAAACATAATAAATGAACTTAAAATGTCCGTGACCTGATTAACTGGGTGGGAGCCCATTAATCGGTAAGGTCATTAATGTGACTGAAGTGACAATCCTATCTGGATTATGTGCGTGTCAACACTCACTAGAAGTGCATTAAGTATGAAGCGTCTTCATACTGGACTGGACCTGACTTAAACTCAAGAAGTTGTCATATAAGACCGTCACTGACAAATTGTAGTTTAGTCGCAAAATGATGATCAAATGGATATTAGTTCTAAGTCCTGAGTGGTCATGAGTCCGAGCTGCTGGCTTGATTGTTCTTTGATTTGACCGTTAAAGAACACAAGATATTACCGCTCTTCCCAACACTATTATTTTGGGAACATGATAGTCAGTAGTAAGGATTGCTTGATCATAGACATGGGCATCACACAGCTCTCTTCAGAGTCATGATGATTCCCTTGGTTGTCAGTGGTGATAAGTGAGAGGTACCCGTGCGCAACTTATGAATCGAAACCATAAGTGGGTTACTCATAATATTACTG
Organism: Parietaria judaica; assembly: GCA_954871525.1. Classification (NCBI taxonomy): domain Eukaryota; kingdom Viridiplantae; phylum Streptophyta; class Magnoliopsida; order Rosales; family Urticaceae; genus Parietaria; species Parietaria judaica. The sequence continues at coordinate 14,442,359 of OX940872.1, forward strand.
GCTGAGCCAAGGATGAAAATGCATTGAGGGGCATTACGGTATAAACCGCCTGCTCATGTGTGGGTCATCAAGTGAAAGGACAATAACCGGTATTTGATTGAATCTAATGGACACCCTGCTGTATATAAGGGAATAATATATACCGAATCACTAAAGAGTGCAGCCTCGGGTCTATAGTGGAATCACTTCGAGGTTTGACGAACACCTAGCAGTTCGTTGGAGCTTAAGTGATACGGGTCCATGGTCCCCAGGATAGCTCCGTAACGGATGATACGTACGTGATTAAAATATATTCTGGATAATGTTTAATCATTTGGCTCGACTTGTAAAACTGACAAGTCTGTGTCAGACGTCAGATAGTTTTATCGATAGCGTGGCAAAAGTATCATATTTTGGTACACGGAAGTAACTGATAAAAAGATAGTTAGAATTTAGATTTTCGAACAGCACCATGTTGTTCTAAATTAAATTCTAAGCAACTTTTCTTTTTGAACCAAGTCATTCTGACTTACGGTTTGTGATTTATGAATTTTCTAAGTTTATGACTCTGTTCGATAAACTATGAAATTAAATCACATGTCACGAATTTAAATGATAGTGTTGCACCATAAAATTTAATGTGTGATAAAGAGATCAGGCTTTATTAATATAATTTAATTATTTGGATTTAATTATTAATATCTTGTTAATAATTAATAATTAAAGGATTTATATTAATAAATAAATAATATATTTATATATTATTTTATGTGTATATTCGAATTAGGGTTTGGAGATAACAAACTCTAGTTGAATTCGAATCACTGAATTGAAGATTTTATTTTTGCGGCATAAGTACCTGAAGTTTGGTATCTTGGCAAAAACCCTAAAATCAATTTAATCCATTGGATCGGTTATGATTTAGTATAAGCCGTTGGATTGAGATAATTGATTTGAACCCTAATGTAATTCGAAATTGAAACTTGGTGACCAAGTTTAGGTATTTCGAATTTGCTTAATTAATTCTGTCCGTTGGATCGGTTTTGAGATTTTATCTTTAAACCGTCGGATTAGAAATTAATTAATATCATGTATATGATATTAAAATTCGAATAAATTTGAGATAAGAGTTCGAATTAGGGTTTTATAAAACCCTAGGGTATTTGACTTTATCCCAAATTGATTTGATCCATTGGATTGGTTTAAGATTTAATTTTAACCATTGGATCTAGATAATCATTAACAAATTTGAATTTAAATATATGTATATAATATAATTTGAATAAATATAATATGATGATAAGATTATATGTTTTAATCTTATCTTGTATTATTTAATTAATTAAATCCCTGATTAATTATATCCATTGGATCTAGATGAGATTAAATCTGGATCATTGGATTGAAATAATTATTTATATTTAATTAAAATAATTCGAATATTGGGAGGGAAAATCTCCAAATCGGTTACAGTTGGAGCTTATAAATAGGAAGCTCATTCTACACATTTTACACACCTCTCCCCAGAGCAAAAACTCGAGCTCTCCCTCTCTCTCTAGGGTCTGCGAGTTTTCTGCTTCTGATCTCTCTTCTGGTTCGGCTTAGGAGACATTTTTCTCCGGTAGCTTTAAAAGAACCGTCAGTTAAATTATGCGACGGAGTCCTGCCAGCGAAGCCCACGCTTCGGTAGCGAGGAATCCAGGAGAATATCCCGGAAGATCACGGGAGTTTCCCTCAGCACCGGCGGAGCCCTACCCAAGTCAGAACGCGCAGCCGGAATCATTAGTTGAGGTACGGCTTTATGCATTGGGTAAATAAATGCAACCATTTACTGCTTTCTATTTATTTCCTGTTCGACTAGATTATTAATAATGAATATGAAAATATTAGATTCGAAATATTTATCAGATCTCCTTTTGTTGTTACCCGATATCCGTGTCGTCGGTCCGATAACAAGATTTCCGCTTTAAAATGAATTTTTTAAATGTTACCGGGACGGCGCGGAGGCTATTATCGTGGTAAGGAAGTCGACTTGATACCTTCGATTTCCAACACTCGGTGCTTTGGCCTTTGGCGCGGGGTGTAGTGGAGCGGGCCGTCGGGCCCCTGGTCGTTACGGAGCCGAACGGAAACATCTCATCGGCGTGGTTCTCGAGGCGGGCAGCGACTTGGCGGGTGTTCCGGCGAGCATGGCTCCAAGCCTTTTGTCCTTAATGGGGCTTCTGACATAGAGTTTACAGATATACGTATGATATCGTCGTGGAGCGGGGGCGAAGACTTTGTCAGTGAAGCGCCCGTTGTTGAGGAAGGACTTGCAGGCGAGGGTCTTTCCATTGTGGGCATTGCCGCTGGCGAGGGTCCCCTGTTGGCGAGATGCTCAGATATTGTCGCTTTCGCATTTCGGCCTTTGTCCTTAGCTGACGGTGTGCAATTACGTTACTGCTTGTGAGCTGACTTTTTACCTTGACTTGTATAGGATTTTGCACCTCATCAGTCTTCGAATTCCTGCTGCAGGCGAGATTTTTAGTGTTGTCTTCTTGGTTCTCCGCCGATGTTGAATATGTTGACTTATTAGTTTCGTTTTTTCTTCTGGTGCCTCCTCCGGCTGAGGGTGACACTCATTCTTTGAGGGCAGATGTTCTTCGTCGGATATTCGTTGTTCTTCAAACGAAGGTGGTCGTTGTTCTTCTCCGACGAAGGCTTAATCAAAGGTGAAGGATTCTGCTTATGAGCGGCGTACTCCTTTGGTGATTGTCCGCCCTTCGGCTACTCCAGCTTTGTAGACTCATGTAGGTATAATTCCTTTTACTTGGTCTTTAGTAGCTATGCTATTCTCCATTTCCTTGTTCGTTGTTGCGCAGGTTTGTCTGGCTTCAAGAAGTTTTGTTCCTCAGATGCTTCCTCGGGCTTCTGTCGCTGCTTCCAGTGCTCATGTTGCCCCTAGTGATCACGCAATTCTGGCTTCGAAGTTGTCTGGCGGGGATCATGATGATCGTTCCTTCAGTTGTATGAAGCGACGGTTGTCTTCGGAGAGGGCGTCTTTGCCTCGTCGTTCGCACTCGCCGTCTCCTGGCAAGACAGGGGACTCTTCTCGTCGGGTTCATCAGCGTAGCCCTGGTCTTGATAGAGTGTCATCTCTAGTTGTGGATTCAAGGGGCGACCCTCGTGGTGACGTGCCCGTTCGTGTCGTCATTCCTCCGTCATGCGGGATTCCTAAGTCTGGCGGTTCGTCAAGCGTTGAGCGCGTGTTGAGTGTCAAGCGCCTTTGTGTCGAGAGCACCTCCGATCTTCTTCCTCTGGCAAATGCGTCGGTGGCGGGTGCTCCAAACTCGGCTTTGGTTGTTGATGACTCCATTTGCCAGGCGAAAGTACGTACTTTTCGTCATTGTTGCTTACTTCGTCGTATTGCCTTTCTTCATGTTTGTCGTTTTGTCTTCTAAGATTTGACTTCATCGGCGGAGGTGGATCGTCTTCTTGAGGCTTCTGATGGTGTCTTGAAGTCTTTGGTGCTCTGGACTCCGTTCGTATTACGGATCCTCTCGGCTATGTGCTTCCCAGATATTGGTTTCTCTTTCCTTTGCCTTTATGATTTATAGACATTTTCGGGCTTTGTTTTAGCCGTACTCCTTGCCCTGGCATGTTTGCTTGCCGTGTATTGTCTTTTTTCTTCGTACCTGTTTTCATGACGTTTATGTATTTAGTATAATATGAACTTTGAATTTTGTTCATACCTTTGCTTTGTCGAATGTGCGAGTTTTGTCGCGCCGTAGCAGTCTTGTGAGTGCACTCTTCTGCAATTGTAGGGTCGTCACCCTTCTTTAACCTGAAATTAGTATAGGTTGTCTGTAGACAATTATATGCCTTTGCTCGCCGGGTAGCTAATCCGGCGAGTAAGCTATGCCAAATAGCGAGGGTGCTCTTTTTTTTAGGCTTATCTGAAAGCGGGATTAGTTTCCAGCCTTTGTGCAACTCTGGATTTGTTTCCTGAGCCGGCAAGATTAGTTTCCAGCCTTTCATGCAACTCGGGATTTGTTTCCTGGGCCGGTGGGATTAATTTTCGGCCTTTTGTGGAACTCGGGATTTGTTTCCTAAGCTGCCGGGTTTAGTTTCCGGCCTTTGTGGAACTTGGGATTTTTTTCCTGAGCCGGCGGGATTACTTTCCAGCCTATTTTTTAGGGCCAATTTATATTGTAGTACCCCCCGATTTTCGGCGTAATCTTCCTTGCAATTTCGGAAAACTTTCAGAGTATTTCGTAAAAAATGAATTTATTCATAAATAAGGCTGGTCTTTCATGGTAGACTTTACCTCGCGCATTGCGCTTTTAAAAGGATATGGGTTACGTTATTTGTGTGGGTTGACCGATAGAACTGGTGGCTCTCCTTGGCGGAGTTAGTTGATAATCGCAGTCTTTCCCTTGTGTTCTTCTTCAGCGTTAATGGCGAGAATTTTTTGTAAGCGGTTGATTCTCCCTCTGTTTCATCGTCGGTGGTTGCGCGCAATTTGTCTTCTCTTTTTCCGCTCATTGTTCGAGCTAGCGTGGCTGCTTCATTGTTGGTTGTTGCAGGGATCCAAGCTATCTCGTACCATGCCAAGGGCTGGAGGCGATCCATGGCTTCTTGCAGCTGAGTCAGCGCCTTGTCCTCCAGTGTCGGTAGATTTTCGTTCATCCGACTTACGATTTTCTTCGAGCTGCAGTGTACCTGTAAATTCTTCACGTCGAGCCTTTTGGCGAGGTTTAAGCCGGCGAGCAGCGCTGCGCATTCGGCTTCGTCACTTGAGGATTTGAACTCGAATTTGATGGCGTACTTCGACCTTTCTCCTTGAGGGCTGGTGAAGACGATTCCTGCTCATGCGATGGTGTCTTCGTTGTCTCCGCTGATGTGCAAGTTCCATACCGGCCCACTTGGCGCGGTTCTTCTACTTGGTGGCGCGTCAACTTCTGGAAATGACGGGGGAAGGCTCGTATTTATAGGAAAACAACTCCTAGAATAGCACCCCTTGGGGCCTCCGAATTCCCTGGGAATTGCACCCCTTGGGGCCTGCGAATTCCCTGGGAATTGCACCCCTGGGGGCCTCCCATTTCTCTGAATATTGCACCTTCAGGGGTCCTTCGAATTTCTCCCTGCAATAGGGGGATTGTCGGGGCCCCTTGTCTGCAAAAAGGGTCTCCGATGCTTCTCAATTTGTCTTCGATGTCTTTGGGTTGTCCACGAGTCCGTAGGTTGTGTCCGGGGAAATCCAGAGGATTTCCCGGAGATCTTTGTAGTCTCGGATATTCTCGTCGTGTAGAATGATTGCAATTTATGCCCTTTCCAAGCTCCGGCGAGGGGTATTGTCGCCTCGTCGTATGGCGCCTCATCGCCTCGTCGGTTTTTTGGATCGTCACTTTGTCGGCTTGTCGCGTTGTCGCTTCGTCGGCTTGTCGTCTCATTGCCTTGTCGCCTCGTCCCCTTGTCAGCTTTGTCGCCTCGTCGCCTTGTCGGCTTCGTCGCCTCGTCGGCTTCGTCGCCTCGTCGGCTTCGTCGCCTCGTTGGCTTGTCACCTTATCAGCCTCGTCGCTTTTTTTTCCTCGTCAGCTCGTCGCCTTGTCGCCTTTCAAACCCCGGGCCTCGCCAATGTCTTAGTTCTTCGGTCCCAGGCCTCTGGCGTTGGTAATGAGCCTTGACTTACCATGAAAGGCTTTGACTTTCTCAATGGGCTTTAACTTTTGCCAAAGTGGGCCCAATTTTTATATGTTACGAAAAATGCACAAAACACCTTGTGTTAGTTCTTAACCAAGAAAAAACAATACAACCGAGAACAAATGCATAGTTTTCTCCTAAGATTCAAAGAAATTGAAACCAACATTAAAACTCCTACCAAGAGTATTAAAAAATTAAATCTTCATGAATAAGAAACTATGCATACCTTGTTCTAGTTCTTAAGGAAGAAACAACAAGGCAACTGAGAACAAATGCATCATTTTATCCTAAGATTAAAAGACCATCTAAATGAACATTAAAACTCCAACCAAGAGTATTAAACAATAAAACATGCATATCTTTTTTGAGTTCTTAAGACGGAACAAATATGCAAGTGAGAAAAAATGCATTAGTTTCTCCGAAGCTTCAAAAACCATCAAAAATGAACATTGAAACTCTAACCTAGAGTATTCAACAATTAAATCTTCACGAACAAGAAAACGATCATACAAAGTTATGATTGGCCAAAGAGGAAAGAGTCGGTCAACGAATGCCGACGGAGAAATGATTGGACAAAGAGGAAAGGTGCCATTGATATTGAATTGAATTCATTTTAAAATCTCAACGACTTCAGAATTGTTGTCCATACACATGAATATGTCAATCCTTAAGGATATAAATGAGTATATGTACGCAAATTAAATGAGAAAAATAATTTTGTATGATTCAAAGCGCGACTCGCTATATAGTGATTTCATAAATACCAAGAATTGATTATGAAGAGACATATTTTGCACAATGATGTTCACAAATATCAGAAATTTAATTAGTATGTCAATTTCATGACTCTTAATTAATTTGATGGTTGTGGTGAAAACCTATTTATATAGGTCGTTAGATAATGCAACTTACTTGAAACTTCCCGGAGGATTAACAATTTCTAAAGCATGCATCTTAAAATCCCGAGAAATGTACCCAATAAAACTACAAATATCTTTATACGGGCTAAAACAACCCGGTCAAATGTGGTATACTCGTCTCACTGAATACCTTTTAAAAGAGGGATAAATCAACAATGAAATATGTCCATTTATATTTATTAAACGAAAAAAAAAACATCCGGAGTTTCCATCATCACAATTTATGTTAATGATTTGAACATTATGGGAACACTTGGTTAACTTGTAGAAACAATGGAATAATTAAAAGAGAATTCGAAATGAAAGACTTGGGAAATACAAAAAAAAAATATTCTTGGCCTTTAGATTGAACATTTGTGAAAAGGAATTTTTGTTCACCAGTCATCATAAATTGAGAAGATCCTTAAACGATTTAACATGGATAAATATCACATCCTTTGAGCTCTTCATGGGTTGTTCGATCACTTGATGTAAAAAATGATCAATTTCTCCCATGTGAAGAAGAAATATAACTCTTTGTTCCTGAAGTACCCTATTTAATTGCCATTGGAACATTGATGTATCTTTCTTATTGTACCCATCCTCATGTCGTATTTTCTACTAACTTGCTAGAAATATTTATTTCTTTTTTGATTCGAAGATATTGGAATGGTATTGAACTAATTTAAATGTATCTTCGAGGAACATCAAATATAAGGTTTTAGGGTAATTTGCGGCAAAAGTGGCCAACTTATGACCATTTGGACAGTTATATTGCCAATGCAGAAAAAATGTGGCAATAGTAGTCAATGTTTCTTAAGTGTGTTTCAAAATAAAATCCATCCACTTAATTTTCACACCGTTAGTCAAGGGATGATGTGGCACTGTTGCCCGCCACTCAGGCAACCACGTGGAAATCCACGTCATTTTTTATTATTTTAGTTTTTCCTCATGCACTCCGTGACAAGCTGCCTCTCACGCTGCGCCACGTGTCTCTAGCAGAGACACTCCCGCAATTTCTCCCTATCACGATGCGCCACGTGTCTCTAGCAGAGACACTCCCGCAATTTCTCCCTATGACGATGCGCCACGTGTTATCCTGAACAGAGAAAAAGGGTTGGCGCATGAAGGGGATCGAACACACGCCCATTTATTAATTCAGTGACACGTTCACCACTAAATCAACATCGATGTTGTCCATGAGTAGTTCAATATTTATATTTTATATAAAAATATATTCTATTAATAAGAGACTCTTACGTTCTTTTCTATTTTTATGCGTTTCTTTTCTATCTTAGCAAGGGATGAGTTTTTTTTTTTTTTCGGGGACTGTGTTGAATTTTTTTTTTTGTCGGTCTAAGGTTTATTTTTTTATGTCGATCTCGGGTTGATTTTTTTTTCGAACCGAGCGCGACCTCAAAAAAGTGAACCAAAGTTTGACTCTTAAAGTCACATTGATGTGGCTAATTATAATATATGAAAAAGCAGCCTGAGCTCGGGATGATATTGTCAAACCGTGCCGGCTTGGGATGAAATTTCAATTTCAATTTTTAGAATATGAAAAAAGCTTATTATTATATTTTGTATACTATTTACAAGCATTTAATATTTATATTTTTTGTAATAATTTAGCTAAATAACTAATAATGAAGTCAATAGAAGCCCAAATTTGGTCTTAAAAAATCAACCACCCCGAATCAAGTTAAGCCTAGCCCGATCTAGAAAATCTCCAACCAAAAAATTAATCTTGAAAAAGTCACACATAATAATAATAATAATAACAATAATAATAATAATAATAATTAAAAAAAGTACTTATTACTTTATTACTGGATTTATATTGATATTTAAATTTCTCACAACAAAAATTTTAACAAGTAACCATCTTGGTGCAGTGGTTATTACCTCCTCTCACTCGAGCGTCGGCGTGAGATCAAACCGCTACAAGCACACAATAATTTTTCACTACCAATCTGACACGTTGCATTGGGCGAGAGGAAGAGCTTAAGAGAAAAGAGAGGGCAGCGTGTGCGAGCCTGAGGTGGGTCCCACAAAAAAACTAAAATAATAAAAAATGACATGGATTGCCACGTGGTTGCCTGAGTGGCGGTCAACGGTGCCACATTATCCATTGACTAACGGTGTGAAAATTAAATGGATGGATATTATTTTGAAACACACTTAAGAAACATTGACTACTATTGCCATAGTTTTTCCGCATTGGCTATATAACTGTCTAAATGGTCATAAGTTGGCCACTTTTGCCGCAAATTACCCTAAGGTTTTATTCGAAAGACTCGAAGTCCGGATTAATTGGATATGCTAATGCATGGTATTTACAAGATCTCTGAAGAGCGCAGTCACAAACTGGGTTTGTATTTACATATGGTGACACATCTATATTCTGATACTCAACTAAACATATCCTTACAACCACGTCTTCAAATGACATTGAGTTGTTAGCTCTTCATGAAACAAGTAGTGAATGTGTATGGCTGAGGTCTTGAATCTATCATATCCGGTAATCCTGCAATGCTTCCATAAATAAAGGAAGACCACCTTTCTTATACAAAGATAATACAGTTCGCATAGCTCAGATGGAGGCTACGTCAAGGGTGACAAAACAGGACATATTTTGCCTAATTAAGTTATTCTTTACTCACCAACTTCATAAAAAGGATATATTGATGTTTGTTAAATTCGTTCTTGTGACAATATTACAGATTTGTTTACCAAAGCACTTCCTACATCTTCATTAGAGAGTTTTTCCTACAAGATCTACATGAGAAAAAATCAATTGTTATGAAGAAATTATTAGTGGAGATGTTGCAATGAAGTAACTTCGATGCGTATTAAAAATTAAGTAATATTTATCCTTCTAGGGTTTTTCCCACTAGTTTTGTAACGCCTCGACTACTCAATCAAATCAAAGACTGCCCCCACAGGCCAACGCGAGTCTTTTCAACGTGCTTTGTCCTCACTCGCACGCTTCACGAGAAACTTCCCAAGAGGTCACCCATATAAGCTACCGGAAAGAATATGCATCTTGTTCACATAGGTAGTACCAATAAATTCTTTTAATCCCCTTCAACCATATAGTCCCATACCTGTAAGATCTCCGATAATCGTGCAGTCCCATACCTGCACAGTCTCGGGAACGTCCCAGCATCACTTCCCCTTGCCCAGGCGATGCGGGACTGTAATGCTTACCCTTTCTTTCCCTATCGGCTAACTCGATTGATGACTGTCACATGGTTTTTCCTAGAAATTAAAGAGTCATAATATTTGTATTTATCATCCAAAGTGAGAGTGTTATGAAAATATTTGTTGGATTACTTCTTTAATTTATATAGGCTTCTAGAGATGACCCTTTGCATGGAGTAGTTTCTAGATTTATGTTGCAAGTTTTTTGGCTTTTCTTTTCCCCTTCTAATGTATTCTAATGTGGATTGTTTTAATATTTCATTAAAATAATGCTTTTTCATGTATAATAAATAGTGGCTACTGTAAACACGAAGATATATCAATACGTTTTGTTATACTCTCTTAATATTGTTCTTTTATTTACAACAACTTACTATTTTGATCGTCCTTAGTTAGTCATATATTTGAGATACCACTGTTGTGCTTAATCAATTCTTTTTTCTTTTAATCTAAAGTTAAATTGCACTGTTCATCATTCAATTATCACCTTGCCTTGGTAGTTTATTTGATTCTACACCAGTTTATATTAAACATTTTTCAGTGATTGACAGTCAATCAGTCATATATATAGTACTCTAAACAATTTAATTAGTTATATGGCACGGTAAATTTTTAACACTTAACAACGAAGTAAGATGACAGAACAATACTATGTGTTTTTTCCATTATATGAATGCGCATCAAATCTCATACATACGAATCAATTCTAAATATTAAAATAATGAGATAACGAATTCCATATATTCATTGATTCCTGAAAATTGTTTTCCACCCACCACATTAATTATATTGTTTGTAAGTTAAAATTATTCGACCAAGAATTATTCATAATATTTCTATTATAACTGACCTGGCCGGGCCTTTACTATATGCGGGCAAGGTCGGCTATTTGGGCTTCCTAATTTAAAGACTTCAATTACATAAATATAATTTTATTTAAACATGAAAAATAAAATTTAAATACTCTAAGGGACAAAAGCCGACATCCTAACTCTTTTAAAATAATCCGTGATTTTGTTTTTCAAAAAGTAATCGTTAAATTAGATATCAAGTATTAACACCAAAATACAATCACCTCTGATTCCGAAGCCTTCAATTTCATTTATAGATGAGGCTCAAACCAAACTCACATCCTTTCGCGCAGTAACAATGTACAGTTATTCTTAGAGCACGATGATATGGATTCAAAATCTCTTATTCTATATACAAGTTATGATTTTCTCCAAGCTTTTCCTCCACCAAATGTGAACTTCTTGAGCCTTCCAAAAAACATGAGAATGATCAAGATGACTTTTCCAGAAGAAGACCACCTCCCGACTAAGCCGTACCATCTGTCCACGCAGACACGCTCGGGTACCAGTTGTCTCCCACAACTATAGCCAGTCGAGAAGCCAACGTTGCCATATGCGCTGTAATATTGTCGATTATGCAATATTAGAGTCGTGCACGTGATGTGGCGGTCAAGATATAAATCGTTACATAAGTAATAATTAGTTCATAAAGAGCGTGTTACTATAACGGTTTTAAAAATATTGATTATAATGAGTTATATGAATGTTTACAAACTATACCTATCTTTTACGTTTTATAAATAATTTATTTATATTAAATAGAATGAGTAACTCTTATGTGATAGACACAAGTACATGTAGATTGCTCATGTGCTCTATTGAGAACCGTTTTTTATTTTCACTTTTCAGATACATATTTTATCGGTCATTTTGTAAGTCTCATGTATATAAATTATAAATTTTGTTAAGGTATTCCTCTACCGTTAAGGAGGATCAAATTGAATATATTCTAAGACATGGATCATAATACAGTAATCTTAACAGCATTTTGTTTTTCTAAAGGAAAAAATTATTTTCTCTGTTTCTTTTATTTTTCAATGTTTATTTTAATGGGATAATAGCGGCTAAAGTAGCCAAACTTTCATGATTTGTGTCGATAAAGGTCCAAACTAGATTTATAGCGGCTAAAGTAGCCAAACTCGGTCAATCTGTGGCAAGCACTTATTCCGTCCAATCAAACTTAACATTCGTTAGTCTATCGCCACGTCACTTACACGTGGCAAACTTTGGGTATTTATGCCGTGATAAAACCAAAGTTTGGGTATTTATGCCGCGATAAACTATTTAAAAAAAATTGGTTGCTTACATCATCTAAATAAAGGTCAAAATATTATGGCTTTGGTAGGACTAGAACTCATCACTTCCCCCACATATAAGAGTAGCATAACCACTAAACACATTCACCTCACGTTATATCTTGACAAAAATAAGAATATAAATAGAAACTTATTAATAAGTGGCATAGTAATAATAGAAACATATGTTTTTTCGCACCGGTTTCGGATTGACTTATTAGGAAAGGGGTTGGGTTGACCTTTTCGGACCAGGATTGAGTTGTCTTTTTTGGAACGGGGTCAGGTTGAATTTTTCAGACCCATGGGTTGACTTCTATATAATTTGGTCGGGCTGAATATTTTGTACCGGATTCAGATTGAAAAAGTTAACCCGACCCTGTTTCAAAAAGTTAACTCGACACAGTTCTGAAAAAGGCAACCCGAACTCGTACCGACAAAGTCAACATGAATCCGGTACAAAAAAATTCAACTTGATCACTGTCCAAAAAATTCAACTCAACCCCGTTCTAAAAAACTCAACTCGACCCCGGTCCGAAAAATTCAACTCACCCCGTTTCAAATTAGTCAACCCGAACTCGGTGCAAAGAATACATATGTTTTTACTACTATGATCACCTTATCAATAAGTTTCTATGTATATTCTTTTTTTTTTTGTCATGATATAACGTGAAGTGAATGTTGTTTGATGGTTATATTGTCCATTTATGAGGGGGAAAGTGATGAGTTCGAGTCCTCCCAAAACTATAATATTTCAAATTTTATTTAAATGACGTGAACAAGCGAAAAAATATATAAAATGGTTTATCGCGGCATAAATTTCCAAACTTTGGTTTTATCACGGCATAAATACCCAAAGTTTGATATAACGTGTAAGTGACGTGGCGATAGACTAACGGATGTTAAGTTTGACTGGACGGAATTAGTGCTTGCCACAGATTGACCGAGTTTGGCTACTTTAACCGCTATAAATCCAGTTTGGACCTTTATTGACACAAATCATGAAAGTTTGGCTACTTTAGCCGCTACTATCCCTATTTTAATTAATATGTATTAATATGTGATCGATAGGTAGAGAAGACATAGCTGATAACATTGCACTTTTCATCGTTGAATACTTTTAAGTCTAAATAGAGTGTGACAGAATTAAAGCCGTACCTTACTACTTCAAAGATGATGTTGAAGATGCTGAAATTTAGAGGGTCGTTTCTGATATGCGCTCTTTCTGTTATACAAACCAAGGTGACAAAGATGGCTATATAGGAGAGTTGCGAGAGTGTCAAATAGTCCGATAAATTCTTCTTTCGATTATCGCCATTATTGGACAGCTCATCCTTTTCTTCATTCGGAAAAAACGACGTATATAGCGGGAAATACCTAACAAGTCAATAAAACAATAAGTTTAATCATCACCATTATTATATAAACAACAAATGTTGACTTCTTATTTAGCCTTTCATTCATTAAACTTAGCCCTACGATCTAATGCCAAATTTGCCTCGGTTTTGATTTATTTACAAAAACGCCATTCAACTCGATCTTATTCGATTTTAAAAATATTCTAGGTCTTACATCTAGAATAAATTTAAATATTAAATTTATGAACATGAAATATATTCTTTAACACCCAGATGATAAATAATCTAAATATAAGGACATAATTGATTAACATATGGACGAACGTTTTATGATTTATGATACTAAGTATCGATTTAAATTATGTATTTTATAATAATTTTTCAATTATTTATACAATTTAACTGAGTGAATTGGTCCGACTGTCTCAACCCAATCCTAACCCAACTAAATCTTTGGGCTCGGTTCAATACAACCCCCCTCTCTATTGGTCTACCGAGTATATATTGGATTTAGGTGAATTTAATTACGTCGAGTTGGGTTTATTTTACACACCTTTCACATGCTAAATTATTATGAATAGTATCTTAGTAGTACGTACATATTTAATTAGTAATATTACTGTAAACAGAAGACAAACATATTTTTTGTTATAGTACGTACATTCTTAATTTGTAGTTTTTTTTCGCATTTTTATAGGTATATTTGCTAGACTATACTGACCACGTGTAAGACTCCATCGATAGTGATTAAAATTGGCTTCAACCAGTGAAAAATTATATTTGACTTTCACATACATATATTTGTAGAGCCTATATATCTCTTTCTAAAAATTCTATAAATTATGTATAATTATAAACTCATTTTTTTCTTTATTATATATTTATTCATATAAACCCAAATAACATAAGATTTAGAGAATTAGAAAAGAATAAATAATTCAATCAATAATAATAATAATAAATGCCAGCGTAGCTAGGCAGTTTTATTCAACAAACTGGGACCGCGAGAGAAGGCAAGGAGACTCACATCATAATGACGAAGAGCACCGAAACTGCTGCGGAAACGGCAGAGAGGTCGATGACGGACTCGCCGGCATGCCTCGAGTTGATGACCTGAAACAGTGATGCAATGAGCTTCTGGTAGGCGCTCAGCCCGTCCATGGCCTCGGATCCCCACTCTGTGGCGCAAAACAGTGCGATTTCCAGCAAAATGAACCCCGACACCGTCAGGGCGTGCCACTTCGAGCGAGAGCCCGAGAGCAAGTGCTCGTAGCCGATTTCTCTCGGGTTCCTCAGCAAATAACTCAGCTCTCTCTTCTTCGTCAATCTCTCGGCGACCCATATCGTGAAGCGGAGGCTCACTGGGTACAGAGTGTTGCCAAGGAGAATCTGTGCGACGAGGAGCAAGAGAAGATCCGAGTCCGCCTTGAAGACGGTCATGTTCTCATTTGTCGGCATGAAGCCGCAGTTCGTGAAGCTCGATACCGTGGCAAACACCGAGAACGTCGATGCTCTGAGACCTTTTGACGCAAGCGTAGGGTTACTTCTCACGTAACTATACACGAAGAGAGAGCCGAATACGTTGATCACTAAGAAATACCCTAAAACTACGTAGCTCAAAACCCTCAACGAGCTTTCCTTCAGGTACCCACCATCGAGATCCGAACCGGTTTTCGAAGCCTTAGACCTAATGATCTGAATCTGGATCATGGAGGTGAACACCTCGCCTCCGAGGATTATCAACACAACGAGGACGGCGAGCTGGGCATTGGAGAAAACCTCCATTTCCACGGCTGTCATGCTCGAAAGCGTGGCGGCAGAGACGGAAGTGAAGAAGAGGTCTAACTCTCTCGGTTTCGTGGCGTTGTCGGTACCCGGATCTGCGAGAGTAGTGAGAGCTAAGTAGCCCACCAAGGATATGGTGAGTAAGTAGCTTAGCTGGATTCTGAAGAGCGTGGCGCAGAGAGGGTGGAGAAGCTTGTAGAGCGCGCTTGCGCCCGCATGGTAGTTGAAACTCTCGAGCCTCGCAGCCATAGCAGCAGGGTTGATCATCTCGTTCATTATATGTGATGTGTTGCCGTGGCTATATATGTTAATGAGTATTTTTATATATATATATATATATATAAATACAAATATATATGTGTGCAGTGTATGTGTCTGATGATGTGGATATATTGGAGGGAAATATGGTGGAGAGAAAGGCAAATGCTAAATAATGTTGTATCTATTCCACGAATTATAACGTGTGGCTACGAGAGTTGTCGTTTCGTAAATGATTGCTTAGCAATAATTCAGACATAAATGTGTATCACCCACAACCTATCCATGTGAGAAAAAGGATACCCACGGTTTGCACTCACTAATTATATTAACTAGTAGTTACACGAATTTTATGTTTATGAATTTGATAAAAATATTAAACAATGTTATTTTTTAGAAATATATGTACAAACAAAATTATAATTATAAAGATGTTTTATAAGGTAAAGTATACGTATACAATATATATATAAATAATGTTAGACAAATATATATTTTGAAATACTCCCACATGAAAATTGTCTTTATAATTGTTCAAGATTGTAAGACATTTTTGTGTTCTTCGAATGAACTATCTTTTGCCAAGTATTAGGATAAACGACACAAAAAATAGTAAGATTGACCTGTAATTATTTCAAAGACAAATATTGAAGACACATCGTTCTTCTTTTGGAGATGAAAACTATTAAAATAACAGCTCCAAACTTTTTTAGTGAATAAAATATTCACAAAATTAATCCAAATGTATTACAACCTATATGGGTAATAAATAAAAATTTATCTGATGACATATTTTCTTCAATTGTATTGTTCGCTGTTGGCGGTGGCACAAATTGTCACTTCTCTACACCTTTAAAAATATTGCTCAAATTTCACATTTTATTAATCTTATCAATTTAGTATGTACTCTCACTCAATTTTGTACCTATACAAACAACAAAAACATCAATCCTAAAGAATAAAACCATTTACGAATTTAGAAAGTATTGCTAGGATAAACTTCGACAAATGATTAAGGTACTACTTAAATGATAAAAGTATTGTTAGGATAAACGGGTACATATTTATATATATATATATATAATATGATTAAGTGTTCTTTTTTTTCAATAAATAATGATTTCCCGAAAATGCGCATAAGAACTTTAAAATGATCTTAAAGCCAGACAAATAATTTTACAAAAATTATGTTATCTTTTGATCAAAATACACAAACATGATAACATTAATTTTATATGAATTACATGGATCTTCTATATACTATATCTAATTATTTTTCTAAAATCTTGTTCATTTTCTTAATTCCATTTATGATCGATATAATTGGTATCCATGAACATCATTAAGTAGTAGCAATCCATGATTCATTCATCGGGATGCCTAGTAATTTCTTTAAAAAAAATTAAAAATAATCATATGTATACATATTTATTTTTATTTTTTTAGAAAAAAAAAGGACAGAAGAAGCTTATTTGGACATTTCAGTTTTTAAAATGGGCTCCGGGGTCCTTTTTAGCGGAATTAGATTTAATTAAATTATTCATTAATAAATCAACGTGGCATGCTATGTGACAGTCAGATGACATGGTATGCCACGTGGCGGTCAACATGATACTATTTGGCATTTGACTTGAAAATAGTGGATTAAAGACTAATTGCCTTACAATTTTAGAGATTAAGAACTTTACTACTCACAAACACCCACAAATAAAAAAAGGAGAACTTATTGACGATGATGAAAAGACTATTAAAATTTTTACCGCAATTATCCCTAAAAAATAATTCATTTCGTGAATGTACTCACTTCTCTTACCATATCTTAATACCGTCTCTATATCTCCTCGTCATTTTTTATTTCCCAATGATTAGCTTAGAATTGGATACGATCAACAACAAAATAAATGCAGAGACCCCAAATAGTGATGAGAAACACTCGAACAAATCAAATGAAACATCTATTTACAGATATACTTTCTCAAGCTCAAGGTACTTATGTATAGTATAATACTCTTATACATATGAATTTAAAGAGAAGGTTATTGTTCAGTCTATACTAGTTAAAATAAAGAAAGAAAGAAAAAAACAGAAGGTTATCTAAAGTTCATTAACTTAAATAAAATACATATTAAAATATATTAAATGAAGGCTAGATGTGATCGTATCTAGAATAGAACACTAAACATTTAAAATGCTTTATAATGTCATAATTAGTGTAATACTCTCAAATATTTAGAGATTAAAAATGAGTTCTAAAACAATTTGATGATTAGATATCATGCATTTATGAGACAATTCTGATGAAAAAAATAACGTTCATAGTTTCTGCAAGTGAATGAATTTAATGCTCATTTATTTTGTAAAAAAATATATAGTTGTTCATAAGGATGTTAATAGTGTGAGCTTAAGATTGACTTAGTCCGGGTGACGACTAGAAGCCAGGACGGGCAGAAACACTTGCGAGAAGTCAGCCCGGGTACCGACCAGAACAAAGGACGGACAGACGTTCAACTCAGCTCGGATGAACACATGAAGAGAGTCCGCATAGAAGGCAAGCTCAGCACGGAGCATACGAGCAGGTCAGCTCGGGGACAGAAAGACTGTCCGGGCAGAAAAGGGAAAGTCTACCCAGAAAGGAAAGCGCGTAGCTTGAGGAGCAAGCAAAGATTTGGCGAGATTATTCAGGGTAGTTTCCAAATTTAGTGCGGATCATTTAGCTAGGGTTTTGCCTATGTGAGGTCTATATATATCTAGCAGTGTACTCTGTAAATAAGAGTCGAGTCCATTAAGCTTTTGTTTTTTTATCTCTTTGTAATTGCCTTCAATATTAATTAGAAAATTTCTTCTCCCAAATTCGTGTTCTTAAGTTCGTGTGATTCGTGGTGATTATTTGTGTTATTCGCAGATCCGTGATTTGGGATCCAACAAGTGGTATCAGAGCCTCAATCGAAGAACATGTCTTCATCAGAATCGACGATCGGAGATCTGGTTATGAAGAAACTAGAATCCAGGGAAGGCACAGTAACACTCCATTACCCCATGCTCACGAAGAGCAATTACGCCGTGTGGGCGCTGAAGATGAGGGTGAATCTGCAAGCTCAGGGAGTGTGGGTAGCCATTGAAGGTGGCGACTCTAAAGGGCGCAAAGAAAGGATGGAACTCACAGCAATCTACCAAGCCGTTCCAGAAGAACTCCTTCTCATGCTCTCTGAGAAGGATTCCGCAAAAGAAGCATGGAAGACGCTTCGGACTATGCACATGGGCGCAGATCGCGTCAAGGATGCCAAAGTCCAGACCCTGAAGAGTGAATTCGAGGTCATGCGGATGAAGGAAAGCGATTCGGTGGACGACTTCGCTCTGAGACTCACGTCCATTGTGACCGGCATACGCTCACTAGGAGACAAGGTGGACGAGACCACCATTGTCACCAGATTTTTACGTGCGTTGCCCCGCTAGTACATGCAGATAGTGACGTCGATTGAGCAGTTCGGCGATCTCAAGACTATGACGGTTGAAGAGGTTGTTGGGCGTCTCAAAACCCACGAAGAGAGACTTCGGGGCTACGGCGACAAAGGAGACGAGCAGAATCTCCTTCTCACGCATGAGGAGTGGACGGCGAGACAGAGAAGATCCGGGGGAGCCGAATCCTTCTCAAATTTCTCAGGACAGAGCAGCTACAGTGGAGAAGTCCGAGGACGCGGACAAGGTCGAGGACGAGGTCGAGGCAGAGATTCGCGAGGACGCGGAAGCAGCTTGAGCCGTCAAGAAGGACCGACACGAAGAGACAAGAACACGGTGAAGTGCTACTCTTGTGAGAAGCTCGGGCACTTCGCATCGGAGTGCCGGAGCAGAAACTAGGGCAAGGAGGCGAACCTAGCGAGGTTCCAAGACGACCAGCCGGCATTGTTATTTGCCGAGCAGATAATGCACCTGGCCGTACAGAACGACGATAGTGAAGCCGAGGAGAACTGTCCGGAGGATTTCAGTAATCAGCGATCTGGCGAGGAGAAAGCCGAGCAACGCTACCCGAAGAAGACCAGCGAGCAGGTCTTCCTCATCGAGGACAAGGTTTTTGCAAACCTCCTCACGCACGATGAGAAAACAGTCAGTACCGACGTATGGTACCTTGACAACGGTGCAAGTAACCACATGACCGGGGAACGAGCTAAGTTTGAAGAGCTCGATGAGAATATCACGGGCAACGTGAAATTTGGCGACGAATCCGTCGTAGAGATAAAAGGCAGAGGGTCGATCCTGTTCGAGTGCAAGAATGGCGACCAGCGTTTGATTACCCGGGTTTACTACATCCCGAAGTTGAAGAGCAACATCATCGGTCTGGGACAGATGACGAAGATCGGGAATACGGTAGTGCTAGCCGCGCCCTATCTGAAGATGTGGACCAAGGATAGAGTGTTGTTGATGAAGGTGGAGCGGACTCCCAACAGACTCTAAAAAATCCTCCTGAAAAAAAGTCAGCCTATCTGCCTCTTGGCGTCGATGGCAGATCCGGGGTGGCTATGGCACGCTCGACTTGGACACGTGAACTTTCACGCGCTCAAGTTGATGGGCGAGAAGAACTTGGCTTTCGGAGTTCCTAAGATACAGCACCCCGACCAGCTATGTGAGGGCTGTATGATCGCGAAGCAGGCAAGGATACCCTTCCCGATCAAGGCCAAGTTCTGAGCAGAAAGACCCCTAAAGTTGGTGCACGTTGACCTCTGCGGTCTGATCACCCCTGTAACCACTCCCGGAAACAAGTATTTTTTCCTACTTGTTGACGACTACAGTCGATGGATGTGGGTGTATATGCTCAAGGAGAAGAGCGGAGCTTTCGAGGCTTTCAGAAAGTTCAAGAAGATCGTGAAGAATAGCACGGTGCACAGGTTAAAGGTCTTGCGTACAGACCGAGGAGGAGAATTCACTTCACAGCAGTTCAGAGAGTTCTGCGACGAGGAACGAATTCAGCGACAGCTATCTGTACCCCACACGCCACAGCAGAATGACATTGTGGAGCGACGAAAACGGACTGTGATGAACACAGCGAGGAGCTTGCTAAAGAGTATGCAGGTTCCGGCCAACTTTTGGAGAGAAGCAGTGCGACATGCGGTATATCTGCTTAATCGTTTGCCGACCAAGGCACTAGGAGAGTGCACTCCCTACAAGGCGTGGTACGGGAAGAAACCCCACTTAGAGAACTTAACAGTGTTCGGGAGCACCGCACATGTGAAGATTGCGGGCCCTAATCTCAAGAAGCTGGATGATCGGAGTCAAAAGATGGTGTACCTTGGAGCATAGGAAGGAAGAAAGGCACACATATTCTATGATCCACGACGCGGCAGACTCCAAGTGAGAAGAGATGCAGTGTTCGAAGAAGAGATGAAGTGGGATTGGCGCGACGAACGGGGAGACCCCGAGCAGAACTCAGTGGAGTTCAGTGTCGAAGAAGACAAGGATGTTGCCGATCAGGAGCAGCCCGGAACACCCAGCTCAGGAACTGTCTTGCCAGAGATGAGGGAAACCAGCCCGGGAGAGAGCACCCCGGACACACCACGGACACCAAGTCCGAGCAGGACCAACTCGTTCAACTCGGGAGATTCCACTATTAAAGATGGGCCACGAGGATTCCGACCTCTAGCCGAAGTCTACGAGCAAACTCAATAGGTAGATTTAGAGGAACTCTCATTGCTTTGCGCAGAAGAGCCAACCAATTTCCAAGAGGCAGCGGCCGAACAGGAGTGGCAGGAAGCGATGAAGAAAGAGATGGAGACCATCGAGAATAACAGGACATGAGAGCTAACTGACCTTCCAAAAGGTCACAAGTCCATCGGCCTGAAGTGGGTGTACAAGCTGAAGAAGGACACAGAGGGGAATGTCCTTAAGCACAAGGCAAGACTGGTAGCTAAAGGCTACGTGCAAAAGAAAGGTGTAGACTTCGACGAAGTCTTTGCACCAGTAGCGAGACAGGACACGATTAGACTGATCCTTGCCCTAGCAGCGCATCGAGGATGGGATGTTCACCACATGGATGTCAAATCGGCATTCCTAAACGGCGACCTCGAGGAAGAAGTGTACGTTAAGCAACCAGAAGAGTTCGGCGTCACAGGCACGGAGCAGAAGGTGTACAGGCTTTCCAAGGCCTTGTACGGGTTGAGACAAGCACCAAGAGAATGGAATATACGTCTCGACAAGAGCTTGAAGAATCTTGGATTTGCTAAGTGCCTGAGGGAGCAGGTGGTCTACACCAGGAGTACCGGACATGAGACTCTGATCGTGGGAGTATACGTGGACGACCTGATCTTCACAGGATCCAGCGCAGAAGGCGTAGATGGATTCAAGCAGCAGATGATGGCCGAATTCGAGATGAGCGATCTCGGATTACTTTCAATAATAAAGACTGTATTACGCTGAAGCAGTCGGCCTATGCGAGGAAGATCCTTAAACAGTTCGAGATGGAGGACTGTAACTCGAGCAAGTACCCCATGGAGGCGAAGCTGCAGCTCGAGAAGGATGCTGAAGGGAAGAAAGTGGATCCTATGGAATACAGACGCATGATTGGGTGTTTGAGGTATCTCACTCATATCCGACCAGACATTGCACACGCGATAGAAATTGTCAGTCGTTACATGGAGAACCCCACAAGTTCACACCGGCAGGCGGTGAAGCACATATTGCGGTACGTAAAGGGGACGACGGACTACGGGATCCAGTACAACCTAGGAAGTGGAGCAGAAGTACTCGTTGGCTTTACGGATAGTGATTTGGCCGGTGATATTGATGATAGAAAGAGTACCGGAGGGATGGCGTTTTATCTCAACAGGAATCTAATCACCTGGCAGTCCCAGAAGCAGCAGACAGTAGCTTTATTCTCATGTGAAGCGGAGTTCATGGCGGCAACCGCAGCAGCATGTCAGGCTATGTGGTTAAAAGGGCTACTCAATGAGATGATGGGTTCCGAGCAGAAACCACCAACTCTCTACGTGGACAACAAGTCTGCAATCGCGTTTATGAAGAATCCAGTGTTTCACGGACGAAACAAACACATTGACACGAATTATCACTATATTCGTGAGTGTGTGGAGAAACGACAGATCGTGGTAGAGTTCGTCAGCACAAGGGAACAACGGGCAGAAATTCTCACTAAGGCTTTGGCGAGAGTAAAGTTCGCAGAGATGAGAGAGCTACTCGGAGTAAGAAGTGTAGCAAGTCAAGCTTACGGGGGAGAATGTGAGCTTAACCTTGACTTAGTCTGGGTGACGACCAGAAGCCAGGACGGGCAGAAACACTTGCGAGAAGTCAGCCCGGGTACCGACCAGAACAAAGGACGGACAGACGTTCAGCTCAGCTCGGATGAACACATGAAGATAGTCCGCATAGAAGGCAAGCTCAGCCCGGATCATACGAGCAGGTCAGCTCGGGGACAGAAAGACTGTCCGGGCAGAAAAGGGAAAGTCTACCCAGAAAGGAAAGCGCGTAGCTTGAGGAGCAAGCAAAGATTTGGCGAGATTATTTAGGGTAGTTTCCAAATTTAGTGCGATTCTGTTAGCTAGGTTTTGCCTATGTGAGGTCTATATATACCTAGCAGTGTACTCTGTAAATAAGAGTCGAGTCCATTAAGCTTTTGTTTTTTTATCTCTTTGTAATTGCCTTCAATATTAATCAGAGAATTTCTTCTCCCAAATTCGTGTTCTTAAGTTCGTGTGATTCGTGGTGATTATTTGTGTTATTCGCAGATCCGTGATTTGGGATCCAACCAATAGTCATTAAACCATTGAAAGTGGATCGATTTAATAGCATTTAAAATTGTTACATGTGTTATCAATGAAAATGGAGAAAAGCAAAAGAGATATGTAATTGGAATAAGATTAAAAATCATTGTGCATACATTTTAAATGAATAAAAATAAAATAAAAATACTAAGAAAATTAGAATTCTCCATTTGTTTATTCTATGGTGCTATTAAATCATAAAAATTATAAGAAAATGAGAATTCCTCATTCCTTGATTATATGTATAAATTTATATAATTATAACTACTATAACAATAAAAAGAAATCAAATCCTTAAATTATAATGATGAAATTCATTGTTTAGATTACATCAAGAATTAGAAACTTATTGGATGCCATGAATGGTTAAACTAAGACAAATAGAAAACTTGCATGCAATGGATCGATAGTTTTTCTTTCTTCATAAAATTTTGCATGATAATAATATATTTAAGAATTGCAATAGAACTCTTTATGCATCAAAAATAATGTTATCATTTTTCTGCTTGCATCGATAATCCTTCTCGATAATCCTTCTCAAATTGCACAAGGCACTCAAGATATAGTTGATGTTGTCCAGATAAGTAAACAAAATCTAACTTTACCTATACCTTTTAACAATTAAGATTTAGTAATAACGAATGTAAGCAATTATAAATAGAAAACTTGTATTGGTATTGTGTAGTTTCTGTTTCTTTTTAAAATTTTGCATAATAATAACTTACTTAAGAGTTACAATACATCTCTACATGCATTAAACAATGTTAAATGTTTAGTATTATTGAGTTCAAGTCACTATTGGGTAAGAGTGAAATCTAAAGATATATATATATATTTAAAAAAAGAGAAAAAAAATCAATCGATGATTCTTTATTACTATTATTCTTTCTCTTTTATAACTGATATAGAATAACAAAATACATTTTAAAAATGTATGTATAATCACTCACTTAAGTCATCTTCTTCAACGTTACTCGTGCTTTTAATGATGCACTTTTCTTTTATCAATAATATTCATGTATAATAGAAGCAATAACATATATATTGTTTTTCAACTAAAAAAATATATAGATTTGTAAAAATAGGATTTTTTTTTCTCCAAGAAAAGGGTATTTAAATCATTAGAATTTTTTTTTTTCACAAAATAATCTATGAAGTATACTTTAAATTGCTTGAAAAAAATTAAACGTAAGAAAGGAATAATGTATTAAAATATGTAAAGTAGAAAATAAAGTATAAAATTAAAAATTCAAAGCTTCTAAAAAATTATACCAAATAGGAAAATAATAGTCTAAAATAAACTAAAAAAAATTAAAAATACCAAAACGTGTTTGTAAACTTTTGTATTTATATGTATATATTTAAGTTGCATGTAATAAATAACTGTAAATAGGATTAATGAGTGTAGTGTATATAAAATTCATGATTCTTAAATTCATGCACTTAAAAGTTATGTGAGTGGTAAATAAAAAAAGATAGATTATTATTTTTAAAATAGGATAGGATCCTTTCATATTCAGAAACGTTCAAGCACTACAAATTGAGTAAATTTGAGTTAATATGATAGGATCCTTTCATATTCATAAACGTTCAAGCACTAAACATTGATTAAATTTGAGTTGTTGAAAAAAAAAAATTGTTTAAAAAATTCATAAATCTCATAATTTATTTTTTTCGTATTCTAATTCCATCACTTTCAAGTTCTTAGAAAAAAAAATGTAAATACTATAATATTACTCTGATACATCACCTTAGAATTCTTCCTTTTATAATATAAAGATTGACATTTTGCATCGAGAAGATTTTGTGACCATATCGTTAACAAATTCTACAAATAATCATATTTATAATACATATAAAAATAATAATCTATTTGTAAATTATGTACAAAATAGTAAGCAAAATATGGACGGTGTAAATACGGTGTAAATAAGGAAGCAAAAAAGTAATTCGGAATTCCTTACAAAAAAATATAATGAAAAGAGAGTAAAACATTAGGACGAGAAAAACGAAAACTATAAAAAAGAAAAGAACTGACATATGATTTTTTTTAACACTTTACTTTACTTATAAGACGACAATTTACACAAACATAAAAATTTGATTACCTGCATGTAGGAAAAGAAGTGTGTTAAACATGAAGTAAATATGCGAAGCAAAGAAACATACAACGATTTTAGTCACACGACATAAAAGAGCAAAGGAAAAAATGACCTTACTCATCGTGATTTTTTTGGTTTAATAAAAAATGTTGTAAAGATGATGATCATTATTTTTTGTTTTTCCGTGGACACCCTTATTCAAAATAAAATACATTAGAAGGTGGAAAAAAATAATGAAAACAAGGAAACAATTAGCTACAAAAGTAGAACAATAAGAGAGAGGAGAAAAAAAAAAGAGAACATATTACCAAAACAATGATTCAAAAGCCTCTATTTATTTATAGGCTAGGAGAAAAAAATGGAAAGTCATATTTTTAATTAATTTGTAAATGAAGGGAAACCGAAAGTCTAAATTCAATGGAGTAGACAATATCAAAGGTCATCGAATTAATAAGAAAAGTAATAAATAATAAATAAAAAAAATTCTATAAAAATTAGAATTCTCAATGCCATGATCTTGTGATGCTAATTGTCAAGTCTCATTGTAGTAACTCATTTTCCAAATACTTTCACCATACTTTGACAAGTCACTTGTGAGTTCGTCCTATTATTCAAACTAAATAAATGGATAAATCATTCTAGTATTAATCAAGGTTCAACCTACCGAACTTGCCGATAAATCGCTTGCTGTTATCGACGGATTAATCGATAACTTACCGGATTATCGACGGAAAACTAATAATACTGTAGCTTACCGGTTACCGATCTTTTCGATGATTATCGATGGATTATCGAAACTTATCGAAGAATATTGATGAAAAATCACTAAAATATTTTTAAGAATATATTTACTAAGTTTATAATGTTGATAAAACATTACAAATGCAAAAAATAAAATCCTTTCATACTCAAACATAGGTAAATAAAATTTAGTTTCACTGTCACATATGTAAAAGAAATCATCGAATAGTGCAAAATTTCTTGAAAAATACCATATTTTTGTTATTTTTCAAGATGTTTGCCGATTTTCGACAAAATCATGGAAAAGTACTGACATGGCCGTCTTACCGATAACTACCCGTAAGACGGATAATCGAAGATTATCGAAGATAATCGTGGAAAAGTCGAACCTTGGTATTAATATCCCACGGTCTTAATTACGGTTTGAAATATATCCGTACTATATATTTGACCACGTTGGTAAGAAAATATATAGACATATGTGGTTTTTTTCGACTTTAAATACTTTTATCGCTATTTATTTATGGAGAATTTTTGAAATAATACTCGTTATTAGCCAAATTTTTATTAAAATATATAAAAACTCAAAATATTTATTACGACAATTTGAGACAAAATTAACCCCCCACTCTCCATATCTCTCTCTACACCTTACTATTAGCCCTCTTCTTCAATTTTATTATATTTATTTATATATTTTTAATTTTATTCTATACACAATGTTAAATATTCACAAGTTTAATTTTGAATCTCTAATTGAGTTATAAAAATTACTTTTGGAAAGCTTGTGAAGAGACGAATTCAATTACAGGTGAAAATATATGGATTTGAGGTGTTTTAAATTAATACTTATAATTGGGATTACATATATAAGTAACTAAAATTGCATATAAGTACAAAATTATGTCTATGTAAATATAAGTAACTTTTGTAATTAAAGTTACATCAATGTAATCTTAATTACATTTATGTAATTTTAGTTACTTATATTTATTTAAAATTACATATACACGTACTTTTTTATATAGCATGAGGCTTATTGTCAATTAAGAAAACCCCAACGTTTTAATTTGATTTCGTAGTATATTGCATAAAATAAACTATTTAAAACTCAAATTTTTAATTTAGTAAATTTTTTAGTTTAATTGTTTTCAATAAATGTAGTCTTAGTTACATATAAGTAATTTTAAAAAATTCATTATCTCAAAATACCTCAAAATTATATCTTCTCACATATCATCACTCTTATTTTGACAAGCTTTCCAATGATAATTTTTATAAGTTATCACAATTTTAAAACGTTATGTAAGAAAAAAATATAAAATTATATGATATCTCATAGTTGCATTCGTTTCTAAAAATTTCAAAAACAAGAAAGTTGTTCCTTTTCAAGAAATAATTTTAATTTGTGAAAGACGTTTCTCTTTTCAGTTATTTATCGATTTTAAGAAAATTAATATAACTGTAAGAGTCTTTCTTGAAACCCAATATTTATTTAGCGTTGAGTCAAGTTTTATGATTTGTTTTTTCCATGTCAAGTTGTTAGATAATTATTATATAGGAATGTGTTCGTAAATATGTCTTCTTCGGCGTTTCAACAGAGACGATCTTAGTGTTTCACGTGAGTCTAACGGCACCGTAGTACAAATTGGTTTGAAACAAAAGTGTTGTTTGATATGTTTGACTCTATGGATTATTGAGGTGCGTGTTAGATATTAGGTTGTTTCAAATTAGTGTTTTATAAAAGTTATGATGATTCAATGATAGATGAATATGCAAGATTGATCTTTATTATGTGGCGATCAAGGGTTGTTGAAGCTTCCTATGATTTTTGTGAGAAGACAGCTCCCAAAAGCATTCCGATGTATTCTCCGTAACTTGACTGTCGTAAATAAACCCTTAACTCTAATTTTCGAGTTTTTTAGGTTTCTGATCTTAGAAAAAATCGTAGAAACTGAGGACATAGAGAAAGAGAGAATTTCAAAAATTCTAAACTGAGAAGAGTATGGTTTAAGGGTTACTGGGCTCCTCTATTTATAGGAAACTGATCCAACCACTTTTGAGAAATTCTCTCAACAAATTTTGAGAGATTTACTCAACCATATGGAGATATTCACTCAAATATTTGATTTAATCATAAAATAAAAAAAATAATAAATTCAAAAACAAATCTTTTCAGAAATTAAAAAATAAGATTTAATAAATCAAATCAAATATTATGTTCAAGATTTAATTGTTTATAAATTTGCATTAATCATTTTTGAATATAATAAACCAATATTTAATTTTCTCTTATTTTCGATTTAAAAAGCAGTGTCATTTCCGGCCCTAGGCAAAAGCTATGAGTATCATAAATTTCAAACCGTTCGTCAGATTGACACGGTTAAAAAAGTCAAATGTATATGAATTTAATTTCCTACAACGCTAGGGATTTTCAAGGAATAAATTCAATCATCTTTTCATAGTTCTTTGGTTTACCGGAACTTTTGTACTTATGCCACTATTTAGTGATCAGTTCTTCGTGACAACAATCATGAATCATGCCTGATTGGAATATTCTATGTTCAATTAACATATTGAACATAATATTAGCGGTGTCGTCATTGTGGGGATACAAAGGGAACAAATAGACATACACACTCGAGCTTCGGTAAAAGTGTAGTGCTTTTACCAACGTTGAATAGATTTCACAATATCTCTTAGCCGAACTCTTAAGTGTGTATTTAGTTTATCTTCCTGACCACAGACGTCCATTGATATAATCAGATTATCCGAATCTAGGTTTTTGTATAAATATGATTTTCATTGAAAATGATGAAACTAGCTTGAATCTCCTTTCCTAAGATTCTTGGAGAATTTAATCTCAAGCGTTTTTCCTTTTGGTAAACACTTTGGCAAATTATACTTAACCAGGTTTAAGTCCTATGTCACCTACAGTTTTATCGAGAAGATAGTATTCTTTTCTATCCTTATCTTTACATGGTTCAAAGCTCCCAATCAAATATTAAAACTAGTTATGAATTAGTATAATATTAGCAGTTTCAAATGCATTTTGAATTGCATTAATATCTATAAGGATATTCGAGCTCGACTATTTCAATTAATGTCCTTAACATTAAAACTAGTCACGACAATGAATCTGCGATGAGGATTGCTTCAAAGCATTGATCCTTGCGACCGCTCCTTTATATAAGATATAGACACTCATTACGGATCTCAAAATCCTTATTGTCTTATTTATGACTTAGGTCGATAAATTTAACATAACTGGGGATATTAATAATATCCTAAAGGTTTTAGCATACAAGCTCCTCCTTATATACGTATAAAGAGAACTTATCACTTATCCACCCACTGAATCAAGCAAGGATTAAATTGATATCTTAAACAATTCCCATTGTCACTTAGACGTTTTTTCTCGTTCGCTTTTTAGCGGTGTACCTCTAACAGTTTAGGTATTATATTATCTAATAATATCATATCATTTATAATTATATAATTCATAATTACTCGTTTATTCATCGAAAACAGAAAACCATAATTAAGCTAGTTAATGAGCTTCTTAACTGCAGGTCTCAATAACGTTCATGATTCAACATTCAATGTTTATGACGACCTTTTATGTTACTAAGATTTATAAATTTACATTCATCCAACATGGATCAAATTATACCGTAAATTTATCTTCAAATCTTACTTTACAAAATATATTCTTGAACAAATCTATAAAGATAATCTAGTCAATCTTTGTCATTCAGAAAGACATATTGACACGTATTCGCCATTACTCGTTAAACGAAGATATAGGCTATAGACAAGAGAATCTAGATAGATAACATAATAAATAGAGAGTAAATGTTTCTACCATTTATTTTCTCTTGTTTTTCAAGGGAATAACCCTCGATTTTATACTCTAGCTATTAAGGCTTTACATTTCTGTCTATTCCTCTCTTTCTTACATATACTTACAGTCACTCTTCAACCCATTAGCTAAGTATATTGGTTCCATATGTTGACTATAGTCAACAATTTCTGTACCTTCTTGCTATCGTTCATAATTAGGTCACTTCTTTAAAAAAATAAGTTCAACATATTTGTTTATAAAATAAAGACGTTCGATTAGTCGGTACTTGTAGCTCAGGATTAACTGACACATCTCCCACTACATCTGAGTATTCTAATATTTCTAATATGGATAATGGTTTCTTTTACGGTAATCTTTTAAGATTTGACATTGCATTGATGTTTTTCTTGGGATCAAAAAAAGAACAAATCATTTTTCCTCTAGCATCTCAGATACGTATACTAATACGTTATTTATATGTTACCATCTTGTTATAATCGTTGGCATTATTTATTTATCTCATTGAAAATAATATTCACGATGTCGTCCTTGTGGACCTACAAAGGGGAAAAATGGGAATACACACTCGAGCTTGGGTCAAAGTGTAGTGTTACGAACCTCGACTACATTTCGATATAGATCCTGGCTGAACTCTAAAGTGTGTATTTATTTCATCTTCATGATTCTCATTGAAAATGGTGAATTACCGCTCTTCCCTTTTCAATAATACTATCTTATTATATGATTATTACAAACTACTTACTCAAACAGGTTATGAATCTATTGTGTTGGTCATGAGTACTTGTTTCTTTTCAACTAACCATAATGAGAAC
This sequence comes from Parietaria judaica, assembly GCA_954871525.1. NCBI lineage: Eukaryota > Viridiplantae > Streptophyta > Magnoliopsida > Rosales > Urticaceae > Parietaria > Parietaria judaica. Next base: position 14,472,950 of record OX940872.1, read on the forward strand.
ATTATAAAGCTATTATCTGTATCTGAAATCGTGCAACCTATCCCAGTTAATCGTCTGATCCCAAAATAAAGTATTAGGAACACCACTCGTGTTTTGTAACTTAAATCAAAGATCATGTAAGCTGAACAATATAAGTCCACGATGCTCATGACTTCAACCGATTCCTATCTGATCATCTTATCGACCTTATCATACTTTCATCATTGAAATAATTATATTATGATTTCTTAGATAAGTCTAGTCCGTCCAGTACGAAGACACTTCATACCTGAGAAACTTAACAGTGCAAGGACAACACTATGATCGGGTAATAGATCATCACCCTAATGTGATTAAGTTCATCAATAGTCATTCTCAAAAACTATTGGCATTTCTAATCCATACCATGCACCTATGTAAGTTCTTTATTTTTGATAGTCAAACCTCGTCACATAGACTCAGTATGATGACTAAACACAAAAGTAAAGTTAAAAAAACTAAGGATCAAACATTCATTTTTTTATTCATATAATCCGTACATAAATATATATAATTTGTTTATAAGATTTATTCATTACAAGGAAAACGATCAAGATCTTATACAAGTGGGATTAGCATCTAAATAGAGGGCATATTCTAAAATATGTCCAACAACCTCATGAGGAGGTTCTTAAAGTTTTTATTTCTGTTCGAGATGAGTGTATTGAGGATGTGATTAATCTTCGGTATAGTAAAGCGTCCAAATTTATGTTTATTTCACGCTAAAACGAGCACATTGATGAAGGAATTAACCTTGCGGTATTTATGAACTGCGAGAGATATTGGACTGAAAGTTTAGGACATGTACACCTTGTCGTTCCAACATCCCGCAAGGAAGTTGGTACGTACACTAGATGGTGATTACCTAAGACAATATTTGTAATAGATCCTAAAACGTAATGAAGCATAATTGGACATTTGCATAGTATGTTTGTTTTAGTTATTTTAAGAAAATAGTTGTATCTCACTAAGGTTTTAGCTCACACAAAATAGTTTTTCTTCGTAGTTAGATAAGAAACCTATGATATGATTTCATGATGAATTAGACGATGACAGTGGATGGTATTCGAGGAATTAGGTGAATTAGTAGTCACCGTGAACACGTTTTCTGCATATTTATTTTGTATATGCTTTTGGTTTTGAAAAATAAATTCCTCATAAACATTTTTACTAATTTAATTTTAAGTTTTTAACAAAAATGACAACGTATTGTCATTGAGTTTTAGATTAGTCAATAAGTGACGGCTCTCACAAAATGTGTCGTAAATGTGTTTCGCGTCGAACTTCAAATTGTCATTGTTGACGTGGTTTCACACACCAACTGTCATGTGAATTGTGAATGAGATTTCGATTTAAAGTTCTAAGATTTGTAGATATTAGCCTCTGCGTCGTCAATACTTTAGACGATGACAAACTCCAAAATAAAGAAGAACAAAAACACAAATGTTTTTTTAGAGAGGTTTGTCCCAATGCGGTAGTTGACTACGTCCCCTATACGTTTATTACTTTGAAAGGAGATGATCAATCAGAACCACAAGCCGATTCCAACTTGATCGAAATGAAAGAAAAACACTCTTAAATACAAAATCTCACAGACTATTTTCTCTCACTATGAATTTTGTGTGCGTGTGATAGGGTTGTCTTCTTGCTTTTATATGCTTCCAATTTCTGCCCTTTGGAAGTGTACGTTGGTGATGGCTTCGAGTTCGGAGCTTGACTTGCTATTGGGGTGACACGTAGGCCACGTTCTGAGAGAATTGCATAGCGGATGACTTTGATTTATTATCGTGGGGATTTTAATTTAGATCATGGCGATATTCCTGGTCGGGCTTTGGAGGTTTGAATTTGGGCTGTTGACTTGGTCTGCTCGCGATCTGGTACTCCATCTTCTTCTGTTCGGATCCCCATGTGACAATCTTTTCCCGGGACGAGCTTTGGGTTCTTCGGGTCGTTTGGTTTAATGGGTACTTTGAATTTCAACCAAGTGTTGGTTATTGTCTTGAACTGGTGGAGTTCTTGAGTTCTGTTCGGGACTTCTCCCTTTAGAAGCTCTCTGCCCGTATCTCTTTTGAGCACTCTTGCTCGAGATGGGCTCTTTGCCTTTTGGGCTTTTTGGTTCTGTTCGGGCCTCAATATAATTAAGTATTTATTGGGCCTTTGGGCTATGTATTTCACAAGCCCAATTACATGAATACTCAATTATATTCATTACTTTGGTCTTAATTTATTTGAGCCGTAAATTTAATTACTGACCTCGTTATTTCAATTAAGGAACAAATTTGGACATCCACAGTCACTCCACATAAATCATACGTCAAAGTTAAAAAAAAAAAAAAAGAGGATACCGGGTTGACGTTTTCTTGGAAAAAATACCAATCTTCGTTTTGATAAACCCTAGGGTAGTTGCCTCTTAAATATTTGTGTCAGTACATGTCACATACTAATTATCCCGTCCCGATTATCTTTTGTATTGAATTGATCGATCTCTGAATTTCATTTCCGTATCCGATTAACAGTTTACAAACTGATTTCACGTAAAACATTAGCGATTATGGAAGCTATATATTTTATATTATTTACTCAATTATTCATACGGTCGTACTTTCGGTACGATTATTCTTCACGAATATCTATTATCGAGAGGCATGCATACTTCTCTTTAATTTTTCAGGCCTTACTTAAAAAAAATAAAAAAATCAGGCCTTACGTATTATATTATCATGGACTCAGTCTATCAGTATAACTAATTTGTTATACAACATTTATTTCGTCTTAACTTAAAATGACAAGTTCTAATTAATAATGCGAATCTCACAAGCTATTTATTTATTATTAAAAATAAAATATATTAATTTAGATACTTATGCCGATAGCCGGAAGATTTACCAATGAGGTGTATAAAAAAACTAAGAAATTACCTCCATAGAGCTCGGGTTTATCTGCTAAAACTAGATCTCGTTGAACAAGATGAGTTTTTGGAATGAGTCGGTGATCACTTTCTTAGAGTTTCTATGTCAGAATCTTGTATATATTTATATAAGGATTTTTCGATCTCCTTTTACATGGTTTAGCCCGTTATTTATAGGGTTTAATAATTAAATCAGTCCTCATAAATGACCTTTTATAAATGTGTTTGATTCCCTCATAATTTCCTTAATTACAAAGGTTGTAATCGTGGGCGTTACTATCGTTGTTAACCATGAAGTCGCTCACACTGGGTTGATTGCTCCGTGCTTATATTCGTCTTCGTTGTCTGCTTCTGGGCCTCATCGCAAGATTGTGCCTTGTCGCTGACTTGAACTTTCTCTCCTTTGGCTGGCGATGGGCTCCGTCAATGAGGTTCCATCAACGACGTTATGCCAAAGTATGTTTCTTCATCGATAGGAGTCTTCATGGCTTATCTTAGTCACGCATCTCATCCTTGAATGTTGACTTTACCTCTGGTTGACACTTCTTGGTTCGGACAGTTGGGCATGTTCTGGTATTGTGCCTTTGTGATTGAACCCAATACTATATACAATAGAGATAGATTTTGTCGTATCAATACAAATTAACGTAGACAAAATCGTACCTCAACATGCAATAAAAACGTTTCATGCATTATTTTTCATTTAAGAAAATGAATAAAATACTATTGATGAAGATAGTCTTACATTTTTCTACAACAGATGAAAGTCTAATTAGGTCCAAAACCAAATCCATGACCGAATTTCGGTCCTAAACAGGGTTTTTGGAAAAAATAATTATGAGTCTAAAAGACGGTGTCTTCAGTTTTTACTTCCAAAAAAAAAATCAAAGTCTTTTAGAGATTAGAACCGATACTAAACCGATACTAAAGACTCTGTTATACGACAAAGGAAGCATTTGAAGGGATTTTTATTCGTGAATAAGGATATTGCCGGAATAAACAATGCAAGGTGACGACTAAAAGAAGAATCTCACTTACACCACTAGTCCACTACCACTAAAAACCAAATTACATTTTTCTTTAAATTTAGTTAGTCCCGAAAATCTATGAAATCATTTTGTAATTGTATGGAGTAAAAAATATATAAATTAATTATATTAAGACCAATAAAATTTACTCTATTGTCAAATTATTAATTTAATTTATAATTTTATAATTTACTAATTTATATATGATTAAAAAAAAATATGATTGTTTAAATATTATATCTAGCACTAAAAAAATCTATTTAACATATCAAGACTACACTAATATGACTATACTTATTTTTATTGCTAAAATATAAATGATATGAATAGAATGAGAAACTATTGATAATAAAAACAATGTTAATACTAATTAAGATATATACAAGTCTCTTATAAGGCTACATACATGTTTTTGTTATTATTTAGTGGTTTGTGCAATAGCAATTACAGCGCATATGAATATGTCCAGATAATTAATCACAGAGAAGACGGATTTTTTTAAAGAAAATAAATAGCTTTTGAATTATATTTTTACAAGAAAACATATTTACTTATGTCATGTTATCTTTCAATTTAAATTGATTTCAAATTAATTATGTCATACACAATTTATTTAAATATATATCATAATTAGTTATGTAATATATTATATTTATACTGAATTATTAACCTATATCACTTAGGACCTATGTATTTCTAAAAATAATATTAGCGATTAATTAATTAAGCTAGTTGGTCCAAATTTAGAATTGAACAAAAATATTATTTAACCGATGACATTAATTTATCGAGATTCTACTGTAATAATGATCATATTGGCATTACACTGCTGAAATGGTTTTAGAAATCGAAGCACGGCGCGAGTACACCTTAAATTATAGAAATATAGTTTTAAACCGATACACTCGGTTATTGCTTTACTAAAAAATTGCAAATAAATCACACATCGCTAAAAAATTGAATAATAACCTTAAAACTCGCATAAAACCTCATAGTAACCCTTAAAACCGAAAAAATGAATATAAATTTATAACTCTATATTATTAATTAAATTTAGTTTAACATATATATTCTCACTAAATTGTTTTAATGTTATTATTGTTATCTAAATATTTGTGTTTTACCCGTTGGTTTTACGGTCTATCCGTCGGTTGCGATTTTTAAAAATCTTACGAGAACAACATCGGTTTACTTTGTGCCCGTGGTTTATGCTTAAAAGCGGTCAATTTACTGTTTGCGAGCATTTGAATTTTGATCACACAAACAAACTGAATGTATTGTTCCAAGAGTAGTTTATAAAATAATTGAGTAGATGGTTCCGAAAAAAATAGTAATAATTCAATGTTGACGATTATTATTGAATGGATTATTCCAAGAGTAATTTATGTAATGATTGAGTAGATCGTTTTTAAAAATAATAATAATAATTGAGAAGACTATTTCATGTTTCGTCACTCTCAGACTCGTATTATGCCACGAGCCATGACCAGAATGTGGAATAAGGAACAATTGCTTAACAACTTTAGCATGCGACTAGTTAAGGAAGAATTTATTTATATTATCTCATTCTCGGATGATATTATATTTATTCCTTTTGTTTTATTTTCAGTTAATAATGTGCATATATAAGTGCAGAAAAAAGTAAATAATCACTATTCAGCACACGGAGTATACACATATAAGTGTTGGTAGCATAAATATTTTGTGTATGTAGACTTTAAGAGTCAACTTTTAGATGCATAGAATCTTTATCTAGTTAATAATATGAGCAAAACCTATTATTTTAATAAATTATTAGCTAATATATTAATTGATTTATAACTTGTACATAAATAAGTTAAATATTAACTGCTTAAATGTTAGATATATATATTTATTGAACTAACAAACAAAACCTATCTATTTAACATGTCAATAATAATAATAATTATGAATTATTTTACTAAGATATATCAGTATTAAGAATTATAAGAAAAATTATTGTACATAGATAATAATATTATATACGAATATCATTAACTTTAATGTGTTTTAACCAACTACTTTTAGAATTATATTGTAAAAAACTACAATATAAGTTTTGTAGCGTTATCTAATTTTTGTAACCGACTTCACAGTTAGTAGTGAAATATTAATTTTGACTTATAATAAATTATTTATTGATATCAAGTGAGAGTCATCTACCTTTTCAAAAAAATTTAACTTATAAATTTTGTGATTAGTCCATAAAAGGAGCTAGTCCCGAGGCGAGACCGGATAAAGTATAATTTTTTATGTGTATTTTTCAAATTATATAAAATATAGGTCATATATCATAAAGTCAAATCACACTAGAAAAGTCAAAGCCCGTAAGCTCACATAAGTTGAGGCTCAGACCTATATATGTCAAGAAGAAAAGGCCACAAGCCGAAGCCTGCGTTCGAGAAGACAAACCGGACAACCCGATAAGGCTACGATAGCCTCAGGAGACTCGCTGGCTAAGGAGCAGGACGATGAAGACCAGCCGGAAGACCTCTGGTCACCCTGGCCGGCCTTTAGCAAGGTAATGGAAGCCCTAGGGAGTTCCCCATTACATTTACTGACAAAGCCCCTCGTCGGCGGTAAACCCGCTTGCCGGCGGAGAACCCCTTGACAAATAGTTATCCATCGCTAAGGACATCAACAAAGCATCATCTCACAACAATTACAAGTGACTAGACAATCAAGCTTACGAAGATCCTCATGAAACCCTTGGGACTCGATTCGCAAGCCCGCGCAACACCCGCTGACGCTATGGAAGCTACGAAATAGATGACGATCTACACGCCGACCACAAACTATGGAAAAGCCCTTCCGAAGAAAACTAGGGGCAGTTTTTTACATGGAATCAATGGAAATACTGTTGGGTTTTCGATGACTTTTTCTTAATCCCGAGACAGAAATCACGGGATATCATCGAACAATATAGATCTAGAATAAATTTGAAAATGAAGAGATCTTTTCAGGAACATAATCAAACTTTGGTACTTATGCCAAAAGTACCAAAAGCGCAGACTTTTTCTGATTTTAGGGTCTGGCCAAATTTTTCTATGGGATCGGGATTTAGCACGCCAACTGTCATGCCTCTACATTGTCCACCACATCACTGCGAGAACGTATGATGGCTTGGAAGTACCTCGGATAATAGGTTAGATCCTTGTCGGCACTTAGACAACGAACCGATGAAGAACCGGGAGAAAAGCCAAATTCGATTTCCAGTTGAGGGGAGCTCGAAATCTCTCTGACTTGTGTATTTAGTATTAGGTTTTAATTATGATATAAACATGTATTGATAGTACCTTGTTTTTTACCTAATGGACTTTTTCAATAAAAAGGCCCATTACCCTTTTATTAATCTAATTAATTAATTAATAGTATCGCAAATAAAACTCTTGCTCAATTGGGATCGTTGAGTCAGTTATTGGTCTCAGGTCGTTACCCGAGTACTCGATGGATATAATTTTCAGTTCAGGCAGAACCTACAATCTCTCACTTGCACGAACTTATTGAAATTGGATATCTTCCGTGCAGATCCTGCACATACGATGATTAGAAAGATACCGGAAATGGCTATTCTATACATCTTTCTTAACTACTTATGCGTGATTCTTTAAGGTTATAACTGAAACCCCTTTTTGTTGTAAATTCGTCATCATACTCCGTTTTCTCTAGCGAGTTCGGTGTGACTCTTTAGTATTGTGCACTCTTTTCCACAGACCTTTTACAATCTGCAAGAAGTGAATGACCTCCACCAAGATATCACTTCTCCCAATCTAAAAAATTATCTGAATCCCTCTGTTTGATAAGTTAAGCTTGAAAATCCATGTGGTTCTTCTTTCTTAATCATTATCTTATGAATGAATCCTTCAACATCTATACTACTCGAGAAATGACACAGACCATGGTTTGGCACATCTGCTTAAGCCGATCCTCGTTCCTCGATTCGGATATAAGTATTGAACTACCAAATAAAAAACTCCTTTTAATTTGTCCGTGGTCACAGATTTCATATACTTAATACCCTTCAGGAGGCCCTGGGTGTATTGCCCCAAGTTAATGGGGAGATACACATTTTTTTGAATTATCATCCCACCATACAAGGTTAGTAACATACCCAAAAATAGTTTTTATAACTTCCCCGTTACGGTAAACGCTTAACTACGATCAATGAATGTTACTTGCTAGCTGATGGACTCATGATAATTCTTAAACTTTGGAATATATCTTTATATCCCTGAGTTTCTCAGTGTCCCCTTAATATGTACGGTTTGGCTCCCATGTGAGATGTTGAGAGTGCAAGTCTTTCCAGCATTGCTAGTCTGTTTACTAGTGCCTACATGTTTAAGAAAATCTCATAGATATCAAAGACACTTCATTTTTTTCTTATCCACATGTAACAATCAATTATGAAAAATCATTTGCAGCCCCTCTTGGTTTCTTGTAACAAATTTCTTTGATTTGGGGATTTTAAGATTATTATTTAACATATCTTAGGGACTTCAGTTGCTTAGTTTATAGATACACTCTGGTTGATTATATGAACATCCATATGACATGAAATGAAGAAACTTGTATTTTCAATAAATAATATTTTGCTTGAATTTTAATGAAATTAAACTACATAAAACTTTTGTTCATTAACCTTATCACAATCATATGGTTTTTGGTTCTCATAAGATCGCAGATATCTACGGGTTCTTTAACCCGATAGATTCTTCATGACAAAACTGTTTTTTTTTGTCAAAGCTTTCGTCATCGGATATGCCATGTTTTTGTCTGTGTCTACTCTTTCTATCACTACGTCCTTCTGATCGACGATGTCTCTGACCAAATTATATTTTCTGAGTACGTGCTTTGTCGTCTTGTGTGATCTCGGTTCCTTTGTTTGTGCTATAGTTCCATTTTTTTAACAGTAGAGCTTCACAGGATCACCAATGCTAGGAACTCCACCAAGATTAGAAACAAATTTCTTGATTCAGACGACTTATTTAGCAGCTTCGGAAGCTTCTACATACTCAGATTTGGTGGTCAAATCGGCTACCGTAGCATTTATTACTGTTGTTCACGTAACAACTCCACCGTTTTTACAGAATACATATCTTGTTTGAGATTTAAAATCGTCCTGGTCAGTTTGGAAGCTTGCATCAGAATAACCTACAAAGCTTATCTTATCAGCTCTTCCATAATGTAAGACATATATCTTTGGTTCTATTCAGGTACCTCAAGATGTTCTTTATGGCAGTCCAATGGTTGAATTCAGGATTGGGGAAAGTGATGTTAAGTACCTCAAGATGTTCTTTGGCGATTAGTCTTCCCTTGTATATTTGAACGTTTCCATCCATGTAAATTTTCTTCTTGAAAATCCATTTGCACCCAATGGGTTTTGACCCTTTAGGTGCATCAACAAGGTCCCAGACCTCATTGGTGTACATGGAGTCCATTTAAGATTTTATAGCTTGAAGCCATTTATCGGAGTCATCTCCTGACACTGCCTCCTGACATTGCATGTTCATAGTTATCAAGTTTGTCACCCATGTCTTCATGAACTGCATCTCCTTCAATAGATGCAAGAAGATTCAGTTTCAGAGGAGGTTTACTATCTTTATTAGATCTACGAGATGTCTGTGTGTAATCAGGTTTCCCATTTTGCATGGGCACATCGTACATAGTAATGTCTCCTGACTGTTGTTCATCCTTATGAACTGAATTATCAGGGATGACGTTCACTATTTGGTTTTCACACATAATCTGATGATTTTGAGTGTAAACCGATGTTAGAACTTCTTCTGTGTCCATCTGAGGTTCATTCTGACTTTGTGGTTCTCGTTATTTTTGAAGAACAATTTCTATCACACTAGACTTTATAGAGAGGGAGTCTTCGTCTAAGAAACCACAAGTTTTTGCTACAAAGATTTTGTGGCTGTGCTGGTGATAGAAGAAGTACCCAGAAGTTTCTTTTGGGTAGCCCAGAAGTGGCATTTAACAAATTAGGGCTCAGTTTCTCAGATGTTAACTTCTTGACATGAACTTCACATCTCCATATGTTGGACATATGTGTCCTTAAACAAGATATTTATCAAATTGTAAAAGATTATGAAAAGTCGTTGAATTAAGATGATACTTATTATGTTAATCTTATTATAGTTTCTAGTAAAGTAAAATAGAATACTTGATTCCTTAGTTCATAAATGATGCAATTATGTTATTATTATCACAACAGAGTCATGTGAGGAAGAATTAATAAACATAATAAATGAACTTAAAATGTCCGTGACCTGATTAACTGGGTGGGAGCCCATTAATCGGTAAGGTCATTAATGTGACTGAAGTGACAATCCTATCTGGATTATGTGCGTGTCAACACTCACTAGAAGTGCATTAAGTATGAAGCGTCTTCATACTGAACTGGACCTGACTTAAACTCAAGAAGTTATCATATCAGACCGTCACTGATAGCTTTAAGTTGAGTCACAAAATGATGATCAAATGGATATTGGTTCTAAGTCATGAGTTATCACGAGTCCAAGCTAGTGGCTTGATTGTTCTTTGATTTAACCGTTAAAGAACACAAGATATTACCGCTGTTCCCAACACTATTATTTTGGGAACATGATAGTCAGTAGTAAGGATAGCTTAATCATAGAAATGGGCATCACACAACTCTCTTCAGAGTCACGATGATTCCTTTGATTGTCAGTGGTGAGAAGTGAGAGGTACCCGTGTGCAACTTAACCGCCTGCTCATGTGTGAGTCGTCAAGTGAAAGGATAATAACCCAAATTTGATTGTATCAATGGACACCCTGCTGTTATAAGGGAATAATATATACCGTATCACTAAAGAGTGCAGCCTCGCGTCTATAGTGGAATTACTTCGAGGTTTGACGAACAACTAGCAGTTCGTTAGAGCTTAAGTGATACGGGTCCACGGTCCCCAGGATAGCTCCGTAACGGGTGATATGTACGTGATTAAAATACATTATGGATAATGTTTAATCATTTGGCTCAACTTATATAATTGACAGGTCTGTGTCAGACGTCAGATAGTTTTATCGTCAGCGTGGCAAAAGTACCATATTTTGGTAAACGAAATTAACTGATAAAAATAAAATTAGAATTTAGATTTTCTAACAGCACCATATTGTTGTAAACTAAATTTTAAGCAACTTTTCTTTTTGCACTAAGTCATTCAGACTTACGGTTTGTGATTTATGGATTTTGTAAGTTTATGACTCGGTTCGATAAACTATGAAATTAAATCACATGTCACGAATTTAAATGATGGTGTGGCACCATGAAATTTAATGTGTGATATCTAGATCAAGTTTTATTAATATAATTTAATTATTTGGATTTAATTATTAATATCTAATTAATAATTATAATAATTAAAAGATTTATATTAATAAGTAAAAATATATATTTATATATTCATATATGTGTAAATTCGAATTAGGATTTGGTAAAAAAAAACCCTAGATAATTGGATATTTTATATTTGCGGCACAAGTACCTAATGTTTTGGTATTTTGGCAAAACCCTAAAATCAAGTTAATCCATTGGATCGGTAATGATTTAATATCAACCGTTGGATTGAGATAATTGATTTGAACCCTAAATGTAATTCGAAATTGAAGCTTGGTGACCAAGTTTAGATATTTCGAATTATCTTAATGAATTGTGTCTGTTGGATCGGTTTTGAGATTTAATCTTTACCGTCGGATTAGAAATTAATTAATATTATACATATAATATATAATTCGAATAATTATGAGGATAAGAATTCTAATTAGGGTTTCAGTTAAACCCTAGGGCATTTGATTTTATCCCTAATTTATTTTATCCATTGGATTAGTTTAAGATATATTCTTAACCATTGGATCTAGATAATCATCAACAAATTCGAATTTTAATATATATTTATATATATAATTCGAATTTAATTAATATGATGATAAGATCAAATATTTTGATCTTATCATGTATTATTATCTAATTAAATCCCTGATTAATTTTATCCATTGGATTTAGATGAGATTGAATCTGGACCATTGGATTGAAATAATTAATTATATTTAATAATAAATTTCGAATAAAGAGAGGGAAAATCTCCAAATCGGTTACAGCTTGAGCCTATAAATAGGAGGCTCATTCTACACATTTTACACACCTTCCCCGGAGCAAAAAATCGAGCTTTCCCTCTCTCTTTAGGGTCCTCCCGGCGAAGCCCACGCTTCGGTGCGAGGATTCCAGGAGAATATCCCGGAAGATCACGGGAGTTTCCCTCAGCTCCGGCGGAGCCATGCCCAAGTCAGAACGCGCAGCCGAAATCGTCTTTGAGGTACGGCCTTATGCATTGGGTCAATAAAAGCAACCATTTACTGCTTCCTATTTATTTCCTATTCGACTAGATTATTAATAATAATTATGAAATATTAAATTCGAAATATTTATCGGATTTTAACGAAATGATTATTAGCCGATATCTGTGTCGCCGGTCCAGTAAAAAGTTTTCAGCTTTAAAATAAATTTTTAAATGTTACCGGGACGCCTCGGAGGCTATTATCGTGGTAAGGAAGTCGGACTGATACCACCGATTTCCCAATAATTGCTATCAGAGCCATGGTTAAAGGTTAAATAATTACGTAATTTAATTTAACGGTTTAAAGAACTAATTATTTGATGAATAAATTAATAATTAAAATTGAAATTGAATTTCGAGATTTTTTATTATTAATTTAAAATTAGATAATTTCCCGACCCGAAATGTCGGACCGGGAAAATTGGCCGGGCTGGGAGGTGCAGCCCAACCCGTGGCAAAGGAAGACCACGGGCTGCCGCTACAGCCCTAGGGTCGAACCCTAGGTGCCCTGACGTGCGGCCCACGCTGCCCAGCAGCGGAATGGGCCCGCGGGGTTGGTACTAAGCCTACGCTGCCCTAGACCTTTCCGAGGGCTAGGTGCGGCTTTCCTAGGGCAGTGGGCCCGGGCTTAGGCGCAGAGGGCCCACGTGCAATAATTTAACTATGGGTCTGAATTTAATTCTGACCCGGTACTCTTGGAATAAATAAATATTAATTATTCTTGAAATGAAATAACTATGAATTAAATTAATTATGATTAATTAATTGAAAATAAAATATGGATGTTATTTATGGATAAATAACATTGACTTATTTTATATAATTCATAAAATTAAATATGGATATTATTTAATGATTAAATAATATTCTTATTTAATATTAAAATATGGATGATAATTCTTAGGAATGATATCATTGACTTATTTTAAATTTTCATAAATAATTATTATGAAGCCATAATGTAATTTAATGATTATTCTTGTTGAATAAGAATCATTAAAATCTAATTATAAATATTCATCATAGATATAATTTGCTATAACCTATTTTCATAACCCGTAAACATAGTGCCTATGTTTTATCATTATTAATATGTCGAATTAAGGATAGATATAAATAATAAAGAGTAAATGTAAAGTGTTCATTATTAGTCGGAAAAATCTCAATCGTACAATCTTGTTTGAGGAAGAGGTAATCAAAAGTGGGGCCGGTTAACCATCCACTTTTGGGTGACCTGTTAGGACCCTTCCCATCTACCTGGAGAGAGTATGATTGACCTATCACTACCGACAAAATGATGAACACTATAATCATTGAGGCTTTCTATAAATATACGTGTCGTAATTAATAAAGCCAAAATATAAAATTTTAATGTGTCATTATAGAGAGTTTATAATAAGTTTTAAATAACTTAGTCGAATTTAAAAACGTTAATTCATTTAAAACAATGGAAAGTGTAGAATATATCAAAAGGTCTCCATTATTACTGTCACAAGGTATGCTGACCACACCGCCTCGAGTCACCTTCGTGTGACCACTCCTCAGGAAAAGTGTGCTTGTGGAAGGTTTGACACTGTGATAGTTCCAGAAGAATATGGGGACGGAGAAATCTTGGAAATGGACCGCGAGTCATCTTTGTATGATCATTCCTTAAGGACGATGTTTCTAAGAGGATCCCGAGAACCAAAAATAATGGCTTAAGCTTGCACGGAAGTTGGTGCTTCCCGACCGTCTGTGGTGATAGTGAATAATCATAGAGAACTGTGGTGGTTCTTATTTTGAGAATTAATTAAGTTTATGACTAAAACTTAGTTTAACCAAACTACACAGTTGATACCGCGAGTCACCTTAGAGTGACCATGCCTTAAGGACGGCAACGGTGTGTACAGTCGGTTAAATTATCACAAAATAGTTAAAGGGTTTAGTTAACGTTTTCCCGAGAACATGTTTGCATCATGTAACTATTTCGAACCAATAATTTACCTAAAACATTCTACCTATAATAAAGTTTAATAAGTTTCTTTTTCAATGCCAGTTAAAATGTCTGATCCGATTAACATCCCGGATAATGATCAAGATTCCGTTACCTCCTATTCACCGCTTGAGCAAGAGTCTGAAGAGCCACTGACGATCTTTGAGAAAGATTCTGAATAGTTCAAATATGATGTTGAGTATAATTTACTCACTCACTATTTCAGCCAGTATCTTCTCAAAAGTCAGGCCTTCAAGAATGCTATGCTCAAGACATCTCATGATGAAATTGAGAGACTATTAATGAAAGTGAATAAAGTAACGGGACTTGTCAGTGAGGCTGTTGCAAAAGATAACAAAAGGAAGACTGAATCGAAAGCCGAACCTAGAAGAAAAGAAAGAAAAGTTGGTCTGTCAGCAATGTGTTTCCAGTGTGGAACAAATCCGAGAATGAAGGGCCAGTTTAGATTTTAAATCCGAGAGTAAAATTTTATTGGAAGAGATTTTATCTCAGATCCATAGATTAAAATTACATAACATTGCAAGTATTTTTCAATGCAGAAGTGGCTTCTGCTAAGATGAAAAATGGACATGGAGCCTTATGCATTGAATGCTGGCTCAAACCAAGGGAAAATGGGCATACTATGTGCCGAGAGTGCTTATGGGCTTGGAGAGGTAATGACTCCCTTGTTAACCCCAAAATTAGTTTTTTATTGGTGAGATTATTCTCGGATCCATAGAGTAAAAATATAACATGCTTTCTTTTTCTTTTCAGGTGGCTGGAGTTCCTGCAATGGGAGCTCAATTCCAAACGATAGCGAGTATTATTCGAGTCCCTCGAAGAAGGAAACTTGCTTTTTAGTTTAATTCGATTTAAGTTTATTGTTATCATTGTTTTTGTTTTCAATAAGACCTCAGTTTATTTGTTTCATATGTTTGTTGCTTTGAATAATTCTTTATCAATGAAAGTTATTATTTTGAATTATTCACAATATTCATATAAATAAACACCTGACATGCTACTTTATTCAAACAGTCTCCAATGATTATAATCGTCTCAATTCATGTGTAATTGAACATCACTTTTTTTTCATCACGATGATTAAAAGAAAATGAATTTAAAGATTATCATCATGTAATTGACAACAATGACTGTTGTTATAATAGAGTGTGGAAACCACGGTCCCAGGATTAGAACCAAGTGATACTCAGACGTATTGGGAGGTCAATTAATATTAACAACAGTACGAGTAATCGCGTTTTGAGTTTCATTAAAAACTCTGGGAATACTCAGACGTAGTGGAAGGTTCTTATGAAAGGTTAAACACTACGAGTAAACCTGGTTGGTATTTGACATAGATGTTTCAAAGACTAGTGTTGAAGATCCCATAAGCTACAAGGAAGATATGGTGGAGCTTGATAAGGGAGAATGGCAGGAAGTCATGAACCAAGAAATAGAATCAATGGATTCTAATGAAGTCTGGGAACTTGTAGACTTACCTGATGGTTTCAAAACCATTTGGAACAAATGGGTATACAAGAGAAAGAGAGGAGTGGACGGGAAGGTTGAAACCTTCAAGGCTAGACTAGTGGCAAAGGGTTTTACCTAGAGAGAAGGTATTGATTTCGATGAGACCTTTGCTCCAGTCGCTAAGTACAAGTCCATCTGGATTCTCATGGCCATAGCCTGTAGTCTCAATTACGAGATTTGGAAGATGGACGTCAAAACCGCATTCTTGAACGGGTACATTGACGAAAACATATATATGGACCAATCAGAAGGGTTCGTGCACCAGGGTCAAGAAAGGAAAGTTTGCAGATTACTCAAGTCTATTTATGGATTGAAGCAAGCTTCCAGATCTTGGAATTTAAGGTTTGATGAGACCATCAAGACCTATGGATTCATTCAGAATGAATTTGAAGCCTGCATTTATAAACTCAATGATGAGTCCGTGGAAATTTTTTTTGTTTTATATGTCGACGATATTCTTCTCATTGGAAATAGTGTGAAGAGATTATCGGACGTTAAAGCGTGGCTATCTACGCAATTCTAAATGAAGGATATGGGAGAAGCCAATTATGTTCATGGGATCCGTATTTTTAGGGATCGCAATAACATGTTTCTAGCCTTATCACAAGCAGCTTACATTGATAAGGTGGTTGAACGTTTTGCAATGACAAACTCCATGGGCGGTAATTTACCAACCAGGCATGGAGTGTTCCTTAGCAGGAAACAGTGTCCAACTTCTCAAGAAGAGCAAGACGAGATGAGGCGGGTGCCCTATGCTTCAGCAGTGGGAAGTCTGATGTATGCTATGCAGTGTACTAGGCCAGACATCTGTTACGCTGTGGGAATAGTTAGTAGATACCAATCTAACCCTGGTATGGTTCACTGGAATGCACTGAAAAACCTTCTCAAGTATCTTTGGAGAACGAGAGACTATATGTTAGTTTTTTCAGGTTCAGATCTGAATCCACTAGGATACACTGACTCAGATTTTATGTCTAACAAAGACGCGAGAAAATCAATGTCGGGAGCAGTGTACACCCTTGCTGGTGGAGCGATATTCTGGAGAATCGTAAATCAATCCTGTATAGCAAATTCCACAATGGAAGCTTAATATGTGGTTGCCTGTGAAGCAGCCAAGGAATCAATTTGGCTAAAGAATTTCTACATGGAACTGGGTGTAGTCCCAGATGTAGATGGACCACAAACGATGTACTGTGATAACAGTGGTGCTGTGGCGAATTCTAAAGAGCCCAGAGACCATAACAAGGCAAAACATATAGAAAGGAAATACCATATCATAAGAGAAATAGTGCGTCGTGGGGACGTACGGGTTGTGAAAATAACTTCGGAACACAATCTGGCTGATCCATTTACCAAGACGTTGCCAGAGAAAATATTCAGGAGGCATCTAGAAAATATGGGCGTGAAAGACATGTGTCATCTTCTTTAAGTACAAGTGGGAGATTTCAGGACATATGTATCCTTAAACAAGATATTTATCTAATTGTAAAAGATTATGACAAGTCGTTGAATAAAGATGATACTTATTATGTTAATCTTATTATAGTTTCTCGTAGAGTAAAATAGAATGTTTGATTCCTTAGTTCATAAAGGATGCAATTATGCTAATATTATCACAAAAGAGTGGATGTGATGAAGAATTAATAATCATAATAAATGAACTTAAAATGTCCGTGACCTGATTAACTGGGTGGGAGCCCATTAATCGTGTAAGGTCATTAATGTGACTAAGTGACAATCCTATTCTGGATTATGTGTGTGTCACACTCACTAGAATCACAAAATTATGATCAAATGGATATTAGTTCTAAGTCCTGAGTGATCATGAGTCCTAGCTACTGGCTTGATTTTTCTTTGATTTAACCGTTAAAGAACACAAGATATTACCGCTGTTCCCAACACTATTATTTTGGGAACATGATAGTCAGCAGTAAGGATAGCTTGATCATAGAAATGGACATCACACAGCTCTCTTCAGATTCATGATGATTCCCTTGATTGTCAGTGGTAAGAAGTGAGAGGTACCCGTGCGCAACTTATGAATCGAAACCATAAGTGGGTTGCTCATAATATTACTGACTGAGTCAAGGAAGAAAATGCAATGAGGGGCATTACGGTAAAAACCGACTGCTCATGTGTGAGTCATCAAGTGAAAGGACAATAGCACGAATTTGATTGTATCAATGGACATCCTGCTGTTATAAAGGAATAATATATACCGTATCACTGAAGAGTGCAGCCTCGGGTCTATAGTGGAGTCACTTCGAGGTTTGACGAACAACTAGCAGTTCGTTGGAGCTTAAGTGATAGGGGTCCATGGTCCCCCTTAACGGATGATACGTACGTGACTAAAATACATTCTGGATAATTTTTAATCATTTGGCTCGACTTATAAAACTGACAGGTCTGTGTTAGACGTCAGATAGTTTTATCGTCAGCGTGGAAAAAGTACCATATTTTGGTACACGGAATTAGCTGATAAAAAGAAAGTTATAATTTAGATTTTCTAACAGCACCATTTAGTCCCACACCATGTTGTTCTAAGCAACTTTGCTTTTTGAACCAAGTCATTCAGACTTACGGTTTGTGATTTATGGATTTTCTAAGTTTATGACTCGGTTTGATAAACTATGAAATTAAATCACATGTCACGAATTTAAGTGATGGTGTGGGACCATGACATTTAATGTGTGATATTGAGATCACGTTTCATTAATAATTTAAATATTTGGATATAATTATTAATATCTAATTAATAATTAAAAGATTTATATTAATAAATAAATAAATATATATATATATATATTTATATATATATTAAATTTGTAAATTCGAATTAGGGTTTGGGTAAATTTAAACTCTAGCTGATTCGAATGATGAGAATTGAAGATTCCATATTTGCGGCATAATTACATAATGTTTTGGTAATTTAGCAAAACCCTAAAATAAATTTAATCCATTGGATCGGTAATGATTTGATATCAACCGTTGGATTGAGATAATTGATTTAAACCCTAATTGTAATTAGAAATTGAAAGCTTGGTGACCAGGCTTACCTATTTCAAATTTGCTTAATTAATTGTGTCTGTTGGATCGGTTTTGAGATTTAATCTTTACCGTCGGATTACAAATTAATTAATATTATACGTATAATATATAATTCGAATAATGATGAGGATAAGAATTCTAATTAGGGTTTCAGTTAAACCCTAGGGCATTTGATTTTATCCCTAATTTATTTTATCCATTGGATTAGTTTAAGATATATTCTTAACCATTGGATCTAGATAATCATCAACAAATTCGAATTTTAATATATATTTATATATATAATTCGAATTTAATTAATATGATGATAAGATCAAATATTTTGATCTTATCATGTATTATTATCTAATTAAATCCCTGATTAATTATATCCATTGGATTTAGATGAGATTGAATCTGGACCATTGGATTGAAATAATTAATTATATTTAATAATAAATTTCGAATAAAGAGAGGGAAAATCTCCAAATCGGTTACAGCTTGAGCCTATAAATAGGAGGCTCATTCTACACATTTTTCACACCTTCCCCAGAGCAAAAACTCGAGCTCTCCCTCTCTCTCTAGGGTTTGCGAGTTTTTTGCTTCTGAACTCTCTTCTGGTTCGGCTTAGGAGATATTTTTCTCCGGTGGCTTTAAAAGAACCGTCAGTTAAATTTAGCGACGGAGTCCTGCCAGGGAAGCCCACCCTTCGGTACGAGGAGTCCAGGAGAATATCCCAGAAGATCACAGGAGTTTCCCTCATGATCGGCGGAGCCCTTCCCGAGTTCAGAACGCGCAGCCGGAATCGTCAACTGAGGTACGACCTTATGCATTGGGTCAATAAATCCAACCATTTACTCGATATCCGTGTCGTCGGGCCGGTAACAAATTTTCCGCTTTAAAATAATTTTTTAAATATTACCGGGACGCCTCAGAGGCTAATTTCGATGTAATGAAGTTGGGAATCAAACCCCGATTTCCAACAAGGGGTAAGGAAAGAAGGAGAAAGAAAGAGGGAGAAAGAAAGGGTATCTGATCCCTTTTTTTTTGCTTTATTGATTTCCCTTTTTTTTAATATATATATAATATATATTATATATATTGGGTTTTTACAGGGTAGGAAATTAGTAAAGAATATAGATAATGAGAGAAATGATGCTATTATTGCTTGATCACGAGATGTAACACAGTGTATTGCTTGAGGGTATGTGTGTAAGAATTTGTGTCCTAGTTTGTTACAATGTCAATCTATTTATAGGCTAAGTTAGAACGTTCTTATTCTATCTTCGTGCAACGGCTATGAGACGGAGCTCTCCTCCTCGTTCTTAGCTCGTGTTGCCACGTGTAAAGGTGACAACGTGGTACTCGGTCTTATCCTATGTGGTAGTAGCTCGATTTGGTCAGCATGGAGGAAATGTGCCTTGTCTCGTGGGCTCCTGGGATTTTGTGAGCTGATCTTTGGGTTTGGGAGATTCGATGTTTGAATGGGTCTTGATCTTCGTGGTGGGCTGTTATGGCTTGAAAGCCAACGTTGTGAATCAAGTGATTTGTTCCTTGCTGTCGTTTCTTCATAATGTCGTTGACTTTTTATGATATGTCGTTTGACATATTATTGTCGTTTTTGAGGGGACGAAGTCCCACATCAACAATAACTATGTCAAAAACTAAAATATATAGAACTAGAATAATCTTGTTCCAAATAATTTTCAAATTAAACTTAATTTTGCGGTTCTATTTTTATAACAGGATTCAAAAAAAGAAATACTAGATTCAATTATACCAACATTAGTTGTCCCAAGCACAAACCAAAGAACTAATGTGATCCCTAAGGTTGTTTTCTTTTTATTAATTAGCCAAAGACATTTTGGTTCGCAAGAGAAATGGAACAATATAATTTTGGGGTAGAAACCGATTTTAAAGTATATTCAAGTATAGTTAATAATTTTTTTATCTACATGGAATGTCTTGAACAAATAATAAAGAAGTACCTATGTTTTAATGTATATATATATATATATATATATATATATAAATACAAGGTTTTCTGGTTTGCATTATTACATACAAGTATATACAAAATTATGTTATCAATAAGAGATTCTAATTAGCGTGTACTCTAAAAAAGAGATTAATAAAACAAGCTAGGTAAGTTAATCCAGATAACTTGTCTAGAAGAATATATATGTCAAATAGCTCCTGTGGTTGGCTCTATCATTTATATATTATATAGCTTCGAATATGCTTCCATAACTGAAATGCTGAAATAACTTCTTATGATAGGTATTGATCAGTATTGATGCTCATAAATTTATACTAATTATGAGCAACAAAAATTGAACGTATCTAATCCTAATCGGACCATTATTTATCAGTGGGAAATATCCCGTTCAAGTGGCGAAGCCGGCCCTTTTAATTTAGAAGGGTACTGCTAAGTGTTCTGTTATAAGAAAAGATATTTTCTTATAAGGAAAGATATGAATGAGACGGAAAATTAAAAGAATACTATAATGACAACAATATTACAATTATAATCTTTTTTTGAATTAAAACTGTTAAAAATTTACACAAGAAAAAAAATTTAGAAGAGAAAAAAAAAATTAGTAAAAAATATTAGAAGTTGAAACAAAAAATAGGATGAATGAGGAAAATACCCATCAACAAGCAAATTTTTCAAAAAATACCCATGAAATTAAATTATTTATACATCATTTTATTAATTTAGGATAAAAATACCCTTATCTCTCTATCTATAATGTTATACTTCATTTTATTATATTTAATTTAATTTTACTATTTTTTGATACAATAAATTCAAAACCTTACAACTTTATTTTACAACTGACTGAGTTATAAAAATTAATCAGAGTTTATGAAGAGAATAATTTTATAGGTCGTAAGATGTTTTGATATATTCCTACATTCCACAGGTGGTAATAAAGTTACATTTATGTAAGTTTAGTAACTTATCTTTAACTAAAGTTACATAATTGTAATCTTGATTGCATGTATGTATTATTATTTGCGCACGTACAATTATATTTACGTATATATATACATTTTTGTGACTAAACAAAAAACTCATAAAACATATAAATAATGAAAACGTTTGGAATTATATACTAAAATGCCTCATTTGAGGGAAACGTGGCACGAGGTCACGGTGGTGGAAGAAAATTTTGATGAAAATGAAACGAGGAGACAAAAGCCCAATCTGAGTGACACGTGGCATGAGATAACGATTGCAGAAGAAAATTTTGACGAAAGTGAAAACAGGAGACAGAATAAGAGATTTTTAACTTTATCCAGGTTACAAAAATAGAAACTTATAGTTACATAATAAATATTTTTTAGCTATTAGGAAAAAGTTCAACCCTAATAGCTAAAAAATATCTATACGAAGCACTGAAAAAGCAACATAGAAGAAAAGAAGTCACATTAACAAAGTAATAAGTCCCCATGCCGCCCCTGCCATGACTGGGCAAGGGTATCGTGGCAGGGGCACACCCTGAGTAATACATGCCGTGAGACGGCACGGGTACGCCCTGCCGTCTGTACCGCTAGATAGAATCACGGGACACCAGGCGCGCCCCATGGCACCAAGTGCCCCTTGAGACCTTGAAATTTCCAGGGAACGCTTCTGGGAGTGCCTTGATGCCCGAGGTGCATCCATGTGCGCTCCGAGACCTACCCAGTGCACGCGCCTAAGCATGCCTCGATGTGGGACGCACCTAGCTGCGCCCCCTAGCACACACCCTGGCAACCCAAAGCAACCAGAACATTCACGAGGCACACCTCTGTACGCCTGAAGACACACCTAGGGCACGTCCCATGGCGTGGCCTCGACACATAGTTGTGCCCTGGTACACCCTCAGTATTGTAGACCGATCTATGAAAAACGTAAAATTTCTTGATGAAAAAGCTATGAAGTTGAAAACTAATAATCAACAAAAAACATCCGAACTCTTTAACCTCACATATGAGGAAGAATGTGTCAAAATAAGAACGAAAATAAGATAAAAAAAGGCAACACATGCCTCCAGTACGGAAATCAAATAACACAAATAAAAACGAAGAAAAAAAGCAAATAAATATTTATAAGGAAACAAATAAAAATTATCATGCAACAGCTCTGGAAGGTGGAGCTCATCTGCATGGTTGCATGGGTCCTTATTAGAGCTGCACACTATCGTCGTCGCGGCGCGTCGCGACTAAGTCGCCAAAATCGCGAGAAAACACGTCGCGATGCGTCGTGGCGTGTGTGGTCGCGGCGCGTCGCGAGCTGGTCGCGAATTGAGGGAAAGAGAGAGACTTGGTAGTTTTTTATGGTTGCGGCAAAAGTTGTATATTTGGTTCCGATGTTTAACTTTGTTTTAGCCAAATTTAAGTGTTAAAAATGTAAATTTGTAACATATTATTATTTTTAAAAATTTAATAACAAATAAATAAATATAACAAAACGAGATATTAAAAAAATGAGTTGTATTATTCATTGTGAATATTACAATAAGGTGGAAGAAAGCTGTGATATTCACTTTAAACATAACAAGATGCCTCACTAAAACCTCTCTTGTAAAACCCTCCTTAGGGACTAAAAACAAAGAGAGGAAAGAGCACATCATTATTGGCGCTAACTTTGCATCACTCGGGGAACCAGGCGTTAAACCTTTCAGTCATAAGCTCAAGCTCGGTTGGTTTGGAACGTTGGCCGATTACGGGGTTGCGGAACATCCAATCGTTCAACACCACGGCTTGCTCGATGTGTGTGTTGGTTATTGAGCACCTCTGATCGTCGATGATGTTTTGAGCTGTACTGAATGCGCTCTCCGAAGCAACGCTTGAAATGGGTATGGACAGTATATCCCTCACCATTCTTGCCAATATCGGGAATCTTTCCCGTTCTGCGTCGTCGTCGACATCATCATCCCCCGGGACGAGAGAATTCATCCCCGAATTCGGTGCTGTGTCGTCGTCGCCACTGTAAATACGGAGGTGCATGGCGTTGATGTTAGACATGTGTGTCCTTAAACAAGATATTTATCCATTTTTAAAATATTATGACAAGTCATTGAATAAAGATGGTACTTATTATGTCAATCTTATTATAGTTTTCGGTAGAGTAAAACAAAATGTTTGTTTCCTTAGTTCATAAAGGATGCAATTATGTGATTATTATCACAACAGAGTCAATGTGAGGAAGAATTAATAATCATAATAAATGAACTTAAAATGTCCGTGACCTGATTAACTAGGTGGGATCCCATTAATCGAATAAGGTCATTAATGTGACTAAGTGACAATCCTATTCTGGATTATGTGTGTGTCACACTCACTGGAATTGCATTAAGTGTGATGTGTCTTCACACTGGACTAGACCTAACTTAAACTCAAGAAGTTATTATATAAGAGTGTCATTAATAACTTCTAGTTGAGTCACAAAATGATGATCAAATGGATATTCGTTCTAAGTACTGAGTGGTCTTCAGTCCGAACTGCTGGCTTGATTGTTCTTTGATTTAACCGTTAAAGAACAAAAGATATTTCCGCTGCTTCCAACACTATTATTTTGGTAAAATGATAGTCAGTATAGTAAGGGTAGCCTGATAATAAACATAGGCATCACGCAGCTCTCTTCAGAGTCATGATGATTCCCTTGATTGTCGGTGGTGAGAAGTGAGAGGTACCCGTGCGAAACTTATGAATCAAAACCATAAGTGGGTTACTCATAATATTACTGACAAAGTCAAGGAGGAAAATGCAATGAGGGTCATTACGGTAAAAATCGCCTGCTCTTGTGTGAATCATCAAGTGAAAAAACAATAACCCGAATTTGATTGTATCAATGGACACCCTGCACTATACAAGGAATAATATAAACTGTATCACTCAAGAGTGCAGCCTCGGGTCTATAGAGGAATCACTTCGAGGTTTTACAAACAACTAGCAGTTCGTTGGAGCTTAACTAATACGGGTCCATGGTCCCCAGGATAGCTCCGTTACGGATGATACGTACGTGATTAAAATACATTCTGGATAAGGTTTAATAATTTGGCTAGACTTACAAAATTTAAAGATATGTGGCATACGTCAGATAA
This sequence comes from Parietaria judaica, assembly GCA_954871525.1. Classification (NCBI taxonomy): domain Eukaryota; kingdom Viridiplantae; phylum Streptophyta; class Magnoliopsida; order Rosales; family Urticaceae; genus Parietaria; species Parietaria judaica. Next base: position 14,497,903 of record OX940872.1, read on the forward strand.
TTTTATCGCCAGCGTGGCAAAAGTACCATATTTTGATACACGGAATTAATTGATAAAAATAAAGTTATAATTTAGATTTTATATTAGCATCATGTTGTTTTAAATTAAATTCTAAGATACTTTGCTTTTTGAACCAAGTCATTTTGACTTACGGTTTGTGATTTATGGATTTTCTAAGTTTATGCTCGGTTCGATAAACTATGAAATTAAATCACATGTCACAAATTTAAATGATAGTGTGGCACCATGACATTTTAATGTCTGATATTGAGATCAGGAATTTATTAATATAATTTAATTATTTAAATTTAAATATTAATAAATAAAATATATATTTATATATGTTTAATGTATAAAATTTGAATTAGAGTTTAGGCATTTGAAACCCTAGCAAATTCAAACCATATGTTTTGGACATTCCTTATTTGCGGCAGAAGTACTAAATGTTTTAGTATTTTAGCACATCCCTAAAATTAATTTAATCCATTCGATCAGTTATGATTTAATATCAACCGTTGGATTAAGATAATTGATTTTAACCCTAATTGTAATTTGAAATTTATAACTTGGTGACCAAGCTTAGGTATTTCGAATTTGGTTAATTAATTATATCCGTTGGATTGGTTTTAAGATTTAATCTTTACCGTCGGATTAGAAATTAATTAATATTATATATATCATATATAATTCGAATTTATAAAGGATAACGAATTCGAATTAGGGTTTTGTTAAAACCCTTGGTTATTTGATTTAATCCCTAATTGATTTCATCCGTTGGAATGGTTTGAGATTTATTTTTAACCATTGGTCTAGATTATCATTATATAATTCGAATTATATATATATAATTCGAATTCGATAAATATGATGATAAGATTAAATATTTTGATCTTTTTTTATCATGTATTTGTTATTTAATTAAATCCCTGATTAATTATATTCATTGGATTTAGATGAGATTAAATCTGGACCATTGGATTGGAATAATTAATTTTAAGAATTTGAAAATAGGGAGCGAAAATATCTAATTCAATTACAGTGTGAGACCTATAAAAGGAGGCTCATTCTACACATTTTTCACACCTTCCCCAGAGCAAAAACTCGGGCTCTCCCTCTCTCTATAGGGTCAGCGAGTTTTCTGCTTCTGATATCTTTTTCTGGTTTGGCTTATGAGACATTTTCTCCGGTAGTTTAAAAAGAACTATCAGTTAAAATTTTCGATGGAGCCCTGCCGGCGAAGCCTACGCTTTGGTACGAGGAGTCCGGGAGAATTTCCCGGTAGATCACGGGAGTTTCCCCTCAGCCGCCGGCGAAGCCCTGCCGAGATTCAGAGTGCGCAACCGAGATCATCACTAGAGGTACGGCCTTATGCATTGGGTTAATAAATGGAACCATTTATTGCCTTATATTTATTTCATATTCGAGTAGCTTATTAATAATATTTATGAAATATTAAATTCGTAATAATTATCGGATCTTGATGAAATGGTAATTACCCGATATTTGTGTCGTCGGGCCGGTAATAAGTTTTTCGCTTTAAAATAATTTTTAAATACTATCGGGACGCCTCGGAGGCTTATTTCGTGGTCATGAAGTCGGGAATGAAACCCCGATTTCCAATGGTTGAAGACTTCATGAGTACGGATTTGGCTCAGTAGACGGAGACGGTAGGTATTGGAGTTGATTTTCTCGACAATTTCAACGGGGCCAATAGTCTTTGGTTTGAGTTTATTAAACTCGTGTGCGGGAACGTGATCCTTGGTCTAGAAAGCCCATAAAAAGTCCATGACTTCAAAGTCCACCTCGCGCCGCTTCTTGTCGACGAGCTGTTTGTAGCGGATGGTCGGGGCTTCGAGTTTGCCGTGGTTTGTTTATGTGTGGCTTGGATCTGTTCCATGAAAGTTGTAGCGTCGCTATGCATGGTTGAAGAGTGCGGTCACAACCGATATCTCCTTCGTTATGAAGATTGCAGACGATAATGAGGCAAAGACTTCCTTCTTGAATGCAAATTTTTCCCTTGTAGAATAGAAATCCGTCGATCCAAGAAAATTCGGAGTCGGCTTGCTCGTTGAGGAACTGTAGGATTTTCCCAAAAAAAGAATATGTCGTATAGAGCTCCTTGAGTGCATCAAAACCCGGAACTGCAACTCAAAGTTGGGTGAGAAGTGTGTGGCGACGACTAAGAGCATCAGTGACGCGGTTGAGAATTCCGGCTTTGAGTTTAATGATGAAAGTGAATTATTGTAGAAAACAAATCCACGGTGCATGATGAGCTGACACTTTATCTTGAGAGTCGATGTGCTTAAGAGCGTTGTGTTCGGTAAAGGGTAAAAACTCTTTAGGAAAAAGATAGTGCCGCCAATGTTGGATAGCACGTACGATGGCATAAAATTCAACATCGTAGGTGTTGTAACGACACTTGCAACTGGAGAATTTCTCCCTAAAATATGCAACTGAACGAGAACCTTGACTCAAAACACCTCCTCTACCAACTTTAGAAGTGTCACAATGGAGGAGGAACGTTTGATTAAAATTGGGTAACACGAGGACCACTGTGGTGGTAAATTTTTCCTTCATCATATTGAATGCAATTTTGGCTTCCAGATTCCAGTGAAATCGACCACTTTTAATGAACTCCGTAATGGGCGCCATAATGGAACTAAAATGTGGTATAGAACGTCTATAAAATGAAGCAAGGCCGTGAAAGCTTCGTATCTCGGTGACTTTGGATGGGCTTGGCCATGAAGCAACGACATGAACTTTGGAGGGATAAACAGACAGCCTTTCGGCAGAAATAATGTAGCCCATACACGTGACCCTATCCGTGACGAAAGAACATTTTTGGGCAGCAACATAGAAGGCATGGTCATAGAAAATAAGTAGCACCTCTCGAATGTGATGTAAGTAATCCGCATGGTTAGCTCTATAACTTAATACATCGTCAAAATATACAACAACACATTTACTTATGAATGGGAATAAAGCATGATTCATAACACGCATTAACGTGCTCAGAGCGTTGGAAAGTCCAAACGGCATGACTAAACGCTCGTAAAGACCCTCCCCCATCTATAAAGTCGTCTTCCAGTCATCACCAGGACGAATGCGGATTTCATGATAACCGCTCTTGAGATATAGCTTGCTAAATACGCGAATGCCCCTCAATTGATCAAGTAAATCGTCAAGACGTGGGATTGGAAAGTGAAAGTGCGCCGTAATTTTGTCGATAGCACGAATATCGACGCACATACGCCATGAGCCATTCTCTTTTTGGTGTGAGTAAAGCCGGGACAGCGCATGGGATTAGGCTCTCGCAAATTTGGCCTTTCCTGATGAGGTATTAGACTTGACGACGTAAATCTTCATGCTCAACCGGGCTCATACGATAGTGGGCTCGATTAGGGGGTTGAGCATTCAGAACCAAATTTATTTGGTGTTGTATATCGCGACCAATATATGAAAAACGTCAATCTTCCTTATGAACAAGCTATGAAGCTCAAAACTTTTATTAATAATCAACCAAAAAACATCCAAATTTTTCAACCTCACATTGAAGGAAGAATGTTTCAATACATTGAAAATAAGATTAAAAAAAAAAAAGAAAAAACACGCCTTAATTACGGAAATCAAATAACACCAACAAAAGCTAAGCAAAGCAAGCATCAAGGGGATAGCTATCGTTTCGTCGTCACCCAGGCACTACGGAAATTCCCATGGCACCCTCCCTGGCAGGACCTGACATGGCACGGCACCTAGTTGTGCCCTGACGCCCAAGCTTGTTCTCCTTAGCAGACCCAAAGGTGCCCTGAAGAAACCAGGGAATTATATATGGCATGCTCTAGGTGAACCCCCATCTGCACTCTGCACCACAACAAGGGCACCTAGGCGCACCTCCGCGCACCCCAGGTTCAAACAGAGGCACCCTACACGCACCCTTAGGTGCACCCAGGGACACCTTAGGCACACCCCTATGTGCACCAGCAGTACCCCGACCGTCTCCTAGGTGCACCTTAGGAACCTTCTTGCACCTCCCACCTCTATGGAACTAGACCTCCTGCCACACCTACTGCCCCTGTGGCATCCTGCGACTTGCCGACCTTGCGGCATCAGGCCTCTTTGCACACCTGCCACCTCGCCAACACACCGCATTGCATATGTCTCTCGTACAATATGCCAAAGCCACCAGCGGCACCCTTAGTGCTTCCGTAGCACTTGAAGACCACATATGCAAATCTCAGTCACATAAGATTATGGTCGTATGCCTAGAATGAATGGTGCTTATTAAAGTTATCTTGTATAGTTGTCTTCGGATCATATATATGTAATGCGAACTGAATGTTTGATCCATAGTTCTTTAATGTTGCTATTGTGTACATGTCATCACATGTAGTCTTTTGTGAGGAGGTTTGACTGTCACGAATAAATAACTTAAAATTGTCCATGGTCTATATTAGAAATGAGAATTTCTAAGGCGTGAACGACCATTAATAAACTTAAACACAATTAGGTGATGATCTTTTACCGTATCATATCCGTGCATTGTTAAGTTTAACAATTATGAAGTGTCTTCATACTAGACACACTAGACGCCGCATCCGAAATCATCAATTAAGTCTGTCACTGATTATAGTACGATAGAGTCACTAAAGATGATCATATGGAATTAGGTTGACGTCCTAAGCATTGTGGACTTATACTGTTCAATTTATATAATCTTTAATTTAATCGTTATAGAGTAAAGCTTGGTACTCTTAATAATTTTATTTTGGGATTAGGCGGTTGACCGGGATAAGTTTCACAATAGCAGATAGGGAAAATGTCTTTATGATATTCTTATTGTGATTCAAAGAAACAAATAAGTACTCATGATCAGCTCATTAACATTCATCATTTAATGAGTGAGTAGTTTGTAGAATCATAAGAAGAAGATTGTATCATCAAAAAGAGCAGAAGTGTAAAACATCACCTTTTTTATGAATGTCATAATAAAACGAAAACCTAGCAAACCAGATATCTGATTGAATCGATGGACACTTGTGCTCAGGAAGATAATTATAATACACACTTGAGAGTTCAACCAAGAGCTATAGTGGAATGTAATTGAGGTTGGTAAAAGTCTACGCTTTTACCGAAGCTCGAGTGTGTATGTTCATTAGTCCCCTTTGTAGCTCCATAAAGTATGACACCGCAAATACATTCAAATGTTTTTTATTTGAATAGGATACTCAATTCAGGCTCGGTTCTTGATTAATAATACGAATCACTGATTAACCTAAATAGTGACAAAAGTATCCATTCTGATATGTCAATGAAACTTTAAAAAGATTATTGAAATAAATTTAAGACATCCCTAGGTTTGTGGGTAATTAAATTCTCCTACAGTTATCATTTTTAATCGTGTCATTCTGACAGACCGTACATGATTTATCATAATAACAGTTTTTCAGTACTGTACTAAAAATGACACTGTTATTTAAAAATAAAATTAGAGAAGTTAACTATTCGTATTTATACCATAATATATAAAGAGAGAAATCAAGTAAATAAATTTGAAATATATTTATACAAAATTCGAATTTAATCTTTAAAAATATGAAGATTAGATTTATTAATTCAAAAAATATTTGTTTTAGATTTATTCTTTATTTGGTTTAATTAATTAAATAAAATCTTAGAATGAATATCTTCAAACAGTTGAGTAAATCTCTCACAAGTAATTGAAATATTTTCTCAAAAGCGGTAGCGGTTGGGCCATTCCCTATAAATAGGGATCATCTGAAACCGAAAACAACACACACTTCATTCTTATATTTCAATCTCTCTCTATAGATATCAAGGAGGTTTCTACGAATTTCTCTGAGCTCCTTTCAAGGGTTTTCGAGTTTTAGGGTTTATGTTTTTATCTAGTTGGAGTCCTCAGCTCCTGGCGACGTAGTCATGGAAAATACATCGGACGACTTATGGAAGCATCTTCTTCTCGCAAATCGCAAATCGAATTGATGATTGGAGTCGAAAAATTATTTAGAGAATCAAGATCCATGTCAGAGAATACAAGAATAGGGTCATTGATCAATAATTATTTACTGATACTCATGGCTCAGAATTAAAAGAATGAATGGATTAATTAAAATAATTAATATATAATTATCTTGGGGAAATTAGTTGTATATTCATTTTGATAGAGGCGGGTGGACAGGGTTATTGGTATGGGACTCTAACCCCGCAAAATATTTTTAAAGGTTAAACTGTGTAACTTAATCATAGATTAAAATTTCTTAATAGGTGGGTGGTGACTATTTTGGTCTAGATCTGCGATAGCGACCAGGAATCGGCATCGTGATGATATCGATTCCACCAGCACCCGAAATTCACCAGGGACACCCCTGTGGCACTCGTGCAGTGCCCCTGTGACACACCAAGTGCACCCGCGTCATCCCTGTGGCATCCGTGCAGCGCCCCTGCGGCACGATCAGTGCACCCGCGGAACCTGAAGGACCTCTATGGTACCCATAGTGCATCTGCCGCCCCTAAAGAAAAATCCACCCGTGCCAAACACCTTAACCCTTACTTCACCTCCAAAGTAGAAAAAGGATACCCTAAAAAATTCCTTTATGCCCCCTACCATAGGCCTTATCATGTGAAGGTTCATTAACCACCCAAAATTATATGAATTCCCTCAAAGTCATTCGCACTCATATAAAACACACCCATACATTCATTAACCCCCAAAGTTCCCATCAAGCACTCTCCCACATGGAAAAGCACCATATGCCCTTGGAAATGGACCCTTATACCCCATGGGCTATCTTTCCACTTGGAAGGACCATGTTACCCAAAAGGCTTTACTAAAGGCTATAAATACCCCCCTCATTCACCATGAAACGAGGCTTGAAGTTCTCTTATCATTATTATGCTTAAGTCTCTCCCGACTCTTTACAAAATTTGAATTCACCCTTCATCTTAGCCTTATTATGTAAATTCTCTCTATAATTCTAACTAGAAGCAATTTCTTCACCTCTTAACCTTACCTAGTTCAATTCTCTCAAGAATTCAGGCAATAAAGGAATATCTACACCCAAGGGATTCTTGCCACAAAATAGCCTCCCTTCCACCACCACATACACTATCCAATCACCTCTACAAGGCGATTCATCATCGACCCTAGGGGAGGTATCAGCCAAACCCTTTAAAATCACCTTGCAAAGGCCGATTTCCAATACCTCCGGGTGAGATTTCGACCACTATCTAGCCAAGTATAACACGCCTCTAAGGAAGGCTACAAAAACCTTTCCAACAAGTGAGGCCGAGTTATCCTTAGCCACATAAAGGATGAGGTGGCAAGGCCCTTGGCAGATCAACTAAGTGTCTAGGTAGAAATCAAGTGAAACTTTGCCTTACCGAAGCTTTGCCCACATTCCACCAAAAGCGCACCAAGATGGTGTACCTAATTGTCTTAGAGAAGCTCTACCAACATCGATAACCAATTCCCTGGACAACTAAGGCGGCGCATCTTTGTTTTACCAAAGCTCAGCTAACCTCCAAAATTGGCCACGCGACGACTTAAGCAACACACCTACGTCCTATTAAAGCTTAGCTCCACTTTCAGGCAATTCTCTTAGAATAGTTAGTCCCAACGCCATCTTATCTTACCCGAAGTTTTTTTCAAAACTCTCGAGGACTATTAATAAATTTAGCCACGCTATATCTTCTAACCCTCCTTTGTCACCTAAAATCGAACTACGTATGACCTTGGTCCATGAGGTAGGGTACATAGGCATCCTGTAATTACCTAGGCAGGAAGAACCATCGTAAAAAAACAATTTGGGAGCATGGTTCCCCAGGACTCGCAGAAAAATATATTAACCATGTAGGTTAGTATAAGCGAGTGGGTTACACTTTGAAAAAAATTAATCAAGATCAAATTCCTTACCAGAAATCCCTATTAACCTCATCCGGCTTACATAACCCAAACTAAATTTTTGTATCCCAACGGATCGTGTTAAATTGATTATATGATGAATATCCTTATTCATAAATCTAGTGTTTTCGATTTTCTGTTTGAGCAACGATAAATAATTCTTAATCAATAAATATAGTGCGTACCTTATTCGACGATTCTACTTGCGCTCTCCGATCTCTGATTTGAACCAGCTTCCTTTTAGATTTTAACCTCTTTATTTCCAATTTTAAATACAGGAATATCACCTAGTAATCTTCTGATGAATTCTCTGGAATTAGGCCGCTAGGATTTGTTGGCTCACGAAACCCTGGAAAAGCCTAAACTGGGAAGTTTCACTCTGATGAAATAGGGAACCAGAGATAGAATGGGGAGGGCGAATGTTCTGAATTGTGAGGTTGTGTATTGTGATTTCAAGTCTAGCCTATCTATAGCAAAAACCAAATCGTAACCACCTGAAAATATTTACTCATTATCTATTAAAAATCATTAAGATAATAAATAATATCAAACCTTTTTTAAATAATTTTAAATAAAGATTTAAATCTTAGATTTAATAAAAGAAATCTTCTAGAAAAAATCCAAGATTTAATATCTCGATAATTAAAAATTATATATCAAAACATGTATTTCCATTAATTCGAAACTAGGTTAAAAATAAACAATATAAATCTATTTAATTAAAACTAATTATTAATAAAAAAATATAAATAATTAAAATTATATCATCAATTAAATATTCTAGGAATCAAATCCAATATAATTGATTCAGCAAAAAATTCACAGGTTTAAACAACGACCATTTCGGCTTTAACCGAAAAACTATTTTGACCATAACTCTCAAACCGTATAAAAAATGTTATGATACAAAAAGATAATTTAATTGAATCTGATTTCCTAAAGTCGTAGGATTGTTCGGGAGTCAAATTCAATTATCAATTTTTCAACGTATGGACAATACAAAAAACATAGGTAATTTTGCAACTTATGGGTGAATAGACATTTCACGACTAAAGTCACGAATATAGTCTAACTGGACCTACTCTATATTCTAAAAGAATAGTAATTGTGACTTTATTCTTATGGAGCTACAAAGGGGACTGATGGACATACTAGTCAAGCTACGATGAAAATGAAGAATTTTCACAAACTTCGATAACACTCGACTATAGCTTAGATTTGAAATCTTAAGTAGTAATATTATTATATTCTTAGTCATAGGAGTCCATTGATGCAATTAATTGTCCGAATCTAGGTTTCCGTGAAGACACATTCTTCAATCTATGATTGTTACAAACTACTAAATCAATCGAGTTATGAATCCGTTGAGGTGGCCATGAGTACATATCATCTTCCCATTAATCATAATGCAGAATTCATAAAGTCATCATCCATATTTGTATTATGCAACTTTTCCCCGTCAACCGTCTGATCCCAAAATAAAAGTGGTGGGAATACCATTGTAAACTGTAACGATTAAATCAAAGACCATGTAAATTTAACTGTACGATTCCACGATACTTTGGGAAATCAACTGATTCCATCTGATCATCTAGCGACTTGATCTCATTATCATCAGTGAAAGACTTACTTGATGATTTCAGATCTAAGTATAGTCTGTCCATTAGGGAGACACTACATATCTAATGTCCTCAACAATGGTGGACCAACACTATGATCTGTTAATATATCATCACTTATAGTGATTGAGTTCGTTAATATTCGCTCTCGAATAAAAGATCAAAAATTCTAATCTAGACCATGGACCCAAGTGTTTAAGTTCTTAACTTTGTGGTTTTCGAACCTCCTCAGATAGATTCTATGTGATGACAAAGCACAATTGCAAAACGTAAAGAACTATGGATGAAACATTTAATTACATAATATCTACAAAAATAATTATATAAGATTCACATTAATAAGCTCTAATATTTAAAAGAAGGTCAACCATAACCTTATGCAGTGCGATTAACATCTCAATAGAAGGCACATTATAAGGAAGATTTTTCACTTGAACTCTAAAGAAGATGCCTCACAGTTCCTAGAGATCCATATTTCCCAAATTCCCATGAGAATTTTCTTCTCTAACATTGCCTATGAGTAGGACCAGCCTTTATTCTCTTACGAGAATAGTTAATGACACTTAATTTGCCTGTATTTACTGTCTCATTATTGATATAGTATGTTTATCCTTTATATATATATATATATATTTCTCCTTTATTAGGGCTAATGAGCTCCTACTGAGATAGTGACTTCACAATTATTGTCACAGTCCAGTGTAGTTACGCATCTATATATGAAATATTTTTTGCAGATATTTCTGACCCAAACATTACATGTGCAGAACCACAAAAGTTCCTAAGTCATATAGTCTCCATTAACGGAATCTATGATCAAAATATTTTCCAATGCATATTTCTCAAATCAATTCGATTTTAAAAGTGTACACTGATCTTGGACGTATATCCTATAGTTTCCTTGTCCGACTCAAAGTCAGAATTATGTTCTTTGGTCTTATCATGTTATCACCTTGATTCTCTATCATATATATTTCCTAAAATATCCTCGGATATGCCAGTAAGGATTATATCGGTATATGCTAACAATTTGCATATTCCTTTTATCTTGGAACCTACATAAGATTTCTTGGTTCTAGGTACATGCTTCCGCTATTCCTTTTATCTTGGAGTTTTCGAAGTCTGCGTCCTTAAAAGTTCGCACTTAAAGCTTAAGCTCCAAGAAAAATTGCCAAATAATCTTAAAACAAGACTTCAAGATTTCCTTAATGCCTTTACGCTATTAATCTACAAACCATCAATTTAGACTTACATGATCCATGTAGATTTTATGTAAACTAGTTATTCAGAAAAACATAAAACCAACACCCGCCAATTCTCGGAATCGAGGTTTCAGGCTATGAACAAGAGCATCTAAACAGATAGCATAGTAATCACATAGAGAGTTTCTTCAATGTCTCTTCTCTCTTATTTCTAGGGAATAACCCTCGATTTCTACTCTAGCTATGAAGGCTTTATCCTTCCTGTCTATTCCTCTCTTTAACTTGTCTAAATTTATTAACATCTCGTTGATCGCAACCCACATGTTAAGTTTACAAGTTTTAATTATGATTGCAAACAATCACAATTTTCCTACATTATTATAGAATTAGAATTCTTCTATCTTTAAGAATTCGAAGAATAGTCAACATTTCTGTTTATCATAAACATGTTAATATCTAGTTGGCGCTTGTAGCTCACAATCGATTGACACAGCCTCCCACTACATCCGATTACCCTAGACTTTAAATTTTAATTTTGGTTCCCATTATCATCACCTTACTATATTAAGATTAACGAAAACAATTATCTAAACATTAAAGCTCCTAATTTACTTTAATTTCCATTCTATTTGAGGTTTACTCTTAATGTTGCTTATAAGGCTATTGATAATTCTGAAAATAATCTTAAGAACATTCATTTAGTATTATTTCGATCATCATTGGGTATTAAGTTCGCAAACACTGCGATTTTATTAATTAAGATTTCATCATATCTACTAAATTAGTGGCATTGAATGTACAATGAATCGATTAGATTCCTTAGGTAAATTTAATCTTATTCAGAAAAATAAAGAATCATTCAAAGAAAGTTTAATGTTAATTATTAATTGCTAAATCAGATCGATTAACTAAAGGATAAGTTCTTAGATTAAGTTATATTTCAATTTTAATTCATCTTGGATTATCCAACAACTTTGTAACTGTGAAATATAAATTTTCATTAATAATTTCAAAAAGTTGTAAATCCACATCAAAAATAAAAAGTATATACAAACTGAAAAGTTAAACATAAAGCGATCCGTGGAAGAAACTCTGAGTCTTAACGTCCTTCGCGAGGACACCTGGGAAATTGTGTAGAAAACTTGCATGATCATAAACCTTATTGTTAGTATTTAATTTATGGAATTAGGATAATTAAATCCCTCCAATAAAACCAACTCAAATATAAGTGGACACCACTTTTCTTTCTTTCATTATTCTCTCTTTTGCGCTTGTTCGGATTCTCATCGTTTTGAACTTTCAGGATGAGATTTCCACTGTGACAACTCTCTCCATGATCCTCTCTACCTTGTCTCAGGTGTTATCAATAAGATCCCTATGAACTTGCAATCTCTCATATGATACTAATCAAACATATCTTTGACGTATGAGCAACCAACATTAAACTCGAGATACTTAGCATCATGTATTTATGCATTTGTGATTGAATCATTCAATGGAAAATCAAATTCCATCAGAGGAAAACCATGCCCCACTATCTGAGAGTTAGTAACTTCGTCTTTAAGGTCGTAGTATATGACTTTCTCAGTATAATACATAGCGTTATAAGTGTTTCCGTCTTAGTAATAGAGTGAGATAGGAAGGAATACTATGTCTTCGTTGTCGGATGATATGAAAATATGCTCTGTAATTCTAACTAGGCATACATAAAGAAACTTATTAAAACCTATATAATCCAATGTAGAGTCAATGCTGGTTGATTGATGATCATCAAAGCTGGAGGCGAGTCCTTCGTCGTTGGCGAGCTTCCAAGCTGTTCTTGGCGATCCTTGATTAACTTATCTTCTTGGCGAGCTCCTCGTCTAGAAATTATTTTTTTCTTGGCAAAGCTCCGAGGTTTTCTTGATGATTCCTTGTGATTTTCCTTCCTTGGCGAGCTGCTCTGGCAATGGTGGAGCTGCATCTAGACGCCAAGATGTTCTTGTAACCTGCACATGTGAAGCACGTCTATGGGAGTCGAGGGATAGGACCCTCTTGCAAGTCTCTGACGCCTAATAGTGATATGCATAAAGTCAGGAAAAGGAAAATAATATTTGACGTCAGACCTCTTGAAAGGCTGTCTAAGTACCCTTTAAAAGGGATTAGGTCATCACATAGTACAAAGTAGAGAGTTAGGAGATACGTACTTCAGCTTTCCAGGCCAAGCCGGAAGCTGATTACGGAGAAGGGGGTCTCTGACGAGGGTCAAAGTCGAGGGTTGACGACCGTCGTTGGTGCCTAAATTGGCAGCGCCGGGGTGACCGTCGCTGTTAGCGAAGGTTTTAAAGGCGAGGGTGTCGTAGTAGCCGGCCCAGGTGTAGGCAAGCTCGTGTGGTGAGGGCCTTGACCGGCGAGGGTAGTCTTGGTTGACGCCTTGCGAATATCAGACGACGCGTATGATTATGTCGAACAATTCCTCTAAGTAAAAACTCAATCATAGTCTAGTCTCAGCTCTATTCGATCACTCTTGTCGAGCCTTTGATGATGGGGAATGCACTGAACTTGACGAGGACTAGGAGAGGGACAAATTTTAGAGTGATAGAAAAGAGAGAAGTTATGGAGAAAGGTGTGAGAGAATGTGTAAAATAAAGATGAGAATGGTCCTATTGATATGTAAATGGGTAAACCATTATTCCTTATTTTAGGGGAATTAATGGAGAATAATCCCAATTAATTAGGTAAAGGGCAAAGCACTAATTTTTCTTGTCACGGAGGCCTTGCCGCGGCTCCTTGTCATGGCGACGGGCTTACCGGTTGCTTTGTAGCTCGTCTGTAGTGTCATTCGGGTGTCCGCGAGCTTGTATAATGAGTCTGAGGGAATTCCGAGGACTTCTCGATGACTTTCGTAACCTCGTATATCCTCTTCGTGTGCAATTATAGTGATTTATTCCTTTGTCAACATTGATAGCGAGGTAGCTCGTCGGAGCGAGGAGGCTCGTCAGGGGACCTTGTAACGGGACCACGTTAGGAGGCTGATTGGGAGGCTCGTCGGCGGACTTTGTTGGGAGGCATATCAGGGGACCTCGTCGGGAGGCTCGTCGGGGGACCTCGTCAGGAGATGCCTTTTCGATCAAGGGCTTTGTCTTCTTCGTCTTTATGGCCCCGGACCTCGCCAAATGCATTGGGTCTTGGGACTTTGTTCTTTTACCTCGTTGGTGGGATTTGACTTTCTCTACTGAGTTTTGACTTTCGCCAATGTGGCCCAAATTTTATGTCTCAAAAAATTCACATAACACGCGTATACTATGAACCAAGAATAAAGTCACGTGACAAATATGGTAGTGATAGACATGAAGTTTGTTCTCTAGCCAGATGGGAGGAGTCCATAACTGGCCGTCCTAAGGGACGTATACCGACCTCAATTTTGGTTCCTTCTTTCTAAGACAAGAACATACACTCGATAATTTTTTCGCAGTTGACAATGTGAAATTATTTGTTTATTAATATTTACTATCTATTTCTTGATCAAATCTACCCATAAAAATCTATGTATAGCCACTATATATAATTAATCACATTATGAATTATTTAATTTGTGATCAAAGAAGGATGAACAATGAAATTATTATCTAAGAAAACGAAATTAAAAAAGGCAATAATTAAATTCACAAACCAAGTTAATTATCCAAATCTAATTATTAATTAACCATGATTTTTATTTTTCTATTAGGGTTTAAGAAAAATGAAATAAACGAATTATTACAAATTATTAATTCTAACGCGTTTCGGATCATTTAGAAATATTTTTTACCCGAACTGTATTTGATTCGGACGAAAACCCGGAAAAAAAAAAAACAGAATTTTATTATAAATCAAGGGATTTGGTGGATGTTAATATTGTGATAGTCAACTATGTCATTACTTTGTAATATTCACATTTATTGTATTTCTTATTTCTACCTCTCTGAAGCCCTATATATAGAGGCATATGAGGTCATTGTAACACACATAAAAGAGCAATAATACTCTCTCTATTTCCTCTCATATTCTCTCTTCTTTTGTCTTAGTTCTTTAGTTTATAACACGTTATTAATACGAGTCTCTAAGCAATTGAGGTAATAATTTTTGTATTATATTTCCTTTTTTCGATGATGGCGATACACGGTGATTACCTTACGGAATCCAATCAAAATAGCCTAGCGAATTTTTTTTATTGCAATATGGCGATGGTGAATTTAGGTGGGAACAACTTCTCAACGAAATCGTTTTATTGTTTATGAACATTGCTTATTATTCTGTGTATACATATATTTTATATATTAATATTATACTGCATCGCATACTCAATCTATGGTATATATTTTAACCACTTACAAAATATATATATAGCATTAATATATATATATATATATTGCTTTTATATATAGAGAGTGCTTTATTTACAAATAATAAGATTACAACGTATATATATTCTTAAATAACAATAATATCGATTATATCTTGTAATTAAATAGGTGTATTTAAATATTTATATTTATGATATCGTATGTATGTTATTACGCTCCTGAAGTAGCTAAAACGAGAGTATATTTAAGAAAAAGAAAAAATTTCCTGAAGTGGATAACGTTATTTTAATATTTTGGATTAGCAACATTCCTCGAAGCGAATAGCATTAATTTAATTTTTTTAAGCTAATATTCCCCTAAGTGAATAACGCAATATTTTAGTTCTACAATATTCTCCGAAGTGAATGTTATAATTTATGAATAATCAAGTTTTACAATATTCCTTGAAGAGAAAACCCTCGATTTGTATTTTTTGGGTTAAAAAAAAATTCTGAAGTACTACAATCTTATGAACATTTTTTTTGCAATTAAATTTAGTTCGATTCCCTGAAGAGAATTTTATTTATTTATTTCCAAACTAATAAAATATTATATACAGTATGCTCTTTATCAAAATATCGTATAGTGTATGTCATGTATATATAAAAATATCCTAATAGTGCATTGATTCTAATATATCACCTTCGTAATTCCTAAATTTGTGCATAAATACATATTTACATTATATATTGTGTATATATATTATATTGTCAATCCCATTTATTCGTACGTACATGTTGATTGTTTGATATAGAGTTATAGACGATCCTTAAATATATGATATATTAATTGCTTTATATAGTTTGTTTCATATAAGGTATTTATTTCTACAGTTAGCTCCGTATAGTATAATATTGTTAGGTATATAGTTTATCGATTGTATATATAGGTGTAATATTTATTTTATATGCAATCTCATATTTTATGTTTATTACGTTTATTTTTATAATGTCATGCAATGAAATTATTATTTATAGTCATCTTCCTGGACATCAATATCGTGACAAAAATTTATGAAATGCCACGAGCTCTTGAACCATTTAGGCGAGCGACATTCCCGGCAGTGTGAATGGAATAATTTTATATGAATACAGTGGTGCTACAGACTATAAATTTCATGTTATTTTAATGGTAATATTCCTTTGAAGTGAATATAAATTTTGAATATAATTTTTTATGAATATTTTCTTGAAGTGAATGCCCCCATTTTCTTACTTTGGGTTAGAAATATTCCATGAAGTGAATACAAATTCCCCGAAGTGAATACACAATCATAAATATTTTTGAGTAAATACTATAGGTTTATGAATATTTTTAGAGCTATTCCCTGAAGTGAATGACAATATTTTATGAGAAGCTAACTAGTAGAAGCTAATCTAGCTCAAAGACTAAGTTAACATCGTTCCCTGAAGCGAATTTTATATTCTAGCTAACGAAAAATTAAATGAGTCGCCAAGTGGAGCGAATGTTATATTTCCTGAAGAAAATGACATGCGAGTATTATACAATACAAGTAGATAATGATATATAACCAATACTTTGTCAAGCTTGGGAAAAGTTTACATTACCACCAGAAGTGGAGAAATAATTTTATAAGCCCATGATAATATTTTCGATGAGGCATCGCATCACCACTAGAAGTGGGTAAATAATGTAATTCATTGAAGAGAACATAAATAAGAACTCGAAAGGCGATTCCCTGAAGAGAATGCCAACTTTTATATTTTAAAAGATAAAATGACGAGATTAATTTCATTCCTCGAAGTGAATATTGACTGAAACACTTGAAGTGCTAAAAGCCTCTTAGCAATGTTTATATTTTTGTGTTAGTATTCTCTTTTCATTATTTGCTTTATTTATATAATTATTATTTTATTATAATTTGTGTTTTATTCTATTTAGATTGTTATCCATTGCTTATTTACATGTACTATTCTCTAAAATAAATTGGTTTATGAGCTATTAAGATAAAGCATATCGCAAACTGAATATTGCAGTGCTATTAGTGAGGTTATGTTGAGCTTTAAACCTAGATTTGATGCCTAATGAGCTTTATTATCTAAACACGAGTATTGTTCACATGATGAACTTATTGCATAAGCTCAAATATGAAAAAGGGGAGAAAGTATCATGATTTAGATACTTCAATATTATTGAGACTATGAGTAAGCATAAAAATAACTTATGAAATATATTCCAGAAGAGTTGTGCTCAAAATAAGAGCTTTAAGTTAAAGAAAGTGAGCATTTTCTCCCCATATAATATATAATGAGTAGATCAGCAAAATAGAAAGTTCACTAATGGAACCATAAGTTCATTAATAGAACCTGAAGTTCATGAATGTTGGCATTACCGGTGTGGCTATACCGGATCAATGCTGATGCAAAGAGAGTTGAGAATTCATAATTGATGTTAGCAATGACCGGTATGATTATCCCGGATAAATAATTTATTAATGAACGATGTGGTTCATTGAATTCTCATATAGTGATTTATTTCAAAGTGAAGTATTTATTCAAACATTGCGAATGTTGCGATTAGTAAAAATGGAATATTTATGGGCCCATATATTAGTGAAATATTATGAGTAGATGCATCTACAAAATGATCAAGAAATATATATTTATTAAGTAGCAACTTGAAGTTTGCAAGAAAATTCCAGATTATGAAATGAATTTCGTTGACTGCTAAAGAAAAGGAATCCTATGTGATGAGGTATAAATAATCACCCGATTGGTCTAGTCAAATGTTTTTTTAATACCTCCATTCACTATAGACAATAATTGAAAACAAGGTTCCCTACGAATTAGGGATATCATGCATCAAGCCAACGATAAAATATTAAAGATCTCCTCGATTTACAAGGTTTCCATCTATAATATTTTTATGTGCGATATGATATTGTAATCCCCACCACAACATATAAGATGGGTTCTCTCCAGACGAGAGAATATTTGACGGATAATTTTGTCATAGCGAGGGAAAGAAAATAGATAGTTGAATATAAATTAATATGATCCTCATTTATACTGCCAATCACTCAAGAAGAGATGATAAATATATATCAAATTGTCAGGCTCCAATCCCAGAAGGATATTTAGATTGAAATATGATATTAACATGTTACTCGAATCCCAAAGGCAATGATAATATTGCATGGAGAAAATAAATAAATAGCCATATTAAAGAGGTGGGTTTTCCTGAAGAAACCATAGACATAACTATTCCAAAACCATAAAAGGTTATCAGGTACCTAGAAATTATTGAAATATAAAAGAGCTCGGAAGTTATGTTGTTATATTGAACAAATGGGATCGAGAGTTATTAGAAATTGTCGACAACATGTACATACAAATTAGCGCTATATAAATAGAAAAGAAATATAGAGGATCTTGAATTATTGAAATTGAAAAACAGTTGGCCAAATATGAAGGCGCGATATTGGACCAGTAGTCTAAACATTTTGAAAATGGGCATGCTAGTGGGGTACAAAGATATATGCGAAGTTTTGTTGGATTAAATTTATGTGAACATTTCGCAAATCTTAGCACTTAATGTTCTTTTGTGGTGGATATAATATATATGGCAGTATTAAGTTAATAATATGCGTCCTATAAAAGTGATCACAAAATTATGAACTATGGATCTCGAAGACCCGAAGAATAATAAAATCCTAGGTTATATATAATATGAGCATAAGTTAAATGCTAAACATGAATTTATAGAGAACGTCTGTGTTACTCTTTCTATGGTGAACATAAGCCGTAAGAATTCTTAAAGAATTCATTGAGGCAACGTATAGATTGAGAAACTTTTAATGAGAACAAAAGAGTTAGTAGAACACTATACGATTTAGAAATATTCATTGAGTACCCCAATGATTATGATATCATGAAATATTTTGTTTTTAAGTGATGAATTTATTAGATTATAGTATCTTTGGAATACTTGTGTTTTTATGTTGTTACAGGTTGTCTATACATAAGGATCGTATATCATTAGAAAATTGTCTCAGTTCGTGGGAAAATGCTTACAATAAAGTGAAAGTCTCGATTCAAGCAATTGTCTGGCCGATTTGCTCACAGAGGCGCTACTTGTTTCATCAATCAACAAACCGGCCCACGAGATTGGAATGATACAGCTCCAAGAAGTTAAATGTTCTTGTCATCAGGAGGAGTAATACGCGCTGTACTCTTTTTCCTTTACCAAGGTTTTATCCCGCATTGGGTTTTCCTGGAAAGGTTTTAACGAGGCAGCTGAAACTCAATTATGCGTATTACGATGACATTGACATCCAAAGGGGAGTGTTATAAATCAAGGAATTTGGTGGATGTTAATATTGTGATAGTCAACTATATCCTTACTATGTAATATTCACATTTATTGTATTTCCTATTTCCACCTCTCTCAACCCCTATATATAGAAGCATATGAGGTTCATTGTAACACACATAAAAGAGCAATAATACTCTCTCTATTTCCTCTCATATCCTCTCTTCGTTTTTTTAATTCCTTTAGTTCATCGCTGGCGCAACACTGGTTGGCTCCTTTGAGCCATTCAACCAGCCATTGCCATATGGTTCAGATTACTCCCAAATCCCAATCATGGGGAGCCGCCTACCTGAAGTCCCAAAATCTGGGAATCACATTATGTATGCCTCGAAACCCTACATTGTGAATTGGGGTTGACGTTGGTCAATCCCAGTTCTTTTACCCGGTTTTTAAGATCCGGTAATTTTTTTATTTTTAAAATAAATTTAAAAATATTAAAAATTATAAAAATATTATTATCATGAAAATTATAATAAATATTTTTCTTAAAAATAAAATTTCAAAATAATTCCAATATCATCCATAATAAAGAAAATAAATTCATTTATCAAAACCGAAAGCTCTAATACTAATTGTTATGCGCATTTTACGGAACATATAAAAATTGAGCCCCATATGGCAAAAGTCAAACCCATTAGTGAAAGTCAAAGTCCCACTGACGAAGTCAAATACCAAAGCCCGCGACCCGAAGCATTTGGCAAGGCCCGAAACTAAAAAGGCGAAGTCGAAGACTAAAGGCCCACAACCCAAAGCATTTGGCGAGGCCCGACGCTAAAAAGGCGAAGACAAAGACCAAGGGCCCATGATCCAAAGCATTTGGCGAGGCCCGACGCTGAAAAGGCAAAGACGAATACCAAGGGCCCACGACCCAAAGCATTTGGCGAGACCTGGAGCTAAAAAGACGAAGATAAAAACAAAAACAAAAACAAAAAAGACAAAATCCCTTGATTGAAAAGGCACCTCCTGGCGAGGTACTTCGTCCTGGCGAACCACCTCGCTCTGACGAGCCTCCTAGCGAGGTCCCATTGACAAGTCCCTGACGAAGTACCTTGTCCTGGCGAACCACCAAGCCATGGAGAACCCCCTCGCCCTAGCAAACTACCTCTCCCTCGCGAGCCACCTCTGCGAAGAACCTCACCATGGTGAATGTCACAGGGCTAAGCTTGTAGCGGAAATAGCTTACCCGTGATGGCCCGAGTTCCCCCAAGAACACGGCAGCCTAGACACGATGTCCCCGTACCCAGCACACGAACTCACACAAGTGTTTACGGGCCCTTGCCCAACCAAACCAATACCACACTATATTAATATGGAAGTGTTTACAAGATTCGTGAGCATGACATCTCCCTTGCTTCACTAAGGTTTACATCGAGTATAAATAAAGACAAGCAAGTAAGGAAATGGCGGTTTACAACCCAAACCGCCAAGG
The DNA here is from genome assembly GCA_954871525.1 of Parietaria judaica. Lineage (NCBI taxonomy): Eukaryota > Viridiplantae > Streptophyta > Magnoliopsida > Rosales > Urticaceae > Parietaria > Parietaria judaica. The sequence continues at coordinate 14,518,767 of OX940872.1, forward strand.
GCACGTGTACAGTGCAGATCTGTCCACCAGGTGCGCATCCAACCGTCCAGCCATGCCAATCCGTGCACATCTTAACCGCTAGGACGACGGTTATCCTCGGTCATGGGACACGCGGCACGCCCACACTAGCGCACTGCTTGACAGCGGTTATTCCCCACACAAAGACGCGTGGCACGCGCACATTACACACGCGAGGCTCCCCAGCGGTTAACTCAACTGCCGCCCATACCTGCACGTGGCGCCTCGTTAGGGACTGGACACGTGATGCGCGCGCGCTGCTTTGGAGGCTGGTTCTGTTAAGCTTGCCACTAGTCCACCTAACTGACCGAGTCCTCTCCAGCTGCCTTGCCTGTTTCCCTTGGCACGCTACCTGTTTTGCCCGAGTAACTTGCCTTGTCCCGTGCGCCCAGCTCGCACACCCTTGCTCAATCTTTAAAACCTTAACCCTTGGTACGTTCCCCTCGTACCGCACGGTTCGCTATAGATGTTACCGTGCTATGTTAGGCCCTAGAAATTAGAAGCTAACAAACCTGCCACACCTAAAGAGACCGACGCCCTCGTCGGACAAAATCGAGGCCCACTGCTGCCTCTGCTATTTTCGTGCTTCCTAAGCACGCCCTAAACTTGAGCCCCTTCCCAATCAGCAACCAACCTCCCTTGAAGTTGGTTTTCCCGCTTGCAGCCCCGGTTTCCTCCCGTGCTGCCCCACGCTTCAAACTTCTTGAGCCCCGCCCAAACAACAATAAACTTCCCCCGAAGTTTGTTTCCCATTTGCAGTCACGACCACCATTCGTGCTGCCCTAAACCTACAACTTGGGCCCCTGCCCAAACCCTAACCAACTTCCCCCGAAGTCAGTTCCCTCTTGAAGCCACGATTCCCACTCGTGCTGCCCCATGCCCTTGCTCGTCTAGGATGATGCGGAGGCGCCACCCTTGGCACCAAGGTCTGACTTTTTGAAGGAGCCAAACGTGATACTTTGGGCGCCACCACCACGTGCTGCGTCCCTTTTCTCCGGCTCTCCTTGTTTTCCCGAACCTTTGACGCGCGTGGCGGAATTGCTAGACTTCCTATCAATCAATTGCATTGCTCCAACCCGCACTGTCGGTCCGCCATCATCGCTAGTATCCGAGTCGTGGCTTTCCCCCGCCATCATGGCATTGAGTCTCTCCCGTCTCGGGAAATCTCGGGCCAAGTGAGGACCTGCACACAGAAAACAGCCATTCTTCTTGCGGCCTTGGTCAGAGCTCCCAGCGCCCTTGTTCACACACTTGTGCCTTGATTCTTCCTCCACGCGATCGCCCCATTTTTGGCGCGGCTCTAAGCCACGCTGCTCACTTGCACCGAAGGATTTCTCGCCTCCTCGGTACTTGTCTTTCCTCGCATCCATCCCCGCGCGGTTGTCCGTCATTGGCCTCCCATCGTTGAAATCGATCAGGCCATCCGCAGCCGCCATGGCCGTGGGCAGATCCTTCATTCCTTGGCGCCTTAGCTCTGTTTGCGCCCAAGGTTGCAAACCAGACATAAAGTTGAAGAGCTTGTCCACCTTGGACATGTCTTTGATGTCTAGCAGCAAGGAACTGTACTCCTTGACGTACTCCCGCACGGTTCCGCGATGCTTGAGTTTCTTGAGTGACTCCCTTGCCACCCACGCTGAATTTTGCGGTAGGAACTGATCTTTCAATTCCTACTTGAGACTTGCCCACGTCTCGATCCGTGGCCTCCCTGCACTTGCATCATCCTCCATTCGAGTGCGCCACCACAGCTTGGCATCACCGTTGAGGAACATGCTCGTGACGGTTACCTGTTCCGCCGAGGGGACGTGGACCGCTTTGAAGTAGTTTTCCATATCCCATATGAAATTCTCCAACTCTTTCGCGTCTCTGGCCCCGTTGAATGGCTTTGGTTCAGGTACCTTGATCCTTGACGCGGAAGCACCCTCGAAAGGCGCTAGAGTAACGGTTGTGCTCAACGCCTTCTTGAGCAAGTTGACTTCCATCTCGAGAGCGCCAAAGTTTTCTTCCGCCTTCACAAGGAAGCGGTTGAAATATTCAGCCATCTTGACGAATTTGGTCCCCATCTCCAGCGCCGCTTCCGTCTGGGCAGTCTTCAATTCCTTGAGCAATCCCTCGTGTCGCTGCCCAAGGACCGCAAAACTCACAGCATCCTCATCGACTTGAATGCCACACATCTCTTCAAGCCGATCCACACGTTCCTGTTGGAAATTGGATATAGCTCCGACGACATTTATTGGAAATCGGATATACTAATATGCCAATTTACCTTTGAAAATAACGAAATAGATTCGATTGCAAATTCATTAAAAAATACTTTTAACGTCCCGTCCAAATTATCTCGAATATTCCGCTCTCATCAGTCCGTCCAGGTAACATCAAAAATAATTTTAGGTCGGAAAAGTTACACCGTAACAACGTACTGACATCGAGTAATTTGGATAAAGCGACCGGATAAATAATTGGCAATTTAATTATCACAATTAATTTCATAACAACATTATTAAATCTAATGTCTATGGAAAATAAATAAATACAATAAAAGGAATTTTGCATTTATTGACCCAATGCATAAGGCCGTACCTCATTGACGACTTCCGGCTGCGCGTTCTGACTTTGGCAGGGCTCCGCCGATGCTGAGGGAAACTCCCATGATCTTCCGGGATATTCTCCTGGATTCCTCGTACCGAAGCGTGGGCTTCGCCGGTAGGACTCCGTCGCAAAATTTAACTGGCGGTTCTTTTTAAGCTTCCGGAGAAAAATATCTCCTAAGCCGAACCAAAAGAGAGATCAGAAGCAGAAAACTCGCATACCCTAAAGAGAGAGGGAGAGCTCGAGTTTTTGCTCTGGGGAAAGGTGTGAAAATGTGTAGAATGAGCTCCCTATTTATAGCCTTTAGCCCGTAACCAAATTTGAGAAATTTACTCCCAAATTTCGAAATTATAGATATTAAATATAATTAATTATCTTAATCCAAAGGTTTAGATTCAATCTCATCTAAATCCAATGGATATAATTAATTAGGGATTTAATTAAATCAAAAAGACTTGGTAAAATCAAAAACCAATCTTATCTACTTATTTAAATTTCGAAATATATATATAATAATAATAATAATAATAATAATTTCGAAAAATTATTAATTATTATATATATTAATTAATTTCCAATACGACGGTAAAGATTAAATCTTAAACCGATCCAACGGATACAATTAATTAGGTCAAATTCGAAAACCCTAAGCTTGGTCACCAAGCTATTATTTTCGAATTAGGGTTAGGTCAAAAATCAATTATCTTAATCCAACGGTTGATATTAAATCATTTCTGATCCAATGGATTAAATTGATTTTAAGGTTTTTGCTAAAATACCAAATATTAGGTACTTATGCCGCAAATATTGAAAAGTTCAAACCAAGTCAAATGCGTGTGAAGTGGTTGAACTTTTCTTGCTGCTCAATAATCGATATACACATATAATATATAATAAAATATATATTATTATTATAATTAATATAAATCTATTAATTATTAATTAATTATTAATAAGATATTAATAATTAAATCCAAATAATTAAATTATATTAATAATTCCTGATCTCAATATCACACATTAAAATGTCATGGTGCCACACCATCATTTAAATTCGTGACATGTGATTTAATTTCATAGCTTGTCGTACCGAACACAAACTTAGAAAATCCATAAACTTACATCAACATGGTGCTGATAGAAAATCTAAATTCTAACGTTCTTTTTATAAGTTAATTCCGTGTACCAAAATATGGTACTTTTGCCACGCTGACGATAAAACTATCTGACGTCTGCCAAAGACTTGTCAGTTTTATTAGTCGAGCCAAATGATTAAACATTATCCAGAATGTATTTTAATCACGTACGTATCATCCGTTACGGAGCTATCCTGGGGACTATGGACCCGTATCACTTAAGCTCCAACGAACCGCTAGATGTTCGTCAAACATCGAAGTGATTCCACTATAGACCCGAGGCTGCACTCTTTAGTGATACGGTATATATTATTCCCTTATAACAGTAGGGTGTCCATTGATACAATCAAATTCCGGTTATTGATCTTTAACTTGATGATCCATACATGAGCAGGCGATTTTTACCGTATTGCCTCTCACTGCATTTTCATCCTTAACTTAGTCGGATGATATTATGAGCAACCCACTTATGGTTACGAGTCATAAGCTGGCCATGGGTAAATCTCACTTCTCACCATCGACAATTAAGGGAATCATCTTGACTCTGAAGAGAGCTATGTGATGCGCATATCTATGATCAAGCTACCTTCACTGTTGACTATCATGTTCCCAAAATAATAGTGTTGGGAACAGCGGTAATATATTGTGTTCTTAAACGGTTAAATCAAAGAACAATCAGGTCAACAGATCAGACTCAAGATCACTCAGGACTTAGATCGATATCCATTTGATCATCTACTAGTGACTCAACTTCAAGTTATCAGTGACGGTCTTATATGATAACTTCTTGAGTTTAAGTCAGGTCCAGTCCAGTATGAAGACGCTTCATACTTAATGCACTTCTAGTGAACGTGAAACACACACTTAATCCAGAATAGGATTATATCACTTAGTCACATTAATGACCTTTTCAATTAATGGGCTCCCACCCAGTTAATCAGATCACGGACAATTTAAGTTCATTTATTATGATTATCAATTCTTCCTCACATTGACTCCGGTGTGATGATAATAATATAATTGCATTCCATTATGAACTATGGATCAAACATTCTATTTTACTCTACTGAAACTATAATAAGATTAACATAATAAGTATTATCTTTATTCAACGACTAGTCATAATCTTTTACAAATGGGTTAAAACAGCTTGTTTAAGGACACATGTCCAACAATCTCCCACTTGTACTTAAAGAAGATGACCCATGTCTTTCAGACCCATATACTCTAGATGCCTCCTAAATATTTTCCCTGGCAACGTCTTGGCAAATGGATCAGCCAGTTTGTCTCCCAAAGCTATTTTCATAACCCTTACGACGCCTCAACGTACAATCTCTATACTGAGATGGTATTTACGTTCTATATGCTACACCTTGTCATGGTTTACGGACTCTTTAGAATTTCGCCACTGCGCCACTGTTATCACAGTACAACGTTAGTGACCCATCATACACCTGGAATTTCTCCCAGCTCTGTGTAAAAATTCTTAAGTCAAACTGATCCCTAAGCCGCCTCCTGGCTGCTTTATATTCAGTTTCCATCGTGGAATCTGCGATACAAGATTGCTTTATGCATATCTAGAATACCGCTCCAACAACAAGGGTGTACACTGCTCTTGATGTAGACTTACTCAAGTTCCGGTCAGACATAAAGTCTGAGTCAGTGTAGCGTAGTGGATTCAGATAGTATCTTGACCACTATCATATTATCTCCCGTTCTTCGAAGATACTTGAGAACGTCACTGCTGTTAAGTGAACTATACCTGGGTTAGATTGGTATCTGCTAACAATTCCTATATTAGGAATTCAGTAGCTAACCAAGCTTTCACGTCCGATATATTTTTTAATCGTTTCCGATCAAAATTATGTCGGCGTATATCACAATGAAAACCACTACGTTTAACATCATTGAGTCAATAAATGCAGGATCTCAATGATATTTTAGCGAATCCGAAAGTCTTAATGTCACATCAAACTTTTCAATTCCTTGATCAAGAGGCTTGCTTCAATCCATAAATGGATTTGAGTAATCTGCAAACCTTCCCTTTTTGATCTTTCTGCACGAACCTTCTGGTTGCACCATATAGATGTTCTAGTCAATCTTCCCGTTCAGGAACCGGTTTTGACTTTAATCTGCCAAATCTCATATAAGAGACTTTAGGATATGGACAAAATGGACTTTAGTGACTGGAGAGAAAGTTACCTCGTAATCTACACTTTCTCTTGGGTTCAACCCTTGTCCACTAAACTAGCTTTGAAGGTTCCAACCTTCCTGTCCACTCATCTTTTTGCAATTGTAGATCCACATACAGCCAATGGATTTAAATCCATCCAGTAAGACTACAAGTTCCCAGATTTGGTTAGAATCTATAGATTCTATTTCTTGGTTCATGGCATCCTGCCGTTTCCCATGATCAGTATCCTTTAGTACCTTGTTAAAGGTATAGGGATCATTACGTTACTGTCATCATGACAACGTTTATCTCTTTCTGATACTCGTAGCGTCCAATCTAATGATTGAACCTCCCACTACGTCTGAGTACCCAGAGTTCTGATTTGGGACCTGTGGTTTCCTCAATCTGATTTTCAACAGTCACTGTTGATCATGTAATTATTATGTTTTTCTGACAATTCCTTAAGTACTATTTTACTTTGAGGTTCATAGTTTATCATATAATCATATTCCAAAAGAGGTACTATCGTTGGTAAAACGACTACACTCTTTTATGATTATAAACTATGTCTTGTCTAAGTACCCACTAAATGAATATTATAAAATGATTACCTTCAGTGTAATCATTTCTAAAGGTTATAGTTTCCCTTTTCTGCAACACCACATTGTGCTGGTGTGCTAGGAAACGTTGACTATAAGAGAATTAATTCTCCTTTAGATATTACATAACTAAAAGTTTAGACTCATTCCTTTCAGCAAAACTGAAGAGCCAATATCGAATTAAAAATTCGTATCATGCAATAAATTTCTGGAACTCACAAAAGTTCTAATTTACTTTGCATTCATACCATTACCTTGAATACTTGCCAAGCATTAGATAAAGTATTCATATCCTTCTCGAGCTTGTATAATGGACCAGATACACTAAGTATGTACAAGCTTTATAGGAACTGTGGCTCTTAGACCGTTTTACGGAAAAACGATCTTTTAGTCAATTTTAATCTTTTAGATAAGATTCTCAAACAGGCAGGGAATTGACAAACAATTCACGCATTGGTCCATCCTGTTTATCTTATCTAAATTAATATGACTATTTGTAGATGCCATAGGTATGATCAATCACTTTCAGTCTTAACCTTTTATGGACATCATATCTATAATATTCATTTATGATTTCATAAGAGTTTCAACTCGTTTATTTGTCATAACGTTCCATATAAACAATCAAATCATTTATTAAGAATATTATCTAAAATGACATATACATGTTTATACACGTTGACATTTAAAGCTCGTTTATTTCATTTCACCGGACAATCAATGTAAACAACTAGATCATTTCTTAAGATAATTATTATTATCTAAAATGATAAAACTTTGTTTTCATAAGTGGACACTTGAATTTCCACGTAAGTCACGGGTATAATAAATATTGTTCTTGAAAACAACATTCTATTATATATATACATAAACGAATTGCTTTATTTATAAACGACTTGCTCCCACTACCTTAATTGAAATAATTATCCCATTATGTTTTTGACTAACATAGTCAAACTTACATTAATGATTGTCTTCTGAATCCTGGATTCAGTCAAAGATTTCAACCTTAACCAATCATTGACTTTGGGTAGGGTGATTATCTTATCTTTGTTTACCTTTCAGCAGTTTCCCAAGTAAAAGAACTTTCGAATTACTCCCTTGTAATTTCGAGTGGGAATACCGGCTAGGAACAAAAGATAATCAATAAGCAAACTAAATCACTTATTCAGACCATTATTGTCATGACAAAATACACATCAGATTCTTAGATAGCAATGATATTTTAGAGATCGACATTTTAGACTGGCATTCAAATAAGAAACTTATTAAACTTTCTTATAGACAGAATGTTTCAAATTATAGGTTTGAAATAGTTACATGATGCAAACATGTTCTGGGAAAAACGTTAAATAAACCCTTTAACTATTTCGTGATAATTTAACCGACTGTACACGTCGTTGCCGTCCTTAGTGGCATGGTCACTCTAGGATGACTCACGGTATCAACCGTGTAGTTTGGTTAAACTAAGTTTTAGTCATAAACTTAATTAATATTCATAACAAGAACCACCAAGTTCTCTATGATTATTAACTATCACCATAGACGGTCGGGAAGCACCAACTTCCGTGCAAGCTTAACCCATTATTTTCGGTTCTCGGGATGCTCTTGGAAACGTCGTCCTTAGGGAATGGTCACACTAGGGTGACTCGCGGTCCATTTCCAAGATTCCTCCATCCCCCATATTCTTTTGGAACTATCACGGTGTCAAACCTTCCACAAGCACACCTTCCTTAGGGAATGGACACACTAGGGTGACTCGAGGCGGTGTGGTTAGTAGACCTTGTGACAGTAATAATGTAGACCTTTGTTTTATTCTATACTTGCCATTGTTTTTAGAAAATAACGTTTTTATTTTTATTTAAAACTTATTATAAACTCTTTTTAATGTCACATTAAAAGGTTTATATTGAGGCATTATAATTACCGAGGTAATATCTAATAAGCCTTTTTATTTATTTATTAGTTTGTCGGTAGTGATAGGTCAACACGTACGCTCTTCAGGAAGATGGGAGGGGTCCTAACCGGTCACCCAGAAGTGGATGGTGAACCGGCCCCTCTTTTGATTACCTCTTCCTTAAACAATATTGTACGGTTGAGATTTTTCCGACTAATAATAAATAAATCTCCTTTATTGTTCATTATTTATATCTATTCTATATCCGACATATTAATAATGTTCAGCAAATATAGACACTATGTTCGCATGTTATGAAAAAAGGTTTAACAAATTATATCTATGATGAATCTTACTAATATGTCAATGATACTTATTCAAAAAGAATTATCATTCATATTGAAGCCATTAATAATTATTTATGAAATATAAAATAAGCCAATGATATCATTCTATAAAGAATTATCATCCATATTTTATTTTATGAATAATATAAAATAAGACAATGTTATTTATCCAAAATAACATCCATATTTTAATTTATTAAAATAAGACAATGTTATTCATTAAAAAATAACATCCATATTTTAATTTTAATTAATTAATCAAACATAATTAATTTTAATTCATAAATCTCAATTTCCAAAATAAAATTAATTAATCCACGATTTTTGGGTCGGGTGAGAAATCCGATCCTTATTTAAAAAATAACTCGTGGGTCATCCGGGCTTAAGCCCGGGCCCACGTTCTGTGGATCAGGGCATTCCCAGCCCTTGGAATGGGCTGAGACAACTCCAGCCACGGGCTTCCAGGCCCAGGGACGAGCCCAGGCCCACCACCAAGGCCACGCCCAAAGCCAATCGCACGGGATTCGCCCAGGCGCGCTGCCAGCGGTTGGCTACCACGCGCTCTGCGCTTCTCGCTCATGCCTTGGGCTGGTGGCATGCAGGCTGGCCGGGCCCAATGGCCCAGCATGTTTTGCGGCCCATCAAGGCTGTGCGAACAGCCCTGGGCTTTTCCCATTCAGCCCTGGCCGATTGATTAGGGTTACAAAAAGTAACCCTAATTCATATCCGGTCCAAATATTTTGGATCGAGTATTTTATATTAATTTTAAAAATCCAGAAATTCAAAATTTCAATTTTAAAATCAATGATTCATCAAATAATTCGATCATTTAAAACCCTAAATTAAATTACGTAATTATTTATCCACGAACACGGGCTCTGATACCAATTGTTGGAAATTGGATATAGCTCCGACGACATTGATTGGAAATCGGATATACTAATATGTCAATTTACCTTTGAAAATAACGAAATAGCTTCGATGGCAAATTCATTAAAAATACTTTTAACGTCCCGTCCAAATTACCTCGAATATTCCGCTCTCATCATTCCGTCTGGGTAACTTCAAAAATAATTTTAGGTCGGAAAAGTTACACCGTAACAACGTACTGACATCGAGTAATTTGGATAAAGCGACCGGATAAATAATTGGCAATTTAATTATCACAATTAATTTCATAACAACATTATTAAATCTAATGTCTATGGAAAATAAATAAATACAATAAAAGGAATTTTGCATTTATTGACCCAATGCATAAGGCCCTACCTCATTGACGACTTCCGGCTGCGCGTTCTGACTTTGGCAGGGCTCCGCCGATGCTGAGGGAAACTCCCGTGATCTTCCGGGATATTCTCCTGGATTCCTCGTACCGAAGCGTGGGCTTCGCCGGCAGGACTCCGTCGCAAAATTTAACTGGCGGTTCTTTTTAAGCTTCCGGAGAAAAATATCTCCTAAGCCGAACCAAAAGAGAGATCAGAAGCAGAAAACTCGCAGACCCTAAAGAGAGAGGGAGAGCTCGAGTTTTTGCTCTGGGGAAAGGTGTGAAAAATGTGTAGAATGAGCTCCCTATTTATAGCCTTTAGCCCGTAACCAAATTTGAGAAATTTACTCCCAAATTTCGAAATTATATATATTAAATATAATTAATTATCTTAATCCAAAGGTTTAGATTCAATCTCATCTAAATCCAATGGATATAATTAATTAGGGATTTAATTAAATAAGAAAGACTTGGTAAAATCAAAAACCAATCTTATCTACTTATTTAAATTTCGAAATATATATATATAATAATAATAATAATAATAATAATTTCGAAAAATTATTAATTATTATATATATTAATTAATTTCCAATCCGACGATAAAGATTAAATCTTAAACCGATCCAACGGATACAATTAATTAGGTCAAATTCGAAAACCCTAAGCTTGGTCACCAAGCTATTATTTTCGAATTAGGGTTAGGTCAAAAATCAATTATCTTAATCCAACGGTTGATATTAAATCATTTTCGATCCAATGGATTAAATTGATTTTAGGGTTTTTGCTAAAATACCAAGTATTAGGTACTTATGCCGCAAATATTTAAAAGTTCAAACCAAGTCAAATGCGTGTGAAGTGGTTGAACTTTTCTTGCTGCTCAATAATCGATATACACATATAATATATAATTAAATATATATTATTATTATTAATATAAATCTATTAATTATTAATTAATTATTAATAAGATATTAATAATTAAATCCAAATAATTAAATTATATTAATAATTCCTGATCTCAATATCACACATTAAAATGTCATGGTGCCACACCATCATTTAAATTCGTGACATGTGATTTAATTTCATAGCTTGTCGTACCGAACACAATCTTAGAAAATCCATAAACTTACATCAACATGGTGCTGATAGAAAATCTAAATTCTAACGTTCTTTTTATCAGTTAATTCCGTGTACCAAAATATGGTACTTTTGCCACGCTGACGATAAAACTATCTGACGTCTGCCAAAGACTTGTCAGTTTTATTAGTCGAGCCAAATGATTAAACATTATCCAGAATGTATTTTAATCACGTACGTATCATCCGTTACGGAGCTATCCTTGGGACCATGGACCCGTATCACTTAAGCTCCAACGAACCGCTAGATGTTCGTCAAACCTCGAAGTGATTCCACTATAGACCCGAGGCTGCACTCTTTAGTGATACGGTATATATTATTCCCTTATAACTGTAGGGTGTCCATTGATACAATCAAATTCCGGTTATTGATCTTTCACTTGATGATCCATACATGAGCAGGCGATTTTTACCGTATTGCCTCTCACTGCATTTTCATCCTTAACTTAGTCGGATGATATTATGAGCAACCCACTTATGATTACGAGTCATAAGCTGGCCATGGGTAAATCTCACTTCTCACCATCGACAATTAAGGGAATCATCTTGACTCTGAAGAGAGCTATGTGATGCCCATATCTATGATCAAGCTACCTTCACTGTTGACTATCATGTTCCCAAAATAATAGTGTTGGGAACAGCGGTAATATATTGTGTTCTTAAACGGTTAAATCAAAGAACAATCAGGTCAACAGATCAGACTCAAGATCACTCAGGACTTAGATCGATATCCATTTGATCATCTACTAGTGACTCAACTTCAAGTTATCAGTGACGGTCTTATATGATAACTTCTTGAGTTTAAGTCAGGTCCAGTCCAGTATGAAGACGCTTCATACTTAATGCACTTCTAGTGAACGTGACACATACACTTAATCCAGAATAGGATTATATCACTTAGTCACATTAATGACCTTTTCAATTAATGGGCTCCCACCCAGTTAATCAGGTCACGGACAATTTAAGTTCATTTATTATGATTATCAATTCTTCCTCACATTGACTCCGGTGTGATGATAATAACATAATTACATTCCATTATGAACTATGGATCAAACATTCTATTTTACTCTACTGAAACTATAATAAGATTAACATAATAAGTATTATCTTTATTCAACGAATAGTCATAATCTTTTATAAATGGGTTAAAACAGCTTGTTTAAGGACACATGTCCACGTGTTCATTGAGTCCATATCAGGCCCCGAACCTATGATGCTACTCTAAGTTAAAGCCATTTTTAAGCATTAACACTAATAGTTGAGGAGCGTGGTTCCTGGGACTCTCAGAAAAATATATCAATCTTATTGGTCCGTTTAAGCATGTGGGGTAATCCTTTGAAAACATTTACCCAGATTTAAAGTCTCATACCATATATCCATATCACCCCATTCGGATTATGTAACCACAAATTAATTTATGTATCCCAACGGTCTTGATAAATTTTTTATGTGAAGATTATCCTTATTCATAAATCTAGTGATTTGGATTTCTGGTTTGAGCAACAGTATATAATTCTTAATCGATAAATATAGTGCATACCTTATTCGATGATTCTGGATGCGCACTCTAATCAATGATTTGAATCGGCTTCCTCTGAGATTTGCGCTTCCTTTTTTACAATTTTGAATACATGAATATCACCTAGTAATCTTCTGATGTATTCTCTGGATTTAGACCGCTAAAATGTGTGGGTTCCTCTGAGTAATCACGAAACCAGGACATGGTCTAACCCCTGAAGTTTTTCTCTAATTAAATTGGAAACCAAAGAGAGAATGCGTAAGGCAAATTTTTTGAATTGTGAGGTTGTGTTTTCTGATTTCAAGTGTAACCTATTTAGAGGAAAAATCACCTAACCACCTTGTGATATTTATCATTATCTATTTTAATTAAATAAGATAATAAATAATATCAAATTATTTTAAATCTTTTTCAATAAAGATTTAAATATTATATTTAATAAAAAAAATCTTCCGAAAACAAATGCCAGTTTAATATCTCCATAATTTCGAATTATATATACAAATATGTATTTTTATTAATTTAAAATAGGTTAAAAACAAATAATATAAATCTATATAATTATAATTAATTATTAATAATAAATATTAATAAATATATGTAATAATCAAAATTATATCATCAATTAAATATTCCAGGAATCGAATCAAATATTTAATTCAGTATTAAATTCGGAGGTCTGAATTGTGACCATTTCGGCTTTAGCCAAAAAATTGTTTTCACCATAAACCTCAAACCATACATCATAATGTTATAATTCAAAAAGATAATTTGTTGGAAATATGATTTCCTGAATTCCTAGGAATGTTCTAGAGTCAAATTCAGTTATACAATTGTCAACTTCAAGACATTACCAAAAAACTATGGTACTTTTGGTACTTTAGGTGCATAGACATGTCACGACTATATTATAAAAGAGTACTAATTGTTAAGTCATTATTATGGAGCTACAAACGGGACTTATGGACATAATACTCAAGTTACAGTGAAAATGAAGAATTTTTACCAACTTTGATAACTCACCACCATAGCTCGAAGCTGGACTCTTAAGTAGTAATATTATTATAATCCTAATAATAGGTGGCCATCGATACAATTAGATTTTCTGAATCTAGGTTTTTGTATTTTTATGATTCCCATTAAAATGTTACACTACTGTATTGCCATTTTGACGACACACTCTTCAATTATTGATTTTTACAAACTACTCACTCAATCATGATATGAATCTGTTGAGTTTGCCATGAGTACTTATTGTTGGACATATTTTAAGTATGCCATTTATGCAGATGCTAATATCGCTTGTATAAGATTATGGTCATTTACCTAGAAATGAAATGTGTTAATTAATGATAATATTGTATAGTTATCTCGGATTACATGTAGAGAATATTAATTGAATATTTCAATCCTTAATTCTTTAATTTTTTTTAGTCACAGTAGTCTATGTGAGGAGGTTTGACTGTCACGAATAAAGAACTTAAAAAGTCCATGGTCTAGATTGGAAATGGGAATTTATAAGGCGTGAACTACCATTGATGAACGTAAAAGGTCCAAGCACTGTTAAGTTTTTCAGGTGTGAAGTGTCTTCATACTGGACGAACTAGAATTATATCAGAAATCATCATTTAAGCCTGTCACTAATGATAGTACGATAAGGTCGCTTAGATGATCAGACAAGAATCGATTAATGTCTTGAGCATCGTGGACTTGTACGGTTCAACTTATATAATCTTTGATTTAATGGTTACAGAGTACAGCTAACTGCTCATAATACTTTTATTTTGGGATTAGACTGTTGACCGGAAAAAGTTGCACAATAAAAAATATGGATAATATCTTTATGGTATTATTATCATGGTTTTGTGGGAAACATACAAGTACTCATGATCATCTCATCGGATTCATAATCCTATGAGTGAGTAGTTTGTATCAATCATGGAATAAGATATTGTTATCAAAAGGACAGAACGGTAATTTTACCATTTTTATGAATATCATAATAACACAAAAACCTATATTATTAGAAATCCGATTGCCTCAATGGAAACCCGTGGTTAGGAAGATAACTATCAATACACACTTGAGAATTTAGCCGAGAGCAATATTGGAATGTTATCAAGGTTGGTAAATGCCTACACTATTACCTTAAGTCGATTGTGTATGCCCATTAGTACCCTTTGTAGCTTTAAAAGGATGACATCGCAATTATGTTCAAATGTTTCATTGAACATAGGATATTCCAATCATACTCGGTTCGTGATTGTTGTCACGAATCACTAATTACCGTAAATAATGGTAAAAGTACCAAATTTTGGTAAGTTAGTTGTAACTGTAAAAATATTATTTAATTTACTCCTAGGACATCCCTAGGCTTGTAGGAAATTAAATTCTTGTACATTTATCTTTTTGAATCGTGTCAATCTGACATGCGGTTTGGGAGTTATGATAATGGCCGTTTTTTGGGCTAGGGCTGAAAATGACACTGTTATTTAAATTGAAAATTAGAGAAATGAAATATTGGTATTTTTACCTGAAATATTTAAATTTAGAGATTAATAAAAATAAAATTAATTTTTATATATATATATATGTGATTTAATTTTAATTAAATCTTGAAAATATAAAGATTTGATTTATTTAACTTTAGGGTATTTTCTGAAAAGATTTAGTTTGGAGTTATTGTTTATTTGATTTATTTATTTAAATCAAATCTTTGAGTTAATAGCTCGAAGTGGTTGGAGTAATTATCTCAGAAGTGATTGAGGGATTTTCTCCAAAGTGGTTGGGTCATTCCCTATAAATAGGATAGCCCAATATCCCTTAAATCACACCTTCACACAACTTCAGAAATCAAATCTCTCTCTCTCTCTCTCTCCCATAATCTGTGAATTGGCTCTGGGATTTTCTCAGAGTTGTCAAAGTTTTAGGGCTTCGAGATTTATCAAGTGGGAGCCCACACATCCCTGCGATGTAGTCTTGAAGAATACATCGGAAGGCTTTTGGAAGCATCTTCGTCACAAAAATCTTAGAAAAGCTTTAAGAATAGAGTCAGAGACTTCACAATTAAAGAGGTACACACTCGTGATATTTTTTTATTAAGAATATTATTTATTAATACTCAAGGATCAGATAAAAACAAAATAGTGTTATTAAAATCAAGAAAATTAATTTATCACGATTAGAGAAATTTTTTGTGAGTTGTTTTTACACAGACTGTTTGACAGGGTTATTGGTATGGGACTCTAACCTAGTAAATTTTTCTAAAGGTCAATTCTTTTGATAATTACAACGATCACAATTTCTTATTGGCTTATGGAGACTTTGATCAGTCTAGATCCGTTAGATAACCACCGGGAATTGTGTCTACGCGACGCCACTCCCATCATTTATTCATTTCCCATAAATCATAATGAAGAAATCATAAAGTCATTGTCAATATCTATATTATGTGACTTAACCTGGTCAACTATCTGATCCCAAAATAAAAGCCGTTGGAATACCATTGTATTCTATAACGATTAAATCAAAGACCATGTGAGTTGAATTGTACGAGTCCACAATACATCAGGAATAAACCGATTCCATCTGATCATCTAGTTGACTTGATCTCATTATTCAGTGATGGACTTAAGTGATTATTTCAGATCTAAGTCTAGTCCATCCTATATGGAGACACTCCATACACAATGTCCTCAACAATGTAGGACCAAAACTATGATCCGGTAATAGATCATAACTTATAGTGATTGAATTCATTAATAGTCGTTCTCGATTAAAAGTTCCCACTTTCTAATATAGATGATGGACCTAAGTGCTTATGTTCTTAACTTTGTGCTTATTAAACCTCACGAGATAGACTCTGTGTGATGACAAAACACAATTGCAAACCGTAAAGAACAATGGAAGAAACATTGAATTTTATAATATCTAAGATATAACTATATAAGATTAACATTAATAAGATCTAATCTTTAAAGGAAGGAAAACCATAATCTTATGAAGTGGGATTAGCATATGAATAGAGGGCATATTATAAATGTGTCCAACATAAACAAACCCCCCACACCCCTCGGGCAAGGGGTTGGATCTACACCCCATGGCTCTAGAGCATGCAGAGCTGGGAATCTTATTCCTAACAACGCGTGCTGGCCACCATATGTCAGGCCGGGAATTTTATTTTCATCAACGTCCACACGCGTGGCCACCTTCAAGACCACACCATAATGGGGTGGGAATATTATTACTATTAATGCCCTAGCACTTAGCCTCTCCACACAGGAGAGGAGGTAGCAGTGATAGCAGTTAGGCGCCGTGGAATCTCATTTCAGGTGCGGGAGCAGCAAAGACCTGAGGAATATTGTAGTCACTACCCACCGCGCGGTCACTGGGTTTTCCTGTAAATCGGATATGCCATCGAGACTCTTGTCGTCCCTAAAAAGCGAACAACAATTAGCGATAGAAGGAGTGGGTAAGCAAGTTATACCTCGAGCCCCTTAGAAGAAACCACAGATTCTGTTTACTATAACTTCCGCATAGGATAAAGAGGGGCCAACCCTTGAAGAATCTCCACACGAAGATCTTACAGGAGGATAAACAAGGACAAGCCCTTAAAGAACCTCCGTACAAAGCCTTTTTGTGGGAGGAAAAAGAGGGACCAATCATTAGATTACCTCCGAGCAAAGCCGGCTTATAGGGAAAAAGAGGTATCCGTCCTCGAAGTACCCTGTAGCTTGGAAAAACAATACCTATTCAAAGATGTCAAGCCACTATATAGGAAGTGAAGCAAATGATCAATCACCTAAAGAGTTTATCACAAGCAACATATGGGCCCAAGAAGCGGGTCGCTGGAAGGGCTCACGAGAGAAAAAGTCTGCAAGCACTAGCAATTGTGCGGTACCAAACGTATCAGAGGAAGATATCGATCGCCTCAAATGGCTAGAAAACTGATTCATAATATTAACTCATATGTTCGCTAGAAAGTACAACTTCGCCTTGCCAAAAATAAGGCGTCCCACCTTCGTCTTATCGAAGCTCTGCCCATCTTACGAGTCGGTCTCCGCGACTACTTAAGCAACGTAACTTCGTTCCCACGAAGATCTCTTCCACATCCGGGATATTCTCTTTGAAAAGTTCAGTCCGGTGCATTGGTATATTACCCAAACTATCAATTAAAACATTCGAGACTATTAGCAGATCTTACCAACCTATATCTCTTAACCCGCATTTATTACCCAAAAGCGAACTATGTAATGACTAGATCACTTTGGTAGAGTACGTAGACAATTTGTAATCAACCAGGCGGGCACAACCATAATAATAAACAAATCCCCTACCCCATCTCGGGTCAATAACCCGCAGCTCTAGCTAGGGCACACTGGGCCAGGAATCCTATTCCCATCAATGCTTGGATTCTTGCCCACAATCCATGGCGACCATTCTACAATAAGCCGAGCCGGGAATTTTATCCCAATGGACGCTCACGTGGCTAGTCACCATCCAATGATGTTCCAAGTCTATGCCGAGCCGGGAATCTTATTCCCATCAATGCTCACGTGCCTAGCCACAATTCACACAACGATTATACGAGCCGGGAATATTGTTCCCACCAACCCTCACATATCTATCAACCATCCAGACGACGGCTCTAGGGTGTGTTTGGCCAGAAATCTTATTGCTATCAAATTTTGCACAATTGGCCACGTCAAAGACCACTGAGTATTGGGCCGGGAATCTTATTCCCATCAAATCCCTCGACGATTAGCATCTTTGCAAGGAAGAGGGGGAACTGAGCATAGTAACTTGGTATCGCGGAATCTTATTCCAGGTGCGGGAGCAGCGAGAACCCGAGAAATCTTGTAGTCACTACCCACAACGCGGTCACCTATTCTTGCCGAAATCAGACACGCACCCTGATCATTGTAGTCCCTAAAAACACGGACATAAATTTTGCGCTAAAAGGATGGGGTAAACGAGATATACCTAGATCCCCTTGCAAGAAACCATAGGTTCTGTTTACAGAAGACCTTTCACGGGAAGAAAAAAAGGGACCAACCTTGATGTATATGGAAAACTTTGATGTATATGGAAAAAGAGGGATCCACCCTCGACGTTCATAGCAAGAATGCCAATCCTTTTAACTAAAGGCGATGGGAGCCAATAGAACCCCGCAAAACCCCATGGGGAATCTCCCATACGAGAGAACGTTGTGTCAAGCCTCGAGCAAACCATCCAATAATAGCTGAAACAAAGGCTCTAAAAGCTGCAAGACACAAAAGGCACGAGTCGCACGCCCCCCGCCCGACACAAAAAATTGCATACGCTTCACTTCAAATCATGGAAAAATGGATCAAACACGCAAGGATTATAGGAAAATTTTATTACAACGTAAATGGCGACCCGTTCATTCGCACGATATGTTACAAAACAAAAATAACTGGTGGAAATTGGGACGAAGACTCAAAGCATCAAACATATTCATTCTCTCTCGAAAGAGGCGCGCTCACTTGGTTTTGAAAACTTCATAGAGAGCCCAAAGAAACCTACCAGGAGATCATGAATCACTTCCTCCTTAATTTTTCTGAAAAGAAGATAGAGCACTTTAAGGCCTTCAAACAAGAAAAAGACGAAGCTGTAAGGCAATACACAGATAGGTTCATCAAAAAGGCCGGAAGGACAAACAAGTATACAGAGAAGTACGTGATACTCGCCTTCACATTTGTATTGTCTGATGACGAGTTCGCGACAAAAATCTATGACCAAAAACCCCCGACTATAGATGACTTGGTCACGCAGGTGAAAGAACTCTTAGCAGAATTCTCAATTGGCATGATACTAACAGCCGACGTTCGACGAAAAAGAGTCGCCAAAGAAGAAGAAGGCGATAGTGAATCGGAAAATAGAGATCTTGAAAGGAAGCAAAGAATAAGTTTGTCAAGTAACTTAATATACCATCTCTCTCGCGTATAATCCCCGTGGATCGTAGAGGAAAACCCCAAATTGACGGAGGATTTACCCCGCTAAAAGCTCCATTCGAGGAGATACTTGGTACTCATCAGGAAAAGTTCACCAAGCCAACAAGTTTGACCAAAAATCACAGGTGAGACAAGGAAAGGTTCTGTAAATTCCACAAAGGATATGGGCACCTCACTTGTGAGTGAAAACACCTGAAAATCCAAATCGAGGAACTTATCCGAAAAAGGAAAATTGAGAGAATATGTCCCAAATACTGGCGACAAAGGTAGCACCGCGACAGAAGGCGGACATAATGATACAAAAACATACTACAAGAACCCTGAGATTTCATAAATGACCAAAGTCACGAATCTAGTCTAATTGGATCTACCCTATATTCATAAATGAATAATAATGCAGCTTCATTCTTATGGAGATACAAAAGGGACTTATGGACATACTACTTAAGCTACGGTGAAAATGAAGAATTTTCACGAACTTCGATAACACTCCACTA
The DNA here is from genome assembly GCA_954871525.1 of Parietaria judaica. Lineage (NCBI taxonomy): Eukaryota > Viridiplantae > Streptophyta > Magnoliopsida > Rosales > Urticaceae > Parietaria > Parietaria judaica. Next base: position 14,538,922 of record OX940872.1, read on the forward strand.
TAGCTCGAAGCTGACTCTTAAGTAGTAATATTATTATATTTCTGACACGTGAGTCCATCAATACAATCAAATGGTCAGAATATCGGTTTTCATATTATTATGATTCTCATCGAAAGGGTATATTACCGTACTGTCCTTTTGACAACACACACTACAATCTATGATTGTTACAAACTACTCACTCAATAAGGTTATGAATCTGTTGAGTTGGCCATGAGTACTTATTTGTTTCCCTAAAGTCATTATGAAGAAATCACAAAGTCATTATCCATATATGTATTATGTAACTTGTGGTGGTCAACCGTCTTATCCCAAAATAAAAGTGTTGGGAACACCATTGTATTCTACAACGATTAAATTAAAGACCATGTAAGTTAAACCGTACGATTCCACCATACCTCAGGACATCAACCGATCATCTAAGTTATTTGATCTCAATATTATCAGTGACAGACTTACATGATGATTTCATATCTAAGTCTTGTCCGTCCAATACATAGATAATTCATACCTAATGCCCTCAACAATGCAGAACCAACATTATGATCATGTAATACATCCTCAAATTTATTGTTATTGAGTTCATGAATAGTCGTTCATGATTAGAAACTTCAACTTTTAATCTAGACCATGGACATACATTGTTTAAATTCTTAACTTTGTACTTGTCAACCCTTCTCACGTAGATTGATTAAAAAAGAAAAAACTTCTCATGTAGACTCTGTGTGATGACAAGGCACAATCGCAAACCGTAAAGAACTAGGGATAAAAAAATTAATTTTAAAATATCATGGACGTAACTATATAAGATTGACATTAATAAGATATTAATAAGATCTAATATGTAAATATGTAAATGAACGACAGCCATAATCTTATGCAGTGAAATTCAGTAACAACTGAATGGAGAAAATATTATAAAATATGTCCGACATTTTCGTGGAGGTGCCCAAGCCAGAGATTATTTGATTCAAATGTTACTTCTTTGTGTGGGTGGAGAAGTTGGCATTCGGCCCACACTTTGAGCTCTTCCCCACAAAGCTCATCACTAGCCCCATCGATTACCCGATATTGCTCAATACTCAAGGATTCAAGGATTTATAAGCCACTTTGTTTGGCTACGATCACAAGAGCTGTGCGACCACCACACCTTCACAATCTTGGAAAACAAGCTTGTGGGCGCCTGACTCCAGTCATGGGCTCCATCTTGGCGTTACTCTTGCTGTCTTTTTTAAAAATGAGCAAGAAAAGATGTCGACATTGCTGATGAGGAAGGCCAAGAAGGAGATGGCGAGCTTCTTAGACGAGTGGAGGGTTCTTCAATCTAGGCCTCCTCTTTACCAAAAGACTGAAACTGATTTACTTTTGAAGAGGAAATCGACTCCTTCTTTCGACGAGTCGAGGAAGAAGAAGCTAAAAGACATCATCAACTGCTCTTCATCCGATGAGAAGATATCTTATCTTACGATAAGGCTTCGGGTGAGCCTTTGATTGTGATGACCTGTAATATCCATATTAAATGAAAGAAGGGAAAGAAAATTTGATGGGTTTATTTGTGCCTCTTTAAAAATGCAACGGTGTTGAGTAATTTTATAGAAATATTTCGATAGTGTAGCTACGTGTCATTTAATCCCTTGTATGAGTCACTCATTTAATCTCCTTTCTTTTTCTCTGCACGATCTCACACCCCATACGGGGAATAATTTTCCTCTGGATGGAGAAGGCTCTGTTTTCTCCCTCTCTCCTTGAAGAGAACACTCCAAATTTGCAGATCTTGGTGGAGCATTGCTGGTCGTCGAAGCTCAGCGCCAGAGCTTCGTTTTGAGTACTCCATGTCTCCAGTATAGTCTTAGTCTCGCTCTTTAGGTAATTTTAAGATTCCCTTGTACTTGAATTTTTCCTAAAATTATGAATACTTTTAGGGTATTCTTACTTGTTCTTACGATAGGCTTCAGTTAGGTGTTGATATTGGGTGTCGTCTATAGTTCTTAGAGTTAATAGTGGCATGCTCAATTTGTATAGTGTTGGTGATAAAATTATGGTTGTAGAGCCTAATTTTATTTTTGATAAGGGCTGGTAGAATAACATTTCTAGGACATGGAAACAAAAAAAATAAAATAAGAGATATTGGTTCAATCGATGATCCAAAGGTTTCCAGTGTTGTGGGTTTTGGTGAATTAGAAGAAATGAATGTAAGCTTATATATATTGGACCTTTGGTAATGAAATTGGGTAATTAGCAATTTATATGGTGATCAAGACCGTTGAGTGCTTAAAAGTGTCGCCAATTGTTTGAGGAAATTACTCAATAGAATATTTATAGATAAATGCATTCTATAATCTTTTTGAGAATTTATTCATTCATTTTCCTATATATTCCAAAATGGAACTTTGGACATATTTAGTTCTATTATCCAAGGTTCGCATTACCGACGATTATCGTCGATTATCGAGCTTACCGGTAGTTACCGGTAAGTTACCGGCTATAATACTTACCGTTTTATCCATTTTTCGACGATTATCGAGCTTTTCGATAAACCGAAGACCAGCCGATTATCGCTATTTTTAGTGTAAAAATTTGATACTTTTCGGTCAATTAAAAAAATCAATTTTTAGAGATTTTTCGGTCTTTTCGACAGCCAATGACCAAATTTTATACAATTTTCGAGCTTACCAGTGAAAAATCGAGACTTTTCGGTCTTTTTGACAGCCGACGACCAAATCTTATACGAAAACTTGATTTTCAAACTGGTAAGTTGCAAATTTTTCGACAAATTATCATATTTTCACTGATTAATCTATTCTTGGCATAAGTTTCGAAAGTTTTGATTTATTCATTTTTAATCGAATTTCTTGGAATTTTTTTGTAGTTTTTGGTAAATTAATGACATATAATGTTAACTCTATATGAATCAATCATTTCTTCTTTGATATGTACTCATTTATACGATTTTTAGGGCATTTCATGTGTTAAAATATAAAGAGTTAGTTTTATATGAGATTTATGTTTATAAATGAGTAAAGCTTGGAACTTTATCATCTTTTGTTTATTTTTTTGCATTCTTATGAATATTTTTTTATGAAAACATGTTTTGATGACTTATTTTATAATTATTTTGTTAGATTTAGGTTAAATTCGGATTATCATGCTTGTTAGGCAAATGTATATAAAGTTTTGAATTTAGGAATTTACTCGAAATGTACATACTTTGTTATAATTTTTTGATTGTATAGGGTTCAAAATATTATATTTCCAAAGAAATATGAATGTTTGAGCTTTTGAGTTCTTGAATTTTTAGATTACAAGACTTTCTCGTGTAAAAAGTCTAAAAATTCATATTTTTTAATTTTTGAAGTAATTTATTCAAATTTTAATGTTTCTATTTCATTAATTATTTATTGACATATTAATCTGTGATTTTGGTATATTTTATTTGCATATTTAAGCTTAATTCGGATTTTTTCATAATTACGGCAAAAGTCTTCTAAGTTTATCTTTTGTGATTTGTGAGGTAATCTCTTCATTTTTTTTTTGGTGTTTTCATTGATAAAATATTTTAAAAAAAATAATATGAAATCTTGATGTAACTTATTTTCATATTTGAGATTAATTTGAATTTTCTCATAATTGCGGCAAAAGTCTTCTAAGTTGATGTGACGAGAATTATATGTGTTTGTGTATGATTATATATATATATATGTTTGTGTATGAAATTGTTTTTTATATCATGACATTCTATTATTAATTTATTAGATAATAGAATAGAATCAATAATTATCATGACATGCTTTTATTTTTGGTATTTTTAAAACATTATTTTAAATTGGGCAAATACAAGCTTAAAATATTTTATAAGTTTTCCGTCGAAAAATATCGATAAGTATCGATAATCCGTCGATAATCATCGAAAAGTATCGATAATCGGTAAGCTACAGTATTATAGGTTTTCCGTCGGTTAATCGATAAGCTATCGATTAATCCGTCGAAAACGGTAATCGGTTTATCGGTAACATCGGTAAGTTGAACCTTGCTATTATCTTTGTTAAGAGTTTAGTGTGCATATACATTTGAGCTATTTGTTATTATCAAGATCTTTTATTTTCTTGAACGTATTAGAAAGTGATTGGGTTCGTGTGATGTCCATTAGGCTGATATGCTTGCGTCAGCTAGATTATATGTTAACATTGGATTCATGTATAAAACATTTTTAATCTTGGAAGATCAGAGTTATAGTTTTAATTATATACATATGTTGAAGCTTAGGTCTTTTTGACATTGCAAGATGTATTAATTAGATAATTACTTTATATGTTGTTATTTATATATAATATATATTTAGTAAAAAGTTCATTACTGTCTTGAAGTTGTTGAGCAAATTTTATTATGTGGTATACTGTGTTTAGTACTTTAGTTCTGTATATAGACATGCCCACATACTCTTAAATATCTTCAATAGATTTTAAAGCCCTTTTTATGAATCAGACATGAATGCTAGTGGATATATACATATTAGGACTTCGTTTACTAGCTTCTTTATAAATTTTATATGATATTGTTACAACAGTGAAGCAACATGCATAGATATGCATGAATATTTATAGTGATGATTGTGTTTATTCACATATATGTATAGTGATATTTTTTGCTTAAATATAGAACTTTGTTTGCATCTTCGAAACAGATATCTAAAATTAAATATTAGGTGTTCTGTACCCGAACGAGATCTGCCCCGTGTTAATATGGAAATGTAAGGAGTAAAGTACGTAAAAGTACTCGCTGCAACACAATAACAATATATTTTTTTGTTTTAGTACTGTGTAAATAATAATCGTATGAATAAGAATCGTATGGATTGTGTATTGTGTGAACTAACTTTTTGAATAACTATGTTGTTTTAACTTTAGAGTTAGACAAATTAAATGTGTATGTCGATTATGTGACGTGTTCGTGTGGATTTATTGTTGAAATTACCTGTGTTGTGAAAAACGTTATCAAGGCGCGCCTTGAGGCGCGCCTCGACGAGGCGTAGGGCATTAGCGATATGAGGCTTACGCCTCATAGATAGAAATCAAAGCGTTCGCCATGATATACAGGCTTACGCCTCATAGATAGAAATCAAAGCGTACGCCATGATATACGCCTCAGACTTTGATCAGTGCGCCTTGAGGCAAGTCAAGGCGGTGGCTGCTTTGTTTTACTATACATTTGTTTTCTTTTAATTAGTTGGTGGAGGTGGGCTTCTCTAAAAGCCCCACGTATCATATAAAAAGCCTATTATAATATATTATTTTATTTATAGATTTGATTTCAGTACCTATCTTAAAAAGTAAAAACCCTGCTATATAATAAAAAATAAAAAAATAGACTATCTTGCGTCATTCCTTCCAATGCCTCATGCTTCATCTTCGCATTCTCTGCTTTTGAGTGTTTTTAAGTGTTATTTTCTTAGTTTCTAGGTTTTTGTGTGTTTTAGTTTTAGATGACTAATTAAGTTTGAGGATTATGCAATTTTTAAGAACTTATTATATTTATTTTATTTTTATATTATTTTAAAATAATTATATTTTATTTATTGAGGCTTACGCCTCAAGGCTATACGCCTTGAGGCACGGCGAGAAAACGCCTCGAGGCTTATATACGCAATCCTAAACATTGGAAATTACCTTTTAAGGTAAACTTTGTGTATGTGATTTGAGCATAGCATGAGCATTTATGTATACATAGTATTTATAATGATATAATATACACATATATATATATATGACATTTTTATAAAATCGCGCCGTACCGAGACAGAAAGTCTCAACATTTTGCTGTGACCGGGACGGTTAGTCTCTTTAGGTTACATTGTACACGAGCCGCCGACTGTATCGAGACGGGTAGTCTCTGGATGATACGTCGGGAGATGTTTCGCCACGGGCTGACTTGGTTAGGGTCGAGCCCCCGGTCCCCCGTAGGCTTTATAGGCGTTAAAGCGCGTTGGTACGGTGCAAGGCCCAATATTGTATTTATATGATATTTTTCAAAAGTTATAAATGGTATTGCATGGAATTGCATGACATCATTGCGTGATTTTATTTTTAAATTATTTTCTGAGTTATGAAAATTTTTTATGTGTTGAGCGTTAACTCATTATAGTGGTGTTATAGACTTAAAGAAGAATCGAAGATGTACGGATGCGACAGAATCAGCGTTGCGGCATATACGGTGGTAGATGCGATCTTGTGGTTTTCCGCAAAATTATTTTCTTACGATTGTGAAATTAAGGAGCTCCAGAAGTTTATTTTGAAACGGAGCTTAGTCCCGAATACTTATAGTACGAAGTATATATTTTATAACGAGAAAATATTTAGTAGTGTCTAAGGAGTTTATTTCTTATATATGTTTCTCGTTATAATATTTTTATAAACTGGGGACTTAATAGAGTATTATAGAAAAAGTAACGGACCCGAGAGAGCGGGTTGTTACATGACCACTGCCAGACCAGTGCTCCTTCAATGCCAACATGGCTGCTCGGAAAATATTTTGAACTTGTCCTTCATTCAACTTCCCCCCATCAGTAGAGCGTTTTCAAGTGGAAATCAAACTTTGTGGGGTATTAAAAGTTGAACTCCTCCAGCTGTCCGTAAATTTTGCGTTGGATTATTTCATGAACGTCAAGATAAAAATCAAACTCGGTGGGCCCTCGGCGATCCCACCATTGAGATCTTAGAAAGAATTGTAATTGAGTGGGGTGAAAGCAGCATTCGAGGTGCTTCTCCAATGGCGGAGACATCGCCAGATTTTTCTACTCCTTTTCATTGCTTTGTTGTTGAGAAGGACAAGGAAATGGGTCTTGTTGCTCGGAAGAGCCGCGATGGTTTTGATTTTGTAGAGAAGGGCAGTAAATTGGAGTTTGTTGCTCAGAAGATTTTTTCCTGCGGCAACATTGTCGAGGAGGACATTAATCTGATTTTCCTTTCCTTTGCTCCTTCCAGTACCAACGTTGTCAAGAAGCATCCTTTAACAAACGGTGGTCATACTCCTCAAGCCTCTCCTATCATAGCATTGCTTTGATGGCTAGAATTGTCAGAAATATGTAGGATCTTGCTGGCAATATCGTTAGCCTAGTGTGACGATGTAGATAAGGGAAAGGGCCGTACAGATGTTATATCATCAGGTGGTGTTCTAACACCTCTACCTTGTTTTCCTGCTTCATCACTTCCCTTAATGAGACGTTTTAATGAAGCTGGGATTTCTTCAGAGGCTCTTCGAGTACTCGGTACTCCGTTAAAGCTCAAAGTTTTTCTGGTTTTGAAGTCCTATCTGCAATAGATGTTACTCTTGGTTCCCTTTCCAACAAGAAATGGAAAGGGCTTTCTCCTGATGCCATGAAAGATCTTACTCTAGATCTGCAGGGTTATACTACTCTAATGTGTATGATCCGGAGGACCCTTACGATGAATGTTACACGCTCTTTGCCAAAGATGCCCTTTAAGGTACTGCTCACATGCATTAACGACCACGTCCTTGCATTCAAGGCCTTCTCGGTTAAGAATCAAAAAAGTTTAATTTGTAGTTCCTGTAGGTATTCATATTTTTCCATATTCCTTTGTTTTTTTCTTGCTATGACTTATTTCTTGCGATGGCTATCATAGGCCGAAGTTGAGCCCAAAAGAGCTTATCTTCCTGAAATACATTCGAAAAAGAGAGCCACGAATGCCGTGATGAGTCCCCAAGGGTTAGATGTTACAAGTTTCTTGCTATAGGCGACGGTCGCATCGTCTAACAGCCTTCTTTGCAATTTCACTGAGTATGTCTCCAATATGAGCATTCTTCTTCCCTCACAACAACACCTAGGATCACAAAATGTTACGAAGGAGGCTATAATTTTTTATTCTCGTATATTAATTATGAGCAAGAACTTTTGTAAATATTTCTGATATAACTAAGCTCTTTTTTTTATCTTACCTCTTTCTGTGTTTTCTTTTGTTGGTTACTATTTACGCTCGTTGAATTAATGCTTATTGCACTACGCTCTTTGCATAAATTGTTTTTACAAATTATGTTCGTTGCTGAAATGCTCATCGCGCAATTTATAAATTTTGTATAGATAAATTTTTTATAAATTCCGCTCCTCGCCTAATGCCTGTCGCACAATTTATAGATTGTGCAAATCGTTTTTCGTAAATCACGCTTGTAGTTGGATTCTTGTTACTTTGAGTAATGAAATCTTTCAAACTCTGCTTGTCGCACGATGCTCGTTGAAGAGTTTATGCTTTCAAGATAACATAATTTTTACAATTTTTGCTCGTCGTATGACACTTGTCACAGATCTTGTTACTTTTAGCAAGAAAATATTTACAAATTATGTTTCTTGCATGGCGCTCGTTGCAAATCTGTGATTTAATAAAGCCTTAACTTTTCAAAGCTTCGTTGACTGGGTATTTTTGTCACATGATGGTTGTCTTTTTTTTGTGTGTGTGATGAGGCATTCCCCATATAATATTCGTGATCGAGAGACAACTATGCCGCCATATTGGACGTACTTGCGACCATGAGGCTGACTTTTGCAATGTCCATGGGGTCCGATATCATGGAAAAGCCCAAATACCCCGCTGAAATCTAGGTTTCGAGAATAGCTCGTTCTTTATCTGGTGAGAGGGGTCGTTGCCTATTATCCTATATTTTCCGGCCCGTATATCAGTTCCAATAATCCTGGGTTCCAAGACCTTTCCAAGTAAATGATTGGTACGTATCTCGACCCTCGTTGGTATTAAGACCCTATGATTCGGATAAGCAAACTAATGCTCTACTTACATATGTGGTTGGTAGGTATTATGACCCTTGTTCGTATCACTAACCTGCATAATTCAAATGTATAGTATGTAAGTATTGTGCAACTCTTGCTGGTATCATGATCATCCCCATAATTTGAATGTATGGTAGGTAGTATCATGACCCTTGTCGGTATCACGATCCGTATATAATTAAAATGCATAGTAGGTAAGTACCATGACCTTGTTGATATCACAAACTCCCTGTAATTTGAATATTTGTTAATAGAAAATGTAAGGACACTCGTTGGTATCACGATGGTATTATTTTGGATAAGCATACAGATGCTCTTTTGAAAATTATAACGAGCTGAACTTGTTCGTAAAACACAAACTGCTTACATACCTTCTTTATAGAGATCAAGCCTGAACATAGTTAACTTATTTGATTTTCCTCATGAATAGAATTTTTCCAAATGATTCTCATTACTTTGAACCCGTCGCTATTTTGAAGTTTATACACTTTGGATCTGACAATCTTTGATACGATATAAAGGCCATCCCACTTATTGCTCAGTTTGCCAACATTGAGCTCTGCGGTATTTGGAAGACTTTTCTTAATACCAAGTCTTCGACCCATAATAATCGTGGTCGCGCATTCTTGTTGTAGCTTCGATTTGCTAACCTCTAAAGACTGATAAATTTTATCAGGGCCTACGCTCATCGCTCCTCGATGTGATCCGGATGCTCTCTCAAACTTTCTTTGTTAGCTTCCTCGTTGTCAGGTGCTACTTCTAGTCACAAGATTAGAACTCACACTTCTATTAGTATGACTGTATTTATCCCATATGTCAAAGAAAATGGGGATTCTCCTGTTGTTGTATGCGACGTTGTACTATAGGCCCATAATGTTGGGAGCCGATTCTCAGAGAATTCCCATAATAAATTCTTGCTCATTAAGTACGACACGTGGGGTAACCTTTTATAAATATTTTAACCAAGATTAGAGTGTCATACCAATAATCTTTATCCCATCCGGTTATACATGAAACGAACATTAATTTTTCTGATCGTGATAAAATAGTTTTCTTAACACATTATTATCTATTTAATTGTGCCACGAGTAAAAGTGGATGATCCCATAATCGATAAACAGAAGAGTGTACCTGACACCTTCGATGATTCTGTCTTCATTCTCTGATCTTCAAGAACTCCATGCCTCCAATCCACTCTGCTCTTCGTGATTTAATGTGAGAAGATAACTCCAGTTGTTTTCCGAGGTATCCTCTGGGATTACATCGCTTGACATGCGTGGTCTCTCCATGAATAACCTCTAAAGCCTAAAAAGCGAAATCCGGGAAGAATTTTCCCTGTGAATTTTGCAAGAACTGAGAGAGGGAGAGAGAAAGGCGATTTTCTGAACTCTAGTGAATGTGTTTTATGGTTCCAGGGCTCCCTTATTTATAGGAAACTGGCCCAAACTTTTGAAAGATTCTCTCAACCAATTAGAGATATTATCTCAACCACTTGGATATATTCACTTAAATATTTTATTTAATGATTGAATCAAATAAAAAATAAATCCAAAAATAAATCTTTAAGAAAATATCATATAATCAAATATTATATTATTTTCAAGATTAAAAAGACAAAAAATCACATAATCATCATTCGTATATGGTTATATTATTTGTAAAATATGCCAAGAATTAATTTCAATATTTAATTCTTTCTTAAATTCGAAAGTAAAAACTATGACTATTTCGGCCTTAGCCAAAAAATTGTTTTGACCATAACTCTCAAACCGTTCATCAGAATGCCACGATTCAAAATGATAAATTTACAAAATTTGATATCCTAGGCCAGTACCAAAAACTTTGGTAGTTTTGCCACTTTAAGGGTAATCAGTGAATTTGTGACAATAATCACGAACCATTCTTGATTAGATCTATTTAATGTTTAATAAGTACATTCAACATAATTGCGGTGTCATTCTTGTGGAGCTACAAAGGGCACAAATGGACAACACACCGAGCTACAGTTAAAGTGTAGAACTTTCACCAACTTCAACAACATTCCACTATAGCGCAAAGATGAACTCTCAAGTGTGTTTAGGTTATATCTTCCTAACCAGAAGTGTCCATTGATACAATCGGAGTATTTGAATTCAAGTTTTCGTATTGTTATGATTCTTATCAAATGGGTAAGGTTATTACTACCGCTCTGCCCTTTTGACGACACTACCTTAATCTATGATTATTGGAAACTACCCATTTATAGGGTTATGAATCTGTAAGCTGCACGTGAGTACTTATTTGCTTCCCACAAATTTTAATAAGGAAGTCATAAAGTTATTATCCATATCTGTAATATGTACTTTGTCACGATCAACCTTCGGATCCCAAAATAAAAGAATAAAAGTGTTGGGAATACTCGATCGCAGACTGAAACGATTAAATCAAAGATTGTTTAAGTTAAACCGTACAAACTCATGTTACCTCAGGACACCAACTGATTTAATATGATCATCATAGTGACCTTATCGTACTTTCATTAGTGACGGGATTATATGATGATTTTGGATATAAGTATAGTCTTGTCCAATATGAAGAAACTTCGTACATGACAAACCTAACATTGCATGGACATCACTACAACCCGGTAATAGATAACCACATGTATGTGATCTTTTAAGTTCACCAATAGTCTTTCTCGAGCAGAAGTTCTCACTTCCGATCTAGACTATTGACCAATTTTAAGTTCTTTATTTATGTTAGTCAAACTCCCTCACATAGACCAAGTGTGATGACTAAACATAAATGCAAAATTAAAGAACTAAGTATGAAACATTCAATGTGACAAGTATATTTATAATCCAAAAATAACTATATAAGATTAACATTAATAAGAACCTTCATTCCTAGGTAAACGACCAAAATCTTATACAAGCGGGATTACCATCTTAATAGAGGGCATACACAAAATCTGTCCAACACATAATACTCCTGGAAGCTCATCCGTCATCATATTTTTTTCTCGTCAAGATGTTTTTTGATTTTGTCGATGATTTTCCTTTTGATGGCTTCTGCATTTCCATTTCCTTGCTAATATCGATGACTTCATGTATTGAGCTTCACCTTGTATATTTTGCATAATCCTTAAAACCACTTTGAGATAAAATGCGGACTCTTGTCTTCCATTACTTCTCGTGGGAGTCCGAATTTTTTGAAGATAATCTTCCAGCGATAACTCTCCACATCTATGTCTTTGATGTTCACAAAAGACACACCTTCTACCCACTTGGTGAAGAAATTGACCATTACAAACATAAACCTTTTCTGATAAATGGTCCCACAATATCCATCGACCACTTCATGAAAAGGTACGCAACGGATATCGCCGACAGCTCTTCCGGTGGGGTTTTGATAGCTCGAGCATACTTCTTGCAACTCTTGCACTTTTGGGTGTAAAAATTGCAATACGCCTTTATTGCTTTTGAAAACTAACCATGTCGCTTGATATTTTGGAGGATGGATCTTCCCCTAGATTTATTGCCGCATTCGCTTCATGAATATCTTGCATGACGTAACTGGCCTTGCTCGAACCTAGGCATCGCAAATATTTCCCCAAAAATCTCCTTTTATACAACGATTTTTTTAGAATTGTATATCTGGAATGCCTAGGCATGATCTTCCTGATTTCCTGCCTATCCTTTGGTAGTATCTCGTCGTTGATATACTCGATTTTTTTTTTTTGCCAATCGTTTGCTTGTGAGTCGTCAGCCATCCTCCTATCGTCTAATGGCTCTACTTCCATTAATTTTTCGATGTCAATTTTTATTACTCCAACACCTTCGACATGAAAATCTTCTTTCATATCCTCCTTCTGCGCTTCTTCTCGTTTCTTTTGAATTCTTCGCTCTTAAGTGCTCTCCACGATTATCACCCTTTGCTTTCCAGGCTTCATCGTTGATCCCAAACCAAAACGTCCGCATGAGAATTATCCCTCTTGAAAAATTTGAGTGAGTGTAAACTCTTTAAAATCTGCGATAAGATTTTTTATCGCTTGAAAATAAGCTTCCATCCTTCCATCATGTTTCTCGGATTCTCCATTAACCTGATGAACAGTTAATTAAGAATCTGATAACGCGGTCAAGCTCGTTTGCTCCTACTACTTTAGATATCTGAACTAGTGTGATAAGAGAATCTTATTTAGCTTCGTTGTTTGTAGATCGAAAACTTAGCTTTATATTTTAAAATCCAAAAGGCATTACCGTATAGCATTAGATCCCTCTTTCATTGATGAAGGCTTTCTTTTCATCATCGTCTGAGTACATCATAATATGGTTGTACCCCAAGTATGCATCCATGAATTTCAAGAGTCCATCTCCGCATGTGGTATCAACAAGACGGTTGATGTGAGGCATAGGAAAGCTATCTTTTGAGAAAACTTTGTTAAGATCAGTGAAATCTATACACACTCGCCAATTCTCATTTTTCTTCTTGATGATGATCGTGTACCCTAGCCACTCCGGGTACTTCACCTCTTGAATTGCTCTTGTCGCTAGGAGCCTGTCAACTTTGTCGGTACTGATCTTGCTTCTGTCGTCCACCAACTTTCTTCGCTTTTTCTTTATTGGCTTATGGCTTGAATCCACATTGAGCTGGTGGTACATGATGTTCGGATTAATTCTTGGAATGTCCTCGTGCTACCAAGAAAAACTCCATTTCTTCTATTTCAAGAACTCGATTAATTTATATCTTAGCTCGTCACTCAAGATGATTCCTATGCCGACCGTATTTGTCGGATATAATAGGTCTATTTGGACTTGTTCAACCATTTCCAATTCATGGCCACAATCGCATGCTCGACTCTTAGGACCCTTCCTCTTTTGTTTGTTTTTTAATTCTCTTAGCTACGTCGGACTAATCCTTCCTTAAATTCACCCAATAGTTTTTCATGTAGCAGGTTTGGTATGCCTCAATGCTCCCTTTTGACCTCCATGATCTTGCCCTTTGGCCATGGGAACTTGATGCATTAATGGTAAGTCAACAGGACCGCCTTAATTAGGTGGATCCATGGTCACCCCATGATGATGCTGAAGATCGTTGGAAAATCCATGACGACGATCTTCATTATTTTGTTCACCCCTTCGATATACTGCGAGCCTGATCGATCCCATGGAATAGGCAGTTTCTCCGTTGAAGCCCGCGAGGCCTCAGGGGGATCCATATATCTCATATTCCCTGACGTCCATTTGTTTTAGGGCTTCTAAGAAGATGATGTCTACTAAGCTCTTGTTGTCGAAAATAATTCGATCGACGGGATGGTTGTGCATGTTCAAGGATATTTTGAGGGCGTAATCATGACTGTCGAGAATTACGCCTACATGGAAATACAATCGGGGAATCATTGCTCTAAACCCCTTCCCCGCTTGCCTCGACATCCTCGTAGAAATTTTTGGCTCATTGGTGATAGGATTTTATGATGTTCATTGTTTCTTCGCGGAACGAGGAACCTCCCATGATCATGTAAATCCGCTTCTTAATCGTCAGGGGTTCCTCGTCGGATTCCTCTTGCTCTACATGTTGAACCTTCGGCTGAAACGTGGGTTCTCTTCTGCCTTTTCCCTTCTAAGATCCTCATATTCCTCTTTTTTTGCCGCCTCCTTGGTTATTACCGTCGGAGCTCTTTAGGAAAGGAGTGTCATAGGATCTCATAGCTCTACATTCTTAATTTCTCTTTGCATCAACTCTTTTATGAGATGTATTTTTAGAGTGTAACACTCTTCAATAAAGTTTCCATTATTCTTATGAAAGTCACGGTATTTATTCAGTCATTTGGTGCACGAACAAATCCCTACAGCCTTTCATGCTCAGCTGATCGCTCCTCTTATACATTGTCGACGCTATTAGTTAGCACTCTCATGTTTCCTTAGTCACTCTGTGCCATCAGATATTTCCTCTTGTACGGTTAATTCCTTCTTTGATTCGCCGCTGGAATAAACTCTTTTATCGCTGGGACCTTCTTCTCTTCAACTCTGTATTTTTTTGCTAGAATCACACTCTCTTCCTCAAAATTCATGAAAATTGTGGCCTTGTGCAAAACTTCTTCGATTGTCACCGATCATTTTTTGTTAAGCTCTTCGAGGAAAGGTGCCTCGTACCATAAGTCATGCTTTAGTGCAAAGATAGCTACTGAATTTTCTACCCCGAATATCTTCTTCAGCACGTCATGGTTTGGTGGGTAGGTAAGTGAGCGTAAATGAGAATAAGATTCTCAACTTGGCGTACGGTAGATACATCGTGGTGTGATGGCCAAACACACGAAAACCAAAAGAGGATAGGATTCCTAACTACAGGTGGGCCTAAGAGCCGCGGATTATGACCCCGAACCCTAACCCGTGGGGGCGTGTCGGTTTTGTTTATTATTATGGTTGTGCCTGCCTAGTTAATTACGGTTTGCCTACGTACCCTACCTTAGGGATCAACCCGTTACGTAGTTTTCTTTTAGGTAATAAATGGGGATTAGTGCATCTAGCATAACTAGATCAGATAATAGTCCCTGGAGGTTTTAACTGATACTTCAGATAAGCTACGAAGGCGTCGAGGGGGAACTATTCTAAGAGAATAGCCCGGTTGTTTAGCAGAGCTTCGGGGGGCCGAAGGTGCGTTGCTTAAGTAGTCGTATAGACCAACTCACGAGGTGGATAGAGCTTTGTCAAAACAATAATGTTCCGCCTTAGCCGTCTAGAGGACCAGCTATCAATGTGGGAAGAGCTTCGCTAATACGAGGGTGCGGTGCATAAGTGGTCGTGAAGACCGACTCGGGAGGTGGAAAAAGCTTCGGCAATGCCAAAGGTGTGCCTTACCATCTAGAGAACAGGTTATCGATGTGGGAAAAGCTTTTCTAATACAAAGGTGCGGTACTTAAGTTGTCGTGAAGACCGAATCGCGAGGTGGACGGAGCTTCGACAAGACAAAGGTGTTTCGCCTAAACCTTCTAAGGGACTGGCTATCGATGTGAGCAGAACTTTGCTAAGAAGAATGTGTGTTTCCTATTTGTCGTGGAAACCGATTGGCGAGGTGGGAGACGTTCTCTATGAAGAATATCACCATCTTTGCTTTCGGTAGGGACAAAACTTTAGCGAAGTGAAGTTGCCCCAAATTGCGCAAGGATGAACTAGGTAAGTAACAATCGAAGAATTTTCCCCTTCCCTTTATCGTATTCTTGAAAAGAATTAGACGAGGTAAGGTTAAGATATATGGAAAATTCCTTCCTTCTTCCTTTCTTCCTTTATTTCTTTATTTCTTCCTTTCTTTAATTCTAGATAGAATTTTAGTATAATAGGAGTAAACGGGGTAAAGGCTTTTTTAGATGAGGAAAGATTTTATTATGGTGGTGGTATGAGAATATGAAGATTTTTCTAAGATATATAGAGATTTTAGCATAGTAAGGGTAATTTGAAGTGGAGATGTGAGTTTTGGAGAATGAGTGTGTATTTATAGAGTTTAGGAACGCTTTGGGATAGGATGGTCTTTCTAAGGGTGAAGACATCCTATGGGGGTATAATGATCCATATGTAGGGGCATATGGCGTATTTTCCACGTGGGAGAGTTCTTGCGAGGTAGTTTTGAGGTTAATGAGAATTTTGAGTGAGGTTCATGTGAGTATGAAAGATTTTGGGGGTATTTAGGGTGAAGACATCATCACATTGTAAGACATGTGGTTAGGGGTATTTAGGACTTTTATCGGATTCCTTGTAGGTGAAGGAAGTGTGAAGGTGCTTTGGAGTGAGTAGACCACATTTTTGTGGGTGTTGGCCGTGGCAGAGGCCTTTCTGCCGTGGGTACCATGGTTTCCTGCGGGAGGAAGCTTTCTTCCGCGGGTGCCTTGGTTTCCTGCGGGAAGAAGCTGAAAGGCATGGAACAACGGTAGGAAGCTGAAGGGGCGTTGGAGCTAAAGGGGTGCAATGGAACAGGTGCCGCGGAAGGGGCCTAGGACGTTTCTTGGAGGGTTTTTGTGTTGTAGGGGGTCCACTTTTCGCGTGGCCGAAAATTACCAACAACACACTCAAATGTTGCTCCCTCCAAGTTGTCTACGAATAAAAGATACATTATTTTTTTCCCTTTCTTGTCCATACACGTAAAATCGCCCCATCACTACGCATAAATCCTTCACGTGCGACTCTGTGTCCGTCACCCCTTCGTAATACGCGACCCTGATTTTTGTTGCCTCATGCATATGGATGATGGTGATTATTGGCGAGAAGGGAGTGCTTCTTGTCTCCTCCACGAGTCGTTCAATTTATAGGGTTGCGCTCCTCAACTTGTACATTTGACATGTGACGTAACCCATCTTGGAATTTAACACCATGATGGCCCAATTTATTTTCTCTTAGCATTCCATCTATTGAGTTTTTGGTATGACCATCGATGGTGGTTGCGGAATTCCCATTCTCTGCTCTCGTCGCAGTGGTAGGTTGAGCAAAGGAAAATGAATTCCTCAATCCTTGGCCTGACGAGCAGTCTCACTCATGTTTTATCATGGAAAAGTTTTCCATTTGAAGATGGGAAACATTTCGGAAGATTTCCATTACCTAATTCGTGCATGGGCGGGGGAACCGCACTTCCTCCGTTCATCGTCGCTTGTCCTACCGTTGATCCGCCTCGTGCGCCGTTCATCACCTATTCTGTTGTTGTCCTCGCGTTGTCTCTCTGTGTCGAAGCTCCACCAAACTGTCGGTCTCTCTGCTCCAAAGCTACAATCCTTTACTCACAATCCTCCACCGCCAGGAACGTCGTTGGAATCGCGGATGGACTCCTAGGTTTTTGGTGTAATTGGGGGTTCTGAACGTAGTGGCGTCCCAAAGCCGCCAACTACAATTGTCATTGTCGTTCTTCTTCTTGTCTTTGCGCTTATGACTAATTATCCGTCGCCATTTATCAGAAAACTGTTGTGATTGAACTACACGTTGAAAAGAACCTCTGCCCCATGGTGGTCGCCAAATTCTTAACGTGGAAAAATCACTC
This sequence comes from Parietaria judaica, assembly GCA_954871525.1. Classification (NCBI taxonomy): domain Eukaryota; kingdom Viridiplantae; phylum Streptophyta; class Magnoliopsida; order Rosales; family Urticaceae; genus Parietaria; species Parietaria judaica. The sequence continues at coordinate 14,556,710 of OX940872.1, forward strand.
CTGCAGTCACGGAGTTACGGACGTCGTAATTACGAATATAGATACCTTAAAACTAGGGTCTTTCCTTTAAAGCTAGATCATGTTGAAAGAGATTTAGATTTTGGAGATAAGTCGTGTGTTTTTTTTTATGGGCTTTAGCATCAAAGCCTTGCGTATCGTTTTGATAAAAAATGCAATCCTTTGTACTTAGGCTTTAGCCCTCTATATAGCTAAGTAATTTGAATTTGGCCTCACAAATGAGCTATTACAATATACGTTTGATTCCCTTACAATTGCCATAATGGCGAGGCTGTAACCATGGGTGTAATCGTCGTCATCAATCTCTGTGAGCATTGCTCTAGCTGTATTGATTGATTCACGCTAGTTCTCTTCTTCTTCATCTGTGTTTTGGCCTCTTTGTCGAGATTATGTCTCGTCGCCGACTTAGCTTGTTGCCTCCATTATATTGGCGATGAGCCCTGTCGATGATGTTTCGTCGATAAAACTATGTTGTGGCATGCTTCTTAGCTGATGAAGATTTTCGTCGCATCCCTTCGTCGATGTCCTCCTTTTGAGCCTGTTTGACCAGGCTTCCTCTCACTTGGCTTGTTGGGCCTATTCTGGCATTGGGCTTTTATTCGTCTTAAAAATACGAATAGCTGTAGAAGAAATCGTACCTCAACACCTACCTTCTTAGTATATTCTTCCTTTGACTGTTGACTCTTCCTTGGTTGACCCCGTTAACCCAGTCAATGGGCTTTTATTCTGATGTTGGGGTTCTTCAATCAAAACATTATTTTATAAATGAAAGAGATAAATTTAGTCGTATCAATATAAATTCATATAGACGAAATCGTACCTCGACATTAATGATTATATTTTTATTAAAGAATGTATTATCTTGAAAATATATTTAGTATAATTACATTTGAGTTAATATTTAAAACAAAAAGTTGGATCAAGATAATTAATAAAAAGGAAAAAGTAGAAAGACTTGTACATTATTAATTCATTTTTACTTACTTTTTCTCTCACTCATATAGGGTAAAACTTGTCGAACTATCAATGCCTATACAGAAAAAAGAAAAACAAAAAAACAAATTAATTTGCTCATTAGGAGAATCGGACTTTGATTGAGAAAAGAGAGCGAGTTGTTGCTCCACGGCGTCACAATTTTAAACGATAAAGTCATACCATAACAATTGACATTAAGTATCACCTGATTGTTTTCATGTTAGTACAATTTTCTGTAATGAAGTTTAAATGTATTTTTGAAAAAATTTGCATGTTACTTTCTATGCATTAAAAATGGCACAAGTGCTAATTTCACAATAAATTCTGTACTTTGAATGTAGTTTGTCCATTAATTAGCAAACAAGATTAATATATAATCAATCAGTTCAATTATTCAACATCCGACAATTTTTTTAAAGACAATATCTGACAATTTTAAATCCTTATAAATTGATGAAAATATCTCTTGGGTTTTTTGGGATTATTTTTAATCCCGAAGCAAAACTCTTGGGATACCAGTGAACGATTACTCTAGATTAAATGCGAGAATAAAAATAATTCGGTTTCGATATTTTATCGGACTTTTAATACTTGTGCGAACTAGTATTTTTTGGCCGATCCTCCTACGACTGCGGGCAGCTTTGGGTAGCGTTTTGGCTCGGGATCACATCTCCACAAATGTCGAGCCTCTATCTCGTGCACCACGTCTCTGCAGGAACTCTGTTTTATGTAGATCGGAAATCACCTTGTCAGCCAGGCCCTTCTCGGTAATTTGATGATGACGTGATCACGGCAGCGGGGAGGACACGAAGTCGCGAGCTTGAATTTAGAGGGAATATCGAATTCTCTCTCTATGATTAGACCCAACATAAAATGACCTAATGGGTTTCGGCCCATTTAAATGGGTCAATTGTTGGACATATATGTTCTTAAACAAGATATTTATCCATTTGTAAAAGATTATGACAAGTCGTTGAATAAAGATGATACTTATTATGTTAATCTTATTATAGTTTCTGGTAGAGTAAAATAGAATGTTTGATTCCTTAGTTCATAAAGGATCCAATTATGTTATTATTATCACAACAGAGTCGATGTGAGGAAGAAATAATAATCATAATAAATGAATTTAAAACGTCCGTGACCTGATTAACTGGGTGGGAGCCCATTGATCGTGTAATGTCATTAATGTGACTAAGTGACAATCCTATTCTGGATTATGTGAGTGTGTCACACTCACTAGAAGTGCATTAAGTATGAAGTGTCTTCATACTGAACTGGACCTGACTTAAACTCAAGAAGTTATCATATAAGACCGTCACTGATAACTTGTAGTTGAGTCACAAAATGATGATCAAATGGATATTAGTTCTAAGTCCTGACTGATCATGAGTCCGAGCTGCTGGCTTGATTGTTCTTTGAGATGTACCCGTGCGCAACTTATGAATCGAAACCATAAGTGGGTTGCTCATAATATTAATGACTGATTCAAGGATGAAAAATGCAATGAGGGGCATTACGGTAAAAACCGCCTACTCATGTGTAAGGCATCAAGTGAAAGGACAATAACCTGAATTTGATTGTATCAATGGACACCCTGCTGTTATAAGGAAATAATATATACCGTATCACTAAAGAGTGCAGCCTCGGGTCTATAGTGGAATCACTTCGAGGTTTGACGATTAACTAGCAGTTCGTTGGAACTTAAGTGATACGGGTCCATGGTCCCCAGGATAGCTCCGTAACGGATGATACGTAAGTGATTAACATAAATTCTAGATAATTTTTAATCATTTGGCTCAACTTATAAAACTGACAAGTCTGTGTCAGACGTCAGATAGTTTTATCGTCAGCGTGGCAAAAATATCATATTTTGGTAGACGGAATTAACTGATAAAAAGAAAGTTAGAATTTAGATTTTCTAACAGCACCATATTGTTGTAAATTAAATTCTAAGCAACTTTGCTTTTTGAACCAAGTCATTCAGACTTACGGTTTGTGATTTATGGATTTTCTAAGTTTATGACTCGGTTCGATAAACTATGAAATTAAATCACATGTCACGAATTTAAATGATAGTGTGGCACCATGACATTTAATGTGTGATATTGAGATCAGGTTTTATTAATATAATTTAATTATTTGGATTTAATTATTAGGGGTTATTAGTAAAATACTCAATTAAAACCAAACTATTTTAAAAAATACTTAAGGTTTAATTAATCTAAATTATACTCGTTTTAAATATTATCTTCCAAAAATACCCATGCCACCTATCTCTCCCCTCTCACTCCTAATAATAACAGAGAGACTTGACATGGCTTCTCTCTCACACCTTCGTCTGATCACCTAACTCTTCGCTTCTCGGAGACAGCGATTCGGGGAGATTCGCTTGAACCCTAATTCTGGAGCTCAATTTTGCCCCCAAATCCGGTTTTGACATCGCTTTGACCGTCTGCTGATCCGTCCGGCCATGGCTTCCGCGAAGAGGGCTCGGTCGCGAGGCACGCCGGTCAAAGAGAACGGCACCAAGCTCGAGGAAGGCCTCAGCGTCTTCAAGTCTAACAAGTTCGATGCCCAAGTCTTTCGTGCAGACTTAAGAACTTGCATCGTTACTTACGTAGAATCTCTAAATATGTTTCTCTGACTTAAGATCGAAACACACCGTTTCTTTGACTTAAGAACTTGCATCGTTACTTACGTAGAATCTCTAAATATGTAACATAAATGTAATTATATATGACTAAAATTACAAAATTGTAACTCCAGTTACAAAAGTTTAATTCCAGTTACATCAGTGTAACTTTAGTTACATAAGTGTAACTTCAGTTACAAAAGTGTAACTTCGGTTACAAAAGTGTAACTTCAGCTACATAAGTGTAACTCCAATTACAAAAGTGTAACTTCGGTTACAAAAATTGTTTTAATACTTCCAAATTAATTCCAATGAAGAAAAAGCACTAAATTATTATTTTAAGAAATATATTGAAATTTTACTCCATACTAAATACATTTTTAATATCGTTTTGTTTTATCGCTAAAAGAGCGAAAACACACCGTTTCTCTGACTTACAAACTTGCAACATTTCTTATGTAGAATCTCTTAATATGTAAAATAATTGTAATTATATATGACTAGAATTACGAAATTGTAACTCCAGTTAAAAAAGTGTAACTCCAGTTACATAAGTGTAACTCTAGTTACATAAGTGTAACATCGGTTACAAAAGTGTAAAATTGAAACGTGGCTTCAGTTACATAAATGTAACTTCATATACAAACGTGTAACTTCAGATACAAAATTTTAACTCCAGTTACATAAGTGTAACTTCAGTTACGATAATGTAACTTCGGTTACGATAATGTTACTTCGGTTACAAAACTTTAATTCCAATTAAATTAGTGTAACCACATTTACATTAGTGTAACTCTAATGATTGTGGTCATATTATTACATAATTGTGGTCATACTATCACATAACCATATATGACTAGAATTACGAAAGTGTAACTCCTATTACAAAAGTGTAACACCGGTTACACTTATGTAACTTGAGTTACAAAAGTATAACTTCAGTTACAAAAATTAATTTAATACTTCCAAATTAACTCCAAAAGCACTAAATTGTTATTTGAACAAATATATTGAAATTGTAACTCCGGTTACAGAAGTGTAACTACAGTTACATAAGTGTAACTTCAGTTACGATAATGTAACTTCTGTTACGACAATGTAACTTCGGTTACAAACGTGTAACTTCGGTTACAGAAATTTAATTCCAATTAAATTAGTAGAACCACATTTACATTAGTGTAAGTCTAATGATTGTTGTCATAGTATTACATAATTGTGGTCATACTATTACATAATTGTATGTCACTATTTTTTGACAATATTTCAATTTAAAATCTATTTTGTAACTAGAATTATGTGAAATTATTGCTACATACCTTTAGATGGAGACTGGATTAATATAATTATGTAACATAAGTGTAACCATATATGACTAGAATTACGAAAGTGTAACTCCTGTTACAAAAGTGTAACACCGGTTACCCTTATGTAACTTGAGTTACAAAAGTGTAATTTCAGTTACAAAAATTATTTTAATACTTCCAAATTAACTCCCAAAGCACTAAATTATTATTTGAACAAATAAATTGAAATTGTAACTCCAGTTACATAAGTGTAACTTCAGTTACGATAATGTAACTTCGGTTACGATAATGTAACTTCGGTTACAAAACTTTAATTCCAATTAAATTAGTGTAACCACATTTACATTAGTGTAACTCTAATGATTGTGGTCATAGTATTACATAATTGTAGTCATACTATTATTTTAAGAAATATATTAAAATTTGATTCCATAATGAATACACTTTTAATATCGTTTTGTTTTATCGCTTAAAGAGCGAAAACACACTATTTTTCTGACTTACAAACTCGCACCATTTCTTATGAAGAATCTCTTAATATGTAACATAAGTGTAATTATATATGACTAGAATTACGGAATTGTAACTCCAGTTAAAAAAGTGTAACTCTAGTTACAAAAGTGTAACTCTAGTTACATAAATGTAACTTCGGTTACAAAAGTGTAAAATTGAAACGTGACTTCAGTTACATAAATGTAACTTCAGATACAAACGTGTAACTTCAGTTACATAAATGTAAGTAACTAAAGTTACATTATTGTAACTTTATATACACGATTGTAATTGCAGTTACATAAGTGTAACTTTAGTACACTACTGTAACTGTAGTTACAAGTTACACTTATGTAACAACTATAATTAAAATTGTGTAGACAATAAGAGTTCTTAATCTAATATTACAATATAGATTAATCTAATATTACAATATTACAATCTAATATTACATAAGTGTAACTACATTTGCATAATAATAAATCATACATCTTCTCAAATTCCAGAAGAAAGAATAAAAAATCTCTTCTTTATCTTATTGGTATAAATAATAGTCATCCTCAATTTAACAAAAATCATATCATTCAATCTATTCAGTTCCTTCTATAAATCACAAACCACAAAAATCTCTTCTTTTTCAGTACCTTCTAACTCTCCGATGAAGCCTTCTTCGAGCTTCGAAACCCATTCTTAAATTCGGCCACCCGCTTGACGCATGCCGCCTTCGACTTCCCTGGGACCGCCACCGCCACCTTCTCCTACCGCGACGGAGCGTCCTTCGGCGCGTTTTGCAGCGCGATGTCCTCGCCCGAGATCCAAGCCTCATTACCCCTACCGCCATTGACGTCCCCGAATGCGAGCTCGCTCCCCCGGTCCTCTACGAGCCGCTTGTCGACGGGCTTCCTCCTCCGCTTAAACTCCGAGTACGAATCACCGTCGCCGAGCTCCTTTGCCTTCCCAATCACGCTCTCCACGCCGTGCCTCCCCCGGAAGCTCTCATCTACGGCCTCCCAGCGCTTCGCCCTCTCCACCGGGTGCTTCACCAGCTAATTCTTCAGAACCTCGATCTCGTCCTCCCTCCACTCCTTTTCCTCCCAAGCTTCCTCCTCCGCCCACCGGCGTCGCCGACTGCTCTGACCGGCGGTGAGACTTCGATCTCCTCTGCGATTCCGGCGCCGGCAAAGAGTCCTCATCGGCGGGGTAGTCAACGGCGGGTCCTCCTCGTTCTCTCCTTCAACTACGAATATCGTCTCCAATGGTTGTGGTTGCAGGCGAAAATCAAATCAAAATCGAATGAGATGAAACGAAATCAATCAAAGAACTGGTTTAAGAAGAACGGAAGAAGACCTGATCCAGGAAGAATGAAAAAGAAAGGGTATATTTGTCATAAATGCCAGAATGAGCATTTCTTTCATTATATCAAACCTTTGAGTATTATTTAAAAAGGTTTAATTTGATTGAGTTATATCCTAATAAGCCCTAATTATTAATATCTAATTAATAATTAATTAATAAATAAAAGATTTATATTAATAAATAAAAATATATATTTATATATTGTTACATGTGTAAATTCGAATTAAGGTTTACTAACCCTAGCCAAATTCGAATATGAGAATTGGATATTTTATATTTGCGGCATAAGTACCTAATGTTTCAGTATTTTGGCAAAACCCTAAAATCAATTTAATTCATTGGATCGTATGATTTAATATCAACTGTTGGATTGAGATAATTGGTTTAAACCCTGAAAGTAATTCGGAATGAAGCTTGGTGACCACGTTTAGGTATTTCGAATTTGTTTAATTAATTGTGTCTGTTGGATCGGTTTTGAGATTTAATCTTTACCGTCGGATTAGAAATTAATTAATATTATATATATATGATAATATAATTCGAATATAAATATGGATAAGAGTTTGAATTAGGGTTTCATGAAACCCTAGGGCATTTGACTTTATCCCTAATTGATTTGATCATTTGGATTGGTTTAAGATTTATTTTTAACCATTAGATCTAGATAATCATAAACAAATTCGAATTATAATATGCTTAAATAATATAATTCGAAATTTATTAATATAATCATAAGATTAAATATTTTGATCTTATCATCTATTAATATTTAATTAAATCAATGATTAATTATATCCATTGGATTTAGATGAGATTGAATCTGGACCATTGGATTGAAATAATTAATCATATTTAAATTAATAAATTCGAATAAAGGGAAGAAAAATCTCCAAATCGGTTACAACTTGAGCCTTTAAATAGGAGGCTCATTCTACACATTTTTCACACCTTCTCCAGAGCAAAAAATCGAGCTCTCCCTCTCTCTCTCTAGGGTCTGCGAGTTTTCTGCTTTTTATCTCTCTTCTGGTTCGGCTTAGGAGATATTTTTCTCTGGTAGCTTTAAAAGAACCGTTTAAATTTTGCGACAGAGTCCTTCCGGCGAAGCCCACGCTTCGGTACAAGGAGTCCAGGAGAATATCCCCGAAGATCATGGGAGTTTCCCTCACCACCGACATAGCCCTACCCAAGTCAGAACGCGCAGCCGGAATCGTCAATTGAGGTACGGCCTTATGCATTGGGTCAATAAATGCAACCATTTACTGCTTTCTATTTATTTCCTATTCGACTATATTATTAATAATGATTATGAAATATTAAATTCGAAATATTTATCAGATCTCAACGAAATGATTAGTACCCGATATCCGTGTCGTCGGTCCGGTAACAAGTTTTTCGCTTTAAAATAATTTTTTAAGTGTTACCGGGACGCCTCGGAGGCTATTATCGTGGTAAGGAAGTCGGACTGATACCACCGATTTCCAACAATTGGTATCATAGCCATGGTTCAAGGATAAATAATTACGTAATTTAATTTAACGGTTTAAAGAACGAATTATTTGTTGAATAAATTAATAATTAAAATTGAAATTAATTTTCTAGATAATTTAATATTAATTTAAAATTAGATTATTTCCCAACCCGAAATGTCGGACCGGGAAAATTGGCCGGGCTGCGAGGCGCAACCCAACCCGCGGCAAGGGATGACCACAGGCTGCCATTGCAGCCCTAGGGTCGAACCCTAGGTGCCACGGGCCAGGCCCATGGCAAAGCCCAGGTCTGGGCGAGGCCTAGGGCGAAATCCCGAGGGATTTCCCTGGCACGCAGTGCGTGGGCCTCGAGCCCTGAACTGCGGCCCACGCTGCCTGGCAGCAGAATGGGCCCGCGCTGCCCTGGCCCTTCCCGAAGGGCTGGGCGCGATTTTTCTAGGGTCGTGGGCCCGGGCTTAGGCCCGGAGGGCCCACGTACAATAATTCAATTATGGGTCGGAATTTTATTCCGACCCGGTACCCTAGGAATAATTAAATATTAATTATTATTGAAATTAAATAATTATGGATTAAATTAATTATGATTAATTAATTGAATAAAAAATAAGGATGTTATTTATGGATGAATAACATTGACTTATTTTATATATTTCATAAAAATAAATATGGATATTATTTAACAATTAAATAATATTGTCTTATTTAATATTAAAATATGGATGATAATTCTTAGGAATGATATCACTGACTTATTTTAAAATTTCATAAATAATTATACGGAAGCCATGAAGAAATTTAATGATTATTCTTTATGAATGAGAATCATTAAAATCTAATTATGTATATTCATCATAGATATAATTTGTTATAATCTATTTTCATAACCCGTAAACATAGCGCCAATGTTTTATCATTATTTAATATGTCGAATCAAGGATAGATATAAATAATAAAGCGTAAATGTAAAGTGTTCATTATTAGTCGGAAAAATCTCAACCGTACAATCTTGTCTAAGGAAGAGGGAATCTAAAATGGGGCTGGTTCACCATCCACTTCTGGGTGACCGGTTAGGACCCCTCCCATCTACCTTGAGAAAGTATGATTGACCTATCACTATAGAAAAAATGATGAACACTATAATCATTGAGGCTTACTATGAAATTACGTGTCGTAATTAATAAAGCCAAAATATAAAGTTTTAATGTTTCATTAATAGAAAGTTTATAATAAGTTTTAAATAACTTAGTTTAACGAATTTAAAAAACGTTAATTCAATTAAAACAATGGCAAGTGTAGAATATATCAAAAGGTCTCCATTATTACAGTCACAAGGTCTACTGACCATAGCGCCTCGAGTCACCTTCGTGTGACCACTCCTCAGGAAAGGTGTGCTTGTGGAAGGATTGAGACCGTGATAGTTCCAAAAGAATATGGGAACGGAGAAATCTTGGAAATGGACCGCGAGTCATCTTCGTATGACCATTCCTTAAGGACGAAGTTTCCAAGAGGATCCCGAGAACCAAAAATAATGGATTAAGCTTGCACCGAAGTTGGTGATTCCCGACCGTCTATGGTGATGGTTAATAATCATAGGTACTCGGTACTTCTTATTATGAATATTAATTAAGTTTATGACTAAAACTTAGTTTAGCCAAACTACACAGTTGATACCACGAGTCACCTTCGTGTAACAACGCCTTAAGGACGGCAACGATGTGTACAATCGGTTAAATTAGCACGAAATAGTTAAACGGTTTAGTTAACGTTTTCCCGAGAACATGTTTGCATCATGTAACTATTTCGAACCAATAATTTAACTAAAATATTTTACCTATAATAAAGTTTAATAAGTTTCTTTTTCAATGCCGGTTTAAAATGTCGAATCCTATCATGTCACTGCTTTCGAACAAAACTCTAGCCGGAAGTAACTTTCCGAAATGGAAAAGCAACATCAAAATTTTCCTTATCAGTGACAACATTCATTTTCTTCATACTGATGAGTGTCCCACTGCACCGGCCGCTAACAGCGCCAGAGGTGTAAAGGAACTCTATGATTCTTGGATTCATGCGAACAATCGTGCAAAGGCATACATGCTAGCTAGCATGACATACTCGTTGAGAATCAAGTTAGAGGAAAAGGACACTGCTTATGAGATCATGGAATCCCTCCAAGGGATGTATGGTAAGAAGTCTGAGCAAGCTCAACATGATGCGACTCGTCGTTACATGAATCCCAAAATGAAACCAGGTACGTATGTTCGTGATCATATCATGAGCATGACGAACTGGTTCAATGAGGCTGAGCTGTTGGACATATGTGTCCTTAAACAAGATATTTATCCATTTGTAAAATATTATGACAAGTCGTTGAATACAGATGATGCTTATTATGTTAATCTTATTATAGTTTTTGGTAGAGTAAAATAGAATGTTTGATTCCTTAGTTCATAAAGGATGCAATTATGCTACTACTATCACACCAGAGTCGATGTGAGAAATAATTAATAATCATAATAAATGAACTAAAAATGTCCGTGACCTGATTAACGGGCGATTAACTGGGTAGGAGCCCGTTAATCATGTAAGGTCATTAATGTGACTAAGTGACAATCCTATTCTGGATTATGTATGTGTCACACTCACTAGAACATCATTAAGTATGATGCGTCTTCATACTGGACTGGACCTGACTTAAACTCAAGAAGCTATCATATAAGACCGTCACTGATAACTTGTAGTTGAGTCACAAAATGATGATCAAATGAATATTAGTTCTAAGTCCTGAGTGATCATGAGTCAGAGCTACTGGCTTGATTGTTCTTTGATTTAACCGTTAAAGAACACAAGATATTACAGCTGTTCCCAACACTATTATTTTGGAAACATGATAGTCAGTAGTAAGGATAGCTTGATCATAGACATGGGCATCACACATCTCTCTTCAGAGTCATGATGATTTCCTTGATTGTCAGTGGTGAGAAGTGAGAGGTACCCGTGCTCAACTTATGAATCGAAACCATAAGTGGTTTGCTCATAATATTACTAACTGAGTCAAGGATGAAAATGCAATGAGGGGCATTACGGTAAAAACCGCCTGTTCATGTGTGAGTCGTCAAGTGAAAGGACAATAACCTGAATTTGATAGTATCAATGGACACCCTTCTATTATAAGGGAATAATATATACCGTATCACTAAAGAGTGCAGCCTCGGGTCTATAGTGGAATCACTTCGAGGTTTGACGAACAACTAGCAGTTCTTTGGAGCTTAAGTGATACGGATCCATGGTCCCCAGGATAGCTCCGTAACGGATGATACGTACGTCATTAAAATACATTCTGGATAATGTTTAATCATTTGGCTCAACTTTTAAAACTGAAAGGTCTGTGTTAGACATCAGATTGTTTTATCGTCAGCGTGGCAAAAGTACCATATTTTGGTACACGGAATTAATTGATAAAAATAAAGTTAGTATTTAGATTTTCTAACAGTACCATGTTGTTGTAAATTAAATTCTAAGCAACTTTGCTTTTTGAACCAAGTCATTCAGACTTACGGTTTGTGATTTATAAATTTTCTAAGTTTATGACTCGGTTCGATAAACTATGAAATTAAATCACATGTCACGAATTTAAGTGATGGTATGGCACCATGAAATTTAATTTGTGATATTGAGATTATATTTTATTAATATAATTTAATTATTTAGATTTAATTATTAATATCGAATTAATAATTAATTAATAATTAAAAGATTTATATTAATAAATCAAAATATATATTTATATATTGTTACATGTGTAAATTCGAATTAGGGTTTGGAGAATACAAACCCAAGCTAAATTTGAATATGAAAATTGGATATTTTATATCTGCGGCATAAGTACCTAATGTTTTGGTATTTTGGCAAAACCTTAAAATCAATTTAATCCATTGGATCGGTTATGATTTAATATCAACCGTTGGATTGAGATAATTGATTTAAACCCTAGAAGTAATTCAAAATGAAGCTTGGTGCCCAAGTTTAAGTATTTCGAATTTGTTTAATTAATTCAGTCTGTTGGATCGGTTTTGAGATTTAATCTTTACCGTAGGATTAGAAATTAATTAATGTTATATATATAATATATAATTTGAATAAAATTATGGATAAGAGTTCGAATTAGGGTTTCATGAAACCCTAGGGCATTTGACTTTATCCCTAATTGATTGTATCCATTCGACTGGTTTAAGATTTAGTTTTAACCATTGGATCTAGATAATCATGAACAAATTCAAATTTTAATATGTATATATAATATAATTCAAATTTTATTAATATGATGATAAGATTAAATATTTTGATCTTATCATGTATTAATATTTAATTAAATCTCTGATTAATTATATCCATTGGATTTAGATGAGATTGAATCTGGACCATTGGATTGAAATAATTAATCATATTTAAATTAATAAATTTGAATAAAAGGGAGGAAAAATCTCCAAATCGGTTAAAGCTTGAGCCTATAAATAGGAGGCTCATTCTACACATTTTTCACACCTTTCCCCAGAGCAAAAACTCGAGCTCTCCCTCTCTTTCTAGGGTCTGCGAGTTTTCTACTTCTGATCTTTCTTCTGTTTCGGCTTAGGAGATATTTTTCTCCGGTAGCTTTAAAAGAACCGTCTGTTAAATTTTGCGACGGAGTCCTGCCGACGAAGCCCACGCTTCGGTACGAGGAATCCAGGAGAATATCCCGGAAGATCACGGGAGTTTCCCTCAGCACCGGCGGAGCCCTGCCCAAGTCAGAACGCGCCGCCGGAATCGCCAATTGAGGTACGGCCTAATGCATTGGGTCAATAAATGCAACCATTTAATGCTTTCTATTTATTTCCTATTCGACTAGATTATTAATAATAATTATGAAATATTAAATTCAAAATATTTATCATATCTTAACGAAATGATTATTACCCGATATCTGTGTCGTCGGTTCGGTAACAAGTTTTCCGCTTTAAAATAATTTTTTTAAATGTTACCGGGACGCCTCGGAGGCTATTATTGTGGTAACCTCGACCATCAACCTCTCGTTGTTTCTCTTCGGCCGTCGTCGTGATCGCTTATTCTCATAGCTTGTTAATCTTCTCATCGGCGTTGTCGCCGTCGCTCAAAATTCTATTTTTGCTGGAATCGAAGCTCCCTCTTTCTCTAAAGTTTTGCCACTCTTTCGCTCGGTAAATATAATTACAATTTCGAATTGGATTTTACAATTTCGTATTGAAAGTTAAATTTCGGTAAATCCAATTACCGAATTGTAGTTTTGTAATTACAATTACAGTTTAAAAATTCCATTTGAACCATTTTTATACTATAATTACAATATCATAATTAAAATTAGGAATAGGTTATTCATTATGATTTTATATTTATAGTTACCGAACGTATATATAATTACCAAGTCGTAAATATTGTTGTTTCGTAACTAAAATTACAAAAAAGCTTTGTAATTATAATTACGTATTCAATTGTAATGTATGGGCTATGGTTTCATATTTTTAAAAAAAATTAGTTTACTATAATTAAGGATGATTCGTGGATTTTTGAACATTAATATTTTATTATTAACCATTAAATTAGTTAGTATTCAACGAATTTTAGTCCAGATTATACTACCTATAATTAAGGAAAGAATTTATTTTATTTAATTAATTAATTAGAATAATCAATTGATTTTTATGTTATTTAATTTATCCACACATCAAAAAAGAAAAAGGGTATCTTAGTCCATATTTTAATTTGTTGGTACTTTTAATTACTAAATATAAATTTAGGCATTTTTTTAAAACCTTGAGTCATAAAATGGGCATTTTGTTCATTTACCCTTTATTTATTATTGATATGCAGAGGCAATGTGCGACCTTTCGAAATTGTAGTGGAACAACTGCCAGAAATAAAAATCATGTGGCAAATAACACCACCAAACAAAGTCTTGAGGGCATAAATGCCAATTACGCCTTTCTTATTTATCTTCTTTCTACTAAGCATTAAAGATTAGAGACGTTATATACTATCAGCCAGAAAACAAATGTAAAATTTTTGTAGTAATGAACTTTATGTCAAATCTTTCAAAGAAAAGACTATTGTAATGGATACGATTAAAATTATATATATTATATATAAAACGTGATATGACACAAAGTGTATATGCCACTTTTAGAGTTTTTATTTTATTTTATTTTTTAAAATAACAAAGTCAGTGCTGCTCACACAAAAAAGGCCACGTCTTCATATGACACAGGTATATGCTATTTGATGTCGTTTTCTGTTAATCTTTTTGGTAATAATTTATATATCTAAAAATAAAAGAATAATAATTTCGGGAGTTGTGTCGGCTAAAAATAATCAAATTCTGCCTATTTTTTTATTTATTTTTTAATTATTTTTCATGAAAAAATTTAAAACAGGTTTTTTAAGTTAGTTGTCTCTTGGTGAAGCTACGCATCTCTTCTAAATCAAAATAAATCAGAAAAATAAATTCTATGATAAAAAATGTCATTTAGTGTAAGAGAGAGAGCTTCAAGGTCTTACAAAGGAGGTTTGAGAGAATATATTACAATTGTCCAGATACAATGAATATATGAGATAGAGAAAGGGAAAGCTAGTTACAGACTGACCTCATCCACTAACTGAATTCTAACATCCTAACATCCCCCCTTAAACTGATCATGGTGATCTCTATGGGAAACCAGGCGCAGCCTTGTGCAAAGAAGCTGAAAGCGTGGACCGGGAAGCGCTTTGGTAAATATCTCTGCAGCCTGATCATCTGTAAATATATATTGAACATCAAAAAGCTTTTTTCTAACTTGTTCTTGGACATAGTGAACGTCAAGTTCAATGTGTTTTTTACGAGTGTGGAACACCGGGTTAAGAGCAAGAGACTTGGAGCCCACGTTATCACACCACATGATCGGTGGAGACGACCGAAATAGAACGCCGATCTCATGGAGAAGAGATTGAAGCCAGACAAGTTCAGTGGCTGTGGAGGCCAAGGCATAATATTCGGATTCGGTACTTGAACGAGAGACAGCTCGTTGCTTGCGAGAACCCCACTTGACTAGATTATGGTCCAAGAAGACACAGAAACCCGACGTGGATTTTCAGTGATCCACATGGGTGGCCCAATCAGCATCACACTAAGCCTCAAGGCGAAGATTGGACGATGGATGAAAGGACAGGACAACATTGAAGGTGCCCTTTATATATCTTAGGATTCGTTTGCACGCAATCTAGTGATTAACAGTTGGGGTTTAAAGAAAATGGCTGAGGCGATTAACCGCAAAGGAGATATCTGGTCGTGTCATCTTGAGATAGAACAATGCTCCTATGATGCTACGAAATACGAGAGGCTGGGCAAACAATGGGCTGTCAGATAGAGACAGGGTATTTGCAGAGCACATTGGCATGGAGCAAGGCTTTGAGTGATCCAAGTTTGTCTTACTCTTGAGTTTAGAAGCATACTTTGTCTGTATGATGGTCATACCTTGTGACATGTGTGAAGCTTCAAAGCCAAGAAAATAATTGATTAGACCAAGATCTTTCGGTGCAAAACTCTTGTGTAGCTCACTTATAAGAGACTGAATTGAAGAATGATCATTCCCAGTTACAAGAATGTCATCGACATATATGAGTACGAACAAAGTTTTGTTGTTTTCCTTTTGAAGAATAGGGAAGTATCAGGGTAGCTTTGAGCTTCTTAACCGAAGCTCGTGAATCTAGTTTCAGTCCATAGAGGGATTTCTTCAGCAAACAAACATGATCAAGCTTCGATCCATCCACAAAGCCTGCCGGTTAAGACATAAAGAGTTGTTTACAAAGTTCCCCAATTAGAAAAGCATTGTTAACGTCTATCTATCTTATATTCCAGTTTTTTGACATAATAATGGAGAACGTAACTCGAATTGTGCTGGGTTTAATTACTGGACTAAATTTTTCTTTGTAGTCAACAACCTCAGTTTGTTGGAAGCCTGTAGCAACAAGGCGAGCTTTCAGTTTTTCAAGAGTGCCATCGAACTTGAACTTGGACTTGAACACCCACTTGTTACTGACCACATTCATATTGGGGGAACGAGGGACAAGAACCCAGATTTTGTTAGACATGAGGGCACTAAATTCAGTCTTCATGGTATTGAGCCAATTGAGATCTTTCAATGCTGATGCTACAGATTTTGGCTCAGGAAATCCATTGCACTTGATAATATTGGCACTGAATATCTTGGGCTTGTAGATCCCCGATTTGGAACGTCTATGTTTTTGAGATGTATATGTGGATATATTGGTGTTTGTGGAAGGTGGCACAATGTGTGATGTAGTGACAGAATCTAAGATTTGATCAGGAGGATTGAAGATATTTATGGGTGGCACAATGTGAGGTAGTGACTGACTCTAACATTGGATTAGGAGGATTGGAGATATTGCTGGGAGTCGTTTGAGGAAGATGAGAATTTTGGTTGAGAGGTCCAGGAGTAATTTGGTTTTGTCGATAAGAGACTGAGGGATATGGAGGGAAGAACGGGGTAAAGTTGGATGTGTGGAGACAAAGCGTTGCGAGGTCTTGTCATTGTAGGAAGGAACTGTATTGGTTGGAAACAGACTTGTATAAAGAAAATATTTTTCATCAAAATTTATTGATCTTGCGATCCTGAGATATGAAGACACCTAATAACCCTTATGAAACAGGGTGTAGCCCAAGAAGATACACTGAGAAATTTTGAATGTGAATCTATGCGAATCGTATGGAGGAAGAAGAATGTAGCAGACACATCCAAATACTCGTAGAAACTTATAATTAGGCGCTTTATTAAAGAGACAATGGAATGGAGACTTACTTGGACATGAGAGAGAATGCAAGCGATTGATCACATAGACTGCTGATGCAACAAAATCCAAGCAGAACTTGAGAGACATGTTCGAATGTGCAAGTTGAGTGAGGCAGAGTTCTGAAACGTGATGGGATGGTGTTTACGTTCAACGCGTCCATTTTTTTTATGCACATGGGGCATGGATGACAGAAAAGAGTGCCTAGTTGTTGTAGCAAAGGTTGAAAAAGCACGAAATTCACCGCCCCAAATTGTTTGGAGAACTTTGATTTTGACCTAAAATGATCTCTCAATGAACGCGTTGAATTTCATAAGATAGAGAAGCTTTCAGATTTCTTACGAAATGGAAATATCCAATTATACTTCAAAAAATCATAAACTAATAGAAGATAATATCTATAGCCATCAATTGACATTTTAGGTGCAGGCCCCCCCTCATCAGCATGAAAAAGCTCACATGGGTTTCTATTATTGATAGTAGACGAGTGAAGATAAACACGATGCATTTTGCCGAGTCGACAAGCATGACAAAGCGATGAACTTTTATTCACATTCACATCTTGAAGCTTTTCAATGGAAAGTACATCGTTAATTACAGATATGGACGAGTGTCCTAATCTACTATGCCAAAGAGAGAAATTGTCATTAAGATTGACATTAAAGACATGTTTTTCATTAGATAGACTATGTTGAGGTGCTGATAGAGAGACCTTAGTGACTTTGGACGACAATGCCCCTTGTGGAATGAGTGAAGCATCAAATATGTAAAACCCTTCTTTGGAACTTCCTTCGTGAATTTTTCCTTAACAAGACAACCATCCGAAGAAAATTCAACAGTCACATCCTTGTCAGTTTTTATCTTTGAAATGCTAACGAGGTTTTTTGTAATAAAGGGCACGTGAAGGATATAAAGAAGCTTAATTTGTCTATTTCAACAGGTAATGAGAGATGAATTACAAATGGATTTTATATGTATATTTGAGCCATTTCCTACAGCAAGCTTGTTTTCCCCTTGATACTCAAATTTCTGTGTGAATTATGCATTAGAGGGAAAGACATGATCAGTTGCGCCACTTGCGCCACTGTCAAAGATCCAATCATCTGAGCTTTCTTGATTTCCATTCCACGAGGAAGAGAGAAAATCCTGGTCAAGAGATTGATTCTGATTGTTCGAGGAGTTCCATGATCATAAGCTTTGTATCCTTGATCAAAGCGGTCGTAGCAGCATATTACAGTGTGGCCGGATTTTCCGCAAAGCTGGCGCATATACTTTGGTCTTGGTGATGATCTTCCTCCATTGCGTAAGAAACTTCATCCGTTGCCCCGATTCTAGTTTCCACGGTTGGATTTCCTCTGTTGATTCTCTCCATTGAAACTAGAATTACCAATATTACCCTTCGAATTTATAGAATTGAAACTCTGGCTTCCAGAGTTTGGTGTTCTTCACACATAATTAGTCAATGGATGAGAGAGGTCCATGTTTCATTCCACATGAGAGTCAAAGTTCTCAATACGCATTTCATGAGACTTAAGAGAGAATTGTACCTTAGGAATCGTCACAGAGTCTCTTCCATAAAGATTGATGACGACAGACTCGTACTCTGGACCAAGATCTGAGAGAATATGCATGACTATGTCATCGTCAGAGACGATTTGTCCAGCTGCTATGAGAGAATATGCAAGGCAACGAATCTTGAGAATGTAGTCATCAATGGACATGGAGCCTTTCTTGATCGTTTGGATCAAGGTTTTGCGCTGCATGATGCAAGATTTTGAAGAAGATGAGAAAAATTATTGCAGAGTCGACCAGATTTTGTAGACACTTTTACACCGACACACGGTGTTTACCATCGTCTCTGTCATTGTGTGAAAAGACACTTGACAAGGAATCTGTCAAGCCGATGCCAAGCTTCATAGGCAGGATTCAGAGACTGAACATCAGAATCATGATCGATCGCGATCGTAGGAGGAGGACACCGGTCAAATCCGGTTAGAGTTCCTCCGAGGCCATGAGCTCCAAGTTTGGGAAGAATATGAGTCTTCCAAACGAAGTAATTTGTTCGATCGAGACGTATTGATATTGGTGTAATATTGGAAGGAATTGTCGCCATGGAAAAAAGAGCATTTGAGGAAGATACTGCCATGGCTCTGATACCATGCAAGAGAGAGGGAGATAAAACTTCAAGGTCTAACAATGGAGGTTTGAGAGAATATCAAAGATTGTATTATGATTGTCCAGATACAATGAATATATGAGAGTGAGAAAGAGAGACAGACAGTTAGTTAAAGACTGACGCCACTCACGAACTGAATTCTAACATCCTAACATTTACCAATAGAGGCATCTAAAAAAGTACATATATCATACCTTTTTCGAATGGATAACCGTCTGCTTGCTTTTTTCAAATTATTTTCTCTGTCTTCTTCATTTTCATCGAATAGATAACTGTCGTTCTTCTCTCTTTGTATGAACTTCTCTACCAACTCAATAGTAGCGGAACCACCATCCGACACCATGTCTAGACAGCAACCGAGCATGCTATTATGCCAAAGTCCTACCAGGCAGTTTAGTAACGCTCTACGCCTCTAAACAATGGTCGGTCCACTCATTCTTCTTAAATTTATGTTTTTCTTAGCTTCGATCATTGTTCTTCATAAAGATTGTGCGGTCTCCAAAATTCTCGGGAGTTTTAATGGTCTTCTCTTCCGTTTTCAGGAATGAGAGTGTCACAATTTTCAATCTTTCTTTCTGCCTGCATAGTTAAGTTCCTTACACTTCTCCAACTGTGTTAGGAAGGACAGTTTCATCACGTTCCTTCTATTCTTCATACATTTATTCTTTTGTAATATTTCTCTCTGTGTTTGTCTTTCTTCTTAGATCTATCCGATCTGCCGCCTCGGTCGCCATGTACAAGAATGAGTGTGGCAAAAGTTTTGCCATTGCCATTAACCATATATCTATTATCCGGTGAAAGTTATTTCTCAAATGTTATTGGGTAATTCGTGTTGATTTAATAACATTTTCATGGCACATGCATTATTATAATATTTGTTTATTTATATTTGACAAATAATATACACGTATGTACATGATTTAGCCACTAGAGATTCCCTAGTATTTAGGAGGTTAGCTTAGTCTAAGTTGATAATGGGTGTGTGGCCGTGTAAATAGTCACGATAACCATGATTATTTCTTGGTTTCACAATCTATAAATAAAATAGAAAAGCTGAAAGTATTTTTTAACGCAGCACCACAAAAGGATCGACTCTCTCTCTCTCCCTTTGAAAAATATTTTTTATTCTCAGAGTGTTCGTAAGTGTGAGTCAGTGTGTGTGTTCAATTCTTCTCGCTCGCTCATTTCTGCACCAACAATTCGTCCTTTGTGAGTTTATTATGAATAATATATTTTAACAATTCCTGTATTTTAATAATATATTTCCAGCATTTTCGTTGCCAATAAATTGAGCACTTTGTATATATACAACGTTTTCCACTGTCACAAATAATATTTTTAAGACTATTGACCAATTTATTGTTAGGAAATTGTACGAAATGCTTAATTTTGTGTCAAGCCTTTTATGAAATGCCCATTTGTGAGAGTAAAAAATACACAATGGCCAGTATTTTAAAAGGTTTAACACAAAATGGGCATTTCATTCATTGACCATTTATTGTTTGGTTAGCTTGTTTATCATAGTTCATCTCACAATTTAGTTCTGCAAAGTTTAGATGGCGTTTCGGCAAAGATTGGTGAAACGTTCTCCAAACAATGCTTTTCCAATTGATTTTCCATCGTGGCTCCGACGAGTTTTTTAAGGGCTAGGAGTGGATTAAACGTCCCTGGGTATTTGAACTGCCAACTTCACCAAGGTGATCTCCCTTTGTATTTTTCCTCCATAATTTTTTCGTTCTAATTTCCATCCAGCCTCTATGCTGTTTTGATGCATAGTGATGTTTGAATTTATGTCCACAAATGAGACACGAATGACCTTTTAGAAAATAATTAAGTTTATTAATAAAGTACTCAATGTAATAATACGATAGTTTTCTTTTGCGGAGAATTAAATAAATATTAAATATTCATTCTTATTTATTTAAGTTTGTTTTATGCATATATGTGTACGCCCTGAAACTATCATCAACGAAAGAAGATTTAAGTACATACTTAACAAGATACCTCTTCTTGATAAGTTTAAAATAAACAGTTTGCAATCTTAGGATCGATTGGGCCATTGTATCCGATTAATGATTGTTTGAATAAACTACTGATATCGGATCGTGTGATATTGAGAGTTGTGACTCTGGAGTTTATTCTTGATGTCTTAATGAAGACACTGAACTAGACCTATGACACTTTGATGTTTGAGGTAAAACTGTTTCATTACTCGAAGCTTCAAAATCACAAACGATGGGTATTTTCATAATTACCTAAATCTTAAAGTGGGTACATAATTTCTTGTGACACTTGATTAGTCAATGGAAAAAATCCATTTGGATCAAAGACCCGATGGTTGGTGCCATAATACTGTCTCGTTGAATTATGTGATTCACATATATGGAATTTGTGTTAGTATCACATCGTTCTTTGTTTGGTATCACATCGTGCTTTGTTCTTTGAAGTGTGAATGAACAAACCGGGACTCGTACTCATCGAATAATTTATTCTCTGAATAAAACATGTGACATGTTGTGACATCTCACTTTATGTTTTTCTCATTCACAAACAATAAAGAAGTTGATGAAATAATAATTAAGGGGTAAAACGGTAATTTTATGTTCCTCTTAGTTGCTGATACACACAAAAGGTAGTATCGTAAATACACTGTGGACTGTGTGAAGAATAGTTGTATCACATCAAACGGAAATAAGAACGAATATGAACTTAGAGATTGTCAGTATTGGTCCTTTAGTGGAATCGATCAATATCAAGAACCAAAAGTTCGGGAAAAGTTTGTGAACTTTTGTGTTCGGATTTTATTCTAAAGCTTCGTTCATGTGGGTCCATGAGGTCTCAATGTTAGAATTTCAGACGATATTTTGATGAACAAAATAATTATTAAAAATATATAAAGTTGATTTAATGAAATCTCACTTTAAATTCAATTATTGAATTGAAATATTTTTAAGTACCAAATTGATTTAATTATATTCTTTTATGTATAAATTATGATTTATACTGTGGTAATTATTTTCTCATGATTAATTAAATAAATTGTAATTTAATTTAATTACCTTTATTTAATGTAATAAGTTGTTTAAATATATTGATAATTATATATACTATGCGAATTTAATAATTAAGAGGTTGAGAAATTAATTCGTTAACTCTCATCAATTAATAGTATGTGATTTACAAGAAGAAAAAGGAAAGAAAATAATTCTAACTAATTCATGTGATATTAATTGATTTTTTTTATCAAACCTATGCCCATATAATTCGAAGATTTGGTCCACGGAGTTGGTCTTTACCAAAGCCAACGATTTCCATCATTAAGATATGTGTTCATCCCACGCGTTGTCCACTCGCTGGGCACGTGATGATGACGTCGGGGATTACATAAGCGGCCCAGTGGGCGAGTGGAGGGTGAGTAAAGGGTTTCATATGCCACGTGGCTGTTGGAAATCGGTGGTATCAGTCCGACTTCCTTACCACGATAATAGCCTCCGAGGTGTCCCGGTAACATTTAAAAAATTATTTTTAAGGCGGAAAACTTGTTACCGGACCAACGACACGGATATCGGGTAATGACCATTTCGTTAAGACCCGATAGATATTTCGAATTTAATATTTCATAATCATTATTAATAATCTAGTCGAATAGGAAATAAATAGAAAGCAGTAAATGGTTGCATTTATTGACCCAATGCATAAGGGCGTACCTCAAAGACGATTCCGGCTGCGCGTTCTGACTTGGGCAGGGCTCCGCCGGTGCTGAGGGAAATTTCCGTGATCTTCCGGGATATTCTCCTGGACTCCTCGTACCAAAGCGTGGGCTTCGCCGGCAGGACTCCGTCGCAAAACTTAAATGACGGTTCTTTTAAAGCTACCCGAGAAAAAATATCTCCTAAGCCGAACCAGAAGATAGATCAGAAGCAGAAAACTCGCAAACCCTAAAGAGAGAGGGATAGCTCGAGTTTTTGCTCTGGGGAAGGTGTAAAAAATGTGTAGAATGAGCCTCCTATTTATAGGCTCAAGCTGTAACCAATTTGGAGATTTTCCCTCCCTTTCTTTGAATTTTATTAATTAAATTTAATTAATTATTTCAATCCAATGATCCAGATTCAATCTCATCTAAATCCAATGGATATAATTAATCAGGGATTTAATTAAATAATAATACATGATAAGATCAAAATATTTAATCTTATCATCATATTAATTAAATCCGAATTATATATATATGTTGGACATGTGTGTCCTTAAACAAGATATTTTATCCCTTTGTAAAAGATTATGACAAGTCGTTGAATAAAGATGATGCTTATTATGATAATCTTATTATAGTTTCTGGTAGAGTAAAATAGAATGTTTGATTCCTTAGTTCATGAAGGATGCAATTATGTTATTATTATCACAACAGAGTCAATGTGAGGAAGAATTAATAATCATAATAAATGAACTTAAAATGTCCGTGACCTGATCAACTGGGTGGGAGCCCATTAATCGTATAAGGTCATTAATGTGACTAAGTGATAAATCCTATTCTGGATTTTGTGTGTGTCACACTCACTAGAAGTGCATTAAGTATGAAGTGTCTTCATACTGGACTGGACCTGACTTAAACTCCGGAAGTTATCATATAAGACCGTCACTGATAACTTGGAGTTGAGTCACTAGTAGATGATCAAATGGATATTCGATCTAAGTCCTGAGTGATCTTGAGTCCAAGCTGCTGACTTGATTGTTCTTTGATTTAACCGTTAAAGAACACGAAATATTACAGCTGTTCCCAACACTATTATTTTGGGAACATGAGAGTCAACAGTAAGGGTAGCTTGGTCATAGACATGGGCATCACACAGCTCTCCTTAGAGTGATGATGATTCCCTTGATTGTCGGTGGTGAGAAGTGAGAGATACCCATGCGCAACTTATGAATCGAAACCATAAGTGGGTTACTCATGATATTGCTGACTGATTCAAGGAAGTAAATACAATGAGGGGCATAACGGTAAAAACCGCCTGCTCATTTATGAATCATCAAGTGAAAGATCAATAACCCGAATTTGATTGTATCAATGGACACCCTGCTATTATAAAGGGAATAATATATACCGTATCACTAAAGAGTGCAGCCTCGGGTCTATAGTGGAATCACTTCGAGGTTTGACGAACAACTAGCAGTTCGTTGGAGCTTAAGTGATACGGGTCCATGGTCCCCAGGATAGCTCCGTAACGGATGATACGTACGTGATTAAAATACATTCTGGATAATGTTTAATCATTTGGCTTGACTTATAAAACTGAAAGGTCTGTGTCAGACATCAGATAGTTTTATCGTTGGCGTGGCAAAAGTATCATATTTTGGTACACGAAATTAACTGACAAAAAGAAAGTTAGAATTTAGATTTTCTATCAGCACCATGTTGTTGGAAATTAAATTCTAAGCAACTTTGTTTTTTGAACCAAGTCATTTCTACTTACGGTTAGTGATTTATGGATTTTCTAAGTTTATGATCGGTTCGATAAACTTTGAAATTAAATCACATGTCACGAATTTAAATGATGGTGTGGCACCATGACATTTTTATGTGTGATATTGAGATCAGGATTTATTAATATAATTTAATTATTTGGATTTAATTATTAATATCTTATTAATAATTAATATATTTATATTAATAAATGAATATATATTTATATATATTAATATGTGTAAATTCGAATTAGGGTTTGTTATTTGAAACCCTAGTTAAAATTCGAATGGCATGATTTGGTATTTCTATATTTGGGGCATAAGTACCAAATGTTTTGGTACTTTGGCAAATCCCTAAAATCAATATTATCCATTGGATCGGTTATGATTTAGTATCAACCGTTGGATTAGGATATTGATGAATTCGAAATTAATAACTTGGTGACCAAGTTTTATTTTTTGAATTTGATTAATCAATTATATCCGTTGGATCGGTCTAATATTTAATCTATGCCGTCGGATTAAGAATTGATTAATTATATATATATATATCTATATATATTCGAATTAGGTTTATGGATAAATTCAAAAAATTGTTTTAATAAATTAATTTATCCTAAACTTATTTGATCCATTAGATCGGTTTTAAGAATCATCTCAACCATTGGATCTAGATAATAATGATTCGAAATTTATATATATATATATATCATAATTCGAATTTTATGATGATAAGAAGATAAGATTGGATTTTTGATTTATCTAAATCTTTCTTATTTTATTAAATCTGGATTTAGATGAGATTAAATCTGGACCATTGGATTGAGATAATTAATTATATTTAATTAATGAAATTCGAATTTAGGGAGGGAATATCTCCAAATCGGTTACAGTCTTGAGCCTATAAATAGGGAGCTCATTCTACACATTTTTCACACCTTTCCCGAGAGAAAAATTCGAACTCTCCCACTCCTTCAGGGTCTGCGAATTTTCTCTCTGATCTCTTCTTCTGGTTCGGCTTAGGAGACTATTTCTCCGGAAGCTTAAAAAGAACCATCAGTTAAAGTTTTGCGACGGAGTCCTGCCGGCGAAGCCCACGCTTCGGTACGAGGATTCCAGGAGAATATCCCGGAAGATCACGGGAGATTCCCTCAGCACCGGCGGAGCCCTGCCCGATTCAGAGTGCGCAGCCGAAATCGCCAAACGAGGTACGGCTTTATGCATTGGGTTAATAAATGCAAACATTTATTGCTTTCTATTTATTTCCTATTATGACTAGTTTATTAATAATGAGTTATGAATATTAAATTGCATAATATTTATCAGATCTTGGGAATATGGTTATTATCCGATATTCGGACCGTTGATTGGATAACAAGTTTTCCGCTTTAAAATAATTTTTAAATGTTACCCTGACGGTTCGGACGTATAAATCGTGATAATTATACGGAATCCAAGACGTGATTTCCAACAATTGGTATCAGAGCCATAGTTCAAGGATAAATAATTACGTAATTTAATTAATGGGTTTAAAGAACAAATTATTTGATGAATAAATTAATAATTAAAATTGAAATTTATTTCTAGATATTTTAATATTAATTTAATTAATTCCTGACCCGAAAAATCGGACCGGGAAAGTGGCCGGGCTGTTAGGCGCAGCCCAGGCCGTGGCACGGGATGACCAGGGGCTGCCGCTGCAGCCCCAGGGTCAAAACCCTAATCGCCACGGGCCAGGCCCGTAGCGAAGCCCACGCCAGGGCGAGGCCCAGGGTGAGACCCTTGCGGGTTGCCCTGGCGCGCAGCGCCTGGGCCTCGCGCTCTGGCTGCGGCCCACGCTGCCTGGCAGCGGAATGGGCCTGCTGGCCCAGCGCGAGGTGGGCGCTGCCCTGGCCCTCTTCGGCTGGTTGGGCGTGGCCTATCCTAGGGATGTGGGCCCGGGCTTAGGCCTGGAGGGCCCACGTACATAATTTTTAATTATGGGTCAGAATTTATTCCGACCCGGATCCCTAGAAATAATTAATTATATTCATCATAGATATAATTTATTATAACCTATTTTCATAACCCTTAAACATAGTGTCTATGTTTGGATCATTATTAATATGTCATATTTGGGATAGATATAAATAAAAAAGAGTAAATGTAAATGTGTTTATTATGAGTCGGAAAAATTTCAATCGTACAATCTTGCCTAAGGAAGAGGGAATCAAAAGTGGGGCCGGTTCACCATCCACTTCTGGGTGACCGGTTAGGACCCCTCCCATCGACCTGGAGAGCGTACGAATTGATCTATCACTACCGACAAAATAATAAACTCAATAAAAAGGGGGCTTATTTAATTACGTGTCGTAATAAATAAATCCGAAAAGTAAACCATTAATGTGTCATTAATAGTTTATATATATTAAGTTTTTATAACTTAGTATAAGAAATAAAAAACGTTATCTCCTAAAAACAATGGCAAGTATAGAATACAACAAAGGTCTCCATTATTACTAACACAAGGTCTGCTGACAACACCGCCTCGAGTCACCCTAGTGTGTCCATTCCCTAAGGAAGGTGTGCTTGTGGGAGGTTTGACAACGTGATAGTTCCAAAAGAATAAGGGGACGGAGGAATCTTGGAAATGGACCGCGAGTCACCCTAGTGTGACCATTCCCTAAGGACGACGTTTCCAAGAGGATCCCGAGAACCAAAAATAATGGGTTAAGCTTGCACGGAAGTTGGTGCTTCCTGACCGTCTATGGTGATAGTTAATAATCATAGAGAACTTGGTGGTTCTTGTTATGAATATTAATTAAGTTTATGACTAAAACTTAGTTTAACCAAACTACACGGTTGATACCGCGAGTCACCCTAGAGTGACCATGCCACTAAGGACGGCAACGACGTGTACAGTCGGTTAAATTATCACGAAATAGTTAAAGGGTTTATTTAACGTTTTACCCAGAACATGTTTGCATCATGTAACTATTTCAAATAAAAACTTTTCTAAAACATTCTACCTATAATAAAGTTTAATAAGTTTCTTTTTCAATGCCAGTTAAGATGTCTTTCGACAAACAAGAAATGGAAAAGTCTACTCTGACGCTGATGTCTCAAAATCAAAGCAATCTGGTAAAAGTCACAAAATCCCTTAGCAAGCTGGCCATGAGTGGATCTTTGGAAAAACTTGGAATGGCAGATCAGAATGCTATAAACTCTTTGAACAAGAGGAAGAGAATCATTGGAAACCAGGAAGAATTCTTCTAGATTGGGAGTACAAGTAATGTTGATCGTTCAACATTAGAAACATGTTTCGTGGACAGCTCATCCTTCAACTGGATCTTAGATTCAGGAGCAAACGATCATGCGTGCAATTCTCTTCAGTCTCTTGACAAATTGGAAGAGATAAATGAAGGGCCAACTTTGAAAGTGGGAAACGGGGAATTTCTACAAGCAAAGGCGGTAGGAAATTTGCGACTGACATTTGGAAATAAGTATTTATTTGTTGATAATGTGTACTATTATCCAAATGTCTGCAGAAATATACTTTCTGCTTATCTGTTGTACAAACAAGGTTATACTCTAAACTTTCGTGGATCCCACTGGGTCATCACAAAGGATGGAGTATATATTTGTACTGCTAAAGCAGAAAACGGATTATACATCCTAAGACCAGATTATGGTAGCTGTATGAATACTGAGATGTTTAAACTGGCAGTGCCGAAGTCAATTAAGAAACCCAAAATTGACAATGATGTTCAAACGTACCTGTGGCATTTAAGATTGGGTCATATTAATCTAAACAGGATAAACAGGCTGGTAAAGGATGGACCCCTTAAAGAACTAACAATCGGTTCTTTGCTTGTTTGTGAATCCTGTATAGAGTCTAAAATGACCAAAAGACCTTTCTCGATGAAAGGTCAAAGAGCCACTAAACCATTAGAACTCGTCCATTCTGATGTATGTGGTCCCATGAACATACAAGGAAGGGGAGGAATTGAATACTTTGTCACCTTTATTGACGATTATTCAAGATATGGTTACGTTTATCTCATGGCCAAGAAATCTGAAACCTTGGGTAAGTTCAGAGAATTTCTGGCAGAATCTGAGAATCAACTAGGACTGTCATTAAAGTCTCTTCGATCTGATCGAGGGGGAGAATACCTAGATCATGAGTTTTGCGACCTATTGATCGAGAAAGGTATAACATCTCAACTAACTGCTCCTGGCACACCAGAACAAAATGGTGTTGTAGAAAGGAGAAATAGAACCTTATTGGAAATGGTAAGGTCAATGTTAAGTTATTCATCGCTACCCAATTCTTTCTGGGGATATGCTTTGTTGACGGCTACAAACATTCTGAATGTTGTGCCATCAAAGTCTGTTTCTAAAACGCCCGTCGAATTATGGAATGGCAGAATACCAAGTCTGCGACATTACAGAATTTGGGGATGTCCTGCACATGTGCGGACTGGAAACAAGAATAAATTGGAATCACGAACGGAAGTTTGTCTGTTCGTATGATATTCCAAAGAGACTAAAGGAGGTTTGTTTTATAGTCCAGAAAGTAAGAAAGTATTTGTCTCGACAAATGCTACCTTTCTGGAACAAGATTATATGACAAACTTCAAACCTCGAAGTAAAGTTATACTCGAGGAGCTGTCAGGTGACAAGGTCACAATATCTCCAACAGTGCCTGTTGTCGAAGATATAGTGGAAACCACGGTCCCAAATCAGAACCAAGGGGTACTCAGACGTAGTGGGAGGTTCAAAAGACCTGTTGAGCGCTACGAGCACACCCAGTTGGAATTTCACCTAGCTGTCACAGACACTAGTGTTGAAGATCCCATAGGCTACAAACAAGCTATGGAGGATCCTGATAAGGGAGAATGGCAGGAAGCCATGAACCAAGAAATAGAATCAATGGATTCTAATGAAGTCTGGGAACTTGTAGACTTACCGGATGGTTTCAAAACCATTGGCTGTAAGTGGGTATACAAGCGAAAGAGAGGAGTAGACGGGAAGGTTGAAACCTTCAAGGCTAGACTAGTGGCAAAGGGTTTTACCCAGAGGGAAGGTATTGATTTCGATGAAACCTTCGCTCCAGTCGCTAAGTTCAAGTCCATCCGGATTCTCATGGCCATAGCCTGTAGTCTCAATTATGAGATTTGGCAGATGGACGTCAAAGCCGCATTCCTGAACGGGTACATTGACGAAAACATCTATATGGACCAACCAGAAGGGTTCGTGCAACAGGGTGAAGAAGGGAAAGTTTGTTGATTACTTAAATCCATTTATGGATTAAAGCAAGCTTCCAGATCCTGGAATCTGAGGTTTGATGAAACCATCAAAACCTATGGATTCATTCAAAATGTCACTGAGGCCTGCATTTATAAACTCAATGAAGAAACCGTGGAAATATTTCTTGTTCTGTACGTCGACGATATTCTTCTCATTGGAAACAGTGTGAAGAAGCTATCGGACGTAAAAGCGTGGCTATCTACGCAATTCCAAATGAAGGACATGGGAGAAGCCAGCTATGTTCTTGGGATCCGTATATTCAGGGATCGCAATAACAGGCTTCTGGCCTTATCGCAAGCAACTTACATTGATAAGGTGCTTGAACGTTTTGCAATGGCAAACTCCAAGGGAGGTAATTTACCAACCAGACATGGAGTATTCCTTAGTAGGAAACAATGCCCAACTTCTCCGGAAGAGCAAGATGTGATGAGGAGAATACCCTATGCTTCAGCAGTGGGAAGTCTGATGTACGCTATGCAGTGTACTAGGCCAGACATCTGTTACGCTGTGGGAATTGTCAGCAGATATCAATCCAACCCTGGTATGGCTCACTGGACTGCAGTGAAAAACATTCTCAAGTATCTTTGGAGAACGAGAAACTATATGTTAGTGTTTTCAGGATCAGAACTGAATCCACTAGGATACACTGATTCAGACTTTATGTCTGATAGAGACGCGAGAAAATCGACGTCAGGAGCAGTGTACACCCTTGCTGGTGGAGCGATATTCTGGAGAAGCATAAAGCAATCCTCTATCGCAGATTCCACCATGGAAGCTGAATACGTGGCAGCCTGTGAGGCAGCCAAGGAATCAGTTTGGCTCAAGAATTTCTACAAAGAACGGGGAGTTGTTCCAGATGTAGATGGGCCCCAAACACTATACTGTGACAACAGTGGTGCGGTGGCAAATTCTAAAGAGCCCAGAGACCATAACAAGGCAAAACATATAGAACGCAAATACCATCTCATAAGAGAGATAGTGCGTCGTGGCGACGTAAGGGTTGTGAAAATAGCCTCGGAAGACAATCTGGCTGATCCATTCACCAAGACGTTGCCAGAGAAAATATTCAGGAGGCATCTGGAGAATATGGGTCTGAAAGACATGGGTCATCTTCTTTAAGTACAAGTGGGAGATTGTTGGACATGTGTGTCCTTAAACAAGATATTTTATCCCTTTGTAAAAGATTATGACAAGTCGTTGAATAAAGATGATGCTTATTATGATAATCTTATTATAGTTTCTGGTAGAGTAAAATAGAATGTTTGATTCCTTAGTTCATGAAGGATGAAATTATGTTATTATTATCACAACAGAGTCAATATGAGGAAGAATTAATAATCATAATAAATGAACTTAAAATGTCCGTGACCTGATCAACTGGGTGGGAGCCCATTAATCGTATAAGGTCATTAATGTGACTAAGTGATAAATCCTATTCTGGATTTTGTGTGTGTCACACTCACTAGAAGTGCATTAAGTATGAAGTGTCTTCATACTGGACTGGACCTGACTTAAACTCCGGAAGTTATCATATAAGACCGTCACTGATAACTTGGAGTTGAGTCACTAGTAGATGATCAAATGGATATTCGATCTAAGTCCTGAGTGATCTTGAGTCCAAGCTGCTGACTTGATTGTTCTTTGATTTAACCGTTAAAGAACACGAAATATTACAGCTGTTCCCAACACTATTATTTTGGGAACATGAGAGTCAACAGTAAGGGTAGCTTGGTCATAGACATGGGCATCACACAGCTCTCCTTAGAGTGATGATGATTCCCTTGATTGTCGGTGGTGAGAAGTGAGAGATACCCATGCGCAACTTATGAATCGAAACCATAAGTGGGTTACTCATGATATTGCTGACTGAGTCAAGGAAGTAAATACAATGAGGGGCATAACGGTAAAAACCGCCTGCTCATTTATGAATCATCAAGTGAAAGATCAATAACCCGAATTTGATTGTATCAATGGACACCCTGCTATTATAAAGGGAATAATATATACCGTATCACTAAAGAGTGCAGCCTCGGGTCTATAGTGGAATCACTTCGAGGTTTGACGAACAACTAGCAGTTCGTTAGAGCTTAAGTGATACGGGTCCATGGTCCCCAGGATAGCTCCGTAACGGATGATACGTACGTGATTAAAATACATTCTGGATAATGTTTAATCATTTGGCTTGACTTATAAAACTGAAAGGTCTGTGTCAGACATCAGATAGTTTTATCGTTGGCGTGGCAAAAGTATCATATTTTGGTACACGAAATTAACTGACAAAAAGAAAGTTAGAATTTAGATTTTCTATCAGCACCATGTTGTTGGAAATTAAATTCTAAGCAACTTTGCTTTTTGAACAAAGTCATTTCTACTTACGGTTAGTGATTTATGGATTTTCTAAGTTTATGATCGGTTCGATAAACTTTGAAATTAAATCAAATGTCACGAATTTAAATGATGGTGTGGCACCATGACATTTTTATGTGTGATATTGAGATCAGGATTTATTAATATAATTTAATTATTTGGATTTAATTATTAATATCTTATTAATAATTAATATATTTATATTAATAAATGAATATATATTTATATATATTAATATGTGTAAATTCGAATTAGGGTTTGTTATTTGAAACCCTAGTTAAAATTCGAATGGCATGATTTGGTATTTCTATATTTGCGGCATAAGTACCAAATGTTTTGGTACTTTGGCAAATCCCTAAAATCAATATTATCCATTGGATCGGTTATGATTTAGTATCAACCGTTGGATTAGGATATTGATGAATTCGAAATTAATAACTTGGTGACAAAGTTTTATTTTTCGAATTTGATTAATCAATTATATCCGTTGGATCGGTCTAAGATTTAATCTATGCCGTCGGATTAAGAATTGATTAATTATATATATATATATATATCTATATATATTCGAATTAGGTTTATGGATAAATTCGAAAAATTGTTTTAATAAATTAATTTATCCTAAACTTATTTGATCCATTAGATCGGTTTTAAGAATCATCTCAACCGTTGGATCTAGATAATAATGATTCGAATTATATATATATATATATATATCATAATTCGAATTTTATGATGATAAGAAGATAAGATTGGATTTTTGATTTATCTAAATCTTTCTTATTTTATTAAATCCCTAATTAATTATATCCATTGGATTTAGATGAGATTAAATCTGGACCATTGGATTGAGATAATTAATTATATTTAATTAATGAAATTCGAATTTAGGGAGGGAATATCTCCAAATCGGTTACAGTCTTGAGCCTATAAATAGGGAGCTCATTCTACACATTTTTCACACCTTTCCCCAGAGAAAAATTCGAACTATCCCTCTCCTTCAGGGTCTGCGAATTTTCTCTCTGATCTCTTCTTCTGGTTCGGCTTAGGAGACTATTTCTCCGGAAGCTTAAAAAGAACCATCAGTTAAAGTTTTGCGACGGAGTCCTGCCGGCGAAGCCCACGCTTCGGTACGAGGATTCCAGGAGAATATCCCGGAAGATCACGGGAGATTCCCTCAGCACCGGCGGAGCCCTGCCCGATTCAGAGTGCGCAGCCGAAATCGCCAAACGAGGTACGGCCTTATGCATTGGGTTAATAAATGCAAACATTTATTGCTTTCTATTTATTTCCTATTATGACTAGTTTATTAATAATGAGTTATGAATATTAAATTGCATAATATTTATCAGATCTTGGGAATATGGTTATTATCCGATATTCGGACCGTTGATTGGATAACAAGTTTTCCGCTTTAAAATAATTTTTAAATGTTACCCTGACGGTTCGGACGTATAAATCGTGATAATTATACGGAATCCAAGACGTTATTTCCAACAATATATACATATTAAAATTTGAATTTGTTTATGATTATCTAGATCCAATGGTTAAGAATAAATCTTAAACCAATCCAATGGATCAAATCAATTATAGATAAAATAAAATGCCCTGGGGTTTAATTGAAGCCCTAATTCGAATTCTTATCCACATTTTTATTCAAAATATATATAGTATATATATAAGATTAATTAATTTCTAATCCGGCGGTAAAGATTAAATCTCAAAACCGATCAAACGGACACAATTAATTAAGCAAATTCGAAATACCTTGACTTGGTCACCAAGCTTAAATTTTGAATTACTTTTAGGGTTCAAATCAATTATCTCAATCCAACGGTTGATATTAAATCATAACCGATCTAATGTATTAAATTGATTTTAGGGTTTCGCCGAAATACCAAAACATTAAGTACGTATGCCGGAAATATAAATATCCAATTATCATTATTCGAATTAGCTAGGGTTTGTATTTACCAAACCCTAATTCGAATTTACACATATATGAATATATATAAATATATATTTTTTATTTATTAATATAAATCTTTTAATTATTAATTCGATATTAATAATCAAATCAAAATAATTAAATTATGTTAATAAAACCTGATCTCAATATCACACATTCAATTTCATGGTGTCATACCATCATTTAAATTCGTGACATGTGATTTAATTTCATAGTTTATCAAATCGAGTCATAAACTTAGAAAATCCATAAATCACAAACTGTAAGTCTGAATGACTTGGTTCAAAAATAAAAATTGCTTAGAATTTAATTTACAACAACATGGTGCTGTTAGAAAATATAAATTCTAAATTTATTTTTATCAGTTAATTCCGTGTACCAAAATATGGTACTTTTGCCACGTTGACGATAAAACTATCTGACGTATGACACAAACCTGTCAGTTTTATAAGTCGAGCCAAATGATTAAACATTATCCAGAATGTATTTTAATCACGTACGTATCATCCGTTACGGAGCTAGCCTGGGGACCATGGACCCGTATCACTTAAGCTTCAACGAACCGCTAGTTGTTCGTCAAACCTCGAAGTGATTCCACTATAGACCCGAGGCTGCACTCTTTAGTGATACGGTATATATTATTCCCTTATAACAGCAGGGTGTCCATTGATACAATCAAATTCGGGTTATTGTCCTTTCACTTGACGACTCACACATGAGCAGGCGGTTTTTACCGTAATACCCCTCATTGCATTTTCATCTTTGACTCAGTCAGTAATATTATGAGCAACCCACTTATGGTTTCAATTAATAAGTTTCGCACGGGTACGTCTCACTTCTCACCACTGACGATCAAGGAAATCATCATGACTCTGAATCACCAGTATGAAGACGCATCATACTTAATGCAGTTCTAGTGAGTGTGACACATACATAATCCAGAATAGGATTGTCACTTAGTCACATTAATGACCTTACATGATTAACGGGCTCCCACCCAGTTAATCAGGTCACGGACATTTTTAGTTCATTTATTATGATTATTAATTATTTCTCACATTGACTCTGTTGTGATAGTAATAGCATAATTGCATCCTTTATGAACTAAGGAATCAAACATTCTATTTTACTCTACCAGAAACTATAATAAGATTAACATAATAAGTATTATCTTTATTCAACTACTCGTCATAATCTTTTACAAATGGATAAATGTCTTGTTTAAGGACACATATGTAAAACAGTGGCATCCTCTAGTTGGGCCTAGGCGCGCGTAGGGCCCTCAAAAGTGCTTCTTAAGTGTTTTTTCACCCCTGAACTCGTCCTGTGTCTGTTTTTCACACTTTTTATGTCGTTTTTGAGTATCTTGATATTTTTAGAAACATCTAGACACTTTATTTTACAAAATCGGGCCTTTGGAGGGTGTTTTAGGTTAAATTTGTATTTAAATTAATTCCGGGAATTACTGGTAACAGACGTGTTCTTCATAGTCTGGTTTACATCAGTTGGTATCAGAGCCACTCGTTTTTGCACAAGGGCACCGAAGAAGCGAGTTGTTCACGATGTTTTAGTAGAGGATATGGTGAGACGAGAAGATGTCGACGGATTTCGTGCTAAGGTGGAAATTGCTGATTCGTCAGAGCAACGACGCCAAGATGAGTAGGAAACCGAGGACCGAGCAAACTTGTTCGAGTAGAATTTTGGTGGCTACGGTCACGCGACGCGTCGACGTGAGGCATTCCCAAAATATCGATGGGTGGAGGATTTCCAGGTGGAGCACGGCGAGGCTGTGTAAAACGATAGGACGTATGATGAGGTGGAGCGCGGCGAGGCTGTGTACGACGAGTCGGTTTACGGCGAGACAGAGTATGAAAAACCCGTGTATGATGAGTACGATGAGCCCACGTTTGATGAGGCGGAGTACAAAAATACCATGTACGAAGAGGCCGCATACGACGACAACTTGTGCACTGAGCATGATGAAGGTGTGCATGATGGGACAGTTTCGGTTTCGAGAAAGGCCAACGAAGAGGTTGCACCGAGAGAGTCCATTGTACTGATGGTCATGACGATCGCGAGCAAGGCGTCGAAAATCAATCAAAGCACAATCATGGATGTCAATGATGGACGTATCAATAATACGGGAACGACGCACAAGCATTGTAGTTATACGCAACGACACCTAGAAAACGAGCGTGAAAAAAAAAAAGAGAAAGTTTGAAGATATCATTTGTTGTCGACGGCACAAGCGTGACGATACAGTCAAGATTCGCGGACTAATTTTCTCCAAGACGAGGAGAATGATGCATAGTGAGTGGTATGCGTGTCCATGAAATCTTCATAAATTTGCATGTGGCATAACCTGATAATCTGATATTCACATTCCTTTTTACTTTTTTTTTTTTAATTTGGTTATTTCTTATTGATGGCATTATAATTTCCTTGATTGCATTACTTATTGCCGGTTGCAGTAGTTTCCTATATTGTCATTTCAATTTGATTAATTTTAGGAATTAGTTAGGGTTTAAATCTTGTTATATATATTGTAAGAATAAATATGTACGGGCAATTGAATATGAATTAAAAATCGAGCTTTAACTTGTGAAGTCAAGTTTATTCTCGCAAAGACGTATTCTTCGTGTTCTTCATGACTCACTCTACATCAATTTTACAGCGAGGATCGTAGAGTCTCCTTTTCCTAATTAACACTCTTCATATTATCTAGTAAATATTTCTTTGGTACGCTTACAAATTTTTTCTATGGAATTATACTGAACTTTCTTATTTTTCTAAATTTTTTAATTTATTTATGCAACTTATAGTATTTAAATAATGAAAAACGGGTGTAACGGATTATGCAAAGCTCCTTGAGCATCCTTTGTTTTTCTCCTTTTAAGTCTTTAAATTTTTTTAAGCAAAACAATTAGAATGGCTAGATTCTCATTATGTTTTTCTTAGGAATCGAAGAAAAAAGGCAAACTATTAAAAACATCTAGACACTTTATTTTACGAAAACAGGCCTCCGCAGGGTGTTTTTCTTTCATAAATTTATTTTTAAATCAATTCCGGCAATTACGCGTAACATTAACCCTCCAGTTTCACGGAAATTTGTGATTTTCGTGAAACTTCTGTAAATTCGCGGTGGGCCCTTTCATTTTTGAAATGTTCAAAACGGAGCGTGGCCCACTGACTCATTGAATTAATATTTTTGAACTCACGTTACTATCAATTCTGTTAGCCTTTTTGCGTGTCGTTTTTCTGGTTTATCGTTTTTTCAACAAACTTTACCGTGTGTAGATTCGGCAACACGAGGATTGAAGCATTCTTCGCGAAAGCGCGCCGGTTTTTGGTTGATTTTTTTTAAATCGACTTAATTCCTTCGGACCCGATGGAGAACCAGGGAGATTCAGCCCTAGCCACCACGCCGGAGCTTGCCGTCGCCGCAGAGGACCACCATCGTGGAAGGCATTGTTCGGGGAGCTCGTCAGGGTCGGTGGGATACACGGGCAGCGAGGCGGAGGCGCTAGGTCACGATAGCGTGGTTCTAGCGAGGCTGGACTTGCCCGAGGCTTTACGGCGATGCCCATCGTCCACGGAGGTGGGTCACACGGTGACCGGGAGGTCATGGCGTGTCCGTCTGCGGCGAGGCGCGCTTCATTGAGGCTAGAGGAGTCGTAGAGGCCCGAGGTCCCTCGCACGTATTTGAGGCGATAGGTCGGGCCCCGCGGCGGCGCTCGTCGTTGGCGGGGAAGGGGTCCACAGAGGTCGGGAGGCCTGGCCGACACTGTCGGTGGTGGCGGCGCACGATGTCGTGGCCGGAGGATCCAGCAGGGGCTTTGCAATCCCGCGGGGGTCCGGGGCTATCTCACTGTCTCGGGGTGCCTCCACGGGCCTCGTTGCTTGCCGGGAAGCATCGCTGGGGACTCGTGTAGCTTCGGCAACCCCGGGAGACGGGTCGGCGTGAGAAGGCTACGCTTGAGGAGCCGGTGGTGGCTCTGGATTTCGCAGGGAGCGCACAAGAGGACCCCTCAAGCCTCATGGAGGCCCCGAAAACCCTAGGTCGGCCTTGGGGTGGGCCCACGAAGGTCGCCGGGTTTCAACAACTCCGGCAAGGATGTCCCCAGGTGACGGTAGTGGTGGTCGGAAGATTCCAATGGGTTTCCCGACCTGTGCCATGCTTCGGGGTGTGTTTGTGGGCCCGCTCTCGTCTATGATTGTGCCATGTCAGGCCCACGACAATCTTATGTTGCCGCTTTTCTCGGTTTTACCTTTTTTTTGTATTTTTCGGGTGCTTATTCTTTTAGTTGGTCCACATGTTTCCGAGCTTCTACACCAACGACGTGGTTTTCGTCATCTCTTGGCATGCATTCAGCTTGGGATGCTTTTCCAAACCCGAGCCTGTCGAGTTTTGTGTTTCCGCGTGATCTTATATTCCCGAAATTGTACTAGGTCCTTTTTGCCTTAGTAGGCGGGATTGGGGATCAGGGCCGTACTAGGTCCTTTGTTTCCTGAGTAGGCGGGATCGGAAATCCAGTCCGTACCAGGTCCTTTGTGCCTTAGTATGCGGGATCGGAGATCCACGCCGTACTAGATCCTTTGTGCCTGAGTAGGCGGGATCGGAGATCCGGGCCATACCAGGTCCTTTGTTGCCTGAGTAGGCAGGATCGATGATTCGGGCTGTACCAGGTCTTCTGTCCATGAATAAGAGGGATCAGAGATCCGGGCCGTACTAGGTCCTTTGTTTCCTGAGTAGGCGGGATCGGAGATCCGGGCCGTACCAGGTCCTTTGTTTCCTAAGTAGGCGGGATCGGAGATCCGGGCCGTACCAGGTCCTTAGTGCCTGACTAGGCGGGATCGGAGATACGGGCCGTACTAGGTCTTTTGTTGCCTGACTAGGCGGGATCGGAAATCTGGATCGGAGATACGGGCCATACTATACTTGCTTCATCCATTTCTTCAAGCTTAACATCAACCATTTTGTCTGTTTTTTTCAACCATGTTTGTTTCATTTTGAGTTATTTATCACTCTATGAAAAAGTAGGGATTTTTTAAATTTAAAATAGTTTGTATAAACTTGAACCTTTGTGAAGAGACAAGTCGAAGTATTACTGACTATTTAGGTATTTCACGCAATTAAGTGGATTTGAGGGTCATCCACAATCCTCATGACTCCTCTATAAAAATTAAACGAGTCGTTGTCATTGAGGTTTTATTTTTTAATAGGGAGGCGCTCTTGCATTATTTAGATATATTAAGTGTAAGAACAGGTGACACTATTGGCGAAGTCTACAATAATGTAAAGGGGCACTCATTTGAGTCTCACGAGGGTTTGAACTCATGAACTCTTGAATAAAAGAGTGGTGAATTTAGGGCTGGAGAGGTTTAAGGAAGCCTCTATGGGTCGAGATAATTTGTTTGGCCCAACACGATTGCACAATCCAGGCCCAACATTGGATCAGCTAGAGCAAAGGGAAGTTCCTTGGCAGAGCGTGGAGGCCCACACCGATCGTGACCGTGAGACTTCAGCGATCGGCGTGGAAGTGGTCGCCGGCGATCAGGGCTGAAGGCAACCGGAGCTGTTTGGAGAAAGTAAACAGAGTGTTTGGCTCTGGATTTACAGATGGAAGCTCCCCGACAATCGGTGGCAACGGCAGCGTCACCGGAGAGTTCGTCGGCGAATTTACCGGCGATTGGAAGGGCGGTAGCATCGAGACGGGTGACGGCTGTGAGATAAGGGGTGACGGCAGAAAAACAAAGAGAGAACGGGACCTACAGTGGATATTGGGCAGGACGGAGTACCTTATTTTAGAAAGGGGTTTCTTGCTGAGAAAAACAAACCCAAAATCTGACTTCAGATTTCATGCGAGTGACATCGGGTCCGTGTTTGGGAATAGTGGGAAAAAAAAGTTATCAGGTCGAGTGCAAGGTTAAAGGCTCCGTGCTTGGCGGGATCGGACTCGTGGGACATGCGGCGTCGACTCAAAAGCGAGCTACATGTTTTGAGCTTGAGGACAAGCTCAAAGTGGAGAATGGGAGTAATGATACAGCCCCGAGAGTTAAGTTTAAGTTGTTTAAATTATTTATGTCGTTAGATTTGTTTAGTTGTGTCGTAGGATAATTAATTAAATCGTTAGGTTATTAATTAAGTGAATTATTTATTTTTAAGGTTAATTAGGTCAGGCCCGGTCAGGTCTATTATGGTTGTAATTCGATGCTTTATTTAAGAGGTTTCATGAATGAAAAAGGTAGCCAATAAAATTCAGGAACTTGATCTTAAGAGATCAAATTTTTGAGTATTTAGCTGGTATTTCTATTTCGAGTTTATCGATCATCGGGCACATATCAATATATTTATTTAAAAAATAGAGAGAACACCTTAATTTTTTCGCAAGTAGGCAAGTCAGGAAACTGGGTTGGATTTCTTATTTTGTATTTACTTTTGCCGGTTTAATATTTACAGATGTTTTGTTGAATTACTGTGCTCTCAGACAATTGCCAACGAAATTGAATAAACAAGTTTGCTGTGAATAATATATGGAGAGGAGATTGAGATTTTTCGATGGAAAACTCAATGTTTTAATTTTGTACTTCAAACAATCCGTCATCCAAGGGAATGAGGAGGGAGCTTCAATCCGCTTTGCCACAGATGGTATTCTTCTTTCATTTGAGAAATGTTGATCTTTTTATTCCTCCATTCCGATTTGAAGTAGAGTTTATAACATTAAAAATGTTAGGTAAAATGATATTAATTTTGCGTGGCATGAGAAAGGGTATATATAAAAAGAATATCTATATATCTAGCAATAGTTTGCCTTGAACCTATTGGCTTAATGACCGCTCACATATCTACCACAAATCTCTTAATTAGTTTGAAAGTCATATTAATAGAACTTTTGATTTAGTAGTATAGAGCAGATCCATCATACAACTACTATAGAAATTAGCTAACTACAAGTAGTTTCAGTGCTAATTCAGTTATAATGAATATTTTTTTCAACTGCCTTCAAACTATACTCTTATTAAAGAATTCGTATGCGATTTTAATGCAGTCTCTTACATGTTTCAATCATTTAGAAACAACATTTATTCTTTAAAAAAAAAAACATTTATGCTAACCAATCATTATATATGTTACATGATTTATCTTATTATATTAAAAAGAAATTATCAATTTCATCACAAAATCAAATTGAACAATTAGTTTGATATGGATTTTTTTTTTTCAATATCAAGAGACAATAAAATTATTTATTTTTACAACGTTTTCAACACCGCCGCGCTTTTGCGTGGTGCCGGTCCACTGGTACTTGTTAAACGCCAACATGTCTTTGCTCACAATCAATTTAAATTTAGAAAATTTATTTATTACTATTACTTTTGGGTTAAAATTAGAAATTAATTCTCAAAATTATTAATTTAAAAATAATAATATTCAATGTTGACGTGTCAAAATATCTCTATTAATTTGTATACTCGAATTTCTTTTTTACACTTTCATAAAATATGCAAATTATTTATATTTTTCGTCATAACTCACTTTTATTTTATCAAAATCCTATGAATAACCTATCATTTTGAAGCTAATAAATATTGTGGTCTGCATTTTCAGGGATGATAAGAATCCCGGCCGCGAGTCCGATCTCGAGCCAGACCCGATGACCGCGCTGTGGGTAGTGACTAGGAGATTCATTGGGTCTTCCCTGCTCCCGCACCTGGAATACAATTCCGCGATGCCTAACTGCTATCACTGCTTCCTCCTCTCCCGGGCGAAGAGGCTAGAAACTAAGGCCTTAATTGGAGTGAGATTCCCGACCCATTATGTCGTGGTCTTGGAGGTGGCCAAGTCTGTGGGCATTGATGGGAATAAGATTTGTGGCTTGGCACACTCTAGAGTCGTCATCTAGATGGTTGCCAAGCGTGAGAATTGATGAGAATAAGTTTCGTAGCTCGACGTTTCCTAGAGCCGTCGTCGGATGGTGGCCGAGCACACGAGCGTTGATGGGAATAGAATTCCCAACCCTATGTGCTCTAGAGCTGTGGGGTGTATATCTGACTAGGGGTGAGTGTGGGTTGTGGTTGGGTGGGCCGCCCAGATGCTTTTTATGGAACCGGCTCGCTCACATTGGGTTACCAAAAAACATAGCCCGATCTGACCCCAAAAATTTCAATGCATGAACCAAATCCGAGGCGATAAAAAATTGGGTTTGATTGGTTTGGGCCGTCGGGTCCACATAATTTAAATTTAATTTTATATTACAAATAATAATATGAAAAAAATGCATCAATGTTACTCAAAAATCAATTAAAAATACCCCAAACAAATTTATCAAATAAACATACACTAAACAAATTTTATAAAAAATTGAATTAAACAACAACTCTAATCAACCTATCAAGAAACCCTAAATGAAGCTTATAAACTATTTTAAGTTCCATAAGATTACTACTCATTTTCAAACATCTTTAGATAAATTCGAACATATTGAAATAATGATAAATTACAACTAACTAGATTTGAAGAAAAAAAAATAAGAGTCGTGTTTGAGATTGAAAATGAGAGATTGAATGGTCCTTGATTGAAAATAAAATTGAGAATGAGAAACTTTAAAAAACCAAAGATTGCACTACTTGAATAAAAATCAATAAAAATTA
The DNA here is from genome assembly GCA_954871525.1 of Parietaria judaica. NCBI lineage: Eukaryota > Viridiplantae > Streptophyta > Magnoliopsida > Rosales > Urticaceae > Parietaria > Parietaria judaica. Next base: position 14,599,749 of record OX940872.1, read on the forward strand.
ATATGAAACAAATATTAATTATACTGGTCGGGTCCGAAATTCAATAAAAAATAATATGAGATATATTAATTTTATTAGAAGGGTCGGAGACCCCGACCCGACCCAAGATTTCGTACTCGACCGTGTTTTGAGAATGTTAGATTGGGTTGGGCCATCGAGTTGGGACTAAAATGCTCACCTCTAAATCTTACCCCTTTCCCGAGGGGGCGTAGGGGAGTTGTTTACTATTATTGATGTATCCGCCTACTTAATTACAGGTTTCCTACGTATCCCACTTCATGGATCAAACGTTACGTAGTTTTCTTTTAGGAGGCAAATGAGGTTTAGCAGATATAGCATAGCTAGATCCATTAATATTCCCCGAGGGTTTCGGGAAAAACTTCTGGAAAGATACAAAGGTGCATGATAAGACAAAGGTGTGTTTCCTAAGTCGTGACGGAGACCAACTCGCGAGTTGGGAAGAGCTTTGGTAGAATGAATGTGTGCCGCCTTAGCCATCTAGGAGACCGGCTATCGATTTGGGCAGAGCTTAGCTAAGACAAAGGTGCGGTGCCTAAAAAGTCGTAGAGACCGATTAGCAAAGTAGGAGAGCTTCAAGTGGGGAAGTTACACCACCTTTGTTGCAGAGTGTGTGCAGAGCTTCGAGGGAGCGAAGTTGCGCTTTGGTGGAATGTGGGTAGAATTTCGGCACGAAAAAGTTGAGATTTCTTTCTACCCCGACAATTATTTAATGTGTTCGGGGCTTGCGAGTTTCTCCTTGATGTGGCTAAGGTTAACTCGGCCTCACCGTTTTGGAGGGCTTCCGTTGCCTTCCTTAGAAACGTGTTGGAATATGCAAGATCGCGGCCAAATGTATTAGAGAAATCGTCCTTTGGATGGTGTTTTGGGGGTGGTGAGGAGTCGGCTTGTGGAGGTGATGGGAAGGTATTTTTGGAGGTAGAAGGGAGGCTATGTGGTGACTGAAATCCCTTGGGTATGGGTCTTCCTTTCTTGTCCAAATTCTAGAAAGAATTGAGCAAGGCAAGGTTAAGATATGAAGAACTTCCTTCTACAAAACTATTCTAGATAGAATTTAGCATAGTGAGGGTAAGATGAAAAAAGAATGAGAACTTTCTAAGAGAAGAAGAGAGATTTGAGCATAGTTATTGTGGGGTGAGTGAAGAGATGTGATTCATAGAAAATGAGGGGGTATTTCCAAGTGGAAAGACATCTCATGAGTGTAAAGACATCTCATGAGATGTCTGTAGGGCCTTCGGGGTAGGATGGTCTTTCCAAGTGGAAAGACATCTCATGAGTGTATAATGGTCAATATGCAAGGGAAAATGCCACCATTTCCTTATGAGGGAGTGCTTCATAGGTAGTTTGGGGTTTAAATAGAAGTGTGGGGGTGTTTCATATGAGTGTGAGTATGAGTGTGAATGCATTTGAGAGTATTCTTGTCATTTAGAGTGGTAAAGACACTTTGACATAGTAAGGCATGTAATTAGGGGAATAAGGGACATTTATAGGGTGTCCCTTATCTTCCATGTGAGTGTGGAGAGCATGAAAGGGTGTTTGGAGAATGTTGGCACGGATGAAAATAGTCTTGGGCGCGACAGGATGTGCTTTGGGAGCGGCAAGGGCGCTAGAGGCCTGCCTTGATACTTTAGAGGCGGCATGGGCGGAAAGGTCCTTAGTGTTGCATGTGAATCATGGATAATAGGGTGCTTAGTTCCCCCAGGGGCGCTCTCGGGTGCCGCAAGTGCATTGGGCGTGCCATAGGGGCAATGCGCGGGTGGCGCTGGTGGTGCTGTGGGTGCGCAGGGCGTGTCGGGTGCGCTGTCAATGCCACAAGAATATTGCGAGGGTGCGGCAAGGTTCCGCGGTTGTCCTTCGGGTACCGCGGGTGACCTTCGAGTGATCTTTGGGTGCGACGAAAGCATTTCTCGTTTATATGCTTGGTCGAGGCACGCCCGGGAAGGGCGTACCATGGCAGAGCCGGGGGTGTAGAAGGGTGTGCCTGGGGCATGCCCTTGGTGGTGTCATGGCATGCCTTGGGGGTGTCAGGGCACGACTGAGGGCATGCCTTGAGCGTTTCAGAGTGTCGGACGGTACATAGCTACTTTGGGGCACGCCCGAGGGCCTGCCTTGAGCGTGCTAGGGCGCCAAGGGGCGTCTGGATGCCGCGGGATGCACTTGGTTCCGCAGTTTTCTCTCCCGCGACACATACGGCAAGGCGCCAAGGTGCGCCATGCTACCTCAGGGCGAACTAGTACCGTGGGGTGTTATCCCGCGACACACGCGGCATGTGCGGCAAGGCAGTCCCCTGCCGCCCCGGCGGCAAGGGCGGCACGAGGACTTAGCGTCTCATCTTCGCGATCTTCTTTTCTTCTTGGTCGCGTTTCGGAGTGCTTCCTCAAACTTGATAGTAATTCCTAGAGAATTTTTGAGTTGTTGGGGGTCAACTTTTTTAGTGATCAAAATTCACCAACAACAAATATATCTACAACTTTGTGCTTTGAATTTTGGTATAAAAGTTAAACATAATACAGATGTACGGAAACGTGAAACTAAATTTTAATGTACTGGAAAAATATTAGTCGTAGGCCAATTTTCATATATATTAAGACCTTATTTGCTTAAAGTTAATAGTACAAAGTTGTAGATCCATATTTTAATTTTCCAACAGTAAGTCATTAAAATATTTGGAGAGCAAATATACTACTACAAGGTTAGAATTCCCAAAGTTGGTGTTGCTAAAGCTTAAATCGGTGGTTAATCCCGGAAGTTGGTGTTAGCAAACTCAAGTCATATTATCTGCTTTAGTTTGGTATTTTTGGCATAATTCCTCATATTTTGTCTAAACTATACAAATGACATATCGTTTAAAAGTTATAAAAATAGATCTACAACTTTGTAATCTTAGGTTTTAACATCTTAATTTTACCATGTTATTCCTCTTAATTTTGAAAATCTAATCAAAATAATAACATATAAAAAAGGACATTTGCGGCAAAAAAAATACTTATAAATTAATACTATATATCAAAAGTATAAATTCTAGGTACTTTTTGATAGATACATTTTTTGTTGAAAAACAAAGGACCGGACTAGTTCAAATTATCAAATCGTTACTTGAAAGAAAGAAAAAAAAAACTTACACGGACCAGAAACAGTTCGAGTCTGTATTTTGGCTGATTCGAACCCATTTGAGTATGTGTTTTCCGAAATCAGATCTCTGGATCCATTACAAAAAATGAGAGGGTCCGATCGATGCCGCCCTCTCACATTTACATGACTACTACTGTACAAAAAATTTGGTAATTAAGATCTACATTTTTTATGATATTATTATGAATATATGCGATAGGAAAAGAAAAAAAAAAGTAATATCATATCCTTTTAGAGAAAAATAGGCTAAAAGACCTCTTTAGGATCTTTTGCAATCCATATTCTTATTGGACCCAATAGCGTCAAAAGAGGGTATGGATTACAATGACATCCCTCTTAAAGATATTCTTGCAAAATTCCCTCTCATTTTTTCTATCATTTAGGTATTTTGAATACCCCACTTTTGATAATGAAAAACCATGAATACTTGAACCCAATTTTAATTGAAAAAGAATATAAATTATTTCCCGCCTTTAGTCTCCTTTTAATTAACTTCTCCATGTAGCTTCAACATCAAAGCTTCCTTGCTTCAAAGCTCAACCTAAGTAGACCAGAGAGCACACAGACACAGTGAATCATAGCCTCAGAGAGAACCTTCTCGTTCCTTCCATGGCCGGACTTCCTTGCTTGATACCCTAGCTTTCTGGGTTTCTTGCTCCTTGCTACTTCCTTTCCTTCCCACGATAGAGTGAACAAAAAGGAGTGCAACAGCTCCAATATTCACCAATCCAGAACAACCAAAGCTAGCGCAATGCCGGTGATAGAGAGACGGTCGCGAGGTCCACCGGTGATGATGCAGGCGATGTCTCCCGAGGCGGAGCGCTACATAATGGAAGAGGAGGACTACGGGCTGAAGGACACGAGCCCGGAGCTGGGGGAGCGGTGGCCGAGCGGGGGGGCGTTCGGGGGGCGGGGGTGGATGAGCAGTGAGCGCCACGCTAGCACGACCTACGACCTCGTCGAGCAGCAGTTCTACCTCTACGTCCGCGTCGTCAAGGCCAAGGACCTCCCTCCCAGCCTCATTACGGCCAGCTGCGACCCTTACGTTGAGGTAATGTTGATTTGATTAATTAGCTACCAAATGTATATAAGGACATACTTAACGGTATAAGTATCTAAACTTTGACTGATGAGGTAGTATTGGGTTTAAAGTGAAAAGAGAGTGGCAAAATACTTAAAGTCAACAAAAATTGAAGCGATACATATTTCCGTCAAACTTTTTATTTTATTTTTATGGACATTAATTGGTCAACTGCCATGTGGTATGATGACGTTGGACAAAATTAAGGCAACGCATATTTCGATCATCTTGACTCCACGTAGAATTTGACCAATGTCCGTACACTAAATTACACGTCGCTTCCATATTGTTGATAAGTATTAAGTACTTTTACTGTTATTTTTTTATATTGAATCCATATCGCTTCAGGTGGTTAAACGTTTAATACTTAAATTAAACTATTTCAATTTGATTATTTGTTTAATTGTATATATACGTAATACGCACATATAATCCCAAATTAATTTAAGTTTTCATTAATTTTAAATTATCTAATTGAAATGTAGTTAATTAGGTAATGTTGCATTTAACTTTTAACTTAGTCACAAAAATTTAAAGTGTAAAAAACAAATGTTAAAATGTAGTAAAATAAGTAAAATATGCTTTTGTCGCAGCATATATATTCTTATTGTTGTAAAAAAGCGTAAATCCTAATTAAGTAATTAAAACACATACACAAAAAATACATGTAAAAGAATAGATCCTAGTTGAAACCATAGTGAAAATGGATAGTCTTCAATCTTCATAATAATACTCCAACTTTGACTAATTGAGGCGACAGAAATCTGAATTCTGAAATTAAAAAAAAAAAAGAATAGTACAGTATTTTTTTATTAAATTTAAATGAGAGAAGATGTGTAAATTTTTACACTTACATGTAGATGATGTATTATGTTAACAAATACTTGAAAAGAATTGATTAAACCATGCATATATAAATCTAACAGGTGAAGCTGGGCAACTTTAAGGGAAGGACAAAGCACTTCGAGAAGAAGACAAACCCGGAGTGGAACCAAGTCTTCGCCTTCTCCAAGGAGCGGATTCAGTCGTCCACGCTGGAAGTTCTCGTCAAGGACAAGGAGATGATTGGGCGAGACGACCACCTCGGCCGGGTCACCTTCGACCTCAATGAGATCCCGAACCGTGTCCCACCAGACAGCCCTCTGGCACCGCAGTGGTACCGGCTCGACCACCGCAGGGGAGAAGGCAAGGTCCGAGGTGAGATCATGCTCGCCGTTTGGATGGGGACGCAGGCCGACGAGGCCTTCCCCGAGGCTTGGCACTCAGACTCCGCGACTGTCTTCGGCGAAGGTGTCTTCAACGTCAGGTTCAAACAAAACCTTTTTTATTGGCCGAAAGTTTCTTTTTTTTGTCTTGTCATGGGCGCTGGTATTGTAAATGTAGGACTAGTCCGATATCCGACCATCCATTTCTTTTATCAATAATCCGGGTAGGAAAAAGATAGACCGATAAAATCAGCCAAACGCAAATACAGATTTTTTTGGACATTTTTTTATTATTAAAAAAATTATAAAAACTAGACCCCAATTGGTCCATTTTTTTATTTTATTTTTAACTTTTGTATTGACCTAGATCTCCAACTCTGTATCAATACATAAGAACCTCGATAAAACAATAGTAAATTAATAACCTCGAGAATATATAAAATACTTTGGTACCAACGATATTAACTAATAAAATTTTACGGTATACAAAAATGTAAAACCTCCTTTTCCCAAGGGTCCAACATTATTAGGATTTGTCCAGACATGAACATTGAACTTCTAAATTTTAGAAACTCAATCATTTGAATTTAACCTAGCTATAACTTATTGACCTGTCCACAGATTACTATTGGCGAGCGTTTTTATTTTTAGTTCCGAGTTTGAATTAAATGTTCAACTTCAACCATTTGAGTTACGCATGCCTTATCACAGGTCCAAAGTGTATGTCTCGCCAAAGCTTTGGTACCTCAGAGTGAACGTAATCGAAGCCCAGGACATCGTTCCCAATGACCGAACTAGATTGCCCGAGGTTTTTGTCAAAGCACAGGTGGGAAACCAAATTCTGAGGACTAAGATCTGCCCGACCCGTACGACAAATCCGACCTGGGACGAGGATTTGGTATTCGTTGCCGCCGAGCCTTTCGAGGAGCAGCTCGTGATCACCGTTGAGGATCGGTTTCACGCAGCGAAAGACGAGATGTTAGGGAAGATAACCCTACCGCTCGACACGTTTGACCGTCGGCTCGATCACCGTCCGGTCCATTCCCGCTGGTTCAATCTTGAGAAGTACGGCTTCGGCGTGCTAGAACCGGACCGGAGAAAAGAACTCAAATTCTCGAGCCGGATCCACGTGAGGGCATGCCTGGAGGGCGGGTATCATGTGCTCGATGAGTCCACATTGTATATCAGCGACCAGAGGCCGACGGCTAGGCAGCTCTGGAAGCCGCCAATCGGGATTCTGGAAGTCGGGATTCTGAGCGCGAAAGGGCTTCTTCCGATGAAGATGAAGGACAACCGGGGCTGCACGGACGCGTACTGCGTTGCGAAGTACGGGCACAAGTGGGTCCGTACAAGGACGATCCTCGACTCGTTCGGGCCGAAGTGGAACGAGCAGTACACGTGGGAAGTGTACGACCCGTGCACGGTCATCACGCTTGGCGTCTTTGACAACTGCCACCTCGGCAGCGACAAGTCAAACGGCGTCGTTAGAGATGCTCGGATCGGTAAGGTCCGTGTGCGTCTCTCGACGCTCGAGGCTCACCGGATCTACACTCACTCGTACCCTCTCCTCGTGCTCGACCAGCACGGCGTGAAGAAGATGGGTGAGCTTCAGCTCGCCGTTCGCTTCACGACTTTCTCACTGGCGAGTATGATTTACGCATACGGACACCCCTTGCTGCCAAAAATGCACTATCTCCACCCGCTGACCGTCAACCAAGTCGACAGTCTCCGGTACCAGGCGATGAACATCGTCTCGACGAGATTGAGCCGCGCCGAGCCGCCGCTGCGGAAGGAGGTCGTCGAGTTCATGCTTGACGTGGACTCGCACATTTGGAGCATGAGGAGGAGCAAGGCGAACTTCTTCCGTGTCATGGCGCTGCTCTCCGGCGCGATATCGGTCGGGTGGTGGGTTGGGGACGTGTGTCGGTGGAAGAACCCGGTAACGACGGCGCTCGTCCACGTGCTCTTCCTCATCCTCGTTTGCTACCCGGAGCTGATCCTCCCGACGGTGTTCCTCTACATGTTCCTCATTGGCGTGTGGAACTACCGCGCACGGCCGCGCCACCCCCCGCACATGGACACGCGCCTCTCGTGGGCGGAGGCGGTACAGCCTGATGAGCTCGATGAGGAGTTCGACACGTTCCCGACATCAAAAGGAAACGATGCCGTACGGATGCGGTACGACCGGCTCCGTAGCGTGGCCGGGAGGATCCAGACGGTGGTGGGGGACATCGCGACGCAGGGGGAGAGAGTGCAGTCGCTGCTGAGCTGGCGGGACCCAAGGGCGACGAGCCTGTTTGCGGCGTTCTGCCTGTGCACGGCGGTGGTGCTGTACGCGACGCCGTTCCGGGTGGTGGGGCTTGTGGCAGGGCTCTACTACTTGAGGCACCCGAGGTTCCGGAGCAAAATGCCGTCGGTGCCGATCAACTTCTTCAGGAGATTGCCTGCTCGGAGCGACAGCTTGCTGTGATCATCCATTGCTGAGTTTTTTTTTTTTGTTTTTTTTTCTTTTTACTTTTTCATCTTTGGGATGGTTTATTTGGTTTCTTTTTTCTGTTGTAATACTTTGAATAAATTATGGGTGTACCGGAACTTGATCGGTTTCGTAGAATTTGAATTTGTTACTTTGGATTGAATATAATAACCAATTAATATTAGGGATGAAAATAAACCCAGAAACCGAAACCGGTTTAAAATTCGTATCTATAATCGGTTTTAGTAACGGAATATGTATCCAGATTAGAGACAGATTCAGATACCAGATTTTACTTTTTCAATATCTAGATTCCGGTTTTAAAACCGGTTTTTTATTTGTATTATCATTATGTTCTTTCATTATTTAGGGTGCCATAAGCAATAATACACAAAACTACGGTAGCGTTTTGTATTTTCATTTTGTGTTTGCATTTTTAATTTTCTAAAACAAGTTTATAAAATTGTTTTGAATATGTAATTGATTAGTATTTTGTTACACTGTTTTTTGAAAAGAAAAAAAAACAGTGTTTGGTTAATTTTTATTAATACAGAATTAAAAAAAAAAACTAATTTTATTAAAACTGATTAAATATATGCAAATTAGTAAGAAAAATTATACCATACGAAATTACAACAAATTAAATTTGTCATGCTACAAACACACATTACAAAGTACCATTACTCCGTCATTGTGATAACCCCCAAATTAAGTTTGCAATATGGTCCCTATACTCTCCCCAACTCGTTCAATATTATTGGGCCAATTTCCAACATCATCTCCTCCTTGTGCTTGATTCGAACATTATGCTTCCGGATCAATTTCCCCCATCCGTATGTCTTGAATCTACCGCTCAAATAAAGTGTCTTTTGTTGCGTACATCTTCATTAAGTTATGAACTACGGAACATGCCTAACTATGTCCCTCTTCCGCTCTAGGTCATAACATGACATGCTTTTTAAGGATACCAAATCGGGCTTTAAGAAAACCGAAACATCTTTCTATACCTTTTTTGGTCCTTGGTAGGTTCGATACATTGAATATGTGTGCCGTCAATGGCACCAATGCAATCCTGACATTTTATTAGGTTTAAGTCAATTATGATAATAAAACCCATACAAAATTGTAAATATAAATTAGAGTAATGAAGACTTACTTTGAACCAAGGATAATATTTCCTACTTCGTTCGGCCTCAGGAGGCGTGGGTCCAACCGGAGTTTGAGTTATTACCATTGGTGTTAAGGCTAATATAGCATACAGAAATTTGCAAAAATGACGTTTAACAGTTCGCCCGAAAGTTGGAATCTATCTTGTGATACTCTATTTCGGTTGGAATGTGAAAGAATATGCATGAAATCATGAATGAAGCTTCTAATGGTAGTCTCCCTTCTTTTGAAGATAGCCTTATTAGCTTGACTATTGCTAGAACCGGTGCTCAGTTCATACGACACATACTAAAAAGGTTTGCTTCAAGACCATTAATTTGCTCTAATGCATAACCAATACCACTTAATTTTGAAAAGTGTCGTCGATTCAACTTGCTTGGATGACGTGCCGCAACGAGCATTGTCAATAATTGTAACTGGTTCCGGTTATTACGAGTCATCTCCTCTTCCATTCTCTCATATTCCTCATTAGACTCATCAGAGGGCTCCATAATCTATTTAAAATGAATATTCAAAGACATAGTTAAACAACCCGATTTCCATATAAACTTGAGTATGTAATCTAAGAACAGACAGGTATTGATTTCTGAAGCAATCATTGTAAAATATGTAAACATGAATAAATAATAAAAATTTACAGCGAGTTAATGTGGGTTTCTTTTTCGTCTTAACTATAAGGCTTTGCATTACAATCAAACAAAACTACTAGATTAATATTTCAAGACTAGAAAACAAATCCTTGTTCAACCTAAATATATACCAATTACATGTACATAAAAGCCTTGGGCAAAAAAAATTATGAAATTTTTGTTTTGAGAAAACAAGTCAGATGTTCATATGGTCTTCTTGAACATGTGTTTGGTGTTCTCAAATAATGCATGTTGAATCTTCTCGGTGTTTAGAGGAGTTGGTATTGTGTGTTTGAGAGCGATTTTGGTTTGAGATCTTAAAATTTTAAACTATTCGAATGTAGTAAATAATTTTAATTTTTTTCTTAAATTATTTATGACCTTATTTTAAACCATTCGGGTTTTGTCTCAGCCACTACGTGAATATATTACGCGAAGGTTTGCAGCAGTAGTGTTTAATATGTCGGTGCCACACGTACGGAAGAGCTTGCATTTACTTTTGACGCAAGTGTCTAATATGTGCATTCTTTATATTAAATTGAAGCTCGAGATCATGCCAACGCATTGCTAATATTTTCCATTCCATAATACTCTTTTTCTTATAATTCAGCACATTAACTTTTTTTTTTATCGAGTTTGTTGTTGTAAACCTAAACTATCATAAGCCTTCATTCGAGTTTATTTATTTTTAGACTTCATTAAAATTAAAAACTGTTGTTTTACCCAAATTTGTGGTTCGTGAGGGAGTCCTGATTTTGTTGCCCAATTGATGTTGATTTGTGGGGGAATTTTTTTAATTGTGATTTTTTTCTAGATCTTTGTGTCCCAAGCTTCTTCTTGTTTGAGACAATCTCCGCGACATCAAGTTTAGACCACCCTACATTTTTCGATGCTTAGTTATCGTGGTGTTAAATTTCTCATACGCTTCTGAGCTGTCATGTAATCTATGTTTAGTACTAGTAGTTCAAATTAGTAATGAGTCCTACTATAGACTACGAATCTTATTATGGATATAATATAGGTACCAAAAGAAATGTTAATTAATTTATAGTATCTTTGATACATTTAAAGACTGTAAACGGTATAAAATAAATAAATGTCACTATATTTGCAATAACATACATGTTTCATTTACTGTCGGCAACTTAATCTTTATATATTTTTCTATGAATTTTTTTTATAACCAAATTTCAATGTATAAACCCCGAAATATCATAATTATTATGCTCTTGTGTTTATTGGATATTTACGTTTGTAAATTTTTATGTAAAAGTGTTTTATGTTTTAGAAAATACATACTTCATGGTTTTTGCTGCGCAAATTCGTTCCTTAATCGGAATAATGAGGTCATTAATTAAATTAACGGTTCATGTAAATTAAGACACAAGTTATGAATATAATTGAGTGTTCATACAATTGGGCTTGTGAGATACATAGCCTAGAGGCCCAATAACCACTTAATTATGTTGAGGCCCGATCAGAATCAATAAGCCCAAAAGGAAGAAGCTCATCTCGAGCAGAGAGTGCTCAATAGAGATACGGGCTGAGAGATTCCAAAGGGTAAAATCCCGAGAAAAACTCAAGAACCACACCAGCTCAATACAAGAACCAATACTTGGCTAAAATCCAAGTACCAATAAGGCCAAACGATCGGAAGAACCCGAAGCTCGTCCCCGGCAGAGATTGCCACAAAGGGATCCGAGCAGTAGTGCACGAAGTACCCAAGCACGATCCGACCAAGTCAACAACATCGATTTGAACCTCCGGAGCCCGGCCAGGAAGATCGCCACAATCCAAATTAAAACCCCGACGACGTCAAGTCAAAGTCCACCATTACGCGATTCTCTTTGAACGTGGCCCATGTGTCAGCTCGACACCAAGTCAAGCTCCGAACTCGATGCCATCACCAACGTACACTTCCCAGGGGTAGAAATCAGAGGCCTATAAAAGCAAGAAGACATCCCTATCACACAGACACAAGCATTTTCCCTGAGAGAAAAAAGTCTGTGAGATTTGTATTTTTAGAGTGTTTTTTCTTTCATTTTCGATCAACTTGGAAGCGGCTTGTGGTTCTGGTTGATCCTTTCTTTAAAGTAATAAACGTACAGAGGACGTAGTCAAGTACCGTATTGGGACGAACCTTTCTATAAAAACCTTAGTGTTTTGTTCTTTTTATTTTTCAGTCTGTCATCGTCTAAAGTATTGACGATGCGGAAGTCAAGATCAACGATATTCTTAGCACTTTCAAATCGAAATCCCATTCACAACACACGTGATTGTTGGTGTGCAAAATCACGTCAATAGTTTGGCGTCGTATGTGGGAAACTTTGATCTCGCTAACTCTGTCATACTTGACACACAATGAGTTCAGAAGAGAATCATGTCTTTGACGCTCCGGCGCAGGTAACTCTTGACCAGGATGCTAAGGGAAGGCTCTGAGAACCTAGCTCCAAGAAAAGGCTGCTGAAAATGCCGAGTTGAAAAGGCAAATTGAGCTCCTCATAAGCAGCTAGACCCGGCTCGAACAGAGGCCCTACTTTGTGAATGAGCCCGGACAGACATCTGGGCAAAGGAATCATGGGAACGCCCCCGGGCACGCCACCTCTTCCAAGGGGCACGCCCACAGGCGCATTTCGATTGCCACCAAACGTCGGCACACCCCAGTTTCTAGCTCCCGTGCTCGGGACTAACCAGCCCGATCTAGGGAAGAATACACTTTATCAGCAATCTCGCAACCATCTGACAAGAGTTAAGCTCTTAAGCCGTTCCCGGACAGAGAATCCGAGCTACCTCACCTCACGGGCCGACCAACTACCCTCAACAGATAGAGGGTAGGCATGCGGGCTCGTACCCTCAGCATACTCAAGCTAAGCCTTCGTCCCAGAACAGCTCCAAGCTAGACGACCTGAAACGCACCATGAAGAGGATGAGAAAGAGACTCTCCAAAGTGGATTCTCGAGTACATCGTGTGTTATCTGTTGTTCCTACCAAGGGATCTAATCCCCGGCATGGGAATTTCCAGCACGGAATATCCCAACCCAGGGGCAGAGCACACCCCCAAAATCAGGTCTACAATCTGAACTCAGAGGCTGAGGAAGAAACCGAAGTCGACGAGCAAGGAGAACTATATATGAGCGTTGATGACATAGCACCCAACAACAGGGACCTTAACGCCTGGTGCAATTTTCACCAGAGGTATGAACACCATACAAGAAACTACATGGTCCTACGGACCCGTTTCGCCAACAAATACCTTAAAGGTGAGCTCAGAGACCTACCGTTTGACTTATTCAGGTCGGAAAGAGATCTTGTTGAGCAGGCCCAGTAACCAAATGCTGACCAGCGCGAGACCCAAGCAAAATAAGCCGACCAAGGGCACCAACCCACCTCCCAACAAACGAGGCAAAGTCCACCTATTGGAAGAACAATCCGACCAAGAGTCGGAAGATATGGAAGAATCGGTGACCGAAGAGGTCATCGAAAGGATCTATACCATAGTTGGAGGATCACAGTTCTACGGGAACTTGATCAACTCCATCAAAGCCACCAGAGGAGGTTCAAAGCCGGTCCCGTGGTCCTACCACGGGAAGAACCCGACTACAAAATCTCCTTCAAGGATAGTGAGGCATCGAAACTGGTCAGGCCTCACGATGATACTCTGGTGATCACCCTTTTAGTCTCCGGATACATGACCGAAAGAATTTTGGTCGATAATGGTAGCTCGGTAGACGTCATCTTCTTGTCGTGCTTGCGCAAGATGGGGGTCGATGAAACAGAATCCAATAAGGGGAATATCGTTCTGACCGGTTTCAATGGAGAAACGGTTAATACCTTGGGGATAGTTAGACTGTCAATTGTCGCATGTGGAATAGGCAAGATAAAAAAATTCTAATGCTAGACCGCCCAACGGCCTACAATATGATCCTCGGGAGACCCTGGATTCCTTTAATGAAAGTTGTGCCATCTACCTACTAGTAAATCATTAGTTTCCCAAGGGAGGATGGGTCCATCGCAGAGGTCAAGGGCAACAAAAAACAAGCTCGAATCTGCTCAATGACATCCTTTTGGATGTCACACATGCCTCAGACGCAGGCAAAAACCTCAAATACCGACCAATACCAATTAATGTCGGTAGAGGAAAAAGATTCGGCCAAAGAAAGGGACGACGATAACGAAGGCCCTGACTTGGAAATGACGCATTAGGTCCATATTGACCCCCAGCACCCCAACCACAAAGTAGGGATCGGGGTCAACTTGGACAATGATGTCAGGATAAAGCTTATCAAATTCTTCACTAGGAACCACGATTGTTTTGCGTGGTCCCACGAAGACATGCCAAGAATCGACACGAGCATAACCGCCCATCGCCTTAAGGTAGACCCGAGTCCCAAACCGGTGAAGCAAAAAAGGAGAAAATTGGGAGCTGACCGGGCCCAGGCAATAAATGATGGGGTCGAAAAAGTTCTCAAAACCGGCTCCATCCGATCTGCTCAAAAACAAAAACAGGAAGGCAAGAGTCTGTATCGACTTCACCGACCTGAACAAAGCGTGTCCAAAGGACAGTTTACCTATGCCTCATATCGATCGCTTAGTGGAAGCAACTTGCAGACATGAGTTGTTGTCATTTATGGACGCACTCTCGGGGTTATATTAGATCTTGATGCATACCGAGGACCAAGAGAAAATTGTGTTCGTAACTGATCTGGGAATTTACTGTTTTAAGGTAATATCCTTCAGACTCAAGAAAGCGGGAGCAACATATCAACGGTTAGTCAACCAAATGTTCGCCGAGCAACTCGGTAAAAAAAATGGAGGTATACATCGACGATATGCTCGTAAAGTCCACCAAGGCTACGAACCATGTGTCTCACATGGAAGAATGCTTCGCGATAATCAGGAAGTATCAAATGAAGTTTAACCCCGCTAAGTGCACGTTCGGAGTAACATCCGGAAAGTTCCTCGGTTATTTAGTAACCCATCGCGGAATAGAGGCCAACCCGGATCATATCAAAGCTTTCCTAAATATTCCATCCCCGATGACCGTTCGGGAGACGCAGAGGTTAACCGGTAGAATATCGGCTCTTAATCGGTTCATCTTAATGTCTACAGACACGTGTTTTCTCTTCTACAAGATCTTGAGGGGCAACAAAAAATTTGAATGGACCGAAGAATGCGAGAAAGCATTCCAAGATCTCGAAAGGTACCTATCAATGCCACCGGTACTGGCCCGACCAATCACGGCGAAACCACTACTACTATACATGGCACTATCTGTCTCACCCATTAACGGCGTGATCGTTAGGGAAGATAGAGGTGAACAAAAACCAATTTTCTACGTCATTAAGTCGCTGGAGAATCAGAAACTACGTACCCCGCCATGGAAAAACTAGCTTTGGTTATGATAACCTCGGCGCGAAAACTCCAGCCACACTTCCACTCCCGCACCATTTTGGTGATGATTACTCAACCCCTAACGGTTATTCTCCATAGCCCAAATCAGTCAGGACGACTAGCGCATGTTGGGATTTTTTATTTGATGTCAAACTCGCTTAGTAATTGAACTCCCGATGGAAGATCTAACAGGGGAAAAATGGAATGAAGAATGGCGTCTCGAAGTGGACGGGGCATCAAACATGGGCGGATCCGAAATAGGAATACGCTTGATCTCCCCAACCGGAGAGGTTACGAAACAATATTTTAGGCTAAGGTTTTTACCACGAATAACGAGACAGAATATGAGGCACTGATAGCAGGGTTAAAACTTGCAAAGGAAGTAGGAGCCAAGAAAGTTAGAGCCCATTCGGACTCTAAACTTGTCACCAGCCAAATCAGTGAAGAATATACCACCAAAGACGATTGCATGGAGAATTACCTCACAGTTTTCAAGGATCTGATCTTTCCATTCGACAAAGTTGAGGTGGCTGAGATACCAGAAAGTGATAACTCTTCGGCCGATGCTCTGGCCGGACTGGCATCCATTTCTGACCCTGAGGAAAAAGGGATAATTTCAGTAAAGTAATAGACAAACCTAGTGTAAGTCTCCGTGTCCACAATATCTGAACAGCCATGGAGGACTGGAGAACCCTCGTCCAAAATTATATCCTGACAGAAGAAAAACCCCAGGATAAGCAGAAAGGGAAGCTCCACATTCAGAGCGCTATCTTCTCTCTAATAGACGGAAAAATTGTACAAACAAAGTTACTCCGAACCCTACCTAACGTGCTTAGGAAAGACCGAAGTTAAATGTGTACTACGAGAAATCCATGACGGAGAATGCCGAAACCATTCCGGCAAGAAATCACTCTCCAACAAAGCGAAACGGTAGGTTTTTTCTGGCCAACTAGTAGGCCGACACGGAAGCTCACGCTAAGTGATGCGACAAATGTCAGCGTAATTTGCTGTCCATACATTGTCCGACAGAGAAGTTGCTATCAGTATCGGTACCCTACCCATTCATGAGATGGTCCATGGACATAGTAGGACCTTTTTCCCTGGCACCAGCCGGAAAAAAGTTCTTACTAGTCGTGACGGACTACTTCTCAAAATGGGTAGAGGCCGAATCCTATGCCAACATCAAAGACTCTGATGTAGAACACTACGTTTGGAAAAACATCATAAGTCATTTTGGATTGCCCAAGGAAATCATTGCCGACAACGGACCTCAGTTCATGTGAAACAGGTTCTAGAATTTGTGCTACAACTGAAAGATTTCTTTGAACACATCCACCCCAAGATATCCACAAGTAAACGGCCAGGTTGAAGTCTCTAACCGGACCATATTGGATAGTATCAAGAAAATACTTGATACCAAGAAAGGTCGATGGGCCGATAAGCTTTTTCGGCGTCCTATAGTCATATAGGACCGCGCAGCAAAGAGCGGCATGCATTGATACCATCCAAGATCGATGGTATACGGCACCAAATCATTCATACCATCCAAGATCGAGGCCCACAGTCTCATAAGGGAATATGCTCCCAACAACGCGGAACTCAATGATGAAATGAGACAAGACCAGCTTGACCACCCAGATGAACGTCTCGAACAAGCCCTAATTCGAATTGTGAACTATCAAAACTCTGTAGCTAGGTACTACAAATCTAAAGTTAGGCATCAAAAGTTCTTCACCAGGGAACTGGTCCTCAGAAAGGTCTGCCAGAACACAGTCAAACCCAATTCCGATAAATTGGGGGCTAACGGGGAAGGGCCCTATATCGTTACCGAAGTATTAAAGCCTGGTGTATACAAACTGGCAACCCCGGACAGTTCAAGGATCCTTCGGAGTTGGAATTCTATGCACCTAAGAAAGTACTACACCTAAAAGATCAAAGATTGACTTATCATGAACTACGTAATGGCTTGATCTCCAAAGTGCGGGGTACGTAGGCAGTTAGACTCAAAATGGTCAGGCACAGACCCAATACACCCAATAAACCGAATAGATTTACGCGCCAAATGTCTAGACATGTTCGGAAGCTAAGACCCTCGATCAAAGAATAAATCTCAAGGAAAAAGCAAACCGGGAAGCATCCAAATACATGTGAGCAGTTTCAATTATGTTAAGAAAGTTCATATGTTATTAAACAAATCGTGACTAATTCCACACGATCAAATCGGTCATCACATAGTATTTCGAGCACAGACAACTTATTATTAACAATGATTCACAAGTAGTGAAATTCAGCTAAGTCCAGAACAACAATCCTGGCATCTATTAGAGTACCACACCCTTTCTTTCCGAGTTACATACTCTGCTCGGGTACCCTTTCTTTTCGAGTTACATACTTTGCCCGCGTACCATACACTTTCTTTGCGGATTAGATACTCTGCCCAGGTACCATACCCTTTCATTGCGGGTCACATACTCCGCCCGGGTATCATACCCTACTCTTACTTGACTTGGGCATCAGGCCCTGACTCCGGAGATCAGCAAGCCCTGCTCGGCCACTAACCCCATCGCAAGGCCACCCGAGGTGCAGCAAGTAAACACCGGGCGACCAAGCCTAAACCCCCCAAGGTACCAAAATCTTACTAAGCACTTTTCATTATTTCTTAGCACGGGAATCTTAAGTCCTATAGTAGATTGTTTAACTTAGAAATGAAATCAGGATATTCGACCTGAAAACAAAAATTTCATGGTCGAATACACCGATCAGAAGCTTTACCATAAATTTATTAGTTTATATTAATGAAATAAGAAAAAGTTTGCGAGAAAGATATCAATATTTATTTACGACAAAAAGCCCTAACCGCGGGCAAATAGTATTTCCAAGAAACTAAAATGAAAGAAAAAATGCAAAAATAAAGGGTTCCGGTCCCATGACCTGCTTGAAAGAAAGCCCTAGCCACGTGCATTAATGTTGTTCAATGCTTATTTGGAAGAAAAAAAAGAGCAAAAAGCTCGGAGATGGTCGCTTTCTCTAGGCGACATCGTGGGAGGTCTTTTCTCATGGGGTCAGCTCGGTCGGGGGCACTCGTTCGTGGTCAACTCGAACGACGAGGACATAGTCGGCTCGGTCGGGGTTGGGTTGCTCTCAGTTAGGGTCAGCAAGGGCTCGGTTGGGGTCGGCTTGATTCGGGCGCTCTCATCATAGGATGCCTCGGCCGGGATCGGTGCGTTTCGTCTTGGCTCGGTAGAGTTCGCTTGGTCCACCTAGACTTTCTGATCTGCAACATCAGCACCCTCCGTTCAGTCTAACTCGTGGGAGATAGCTAAAAAGTCCATCACGGGTGCCGGCTGCCCGGCAAGGAGGTCTTCATACGCAGACTTATCTTCCGTGAGGATTTTCAGCTCGCCTGGAAAGTCGGTGAGCTCGCCCTCGAGGATCTCAGCAATGATGGCCATGTTACCTTGAATCAGGTGCATGATCCAGGTATCATAGGCAACATTCATATGGTGAGCAATCACCGCATCCCTTTGTTGTACGCGCTTACGATACTTGCGCAAAACAGCCTTGGCCGCCTCCTTCTCAGCTGATGCTTCCGCCCGGGCCTGGGTCAGCGCCTCAAGGGTAGAGTTGTGCTTCACCCTTAGCGCGATCAACTCCTCAGAGAGCTCCTACAGGCTGTTCTCAGCCCGTCTCAGGGCGGCGTCGGAGGTGGCGCGCATCCCAATTTCCTTGTACTCGTTCGCCTGAGTCTCGGCGACCAAGGCTGAGTCATTAATAGGGATGAAACCGGGTTAAAAACCCGGTTTTATTTTCAAAACCCGAAAAGCGAACGCGAATTTTCAGGTTTTGATTTTTAAAACCCGAACCCGGCTTTTGAAAAACAAAATCCGAATATCCGGGTTAGGGTAATCACCCGGTTTTTATTTGAAAACCCAGATCTTTACCTCCTTTAAATATATATATATACAAAGCCATTAATAGATAATATAATCTAATCTTAAATACACCAATCTAAACTTTCTAAACATAGATGTTGTTTTACTAAGTGAGTATTGAGTAAGTATCAATGTTAGTTTATAAATATAATACTAAATAATAACAATTTTATAAACATAGTAAACATAAATTAAATATTTCTAATTATTTATTAAAAAATCTAGGTTTTAGTAACCTACTAACCGGGTTTCGGTTTTTATAACTCAAAACCCGAAACCCAGAACCGGTTTAATTTGGTTACGAGTTTTTCAAAATTCGGTTTCCGTTTAACCCGGTTTTATTTTGGTTTCGGTTTTTGAAAACCAGATTCGGTTAAAAACCCACATTTGCGGGCTTTATTTGCATCCCTAGTCATTAAGGAGCTTCTCCCTTATGTCCAGCTCTTCGATCTCCAGGGCCTTGATCGTGTTGTCTCTAACGCCGATATGGCACTTCACTTCGACCACCTCTTTGATCCTCATGATCAGCTCCCCGAAGTTCTTCTCGAGCTTGGCATTCATCCGAACCAACTCCTTGTTCTTTTCGGTTAGCTCGGCCTTGATCCCCTCACCCTCGGCTACAGACAGCATGTCCTTCAGCTCTTTTGAGTGAGCCCTCATACTTAAGGACCAGATCGTTGGCGTATGCCCCGAGCTACCAATAGAAAAACTGGAAATTACTTAGAAAATTTTCATAAAAAAACAAAAAAAAAAAAAGAAGGGGCCAAGATTTTGGCACCTGGTTTACCTTCGCTTGCAAGGAAGCAAAGGCGATGTACTCCCGAGGGTGGGAGACTTCAGCATCCTCAACGTGGGAGACTCCCCCGCTCGTCAGCTGCTTCATCAAGTTCCCAGTTACTTTGAGAGCCTCATGAAGACCCTTCTCGTTGTACCAGACGACCTTGGCGACCCTCTTGATATTAGACAGAGGGCCCAAGCTACCCGCCTTTGCAAGAACGAAATCACGAGCAGGATTCTGCACTCTATGGCTGGTAGCGCCCTTGGTCGAATCCCGGTTTTGACCACCCGTTTTCTTGTAGGTGACCCCTTGTTTCCTAGAGCCATGGCCCTTGCTGGAGGGCTTGGTGCTGCTGGGTCGGGCAACCTAGGACAAAGGCTTGGCCACCTTCTGGGCGAGCTTATCCCCCTTCGGCTTCTTGTGAGCAACCTTCTCTTTGGCAGAGCGACCTTGCTTTCCTTGGCCTTCAGGGTTCTTGATCTCAACCGGCACAAAACTAGAATAGACTACGGGCTCAAAGGTCCCACTCGGCAGCAAGACTGGTTCCTCGTCAAAAATAATGATGAAGTCCCGCTCGGCGACAGCCCGGGAAGCCTACTACTCGGCTGCAGAAAGAACAGTCCTCTCCGAGACTTGTTTCGGCGCGACCTCTAACCTAGGAGTCGCCTCACGCCCTTCAACGGGCAGAACTTGAGCCGACCTCCGAGTCGCCCCCTCCTTGGGAACCTCCTGGGTCTGGCCAGAGGCCTTCTTCGTTCCCTGGGCCACCTTGGCGCGACCAGAACCCTTCTCGGGTACGTGAGACTCTTTCTCCTTCCCTTTTGCGACAGCTTTGGCGGATGTATGCTGAGCCCTTAACTCCCAATAGTTGAGCTCGGCAGTCATCTCTGCCAAATAAAAACCTATTAGAAAATATCCAAATAGAATGTCCCAAACAGAAATAAAACCTAGCTCGGAAAACTTACCTTCTTCCTCGGTGTTGTCCTCTTCGCTGAAAACAGTACCATACTAACCAAAGGTGCAGTTAGGCCCGCAATACCAGACCCCGGCAGCGATGAACCTCTCCTTGGTGAGATCCTTCCACTCAATACATCCCCCGGGAACAGAACCTCGTTCTTAGCTATCCACTCGAGTCCGAGAGGCCTCGACTTCACCTTCTTCCCTTTCCGTTCTCTGAAGAAAAATAGCCAACATTACAAAAAGTTCGAGCAAAAGAAATCCGAGCAAAATTGAGTAAGAAAATTACCGATCTCATGAGCCCACTTATTTGCATAGGAATCTCATGTACCGAAAGACCCCGGAAAGGCTTGAAAAAGAAATATCTATCCTTCCAGCCGTCATCCTTGTCAAAGATTCCCCTAATGAAGTCTGTTGGACATATTCTGTATATGCCCTCTATTCAAATGCTAATCCCACTTGTATAAGATTATGGTCGTTTGCCTACGAATAAAATATTCTTATTAATGTTAATCTTATATAGTTATCTACGGATTATAGATATAGTTATCTACGGATTGTAGGAATGACTATCAAATTGAATGTTTGATCTTTAGTTCTTTGTCTTTTGCATTTAAGTTAAAGTCATCACACAGAGTCTTTGTGTGAGGAGATTTGACTAACATAAATAAAAAACTTCAAATTGCTCCATAGTCTAGATCGGAAGTGGGATCTTCTGATTGGGAACGACTATAGGTGAACTTAATAGATCACATTTATGTGATAACCTATAACCGGATCAGAGTATTGTCCACGCACTAGTAAGTTCATCGGGTATGAAGTGTCATCATATTGGACATGGACAGACTTATATCCAAAATCATCATGTAAGTCTGTCACTAATGAAAGTAATATGAAGTCGCTAAAATGATCAGATGAAATCGGTTGAAGTCCTGAGCATTGTGGACTTGTACGGTTCAACTTATATAATCTTTGATTTAATCGTTACAGAGTACAGCTCGATACTCCTAATACTTTTATTTTGGGATTAAACGGTTGACCGGCATGAGTTGCACAATACAAGATATGGATAATAACTTTATGATTACCTTATTATGATTTTATGGGAAGCAAATAAGTACTCATGGCTAGCTTACGGATTCATAAACCGTAAGTGAGTAGTTTGCAATAAATCATAGATTAAGGTAGTGTCATCAAAAGAGCAGAACGGTAATAATATATTCACCCTTTTGATGATAATCATAATAATACGAAGACCTATCAATTTAGATATCTGATTGAATCATGGACACATGTATAAGCAATATATAACTATACACACTTGAGAGTTCAACTTCGCGCTATAGTGGAAAGTTACCTAAGTTGGTGAAAGCTCTACATTTTCACCGTAGCTCGGGTGTGTTGTCCATTTGTCCCCTTTGTAGCTCGACAAGGATGACACCGCAAATATTTTTAATATATTAGTTAAAAATTGAATAGATCCATTCACGAGTGATTCGTGATTGTTGTCACGAATTCTCTGATTAACCTAAAGTGGCAAAAGTATCAAAGTTTATGGTACTAGCCGGGAATGGGTAAATTGATAATTTAATTTGACCCCTGGATAATTCTAGGATTATGGAAAATCAAATTTTGGGAAATTATCATTTTGAATCGTGCAATTATGATGTACGGTTTGAGAGTTATGGTCAAAACAGTTTTTCGGCGAAAGCCAAAATAGTCGTTGTTTTTCGCTAAGAATTTGAGAGAAAATTAAATATTGGTTTTAATTCCTGGAATATTTAATTAAAAATATAATCATAAATTTTGAATTATGGTTATAGTGATTTTAAATCTTGAAAATATACAGATTTGATTTATCAAATATTTTAGGGTATTTTTTGAAAAGATTTAATTTGGATTTATTCTTTATTTGATTTAATCATTAAATCAAATCTTTGAGTGAATATCTCCAAATTGGTTGAGATAATCTCTCCAAAGTGATTGGCATCAGCTTCCTATTAATAGGGGATCCCTGCAACCCTAAATCACACACTTCACAACCTAAAAATGCCAGAAAAGTCGTTTTCTCTCAGCCTCTCTCAGTTCGTGCAAATTTCTCAGGGAAAATTCTTCCTGGGATTCTGCGTTTAGGGTTTAGAGGTTATTTAAGAAGAGCCCACGCTCTTGGCGACGTAATCCCGGAGTTATACATCGGAAGACAACTGGGAGTTATCTTCTCACAAAAAATCGCAAAGAGCACGTAGATCAGAAAGCACGGAATTCTTGAAAATCAAAGAATCCAGACAGAATCGTCGAAGGTGTCAGGTACACGTTCTAGTATTTATCGATTATGAGATTATTCACTTTTACTCAAGGCTCAGATTAAAACAAGTTAACATGTTTAAATTAATTTAATTAATCCATCACGATCTTGGAAATTAATTGTAAGTTGATTTTGATTCAGTCGATTTGACAGGATTATTGATACGGTACTCTAACCCCGTAATTTTTTAAAGGTCAAACCGTGTCCGGTGAGTAATTCGGGTCTAGATCCGCAGATACGACTCGGAATTGGTGTCTAAGCGATGTCGATTTCAGCAATTGGTATCAGAGCCCTGATTTACGATGGATAATTAATTTAATTTAGGGATAATAATTTAGATAATATTCCTCCCCATGGTTCGCTATATTGAGCTGAGCCAGCCCAGTTCTGTTTGGTAGAGAAGCCAGCCCAACATCGCGGGCTGGTCTAATGGGAGCAAAGCCCATTAAGGGCTGCTCTTATTATTAATCAACGCTGCGCAATTTGGCACAGCGAGGATTATACGCTGGCTGGTCCACTCGATGTGGACCAGCAGAACACACCACGTGGCTGGACCACAAAACCGACGCGGTTTGGGCGCGTGCATGACCAGAAATTATATGTTTTTTTTTATTTTAAATTGTATTTTGGTTTCGGGTTTTTATCCGAACCTAATATAGTTCGGGTCAAAAATATTTTGTTTTAAATTGATCCGAAGCGCGTTGGAAATATTAAATTGAAAAAATTTAATTATTTTAATTTATTAGAGACCCTAAGAAAATAAAAATCAGATTAATTAGTTTTTCTAATTAATTATTAATAATGGGTAATTAATTTTAGTTCTAAATTAATTATTGGATTTTTTAATTTATTAAAATGAATAATTAATTCCTTTAATGGATAGATTTATTAAGGTATTCCATAGATAATACTTTAATTATTAATCCAATTACCTAACACGTTTATGTTACATAGTGGTCTATGTAACATGGGGTTTTAATGAGCGGTTTTGATTGAATAATTATTAATCCAATTACCTAACACGTTTATGTTACATAGTGGTCTATGTAACATGGGGTTTTAATGAGCGGTTTTGATTGAATAATAGATAGTAGATAATTAATCGATAAATAACTTCATTATTAAATAATTCCAGATAATTAAAATGTAAGTTCCTAGTTTAGAGCTCATGCCTGGATAACCGTGTGTTATCTTAGATGGTTAAAATATTTGTAGATAAATAGCAAGAGTTTAGCATAGGAAGGTCTCCATTTGTTGCCGGTACAACGACAGGCGGCATAACACTGTTGAACATATGTGTCCTTAAATAAGATATTTATCCATTTGTAAAAGATTATGACAAGTCGTTGAATAAACTTGATACTTATTATGTTAATCTTATTATAGTTTCTGGTAAAGTAAAATAGAATGTTTGATTCCTTAGTTCATAAAGGATGCAATTATGCTATTATTATCACAACAGAGTCGATTTGAGGAAGAATTAATAATCATAATAAATGAACTTAAAATGTCCGTGACCTGATTAACTGGGTGAGAGCCCATTAATCGTGTAAGGTCATTAATGTGACTAAGTGACAATCCTATTCTGGATTATCTGTGTGTCACACTCACTAGAAGTGCATTAAGTATGAAGCGTCTTCATACTGGACTGGACCTTACTTAAACTCAAGAAGTTATCATATAAGACCGTTACTGATAACTTGAAGTTAAGTTACAAAACGATGATCAAATGGATATTAGTTCTAAGTCCTGAGTGATCATGAGTCCGACCTGCTGGCTTTATTATTCTTTGATTTAACCGTTAAATAACACAAGATATTACCGCTGTTCCCAACACTATTATTTTGGGAACATAATAGTCAGTAAGGATAGCTTGATCATAGACATGGGCATCACACAGCTCTCTTCAGAGTCATGATGATTCTCTTGGTTGTCAGTGGTAGGAAGTGAGAGGTACCCGTGCGCAACTTATGAATCAAACCATAAGTGGGTTGCTCATAATATTACTTCCTGAGTCAATGATGAAAATGCAATGAGGGGCATTACGGTAAAAACCGCCTGCTTATGTGTGAGTCATCAAGTGAAAGGACAGGAACCCGAATTCGATTGTATCAATGGACACCCTGCTCTATAAAGAGAGTAATATACACCGTATCACTAAAGAGTGCAGCCTCAGGTCTATAGTGGAATCACTTCGAGGTTTGACGAACAACTAGCAGTTCGTTGGAGCGTAAGTGGTACGGTTCCATGGTCCCCAAAATAGCTCCGTAACGGATGATACGTACGTGATTAAAATACATTCTGGATAATGTTTAATCACTTGGCTCGACTAATAAAACTTACAGGTCTGTCAGACGTCAGATAGTTTTATCGTTAGCGTGGCAAAAGTACCATATTTTTGTACACGGAATTAATTAATAAAAATAAAGTTAGAATTTATATTTTCTAACAGAACCATGTTGTTGTAAATTAAATTATAAGCAACTTTGCTTTTTGAACCAAGTTATTCATATTTACGGTTTGTGATTTACGGATTTTCTAAGTTTAAGACTCGATTCGATAAATTATGAAATTAAATCACATGTCAAAAATTTAAATTACAGTGTGGCACCATGACATATAATGTGTGATATTGAGATCAGGTTTTATTAATATAATTTAATTATTTGGATTTAATTATTAATATCTAATTAATAATTAATTAATAACTAACAGATTTATATTAATAAATAAAAATATATATTTATATTCATATATGTGTAAATTCGAATTAGGGTTTGGTAAATACAAACCCTAGCTAATTCGAATAGTGAGAATTGGATATTTTATATTTGCGGCATAAGTACCTAATATTTTGTATTTTGGCAAAATCCTAAAATCAATTTAATCCATTGGATCAGTTATGATTTAATATCAACCGTTGGATTGAGATAATTGATTTGAACCCTAAATGTAATTAGAAATAGAAACTTGGTGACCAAGTTTAGGTATTTAAAATTTGCTTAATTAATTGTGTTCGTTGGATCGGTTTTGAGATTTAATCTTTACCGTCGGATTAGAAATTAATTAATATTATATATATACAATATATAATTCGAATAATAAAGAGGATAATAATTCGAATTAGGGTTTCAGTGAAACCCTAGGGCATTTGATTTTATCCCTAATTGATTTGATCCATTGGATTGTTTTAAGATTTAATTTTTAACCATTGGATCTAGATAACCATAAACTAATTCGAACTTTAATATGTATATTTATATAGAATTTGAATTTAATTAATATGATGATAAGATTAAATATTTTGATCTTATCATGTATTATTATTAATTAAATCCCTGATTAATTATATCCATTGGATTTAGATGAGATTGAATCTGGATCGTTGGATTGAAAAAAATCTCCAAATCAGTTACAGCTTGAGCCTATAATCGGTTACAGTTCCCACCTTGTTTAAAAATCTTATCTAAAGGTTAAGATGATTAGTAGACTATTCTTTCGGAAAGTTCTAAGATCCACTATCCTCTAAGAGCTTTTTAATACTTTGTGTATTATGGTCAATTATAAACAAGCTGGAGAATATGAGTACTTTGTCAATTGATTGAGAGTTTTTCAAGATTATAATATATATATATGTATTTATATATAAATGATGGTAGAAATATAAACTTTTTGAAAGTTTTACGATTTCAAGCATAAATGCCATCGGCTAATCACTAACTAAGTGTGAACTTTGAGTTCACTGATCACTTGATGTAGAACTTAATTTCTTCATCAACTAACGATTCCGGGTACACTATTATATTAGTGTTACAGATACGTGAACCGAACCTAGAAATTAATGCCTGAATCTATGGTACACATTTAAGGATGTTTGAGGATATAAAATCAATTCTTTGATTTATGATATATCTAAACTTGGACTTGAATTAGTTTATAATTATATATAAAGAGTATTCGTTTTCGTGAATACAAGTCTTTTGGAATATATATGCTAAACTAAATTGTTAATTAGTAGACTAGATTCATTGGGAATCAAGGTCTAATTAAAAGTGATTTGTTGAATTTATTCCACTAACATCAATGTGATTTTAAATCTTAAAATATTTCCAGATAGGAAACCATAGTCATAATTAGATATTATTAGGATACTCAGCCGTGGTGGGAGATGTGTCAGCAATCGCGAGACTACGAGTATCGACTAATATCAACGGGTTTATTTAATAAACAAATACGTTGAAATTCATATAATTATTGAAGAAGTCTAATTATGAATAATAGCAGGAAATACAAAATAGATTGACTACAGTAAACATCTGGAACCAAGGTACTTAGTTAACGGTTTAAATATACCGAAAGTATCTAGAGTGAGAGACGAATACACGGAAGGGTAATGCCTTAATAGCTAGAGTAGTAATTGAGGGTTATTCCCCAGAAATAAGAGAGAAAGTACGCGGTAGAATATTTTGCTCTCTGGTTACTATGCTATCTATCCAGATTCTCTTGTCCATTGCCCATATCGTCAGACGAAGATGGCAGATAAGTGTCAAATTATCTTTCTGAATGGCAAGATGACTTGATATTATCTTCATGGATTTGTTTCGTATTGTATTTTGTATAATTAAGATTTGGAGACAAATTTACGGTATAATTTAATCCATGTCGGATTAATGTAAATTTTCAAATCTTAGAATTTTAAGGTTTATAAACCTAAAAGCGAAAGCATAAACAGTAATGAGCCTGCGTCTATAATCTCATTAACTAGCTTAATTATGGTTTTCTGAGTTCGAGATATAAAGAAATAACTGGCGATCAAGTCAATGTAATTATTAACAAGACATGATAATATTGGTCTAACATATTACCTTTTATGTTAGAAGTTCTGAGTGCGCAGCGAAAGCGGACTAGAAAGACCCTCTATTTAACAATAGTAATTATGATTACCAATATAGTCCTTGATAAATTCACCATGTGAATAAAAAAATTTCGTTATCTGGATGGAGGAACTTAAATGTTATCACATTACGAGATGTTCAATATCTCAAAGTAATGTAGCGTTTTATGACGAAGTGTAACGCCCCTAAATGGGGGTTAGAAGAAATAAGAAAATAAAATAAAAATGACAACTTTGAAAAATTGGCTAGTCGAAATCCACGTAATCATAACTTGAAAAACATTGACTATTCAACGTCCACGTCATATAAAACGACAACATTTGACTATTCAAAGTCAAAATTATATAACACGACCAAAGTTTCCTATAAGACTTAGACACATCATCGAAACACCGAAAATCCACAGTTATTTATACAATACCACTGTAAAAGTCAAAATACGACATCACCATCATTAAATTATCCACCGCTACATATTTTACAACTTTAACATAAAGTCGGCCACATAAAATTAATATTCACCTAAGAAGGTCCAACGATGCAAAATGAAGACAAGCGTCCAAACAACAACCACGCTAATCCTCGTCAGAAAGCTGACATTGTACAACACCTGAGGCGGAGGGAAAATAAAAGGATAAGCACACAAAGTGCTCAGTAGGGAAAGCTATTATCAAATCCCGATAGCCAAACCGTCATTAGTCCAATTATTAAATTTAAAGTTTAGTCGTAAGCAATTATTTGATTTTCTAAAACACTTCTATGATTTAAAATAATTAAAACATTTCAATCCGGCCAAGATGACGTGGGTCAAAGTGTTGACTCTGGGTCAACCATATCACATCCATATCCAATCCGGATATCCGACCTACTACACAGTAGTCAGCTGCTCGTCAGTAGCTCTAATCTCATCATCTGCCCGAAGCGGGTATAACATCGTCCGCCCGCAGCGGGTGTAACCACATCCGTCTGAAACGGAAACAGAATTCGCCCAAAGCGAAAACCATTTCATTTAACAAGAATATAAGTGATTCAATCTCAAACCATTTCCTAATTCATTTTTAAATTTAACAATGTAACCACATCCGTCCGAAACGGAAACAGAATTCGCCCAAAGCGAATACCATTATCATTTAACAACAATATAATTGATTCAATCTCATACCATTTCCTAATTCATTTTTGAATTTAACATTAGGTCGGTTTCTAAATTAATTTTATTAATCGAAACATGGTAATAGAAACCCCTACCTCGATTCGTATCAACTCGAGGTTCATAATTTCCACACAACCCAACAGTACGGTTGAACGAGTTTTCAAAACAACTCGAAGTGTCAATCTGCAATAATTTACATTGGCAACATCATCACTTAGCTGGATTTTCACATAAAGATCAACTTAAATCACCAAATAATACCTCGCTGCCCTAAAACTTAAACCGAACTCGAACTTAGCACGAAAAACGAGGCAGCGATCCAGACAACGATTCGATGATTTAACATATCCCCTAGCCCAATTCAATCATTCTAAGCCCAATATCAACATCGATATCCCAATTCAAAGCCCAGATCAATACCAATTTCATCTTTGAATTTTTGAAACTAGGGCATAGAAATTGAAGCTTACCAAATCTAATTTCCTGATCGTCGACGAACTTCGGCGACCGGCGGCGGTGGTTGACGGCGGCGACGGTGAAAAATACCTCCACCAAACACTAGCAAGCCTCCCCAACACGAATCCGGCATTAGATTTACCAAAATCGAACGATTTCGGATTAAATCTAAAACCATGAAACCGAAACTTACCTTAACTATTCCGACCAAAACCTGCAACTTCCGACCACAATCCACATATCAATAGCTTCGTTCGTCAAGAGCTTTCCAATGGTACTAAATATGTGACGATCCGAGGTGCAAAAATGGTGAGAGAGAGAGAGTGAGTGGGGTCGTCTGGGAAGGAGAGAGAAATAAACCTGACAATGCCTTTTCTTTTTAATCTTTATCCTTCTTTTTTTTCTGATTTATTTTCCTATATATATGTATATATATTAATAAAACAAAGGCATTACACGAAGTCATAAATGAGATACTAAGGATTTTTGTAATTCGAGAATTAGTGTCTAACCTTATTAAAGGAGTGATCACATGGATCAATGCTTTACGGAAATCATGGATCGCAGATTCCTCGTGGTGGCTATTTTAATGTCTTGGACATTAATTGATATAGTCAAGCTCTATATCCTCACGAATATAAAAGTAATTCAATTACTGGTACACCGCTAACGTTATACTAATATTCATTAGTAGTTAAGTGGGAACTTTGAACCATATAAGTGTATATAAACAAGGAATACAATCTTCTGGATAAGATTGTAGGTGACATATAAAACATAACATAGTTATGCCTAATTAACCACTCTAAACTCCAGACGATAAAAGTGGAGATTAGATTCTCGAGAGACTGAAATATAAGTTTTAAGGAAACGATAAATCTTCTTAAGAGTGCAAGTGGGAGATTGTTGGACATATTCTGTATATGTCCTATATTCAGATGCTAAACCCGCTTGTATAAGATTATGGTCATTTTCCTAGGAATGAAAGGTTCTTATTAATGTTAATCTTATATAGTTATCTCCGGATTGTAGATATAATTATCTACGGTTTGTAGGAATGACTATCAAATTGAATGTTTGATCTTTAGTTCTTTGTCTTTTGCATTTAAGTTAAAGTCATCACACAGAGTCTTTGTGTGAGGAGATTTGACTAACATAAATAAAAAACTTCAAATTGTTCCATAGTCATCGGGTATGAAGTGTCTTCATATTGGACATGGACAGACTTATATCCAAAATCATCATGTAAGTCTGTCACTAATGAAAGTAATATGAAGTCGCTCAAAAGATCAGATGAAATCGGTTGAAGTCCTGAGCATTGTGGACTTGTACGGTTCAACTTATATAATCTTTGATTTAATCGTTACAGAGTACAGCTCGATACTCCTAATACTTTTATTTTGGGATTAGACGGTTGACCGGCATGAGTTGCACAATAGAAGATATGGATAATAACTTTATGATTACCTTATTATGATTTTATGGGAAGAAAATAAGTACTCATGGCCAGCTTACGGATTCATAAACCGTAAGTGAGTAGTTTGCAATAAATCCTAGATTAAGGTAGTGTCATCAAAAGGGCAGAACGGTAATAATATATTCACCCTTTTGATGATAATCATAATAATATGAAGACCGATCAATTTAGATATCTGATTGAATCATGGACACATATATCAGGAATATATAATTATACGCACTTGAGTGTTCAACTTCGCGCTATAGTGGAAAGTTACCTAAGTTGGTGAAAGCTCTACATTTACACCGTAGCTCAGGTGTGTTGTCCATTTGTCCCCTTTGTAGCACCACAAGGATGACACCGCAAATATTTTTAATATATTAGTTAAACATTGAATAGATCCAATCACGAGAGATTCGTGATTGTTGTCACGAATTCTCTGATTAACCTAAAGTGGCAAAAGTACCAAAGTTTTTAGTACTAGCCGGGAATGGGTAAATTGATAATTTAATTTGACCCCTGGATGATTCTAGGATTATGGAAAATCAAATTTTGTGAAATTATCATTTTGAATCGTGCAATTCTAATGTACGGTTTGAGAGTTATGGTCAAAACAGTTTTTTGGCGAAGGCTAAAATAGTCGTTGTTTTTTGCTGCGAATTTGAGAGAAAATTAAATATTGGATTTAATTCCCGGAATATTGAATTAAAAATATAATCATAAATTTTGAATTATGGTTATAGTGGTTTTAAATATTGAAAATATACAGATTTGATTTATCAAATCTTTTAGGGTATTTTTAGAAAAGATTTAATTTGGATTTATTCTTTATTTGATTTAATCATTGAATCAAATCTTTGAGTGAATATCTCCAAATTGGTTGAGATAACATCTCCAAAGTGATTGGGATCAGCTTCCTATTAATAGGGGATCCCTGCAACCCTAAATCACACACTTCACAACCTAAAAACGCAAGAAAAGTCGTTTTCTCTCTGTCTCTCTCAGTTCGTGCAAATTTCTCAGGGAAAATTCTTCCTGGGATTCTGCGTTTAGGGTTTAGAGGTTATTCAAGAAGAGCCCACGCTCTTTGCGACGTAATCCCGGAGTCATACATCGGAAGACAACTGGGAGCTATCTTCTCACAGAAAATCGCAAAGAGCACGTGGATCAGAAAGCACGGAATTCTTGAAGATCAAAGAAGGCAGACAGAATCGTCGAAGGTGTCAGGTACACGTTCTTGTATTTATCGATTATGAGATTATTCACTTTTACTCAAGGCTCAGATTAAAACCAGCTAACATGTTAATAAATTAATCTATCACGATCTTGAAATTAATTGTAAGTTGATTTTGATACGGACGGTTTGACAGGATTATTGGTATGGGACTCTAACCCCGTAATTCTTTAAAGGTCAAACAGTGTGCCTCAATCAATGGTTACAGTTTCTTAGGTGTCTGCGGTGACTGATTCGGGTCTAGATCCGCAGATACGACTCGAAATCGGTGTCTAATACGACTCGAAATTGGTGTCTAAGCGATGTCGATTCCAGTAAAGTCACCCTTGCATCCTTTAACATAGATATAGAACCTACCCTCGGCCCTAGATTCTTCTTGACTGTAAACACTTCGAGCATGTCGAAGAGTGATAGGTTGCTACCCTCCTCCATACACCTAACTAGATAGGAGAGCAGGATCCTATAAGAGTCCGGGATCAATTGGGCCAAGGAGATGTCCATTTGATTGACATACCTTAGAATAGGCTTTGGTATTGGGAACCTCAGCCCGCAATCCATGAAATATCTCTCGTAGATGCATACCCAATCATCCCTTATCGAGTCTGCGAACTCATCGGAGTCTGGTACTCGAAGAGGGATAGACTCCGAAATATTGTACTCTGACCTGAGCAAAGGGATATCCACTTCCCTCAGCAAGGACCTAGGAGATACGATCTGGAGAAACTCCGAGACCGGAATCGGGCCCTTAGACCTACCTTTCTTGCTATTTTCAGCCATTTCCAAAAATCTAATGAGAACTTAGACAAAAAAAACCCAGAGAGACAAAAAAAGTCTTTCAAACCAAAACCCAAGTATTCAAACCCAATACCCAGAAAACCACAAACAGAGCCTACAAAACCTAGAACTACCATGTTTCTATTCAGAAATGGAAGCAAAGTCTATAAAACAAGAAGCGAAGGCAGAGACGAACCTGGAAATCTAGACCGAAGCGTGAGGTATCGAAGCACAGAACAACAATGGCGAAAGAGCTCTCAATTTTTTCTTGAAGTGCGAAAATAGGAGAAAGGAAAAGAGCAAGCTTTAAATAGAAGAAGGGAAGAGCGGTTACATGAAGTCAAAGATATACCCCGAGCAGAGTGAAGGAGCGACTAGTTGTACCTCCATTGACAGAACTCCAGTGATTTTATACTCGAAGATCGGCCCGCATCGTAAAGCTAGGGTTCCCTCGAATGTCACGCCTAATCTCATCCAACACTCATGATCAAACCTCAGGTGGGGACACGTCAGCACGACCATGAGCTGACCAAGTCAGCAGAAGTCGAAGATGTTGATTTCCTCTTCGAATCCCAGGCAGAACGACACATTTCGCAACTGTTCCCCCCAAAAAAATTGAAATCCTTTTGATTTCAAAACATTTTTAAGCTCAGTCCCCGAAGAGTGCAATAATATCATAAAAACAGTTCTGATGTCCTCCAATTAATTTGATTTTGCGGCAAAAGTCACGAAATTTTGTGATCTCACAAATTTAATTAATTTTCATCATGAAATTTAACATGACTAAATCAACTTCAATACTATAAATAAAACTTCGTATTTTTTTATAGTAGAGGCTATCTATTGATGAGAAAATTCGTTCCTTAATCGGAATAATAAGGTCATTAATTAAATTTACGGTTCATGTAAATTAAGACCAAAGTTATGAATATAATTGAGTGTTCATACAATTGGGCTTTTGAGATACATAGCCCAGAGGCCCAATAAACACTTAATTGTGTTGAGACCCGATCAGAGTCAAAAAGCCCAAAAGGCAGATACATATCTCGAGCAGAGAGTGCTCAATAGAGATACGTCTGAGAGCTTCCAAAGGGTAAAATGCTGAGCAGAACTCAAGAATCACACCAGCTCAAGAAAAGAACCAATACTTGGCTAAAATCCAAGTACCAATCAAGCCAAACGATCTGAAGAAGCCGAAGCTCGTCCCGGGCAGAGATTACCACAAATGGATCTGAGCAGTAGTGCACGAAGTACCCAAGCACGAGCAGATCAAGTCAACAACCTTGATTCGAACCTCCGGAGCCCGACCAGGAAGATCGCCATGATCCAAATTCAAAACCCCACGACGTCAAGTCAAAGTCCAGCATTGCGCGGTTCTCTCAGAACGTGGCCCATGTGTAAGCTCGACAGCAAGTCAAGGTCCAAACTCGAAGCGATCACCAACGTACACTTCCAATAGACAGAAATCATAGGCCTACAAAAGAAAGAAGACAACCATATCACACAGACGCAAGCATTCGCCGAGAGAAAAAAGAGTCTGTGAGATTTGTATTTTCAGAGTGTTTTTTCTTTCATTTTTGATTAACTCAGAATCTGCTTGTGGTTCTGGTTGATCCCCCTTTCAAAGCAATAAACGTACAGAGAACGTAGTCAACTACCGTATTGGGATGAACCTCTCTAAAAAACCTTGGTCTTTTAATCTTTTTATTGACCACGCGGAAGTCGAGATCCACATAATTCTTAACACTTTCAAATCAAAATCTCATTCACAACTCACGTGACTGTTGATGTGCAAAACCAGGTCAACAATGGTGTTCAATAATAGGTTCATGCTTGGTTATAGATTGTTTTTTTTCAAATTTTTTGTTTTGGGCAAATAATTTTGTTTTCATATGGTGTTATTGAATATGTGTTTAGTGTTCTTAAATGATATAGGTTTAAAAAATGTATGTTAGATCTTCTAAGTGCTAAGGATTGTTTGTAGTGTGTATTTGAGAGCAATTTTGGGTTGAAATTTTAAAAATTTAGATTATTTGAGTCCCGTAAATATTTTTTTATTTCTTTTCTAATAAGTAATAACATTAGATCAAGAACGATGTTATTTTATGTTTTACAAAGCCTATTATATTTTGAGTCGTAAAAATTAGAATTCTAATACTTTGATAACATAATGACATGTGGCTTGTGAGTTACTCCTTTTATAATTAATAGATTTTTTACTAAATGCAGTAAGAGTTTAACGGTAGAGACTTTTATAATTAAAAATCGTGTTTAGGGACTTAATTTTAATACGTGAACAAGTTTCAGCACTTCTTCCGCAATATTCCTTTAGTTTAATAGTGTGATGATGTGGCTTTCAAATAAGTGGGTCGGGTTCTTATAAAGTCTAGCATTTTGGTTTTATGAAAGGAGAGGGAATGAGAATAGGGTGTGAGAAACTCATGAGATAAAATCATAAAGAGAAAAGAGAAAACTTTGAGTGCTTGTAATCTCGGATTGATGATTTGATTAGTGAAACCGCTCTCCAAGCAGAAAGTAGGACATTTGATTTGGTCCGAATCTGGATAAATTCTCATGTCTCCATATTTTACTTTCTGTTGATTGATTTTATGGGATTTGAGCCACGGAGGCTACATATACATATATGCTAGTATACTATCTGTAATCTGTAGGTATCCGACCCCGAAACATCACAACAAATTTATATCAGAGCAAAGTTGGGTTTGAAATTTGGGGATTTTGTGTTGAGTATTTGATGCAGCGGAAAATACAAAGATCGATGGTCGATCTAAGAACCGAAATAAAAAGATAAAGTTATCGGATAGATGATCTTAATCGTTGATTCGACGCACGAATACCCGATCGAAGAACCTTCCTTCGCCTATTGATTCGCGCACGAAAAGCTAGACTCGGGACATCCAATCTCCATTGATCCGCACACGAATACCGGGTCAAGGGATTCAAACTCGGAGCTCGCTCACGACACTCGGATTTGGGATAAACTCTCAAGTCTCAATTTTCATTCATCAAAATCTTCCTCTTGCATGACAACCATTTGCTGCTTATATAATGCAAGCAATACATGAACAAGGACATAAAATGAAATACATGAACATAGGAAATATAAATACATGAACTAGATATTATAAATATTAAAGTTGATGCGGTCTTCGAAATGAGGCTTGAATGGTTGCGTGGTCTTCAAGGCGTTATTAATGCTTGTGAATGGTGGACTGGTCCGCATCAGGATTCATATGCATGCCAAATGTTTGATAATTGTTTCCTTGGAGCTTTGTGGTTGTTGTGTGATGGCGTCGACTTCAATAGTTGATATTGAGAAGTTTGATGGCTCAAATGACTTCGGGTTGTGGAAAGTGAAGATGTTGGCACATCTTAGGAATATGGGCCTTCGTAAGGCTCTTGTTGGTGCGGATAAACTTTTGGCAACATGGGACGCGGCGAAGAAAGAAAAGGTGTTGGTAAGGGCTTTGAAAACTTTGATTCTTAGTCTCGGTGATAAGGTGTTGCGAGAGATTATATAGTGCACGACGGCGGCAGAGATATGGTTGAAGCGAGAATCACTTTACATGACGAAAGACTTTGTCGAGTCGGTTGTTTCTCAAGGCCTAGTTTTTATATTCAAGATGGCGGAAGGAAAGGATTTAATGGAGCATCTTTACGAGTTCAACAAGTTGATCATTGATTTGGAAAACATTAACGTGAAGTACGATGACGAAGATCAAGTTTCGGTTTTGCTTTACTCTTTGCCGAAGTCGTACGGGCACATGGTTGACATTCTTCAACGTGGAAGAGAATAAATTACTCTTGACAAAGTTGTTGGAGCCTTGAAGTCAAAGGAACACAAACGAGAGATAGAAATAGATACACTAGCGGAGATAGCTTGGTTATAGCTAGGGTAGATCCGGTAAGAATGACTTTAAGGAAACAAAAAAGATGCGGTCAAAGTCTCGAGGTTCGAAGAAGGTCTTCAAATGTTACTATTGTCACGACGAAGCACGCGAAGAAGAATTGTCCGAATCGAGGAGGCCGGACGACTGAAAGAAGAGACGGAGAGGAGGCGTTTGTTCAAGAAGATATTGACGGATACAAGAGCGCCGATGTTCTCATAGTTCCACGGTTCACTCCGACAAACGATGGATCATGGACTCCGGTGGTTCATTTCATATGACACCAAATAAGAGTTGGTTTAAGAGCTACAAGAAAGTCTCATTAGGCAAAGTGACTCTCGGGAACGGCTATCCATCTGAGGTGGTCGGAATTGGTACGGTGCGGATTAAGGCGCATGATAGAATGGAGCGGATTTTGACGGAGGTACGACATGTACCGTAGTTAAAAAGAAACCTTATTTCACTTGGATATTTTAACCAACATGGATATTCTTGGAAAGGTGAAAATAATGTCTCGACGATCACAAATTGTTCTCTAGTTGCGTTGAAGGGATTTAGAGAGCGTAACATCTATATTCTTCAAGGTAGATACGTGGTCGGTAGCACGGCGCCGATTATGGAGCTGCGAGAGACATCTTTGGCGAGCTTTTGGCACAAGAGGTTGGGTCACGTGAGTGATAGAAGTTTGAAGGACTTGAGCAAGCAAGATTTATTTGGGGGGGGGAGACAAACTTGGGGAATTGGAGTTTTGTGAAAATTGCGTTTACGGCAAGACCACGAGAGTGAAGTTTACACGGTCTTTGGAAGTGACACGGGAGACGTTGAGCTATGTGCACTCGGATTTGTGGGGACCATCAAGGACGAGAACTGTAGGGGGATGCTGGTACTTCATCACGTTCATCGACGATTGTTCTTGGAAATTTTGGGTCTACGTCTTGAAGCATAAAGATGAAATTTTGGAAAGTTCAAAGAATGGAAGAAGATGGTAGAAAAACAAACGGGGAGAAAAATTAAGAAGCTTCGAACGGACAATGTATTGGTGTATTTAGGTGATGATTTCAACCGGTTCATCAAGGAAGAAGGAATGGCTAGGCACAAGATCATTCGAAAGACCCCACAACAAAATAAACTTGCGTAGTGGATGAATCGGACACTTCTTGAGAGGGTGTGATGTATGTTATTTGAGGCCGGCTTACCAAAGAGGTTTTGGAGGGAATCCGTGATTATGGCGGCTTACTTGATAAACCGACGTCCATCGGTAGCGTTGAATTGCAAAACACCTGAAGAAGTGTGGAATGGTTATCGACCGAAACTCGAAAACTTGAAGTTATTTGGTTGTGTGGCGTACATGCACCAAAGAGAGGGAAAACTTGATCCACGAGCAAAGAAGTGTATGTTTGTCGGATACCCCGAGGGCGTGAAGGGTTGGAAGCTTTGGTATAAAGATGGCGAAACATCAAAATATGTCATTAGCCGGGATGTTATCTTTAGAGATACCGGCTACTAAATGACAATGGCGACTCAAGAGGCTAAGGATAGTGTGGGGTTAGCTAAGGAAAGAGCCGAAATTGAGGTGTAGCTATTGGGGAGATGTAGTGACAAGAGGGATGATAAAGGTGAGGCTAGTGGTAGTGGTCACTTGGAAAAAATTGAAGAGGAAAACTGTGATGCTCCGGATAAAAGCCTAGACTCATATCAATTAACAAAAGACCGATGTAGAAGAGAAACCCGAAAAAATGGTACTTGAGATTTGATGCGTTCATGGTGCGAAATGGGTTCTCACGAAGCAACTTTGATATTTGTCTTTATGTCAAGCGGGTTGATAGTTGTGAAATATTCTTGTTGTTGTATGTTGATGACATGATGATAGCGTCAAAGAACAAGAATGAAGTCAACAGCATGAAACGGGTTTTGGGTAGTGAGTTTGAAATGAAGGACATGGGACCAGTTAAGAAAATATTGGGATGGAGAGCACGGAGGATAGGAGACGCAGTGTCTTATTTTTGCGCAAAGTGATTATCTTCGAAAAGTAGTGGCTAAGTTTGGGATGTCGGAGGCAAAGGAGGTTCAAACACCTTTGGCGACTCATTTCAAACTTTCCACGAGTATGGGGCGGGTTCCCTATGCATGTGTCGTTCGGAGTCTTATGTATGTCATGGTGTGCACACGACCGGATTTAGCTTATGCGGCTAGCCTTGGGAAAAGACATTGGGAGGCAACGAAGTGGGTTCTTTGATTTATCAAAGAGACTTCGGATGTCGGTTTACTCTATAGGCGGGTGAATGAAGATCAAGTGAAATTGAGAGGCTTTGTGGATGCGGACTTTGCGGGTGACTTGGACAAGAGATG
The DNA here is from genome assembly GCA_954871525.1 of Parietaria judaica. NCBI lineage: Eukaryota > Viridiplantae > Streptophyta > Magnoliopsida > Rosales > Urticaceae > Parietaria > Parietaria judaica. The sequence goes on from OX940872.1 coordinate 14,639,045, forward strand.
GTCGTTGATCGGGTATGTGTTCACTTTATTTGGTTGTGTGGTGATTTGGAAAGCACAATTGCAACCGGTGGTAGCGCTTTCTACGACAGAGACCGAAAACATCGCCGCGACGGAAGGCGTGAAGGAATCTCTTTGGTTAAAAAGATTGATCGGCGAGTTCGGGAATGCACAAAATGAGGTGGAGTTGCTTTGTGACAATCGCAGCGCGATATACTTGACAAAAAAACAAATGTTCCATGAACGTACGAAGCACATAGACATATAGCTACACTTTATTCGAGATATGGTCACGGAGGGGTCCGTACTTGTTAAAAAAGTTCACACGGACGATAATCCGGCGGATATGGCTACGAAGGTGGTGATGGGTATCAAGTTTCGACATTGTTGCGACTTGATCAACGTCGCAAGGTTGAGCAACTAGAGGAGAAGAAGGAGAGCGGTTTGACGAAGGTTCTCAGTGTGGTTCTCGTTTCTTCTTAAAGCCAAGATGGATATTTGTGATGATGTGGCTTTCAAATAAGTGGGTCCCATCTGTGGGTGCTTATAAAGTCTATCATTTTAGTTTTATGAAGGGAGAGAGGATGAGAATAGGGTGTGAGAGCTTCTTGACAGAAAAGAGAAAGCTTTTGAGTGCTTGTAATCTTTGTATCTCGGATTGATGATTTGATTAGTGAAACCGCTCTTCAAGCAGGAAGTGGGACATTTGATTTGGTTCGAACCTAGATAAATTCTCTTGTCTCCATCTTTTATTTTCCGTTGATTAATTGTATGGGATTTGACTAACGGAGGCTATATATACATATATGCTAGTATACTATCCGTAATTCGCAGGTATCCGACCCAGAAACATCACAACAAATAGCTAACTCGACATGGACGGTATTGGATTTTGACCTAGTTTTGTAGCCTTTATATACTAATGTTGCAGAGAGAGAGAGGAGAGAGAGAGAGAGAGAGAGAGAGAGAGACTCAGGCCGCACCGGCACACTTAGTATAAGATTAGATATTTATGCCGTATATTTATATTTATATTTATCGATGGTGCTTACCAAGACTTGTCAAAAGTCTCGTGAATAACTGGTTTCGATGGTGCCCACCAAATGGCTATAAACTTATCAAAAGTCAACATGAATAACTGGTTTAGCTTGATATTTTAAGTTTAACTAACTAAACTAGTATACGACATAAATAAATTGAAGAACATTTAGATAGATGCAAAAAATAATAATTCATAAGATTACCTTATGGATTTGACAATTATATGCTTATAGAACGCCTCTTTGAATGATATGTTTATCCGTATATTAATACTTAAGAGCCAAGAGGCATTCAAATTTTTGAACCGAGTCAATGAATTTTTCTACCTTTTTCTATGACGTACTTAAATGTATTTTTCTTCAAGCTCTATATATAATAATTCCCTAATTGTATTTAAGTCATATAAAATAGAATGCTTGTTCTATAATATATATATATATAGTGCATATAACGCGTGCCTACTTGTTGCGGATTAAACATATATACGGTTACTAAAACACATGTCCATGTTGATAATAATTTAATAAAGTCAAACATACAAATAATAAAAATGAAAAAAAAAAATCATAAGCTTGCAAACGTTTATATTCTTGGGTAACTTAATTATTACGATTAATAATGAATACACAGTATATAATTTGCTTGAAAAATGAACCGACATTCTAATGAGGAAGACTGAAGTAATAATCTTTCCGTTATCATCGATATATTTTTTTATTATTATTTTTGTGCATGATAAAAGTTTCCTATCCATGAAATTGTAAGGAAGTTAGTCTTACGTCTATTATTTTCTAGTCAAATATCATGTGGCTTCATATTGACCGCCAGATGTCATGCCATTTGACTGAACTGCGACATGCCACATGATTTTTTATTATTTAAAAAAAAGTTTATTTTTAAAAAAATTAAAATTATATATTAAGAGTTATTACTAATTTTTTAGTATTAAAAATATTGAAGAATATGAACGAAATACCCGGATTGAAATACCATTTTTATTTTCCGGCGTCCAAAATATTGGGATTAAATTACTCAGAATCTAAAAAATCTCATGTAATTTATATTTTGGAATATAAAACTACCCTAATTAAAAAACCTGGATTGAGATATTCGGAATCCAAAATTTTAAATTACAAAATACGTGGGTATTTATTTTTATGATTAACAATGTATTCTTATGTATGCTTAATTAATATTTTATTTCATGCTTCAATATAATAATTAATAATTTTAATAAAAAAAATTATGCTGGTAATAAGCCGTGGTGTCTAACTCAAAAATCATTGGTTCGCACAATGTTTAGAATACAAGTGCCCACTTTGTACCTTTAGATTCCTATTATGATTCAATCCAAGTATTATAACTCGGTATTTTTGGATTTCAATTAAAAAAAATAATAATAATGTTGGAGTATGCACAAAATACGATCGATATTCGAATTTCCAAATTTAATTCTTAAAATTTTATTAAACGTACCACATTCTGATTCTACAGTATAGAACTTATTGTAAAACTATTAATATCTTCTTCGTAAATTATTTTAGATTTACAAATATATATATATATATATATATATAAAATCCGCGTGGTCAAATGACATGGCATGCCATGTGGTGGTTAACATGACACCACATGACGTTTGACCTGGAAATACTAGATGGAAAACTAACTCCCTTACGATTTCATAGATTAGATAGTATACCATGCACGTAAAAAATAGAAGTTATCGATAACAATAAAAAAAAACAATTATTGAAACTTTTATCGTGATTATCTCATACATTTTTAACATACTAAAAAACTACCTTGCTCAAAAGGGTAATTATGTTGGTGCATATTTCTTTGGATAATTTACTTTCTTACATTAAATAGGGTGTAATATTTTTTTTTCTCATGGTCAATTGTGCTAAATTAGGAAATACATATACAGTTGAACCTTTATAAATTAATAAGGTTGGGACCAAATAAATACCTTTATAAATTAATAAGGTTGAGACCAAAGAAATTTATTATATTATCGAGTTTATTATTTATCGAGGTAAAAATTGAACTACGTTAGTATAGTCAGGACCGGATAAAATTATTAATTAATCGATGTATTAATTTATCGAGTATTAATATATAGAAGTTCTATGGTATATAAGTAATTATTTTTGTTATTTTTTTCTCATAATCAATTGTGCTAAGTTAGGAAATATATCGAAAGCTCGAAAGTACCCTTCAAGATTACTCATGAAACTCTAGCCCTCGTAATAAAAGGGGACGATATTGCCTAAATTGTCGTTATTAATTACGATATTCTCATGGGTTTACTTGCACAAATTAGGGGTGTGCAAAAAAAACCCAACCCAACAATTTAACCCAACCCAATTGAACCCAACCCCAATCAAACCCAACCCAATTAACCCAATAGTTATCGGGTTGGGTTGGGTTCAACCCGAATAAATAGTCGGGTTGGGGTTGGGCTAAATGCATTGGGTTGGGCCGGCCCAATTGACCCAATCAAGATTTTTTTTCAAATAATTAATTAATTTTTTAAAATATATTTTTGTAGTTTAAACGTTAAATAAGTAAAAGCAAACAACAAATAAATAAAAAAAATGTATTTCTAGAGTCTCATTTTTATTTTTAGTCATTATTTAATGTCTATGACCATGTTTCTAGTATACGATTACGATCACATTTCTAGTTTAGTTTACGATATGTTCCGTACTTGTGTTATTTAATGTTTAAGACTATAATAACGTTAAATTTTTGAATTTGGTGTTTACAGACAATAATATGAAATTTCTATTTATTGATCGACGGTTTAAATTTAAGTGTTATTCGGTAAAATATTTATATATATTTTTTAAAGTTTAGTTCAGGCCAATGACCCAACCCAACCCAACCCAACCCAGAGTTTTTCGGGTTGGGTTGGATTGGGTCTTCAAAATTTTTGGGTCGGATTGGGTTATTTTTTCCAAACCCAATATGATCGGGTCGGGTTCATGTTTTACCTCGGGTCGACCCAATCCAACCCATGCACACCCCTAGCACAAATCATAAGACTTTCAAAAGTGGTGTCCAAAATATTATAAAACATAATTACACCGTAATTAATCCTAATTGTCTTAATTAATTGGCTCCGACGCATAACGTGGAGGTTGACTTCCAACGAGATTAACCGAGTAATGGGCTTCCACTATCCATTACCATTATTACTATATATTAATGGAGAATCCTTCACCATTCTTGCTTCGAAGATTGACCAGACATCGACGACGACGACGATGATCAACCACTTCAGTCACCGTCACCCATTGAAGCCCTTCTGTCCCGATCATCCCGGCAACGACGACGACGAGAATGTCTGTTCAGGCTGCGAGCTCGAGCTCGAGCCCGGCTCGGCCGCGTACTCGTGCGCCAAACCCGGCTGCGACTTCCGCCTCCACCAGCTCTGCTACGAGCTCCCGAGGGAGATCCGCCACGCCTCCCACCCGCAGCACCCCCTCGCGCTCCTCTATGAACCGCCTCCTTCCTTCTCCTGCAGCGCGTGCGGCGAGTCCGGCACCGCGTTTGCCTACACCTGCCCCGCGTGCCAGTTCGGCCTGCACGTGCAATGCTGCGCACTGCCGGAGTCCGTGGTGCGGCAGGATCGCCACCGCCACGCGCTGCGGCTCGTCTTCCGCCCGCCGAGGGGCTGCGCCGACTGCGGTGCCTGCGGGGGCGGGTTTTTCGACGGACGCTGGTCGTATTTGTGCGGCGAATGCGGCTACGGGAACCACGTGGAGTGTGCGGTCGGCGACGGAGAAGCCCCAGAGGAAGGACAGTGGGTCGGAGCGTGTAGAGATTCCGGTGATTCTGCGTTGACTGTTGCCGGGTAATGCCACGTGTTGTTTTAGAGTGTTTTGATATTGACTTGTTCATGCTCGTGATATGTCTTGTAGTTTGAGTTCTTTGTGCAAGATATTTTTTTGTAATAAAAATCTTATGAAAAAATTAATGATCTAATCAAATATATATGATTAATAAACAATGATAATCATTTCTTTCACATAGTTTATTTACTTATTCTTTTGTGCAAATTATTTCTTCTAATTTTACAAACATGTTAAAAATAGCTTAAGACTCAAAAGTGTACGTTAATTTTGTTATATTCTCAGATTATTTTAATTTTAAAGAGTCAAAAATCATTTAATAACAATTTTATAAAAAAATAATAATTTATAGACCCTTAAAATGACGAGCTCCCAAAAGAAAAATGCTCTCGATTTAAGTTTTAGATTTTTTAAAAGGGTCATATATGTAAATTACACACTCGATATATTAATTGTTCATTAAGTGAAAAGTGTATAAAAAAGAGTATAAATAAGAAAGTGAATTTCTTAAAATGAAAGAACTATGAATGCTAAGTTCAATGAAAGATTAAATTCATGTTTAGGCTTAGATGCATGCGAGAATAAATAGTGAATGAGACTACATTCAAAATTTGAGACTGAAAAACGATTTCCACGTGTAAGTAAGAATAATTTCCTCTTGTTTTTGCTAGGATAGCCTAGTGGTTCAATCCCCACATGTAGCAAAGCTGTCTTAAAACAAAATTCTCTTGTATTTTTATTATATTTTAAACTTTTCAGAGTAGCTTCTCAAGATGGAAAGCTAAAATTATAATGTTTTGGATATTAAAAAATATATATCTTAATTAATTTTTGAAAAAAATATTTTAAATAAAAATATATGGAAGGATTAGATAACGTTTATCACCCTTCCAAATAATGTCTTTTATATTTACACAAATTTACATCAACTTAATGCCAAACCGTGTGTATTCAAGAACTAGTCTTGAACTTTACAATAATGCTATTTTCAACACTAATAATGTGTTCAATTACTATATATACCATTCCGTTTTCGAAGAAACTATTCCTTTCTACTCGACGAGCGATCTTTCCTTTGCCCACCCAGAATCCGAGAGATCTGCAGGCCTCTGCTGAACGCTTGATTGAACAACATTCGAGTCTGAAACTCCGAAACAAAAGGAAACCAAGCAAGGAACGCGACGGGCGTGAACAGAATCAACCCCATGATTATTTCGTAACACCGAGCTATCGTCTGTATCGAACCCCAGAATCCGGCTTTTACGATCAGAGGCTTGCAAGCTTGTGCGATCTGTGTTGAGAAAACGACCCAACAGACAATTATTCATTTTGCATTATAAAAATATTCTACATTATCTCAAATAAATAGGAATATTCTACAATATCTAAATTAATGAGAAATATTTCCCAAACCTTCAAAAGAGAATCAAAATAAATTCCTAATAGAATAGAATACTTACAATATCTAAGTAATCATTTATAGAAGAAAAAAAAAAGATAAATTAGGATTTTGTAAAGAAGGATCTGATATAGTTTTCTCTTTTGAAGATATTTTCATTAATTTTGAATATTTATATATATTCTCATATATTCTATCACATTTTCATATTCTAATGTCTATATTTCCATATCCTCTCAAGTCTCAACAAGCTCTACTCTGCATACATGAGACTCGTGCCAGGCCCGGCCCAATAATTTTAAGTGCTTCAGACGGAAAAAAAAGAGTAATTGCACCAAATAGCCAAATTGAAACATAGGATTAGCAAAATAGCCAAATTTTGGTTAATTTTGTAAACTAGCCGATTAACATGAGGTGGTATTTTAATAACATTTTTATCTCTATAATACCCTTTAATTAATCATTTTAATTATAATTTTCGTAATTAATTAAAAAAAATCAGCACAAATCAAGCTTAATTAATTATGCACAAATTTAGGAATTTAATAGTCAATTTGAATCATTCTCTCTCTCTTCCATCGATACCCCTCTCTCTCTCTCTCACTTTCTCTCTCTCTCCCATCGACACCCCTCTCTCTCTCTCTCTCTCTCTCTCTCTCTGCTTCGAGGCTTTTGTCGCCGGCTCGGAGCTCCGGCGATGTCATGGCGCAGGACGGATTCCTCGCCTCCCTTGCGACCGGCTCCACCAACACCGCCGCCGCTGCCGACTCGCCAGCCGAGGCCTTCACGTCCGAGGACGGCGTGCCCAACGCGCGCGGCCGCGTCCTGGGTGGCAGCAGCGCCGTGAATGCCGGCTTCTACTCGCGCGCCGAGCTCGAGTTCTACGCAAAGTCCGGTATCGCGTGGGACCCTCGGATGGTGAACGAGTCATACGACTGGGTGGAGAGCAAGATCGTCTACCGCCCCGAGCCCAAGGCGTGGCAGTTTGGCGTCCGCGACGGCTTGATCGAGGTCGGCGTGAGGCCGTACAACGGCTTCAGCCTCGAACACCTCGTCGGGACCAAAGTCGGCGGCTCTATCTTCGATGCCTCGGGGCGACGCCACAGTGCGGCCGACCTCCTCTTCTACGGGCGGCCCACGAACCTCAAGGTCGTCGTCTTTGCCTCCGTCGAGAAGATCCTCTTCTCCCGGAAATTCCGGAGGCCTGTTAATTTACGTTGATTCGTTGTTAATTTACGTTAATTCGTTGTTAATTTACGAATTAACGTAAATTCGTTGTTAATTCATTGTAAATTCGTTGTTAATTTACGTAAATTAATGTAAATTCGTTGTTAATTCATTGTAATTTTGTTGTTAATTTACGTTAATTCGATGTTAATTTACGTTGATTCGTTGTTTATTTACGTTAATTAGCGTCTTTAATTTGTTGATATTTTTTTTAAAAAAAATAAATCCGAAAATTATATAAATGTTTTGAATTTAAAATTTGAATTATACACAAAAAGGGGGTTTGGTTTTGGTTGTTACCATATTAATAGCTATTTCAATTAATAGCAATGTTTTCAATTAATGAAAATAAATGAATTCATAATTAATATAATTATTCATAATAAATGTCATTGATTTTTTCAGATTAATAACCCATAAATTAAGTGGTTAATTTGTATTTATTTTTAATTTCGTTTTTTATTATTAAAGGGTAAAAATGTAATTAGAAATCCATTTAAATGGTTAATTGGCTAGTTTACAAAATTAACCAAAGTTTGGCTATTTTGCTAAACACACTTTCAGATTTGGCTATTTATCCAAAGCGCCCAAAAATAAAAGTATTACGCTTTCTTTAATTAATGCGAGGCTTTTATTTATTAAAATATAATATATTATGATGCTTTTAATCAAGACATTATATATATAGATATAGATATAGATATAATCTTCTCTATTTTCACACAATCTTTGGTTATGAGTAGAGAATGAAAGATGAACTAACCAAGAGGAGTCCCCAACCAGTGGGCATGAAGGCAAGAATGATGGCAATCACATCCTGGAATGTCATGTGAGGCAGCGCTATCAACAGTATTATCATCGCTACAAATGACAGGAAAACTATTCCCTTAAATATCCGGAACAGAAGTTGAAACTCCGTGCTGAACCGCCGCCTTCCAACCGAAGAAACCTACATCATTATTCAAAGTTATGTTAAAGAGTCATTGACATACCCTGACATCGCCTTAAAAAATTTCGAAAAATAATTTCCGGTTATCAATAAGTTGTAAAATTTGGAATTTGATTTACGTAGAGCATGATGAAGAATCGATTAAATATTTCGAGTCACCTTTGTAATGAGTAAAGCGAGGACGATTAGAAGCAGCGAAATACCATAAACCTGCATTAATAGCACGTTAAGCTTCAGTATTGTTGAAAAAGTAATGAATATATATGTAATTATATATATAGATATATGAGTATATTACCAGAATGCTTTTGGTTTTCTTGGTGATGCTAAGGTTATACACGAGGCCGTACTGGTAGATGAAAAAGCGAAGAGCTAAGAGTATCTCGACAACGGCACCACGTTTCCCTGAGTGTCGGAGATGTTCTTGCTCCTTTTCCCACCATGATTCCCAGCTTCTGTCGGGAGATACACCAATCCCTCCGTGGTTGCTTATCCACTTGTTCCAATCGTTCCAGTCATCGACGATTTTTTGCCACTCAAACCCCGACGGATTGAAGAAAAATGGCGCAAAGAGCCATGTCACAACCATGAACCACATCGACACCGTGATGAGAACGTACGCAGCGACGCCTGTGTACGCATGTCCGAAGATGTGGTAGACGAGGAGCAGAATCATGAGCTCGATGCCCTTCACAAAATGGCTCCGTGAATAGAGTCGGTAGTTCTCAGCAAACTTGGCGTGGAAAACGACGAACCCGCGGCCAGTTCCTCTGTATTCCGCTCCTCCATGAAGCAGATTCCGACCATAATAATGAGTTTTTGTTCCGAGAGAGAATGTGAAGAACAGTGGGGCTAACTGAAGTTGCATCATTATGAAATCCGTCAGGGCATTACGAAATCCCCTCTCCAAACCGATTTCCATGATCATGGGCAAGGCCATTAAGAGTCCGATTTGCACAAAAGACTGAGAAGCAAGTGCAACTTGAAGAGGCTTATTGTCTCGAATAGCTGGATGATTTCGAAGCCGCTCTTCGATTCCACTAAGAACAAGGTAGAGACGGCCATAGAGGAACACGTAGACCGTGAGAACGCTCAACTGCCGAACATGAACAAAACAAATGTTATGAAGTGAAATGAAGTTTTTGTGTTTTATTTTTTCAATTAAGTGAGACATAAAATGCACTATGTTTTCTATAGACCCGCTAACATAACCGAAGAAAGAAGGGTACCATGGTCATTTAGGCTAAGTGTTTATGTCTTTTTATGTCTTTTCCTATTTTTACTTATGGTAATTATGCTTAAGGGACGATTATGATTTGCTTTGTATCTTTTGACTCAAGACACCATTGGAATGCTTTGAATGTGTTCTCAAAGTAACGGTCTGTTTTGTTATTCGTTTATTGAAACTTAGTATCTCAGAGTTCATCTCATTGGTGACGTCTCGTTGGCTACGTGCTTTGGTTCGTATTTCGGTTCTGTTCCTATCAGTTTTCTTCACTTATGATCTTGTCGGTTGAAACACTACAAACAACTATGTAATAATACAACGAAGAAAATCTTATACGAAATGGTATCATACCAAGGTACTGAAGTAAAAACCTACGGTGGTAAAGTAGCACGATAACATTCGGAAGAAGTCGAACCGATGGCCAAGCCTATATATATCACGGCTTAAAGTCTGTTCTCCATTTCCGTTAGCTATTTTCGCCTCAAACATCGATATTTGGTTCAGTCCGACGTCTCTTCCTTTACCAACTTGAATGTATTCATGATGAGTGACATTCCCCTCACGTAGTGTAGAATTAAAACCTGCAGATATTAATAAAATAAAAAAGAAACTGTAAATAACTCGAAGTCGAGGAGGAAGAAACTCAACGTGGAGTTTACCTGCGAAGATATCTTCACTAAGATTGATGATTTTCGAAGCTTTGCTAACACCGCCTCTTGTTAGGTGGAAGAGTCGATCGAAGACATCAGGGTGACCGTAATGGAACCGAACTCTGAATGAGGTCAGAAATCACAGTTTTGAAAAGAAATATTTAGAGAGTAAGTTTTAGAATTATAAAACTAGAGTATATTGTAAATATATGTGTTGCAAAAGTATTTTGGTTTTTAATTCGTTTATTAGCGGACAATTATGTTGGTATAGCGTTTTGAGTCAAACCAGATATAGGAATTTGACGGGTTTGTAAGAAACCAATTTTTTCAGAAACCAAAAGTGTATTACCCGTTTAAACAAGATCCGGGACCTCTAAGAATGGTGGTTTCGGGTAAAATTGCATGTTTTAACCGTGATTTTATATACTAGTTTTCGAACAGATTGTATATTTTTTGCGAAAATTAAAAATAGCGGGTATATAAAAGCATAATTACCAAGGTAGAATAACAAAGGTTAGAAGTACTTACTTAAGAGGATTAGCCAAGAGTCTCTGTCCAATGGTCACAAAGCTAGTTTCTTGGTTTGACATAAACCATGCAAGTGATGAAACACTGAAGAAAGCGTACCGAAGAGTAAAATTACCGGCCCAAATAGTCGCATGTAGTTCACGAAGATTATAATTTAATATTATACCTGCCCGTAAATATATGTTCCCTGAGTCCAAGAATTGTCGGATATCTGACACCATCATGTTTTTCAAGTAATTCTTGCAACAAATTCCTCATTTTGAAAGCTTCTTCTAGATAATTATCCTGTGAATAAAAAATAGAACAAATACATTCATTCACTAAAAAAGCTTATATGTTTAGGTAAGATAAATGGAAACTTTCAATGATGCAAATAAAATAAAATAAAAGGCGACCTGGTTCATATCGATGGTTTGCAAGCCTTCACCTCGTGTGAAAATGATGGCGTGATTCTGATTTTCCGGCTTCCCCTCACCCAAAAGGGCTGGTCCAGGCAGCTTTATCTTGTATATCAACTACACAATATTTTTGGACGTAAAATCGCATTAATGGAAAAAAAACGATGGTTTGAAAAACCGTTAAAGCATTATGATGTTTTTAGACGAAAATAAAATGGGGGTATCTGTAGATTTAACAGTTACTTGTAAAATCAATGAAAAATATATTTAGAAATTGTATTATCCGAGTATGTCAATTTTTAAAAATATACTGAAAGGTAACAATACTACAAATGCTAGTCAAAATTGTTTATATTTCTGACTACATTCATATTTTTCTCAACAATCATAGACCTTACCTGATCTAAATTTTTCCCCGGCTCGCTCGAGTCACTTCGCTTAGCAGGCACCTTTACGAGTTTTGAATAATAGACCTTCTGAACTTTTGGCTTGAACTTGGTACTTTTACCGACGGACTTCTCGGCACTTCTATCCTTTGATACCTCTTCACTAATTGGCTCTTCAACCTCATCAATATAAGCCACTCGAAGAGACGGGTACCTATACAAAGAAGAATTGTACCATAAACTATTGAATACAGCTCAAATTTCTAATTATATTAAGCTGTTATTTCCCTAATGGAATATTAGGTAAATTTGCGGAAAAAGTACCCTTAAGTCACGTAAATGTAGGAGCATATTATAGAAAGAAATCAAGGTGAAAGTTCTCAAAGTGCACGAAACTCTGATTCCGTAAACATGTGTAATTTAGAAGTCGTTTAGCCTTAGTTAGAGTTTTATGTTATGTGGACTACTTTAGACTGATATTAGGCCCATTAACTAACTTGAGTCACTAATTCGAGAGTCAGACCCGGAAAACTCTCTCAGCGACGTTCAATATGATGTTTCCACCAATAAAACCTGGCAGCTAACCCTAACGGTGAGCGTCTTTTTATAGGCTTAGACATCTTTATTAACCCCAGACCTAAAATACCCTTAAGGAAAGAAAATACAGCTAATGGTATAATATTGCGGTTTTAGCACAAAAATCTAAGAAGGAATAAACGAGTGGAAGGCGTACGTTCTCATCAGCGTTAAAATGTCTTTTGCACGAGCTTCGCCAGATCTTTTGTCGTGTCCATATTGTTGGCACGACACGACGTATGTGAACTTCAAATCCGCCACTGCTTGGCACTGAACCATTAAGGATCTTTCACCCAGATGACCACTCTTTGATTCAGCAGCTTTATAGCCTCTCATTAGATCTACATATAACCGATCACCGAGTAAAAATAACATATTAAAGAACTAAGATTTATAAACTAATAAAATATGAGTACCATCGTCCTTCGCCATATCTAAGAAGGCTTGAAGTTCCAGAGCTTTCCGGTAATACATCATACCCCGTACTAAAAACATAGAGATATAAATATCAAAATAACATCTCACCGTGAAAATTGAGAGAAAAGAGAGAGGTATTAGCAATATTTACCTGTTTTTGTCAATGTCTGACCTTTATAAGATGCCCATAAACACAATTTTTCTTCCAGCTCCTCACTAGCTCTAAGCTGTTCTTCGCTCGTACACTTGACACGTTCGAGAAAGTTTGCCCATTCGTCTGAATATGAATAACGACAGAAAATCAACCAACGATGCGTATGATGTCAAATGCTAGCGGGAGATGAATTATAAAAAAAAATACCTGGAAAAATCTTTTGCAAGTAAAAGAGAATAGAAACCCCGTCTTCATTTTCCCGTTCTAAGAGATCTATAGAGAATTTTACCTTCTCCTTATAGTACGGCGTTAGAACTCTACAAAAAGAGAAAATTGTACCTTGAAAATTAACAATTGACATTCAAGATTCATATTTCTTCAGTACACAGATAAAAATAAGCCAGGGATTTGAACTATCTGAAATACTGATGAACACTTACGAAAAGGAAAGCATATTCCGAACTTTGGGCGCGGGAGGCATATCCATAAACAATGAATTGGAGAAGAAAGACATGCGCCTTCTTGCTTCCAAGTTAGACGGCACGTCCATCGCCGACTCCTTTTCAGTAAGCAATAGATGAAGCCTTCCAATCTGTACAATATGGATCCATATATAACCATATATACTTAAATATATATCCCACAAGTGAAGAGATAGGTATAAGTTGTTCTGTATTTCCAATTGTCTACAATACACACAGCTTCTCTTATATAAAGAAAAATGTTTACAACAATAGGAAAATAACTAGGCAAAGAGAATTAATTAACAATATAGATAGATGACTTATTCTAGATAATAATTAATATGCGGGATATTCAAAACCGAGCACCGGGCAACAGGCCAACGGGAATTCACACTTTTCAATCAACTAACGTTGCAAAATCGCATGGGGTTGCTACCATATATGGAATTTGGGTTGATAGCCCATTCGACCACCATAACTTCATAAGTGCAGAACACCCAAAATACCCCTAACAAAGCGGAAAGATAAACAAGGACAAACCTGTCTCGGCTAAGTTACAATTTTACCCTTCCTTCTCCTACAAGTGATAATGGTTCTACCAGAAACTTACTTTTTCCTTCCAACCATCTGCTCCCGATACAAGAGGGAAATTTAGCGCGCCAAAAAACTTATATTGTTGATCAAGTGGCGTCATTCCTTCATCTTTTGCATAAGATCCACCGTGAGTCGACTCTAATAGGCTGCAGATATTATCAAAAATAAAATAAACAATGATTAAGAGATATAAGTTATATTATATATCATAATTATAATATGGTTTCACCTCGGTTCGAGCTCATCTTCCATAATGTCTCTGGTCACAATCTCGAGCATATTCAGCAAGACAATGGCGACCTGATCTTTGTCTTCTTTTCTGTTTGCTAACTACAGTCGTCATGAGGCAGTGCATTAAAAAAAATCGTCATTTAATAAAAACGTGCAAGATTTATTTACTCGAATAGTGGTATTACCAAATATTTTATGAGCTCGACGGATTGTTCATAAAGATTGGGAAGAGCACTCAGGGTAAACTCTTCAATCAAATCTTCATTCTCAATATGTTCATCAAATGATGTGAAGATATATTTTATAATCCTGATTAATGGAAGCAAAAAATTATCGTAAAAATAATAATAGTTAGTGTGACTGATTACTCTCGTGACATGATACTAAAGGGCAGTTGAACTTACGCTTTTTCTCGCTCTCCAAGAACGAGAGACTGAAGAATACTTTTGAATGAGAGGTAACATTCACGTACAGCACAACGCATATACGGGTCTGTACTCATTCTCTTCTTTAGCTCGCTATCTTTTCCGGTGCTGTCCTTTGCCATGTCGAGGGCGATTGGGATCTACAGTATACAATATAAGTATGTTTGAATATGATGAGCATAGTGGAAGTACTATACTTCATAAGAAATTATATGCTACATTTGGAGAATATATTTCTGTCTTTTTTGTTAATCGCTAATAAAGCCTAAGCACACTGAAGAACTGCTAATTACAGGCTTAATATTAAATTAAATAAGCCTACATTATGCGAAACTAAGAAATAAACAAAGAAATAAATTATAGAAATTAAAGTCATATTTAACATGATACCTTACTAGCAAGCAAGAACGGAGGCCATTGGATCAAATCTAAATCCGGGTCAGCCATATACGGGACGAGCAACAAGTTCATCTCCCTAAGAACGGAAGAATTCATCAATTTACAATAAATATGAGTAGTTGAACGATGAACATGTTGGTGTATTTTTTTCGTGACACGAAAAAATAATACCTATTGCTTATTAAATCTTCCTCTCGGAAACTAGTGATTATCTCATTCCACAACTGTGCAAATTTCGCTGCTTCATCTTTCTTCGATAGGACCTAAAAGAACCGCCTATTATGGTTAACGCTTATTAAACATTGGTTCTTTTAGTATAATTACAGAATTATTTCACTATAAGAACCTCATCATATTTGCGAATAAACATGTCCTTCAACCGCTTTTTCTTTACATGCTCAGTCGTCTCCTTCGGAATTAAACAAGCAATAAAAGCACCCGGAATTGATTGGAATCGAGACCTTAACATTACCAAAGTTCGAATCTAGATAAAAATAGACGTCATCAGTTAAACATTATTACTTTTTAATACATATCAAATGGTTAATCGGAAAGTTACTGATTCACCAACCTCGCCAAGGCGCCGAAACGCACCGTATATGCCTCCAAAAATTGTGGAATAAATAGCATACCAAATTTGAGTGTCCATGAAGTAAACCTACCGAAAAGTGATTAATTTGAGACAAAGTGAAATATGAAAAGAGAAAAAAATAGATTGTGAAACTACATACAAGGACAATCGGAGCCCAAAGTGCAAGTACAACACCTATGTTATTCTTGGCTGCAAAAAGTAATTGATAAGTTAGACTAATAATCTAAGTAATTATAATTTATAGCCAATTACATAATATACATTTATGTATCAGGTTTAGTCTTGGTAAATACTATGCTTATCTTGTATATAGTAGCCTCGTATAAGACATAAACCGGTTTCTGATTAATGAAACAAAACCCGAAACTACAACAAATATTCACTGAAAAGGTTTAGTTACCGTTCGGGAAAAACTCGTGCCACTGATATCGTAAAATTTGGACATTCATGATGTCTTTTGTAGGACCTATTAGGGGCTTAATCTGCAGCAAATTAGAGACTGTTGTTACTCTTCTATAAGGACTTAAATTTAAATCAAATCAGAACTTAGAATGAGTTCACTGATGCGGTGCTAATTAAGATCAAATCGAGCACGGGTAATTAAACATCCCTAGATACTCCTAAATGATACTTATGTAGCATGAGGATTGTAATAGAGAGATTTACCTCAACATAGTAACTGAATGCTAACTTTGATACAAGCAAGAGAACCCAAAACATGGTGTACCTTCAAACAAAAGTATTTTTAAAAGTATTAGGAACATCAATGAAAATTTCAAACGGAAAACGATTCGAATCGTGCGACTGATCATACTTAAAAAGAGAAAATATGCTCTCGTGCATTCCCCTCCCTACATAGAGCCGGGGCTGTAATAAATCAAACAAAACAGCAATAATCAAATAAAGATGTGGTATATATAACAAAAATAATGTGTATATATCAATATACATTATTTTTTAGAGATCGCCGAATCAAAGGTGTAAGAATAAATTTTCCATACCTGAGACCACCACATCATGACGGCTAAGATCTTGTTATCGGACCTTTCGAGAGATCGACGAATCAGCGGGAACAAAAAGAACAAGATAGAGAGCATGTTCGGAGCCAAGTAAACAACAACCGCCAAAATAAACACAGAAGACGAACCAGGACCATTTCCGAACCAGCTTTTAATTGTTTGTGCGAACCCCGATGGATTCTTCAAACCGTAGGCGTAAGTCACGGGCAAAACGATGACCCAAATTGCAGAAGTAATGACCTTTAGAATATATCTGAGCTGCGCATAACGGGACATGCTTTTCCGCGCTTTCCAGCTTAAAATAAGATCAAGAACGGCTGCAACGTTGAGGAAATTTATTTCGTAAAAATAGAGCGGAATCAGATAATTTCATCCGCATTCCAATTCAGTTATTAGGGGCTTTTTTGGTAGTTTGTAATAAGTAGGGATTATGGTTTCCTAAACCCTACATTAAGCGCCAATTCCGAGGGGAGAAGGCACGCGAGTTTTGGCATATTATCTCTTTAAGTCTTTATGGAGCTCGGTTTGTGTTCTCGAAGGAATGGCTGCTAGTTTGTTATTCGGTTTCATTTGTTCAATAAAATTATCAGGAATTCATCTCTCCGGTAATTTCCGTAGGTTCGTGTTTAATTTCTACCTTTTTGTCCCTACAGCAACAAACCTACTGTGTTTTGGGAAGCATTACGATCAACTAGACCTACTTTACCTTGCCCGAGCTTCAATATTGCAGCAGTAATGAAGATGCTAAGAACTTTGTTGAAGACTTCAGCCTCAAATATGGCACTCAGTTTTCCAGACCCGTGCCATCCAACAATGATCATTGCCTTGAATTAAAAGCACGTTTATAAAATTCAGAACCCCGAAAAACAAAATAATGTGAGACATTTTGAATCAATTGAGAGAGTTCAAATAATATTACCTGCAAACACAGTATATAAAAGCTCCACATTCTGTCAAAACTTCTAAATATATGTGCAAACGAGCGAATCTCGACAAAATTGGTTTTCCCGATCCATCGATCACCGGCATGTTGATTTTTTTCCTAAACATGGAAAGAGAACACATTAGCAAGTACTACCTCACAAATGTTTTTTGCAAGTATAAAAAGTTCTGATGATAAACCAACATTTAATAGGAGATTATTATCTCCGTCATTTATGCTAATAATTAACCGAATAAAATCTAAATCTATTTTTGACACATAACATACACCGTCTCTGTCGGCTTGATGTTCTTGTGGAGGCCAACAAAAGAAAGCAGCATCAGAACGCATAGGCCAACCGAGCTTAAAACAATCGCTCGACCTACAAATTTACAGTAACAAATTGCTATGCTATCAGCACCATTACCGAGCAAACATATTCAAATACGAAAACGAGGATAAAATATACCAAAAATATTCATTAAGGTCATCATAGTTCCTCCATTGAGAATGCTTTGATTTCACTCTGCTTCTTTGAGCTTCCTAGACAGAGAAAACAATAACAAGTCAAATATACAACACGAAAATAAATAAAAATGTCGGAGCAAAAAACAAATAATATCAAGCACTACCTTCGCAATGACGTTATATATTGGAGTCACAACCTTTTTCAGAAAGGCCTCGTCATCGCCACCATAAGCTGGCTTTATATGCTCGCCGGTATGTGAACTAATACTTCCGGCGAGCATCCCATACAATTCAAATGCCATCTGAAAAGAAAATTGAGATGATAATTATAAAGCTTATTAAAGAAAAAACGAGTTACGAAGTGGTGACGATAATGATCCTGATTTTTTCACGATAAAAACAATAGAAACGTTTAGCTTGTAGCGCAAGTAATGAATACATGGTGATATATGTAGCAAAGGCATTCCGGCATGAATCTGAGATTTGCTGCTTCTCCCAATATAAGAAGATATAATCCCATGTAAAGTAATTTCCTCTGTTCAACTTCCTGTTGAATACTCGGCAACCTACAAACAACAATTGAAAGAATAAAAAAATTATTTCCCGCAATTCGCACATTCTTATTTATTAATTCCATTTTTTTCCGTCAGAACATATTTTAATTTATAAATCTTAAAAATCTCAACTAATATGGTCTTAGTGTAGATTGTAGAATATGTGTATTTTTTATTGTGTTTGCAATTAGTACCTTATTATTTATTTTATGCCTAGGAAATGAAATAAAAAATTATACGCTAATAGAGCGATTATATTCCTAAATCCTAACCATGGAACCTGAACTACCTCCGTAATTCCTACATATTGTACCGATTATGCAATAAGAAATTGCCCCCAAAATATCTGCCTTTCAACTATTGTATTTTATCGGCTAGTCGGTTTGGTTCTCGTCAATCCATGTAACTGAATAGGTGTTGCAAATAATTATAACATAGAGTTTTCAAAGGAATCAAATTTTGAAGCTTTATTTAAAGGTTTCCTTTGTTAATCTTTAAACTTTTAGCACAAGTCTTACCAAAGGCTACTTTTACGATCGAAGTATTTGCACCACTTTTTGTAATTTTTGAAAAGTTTCTTCATTACTCCCGTCAGCGCACGATCATCCAACTGAAAGAAATACCAAGTTTCTTCATTAGAACCTTATACCAAAACGTAATGTAAAAAAAAATTAGTCAAGAAAACGTAAACCAGTTGGTAGTCACCAAGACGATGATTACCGGAAACTATATTCAATCAACAATAAACCAGAGGACCATTCCTTCAAGAACACAGACAAAGCTCTCGAAAATGATGTCTTCGAGTCAGCCCGGCAAAACGAAAGATAAAACACAAAAGGCTCTAGACACCGATAACTTTTACACTTATTTCTACTAACCAAAAATAACCCACAAATACTTCTAACGTTAACAACATGATAATATAAGAATTACTAAGAAACATAAATTATATAGATACATTAAGAGAAATGTAAACCTTCGCTTTCCGATCGTGCTTCGGAAATTGGCGCATGTGAACATTAGCTATCAATAAGATCAAGTGCTCCCTTTGATTTGCCACATTATGTTCCTAGATTCTCAATACGGTGAGATAACATGCCCTAAAAACTTGTATTTAGACATTGAACGAGAATTATTATGGCTTGTCTGCTTACTTGAAAGCCGAACATGTACATAAGCCAATCGAGTATGTCCTCATTGACTTTCCTTTTGTGATTCTTTGGCCATGGCAAACCCCGAGTATTACGGAGCGCAGAGGCGGCTGCTTGAATCTGCAATGTACGTAAATGGTTGTATAATTCAAGTATAGAGAGAATCAATACTGGTTGAGAGCTTCTAGAATTAATGAAAATATTCTAGGATATCTAAAAAAGAAAACTTATAAAAATTAAACTAAATTTTAATTCATAATAAATCCTAATAGAATAAAAATTTAATTTCGTGTACATATCGGACTGACATAATAGAGTAGCTACCATAGGATATATGCAACAAACCTCCGGATATCTCACGATGGCGTGATTTTGACTGTCGGGATCGAGTGGAATAATATTGTATGGCACGTATAGCTTTGATTTTTCTTCAACTCTGGTATGTGCTTCCAAAATCTGCAGTATATGATATTAGAAAATCTTGGGAGGTATATTTGAATAGAAGAGAAGTTATAGGTCAAGAATGTCCATTTTAACCTCATCAGGGACGGCCTCTGTCTGATCAACTGCCCGCAAAACCTCAAATAGAACCTTAGCAGTTTGATACGCTCTCGTCAATCGAGTTCTAATTTAGGACAAATACGGAATGTCAATTTCGGTAATTATTTTCCAATCATTTAAGCCCGCATTACATAAGACTTGACTAAGCATAAACATGACAATAATGAATTAAGAAGTAATAAACTAAATTAATACAAAAAATTAAAGAATGCTAATGAGCGGCGCTTCTTAATTAAAGGCTAACCGATCGGCTTTGTCCGCCTGCAAAGCCTGAATGTACTCCTTGTAGTAGTTTCTATAGAACGTCTGCATTTCACGAGCATCGCTCTTTACTTTCCCTGCCAATGTTGTCTTGTCTTCCTGAAAAGAAGGACCGTTTATGAATCTTGCCTCAAAAAATATTTACAGCTTCAGGGGTACAATTGGTACAAAAAAAATGGTACACAACAATATGTGGGTACTAAGTGATTTTACTCTTTCTAGACGTTGAAGCAATGCGGTTTTAAATTGGCGAACACCGCGTCCAATTGATTTGGGATCTAGTCTATGAGCTTTCTCAAAGGCATAGAACCGACCTAAAATTGAACAAGCGAACAAGAAACATTTGAGTTAACCAAATATCACTAAAAAGTTGGAGACCTGAGTTGTATCTAATGAACAAACGAAGATTCCCGAACACTCTTTCTAATCAATAAAGAACATAAAATGGGTTTCCTTCGAGTGCAAGGCAACCAATGAGTAAATTCTATATACTGCCAGTAGTTTTCACTGCTCTAGTTTCGCAAAGAAGATAACAATTGCAAGACAAACATAAGAAATCAGCTTACATAGATAAGCAACTCTCGGGTTCTTGACCTCGACCTCGTTAGCCACCCGAAGGACCGGAGCAATGTCGACGAGCGAGGACGGCACCACTTCACTGTCCAACATGGGCTCCATACTGCTGCTTCTTGCGGTCTGAGCCCGAACAAGCCTCTGCGGCCGCTCGTCAGACCGTCTATTATACGCCATCCTCGAAGCTTTACAAACTCAAACCTGCCAATTGGAATCAATGGGAGTATATCTCATGAGAAATCCTTTTTTATTGAAAGAGTGACATAAGAACATTAAAGTCTATATGCAAACAAAAAATTGACTTAATTCCTTGACTAAAATGAACATTAATCGACTAAATTTCCAGGTTCAAGTGAGTGAATTTATGACAGAACTCAATCATACCCAAAAAAATACAAATACAAAAACAATAAGAACAAGTGAAATAAATTGGCGGCATAAGTTCCCACAAGTACAAGAAATCTGGCCAGATGTTCCCAAACTCTGAAACGTTCTTTTTCCACTGGTACCCATCTTTAACGTTAATTCTAATCAGCTAAATATCACGTAGAAAAGGAAAATTAGCGGCATAAGTTCCCACAAGTATAAAAAAATCGAGCTAGACTTTCAGACAAGCTTCTTAAGAAATAGAAGAAAGCAAGACCTTCAAGTTACCTTGTCTGAAGCGAGCTTCCAAAAGTGTCATGCTGCAAAATAAGACATGATGATCCGTCTACGAATTGGGTTTTCGCTTGGTCGAGCAGAGATCACCACGGCTAAGTAAAGAAAGACCCAAAAGTCGTCTTCACAGCATGACAATGATGCAGTGGTAGAGACACGACAGCGACGTCGAGGAAACTTGGCAAGAAAGAAGCCGAGAAAACCCATTTTAAAAGACCCCTCGGTTAATAAAATAGAGTGGAATAGTGACGTGTTGCGGAAGGTAACGAAGAAGGAAAAAACCCCAAGGAGTGCGAAGACTGGTTCAAGGCGAGAAAATAGGCAAACAATTATTGGGCTGTCGTGGCCAATGAGAGAGCGGCAAGTTTCTTGGTGATCAGATCTTCCTTGCGAGCGATGATGATAAAGCAGAGTAGGTGGGTATTGAAAACCCAGAAAGCGAAGCCTCAGAGGTGAGAGAGAGAGATCGTTGGCACTCGAATACGAAGTCGAAGGTGAAATTGCCGAGGAAAGAGAGACAAACTACGACTGGCTTCCTCTGTGGGTGGGCCCATTAGATCACCCGCGATAGAGCTGCACATTTTCGTCGCCAAACAGAACCGCGATTCGTCGCGAATTACAGGAGATCGCAATGTTCGCGACGTGCAGCCTGTAATTCGCGACGAATCACGACGTGCAGCCTTGATCGCGACGTGGGAAGGCTCGATCCGCGCACTTGATCCGACGGTCACGATCTCGCCACGTCAGCGATCCGATGGGTGTGCAAAATTTGTGTTTGTTTTGGCGTAAATCCCTAAATTTTTACTCGAATTTCAAAAAAAAATCACCCACCACAATAATTATTCACCCACCCAACTATCTACTCAAACCCTATAAATACTACACCTTCCTCCCTCATTTCCTCACCAACAATCTCCCATCTCTCTCTCAAATTCTCAAAATTCTCTCGATTCTCAAAGTTCTCTAAAGTTCTCAAGTTCTCTATTATGTCTCGAAGAAGCGGTAAAGTTCTCCCATCTAGAAGCCGGTGAAGCCTCCGTCGACCGTCCTCGACGTGATTCAAGGGATTGTTGAAAAATTCAAAAGTTATTGGGATTCACCCCCTTTTTCGTATTGCTTCGGTTCTATATTAGACCCTCGTATTATGTTTACTTTCGGTCCGTTAATGTTAGCAATCGAGCAAAACATAGGGGTGGACTACTCTGATTACATTAAGGTTGTTAATGAAGCTTTTTATGAATTGTACAGGGTATACGACCGGCGGTTGCCACAGTTCAACGTCAAGGCGGAGCGGAAGACGGTGATGGAAAGCCCAACCAAGTCCGCTTTAGAGTTTAGCCGGAGACTCAAGCAAAGATTGGATCGCGGGGAAGCATCGGGATCCGGTACGCCACCGGCACGGACGGACGACACGGACGGCGCACCAGACGAAGTGAAGCGGTACTACGGCCTTCGGATCGACGACCAATCATCTGAGTTCGATGTCATCAAGTGGTGGAAGAATGAACGCGAAAGATTCCCGATATTAGCGAGAATGGCGAGGGATATACTGTCCATCCCCATTTCAAGCGTTGCTTCGGAGAGCGCATTCAGTACAGTTCAGAATATCATCGACTATCGGAGGTCCTCAATAACCAACACACACCTCGAGCAAGCCGTGGTGTTGAACGATTGGATGTTCCGCAACCCCGTAATCGGCCAATGTTCCGAACCAACCGAGCTTGAGCTTATGACTGAAAGGTTTAACGCCTGGTTACCCGAGTGATGCAAAGTTAGCCACAATAATGATGTGCTCTTTCCTCTCTTGGTTTTTAGTCCCTAAGGAGGGTTTTAAAGTAGAGGTTTTAGTGAGGCATCTTGTAATGTTTACACTGAATATTACAGCTTTCTTCCACCTTATTGTAATATTCACAATGAATAATACAACTCTTTTTTTTAATATCTCGTTTTGTTATATTTATTTATTTGTTATTATTTTTTTTTAAATAATAATATGTTACAAAATTTACATTTTTAATTCAAGTATATATTTTAAAATAAATAAAGTATGAATAATAATTTTAACACTTAAATTCGGCTAAAAACTAACAAAATTAAACATTGAACTTTTGCCGCAACCATTTTTATGGTCCATTTCCTCCCTTCCTCTTTGAATCGCGACCATCTCGCGACTCACCACGACACCGCACGCCACGACGCGCCGCGACGTTTTTTCTCGCGATTCTGGCGACTTCGTCGCGACGCGCCACGACGCCGTGGTGTGCAGCTCTAACCCGCGAGTATTATAAAGTATAAAGCAAGGTTCAACTCACCGATGTTACCGATAAACCGATTACCGTTTTTGACGGATTAATCGATAGCTTACCGATTAACCGACGAAAAACCTATAATACTGTAGCTTACCGATTACCGATACTTTTTCGATGATTATCGACGGATTATCGATACTTTTCGACAGAAAACTTATAAAATATTTTGGTAATGTCATACCTCTAATACAAAACATAGATAATGTCATACACACACATATATAATGTCATACGCACATAGTCTAACAAGTCTCAACTATCAAATACAAAGTCTAATATAGTAATATCTCAAACTCAAACACATAATAGAAAGAAGTGCGTGGATAGAAATAATACTTAACAGTCAAATCGACTTCTCTAACCTCAAAAGAACGACGATCTCCTATGGGCTTCCATAATACCCGAGGCACCACTTGATTCCAAATGCATGTTGCAATATGTCCTCCAAAACAAGCCATGTGGTTCGAAGTGAATACGGAAGTTACTCACATGGTAATCATATGTGTGTTGCTCCGTAAACACGCCACGAGATGGATACTGGGGATGCGCCCACACTCCGTTATCGAGCACAGGGTGCGGAGTAGCAAATTGAGTGTTCACGGAAGTACTCATCGACATCGTCTCAAAGTTCCCGGACAGCTCGTTGACGGGGTTCTCGCTCTGAGATAGATAGTCACTGCCCAAGTAGAATCCATAAGCAGAATATGTGTCATCTTGTTGTTGAGGAGATTGTTGGTCACCGTACTGTCGGTCGGGAATGTATCCCATATTGGCAGGGTCGTAGATCAGGTGGCCTCGATACGTATCACCTGTTTTGTAAACAAATTAGTTGACATTCATATATACATGTAATCAGCAAAATTAAAATAGTAATAATCACATGTACCTCTCTGGTTGCCACCCCATCCTCCCTGGGTGTCACCTCCCCAACCTTTCTGGCCGCCACCCCATCCTCCCTTGTAGTCACCTCCTCCCCCACCCCAGCCGCTATGTGATTGTGAGGGGCTATGGGAAGGGGAACTACGGTGAGTACCGGTCGTATGAGTACGTTGTTGACTGGAACTAACCCCAGCGGCGGTTGAGCCGCAGTCAACTCCTCCATGAACCCCTGGAGGGTCGGGGGTAGGACCGAGTCTTTGCTCACCAAGAACTCGGCTGATCACAGTTCCGAATGATTGAGCCTCCGCGGCGATCTCTGGGTCTGGGTTGCCATCTTCGTCGTCGAGGTGGACTGGTCGGATCCACTCTAAAATTGCATCCTCGAACTCAACACCTGCAGAGGCCATAGCCAAAGACTTCGTGAGGTACTCATACGGATCGGCTTTGTCGGCCTGGTCGTACTGCGCCTTCAAGTCACGGATCGCTAGCTTATGATTGTAGCTTCTCAAGTGTCGCGTAAGCCAGACAATTGCGGAGCTTGGTGTGGATCAGGGCAAACGTGCTCCAGTTCCTCTCACACGCTGAGGCAGATGCGGTCTGCGACAAAACCCGCATTGCTAGATTTGCAATGTGGGGCACGGACCCCCGAATATGCTCCACCACTCAGCTGTAAATGAATAAAAAAACTAAACTTGGCATGTGTAAAACTTAGCATGTTGATGTTCAATGTGTAAAACTTACCGGGTGCAAGAGTCTTCCGTGCTGCCACGCATGCCCCTAGCGCAACGGACCTACAGCGTCACGAAACTTCACGCACTACGCCACACATATAGAAAGTTAGTTTTAATTTAATTTAACCAGACGAAGTAAAATTACAAAATTAAAGTAACATCTTACCTCTGCCGTCAGATGTGACACGTCCTCATGAGGAAACAACCGGTCGTAAACCCTGGTGACATCTCGGATGGCATTTTCTGGCATCTCAATGTCTGGCTCGTAGGCGATTCTGGGGTTCAAGAAGTGGGCCGCAATATGCAATGGATGGTCCAAGTTTTTATGCCATCGCGCCTCTACAATTTCGACTGCCCATTGTTTTCCTTGAAGTGCGCTGAGCTCCGCTACGATGATTTCGAACAAGCGATACACCATTCCCATCGTCGGATGCACCTCGGTGTCGACGAGCCGGAGTGTTGTGTACAAGGGGGCGACACGCCCAAGGAATTGTCAACCGAAGCCCAAAAAGTATCGCTCAAGCACATTGTGGCCGCGGCTCTCCCTTCTCACGTGTTCTTGAATGTGGAGTTATCCCACCACTCGGATATAAACATTGCCTTGAGTCCAGCCTTTTTCCCCTTTAAGCTGGTCAGGGAGAGAAAGTTTGTGGCAAACCTTGTCGCCCCCGGACGGATGATCTCACCCTTGCATGTCTTCCTCATTGTATAGAGCACCTGGCCGTGGTTGTAGATAAACTTCGTGATGAGTCTACACCCCTTCACGGTCTCTTGGATGCTCGGCCTTTTCCCGATGTCGTGAAACATCAAGTCGATGCAGTGGGCAGCGCACGGTGTCCAGTAAAAATTGTAAGCTGCTGCGTTGTCGGTCACAATTTGCACCACGTTAAGCGGGCCGATATCCTCAATCACTGCAGAAAATATCCTGGCCAAGTAATGCGCATTCTTGGCGTGGGCGGACGCGTTGATTGCCTTGATAAACACTGTCCTCCCTGCCGAAAAGATCATGATGTTCAGGATCGACATATTCGTCGGTCCAGTCCAACCGTCCGACATGATCGTCACGCCAAACTTTCGCCATACGGGAATCTGATCCTGCTTGTACTTCTCCCACTCCTCGAACTCCATCGTCAGATACTTGCCCGCGATGTCCTTTGACGTGGGATACGGGCATCCAACGCCTACTCGTAAAATGCAATATTATTAAACATTAAAAATTCAAACAATCATAAAAATAAAATCATAAATTAGGTTACCTGCTTCGGCTATGCAAAACAACATGTTGTGGAAAAGAATATCGTCGACGTGGCACCACGGAATCCCTTTGTGGATTATGTATTTGGCTATCGCCTTCCCGACCTTCAAAATTGTCTTCGGTAAAAACATTAAATCGACCCTTTTCTGTTTTTTCGAAGGCCTATCGAACACCGCCGAGGTAATGGCGGGACCGGCGCTGCTTGCGCCGCAGCTCCGGCCTGGTCTTCTTCCCATTGTTTGGCCGCTGCCTCTTAACGGGATTTCTTTATTTGCCGTGCCACTTCTCTTTCAACGTCCACAGGCACGGTCTCGTCATCTTCATCAGAAGAACCCTCGGCCCTCTGGTAAATATTTTCCCGTATATTAACTGCTAAATCGTGCCTCTTCTGCTTCTTCTTCTGGTAACTCCGCATAGTATCCTTGATGAGGTTCCGCACATCGTTCGGGACTTCGGTACACGGCGCGACATTTTTCTTCTTATCATTGCCGGCCAAATGTTGTTTCATTCTGGTGATCCTGCCACCTCTGATCTCTTTCCCGCAGTAGTTGCACTTGAAACCGGAGTTGTTGCTCGGATCCATATAGGAAGTGCAATGCTCCCTCGCAATGTTGTCTTTAGTCATCTTCAAAGTTCAACCTAAACAACTAGACTAGTTAAAAAAATCCTTGAGAAACAAATGAAATTCCACCAAAGTACCACATTATTGTAGGAATGAATATTTTATGAAAGCTGACAGCAAGAAAAATCAGTATATTACCGAGAAATCACGACCAGATAAACTTGAAGACTTTCGCCACAATTAAGACAAAAACCAGAATGTCGTCAAATCTGCCAAAAATTTACCTCAAAAAATCAGACTAAGATTTCCGAAAATATTTAATAAATGAAAACACCCAAAAAAATGAGTACATTACCGAGAAAATCTCGAAAGATAAACTTCAAACACTTTCGCCGCAATTAAGACAAAAACCGGAATGTCTTCAAATCTGCAAAAAAATTACCTCAAAAAATCAGACTAAGATTTCCAAAAATATTTAATAAATGAAAAACACCCAAAAAAATGAGTACATTACCGAGATAATCACGAAAGATAAACTTCCCACACTTTCGCCGCAATTAAGACAAAAACCGAAATAACAAAAAATATGCAAAAAATTTACCTCAAAAAATCAGATTAATATTTTAAAAAATAATTAATAAAGGAAAATACCCAAAAAAAATGAGTACATTGCCTTGAAAATCACGAAATCTAAACTTCAAACACTTTCACCGCAATTATGACGAAAACCGAAATAGCATCAAATCTGCAAGTAAAATACACCAAAAAATAACATTAATATTTCAAAAAATAATTAATAAATGAAAACACCCAAAAAAAATTAGTACATTACCTCGCAAAACACGCAAGATAAACTTGCAATACTTTTGTCGCAGTTATAGGTAAAACCAAATTATCGTCAAATCTGTAATTTTTTTACAGAAAAAAATTAGATCAATATTTCAAAAAAAAATTAATAAATGAAAAACCCCTAAAAATTAATAGATTGCTTCTTAAAATACAAGAAGTAAATTTTAAATACTTTTGCCATAATTATTAAAAATACCGAATTAAGCCTCCAATTTGCCTATAAATTGACCCAATTACATAAAAACTATTACAATAATTTATTATTCAACTATATACATAAAAAAAATTGATTAAATAGCTCTAAAACATAAACAATATGAATGTCTATAATTTTTACATAAAAAACCTAAAACATATTGTAATCTTGATACATTTCATCTAAATCCAACAAAATAATTACAAATAAAGTAATGGAAACAAGTTTTCAACAACATATATTCATAAAAATGCAAAAAAACAACTCAAAATCCTAAAAGTGCCAACCTTTATCAATGTCCAAACATAAACTCATGAATAACTCCCCCTTTGTTTTTCTAACTTATGCCAATCATCTCAAATTCGTGTAAAATAATTAAATATCAAAGAAAAATTGTAAGAAACATATAGATCTATTATTATAACTCCTAAATATACTCAAAAGTTTGAGAAAAAAAATTGGACAAATTCGGTGTAAAAAGCTTAAAACCAAACTTTGTAAACTTTTGTCACACAAACAATTTCCATTGAAAAGCTTGAGATTGGCCGAAAAGAGGAGACTTACCAGCTCGAAAATCGCTGAGAAGTATAAGATTTGGGCTGTCGGAGGCGAGAAGAGGCGAGAACCCTAGGTTACGTTTGAAATTCGACGGAATGAGGTATATATATTTGCCCTAAATCTTTTTTTAATTCCACCGAAAACACCCATTTTTAACGTGTTTTACCGATAATCGACTGGTAAGTGTTTATCGAAAAGGTCGATAATCGTCAAAAAATATATAAAACGGTAAGTATTATAGCCGGTAACTTACCGGTAACTACCGGTAAGCTCGATAATCGACGATTGTCGACGATTATCGTTGGTAAGTCGAACCTTGGTATAAAGTATAAACCAAGGTTCACCTTATCGAGATAACCGATAATTCGCTTGCCGTTATCGACGGATCGGCGGAATACCGGATTATCAACGAAAAACTAATAATACTGTAGCTTACTGATTACCGATACTTATCGACGGATTATCGACACTTTTCGATACTTATCAACGGAAAACTTACAAAATATTTTTATAATATCATACATCAAAACATATGAAAAGTCATATTCACTTCCATAAAAAAATAAAAATAAAAAGTCATACACACATTTAATTCCATCACAAGTCTCCAATCTAAAAGACTAATAAAACATAGTCTTACAAATCTCAACTATCAAACATATAATCTAAAAACTCAAACACATAATGGATAGATAATGAATAGATAATACTCAGAGTCTCAGACCAACTTCTTCGATGTCAGAAAAAAGACGATCTCCTATGTCACAACTTGCTTCCATATGCATCTGTAGATATTTGTTCCAAAACAAGTCATGCATGTTCGAGTGCGTAAAATCTCATGCACGAAATTTTTGTTCTTATCGGTGCCAGCCAAATGTTGTTTCATCCTCGTGATTCCACCAACTCTCATCTCCTTCCCGCAATAATTGCACTTGAAACTCGAGTCTTGCTCGGATCCCCATAGTGAATGCAATGCTCCCTCGCAAGATTTTCTTTACTCATCTTCAACCTAAACAAAAAGAAGAATTACGAGACAAGTTAAAAACAGAAAGACAAATGGCAAAATAGGTACTTTTGCCGCAAAAAACAAGTTTACCTCGAAAAACAAATTCAATTCCACCAAAATCTCACATTACTGTAGGAATAAATATTTAATGAAAGCTAAAAGCAAGACAAGTGGTAGATTACCGGAGAAATCACAAGAAGATAAACTTAGAAGACTTTTGCCGCAATTATGTGAATAGCCAAATTATGGTCGAATCTGAAAATAAATTACACCAAAAACTCAGATTAATATTTTTAGAAAATATTTAATGAATGAAAACACCCAAAAAAATGAGTAGAATACTTCACAAATCACGAAAAGATCAACTTCAAATACTTTTGCCGCAATTATGAGGAAATCCGAATTATCATCAAATCTGCCTAAAATATTCACCAACAAACACATATTTCTTACTAAATACTAACTACAATCTTTTAAAGCATATACAAACAATAAATCATCAAAAAATAACTATATTTTACGCAAATTTAAAATATTAAAACTTTGTACACTTTTGCCTAACAAGCATACAAATTCAAATTTCCTCTAAATCTCACAAAATAATTACAAACTAAGTCATCAAAATAAGTTTTCATCAATATATATTCATAAGAATGCAAAAAAAAAAAAAAAAAAAAAAAAAAAAACTCAAAATCACAAAAGTACTAATCTTTACCCAATGAAGAACATAACTCATATAAACAACTAACTCTTTAGTTTTGAACTCATATAAATCTTTTAAAAATCGTAGAAATGATTAAATATCAAAGAAAAAATGCATGATTCATACATATTTATGATTATAACTCTTAAATTTACCAAAAAGTTCGCACAAATTTGAAGAAATTCGGAGAAAAACGCTTAAATCAAAACTTTGCAAACTTTTGCCAATTTTTTCTTAATTGCACCGGAAATTCCCTCAATTTTTCACTGCAAAAAACGATAATCCATTGGAGAAGGATGTATCGATTATCTCGATTATCGGCGATAAGTTAGCAAAACGACAACTAGTGTAGTTGATTATTTATCGGTAAACATCGGTAATACCGATAATCGTTGATTATCCACATAAGTCGAACCTTAGTATAAACTCCCTCACTTCCAATTTGTTGGACTAAAAATCACTTGAATCCCTCAATTTACCATCTTGTATCTTAGTTACCTCATAAATTTTAATGATATTCGCGACAAAAGTACCACTAGGTACCTCTTTATAACAGAGATATTTTGAAATTTTATTTTATCGTAGAAAACATTCTAAAATATCCAAAAGCGGCCTTGCTATAAGTTATAAGATTATCATGTCTTAAGTTTTAAATTACTTATAATTCTACTGTGTATTTTTTTGAAAATTTTGTACGATAAAATAAAATTTGAAATATGATGCGTATAAGATATATTTTGTGGTACTTTTACCGCAAATATCCATAAATTTTATTTCATATCAAGTGGTCTCTTTAAACTCATCATTGTCTATGAGTATGATAGTATCTCCTAACATGTTTTATGTATCGATTCACTCTTCAAACTTATAACCTTGTTTAAACTTTAAATATTGTCCTCCGATATCTTTTATAATAGGGAAATTTAATCTTTTTTTTTATACCCTCAACTTATATTTTTGCAAAAATATATCCTCAATTTTCAAAAACAACTAAAGTATACTCTTAGTGTATGATTTGATAATTTTACCCTCCATGTTCCTATTTTTTCAATTATTTATATAAACAATTCAAAAAATAAAACTATAAACATGAGATATATTTTGGTGAAAATGAAAGCAGGCGAAATATAAAAAATTGTAAATTAGGAGTACTTTTGAGTTTTTAAAATTTATATTTACTCGAAGGTATATAAAAGAAGAGAAAATAGGCTTTGAGAGTATACTTTAGTTGTTTTTGAAACTTGAGCGTATATTTTAGTCAAAATAAAAATGGATGAGTATAAAAAAACAAATTTCATTTTATAATAATTTGCCCCCGAACTTTAATATGTATCGAGTCCAGTCTTTTCACTAATATAAACATTTTTTAGTAAAATTTTAAGAAAAAATATTATTTTCAGTAGTATTAATAAAATGACAAGTTCTTAATACAAAAGAGGTGTTACAAGGGGCAAACTATTTATCGAGATATAAATTAATAAGTTCAATAAAATAATTTTTAAAAATATGCAAATTAAAAAACAGTAAATTTAGATGGTATTAATATTATGTACTCTTTCTTTATTAATGAAAAAAAAATCATGATTAACAATTTTAAATTGTTGGACTTAAATTATTGTGAGAGAATGATATTTGTTCAAAGAGTAAACTGTAAACTGGTTTAGAGATTGAAAAGAGGAAAAGAAAAGTGCTTAAACGGGTTTAGTGATACTTTTCATTTAGATATTGAAAAAAAAGGATCAAAATTGATTTTTTGCAATAAAATTTCAACCTTTTTAATAAATTCAAATACCCATATGCCAAGACTCATGGGTTAACTATCATGCAAATAAATGTTTTTAATTTTTTTCTCGGGACCTATTATATCTTAATATTGGCTTGGCATAAATGGTCTGGAAAATATTAAATATTTAAGTGGTGAGAATCTATATATCTATATCTCTCTATATATAGAAACTATTCACTAAACAATTCTTCTATATAGACATCTTCCAATGCTAATTTTCTAGAATTTAGAATTAAAAAATAAATAAAAAATAACATGTCATATGCAATAACTTTTTTGTAATCAATTTGGCATTTACATAGACTTTTGATATTCTCCTAATGACATAATACCATGTAATTTAATAAGATTAATGACACTTTTATTTGATTAAAAATATGCTCATGTTAAATATATATATATAAGCAAAATCTACCCACAATAAATTAGTTGTCTAAAAAGCTTGGAGATAGAGAATGCTATTATTCCGAAATTTCACTATTTTATTTTATTTTTTGATATTTTTATTTCACTATAAAATTACCTTTGTTTCGTAATATACAAATAATATTGAGCTTACTATGATACTGAGGTTTCAACAACAAGCCTACAAACACTATTATACGGTGAAGTTAAATGATATCTACATCATATATGAATAAGATTTATAGTTGATATGTACGGTACATCAATAATACATATATAAAACACATATCATTGGTACGCAAAAATATAGTCAACTGGGTGATATTAATTTGTTCCGTATAGCATAAAATTAGAGAATAAAAAGGACATTTGTTATGTTTTTGGTATGCGTTTGGATTTGAATATAATATGTGAATGAGAAATTATATAATAAAATTTTTCTTCATGACTGTATTTTTTTTAATTCTCTTACAAACACTAATTCTACCACTAAAATCAACACAACATCCCAATGGAGATATCGATGTTGTTGCGGGAGAGAGCCTCCTAAGTCGTAAGAGATAGTTTAAGCTATTCTTTGGTCTACATGAATTTTCTTTGTATGTATATTTTTTAAAATGTAACGTGAATACTTTGAAAATCTATAAATTTCTATGTTTATTGATAATTTAAAAATTCTTTGAGCTATTTTAGAGCAAAACATTAATCATATACAATATTTTATTGCCACCGCGTGAAGCGTGGTGCCCTTCCACTAGTATTAAATAATAACCAAATCAAATGTTTAAGTCAATAGTTGACATTCTCTCATTATTAAAATATACAACGACCACATCAATATTTATTGGTTATTGGTTAAGTAACATTATGTAATGGTTATATTGTCGTCTCCATACATCATTGGTAGGGGTGTGCATAAAACCCGAAAATGCGGGTTTTAAACCGAAACCGGACCGAATCCGATTTAAAAAAACCGAAACCGAATTAAAACCGGGTTAAACCGAAACTGAATTTTTCAAAACCCGCAACCGGAATAAACCGGTTCCGGGTTCCGGGGTTTGAGTTATAAAACCTTGAACCCGGTTAGTAGGTTACTAAAACCCGGTTTTTATAATTAAATATTTAATTTATATTTATAATTTTTAAAATTAGTAGTCTGATAAAAATAAAAAATAAAAACGACATTATATTTATTTGTTATGTCAAAACGACATTGAATTATATTTATTTCTTTTTTATTAATATATTTTCGGGTTAAAAACCGGGTTTTAAAAAAGAACCGGATTTAAAACCCGAATCCGAATAAAATTCGGGTTCGGTTTTGAAACCGGGTTTTAATTTTAAAACCGGGTAATTACCCGAACCCGGATTTCCGGGTTTTCTATTTAAAAAACCGGTTTCGGGTTTGAAAATTGAAAACCCGGAAATCCGGGTCCGGGTTCCGGGTTTTAAAAAAAATGGGTTTTTGACCCGGTTTTAGCCCTAATCATTGGGCATGTTTTCTCAATTTTAATGCTATTTTTAGCGTACACCATGCTACGGGTGAATATTTTAGACCCTAACTCGATGGCCCAACCCAATCCGTTAATCCGTTAGAGACCCGACTCTAATCTAACCCGCTCAATCAAACCCGTTTATAATTGGGTCGGATCGGGACGGACCCGACTATGGTTCGGTTCGGGGTCGGGTCCAAAACCTTGGGTCAGTTCGGGGTCTCCGACTCAACCAATATAATTTATATATATTTCATATTTATTTTTATTCAAGTAGTGTAATCTTACTCATTTAAAATTTCTCATTCTGAATTTTATTTACATTCAAAGACCGTTCAATCTCTTATTTTCATGTTTTACATTGTTTAATATATGTTTGTTTGATTAATTTTGTTTGGGGTATTTTTACTTAAATTTTGAGTTACATTGATGCATTTTTTCATATTATTTTTTGTTAAATAAGATTAAATTTCAATTAATCGGGCCATGGCGACCCAAACCAACCCAACCCGATTTTTTATCGAGTCGGTTTAATTCGGGCATTAAAAAAGTTTGGGTCGGATCGGGCTTTTTTTTTGGAACCCGATGTGATCGAGTCGGGTACATAAAAACCATCGGGGCGGCCCAACCGAACCCATGCTCACCCCTACACCATGCATTTATTGCTAAATCTACATATTTTATCCTCTTCAAACCTTTTTAGATCCTTTAGTCTTCTTTAGGGTTTCTATGAAAATTTCGAAATTTGTAGACGTAAATATCACATAAGAAATAAATAAAGTCTCATTCGTAACTACCTAAAATGAGATAGTATTATTATTTTGTCCAATCAGTCCTTTTTTCTTCTTCTTTTTTGTTGTTAGGACCAACTTTACATTAATTGTAGTATAGTGATGTATGAAGACATTGGCTACTTTTCAACAATAATCATACTACAAATTTAACATTTAATTTTAATAAAAATTATATTTAAGCTGTGAAACAGATTGATTGGTAGAGTATGTTTTCAATCAAAGAGAGATTCAACAACTAAAAGAAAGATCAATTCTTTAGAATCTTTTCTTTCTTCAAACACAGAGATAGAATTTGACCGATTATGTAAATGTGGCACTTCGGATACTGGAATACCACATTTATCCAAAAAAATCCGGGATCATTTTATTTTTAATTTTTACACTAATATCGATTTCTAATTTGCCAGAGGCGGTAACTTTAGTGCGGTGCATTTTGGAGGACCGAAAAAAATCACTAAAGCTTGTTATGGTCGAAATTATCAAACTAACCAAAGATTTACTCATGGCCGAAAAACAAGGACAAGAGAAAGTGTCCAGGAACTCAAAACTATACGACGACTTCAACCCCAAGGAATATTAGTTTATTCATGAATCTAAGAGATCTTTTCGTCGGTGTTTGTCCCAAATACAATTAGGGAATCACTCTTATCGCTTCCTTATGGAAGAAGGAGAAAAAGGAGTCAAGAAGAATATTTCAGCAACAAGCGGTTTTATCACGGGATATGTACACAATGAATCTTCATATTTAAAGAAATTATACTCTTCCCCAGGAGCTCACATCAACGGGGAGGTTTGACACTTCTACGTGGGCTCTTTGTCACTTAGGGGTTGTATCATGTTTCAAGGGTCGAGTTGTTCTCTGTTGGCCCATTGAAGCGGTACGTGAGTTGTTAGCTTAATATTTAAACACTATACGGCATCAACTATGGCCTAGTTTGACATTGTTGTGCTGTATTCAGAGAAAGTGTTGTCAGAGAAAGTGCTGTCAAAGAAAGTAATGCACTGTTTGGTTAATCAAAATAAAAAAAAATGATTCCTTATCAAGTTTCAGTTTTGTGTTTGGTAATCAATTTTATATAATTAGCTTCTAGATGTCAAAAATACTAAAGTAAACCTAAATAATATTAGTTACATCTCAATATTAATTAAAAATAAAAAAAATTTAAAAAAAATAAATGATGCAATTATTTAATAAATAAAATAAAATATCATCTCTTTAGAAAATAAAATAAAAAACACCATTATACGAATAAAAATTATTGTCCCATCAAACTTGCAGCAATATAATCCCTTAAAACTTTCATCTTCGAATTTCCTGAAGTATCATCATCTTCGCCATCTTCATCGTCGTGATGATCATCTATAGTAATGTTATCATCTGTTGTATCTTCAAAATCCAAATCATAATTTGCGTACTTCCTGATAAAGTTATGCAAAGACATTGTTGCGATAACTATTTTTACTTGTTTGCCAAATGAGTAGCTAGGCATATCACGTAGTACCTTCCACTTTTTCTTCCAAACTCCAAATGTTCTCTCGATCACACTTCTAAGAGAGGAATGCGCATGATTGAACATTTCTTGGTAACCATTCGGTTGTCCACTTAAACGAAATACTGGAAGATGATATCTTTCCCCTTTGTATGGTCCCAAAAATCCTTTAATTTGTGGATATCCAGCATCAACCAAGTAGTATTTACCTATGAATAAAAGTAAATTTTAGAACATAAAAAGAATAAATTGTAATTAAATTCTAAAAATGATACTTAGTGTGAAACAAACCTGTAGGAGGCTTTGGAAACTTAAGATCGGGATCACGCAAAGCTTTTGAAAATATTCTGGCATCATGAGCTGAACCTTCCCACCCCGCATATACATAGGTAAATTGCATATCAAAATTACACACTGCCATGATGTTTTGAGTTGGAACTTCTTTTCTACCGATGAATGGTACTTGATCTTCAGGAGATATGATAGCAGAAACATGGACACCATCTATAGCACCAATGCAATCCTGAAAAATCAATAAAACAAATAAACAAAGGAAAAAAGGAAAAATTAATCATCAAACTTGTAAAAGATAAAACATAATTACCTTAAAATGCGATTTATTAACGCAAAAAGTTATTGAACAAAGAACAATATTATATAATATATACCTATATTTTAATATCAATCAATCACACAATGAATTTTTTTATCATCCTGCATATATTATAGTAATATATATATATATATATAACAGATCAAACGATATGACGATGTATTGTTTTGGTTGCTTGCTTAAATACAATATACATTTATTTTGATCTGACACCTTTTGCATAGCAGATGAAAGTTATATACATATAAATTATAATATATATATATACATATATATATAAAAGACGACTGTTGATTGCAGAAGTGCAGAAGTAAAATTGCATTGAATCGTGATACCTTGATTTTGCTATGCACGCAGACCTTCACAGAGAGTGTTGAAGATGAGTAGATAAATAAAAACCCTAAAAGAATCGCAGAATTAAAATAAATAATGGGTACGTGGCTAAAAATACTGACTCCTACAAAAGTGGCTTTGAGAAAAAGCATTAAATACTTGCTTTTGAAATTTGCCTGCGTAAAAGTAGAAATTCTTATCAAAGTTGTTTTATTTTTAATTACCAAACATAAAAAATAACTTAAAATTCTGAAAAAAGTCAAAGCACCTAAAATTAAGCAACCCCAAACGCCGCCTATATATACTCATTTTTTCTGATATTTTATAAATCAATAAAAGAGGTATATTTTTCATGAACGTTTCACTATTTTTAGTCTTTATCATAATTTTTTTATTTTTAGCCTTTTATACAAAGTTTTGGTAGAATTGTGAACATTTTTCATTTTAAAATTGTATCGATAGGTGTACCGATAGAGTTTTCATGTATATATATATATATATATATATATATATATATAAGAACGGGTTACTAAGAAGAATACAGGGAAAAAATACGAAACATGGAGAAAATTATTTGATTTCATAATGGACAAAAATGCTATATATATGGGCGCAGCCACGTTGGGCCGAGCGGGGTCGGCCGCCCCCACTTGATTCTGACGTGTAACGTTAATACATTAATATATATACACTAACATATAGATAAAATGAAAACAGCTACCATAATAGAGTATTATTTCAAAGTGGTGCAGTGGGGAAGAGATTATAGGGGCATTTCTTACAATTTCTATATAAAATAATATCATACATTATAATTAAAAAAAATAAAAAGAAGAGATTATAGGGGCTGACGTAAAAATAATAAAGAAAACATAAGGTTATATTGGGTAAATATCAAAAGACAATCCTAAAAATCTTCATAAAGGATTACCGAAAATATTCCCAGAAGAGGGTTAGAGATGATATATGAGCCAATATTGGGCCGCTCTTTACATCTCACTTTAAACGTAAAGCCCAATATTGCTACCTACAGTCATGATGGCTTATTATTGAAACCAAATAAAAAACATTTATTTGGTAATTTTTTTTTATTCAATAAAATAAAAAACAGCTTCACTTATGGCTAATGGACCTACATTTAATTCATTAATATAAGTTGTACTAATCTTTCAACCATAAGATTTCTTATGATTGAAACCAAATCAAAATAACAGTTCAAAGAATTAAATTGACGATGAAAAAACATACTATACTAAGCTGAAAAGTTATAGAGAAAATTTCTATCAATTATTCTGATTACTAAATTACTATAGCTTCAAATTGACTAAAATATTAGCTCGTAAATTTCATGAAAAAATTAGACTCCATGTGATTCAAAATTAAAATATACATATATATAATCAAAATCACAATTAACATCCTTAAATTTAGTATAATTCATATCAATCAATATGATTTTTAATGAGTCGGCGTAACCAGTGACGAAATAGAGGATCTTATCTTGATTAATTCAATAATTTAAGTTGAATTAACTTTTAATAGTATGTTTTGCTCTTAGTCTTTAGTCTTTACTATCAAAATTCTTTACATATATATAAATAATCTATATCAATTTTATGGATAATTTTGTTTATTAAATATCATATCCACATTCAATTCACCAACTATAATAATTTATAAAAGTAATAAAATAAATGTCAATATTTGACAATAGAAATTCAACAAATTATAATAATGACGTTGATCAGATTAGAAAATTATATATATTAATATTAGGATATGTCCATGCATGTATAGAACAGCTTATTCACAACAACTCATGGCAGAAGATTAAGTCATCGAAAATAATATTTGTAGGGCCACATGAGACTCACAAAGATATCATAAGAAAATAGAAATGTGTACCACTTTTTGCTGCATTTTTTCAGAACAATTTTGTTTTTATTCACCTTGTTTTTATTTATTTTAAACTTATTTGGTATTATTGAGTGTTATATTGAGTGTTATATGCAATTTTCGATATGTATAAAATCAAGGCCCATTTAGCCCGAGCTCAAGCCCATCTGGCTAAGCCCGAAGGATCGGGCCCGAAGACGAAGTCCGAATGGCAACAAGGCGACATAGCCGACATGGCGACGAGGCGACATAGCCGACATGGCGCCGAGGCGACAAGCCGACACGACGACAAGCCGACAAGGCGACAGGCCGACACACCAATCATCTCCCTGATTTAGGGGGAAGTGGTCACCACATTTTCCTATAAATAGGAGGCCCCCCTCCTCATTTCGGACACTTTTCCACATTTGGAATTCTCTATCTAAAATGAGAGTTTCTCTCTCTAGGATTCTCCTTCTCTCTGCGAGTTCAGAGCCGACATTCCGCTCCTCGGAATCTCGAGTGTCTTGGCTCGTCAGGTACGAGGATGAAACTTGATCCATGGCGGACGTCACGCCTAGCCAACCTTCGATCCATGTCGACGCCGGAATTCTCCTTCTCCCTACGAGTTGGGAGCCGACATTTCGCTCCTCGGAATCTCGAGCATCTTGGCTCGTCAGGCACGAGGATAAAACTTGATCCATGGCGGACGTCGTGCATAGCCAACCTTCGATCCATGTCGACTCGACGCCTCCTAGCTCTGGCATCTAGTTGGTCCAACTAGCTTCGCCATCTGGCTACGTCGACAGAGACCCCGGTCTCCGCAATCAGCTCCCTGCTTGCCCAGGCAAGCTCAGGTACGTACGCCCTAACCTTCCACTTTGAACTACGTGATGACCTGATCCCTTTAAAGGGTACATATGTAGCCCTCCACGAGGTGCGGCATCAAATATTTTTACCCTTTATCTTTTCCCCATCTTCAAGCATATGCAATGACAAGCGTCATAGAGGCGTCGAAGGACCAACCCTCCGATTCTCCTAGACGTGTTCTACATGTGCAGGTTACAGGAGCGTCTGGTCATCAGACGCCGCCGCCGAGGCCGACAACCTCGAGCCTAGGGTTCCGCGGATTCAACCCCATGGTGACATCCTTACTCAGAGGTTCGTCAGAGACGATTACCTCAAGTCAACGCTCGTCAAGACAGCTCATGCCACACTGGAAACGACTATCTTCATCCAGCTAAGTCATTCTTCATTGGCTCCTCATTCAATTATCCAAGTATTTGTCGGATCCCACTCGGGGCCTGGGACTTCGATCCGTTTCTAAGTTAAAGCCATTTTTACGCATTAACAGTTTGGCGCTAGAAGAAGGGGGTCGCTCAAAGTCATGACCTCGAGACCCCTTGCCAGCATTCATCGAAGACCCGGAGTACGACGACTGCCATTCAGCATGGCAGGCCAGGTCAGTACTTCGCGCAACATGACACATCATCGCATATCAACTGTCACGCTCAACACCAGGGCATTGTCCCTCTTCTGGCGAGACCAACAGCCTCACCAAGCCTCACCAACATATGTCGAGGAGATTGACGACGCCAAATACACCTTATGGAGGTCCAAATCCGCCCATGACGAGGAAAGTGCAAAGGAGAGCAGGAACGCAGAAGGACGTCACGACGCCGCGACGCCTCCTCGAAGACCTCCGGAGGATCGCAGGGGGGTCGCCATGATGTATGCCTCAACATCGCCGGAGGACGCCACGACGCCCTCGACCCTCGCCAAGTTGCCCGGGGGGTCGCCAGGGACGACGCCAGGAAGAAAATCCTCGCATCGCAGAAGGACGTCACGACACCGCGACGCCTCCTCGAAGACCGCCAGGTTGCCCGGAGGATCGCAGGGGGGTCGCCATGACGTATGCCTCGACATCGCCAGGAAGGTCACCACGTCAGACACCTCGACTACGCCAGAGCGAACGACCAGCATCGCACTCAACACGAGGGCCCAAACCCTCGCCAAGCGGACTCAGCAGCCTCGCCAGCTCAGATCGGGAATGAGGACGGTATCAACGACGCTTCGCATAGTTCAATCGACGTTCACGACGAGGAAAGCATGGAAGCACTCGAAAACGTTGAAGACTGCCGGAGCTGCCCGGACCCTCGCCAAGTTCGCCCAGGGGGGTCGTCAGGAGGTTCGCCAGGCCGAAGATCCTGAAGACGTTGAAGACCACCAGAACTGCCCGGACCCTCGCCAGGCTTGCCCAGGGGTCGTCAGGAGGTTCGCAAGGCCGAAGAATTTGACGACATGGAGCACCGACGGAACAACCGAGACCCTCATCGGGCTCGCCTGTAGGGTCGCGAAGGGAAACGTCATGACGAAGGCCTAAAGCTTACCAGGGTATACCAAGACCACCTAGAAGGTCGCCACCCTTTCACCAAGACACGAGGATGGAAGACAAGCTAGAGTTATCTACCTCGAAGACTACGGAGAAGACTGCAACGCGACCGCCTGGCCCTGCCTGACCGCCACCTAGGTCACAAGGATCTTCGCCAACCACACCAATGACAGTAACACAAGAGCAAGAATTATCATCACTAGCTCTCATGAAGAAAAGTCAAAGTATGCCATCAGATGAAAGGCGAACCGCCGACGAACTCGCTGCCCTTGGCCGCATGGCGATCAACGAAGATGATGACGAGCTAATGAATTCCCAACATCGCCAAGAAATGGCAAGCCTAAACGACAAAGGAAGGAGCATCCCTCATCGGGATAAAGCCCCTCGTAATACGAGGCCACCTACCCCGACAAGTTCGACAAAGGAAGGAGCATCCCTCGTCGGGATAAAGCCCCTCGTAATACGAGGCCACCTACCCCGACAAGGTCGACAAAGAAAGGAGCATCCCTCGTCGGGATAAGGCCCCTCGTGATACGAGGCCACCTACCCCGACAAGGTTTTGGCACCCCCGCGCCACCAACATCGGCACCATCAACAATGCAAATCACATTGTCAACTATCACGCAAGCCGCTCGACCACACATGCTTTGAATGGTGACATGATTGAAGACCACAAGGAGTAGGCCCAGATGTTGAATCTCAGCAACACCCTTCCAATTCCCCGCAGTAAAATAGTCCTCCCTACAAAAGTTTTCGCGCAGTCTCTTTGAGATTCTGCAAAAACTGGGGGGTTAGCTGGGAAGAATCGCCGTCGCGAAGAAAAAAAAAACCAGCTACGCGCCAGCCGAAGACCATTCGCCAGGTACCCATACGGCTACTGTCCGTGGTGACGCGGCAACCACACTCGTCGGATTAGCTACCCGATGAGGACACGCACTGTCTCAAAGACACGACATGGGTGACGACCCTGAAGAGGCCGGAAACTAATCCCGCCGACTTGGGAAACTAATCCTGAGTTACATAAAGAGGCCGGAAACTAATCCGGCCGACTTGGGAAACTAATCCTGAGCTACATAAAGAGGCCGGAAACTAATCCCGCCGACTTGGGAAACTAATCCTGAGCTCCATAAAGAGGCCGGAAACTAATCCCGCCGACTTGGAAAACTAATCTTGAGCTACATAAAGAGGCAGGAAACTAATCCCGCCGACTTGGGAAACTAATCCTGAGCTCTATAAAGAGGCCGGAAAATAATCCCGCCGACTTGGGAAACAAATCTCGATTTCCTTACAAAGGCGTGAGAATCTCCGCCGACGCCCCCTGATCATAGCAAGGATACGTTCCCAGAGAACGTGTAGCACGCAATGATGCGCAAACTCGACAAGCTACAAGGTACAAACAAATTCAAAGTTCAATTTATTCTTAAATGCAATGTTATTCACGGGTCATACGGAAAAGGATCGCATGCAAGGCAAACTACGCCAAAAGAGGACTACCCCAGTCTGAAAAAAGAGAAAAGGCGACAAACCGAAAGACCAGGCTATGCAAAGCCAATTATTCGAAATGGAAAGCAATGAAGACATTCAAGACCACTCGATGATGAGCTAATCCCGGGGCAGGGCTAGGTTCGAAGGCCGCACGCTACGAACCTTCTCTGGTGCCCCCAAGACGTCAAGAAAGCGAGAAGACAATGAACGATGGCCGTTCTCCTGCAAATGCGCACCATGGCAAGCAGCGAAGCCCTTCCTGTACATCTCGTCGAAAGCCGCCTTCCAGGACGCCTCGGCCTCCTGGTGGGCCGCATCTGCCGCCGCTTTCATCTCCGCAACGAAGGCTTTCTCCTCTTTGACGCACGCACGAAGACGCACGACTTCTCGATCCTGGTCCGCCATGGCGAGGCGACGCGCATCATCAAGGCGACGCGCCTTCCGAAGCTCAGCATCAGGCTCCCGACGACCCTCGCGCACTCCTTCTGATATAGCAGCTTGGACCGCGAGCTCCATCTTGGTCAGAGCCTCTCGAAGACTGTCACGCTCAGTACGAGTCTCCGCCAAAGCACGCGCCGTAACCTCCGCTCTGCGAGATAAGGCCCGTAGGCGTCGAGTAGCCTCAGCCGACGTGGCAAATACCTGAAGAATGACAAAGACAATGTCAGAGAATTCAAGCAATAGAGCAAATGAAGGCGTTGATAAAACGTACCATGCGACTATAAGAGAAAGCTCTCTCAGACTGTTGGGCGTCACTCACCTCGGAGATAGAAACGAAGGTCTGAAGCAGCAGGTTCTCTAAACTAAACAGACAGGAGCGCTCTAAAGATGCAGAATCATCTCCGTGAGACTGGCTACCAGATCCGCGAGCGCCGTCCATCCAAGAATCCCTGGGAGAAGCAGGTCGGCGCCTAATCTTCTCAGCACGACGAGGAGAAGCAGCAACATAAGATCGACGCTTCATATTGCCCTCACGGCGAGGAGGATCACCAACAGAAAGATCAATCACTGGAGCAGAAGCGTCTCGACGAAGAAGACTACCAGTGGAAATCGAAGGCATCTCCCCGACAACATCAGGACGACGCGAACGGCGGGAAGAAAGATCAATCCCATCCTGTGA
The DNA here is from genome assembly GCA_954871525.1 of Parietaria judaica. Taxonomy (NCBI): domain Eukaryota; kingdom Viridiplantae; phylum Streptophyta; class Magnoliopsida; order Rosales; family Urticaceae; genus Parietaria; species Parietaria judaica. Next base: position 14,683,563 of record OX940872.1, read on the forward strand.
CGGCGAACTCTTCCGAGAAGAGCCATATCCATTGGCGAACAACGCCCGACGAAGAGGAGGACGCGTCGCACAACTATCTGACTTCCGGGCGACAGGCCGAGAACCGGTGCTTATCAAGGCCGCAGGGGCAGCAGGCGGCGTCGGGGAGCGCAAACTCGGAACAAACTTTTGAAACATACCCCGCGTACGTGAAGAGACACCTCCAATGGTAATCATATGAAAACGTGTTAAGGCGATAGTGCTTGGCCTACCGCAAACGCAAGCAAAAGGGAGAAGGGCGATACCCGCAGTGGTAATAGGACCAGGAGCAGTGCCAGCAGAGGAAACTAGATCGGTTGGAGCCTGAGTCTTCTTCTTAACATGAGACTTAGCCGGAGAAAGCACTCTGATAGGCGCAGTAGCGCCTAGGGCGTCGCCGCGGGCGTCCTCAGGCTCGACAATTACTGTCATCAACGGAGGAATGAGCCCTGCACCAGCCCACGCCTTGATTTCAAGAAAAGCCTCCAGGGCACCACGGGCCGCCAGCTTCTTCAGACAAACCACGAGATCACTTGAGGCCGGCGGGGACTCTCCAACCGGAGACTTCACTGTCGGGCTAAGTTTCAGAGGCGCATTTCCCACCAAGCTTACGGGAGCCCACACCCACATGGTGCGCTAGTCAATATGAGGCCTAGCACGAGGAAGACCCAATCTCAGAGTCGTGGTCATACGGTACGATCCCTTGTCGAGAGCTCAAAGAGCGGCCAGTATGTTTGTTCCACACCGAGAAGCACATCACCGCAGTGCCAAAGGAGCCAGGCATCAGCTGAAGAGGAGGCAATCCCAGTGAGATGAGGAGGTCCTGCACGAAAGGGTGAAGCGGAAGCCTCATCCCATAGCGACAACTGTCCAGGTGAACAGGTACAAAACTCGGCTTGGTTACGCTAGGAAGCTCGCCAACCGCCGGAGCTTGAAGACCAGGAACGTGAGTAATCTTATACTTGGAGAAGAAGGACGCCAATCCCACATCATCGATAACACTTGGCACGTTCAAATCAGGACCAATCACGTCCACATCACAATCAACAGCAGCAGGGGGACTATCGACAAAGGCATCAGGCACGTCATCAAGAACCGAAGGCTCGTGGAGGTGAACACCAACAACATTTCCAGAAACTTGCTTACAGGTCGAGCTATCACCATCAGAAACCTCAGAAGTCCGCACATTCTTCGCCGGCGAAGTCAAGATTGGTCGAGTCATCTTCGACAGATCCTTGTTTATTCCCGGGCCTACATGAGAGGAGAATCAGGGGCAGTAACGTCGTTCCTAGCGCAAGGCATTTTGCTTGGCAAAGCTGCAGCCACAGTCGGAATCGCAATCGGGATCTTAGAATCCTCAAAATCAAAGTCACCCACGAAAGTGTCCTCCACCACCAAAGGTGATGGCTTGGTCACCGCTGCAGCCACCACCTCGGGAGACGCCGCGCCAACCTCAAAGAACGCGCCCTCGCGCGCACGCGGGCCTTGGCCGAACTCGGCCTCCACGCCACCAAGCGCCGGGGTTTTTATCCCGGTGTCCATTCCGACATCGAAGATATCCTCTAAAGTCATGAATATTCCACTCATGCTCGCCGGAGTTCCATGAACACCGTCTCGAGTCTCAAAGGAATCAAAAAGTTCATTGAGAAAGTCAAAGTTCTCACCGCACTCAAGGAAATCAAAGGCGTGAGAGTCTCCGCCTTTCAAGCTACCGGGGCTGCCCATGATCACCGGGAAGCACGCAAAATCAGCCGTCGAAGCTCGCCGTCAATGGAGGTGTGCGCCAAAATGGAGAGTTGAGGAGGAAGAAGGAAGCCGACAACTCTAGGTAATTAAAGAGGTAAATATTCTCTCATTCAATTCCCGTCATTAATTGTGATTTATTCTCTCCAATCAATCAAAAATCGACATCAATCAGCCCCTAAACCTGATTATGCGATTTTTGGCTCTTTAAAAACGACAAAAATGGTTTTGACGTCGTTTTTAAGTGAGAGTGCTTATTTTCAAAGTATGCTCAAAAAGCTTTGAAAATTAAAACTTTGGAACTTTAAAAGTTTCAATTTTAATTTTCAAATGTGAAAACCAAAATAAAAATATTTTTTCGGGTTTTCATAAATTACTTTTCAATTAACGGTTTTTATTTAATGCGGGTTAATTACGAAACTTTCTAAAGTTTCTAATTAATTTGTAGCATGTTATTTTCTCATGAAAATATTTATACAAAAATATGTGTTACTTGATTTTATTTATTTACTTTTGGATTTATTTTTTAAGTTCTAAGAAAAACTTTTACTAATAAAGGTTAGTTTATGAACTTCATGAAAATCCAAAAGTCGAATAAAATCCAAAAGTGACATGCAAAAGAGATTTATAAAATTTCTATATGTTTCATTTTTCTTGGGTATTATTAAATTAATGTCCAATTTCCTAAAAAATTAAAACGCTCATTTTTCCAGAGTGCATTTTACAAAGCCCAGTTTAGAGAAAGAAGAAAAATAGTTTCTTGCGCAATAATATTTCCCAAGAAACAGGGGGTTAATGTTATATGCAATTTTTCGATATGTATAAAATATGGGCCCTATTGACGATAGTCAAATCCCGCTATCAAAGTCAAGGCTAATTTAGCCCAAGCTCAAGCCTATCTGGCAAAGCCCGAAGGATCGGGCCCGAAGACGAAGTCCGAATGGCAACAAGGCGACATAGCCAACATGGCGACGAGGCGACATAGCCGACATGGAGACGAGGCGACAAGCCAACAAGGCGACATGACGTCAAGCCGACAAGGCAACGAGGCGACAAGCCGACAAGGCGACGAGGCGATAGGCCGACACACCAATCATCTCCCTGATTTAGGGGGAAGTGTGTTGGAAATCGGTGGTATCAAGGCGACTTCCTTACCACGATAATAGCCTCCGGGCCGTCCCGGTAACATTTAAAAATTCATTTTAAAGCGGAAATCTTGTTATCGGACCGACGACACGGATATCGGGTAACAATCAAAACGAGATCTCATAAATATTTCAAATTTAATATTTTCATATTCATTATTAATAATCTAGTCGAACAGGAAATAAATAGAAAGCAGTAAATGGTCGCATTTATTTACCCGATGCATAAGGCCGTACCTCAGTTGACGATTCCGGCTGCGCGTTCTGACTTGGGCAGGGCTCCGCCGGGGCTGAGGGAAACTCCCGTGATCTTCCGGGATATTCTCCTGGATTCCTCGCTACCGAAGCGTGGGCTTCGCTGGCAGGACTCCGTCGCAAAATTTAACTGAAGGTTCTTTTAAAGCTACCGGAGAAAATTATCTCCTAAGCCGAACCAGAAAAAGAGATCAGAAGCAGAAAACTCGCAGTCCCTAGAGAGAGAGAGAGAGCTCGAGTTTTTGCTCTGGGGAGAGGTGCGTGAAATGTGTAGAATGAGCTTCCTATTTATAGGCTCAAGCTGTAACCGATTTGGAGATTTTCCCTCCCATTATTCGAATTCTTTTAATTAAATATAAATAATTATTTCAATCCAATGATCCAGATTCAATCTCATCTAGATCCAATGGATATAATTAATCAGGGATTTAATTAATTGAATAATATAAGATAAGATTAAAATATTTAATCTTATCATCATATTATATATTTTCGAATTATATTATATATATATATATATTCAAATTCGAATTTGTTAATGATTATCTAGATCCAATGGTTAAAATTAAATCTTAAACCAATCCAATGGATCAAATCAATTAGGGATAAAGTCAAATACCCTAGGGTTTTACAAAACCCTAATTCGAACTTTTATCTCATATTTATTCAAATTTTAATATCATATATATAATGTTAATTAATTTCTAATCCGACGGTTTAAAGATAAGATCTCAAAACCGACCCAACGGACAAAATTAATTAAGCTAATTCGAAATACCTAAACTTGGTCACCAAGTTTCAATTTCGAATTACATTAGGCTTTGAATCAATTATCTCAATCCAACGGTTGATACTAAATCATGACCGATCCAATGGATTAAATTGATTTTAGGGTTTTTGCTATTATACCAAACTTCAGGTATTTATGCCGCAAAAATAAAATCTTCAAAATTGGTTATTCGAATCTATCTAGGGTTTGTTATCTCCAAACCCTAATTCTAAATACACATTAAATAATACATGAATATATATTATTTATTTATTAATATAAATCATTTAATTATTAATTAATTATTAATAAGATATTAATAATTAAATCCAAATAATCAAATTATATTAATAAACCCTGATCTCTTTATCACACATTAAATGTCATGGTGCAACACCATCATTTAAATTCGTGACATGTGATTTAATTTCATAGTTTATCGAACCGAGTCATAAACTTAGAAAATCCATAAATCACAAACCGTAAGTCAGAATGACTTGGTTCAAAAAGCAAAGTTGCTTAGAATTTAATTTAGAACAACATGGTGCTGTTAGAAAATCTAAATTCTAACTTTCATTTTATCAGTTACTTTCGTGTACCAAAATATGATACTTTTGCCACGCTATCGATAAAACTATCTGACGTCTGACACAGACTTGTCAGTTTTATAAGTCGAGCCAAATGATTAAACATTATCCAGAATGTATTTTAATCACGTACGTATCATCCGTTACGGAGCTATCCTGGGGACCATGGACCCGTATCACTTAAGCTCCAACGAACTGCTAGTTGTTCGTCAAACCTCGAAGTGATTCCACTATAGACCCGAGGCTGCACTCTTTAGTGATACGGTATATATACAGCAGGGTGTCCATTAGATTCAATCAAATACCGATTATTGTCCTTTTACTTGATGACCCACACATGAGCAGGCGGTTTATACCGTAATGCCCCTCAATGCATTTTCATCCTTGACTCAGCCAGTAATATTATGAGTAACCCACTTATGGTTTCGATTCATAAGTTGCGCACGGGTACCTCTCACTTCTCACCACTGACAATCAAGGGAATCATCATGACTCTGAAGAGAGCTGTGTGATGCCCATATCTATGATCAAGCAATCCTTACTACTGACTATCATGTTCCCAAAATAATAGTGTTGGGAACAGCGGTAATGTCTTGTGTTCTTTAACGGTTAAATCAAAGAACAATCAAGCCAGCAGCTTGGACTCATGACCACTCAGGACTTAGAACTAATATCCATTTGATCATCATTTTGCGACTCAACTACAAGTTGTCAGTGACGGTCTTATATGACAACTTCTCGAGTTTAAGTTAGGTCCAGTCCAGTATGAAGACGCTTCATACTTAATGCACTTCTAGTGAGTGTTGACACACACAAAATCCAGAATAGGATTGTCACTTGAGTCACATTGATGACCTTACCGATTAATGGGCTCCCACCCAGTTAATCAGGTCACAGACATTTTAAGTTCATTTATTATGTTTTTTAATTCTTCCTCACATGACTCCTTTGTTATAATAATAACATAATTGCATCCTTTATGAACTAAGGAATCAAACATTCTACTTTACTCTACAGAAACTATAATAAGATTAACATAATAAGTACCATCTTTATTCAACGACTTGTCATAATCTTTTACAAATGGATAAATATCTTGTTTAAGGACACATATGTCCAACAAAGTGGTCACCACATTTTCCTATATATAGGAGGCTCCCCCTCCTCTTTTCGGACACTTTTCCACACTTGGAATGCTCTCTCTAAAATGAGAGCTTCTCTCTCTAGGATTCTCCTTATCTCTGCGAGTTGAGAGCCGACATTCCGCTCCTCGGAATCTCGAGTGTCTTGGCTCGTCAGGTACGAGGATGAAACTTGATCCATGGCGGACGTCGCGCCTAGCCGACCTTCGATTCATGTCGACGCCGGAATTCTCCTTCTCCCTGCGAGTTGGGAGCCGACATTCCGATCTTCGGAATCTCGAGTATCATGGCTCGTCAGGCACGAGGATGAAACTTGATCCGTGGCAGACGTCGTGCATAGCCGACCTCCGATCCATGTCGACTCCCTATCTTTTTCAAGGTGCGGGCTCTTGGGTGCCAAGGGTCGTTGACATCGATGCCCAGACATGCCACCCCAAGCATGTCGACTCGACGTCTCCTAGCTCTTGCATCTAGTTGTTGCAACTAGCTTCGCCATCTGGCTACGTCGATAGAGAACCCCGTCTTCACATTCAGCTCCCGGCTTGCCCAGGCAAGCTCAGGTACATACGCTCTAACCTTCCACTTTGAACTACGTGATGACCTGATCCCTTTAAAGGGTACGTATGCAGCCTTTCATGAGGTGCGGCATCAAATATTTTTACCCTTTATCTTTTCCCCATCTTCAAGCATATGCAATGACAAGCGTCATAAAGGCGTCGGAGGACCAACCCTCCGATTCTCCTAGACGTGTTCTACATGTGCAGGTTACATGAGCGTCTGGTCATCAAAGACGCCGATGCCGAGGCCGACGACCTCGAGCCTAGGGTTCGCCGCGGATTCAACCCCATGGTGACATCCTTACTCAGACGTTCGTCGGAGACGATTACCTCAAGTCAACGCTCGTCAAGACAGCGCATGCCACGCTGGAAACGACTACCTGCATCCAGCTAAGTCATTCTTCATTGGCTCCTCACTCAACTATCCAAGTTTTTGTCGGGTCCCGCTCGGGGCCCGGGACTTGGATCCGTTTCTAAGTTAAAGCCATTTTTACGCATTAACATTGAGTATTGACCCATTTTTCATGAGATCTACGGATTTAATCTCTCTACTTTAGATATAGCACGAATTACTTACCCTTCACGATGATTCCGAGGAGTTACCCCATGCCATGAATTCTAAAATAAAAGAATTGGTTCTAGATTTGACCTTTGATTGTAAATGAAAATAAATTTAATACTTTTTTAGTTAAAAATAAATTTTACAAATATTTAAAATGATTTATTTATTTCATCATATGATTTAAAATATTTTTTTCAATAAGTTTACCTAAGCCAATTTTTTTTCTTCATATTTTTCTACTAAAATATTTGAATAATGTTTAGCGTCAAAGTGGGCGACAGAAGACCCCCTCTCGCTCCTTCTCTAGAGTTCACGTTTTACATTATTCTATTTCTCATAGACGAAGACGAAATTGAAGATTTCGAAAAAAAAAATTAACTGCCCATAAAAAAGCAGAAAAACGACAATAAAGTTTTATTAGAACGTCACACGAACAATAGACCCAACCCAAAATTAAATTTTAACCAAATTAGTTTGATCCATTTTTTTGTATAAACAACAAAACTAATAGATTTTTTTTTTTTTTTTATGGAGATTATGATGATTAGTAACGTGGCGTGGGGCTTGGAGTATAAACATGTTGGTCCCATCACCCTAAGAAGTGAATTGTGCCTCCTTAGGAAATGGACACGTATGAATGAGTATTATTTGGTTTGAGACCAACCAAAAAACGGCCACACTTAAGTAGCCAATATAAGTCATCCACGTTTGGTAACTCATGTCATGTGTGATTGTGACTATTAAATAAAGTGCTCGTCTCTTTTTTGCTTTATTCTTATCCAAACGAAGATGTTTCCACAAAAAGATTAGGTTAGACACTAGAAATATCCTTGTTTGTTTGCAATTTGCATACATTAGTCTTAGAAATCACGACTTCTATCGACATGTTTTTTTTTCTTGCTCAAAGCTAAATATGGCGTGAATAATTGTTCCATAACTTCTAATCTAAAACCAATGAGAGTGAATTTGAAACTAGGAAGTCATTGAGTAGCCGGAAACCAAGCGGACGGCCAAGGAAGTAATCTACGGCCGCGGATGTGTTACTTGTGTACGCCGGTGCCCAAGTGGATTACGGATCATTTGAGTTTGTAACCCGCAGCTAGTCTCTAGGTTTTATCATTTTCTTAGCTCCATGGAATGATTTATTTTTACTCATTATTTAGCAAGAATAGAGATTTTACTATAATTTATTAAAACGTATTCTTCAAATTATTTTCATATTCTTATAGTAGTTTTTCTCTATTATAGTAGACTTGTCTTTTGCTAATGATTTTATTCTCAAATTGGGTTTCTACTAGGGGTGAAAATTTTGTACTCGGTTTCCGGTTTTGTCCCGGTTCTGGTCCCGATAGCAGACCGTTTTTGGCAAAAAATCAGTTTTTTCTATTTAGTATAACCTAAAAAGGGACATCCCGGTTCCGGTTTGAAAAACCAAAACCAAAACCAATTCAAAATCTGAAATTCCCGGTTTTCTTGTCCCGGTTCCGGTTTTATGTCGTTTTGTTATAAGTTTGAAAAATAAATGACATGTTAAAATACACTATTGTGTATCAGTTATGTGTTAATTATTTTTAGGCTTTTTTAGTACTGTTTTTCACCCCATTATTTTAACATGTCATTTATTTTTCAGCCATTACATGGTATTTTATTTAACATGTCATTTCTTATATGCGTTTTGTTATAAAAAAATAATTTGTTTGTACTCAGTATTTACTATTTAACATTTTAGACTCGGTTTTTTGCACTGAGATTTGAATTTGGCATTGTGAAGTTCACGACGTGAACTCGGATCTTGTTTGTTTATTTTGTATTTTGCGTTTGTACTCGGATTTGGTATTTTACATTGTGGATTTACTAGGATTAGGTAATTTTCATGTTTCTGTCTTGGATTTTGTCCCGGATTTGTCCCGGTTTTTGTCCCGAATTTTGGTCCTAAAAAATCAGGATTTTAATCGGTGTCCCGGTCCCAGTCTCGGTTCTGATTTAAATTAAAAACAAAGACTTTTCAGAACCAAAACCAAATCTGGGACAAAAAACTGTGTCCTGGTTTTTCCGAGACAGGGACAAAAAAGAATCAAATTCCCGGTTCCCGGTTCCGGTTTCAGCCCTAGTTTCTACATAAAATATTTCGTGACTTTTTTAATTATTTATTTTTAACAAAAGAAATATGCCAACAAAAATTTCAAATATTTTTAGTGATTTTGTCTCAATTACCCGTAAATATATAAGTATGATAAAAATATCATCACCTACTTATATGCATTGCATCTAGGGGTGCAAGCGGATTGGGTATCCAGATTTTTTGCTATACCCGTTACCCGGACCCGGACTGGGTTTTTTGAAATTGAAACCCGGATTCGAATATTTTTACATAAAAACTCAGAAATCCGGATCCGGGTTAAAACCCGATTTTAAAATAAAAAACCAGTTTTAAAATCCGGATCCGGATTTTTATCCGTTTTCGGTTTTAAAATCCAGTTCCGGGTTATAATAGGAATTTGAACCTAAATTTTATATTTAAAAAAAATACTCTCGAAGTAATTATAGCCAAAATTAAAAAATCAAACTATATCATAATCATACATATATACTTACAAAAACTAGTAAGTAATTAGCATAATAAATGCATGTAGTGTTTTATACTATTAGTATTGTGAGAGATAAAAATTATATCAATTTGGACTAGAAGAAACAAATGATTAATCTACAACATTAGTTTGGAGTTTGATGAGAAACAAATAAATGAATATTTCTCTTGATAGAAATTCAATATGTATTTTTTTGGGTATGAAAATTCTAAATATTTTTATGTATATATTTAATAACCGGGTTTTAGTAAGCTACTATGCGGGTTCCGAGTTTTTTATTCTGTAAATCCGTACCCGGAACCGGTTTAATCCGAATGCGATCTTTTTAATAAAGCGATTCCGGTTTATTTTAAATACGGTTCCGGTCCGAATGCGGTTTAAAACCCGTATTTTTGAGTTTTATTTGCACCCTTAATTGCATCACGTAGGTCCAAACTACTAATTATTTTTACAAACATATCAATCCTTGTTTCTCCCGACGCTCTCCTTGTTTCTCCTTCTCATTTCTCCTCCAAGCGCTCCCTCTCTCGATTTATCTCATGTGACCGTTTTAAGAATGCTCAATTCCACATGAAGCTTCTAGTATATACGACCGGCTTAAATGTTATGTACAAGATGTTATTAGATTCTGAAATTTTACACATTGACGACCTTACACAACTAATGGCCAAAACTAGAAAGAAAGAAAAAAACATATTCGTTGGTTATAACTTCCATAAATTTCGACTATTTAAAATATCCGACTAGGGCTCTTAATTGTTTTATTTTTAATTGTAATTATAATACTACATTTTTATCAAAATGCAAATATAACTCTCTTTTTTGGTAATAATTGTAACGTATATTTATTATATATAGTATAAAATATAAATACTATCATTATAAAAAGAAACTCAGTGATAAAAATCACAAATGGCATATCGAAGACCGTACTATAGAGCAGATTAATTGTTTCGTGCATTTTAATCATTGTAAGTAAAGTAAGAAAGTAAATTCAAATTAAAAAGGGTAAACTGCGGCTAACGTACTTAATGTTTGATTTTGTGCAGATTATATACCCAATGTTTATTTTCAGTGGCTAATGTACTCAATGTTTGACCCGTTAGATATTTTCGTGTTTTCCGTCACTTGACCGTTAGAGAGTGATTCCTCCTCTATATGTACACTTTTCGTATTTTTGACATAACTCACTCATTTTTTGTCCAAATTTTATGCACAACATATGGTTGGAAAGATAAGAGATATATCTACAACTTTGGTGTTTTAAGTTTTGTAAAAAAAGGTATAGAAAAATACGAAATTTTAAATACAAAGTAAAACTGAACATTAGTTTAATGCAAAATATTTGTTTCGAACAAATTTTAATATACTTAATGACATTTTATGATGAAATGTAAAACTAAAAAGTTGTAGATAAATATTTTATCTTTATAACAAGTTTGTATTTATAATTTTTGGACAAAAAATGAGTGAGTTATGCCAAAAATATGAAAGATATTATGTGAAATAATCTTTCATATTTTTGGCATAACTCACTCATTTTTTGTCCAAAAGTTATAAATACAAACTCGTTAAAAAGATAAAATATTTATCTACAACTTTATAGTTTTACGTTTCATCATAAAATGTCATTAAGTATATTAAAATTTGCTTGAAACGAATATTTTGCATTAAACTAATGTCCAATTTTACGTTGTAGTTAAAATTTCGTATTTTTAATTTTGTTTTTTTTACAAAACCTATAACAAAAAAGTTGTAGATTTATCTCTTATCTTTCTAACCATAGGTCGTGCATAAAATTTGGACAAAAAATAAGTGAGTTATGTCAAAAATACGAAAAGTGCACATAAAAGAGGAATCACTCTATAACGGTCAAGTGACGGAAAATATGAAAATATCTAACGGATCAAACATTGGGTACATTAGCCGCCGAAAATAAACATTAGGTACATAATCCGCACAAAATCAAACATTGATTACATTAGCCGCAATTTACTCAATTAGAAAAGTGGATTTGGGAATCCATTGAAGTCGCTTTCATGGGATGATCACATCCACATGGGGACTCGTCAGATCAGAACTGAAGCACAGCTGGATTATACAGAGATTGAGAGATCCAGTGGTCCCTTTGCTTACATTATTAATTGGCTTCCCAATAACACACTGAACAACATTCAAGAGCCAAAATGCACACTACTGCTAACTGCCTTGCCTCTTTGTGCTATACCCAACCTCTCTACACTTAATCATGTAATCGCTCATGTTTCACTAACAAAAGATAAATTTGCCACTCAAATTTTTGAGCTCGTCTGTTTCTTTAAAACAAGTCTTTAGTTGAAAAAAAAACAATTAACGTTAGCGTCCCACGCCACAGGTGAGCGTCAATGCCGCATCATTTGACCGTCCCGTGGCATTTTATTTTATTACAGTTATTTTACGTTATACATGAGAGTTCTTTTAATAAACTTGAGATAGATGTCACAATATGAGTTAGACATCAGCAATCCTCGAGCTTGTGGTATATAGATAATGACCTAATCAATACATTTGAACACAAATTTTGAAATTAAATAACGAATTAGACATCAGCAATCCTACTTGAAAAGTTGGCATAACATAAGCTAGGTAAAAAAAAAAATTAATCGTAGGTTAAATATTTCTGAACTACCCGATTAAGTAACGAATTCGACATATACGACGCTACTTGAAAAGTACGCATAACATAAACTAGGTTAATAGTTTTTTTTATTTATTTCTTGAATTAGATATTTTGAACTACTCGTTTCAGGGTTTTGCTTGTCCTCAAAATGTGGCCCATGCCCACGTGAGGTATAAGTTGCGCTCGCACCCAACAAAAGAGCGAGACAAACAAACTCACATATAGCGCAATAGTCTCAAGGGGATGACTCTTGTAAACCTAATAAATTTAACTACTTTCTTTCAGTTTTAAAAAGCGGGACATACAGACCCACTCGTTGCCTAGAAAAGCTTGTTCGGAACTTTGATATTGCTAATAGTAAATTGATGCGGAATTCTCTTCCTTTTCTACCCGCTCCAGTTTCAAGAACTCGTAGGGTTTGATGAAGCCAATCTTAGAAATAATAAGAAAATTCCAAGATTCACAAAATAATAGTTAATGTTAATGCGTGAATTTGACAGACTGTAGGTACCGCTCCACGGTTTATTCCAAGGCTGGACCTTGTAGTCATGTGGGCAGTCAAAGGTGGAGTCAACGATACTGACTATCGTCTCGTCTTTGTTGAAGGAGAAATATTTGTCTTCGGCGAGGCTCCCAGCTGTTCTTGATGTTTTCATGTCCCCAACGATGTTTGTATGGGCGACGGAGAGTCCCTACCAAAAAGAGAAAATGATGCCGGACCCTCGTCTAGCGAAAGAAGGCTACATATCTCAAAGAGAATCATGTCATAACGTAGTTCAGAGTTAATGATAAATGGAAGAATGACAATGTGGTTTGTATTTTCGTTGGAGCCGTAAGAGGCGATGCAGGGGTAATCATCGTGTATGGCGAGGGTATTACCGATTGTGCTGATTAGCCTCGGTGAACAGGTCGCCCAGGTAAATCTGGAACTCGTGTTGGACCGACGACTAGCTGGCCAAAGGAATTCCCTAGCGAGCCAAACTTAACGATTCTCTGAGAGCAGGAAAATCGCCTTCTGGGCAAAGGGAATAGGCTTAACACGAGAGGGAGCGTTCTCAGATTCTAGAGAGAGAAACTCTGAGTCTAGAGAGAGAAGCTAAGAGAAGCTTTGAAATTAGAGAGAGAAAATTGTGTACAAAAAGAGAAGGAGGAGCGTCCTATATAAAGGGGAAAAAAGGAACTAAAACTCTTTGATTTAAGAGAATTAATGGAAGATTTATTCCCATTAAATCCAAGGAGAATTTTGCCCCTAGCTGCCTGAGGAAGGCCTTGGCCGTGGCTTCTGGTTAGCGTGTGGGTTGCCGGCTGCTTTGTGGGATCTGTAGCGTATGCGGGTGTTGCGCGGGCTTGCGAATTGAGTCCTGGTGATGTTCTGAGGATCTTCGTAAGCTTGATTGTCTTGTCACTTGTAATTTCTTAGAGATATTGCTCCGTTGATGTCATCGTCGAGGGATAACTATTGTCGAGGGATTATCCACATGCAAATGGTTTTTCTGCCGACGAGGGGATTTGTCAGCGAAAATAATGGGGAAAATCCTAGGGCTGCCGCTACCTTGCTAAAGGCCTCGAGGTAGGGGTGTGCATAAAACCCGAAAATGAGGGTTTTAAACCGAAACCGGACCGAATCCAATTTTAAAAAACCGAAACCGAATTAAAACCGGGTTAAACCGAAACCGAATTTTTCAAAACCCGCAACCGGAATAAAGCGGTTCCGGGTTCCGGGGTTTGAGTTATAAAACCTGGAACCCGGTTTTTAGGTTACTAAAACCCGGTTTTTATAATTAAATATTTAATTTATATTTATAATTTTTAAAATTAGTAGTCTGATAAAAATAAAAAATAAAAACGACATTATATTTATTTGTTATGTCAAAACGACATTGAATTATATTTATTTCTTTTTTTTTAAAATATATTTTCGGGTTAAAAACCGGGTTTTAAAAAAGAACCGGATTTAAAACCCGAACCCGAATAAAATTCGGGTTCGATTTTGAAACCAGGTTTTAATTTTAAAACCGGGTAATTACCCGAACCCGGATTTCCGGGTTTTCTATTTAAAAAACCGGTTTCGGGTTTGAAAATTGAAAACCCGGAAATCCGGGTCCGGGTTCCAGGTTTTAGAAAAACCGGGTTTTGGACCCGGTTTCAGCCCTACCTCGAGGGGTCGCCGGGCCGGCGGGTCTTCGTCGTCTTGCTCTTTGGCCGACGAATCTCTCGAGGCTATCGTACCCTTGTCGGGTTGTCCGACTTGCCTTCTTGGATGCGGGCTTTGGTCTTGGGCCTCGCCGTCTTGACTCCTATGGTCCGAGCCTCACCAAAGTGGGCTTGCGGGCTTTGAATTAGCTAGGGGGATTTAACTTGACGATATATGGCCCATATTTTATATAATCCAAAAAATACGCATAACAATAGTAAAGCTCTTTCTAAAAAGAGATTTAAGGAAAAAATCAGATTATTATATAATTACAAAATACAAATATTAATATAGATTTATTTGTAGATCCGAGTCTGCAAGTTCAAAGCCGTAACAATGGTGTCATAAATCTCGAAGAATGAAGAAGGTAAGATAAAAAAAAAAAAAATCAACAGAAATAAGAGTAAAATAAATCAACGAATATAGAAAATTAAAGATAGTAGAGAAGCGGAGTCTAGGCGCGTTCGACGGTCTCCATGAAGCTGATTCGGTCCCGTCCGGTGTTGGAAAGAACAAGACCGATTTCTTACCATGATAGAGAGATTATAACATCAGTTTCAAAGGGACTTTGAAGTTGACGACAAACTCGGAATATATAAGACTTTATCACTATAAAATTAATGTCGAAAACCAACTATGAACAATGTTTTTGTATTATGAAAACTTTTTATTCTATCTAATGTGGTTCTCCTTAGCTAAACCTAATATGCAATTGATACTCGTTGATTTGATGTAAGACGACATTCCACCGTTGGTTTTCTAATCATAATGTTTATTGTCCTTAAACGGCTTTTAACCGTCATAAACAATATATTTTTTTTTTTAATTGAAAATTATTACCTACTAGAATTTCAGAAGAAAATAAAACACTGATATTTACTCTAATTGGGATTTGAGGAAATGTGATTGTGTAGATTTGTATTATTTCTTGGTCCGTCGAGTTTTAAAAGGATACTAATATTTTGGCCATATAGTTTCACGTCATGGTTAACTTTCCATAAATTGCTTTCAATTTTTTTGGTCCCCAAAAGTGCGGGACCGTAATCATAGTATACTGTTATCTTTCCATAAATTGCTTTCATATTTTTATTTCTCACATTTTTTAGTTTTATAGAAATATTGAAATTGTATTTCTTTTGAATCCAAATTTAATTAGTACTAGATACAGTCCAGGTGGTGTTCTTAGGCTTAGTTTCGTTTAGACGGGCTTATATAATCTTAAGAAACGGCAACTAAAGGATCGCGGCCGTGCAGAAGCAAACTGCCGCTACAACAATCTTAAGTTAAGATTTTTAACATGAAGTGGGTTTCTTTGTTCGACAATCTTTTTATTTTTGGATTTCTATTTTTAAGAAAAATCAAGTAATGACGGGTTTATTATTATACCTTTTTAAATGTGTTTTTCTTAAAAAAAAATTAATGTTCGTCGTGAAGTGGGGCAAGGCCATGTGACCAGGGGCGGATTTATTGAGGGCCGAGCGGGGACGGCTGCCCCCACTTGATTCAAATCCGTGAATTTTAATGAATAAATATATACAATTTTATTATAATATATATATATTAAATGTATCATAACAAAACAAAGTTAATACCCTGGTGCAGTGGCTATTTTTTAACTCTCTCTCCTTGAAGACCAAAGTTCAATTCCCATAAACTTAATTTTTTTAATATTTATTATCTCTATTATTAATCATCTCTTAATACAAAAATTCTTTTATTATACACTAAGCTATAATATTTGTAATTGTATAATTGTATCACTAAATATTTTATCGATTATTAAAAATTAATTATAAAAATATTTTATTTATTATATTATATTCTAAAAATTCCGGCTTAATTTTTTTTCGCCCACTCTTGGCAAAATCCTGGCTCTGCCCCTGCATGTGACAGTCAACTAAACACCGCGCGATACTTAACCACCAACTATAATTATTTATGAAAAAAATATTAACGTTAAATATTTAGAGAAAAAAAAAAGTTTGAAATTTTATTTATAAAATACTAGACGAGTTTAATTTTTTTTTAAGATTTAATCATTTATGCATGAATTCGCTAAAAAAATAATAATTGTTTGATATAAAATTTCAATCACACGTTAATTAATTAGCTTTATCTTTGGTCCCATGAAAAAGATTAGTTTGAGACGATAAGTGGATAAGTTACAAAAGAAAATTGCATGTATTCCCTTCTAGAATAAATGCGTATAATAAGCGACATTAATGTCTAAACCTTAATCCTTTAATGGCCTCTTCAAGCTTCTAAAAGCCACTTCACAAATTAAATGGATATTCATCTCTTTCTTTTTCTAATTCTGAAAATTCCCATTTTCCTACCTGTCTCTACCTTATCGATACAATATAATATATATATACATATATATAAATATTATAAATCAAAATAGATCGAGCTATAAATAATGGCCACAATCATTTTGGATCCAGAGATTTTTTTAGGATGTGGCATTAATTATTGCCCGGAAATTCATATTCGGGCTATTTCACTCCTCAAAATTATTATTATTTTTTTAATTTTTTACTCTCTTTTTAAGAGTAGAAAAAAGTCAAAAACATAACGCAGAAAATATTTAAATAACAAATAAATATTTTTGATTAAATAATATTTTTACAGACTTTAATTATGAATGATAATACACTAATTTATTGATTAAAAAATTAATCATTATTATGATATAATACATAATCCGATCACATTATTAATAATCTATATTGACGTATAAAATTATAATAAAAGAATCACTAAATCTAATCGTTCGTAAAGAATAAAATTAATAAAAAGTAGTGTCAAATAAAGTAATATTTTAGAATAGTGTTAGATAGATAAGTCAAGTGAAGATCGAGAATGGAAGAAGATGGATCTGAGCAAATAAAAAGAGAAGAACAAGCTTCGGACTCAACAATGGCGTTTCATATATACAAGATACCAAACCCTCTTCCTTCTAACCAGAGGGAGGCAAACAATAGATACAGATCAAAATCGAATTAGGAATGAAGAGAAGGGAAGCTAGTAGGAGAGGACGAGGCGTCGGTTGCAGAGAGTGCAGAAGAACTTGCGCTTGATCTTGAAGCACATGGGGAGGAAGCAGAAGCTCCACTGCGTCTCCACGTCCATGGCCTCCACCTTCCCCCCGCAGTGAGGGCACGACCCCGGCGCCTGCTGCCTCCCGAGCTCGCTCTCCTCCTCGTGGCACACGTACACCATCCACATTCTCTCTTCTTCTGGGCTAGGGTTTCGAGCTTTATGCAGCAATGGTGGGCAAAAAGTGGTAGCTGCTTTCTGTGGTGAAGTGTCTGAAGAGAGGCTTTTATAGAGAGAGAAGAGAGGCTTTGGAATTTGCGACAATGAGCTCTTTTTTGTTTTTCCCCAATTTGCCCTCGCGCTTTTTGCTGAATTACAGCTTTACAAGAGTTATTTGCTGATTTGGACGGTTGGGACTTATGAGGTGAGACGTGGGAATTTTGATTTATTACCGAAATAGCCCTTTTTCTGTTTGGGGAAGACTGACAATGGCCTTTTATAGAATTATAGAATTAGTGCAAAAATTACGCAATTTGGTTAGGTAGGTTAGATGTAAAACATGAATGGGAAGTTTCAAATAAAAATAATAATAATATATATTATTAATTTAATTTTAAAAATTGATTGATAGAGAACGAGCATCGTTTTATAAAAGGTAAAATCATTATCTAGTAATAAAAGCAGTAAAAAAACTGGAAGATTGTAACAAATATTTTAAAATTTGAAAAATTGTAATGCTTATTATTTTGTCTCAAAAATCTAATATAAAGGAAAAATAATCCTAATTCACTTTCTCTTTTTTTACAATTTCTTTTATCTCTCTCTCCTACATTCTCGCTTTGAAACCACTTCTCCTAAAAAAATTTCTTGGTAATGCTTATTATTTTGTCTCGGAAATCTAATATAAAAGGAAAAGTATCCTAATTCACTTTCTCTTTCTTTTTTTTACCATTTTTTTTATCTCTCTCTCCTACATTCTCGCTTTGAAACCACTTCTCCTAAAAAAATTTATTGTCTATATCTGAGATTCTCTTCTGCGGTGGGACCATGTAAGTCCATAGGTGGGCCTTCTGTATGATGTTGATCTCAAGGTTGGACACACTTGTAGGAAATGCTAGAATTGAGATTTAGACTCATTGGGCTTTCCGGGTCCGACTTGACTACATCAAAGGATGTCGGGTCCACTCGGGCCCGTAAATTAATTATGACATGATTGATTAATTATAAAAACTAATTAATAATGACCAAATGCACTTAACTCATCCATTGGGCCCAAAGCCGATTAGGTCATTGATGCTTGTGGCCTATAAATACCACACAAAACTCATAAATTGCGTTAATCCTAAGCTCTCTACCCTAGAGAAAATCGCAGCCCTCTAGCTCGAGCCCTAATACCGACTTTCTCCCCCCCCTGCCTCTGTCAAATCATCGTTCAAACACCGAGAAAGACCTAGCAGTCTGACGAGGTGTTTTTTGGTCTCAAAGACATTCCCCCAGCGACGTGGTGGATTGCACTGAGAAAGACCTAGCAATCTGACTAGTTTTGATCCGCATCACGAGACGATCGACTGCACGCTTTCAGAAGATGATTCTGCCAGAAATAATACAGTTGATACCAAAAGTCTGGTAACATATTGAACTCTGAAATTGATTCTCTTAATTATCGAAGTTAATCTAGGTCGTATTATTCGATGATATCCCGTGATTTTTTGCCTCTGGATTGAGAAAAGTCATCTAAAAAACCAACAATACCCACCTTAAGTTCTCTGAGTTGATCTCAGAAGTTTTTTTTTCTTTGAGTTTAGAGAAGAGTTTCCTGACCTCAGACATAGCAAGTAGAAAGTGACTTATATCACCGAATTCGGGGATGTTAATCGAATTTGGTGATAGTTACAACATTCTCGGATTCGGTGTTAGTATATTTTGTGTAATATTATACATTCGATCCTATCCCCAATTCCGTGGTATGTTCTCCGAATTTTTGCTACTTTTATTATAAAATATAAATAATGAATTTTCCCTTGTAGAATTGCCCATACGAATAAGATTGATAGAGGAAAAATTTTGTGTGTATTGATCCGTTAAATAGATGTCTAATTCATGGAGGATTCATTTTTTTATTATTATATTTACTTTCAAGTCTTAACACTACTTTAATGGAATTGCGTTATTTCTGTACATGATAGGTATCGGAGTGGATACTCATTACTATTCGGTAATCACTAGTAGTTTTTTTACGGTGAGTAATAATTTATGCCTCAAATTTACAATCGACGGCCAGACCTGTAAATATCCCATTATTATATTAATTATAGGTGTTTTTTTTTAAACCAAATCCATCCCAAACTCTAAAATTACAAAATGTCGTAAGGGTAGAGTTTACTTGAACTCTATAGCCCACTCTAAAATTGAGTGGGATGCACTTTTTGAACAGTGCCGCGCTATAAATGGTGTTACAATTTAGTCCTTTTAAAGTTTAATAGTTACACAAAGTTTGTGTTTCTTAAGAAAAATTAGTATTCAACCCTTGAATTATATATACATCAATCATTTTAAGTGTTTAATTTATTTAATTTTATTATCTTAAATAATTTATAAGACCATAATAGTTAAATACAACAATAATATTTGCACTAAATAAAAAATTAAAAAAACATTGATCGGTCATTTATGTGAGGAATATGCTAATTTCAATGCATTATAGTAGGTTTTTTTATTTTTATATTTTATTTGTGTTGTAATTATTTTAATTTTATAAATATTTTTTTAGTATATATTTTTAAATTTTGAATTAATATACGGAGTAATTTTTATTATTAAAATAGCGATTAAGTAGTATATAATATACATGCAAAATATTAAATTAATATAAGGGTGTGAAGATAAGTAAGAAAAATTTAAATATAAAAATAATATTTCATTTGATGTTAAAAAAGAGTTCGGGTAAATTAATTAATTTAGTATATATTTTTATATTTTAAATTAATAAAGTAGTATATGATGTGATATTCAGTGTGTAAGTTGAAAGAGTATGTGACGGTTAATGTTCCCCTTTTTGAAATGTTGTGTTCTGTAAAACTCATGACTAGTAGGACACATTAATAAATGTTGAAATGTCTTGTTACATATCCTTAGCTTATATTATTTCCTTGATCCACAAAGATCACATGATAATATTCAACTAAGCTGACTTGACTGCAAAAAGTTTATCGTAGTTTATTATTATTATTATCAATAATTAACACTTAATGAAGTTTAACCCGTTAACGTGTAATGATTAATTAAATTTTGAACAAGATTGGCAGCTATTCAAAGTTCAAATTCAAACTTCAAACAAATTAGGCTACGTTAATATTTTTCAGCAGAAACATGAGCACGTGCGCTGTTATATTTTGTGGCATATCCACATTAAGATTAGCATATACCACCATTATTACAATATATACAATATCTTTAATAGAAAGTGCTAATTGATGAAGCGATTTAGTGTTTGCTTAAATAATTTAATATCAATCACTTCATAAAACTAATTAAAAATGTATTACTTTAAAAATATTAAAATCATATCTTCTCATCGATCATTGGATTCGTCTCGTCTCATCAAGTTTTCCAATGCATATATTAAAAATCAATTGGAGTTACAAAATTAAAGCTATGGAGTGATAATATTTTATATAATAAAAAAATTAAATCATTTAAATATATAAGGAAAAAAAAATACGTATAACCTCTAAAATAATTTTCTCGAAAAATTAATTTGATGTTTTTAAATTTTACCTATTAAAAAGGAAAAAAATAAAATAAAAATTATTTTATTTCAACTTAACAAACACAAAATTCTCCTTAAATTAAAAAAAAAAAAGCACAGTTTTTGCACCAACTCCAAACGAGGCCGTAGTCACTAGGTAATACTTTATACTTCTTTCCGAAACGAAATTGAAAGGGGCTCTGGTGGATAGTTTAAATTGGCGACTTGGCTTCCCTAATGGATTCGGGGTCCATGCCGTGGGGAAAAGTGGAAGTCTTCATTTGCTTTGGAACGACAAGATCGACGTCCGGCTTCGTAGTTTTAGCAAAGGACATATCGATGTGGCGGTGATCGATGATCAAGGGCTTATGTCGAGGCTTACGGGTTTCTACGGTGATCCGCATGAGACCGTTCATAATTATTCATGGGATCTTCTACGTCGGCTGCATAATGGAGATGACAGCCCGTGGTTGTGTGCCGGCGACTTCAACGAAGTCCTTTTAGACTACGAACACATAAGCCGGGTGAGGCGGCGATCGTCTGAGATGCGTCTTTTTGCGGAGACTCTCGATGCTTGTGGGTTGGTCGACTTAGGTTATCAAGGCGAATTGTGTACGTGGAATAGCATGCAAAGTGGGGCTAACAATGTTCAAAGTCGGCTAGACCGTGCGTGCGCAAATAGAGATTGGAAGGTTATGTTCCTGATTAGTGTTGTGGAGGTTCTTGACTTTTTGGGCTCCGATCATCGGGTGCTACTTATCGACTCGGAGAGTAAACCTTCATCTATTATCGGCCCAGTTGGCTCGCGGAAACGTATGGCCTTTGAACCGGGGTGGGTGTTGGATGATGAGTGCGGAGGGGTTGTCCGTGACATATGGTTGGCCGATGAGGGGAGAGGTGGCGGGGGGGATTGTACCTCGTCCCTTGTCGGGAGTAAGGAGGCTCTTAGGGGATGGGCTGGAAGGTCCTTTGGAAATCGGGAGCGACGTATTATAGACCTTAAGGCGAACCTTGATCGGCTCAACAATGAGGTGTTCACACCGAATAACCGTCTCGAGGCCAAACACGTCGAAACCGAATTTGAAAACCTCATATTAATTGAGGAACATTATTGGAAGCAAAGGGCCCGAGCGGATTGGCTTAAGGGAGGGGATAAAAACTCGGCTTACTTCCACGCTCGTGCGGTTCGAAGGAAGGCCCACAACTCGATCCCCTTAAAGCAAACGGTGAGTGGGCCACGGAGGAGCGGGAGGTTCGGGGAGTCTTTGAAGAGTACTTCTTGGATATCTTTGAATCCAATGGTGATTCCGAAGAAGATTTCCGGACAATCACGGGTGAAGACATTCGGTCTCTAGCATCGGCTCAACGGTCCTTGACGGGGGAAGATTTTGTAGAGGAGGATGTTGAGAAGGCCTTTTTCTCTATGGGTCCTCGTAAAGCCCCGGGCCCCGATGGATTTCATGCGATCTTTTTCCAAAAGTATTGGCACATTGTGGGCCCGAAGGTGACGAAGGAGTGCTTGAAAGTTTTGAACGGGGAGTCAAGCGTTTTGGCCTATTAGCCTTTGCAATGTCCTTCTCAAGATAGTCACAAAGGCGGTGGCAAATCGTATCAAAGGGGCCCTTTCTTGCGTCATTTCTGAATCCCAAAGTGCATTCGTCCCCGGTCGCCTGATCATGGACAACGCCGCGATCGCATTCGAACTTCTTCATTCTCTCAAGAAAAAGTCTAAAGGCAAAAAATGGGGCTTTGGCCTTAAAGCTTGATATGAGTAAAGCCTACGACCGAGTCGAGTGGGGCTTCGTTATTGCCATGTTGAGAAGAATGGGATTTGGGACGAGAATCTTAAAGGTGGTCGAAGATTGTATTTCAACCCCGGTGTTCTCCATTGTTATCAACGGTAGAGTTAGAAGTGAATTTCGACCGAAGTGGGGGCTCCGACAAGGATGTCCACTCTCTCCGTATCTTTTCCTTATGCGCGCGGAAGGTTTTTCCGCTCTTATCCGGAATCAAGAACGGGTGGGCCTTCTTCGAGGCTTTGCTTGCCGGCCCATGGCTCCACCGGTGTCTCACCTCCTCTTTGCGGACTATAGCATTATCTTTTTCGAAGCTAGCGATGAGTGTTTCCATGCTATCTGTTCCCTCCTCGAAGTTTATGAGAAGGGTTCGGGGCAAGTGGTTAACATGGAGAAATCGATGATGTGTTGTTCCACTAACATCTCGGAGGATTTGGCGGATCATTTTTCTAGCTTGCTCCACATCCCCTGGGTGAAGGAGTTAGAGTTTTATCTTGGACTCCCGATCCACGTTGGAAGAAACAAAGTGATGCTTTTTAGCAAAATTATCAACCGGGTCCATAAACATCTTCGAGATTGGAAAGCGAAGATGTTTTCGGCGGGGGACGTGAGGTCCTCGTGAAAGCGGTCATCCAAGCTATCCCGACCTACACGATGAGTTTTTTTAGATTCCCGTCATCTACCATCAATGAGCTTCATTGGATTATAGGGCGTTTTTGGTGGGGTGGTACAAAGGATAAGAGGAAAATACATTGGAAGCGGTGGGAGCTCATCGCTAAGCCAAAGACGGAAGGCGGGCTTGGGTTCGGATCTTGGTCTCTTTAATAGGGCGTTGTTGGGCCGTCTCACTTGGCGAATCCTTCAAAAGCCTGAGTGCTTGATGGCTCGCATTTTGAAAGCAAAATACTTCTCGCACTCCTCGGTGCTCGAGGTAGAAAGTAAGCCCCACTTCTCCTTTCTTGGTAAAAGCCTAAGGTGGGGAAGAGACTTAGTTCGTAAAGGCTTAAGATGGAAAATTGGGAACGGTAACCTAAGGGCTTTTGCACAACATTGGATTCCACGCCCAGGTGCTTTTATGGTAATGTCGGTTGAACCGGAGGATGGGTTTCCTTGGAGAGTGGCCGATCTTATTGAAAATGGGAGATGGAATTGCGACCTTATTAATTCCATGATGTCACCTTACGATTCCGAAGCAATTTTGAAGATCCCATTGGGTGACATTGACCACCTTGATAGGTGGGTATAGCATTTCGATGAGGACGACATCTACAATGTTAGGTCGGGCTATCGGTTATCACTGACGGAAGCAATTGAAAGCCGATCGAGTTCGGAATCGGTGGAACCTAAGTGGTGGAAGTCTCTTTGGGGGTTACAATGTTGGAAATTGGATATAGCTCCGATGCCATTTATTGGAAATCGGATATACTAATATGCCAATTTACCTTGAAAAATAACGAAATAGTTTCGATTGCAAATTCATTAAAAATACTTTTAACGTCCCGTCCAAATTACCTCGAATATTCCGCTCTCATCAGTCCGTCCGGGTAACTTTAAAAATAATTTTAAGTCGGAAAAGTTACACCGTAACAACGTACTGACATCGAGTAATTTGGATAAAGCGACCGGATAAATAATTGGCAATTTAATTATCACAATTAATTTCATAACAACAATGTTAAATCTAACGTCTATGGAAAATAAATAAATACAATAAAAGAAATTTTGCATTTATTGACTCAATGCATAAGGCCGTACCACATTGATGACTTCCGGCTGCGCGTTCTGATTTTGGTTTCCCTCCGCCGATGCTGAGGGAAACTCCCGTGATCTTCCGGGATATTCTCCTGGATTCCTCGTACCGAAGCGTAGGCTTCGCCGACAGGACTCTGTCGCAAAATTTAACTGACGGTTCTTTTTAAGCTACCGGAGAAAAATATCTCCTAAGCCCAACCAGAAGAGAGAGCTGAAGCAGAAAAGTCGTAGACCCTAAAGAGAGAGGGAGAGCTCGAGTTTTTGCTCTGGGGAAAGGTGTGAAAATGTTGTAAATGAGCTCCCTATTTATAGACTTAGCCCGTAACCGAATTTGAGAAATTCACTCCCAAATTTCGAATTTATATATATGAATATAATTAATTAGGGATTTAATTAAATAAGAAAGACTTGGTAAAATAAAAAACCAATCTTATCCTCTTATTTAAATATAATTCGAATATATATATTAATCTCGAAAATAATTATTAAATATAATTAATTATCCTAATCCAAAGATTTAGTTTCAATCTTATCTAAATCCAATGGATATAATTAATTAGGGATTTAATTAAATAAGAAAGACTTGGTAAAATCAAAAACCAATCTTATCTAGTTATTTAAATATAATTTCGAAATATATATAATAATAATAATAATAATTTCGAAAATTATTAATTATTATATATTCAATTAATTAATTTCCAATCCGACAATAAAGATTAAATCTTAAACCGATCCAACGGATACAATTAATTAGGTCAAATTCGAAAACCCTAAGCTTGGTCACCAAGCTACTATTTTCGAATTAGAGTTAGTTCAAAAATCAATCATCTTAATCCTACGGTTGATATTAAATCAATTCTGATAATAGGATAAGATTGATTTTAGGATTTTACTAAAATGCCAAACTTTAAGTACTTATGCCGCAATCCAGAAAAGACCAAAGTCAATCCAGACGAATAGGTGCAATTCCTCATTCAATGGCATAAATTCATTTATATATATATATTATTAATATAAATTTATTAATTATTAATTAATTATTAATAAGATATTAATAATTAAATCCAAATAATTAAATTATATTAGTATTTTCTGATCATTGTATCACACATTAAAATATCATGGTGCCACACCATCATTTAAATTCGTGACATGTGATTTAATTTCATAGTTTATCGTACCGAACACAAACATAGAAAATCCATAAATAAAAAATCATAAGTCGGAATGACTTGGTTCAAAAAGCAAAGTTGCTCATAATTTAATTTACAACAACATGGTGCTGATAGAAAATCTAAATTCTAACTTTCTTTTTATCAGTTAATTCCGTGTACCAAAATATGGTACTTTTGCCATGCTGACGATAAAACTATCTGACGTCTACCAAAGACCTGTCAGTTTTATAAGTCGAGCCAAATGATTAAACATTATCCATAATGTATTTTAATCACGTACGTATCATCCGTTACGGAGCTATCCTAGGGACCATGGACCCGTATCACTTAAGCTCCAACGAACTGCTAGTTGTTCGTCAAACATCGAAGTGATTCCACTATAGACCCGAGGCTGCACTCTTTAGTGATACGGTATATATTATTCCCTTATAACAGCAGGGTGTCCATTGATACAATCAAATTCGGGTTATTGATCTTTCACTTGATGATCCACACATGAGCAGGCGGTTTTTACCGTATTGCCTCTCACTGCATTTTCATCCTTAACTCAGTCGATAATATTATGAGCAACCCACTTCTGATTACGAGTCATAAGCTGGCCATGGGTAAATCTCACTTCGCACCATCGACAATCAAGGGAATCATCCTGACTCTGAAGAGAGCTGTGTGATGCCCATATCTATGATCAAGCTACCTTCAGTGTTGACTATCATGTTCCAAAAATAATAGTGTTGGGAACTAGCGGTAATATATTGTGTTCTTAAAAGGTTAAATCAAAGAACAATCAAGTCAACAGATCATACTCAAGATCACTCAGGACTTAGATCGAGTATCCATTTGATAATCTACTAGTGCATCAATTCCAAGTTATCAGTGACGGTCTTATATGATAACTTCCGGATTTTAAGTAAGATCCAGTCCAGTATGAAGACGTTTCATACTTAATGCACTTCTAGTGGGTGTTGACACACACTTAATCCAGAATAGGATTATATCACTTAGTCACATTAATGACCTTATTCTATTAATGGGCTCTCACCCAGTTAATCAGGTCATAGACGCTTTAACTTCATTTATTATGATTATCAATTCTTCCTCACATTGACTCGGGTGTGATGTTAATAACATAATTGCATTCCATTATGAACTATGGATCAAACATTCTATTTTACTCTACCAGAAACTATAATAAGATTAACATAATAAGTATTATCTTTATTCAATGACTAGTCATAATCTTTTATAAATGGGTTAAAACAGCTTGTTTAAGGACACATGTCCAACATACAAATCTCTCCCAAAGTTAAACACTTCGTGTGGAAAGCGTGGTTTGAATCACTCCCAACATATGGAGCGCTCCGCGGATGAGGTATCGAGTGTTTACCTTTTTGTAGGTTTTGTGGGGCTTTACCAGAGGATGCTCTCCATGCGTTGTGGGGATGTGAGAGTGCCCGGGCAGTGTGGAACTCATCGGTGCTACACCATTGGGTGGAGAAGACGGGGGCGATCCCATTTAAAGAGCTATGTTTTTGGGCAATGGATGGTCTATCCACGCCGAATCTCCAGTTTTTCTGCGGTCTTTTGAGAACCTTAGCACATCCCCGGAGGCATGGTAGGAGGAGGTTGCGAGTTGGCTTGAGAGTTACAAACTTTGCACCCGACAAGCGGAGGCAACCAAGCCGATTAGCCATGGGAGACCGGCTTCGTGGTCTGAGGCGTCGAATGGCGGGTTGAAGGTAAACGTTGATGCGGCATGGGAAAAGTCGTCGGGACGCTTTGCAGTTGGGGTGGTCATTCGGAGTATTCGCGGAGAGGTGGTTAGAGTGGCCGGCTCTTTGGTTGGTCTTGCGTATTCGGCTCTCACGGCCGAATGTCACGCCATTCTTTTTGGCCTTCGGTTTGCTCACGAGAGGGGATGGAGCGTCGCGGAAGTGGAGACGGATTGCCTTAGAGCTTCCCAAATTCTGCAAAAGAAAAATCTTAGTTGTAAGCAAGGGCCCATCCTCTCGGGTAAATACCATATTGCTAGCTCGGTCGGTTTGTTAGGGGGGGTTCGGAGGACTCCTAGGTCTTGTAATGAGATGGCGAATTGTATCGCCAAGTCCCGTCTTTCTGGGTTAGTTCCCGATTTTGGTCTAATAAGAGCCCTATGTGGCTCTTGAATTGTATCCAAAGGGATGTTATCCCTCTTTGATTAATCCAAGTTCGTCTTTAAAAAAAAAAAAGAATTTTAGAGTAATGGATACAATTTTAGAATCGGGATTGGGCTGCAACCTAAGAAAGAATGGCTGGTTCCCATATATATATATATATATATATATATATATATATATATATTCAACTTAAATTTAACAAATATGATAAAAGGTTCGAATTGTTATATCTTTTAATTAAAATATGTTTTACAATTATGGATTTAGAATTGATCATATATGTCCGTCACGAGTTTGAAGTTTGGATTTTGATCACAATTTTGGCAATTGGAGTGTTTTTTTCTAAGATATGTTTTGTAATATTTTCTTATGTATATAAAAAGTATATATATATTGCACTTCAATTTCAATTAACTTGCCAAAACCCAGGTTCAGACATGTTTTTTTTTCCTACCTAAGTTCGGGCTCTTTTAATATTGATCTGGTCTTCTTCTCAATTGAAACTATTTTTTCTTCTAAATTGGGATGAGAGATTGGAAATTGAGAAGCCTAAAAGCGGAACTACACACAAAAAAACTCTAATAAAAATCTATCTTATTATTATTTTAAAACGAGTTTAAATAGATCAATCTACACATAAAATGAAAATTTTATAGAAAGCCCAAAAAAATTATGCGAAGAGAAAATAGAGATTTCGAATCGAGTTTTAATCCAAATTGAAGAAGTTACAGAAAGCACAAAAACACTATGTGAAGAAGAAAAATGATAGAAAATTCGACTTGAGTTTTGGTCTCAATTGACGGTTGACGCTTTTTCATCGAATTTTCTTCCTCCGATGTGTGTTTTTTTCTTCTACTTCTTCTTAATAACTTCATCTCAAGTCTAAAATATCCATTCAAACCTTATTTTAATATATTTGCAAAATTCTACGTGTAAAAGACTAAAAGTATACAAAAATATAGATTGTAAAAGACTAAAAGTAGATAGTTAAAGAAAAGGGAAGAATAAAAAAACCATGACGTAGCTTAAAACAGAAGGTTTTGTAACGAGTGATTACGTCTTTGTCCTCAAAGTGGGGCCAACCTTACGTTTGGGTTGTTTGGTAAACCGTAAACAAGCCCACAGATTTGAGCCTCCTAAAGCTACGAGTCGTTTATGATACATAGTACATAGCAAGGATCGCATAAAACAAACCGACAAAATGTGTGTAAAAAATAAGACGGATCGCATAAAAAAATAAAGTTATACCCCACCCCACCACGTCCGTCCGGGCGGCGGCGGCGCGCGTGTGGTGGTGTAACATTTGTGTGAGTCCTCCATCCACAAAATCCTATGACCCAAAGGGCCCAAGTCCTTGTCCCTAATATTTGGTATATAAACATCACCAAACTCTTGTCATATATCAATGTGGGACTTTTTGTTATGTTATTCAACTAATATCACACATTCACATTTAACATACACATACACTTCACTTAATAATTTAACTTAATATTACACACTTCAAATAATATTATACACTTAACATACATATTAACTTCACCTAACATACATATACACTTAATATGTATATTCATTTAATATTATACACTTCAACTAATATTATACATATACACTTATAATTTAACATATGTTTTGTGGTATGATATTATCAAAATATTTTATAAGTTTTCTGTCGAAAAGTATCGAAAAGTATTGATAATCCGTCGATAATCATCGAAAAGTATCGGTAATCGGTAAGCTACAGTGTTATAGGTTTTCCGTCGGTTAATCGGTAAGCTATCGATTAATCCGTCGAAAACGGTAATCGATTTACCGATAACATCGGTAAGTTGAACCATGGCACATAGTACATACCATCTTCATTCAATAACATTTCAGATAATCAAATTTCACGGCACAAACAATCGCCATTTGAACGAATCAACATAGTTACTGGAGCTTGAAATAATGGATATGACTCTTATATAAAGTTGGGAATCCATTCGTTGAAGGAGTGAACAATCATCGGTTTAGTTTTTCTTCACTATTAAGTATCTAGTTGTTATTTTTTTTTTTCAATTTAGTTTAATGTTGATTTTAATCGCAATCTAATAATAATAATAAAACAAATAAGTTTGATGAACAAAATGACCATTTTGTATTAATTTTTTTAAAAATTATACATTGCGTGTAT
Organism: Parietaria judaica; assembly: GCA_954871525.1. Lineage (NCBI taxonomy): Eukaryota > Viridiplantae > Streptophyta > Magnoliopsida > Rosales > Urticaceae > Parietaria > Parietaria judaica. The sequence continues at coordinate 14,713,624 of OX940872.1, forward strand.
TTTTTGCTTTTACAAATGAGCAGATTTTAAAAAGTTTATCACAAAATAAATATTTCGTACTATTTCTATAAAAATATTATATCAATCATTGTTTGATATCTAATGATTACTAAGAAATTTCACAAGCTTATTAATAAAATATAATAAATAATAGTAAATCTTCCATGCACGTATCATTTCGAAACATAAAAACATTGTCCTATAAATAATATATTCGGTTATTGGCCATGATTAGCAAAATTTGGAAGCACTTTTAACTGCATTTGCCATTTATCATTTTTTATAAACAAATGAAAACATTAAGAATATAGTTGTGAAAAAAATTAATAAATTGATACTTATTTTAAATTCGGTATAAGATCTTTTGGTACACTTCTAGCAGCTCTCTGTATGTACATTCCGGTTTAGACAAGCAAGATTGGTGTCAACAAACAATGAAAAACGAAACAAAATTTAAATAGCTAACAAAAGCAAGATTGACACCAAGTTATAGTGGTTTGTTCATAGTTAAGGGTACGTCTACTTGTTGTTTATAAGCCTCGATCCACCATAATTTGATCGAAGATCTTTATTGCATACTTCAATGACCCAATGGTGGAGGGACAAATGCATGAGCATGTACACGTGCGTATGTAAATTAAATGAAGATCAACTTTGACTGCTCAGTGTTAACTCTTAGCATGTAAATTAAGTGACACACCAAACATAAAGAACTCTATATATTTATAATCGATACAATTTTATTATATTTAAAATTTAAATTTCTTTCTTCATTTTTGGATTTTTTTTTTCTTCAGTTTTTTTTTTTTACAATCTATTACTAAAATTGGTAAAATTATTGGGATTTAACATAATTTTGCCGATTATAAGGTCAAATCGATAAATACGAATATATATCACTAATAATGGGTCAAATTGCTTACCACATATACATTATGAAAAAAATAGTGCTGGATTAAAATACATACGTGAAATATCAAGTGCTTTACTCACACTTTTTTAGAAATTCAAACGACTGTCGTTTATCGTTTCTGGCATACTAAAGTGACACTCATTGTGGTCTAAGCAACTAGTAACTGCGTTATAACTTTCATGAATTAATAGTTCTAGTGCTGAAACAGGGTATCCAAAAATTGATATCCGGTACCTGAAAATCTGGGTACCTGAAATCTGGGTATCTAGTTTTTGATACCTGGATTTATTAGCCGGTACCCGATTTTGAAAATCGGATTCGGGTTGGAAAACCAGATCTGAATTTTTACCGGGATCCGTTTTTGATTTTATTTTTTTTAAAAAGTATATTATCTCAAAATAAACATTGTCTCATAAATAAATAAAAAAACATACACTCATTGTCTTAAAATTGAAATACGTAAAAAAAAACATAGTTCGCGGTTTTTTCTTTGTGTTCGCCATCATTTCTTCGTTCCGCGCATCATAATTATCAACATCAACGATAAACATATGATATGACGATAAAAAAAAGTATTACAAGTTAAATAAACAGTAAAACAAACCATTAATCATATAAATGAAGTAAAAAAATAAACAATTCGGGTATTAAACTGGGTACCGGGTACCCGATTTTTAGAATTTTAATACCTGGTACCCGGTTTTAATGCGGATACGGGTACCCGGATCCGGAATCCAGATACGAATTCAGATTCGGGTTTTTAATCCAAATACAGATTCGGATTTTTACGCGGCAATGTCGGGTTTTACTTTCACCCCTAATTAATACTGTGACTATAGAATTGGATCATAGTATTTGGGGTTATTAATTTATCAAATGTTATTTTGTTTCATAAAATTAAAATCAAACGAAATATAATCTAATGGAGTATAAATTAAATGAGGTTTTTATTGTAGAGTATGGGCTTACCTAGTCTTTTATCAAGTATTAGAGCATGGGCCAAGAACAAGAGATCTTGCTTGTAAAAGGCTTCTTCTTATTGGGCTAATCTCTTGGAGCTTCTTCTTACTTCTTACTTTACTTGCTTATAAATTATTATTATTTATCGATGTTCTTTTTCGTACGTTTTTCATGTAAATCTCTTATAAGTTGGTAAAAAATCCTATTGTCATCAACAATGTAGGATTGATATAATTTCAAGTTTGCATAATTAATGGCAAATGGTGCGATTCGATATTAAGATTACTGGTTCAAAATAAATTCTATCACAAACAATAAATTACACAAAATAAAATTGAATTTACTTTTTTCAAATAGATTAGCAAAATTAACCTAAGTAGAACAATGTAAGAGAACGAGAACTGAACAAAGTCAATTTAAAAAGAAAAGAATTAAACTATAACATCAACTAATTTTTTAGTGCACTTCATTACTTTTTTAAAATGAAATAATGAAAGGTTCAAAGTGTTTCGGTTTTACGGTTATCGAGCGATAATCACTAAAAGCATGTTTTCGATTAGTTATCTCCTCTATTCGTCGTCGTTTTATACTTATCGTGATTTTTCGATTCAAAAATTAAGGTGCTTATCGAGACAAGTTTTCAAGTGATAAGTCAAACATAATATAAAATTTTCAAACCACGGCAAGAGTTCCAAAAGATTATAAATTCGCATTTTAAAGGTATTTTTTTAGGGATTTTTAGTGGATCTTGAGAGATTTGAAGTTTAAATGTCGTGTATGAATGATTTATGTCAAATTTTTGTAATTTTATTCTATATTTGTAATAGTCCTTTAGAAAATCTATTAGGTTGAATGAAAGTTAAAGTTTCCGTTACTTATGAGTTTAGCTGTATAATTGGGATTTTGATTATATATTGTTGATGAAATTGATTTTTTTTTTTCATGTTGATGATGGAGTAGATAATTGCGGCAAAAATATTATTTAAAAAAAACTGTTGAATTTGAGCAATATTTTCAATTTTTGTGATGTAATTTCGTGTATTAAAATTGTATATAATTGAGAAATTGAGAGTTTGACTTAATTTTTTTTATAATTTGACATTTTCCTAAACAGTCCAATTATTGTGGCAAAAGTACATTTTTGTTTTTTGGAAATTTGTTAAGTTGAGCTAATTCTTCATTTTTTTGTGTAATTTCATTTTGTAACATTGTATATAATTTATGAACTGTGAGTTTGACATATTTGTTTTTTGTAATTTGACGTTATCCTGAATTGTGACCTTATTACGGCAAAAGTTCATATTTTTCGGGAATTTGTTAAAGTGAGCTAGTTCTTTGTTTTTTATAATGTAATTTCATTTTGTAAAATTTTTACAATTTTATTGGTTTTCTATGGATAAGTTGAAAAAGATTCGATAACAGAAAACGATAACTTTTATAGGTTTTTAATCGATAAATTCATCGGCTAACGATTAATCCGTCGATAACGACAAACGATTTATCGGCCAAAATGATATTTTTTACCTTTCAACTACTATCTTTGGAATTTTTAATTTTGACTTGGGTCTTTTGTTTTATTTATACATTGTAATTTTTTCTTATGAGAATTGTATCAAACTAGTTGAATTGAAACATGAAATTGGCAAACCAATTAATGTTTGGTGAATATTGTATTATAGTAAATTTTTCACATCAACCAATATAAAAAAGAATTTACTATCCTAACCATAAATAAACACTAACTTGAAATTTGATTTGTAATAAACTCTATTAAGCATAATAAACCTTAATCTTCTCTCACTCTCTTCTCTCTCTCTCGTCCTTTCCAGCAAAGCAACAGGCTCGGCTAGACGACAACACGTGGGAAGAAGATCGCTGGCGGTTCCAAACGACATTAACTTAAACAGGCACCTAAATAAGTCATGGTATCAAAGCTACATGTGAGATTCTTTGGCAAACTCAATTTTCTCTTTTATTATGTAGCCTTTACGAGAGATCATGGCTGGCAAAGATGGTGACGAAAAGGTGGATATGACTTATCATCTTGGATCGAGTGATGGTCCATGAAATATCATTACACTAATTAAATTGTGTGGTGAAAACTACGACGATTGGGCAAGGGCGATTCGAACTTCACTATGAGCGAAGAGGAAAGTTGGCTTTGTGGAAGGGACAATTCTGATACCAAAGGCGGCGGAGAAGCTTAAATTCTAGATAGCTATACAACGAACGTTGGTGTCATGGCTGACAAACATGATCAAGCCATCAATTCGATTAACGCTCGAAGAATATGAAGATGCACAACTCCTGTGGAACAATCTCAAAAGCAACTTTTGTGTGGTAAGAGATGCTCGGGTATGTCAGTTAAGGACGTTGGGGGAGTGCAAGTAAGGAAAAACCGAGTGTGTGGAGATTTATTTTGACCATTTGTCAAAAATATGGAACGACCTGACAACATATGTAAATGTGTTGATTTGCAAGTGTGGGAACTACAAATGTAACATTGTTACGCAAATAGAAAAACTAAGAGAAAAAAATTGCCTGCATCACTTCCTTATAGGCCTTGATGGAGCATACGCTTTGGTTTGTACAAATTTGCTTGGACAAGAGTCATTGCCATCTCTTAAGTCTTAAAGAGTATATGAGAAAGTGATTCAAGCAGAGAGATTACGGGTCGAAGAATTGTCTTCATCGAAGGAAGAACGAGATAACATCATGGTTTTGGCTATTCATTCTGATTTGCAAGGTAAACCTCGTTTTACGGATAATACAGAAAAGTTTGCAATCATTGTAAATAGATAAAGCCACAACGAGCCCTCTTATTTTCAATTGCACGGGTTTCACGAATTGTGGGTGGACCGACCTCGCGGAGGAAAAGGACTGGTTCATGGTGGAGGAAAAACCAGAAAAGGCGGCGGACGAGCTAGTTTTGGTCGTGGCAGAGGGTATACCACACCAGTTGTCTGTGCAAATAAATTTGGCAGAGTTGGAACATCATCTACAGAACAAGCAAGGAACCTGCATGCGGCAGTGGGCACGTCTGAATCTGCGGGTATTACGGGGGTTTCTTCATCACAACTGCAATAACTTCTTGATTCGTTGAACATCACCAAACCAAAAGATCAACTGTTCGGTAAAAAGTACGGTGACTTAATTAGTTGGATTATTGAATTAGGAGCAACAATCCATAAGACAAATAACGCGACTGTTTTGAGATATATGAGAGAGGTGCAACCATGTACGGTGGGTCTTTCGTATGGAAACATAATAGTGTTGGACATGTGTGTCCTTAAACAAGATATTTATCAATTTGTAAAAGATTATGACAAGTCATTGAATAAAGATGGTACTTATTATGTTAATCTTATTATAGTTTCTGGTAGAGTAAAACATAATGTTTGTTTCCTTAGTTCATAAAGGATGCAATTATGTTATTATTATCACAACAAAGTCAATGTGAGGAAGAATTAAAAATCATAATAAATGAACTGAAAACGTCCGTGACTTGATTAACTGGGTGTGAGCCCATTAATCGTATAAGGTCATTAATGTGACTAAGTGACAATCCTATTATGGATTATGCGTGTGTCACACTCACTAGAAGTGCATTAAGTGTGAAGTGTCTTCACACTGGACTGAACCTGACTTAAACTCAAGAATTTATCATATAAGACCGTCACTGATAACTTGTAGTTGAGTCACAATAATGATGATCAAATGGATATTCGTTCTAAGTCCTGAGTGATCTCGAGTCCGAACTGCTGGCTTGATTGTTCTTTGATTTAACCGTTAAAAAGAACACAATATATTACCACTATTCCCAACACTATTATTTTGAGAACATGATAGTCAGTAGTAAGGGTAGCTTGATCATATACATGAGCATCACGCAGCTCTCTTCAGAGTCATGATGATTCCCTTGCTTGTCGGTGGTGAGAAGTGAGAGATACCCGTGCGCAACTTATGAGTCAAAATCATAAGTGGGTTACTCATAATATTACTGACTGGGTCAAGGAGGAAAATTCAATGAGGGGCATTACGGTAAAAACTGCATGTTCATGTGTGAATCATCATCAAGTGAAAGAATAATAACCCGAATTTGATTGTATCAATGAACACCCTGCTGTATAAAGGGAATAATATATACCATATCACCAAAGAGTGAAGCCTCGGGTCTATAGTGGAATCACTTCGAGGTTTGACGAACAACTAGCAGTTCGTTGAAGCTTTAGTGATACGGGTCCATGGTCCCCACGATAGCTCCGTAACGAATGATACATACGTGATTAAAATACATTCTGGATAACGTTTAATCATTTGGCTCGACTTATAAAACTGACAGGTCTTTGGTAGACGTCAGATAGTTTTATCGTCAGCGTGGCAAAAGTACCATATTTTGGTACACATAGTTAACTGATAAAAAGAACGTTAGAATTTAAATTTTCTATCAGCACCATGTTTTTTGTAAATTAAATTCTAAGAAACTTTGCTTTTTGAACCAAGTCATTTCGACTTACGGTTTGTGATTAATGGATTTTCTAAGTTTATGATCGGTTCGATAAACTATGAAATTAAATCACATGTCACGAATTTAAATGATGGTGTGGCACCATGAAATTTTAATGTGTGATATTGAGATCATCAATTAATGATATAATTTAATTATTTGGATTTAATTATTAATATCTTATTAATAATTAATTAATAATTAATAGATTTATATTAATAAATAAAATATATATTTATATGTATTTAATGTTTAAAAATCGAAATAGGGCTTGGTTATTTGGAACCCTAGCAAATTCGAATCATATGTTTTGGACATTACATATTTGCAGCATAAGTATCAAATGTTTTGGTATTTTAGCAAATCCCTAAAATCAATTTAATCCACTGAATCGGTTAGGATTTAATATCAACCGTTGGATTAAGATAATTGATTTTAACCCTAATTGTAATTAGAAATTGATAGCTTGGTGACCAAGCTTAGGTATTTCAAACTTGGTTAATTAATTATATGCATTGGATCGGTTTTAAGATTTAATATTTACCGTCGGATTAGAAATTAGTTAATATTATATATATATATCATATATTATTCGAATTAATAAAGGATAAAGAATTAGAATTAGGGTTTTATTAAAACCCTATGGCATTTGGTTTTATCTCTAGTTGATTTGATCCATTGGATTGGTTTGAAATTTATTTTTAACCATTGGATCTAGATAATCATTAAACAATTCGAATATATATATATATATATTTCGAATTTAAATAATATGATGATAAGATTAAATATTTTGATCTTATCATGTATTTTTTATTTAATTAAATCCCTGATTAATTATATCCATTAGATTTAGATGAGATTAAATCTGGACCATTGAATTGGAATAATTAATTATATTTAATTATAAGAATTCGAAAATTGGGAGGAAAAATATCCAATTCGGTTACAGTCTGAAACCAATAAATAGGAGGCTCATTCTACACATTTTTCACACCTTCCCTAGAGCAAAAAATCGAGCTCTCCCTCTCTCTCAAGGGTCTGCGAGTTTTCTGCTTCTGATCTCTTTTTCTGGTTCGGCTTAGGAGGCATTTTCTCCGGTAGCTTTAAAAGAACCATCACTGAAATTTTGCGACGGAGTCCTGCCAGCGAAGCCCACGCTTTGGTACGAGGAGTCCAGGAGAATATCCCAGAGAATCACGGGAGTTTCTCCTCATCCCCCCGGCGAAGCCCTGCCGAGATTCAGAGTGCGCAACCGAGATCATCAGTAGAGGTACGGCCTTATGCATTGGGTTAATAAATGCAACTTTTTACTGCTTTCTATTTATTTCCTATTCGACTAGCTTATTAATAATGTTTATGAAATATTAAATTCGTAATATTTATCGGATCTTGATGAAATGGTAATTACCTGATATCCGGTTAGTTGGGCCGGTAACAAGTTTTCCGCTTTAAAATAATTTTTTAAATGTTCCAGGGACGCCTCTGAGGCTTATTTCGTGGTAATGAAGTCGGGAATCAAACCCCGATTGCCAACAGATAGAAGCAAACAAAGAAGAGAACACGATTTTTTCAGGAGGATTGGAGCTGTGCAATGTGCTCCGTGTTCCATATTTAATATATGCAATTTAATTTATGTGTCTCAGTTAATTGATGACTATGAGTGTATTGTTCAATTAACTAAACTTTGTACAAGACCAAACGACTAGGAAGGTGATTTGAGCAGGTGAAAGATTGGGTCTACTTTATTATTTTCGTGTAATTCCTTAACTAAGAGTCTCGTAAGTGGTTAGTGATTCCTCGTTCATTGTTCTAGGATAAATAATAAACCGTGTGATGTGTGTTCACTTGCAAAGAAACCTCAATCTAGCTTTCCCGTTAGTACAAATAAAGCTAGTAGGATTTTGGAACTTGTTCATTTAGATTTGTGGGGGTCTTACAAGTCTGACGGCAACATAGAGCGACTCAAAGCAAGACTTGTGATCTACAGAAACCATGAGGTGGAAGGAATGATTATAACGAGACATTTGCTCATGTGGCGAAAATGGTGGCGTCCTGTATTTTTCTTGCAATTGATGCAATTCAAAATTAAGAGGTACATCAAATGGATGTTCAAAATGCTTTCCTTCATGGTGATTTGAGTGAGGAGGTTTAATGAAGGTTCCTCCGGTTTTCAAGAATACAAGTTCTAAGATGGTATGCAGGTGAAAAAAAAACTTTGTACGGTCTCAAACGAGCTCCCCAATGTTGGTTTGCGAAACTGTCAACAATCCTGAAGAATTATGGATTTGTGTAATCATGTTAAGATTATGTATATTTGGGCAATATAGAAGAAAAACTCAAATAGATGTGTTGGTTTATGTAGAGTGATAGAACTTTGCCCAAAGATTTGGGATTGGATCTGTTAGACATGTGTCCTTATACAAGCAATTTTTTATCTTACATGTAAAAGATTTTGATTAGTCGTTGAATAAAAGATGGTAGTTATTATGTAGTCTTATTATATTTTCTGGTAGAGTAAAATAGAATGTTTGTTTCTTAGTTCATAAATGATGCAATTATGTTATTATTATCACAACCGAGTCAATGTGAGGACGAATTAATAATCATAATAAATGAACTTAAACTGTCAGCACCTTGATTAATAGGGTGTGAGCCCATTAATCAGTTAAATTCATTAATGTGACTTAGTGTTAAAATCCTATTTTGGATTAAGTGTGTGTGTCTCACACTCGCTAGAAGTATATTAAGTATAAAGTGGCTTCATAATGGACATGACCTCAATTAAATTCCGGATGTTATCCTATAAGACCGTCACTGATAACCTGGAGCTGAGTCATTAATAGATGATCAAATGGATCTTCGATCTAAGTCCTAAGTGATATTGAGTCTGGACTGTTGACTTGATTGTTATTTGATTTAGCTGTTAAAGAACACATTTATTGTCGTTCCCAATGCTGCTATTTTGGGAATATGATAGTCAACGTGTAAAGGTAGCATGGTCATAGACACGGACATAACATATCTCTCTTCAGAGTCAAAATGATTCTCTTGATGGTCGGTGGTGAGAAGTGAGAGGTACCCATGCGAAAATTATGGATCGAAAGAATTAGTGGGTTACTCGCAATATTAGCGACTAAGTTGAGGATGAAAAATACAATGAGGGGAAAAACGGTAATTACCGTTTGCTCGTGTGTTGATCATTAAGTGAAAGATCAATAACCCGAATTTGATGGTATCAATCGGTAACTTTCTATAAAAGGGAATTATATATACAATATTAGTAAAGGATGTAACATGTTTATAGTGGAATAATACCGAGGTTTGACGAACAACTAACAATTCGTTGGAGCTTCAGTGATACAGGTACATGGTCCCCATGATATCTCCGTAATGGATGATACATATGTGATTTTAAAATTCGATTTGTGTCATTTGTCAGGATTCATAAAACTTAATTTTGTGTCAGACTTTGGAAGTTTTTTTTTTGACGTGGCAAAAGTACCAAACTTTGGTACATGAAATTTAACTGACAAAATAAATTGGAATTTAGATTTTTCATCAACTGGAAAATTGTTGAAAATTTAATTCTAAGAAACCTTTTTTTTGGAACCGAGTCATTTTGACGAACGGTTTGTGATTTGAAAATTTCTCGATTTCTGGTTTATGTCGGTAAAACGTGAAACAAATCACATGTTATGAATTGAAATGATGGTGTTGCACCATGATATTTACTGTGTGAAATAAATCACATGTTATTTTGATTTGATTATTAATAATCTTATTATTAATTAATTAATTATTAATATATTTATATCATAAATAAATAAATATACTTGGTATGCAATATATATATATATATATTTAAATGTATCAATCAATTTATTTTTTCTGCCGTTAAATGTGAATATATATTCACACGATTTTTTGTTTAAGTTGAATTTTAAAAATTGCGGTATAAGTAACTAAGTTTAAGAATTTGAGAAAAATCCTAAAATTAATTATACCCATTGGATCGGTCAAACCGTTGGATTGTGATAATTTATTGTTTACCCTAATTCGAATATAATTTGGTGCCCAAGTTTAGATTTTCGGAAATGCTTTATTAATTATATCCGTTAAATTGGTTTAAGATTTAATCTTTACCGTCGGATTGGAAATTAATTAACATATATATATGGCATATATAATTCGAATTAAATATTGTGGAAATCGAATTGTAGCTGGGTGACCAAGCTTGGAAATTTGACTTTATCATGAATCAATCTGGTTCATTACATTGGTTATGGAATTAGTTTCAACCACTGGATTTAAGGATTGATTTTCGAATTAACACACACACACACAAAAATTTGGTTATATGATTTTGATTTTTTATATAAATAAAACATTGGTTAATTGATTTTTTCCAAGTCTTTCTTATTTAGTTAAATCCCTAATTAATTTGAACCCTTCGATATTGATATATTCAATCTAGACCATATATTTGAGAAAATTAATTATATTTACAGGTACAGAAATCAAAATTTTCATAGGGAAGTTTCCCAAATTGGTTATGGATTGAGCCTATAAATAGGAGGTTCATTCTACATATTTAACACACCTCTCACCTCTCCACTGAGCAAGAATTCTATCTCTCCTTCTCTAAGAGTCTGCGAATTTATTGCCTTTAATCTTTCCTTTCTAGTTCGGCTTAGTGAGACGTTGTTCTCCGGAAGCTTTAAAAGAACCTCCAGTTAAAAGTTTTGCGACAAATTCCTGCCGGCAAATCCCACGCTTCGGTACGAGGAGTCCATGTGTCGCCGGGAGCCTGTCGGAAGCTCACCGCAAACGCGCCGTCAAGCCACACACCGAGGGTTTACTCTTGGGTTCTTTTGGGGAAGATGAAGTTAGGGCTTCTAATGGATTTGGGATTTGGACTTGGTGGTATTTTGTTTTTTGAATGGGTGGGACTATCGGCCAATGTTACAATGCACTCTCGCACTAATACATATGTTTATTGTAAGAATATGTGACACTATTGACCAAGTTTACATATGTAAATGAGGCACTCATTTCAGTCCCATATGGATTGACTGTGACCTCTTGAATAGAGGTGTAGTGGAGTTATAACTTGGCCAAACAAGCTTGGGTTGGACTTGGTGGTCTTTCTCATTTTGGGTTAATTTTTTAACCTAATATTCATTAAAACCCAAACAACTTTTTATAACTAAAGTTTAATTTTAGTAATATATATATATATATATTTATTAATTAATTATTTAGATTTGTTATATTATGTTAAAATTAGAAATATAATGTATATATTAAATAATTTTGAGTTAATTTTGATCATTCATTTTTATTGAAATATATAATATTAATAAATATTTTATTAGAGATTCTGTATTTTAGTGGGAGCATTTTAAGATTACGGGTAAATTTTAAAAGAAGTTAAGCAAAAAGCGGTAGCAATTTAAAATGCATTTTTTTTTTGTATTTTATGAAAAACATAAATTTTAGATAATGAAAAAATCAGAAATGTTATCGGTTTTAGATTTGGTTTATGGTTATTTTGTACAACCCTAGACGCCACATAGGGAGATTTACGTACTTGTCTGTGACGAGAACCGACCTTGCTTATTTAATTCATATTCTTTCCTGTATTTATGCAACACCCTCGTGGGGATCATTGGGCTATTATATACTTGTGATAAATTTATTTGAAGAAAAGTCCAGGACAAGGGATATAGCTTCTTCCTGATAGTCCTATATGTCTTGAAGGGTGGTGTGACTCCGATTGGGCTGGTTGTCCACTTACAAAACGCTCTTTAACAGCTTGGTTCGTCTTAGTTGGTAGTTCTCCGGTGTCGTGCAAGACCAAGAAGCAACAAACCATGTCTAGATCGTCCGCGGAGGGTTAATACCGATCAATGGCAGCCAAAGGAGTGTAAGTTAAAGTGGCTTAAATAACTCGTAGGTGACTTGGGTGTGCAACATATGAATGGTGTGATGCTGTATTGTGATAGTTAGATGATATGAATTTATTATCGTACAATCTTTATGAAAGTATTTTGGGTAAATAAATCTTTGTATTTGGAGGATTTGGTGGAGATATTAATTGAGCCTTGATGAACAAATGTTCTGGGCAATATCTTTGTAATATATATATATATATATATATATATATATATATACTGTTTTAGGATCAATGAAGGGGAAAGAAAATTAGGATGGAGAATTTGTCAATTTTTGAAGTGGAAGTCTTCGATGTTTCATGTTCGTCTTCATCGTCGTTGGAATCCACCAGATTGCGTGCTCGTGATCGATCGTGCTTCAGATCGTAGTGGAGTCGCGGAGGCATCCGCCAGCGGATTCCAAAGTCTGGGAAACTAGATGAAGCTGGTGTGCAAGCTTCGATAAGAGAGAAACACAGAGAGAGGGAGTAGGGGCGAGCATGGATTGGGTTGGGCCGCCCCGATGCTTTTTATGGACCCGACCCGATCACTTCCGGTTCTTAAAAAAAGCCCATCCGACCTAAAATTTTTAAATGCCCGAACCAAACCGACCCGATAAAAATTTATGGCCCGATTAATTAAAATTTAATCTTATATAAGAAAATAATATGAAAAAATGTATCAATGCAACTCAAAATTCAAGTAAAAATACCCCAAACAAATTTAATCAAATAAACATACACTAAACAATGTAAAACATGAAAATGAGAGATTGAACGGTCTTTGAATGTAAATGAAATTGAGCATGAGAAATTTTAAGGGGCTAAAGATTGCACTACTTGAATAAAAATTAATATATATATATATATATATATATATTGATCCGGTCGGAAACCCCGACCCGACCCAAGGTTTTGGACCCGTCCCAACGCGAATAGTAGTTGGGTCCGGCCATATATGACCAAATTTTGAGCGAGTTAGATTGGACGAGTTAGATTGGGGTCGAGTCTCTAACGAATTAAGTTGAGCTATCGAATTGGGTCTAAAAACGCTCACCCCTAAGAGGGATAGAGAGAAAGCTGCAGTCAAATATGACATTCAATATTGATTAAGGGCAATATTAGTATAAAAAAATGTGATTCAGTAACACATCATCAAGTTAGTTATTTCGAAAGAAAAATATATTAAATGTTAACTATTTAGTTATTTTCTCTTTTTTTAATTAGGTCTGGCTCTTCAAGTAAAAAAAAAAAAAGACATTTAATCCTATAGATATTGCGTGTAAAAAAAGACAAGTAAAATATATTTTTATAATTATGTGATAATTCTCTAAGTTTTTTATATCATAAATATTGCGCGTAAATGAAAACTGGTACGTGTATGCTAATTAATATCATCAATTAATTTAAAATTTCAAGAAGAAAGCATACTAACCAATCTAAATAACAAAATAAAAAGGGCACTTGGACCAATTATTCATATATAAACATAAATAATCATGTTTGGAAGTGTCCTCCCAATTCTATCTCTATTTTATCTGGCCGTAATGTCACATTTTTAACTTATTAACGATAACATTTGCCAGATAATACATTCATTAATCCTCTAATTAAATCTTTAATCTAATACCGCTAATTAAACATTAAATCTTTATAATAAAAAAAGAAATAAAAAAAGCAAAGTTGATGTTCGTTTGGTCGATCGAGAGCTCTGAAACCCCACTCTCCACGCGAAGCTCCCTTGCCATGGAACTCTGATGCACTCAATCTCTTCAACGAACTCGCTTCTGCTCCTCCTATTCCATCCAAATCCTCCATTTTCGATGTCGGCCATGGATTTCCACTGAGTTTACTGATTTCGAAGCCATGTGGTTCTCGTTCTGGAGATCCAGAGATCGCTTCACCCTGGACCACCTCAGGTTCGACCACTCTCCGATTCTCGCTTCAATTTCACCTTTTGCTTCGATCGTTTCTCGAATTGCAGAATTGCGATGTGGTTTCTGCTTTATCGCATTGGTGTTTTGATATCCCGGTTGTGGATTGGATTCTCTTGTGTTAGGGTTGATCATTGCTAGTTGATTAGAGTGTAGTTAAACTTGATTGCACAGTCTCAATGGAGTAAATCATATGAAATATGAGGCAATTGGCGATTTGATTCGAATTCCTGTGTAGGTATTTGACTGATCAGCTCGGGAAAGTTCAGATTGTCAACGACGTTAACAAGGTAGACGGCGATGTCTTCTCTCCCGTTTTTCTCGTTACTCTTGTTGCTCTTGTGCCGCTTCAAATCATGGGCTCTCGTGTTTGTGTCTTCCGTTGCAGGATTTTGTAATTGAAGCAATTAGATCAATCTCAGAGTTGATAACATATGGTGACCAACACGACGATTCGACCTTTTTGGAGTGAGACTTCGAGTCGATTTTTACTTGCTTCGTCTCGATATGTTACTGGGAATATATCACATTACTTTATGTTTGACAGGCTTTTCATGGAGAAACAAGTTATGGGCGAATTCTTGCGTATATTAAATAGCAGTAGGACGTTGGCTGTTTCACTTCAACTGTTGCAGACCATGAGTATTTTGATTCAGAACCTGAAAAAAAAACACGCTATATGTAAGTTGGTTTTTGCGCAGTAAACTAGGGTTTAAGTGACTTTACATGATCGATAAAAAGCATAGTATACGACAGATTTGACGACTTTTCCTTTCCCAATGAATTATGCAGATTATATGTTCAGCAACGAGCATATGAACCACTTAATAACTTATTCATTTGACTTCCGAAATCAAGACCTTCTATCCTACTACATATCTTTTTTAAGGTTCGTTTCTGGTTGCTCCGACAATCCCGATGAATGCTCATCTTGATATGTTAGCCTGTTTCTTACATATCTTTTGATGATGTTTAATTGATATTTTTGGTGTATGTAGAGCAATAAGCGGAAAGCTAGATAAGAATACAATCTCTCTTCTTGTAAAGACTCAAAATGTAAGTTTTCAGATGTTTCTGTTTTTTTTTTCTTGCTTTGTCTATATGTGTTTTTGTGCACAACTATAACAAACTCGTAGATGATTTCTGTGCTTGGCACTACTTCCCAATGCCCATAGATGTAGATAAAGTTAATATATCATGTGGGATATTATTGGTCTATTTCTTAGCATATTGATCGTCAAGTTGTAAAAAAATCTACATTAATGAATTTTCAGTTTCTAAATTTAATTCCTATTGAAAATAGAATGAGAAAAGAAAAGTCACGCCAACTGTAGGTCATGAACTTACTAGGCTGAATTAAAGTGTTTTTGGAATAGAAGTGGAAACTCCTAGTAAAAATTATTTGTAAATTCTACTGAAATTGAATTTAGTAATATTATTAGTGAATGTAATAAAGTTATTGTAGATATTTATAGATTTTAATTCCCGGTGCCTCGATCAGATTTTTATAGAATTTGAGCACAAATTTAATAGAATTCAAGAAGACTATTCCGAAACAAGACAATTACATCGAGTATCAGAAACTTGACTTGTCTTATCTGAAATATCCTCGAGATTCTTTTGGCAATATGCCAATATTACAAAAGATTTTATTTATCCTAACATGAAATTATTGTTTTGTCATGTTTTTGTTTGCTTGTGTAGGATGATATAGTTTTATTCCCACTATATGTTGAGGCAATAAGATTTGCTTTCCATGAGGAGAGCATGATTCGGACAGCGGTACGTAATCTGACACTTAATATATACATTGGTGAGTTCCAACTACTCCTTTTTGTGCTTTCTTCTTTGCCTCCTTGTCTTACAAATATAACATCCGTGTTCGAATGTATTTATTTATTTTTGTTTTATCTAACATTTTCAGTTGGAGATGACGCTGTAAATAGATACGTCACCAGTGCTCCTCATGCAGAGTACTTTATAAGGCTGGTAGCATTTTTTCGGGATCAGTGCATCAACTTAAATCGGTTGGTCATTGATGCAATGAAGTAAGATTGTGTTCATTTTTTTTTTTTATGTTTATCTTGCTACTTACAATGTTTGTGACAAACCCCTGATTAATTATCGTCGGAGGGAAGGCAGGACGGTTATTTAGTTCTGCAAGTCTAGTCCTTTTATGTCTTTGTTTGTCATTTATGTTATTAGGGATCGTTTAGTCAATTTAGTCATTTAGGGTATTTTGGTCTTATACTTGTTTGGGTCGTTATGGTCCTGTTATCTCTTATAGACGCCCATCAAGCGTGCTTCAGGGAGTTTATGCTTTGTTTTATCATCTCTTGTCTTGCTTAGCATTGTTTGGAGAGCGTTCGACCTTCCTCTCGAAGAAAAGGTCAAAATTGTTTATTGTTTATTTACAAATTAAGTGAAAATGGGGGTTCATCACATTGGTAAATTCCCTTGCGGACCTAGTAAGATCAAGGATTTGGCAAATGTCATTGCTGCTTCTCTCTTTGTTCAATTGACGTTTGATCCTTAATCTTAACTATGCACAAATCTATAAATATTACTAGATTTCACGATGTTTTCCCTTGTGGACCTTCCGAGAGATTGGGTTGGTACTCTTTAAGGAGTAGTCCTCGTGTGTTCTTTCTTATGGTAGAGTTTTGGTCTACATAGCCAAACCAAATGTTGGAATGGTTGATCGTAAACCATTCTCTAGCCTTGCATTGTATTTTATTTTTATTAATATAATCGATGTTTCTTTAAAAAAAAGAAGGTAAATTCTCGCTGGATCCTTTTAAGTTTGTATGAGGGATACATAGAGTGGAAATGGTTGACTTCTCTAAAGTACTCTTATCTTTTTATTTTTTATTTTTTTTTTTATTTACAGTAATCCCGGTCAACAAACAACCTCATCGATTCTCGCTGCTGTAAATGAAATTGAAGACAATCTCTACTACTTTAGTGATGTAATATCTGCGGGAATTCTTGATGTTGGGAGATTAATGACGGACAATCTTTTGTTGCTTTTGATATTCCCAATATTACTCCCTTCTTTAACAACACAAAAAGTGGTCAATGTATGTACTCAGTTCCTCTCTATATTTTCATACTCAGTCTATTATATGCAACTTACACTAATTTTGAAATTTAACTGCTTGTGATACCCGAATACGCAGTTTTGTGCAGTCACTTCTCTGTTTCTACTTTGCTGCATTTTGCGCATAGTTAAGATCAAGGATTTGGCAAATGTCATTGCTGCTTCTTTCTTTCTTCCAATAGACGTTTTCGTAACAACGGCTGTGGAGAAACCTAATGGCGTTGATTTTCCTCGTGAGTTGGATGATGTGCACTGCTCAAGCTCTTTACAAACCCAAAATGGATTTTCCAATATACGTATGCCTTTGAGGTAAATATTACTCCCTTGGCCATTATGTTCGAATGATTTGATGATAAAATAAAATTTTCTACCATTTTATTCAAGGTTTTGTTGTGATTTCTAAAGCTACCCTGCTTTCTTTCCTTTGAATCTATTCAAATGTTGATAGTGCAAAAAACAAGTAATAGTTAGTTTATTTTCACAATTGATCTTGGACGTTTGAACTAAAGCTTTTTCCAACGATCAAGATAATGCAATTAGTTTTGAATTGGTGGGTTACGGGGTCAATACTAGTCATCTTATTAAGTTTCCTTGCATTATCTTTTTTCTTGAATTGATTTCTTAGCCATATTTTTCATGTCTCTTATTCTTATTTCTCCCTGTCCATCCAGTGTATTCGTTTTGTTATCTAAAACCTACAGAGGGTTTAGTCATGTGAATAGAAATATGAGTAAACCACATATTGACCGTACGAGTTTTCTAATGTTTTCTGTAATTTTGCTCGAGATTATAGGTTTTGATGGATTTCTAACTTAGCCATATATGGCATGTTTTCGTTAGTCTTTCTTTCTTTCTTCGGTCCCTCATTTCAGTTTTATTTTTATGCCGCAAAAAGAAGGTAGATTTTGTAAGGTCTTTCGTGAAGTTAAATTCTTTCTACTGCTATGCAGTTCTTGTTTTCATTTTTTTATCATTTTATTTTACCTCTTCTAAATCATTCAAGTAGTGATACATTCTTTCTATGCTTAAACCATTACCACTTTTTTTTATATAATATTTTCTTATACATTTATTGAGTAATGTTTCTTTCTATGGCTACGGTGCATGTAGGGAGGCCTTGCTTTACAATGTGACTAATGGGGATGATGTACAAGTTTCTGGTTCTTTGTGCATTCTCGCTACATTATTACAGACTAAAGGTTACTTCCGAAATTCCAATTTTCCTGTCCTTAGTTAGTATTAGACTGCTCAATCTGATTGCTTTTATCTGATGATTTTATTAACACAGAATTAGACGAGTCAATGCTAGATGCACTAGGAATTCTTCCACAACGCAAGCAACATAAAAAGCTCTTGTTGGTATGTCAGGATTCACAACTGACTTTATATGTGTTCCGTTAGTAGCTTATTAAGCTTTTTTTTTTTTTTTTGGCAATATAATTTTTTATTTATTTTGTATTTCCTTCAAATGTTCCAGTTTAGCCTCTAGATTTAAATTATATACAGGGTGTGCTTAGTAGAATCTATGACATTTTTCGAGAAGGATTGTTTATTGCTAACAGGATATTTTTGGCTTGCTGAGCAAGCTTCCATATAATGTGTGTGTATATATATATATATGCCTTATTTCTATGACACTTTTGACTTGATATTTTGGAAGCAATTTTTTCATGCAAACATGCATTGCAATACCACTAGTAGTCTGCAAAGAGATGTGAATAATATGTGAACAGATTATATTTACACATATTTTTCCATGATAAGAAGTTCTCTCTAGTAGTTCTTTTTATTTGGCTATTGCTGTGTTTTTTTTTCCTTTCAAATTGTGTTTTATTTTACGTCTCAGGAAGCTTTGGTTGGGGAGGGCCGAAGCGAAGAACATTTATTGTTTTCGGAGAGTAATTCGATGAGAGATAGTATTGGTAGCGAATTGGATGGCTATCTTGGAAAGATAAAGGTAATACAAAGGAAAATTTCTTGTTTATTTTTTTTAAGATATTAATTTATTTTTTGAGAAGAGAAATTTCGATTGATTCTATGAACACAGTACAATTACACCAGAGTAAAACTATACTCGAAAAAGCAAAAATTACAAAGGAGAGAGAAAAGCAGCCCAAGCCTCTTTGTGAATAAATAATTCAGTTTTAAAAGATTTACTTAGTGGACCTTTTTCTTTTGTAACGTACCAATTTTCAGTAGTGAGTGTTAATGTGGATTCGTAATATGGCTTTAGGAATTTCTAGTTTCTTTTCCATTAATGAGGATTTGTTCTCTTCATTTTTCCCGTTTCCTTGTAACTGGTATACTATTTTCCTTAATTTTCTTAATCCGTAGATGTCAAACTTACATTATGATCTAATTCTTTGAGCTTAGGAGCTCTACAAAATTCTGAAAAATAACCTGCCGAAAATTAGATTGATAAGACCTGGACTTAGGGTTTTGGTAATAAAAAAAAAGAAAAAAAATATATAATATATAGGGGTTGGTTTTAATCTTAATTAGTTAGCACATACGTTAGTTAAATAGTATTTAGTTATTTGGGGAGGCTATTTATACAAGCAGAGCGAAGCTGCAACGATGGTATACGCAATTATTTGAGAAGTGTGAAGTGAGTGATAGTGAAGAGTGGCATAACTTTTATAATATGGCTATAAATTATCCTTGTAGTTTGTTATATGTAGTTATAATTATCATAATATTCTTTCATTTTACATTTTGGTTGACAGGTCAAGTACGGCCTGGAGTATTCTCTCGATATTGTGGAAGTGAACCCTCGTTTACATCGGTTTCAGGTATTTACCCTAGCTTTAGGTAACAATCCTGAAAATTAATGTTAAACAATCTTGAAAAATAATGTTAGAGAGTAAGAGTTATTGACAAGCTGCGGGACAGTAGAAAGAAATAAGATTAGTTTGGATTCTTTTTTATTTTGAAACCAAACTAGAATTGCAAAGTATTAATTTTACATTTTTCCGCAAAAAGAAAAAGCTGTAGTTAAATACCGATTTAGTACAAAATTAACGTCTCATTTCTATGTCAAGAGATGAATCTAGGAAAAATTCCCTGCTTTAACAACTTATAATTAAATCACTGGGATATTTTTTTAATAGAATTATATTAGATAGAAGATATTTATAGTCCAAACCTGTTTCTATTTGCTCCATAGATTTGAATCATTGTTCTTTAGTTATCCATGTATGTACTTGTTATTCGTCCTTTAAATGTGATATTTCTGCATTTTTTATCACGTTTTATGTAGGTTTTGGATGCATTGGTTAGTTTGTTTTGCCGTTCAAGTATATCTGCCGAGACAATGTGGGAGGGTGGTTGGCTTTTACGCCAATTATTACCTTACAGCGAGGCTGAATTCAACTCTGATCATCACAAAATGCTGAATGTACGCTCACATATGATATATAACTCAACTAGGGTTCTTTCTTTACTCTTCTTTAGCATTGTCTTTCACTGTACTTTGCTTCCTCAGCCTTATGTTCAAATTTTTAATATATTTTTATGATTAAATGGAAAACTATTATCATGATTATCGCCACCTTACAATACTTTGTCTTTAATATATTCGGGTGAATTCTTCTGGCGCATCGGCCTTTTTCGTTTTATTTCGTCATGGAGCTCTTACAGAGAAGGGAGAGTTTATGCCAATGAGTCTTTTTCTTTTTACTGTATGGAAAAATGGCCATAAACTATTTTTTTTCAAATTATTATTCTTAACTCTCTTTATTCTTCTTTTACTACTTTTTCGTGGCAGGATTCGTACAGAAGGTGTGCTGGTTTGCTTGTTCAGGAGGTTAAAGGCACTTGGCCCGATCTACTAATAACAGTTCTTTGTGATGAGTGGAAAAAGTGCAAACGAGGTAAATATATATATATATATATGTATATATATATGTATATATATATGTCATGCGGGGGGATGTACTTAGAGGCCAAGGGGGCTGTAGTCTCCCCCAATTTTCTAAAATTACATTCAAAATTCACCCGAAATTTTAATCTGATAACTTTCTTACGCTTAATTACTATGCTTGCATTTACGTTTCCCTGTTAAGTCTGCTATAGTTCGTTAATGCTTTTTGTTGTGAAATTTTGTTTGTAGCAATTGAGGCGTCATCCCCTCGGAAAGAGCTCAGTTCTATTCTTATATCACGAAGCTCATATGCTGAAGGTATGGGTCAGTTGTAATACAGCTTCTAAGGCTTTTGTGATAATTTCTATTTGCTCTATCATTTTCCTGTTTAAAGGAAGAAGATTGTGGTTTTCTATGCTAAAAAGAAAAAGAAGTTATCAAATGTCGATTCCTGGTATGTCATATATATATTTAGAGAGAGAATGGATAAATCGATTTGTTTTGTTTCAGAATATCATGTCTATACATAGAGAATAAAATGAAGTTGTAAGGAGGATATCTAGCATTCGTGAACACATTCTATTATAACTACAATTAATGAAAAATGTTCTATAATGTCTAGAACAATAAAAAAAAATATTATTGTATTTTATTCTTAATGAGATATTCTATAATATCTAGAAAAAAAAAGAATTATGTGAAATCCTAATATAATATATTATTTCAAATTAATCTAGGACCAAATTTTCATTTAGCGACGTTCGGTATAAGGATCCTTACGACTTCGCTTCATGTAAACATATGCTCTCTATATGTTACTGACTTATAATGGTACAAATTTAATGCTGACTTCATAAAATATTCTTTACACTCCATGATCTCCATAAACAAGACCACGAAACATCAATTTTTCATTTTTCAATAATGTAAATGGGAGAATAATTTAGAAAGAGCGTGGTAACTAATAGGTTATGCTATGTGGATGATATTCCAGGTGATTCATCATTTAGTGCCGGAGAAAGAATGTGCGAGTCGGTAAAGGTTCGTGATTCTGTATTTGTTTAAAGATTGATATTGGTGGCTCAAGAACTATGACATTTTGAGAATGCTTGAAGTTGATCTGAAAAATAGCTATCTCTGCTTAGGTTTTCGTACTTCTGCACCAACTTCAGACATTTTCCATCGGTAGAGTTTTGCCCGATCAACCTCCCATCGATGCTTCAGCTCATGCCTCGGAAAATGTTGGTGCAAAAACTGCTGGTATAGATGCATCTGGTCCAAAGCCTGGGACGGAATTGAGAATCGGTTAGTTTTCTCTGGCGGAAAAGAGGATTGTCATTTTTCCATGCTTACTTTTGTGAGAGAAAGGCTCCGAAATTGAAAGAAATTCTATATTTACACCAGAGAATAAAATCCTAACTACATTTCCATTATAATTGGGGTTTTTTATTCATAAAATAAAATATTTCAAGTATGGCAAATAATATTTTTCCTTGCTTATTTTTTGCTGTGCCATATTTTTTTCCCTCACGTTTGCCAGCTACATGATTAATTCTGGTCAAACTAATTCGGTAATACCCATTTGCAGTTAATGCCGTGCCTTGTCGAATTGCATTTGAACGGGGAAAAGAACGTCATTTTATGTTTCTACCGATCTCTTGGGGAATGTCCGGTTGGGTCGTCTTGGCGGAGGAATCACCCCTAAAACAGCATTACGGGATTGTCCGCGTAGCAGCACCTTTGGCTGGCTCCAATGTATGTAAATCATTATTTCTTATTTATTTCCTAAACAATGGTATGATATAGTTATGAGTCATTATTAGCTCTGCTCTTTGAACTTCTTGCGTTGTCGTAATTTTTCTTCTCGCCTTATTTTAATATCTCCCTTCTCAGCTTTTAAATGGTAGCAATATCCTCACCTAATCATTGGAAAACCGACGGTTTACATCAAATTTTAAACCATAGGTAGCCGTCGATTTTTCAACGATTAGGGAGAACTTTTAGAAGGTAAAAGTTATAAAGGTGTAAATGATTAAAAAACATGTTGGCGAGGAAAACTTCAACATAACAAGTTCACGGACATGTCTGATAATTACTCTATATATCCTCCAGGTTTGACTTGTTTATTTTGTTTAATCTTCTTTTTTCTTTCAGCCAAGGATTGATACGAAGCACCCAAGATGGTTACACTTGCGGATTCGTCCTTCCACTTTACCTTTTGTCGATGCCGCTAAATCAAATTCCTTCATAAAACCGAAGACGAAAGCTTTAGTAGATGGAAGATGGACATTAGCGTTTAGAGACGACGAAGCTTGTAAATTTGCATTGTCAATGATTCTCGAGGAGCTAAATCTTCTAAGCAGTGAAGTCGAGAGAAGAATAAGACCGTTACTTAATATCGAAGGTACTACAAATACTTCTCCATCGTCCCGAAATCCCGAGGTTTCTCCACCATATACAACGCCGCCGAATTCATTGTAAGTTCCTTAATAATTATAGTTTGTTATATACTGGTGAAGTGAGAAATAATCATCTTCACTCACCCCTTTGTACATGCAAATAATCAAAACCTTAGGTATATATACCTTGAAATTTAGATTAGGGTTAGGGTTTTGTTTCTATTCTTTTGCTCAAGCTTTCCTTGCCTTGATATCACCTCATTCTTTGTTAGTTGTAGCTCTACCCCCTTTTTTTCTTCTTCTCATTATTATTATTTTGGATATCTTTTCAAATAATGTTTTGTGGACACGATTCTGTGCTTTTCGAGCCTTCGTGATGTGGCGTGTATAGTGTTCTTATTTTATAATTGCTCGCAGCAAGTCCGGGCTTTGATTGCTGCAAAGTTGTGCTTTTTCTCATTTATTTCTTCTTCTGTCTCTAATTCGAATGTAGGTTGTTTATTAGGATTAACTGATTAAGATTAAAGACGTCTTAATTTAAATTTATATATGAATATTAAACTTAAAAAGAGTTGAGTAAAGTTTTCATATATATTTTGTGAGTCTATTGGAGATTAAGCTAGAAAGTTATAGAATACACCTTTAATAATAAAAATAAAAAATAAAAAACAAAAAAAAAACCTTCAATAAAGTTAAATCTGATTGATTCAGTGAAAGAGGTTTATCAAGTGGAAAACAAAAAAAATGATGGTCAAATTGATTTTGATTCTGATTCGACTGAACTTTGAATTTTTCCCAGGGATTTCGTAAGTTTTGGATGTAATAGCAAACGAAGTAGATCGTGTTATACATCTAATAATTAACAAAATGATTATCATATGTTGTTTTTTTTCTTTTCTTTTCTTTTTCTTCTTGTGTAAGACGTTTTATGAATAGTAATAAAAATATTATATTTGTGCGAGCTTTATTTCTTCTGAAAATAAATCTTCTTAAGTAATGTATTTTCATCGGTACCCAAAATTTCACACCTTCTGTAAAAGTCCGAGCCTCATGTGTCACATAAAATGAGTGAAATGAGACAGAAGAGGCAATTTGACAAGGTTTGAAAACTTTGAGGGGCATTGGCGCTATAATAGTCCGTGACACTGACAAGAAGAGACTGAGAGAGTGAGTGGATTAATTAAGGTACTAATATGGTAAATTACAAAAAGTGAGATCAACATAAAAAATACATCACGTCTTCCCATTATAATCTGACCTCACTTTGCTCCTTTTCCCTTTCTTTACTTTTTTCCGATCAAGCTTTCACTATATATGTACCTTATTCTCTCTGCTCACTTTACCTTATTAAAGCCACGCCAATTCTAGGAGAAGCCCAATGAAAAGTCATCAAAACACAAGGTAAAACCAAGGTTCCGAAAATCGCGATTTTCGTTCGAAAATCGTTCGATTATCGCTGAAAATAGGCTTCTCGGTAAGTTATCTCCCTTAATCGTTTTCGTTTTATAGTTTTCGCGATTTTTCGAGGGGGAAAGTGAACAACTTTTCGTTTTAGGTTTTCAAGTGTTAAATTTCGAAAACTGGAGGACTTATCGCTAAATAACGAAAAGTCATTAGGTTTTTTCCGAATTGTTGTATAATTGCGGCAAAAGTACACATGTTTCGGAAAGTGTTGATTTGAGTTAGATACTTGAATATTTTGATGTAATTTTGTTTTATAAAATTGTATATAATTTTAAAACTAATCGGTTTGCATAATTTTTTTTTTAATTTGAAGTTTTTCTGAATTGTGATATCATTGTGGCAAAAGTACATATGTTTCGGAAATTGTTGATTTGAGCTAGTTACTCGAATATTTTGGTGTAATTTTGTTTTATAAAATTGTATATAATTTAAAAAATAATCGGTTGGCATAATATTTTTTTTAATTTGAAGTTTTCTAAAATATTGCGGCAAAAGTACAATTTTTAGCTAATTTGTTAAATTGAGCAAGTTGTTCAATCTTGTTTTAAATGAAATCAATTGTGCAGTGCATATTTTATATAAGAATAATTGGTGACTTGTAAATATTTATTTTGGTAAGTAAATAATAATTTATTTTACATATTTTGTAAAGTATTTGTAATTTTGTATGAGACTTAGTTTATGTTTGGCTACATTAGTATGAGACTTGGTTTGTGGCTTATATCTTATATTTTGTATGAGACTTTTATGTTTATATTTTGTGACATTAGTATTTTATGTTATGTTTTTAGTGTAAAATATGTTTGAATTTTTTTTTATAGGTTTTCCATCGATAAATCCATCGGCAAACGATTAATCCATCGATAAGTTCGATAAGTTTCGATAACGGCAAACGATAATTTTTATAGGTTTTCCGTCGATAACGGCATCGGCAAACGATTAATCCATCGATAACGGCAAACGATTTATCGGCCAAAACGGCATTTTGATCCTTGGGTAAAACTAATCATCAAAGCAAAAGTTAAATCCCATGTTATATATCAAGCAATAAACAAATCTCCATTTTTCTATACCAAAATTGTTAATGACAAACTAAATTTGAGAAAGAAAGAAAATATCAAGCATGATGAGAAGAATGTATTATTTTCGGAAGAAAAAAAACGTGTTACAACTTGGGTGAAATCGCGATCTAAGGTCAAAATTTCAGCCTCCTTTCATCCCCGTCCTCGAAAATCCGGGACACCAAAACAATGTTCCCATATCGGTCCTCGTTTGAAGAATTCCCAATCTTTTGGAAATTGCGAACTGGGACGGGGACTTAGATCCAAATTTTATTACATATTAAGATCGGGACATGAACAATTTCCTACTAAATGCTAAAAAATAAAGTAAAACCCTAATAATAACTCAAATATCTTTCAAACCGGGAACGGCGTGAGATTTTGGAATTTTAAGATTTCCCTAGACCTGGTTCCCGATTCTAAAATTTAAACTCTCGATTTTAGGCTAAAAGCGAGCTAGAACATGGACAAAATCAAGAACTGGTATGATATTGACGACGACTATGCAAACTAACCCTAAAATGCATGTTATAAATTTTCCCAATCTAAAAAGTCCTACGACATAGGGTAATAAACTTTAAGATTTTGTCCGATCCCTTGGCTTCACCGTTGAGTCAAAAAGTGTATGATAAAATAACGTGGCACTACAAAAACACGACAACCTAGACCGAGCCAACAAACCGGATCCATATCTCAAACCCTAACATTTTTCGACCGGCTTGTTTTCATTAAAAATTAACAAGTCGCATTAAAAACAAATTTTCAGATATATATATATATATATATATATATATTTTTGTGTGAAGTATTTAAGATGGTTAATAATCCGAATAGAGAGGAATAGGATTTGTGTTGTGAGGTGACTTTACTTCTCTTGTATAGTAGTCATGCAAGATATTAGTAAAAGTGTAATGCATTATTATGGTATGAGATTAAGGACAAAAGAGAGAGAGAGAGAGAGGCAATAAAAGCAGACAGAGCGTTGCTTTTTGGGGAATAAAACGGTGTGTCTCACTCTCACTCAGTCTTCTCTCCGAGGATTGGCGTGATCGCTTTTATTCGAAAAAACAAAACAAAATGAGGAAAATCTAAAAGGCCAAATTTCGAGTTACTGCCCTTGTCTGTCCATTCAAAGCATCCCTCAGATATATATTACACACTAACCTCTCGGTCCCACTTTCCAACTCTCATTCTTTTATTTTTATTTTTCTAATTTTTTTGCTGATTATATATATACAGTAGAACCTCTATAAATTAATAGTGTTGGAACCGGGAAAAGATATTATCTTATCAGATTATTAATTAACATATAAATTAATAATTTATTAATTTATACATTAATTAAGAAAAAATATTAGTCAGCTATAAATAAGTATATAAACATCTTTCGTAACAAAAAAATATTTCAATTTATTATATCGAGAATATTAAAGTAACGATATCAAGTCAGCTATAAGTATATGAACCTTGGTATCAATATTAAGAATATCAAGAGAGACTATTATTATGATTTAAAAAGATTTTATCATAGTACCAATGTAGAAATATAAAAGAGCCCAATGATATTAAAAAGGAATGACAACAACTTGTTAGAATAGTGATAGTTAAAGCTGTAATAATTATTATAGAATCATATTTAAAGAAGACTACATAATTAGTGATGTAATTTTATCTTTTATTTAATGTGATTTTATAGTTATTTATATATATTTTAATAATTATTTATGTAATTTTTTATATTGAATTATTAATTTATATATCATTTGGGACCTATATACTTACTAAAAAAATTATTATCTTATAAATTTAGCGAATTATTAATTTAGGTAGTTAGGCCCGAGTGGGGACCGAACAAAAATATTATTTAATCGCGACTATTAATTTATCGAGTATTAATTTATAGAGGTACTAATGTATAGATATATTACAAGGAATTGAAGATAATTGTGTTGAACCCACGATTCTACTAAGGTTCAGGATTAGATCCTAGCGAAAAAGTGGATATTCCTTTAATGGTTTTTAATATAAATTGCACCAATCTATTATTTTACTTAATTTGAATACTTTTTGCACTATAAGAAGTATTGAGTATTTTGCTTCCTACATATAATACGTTTTATTAAGTTACTAGGATTACGTAAATGAAAAAGTAATGAGTTAGTTTTAATTTTTGTAGCATTTCGTCTATTTCTATATATTTCTTCTCATCAAGTAGCATATTGACCTTCTGCTGAAAAATATACATAACACGTTACTTACTTAAAAGTATAATATCAACTAAATTATAATACTAAATCACGAGACTACTGCAAAGTAGTCTAGAAGTTCAACATTCACGAAATAAGAGAAATATGATAACCTCAAATTAGTCATTTCTTAAGCAAAAGTTCAAGATTTCGGTATTCATTTTACCGGCGTGGAGTAATATTCTATTTTTGAGAGTATAAAAGACATCTCGGTTAAAATTAAATTTATAAAGGATATTGCAAAAAGTTAGTACTCACTTTGCTTTTCTCATAAAAACACTACATTATTAAGTTATTATAACGTTGCATAAATAAATTATAAATACTCGTAAAGCTTATTTTAATACTCATGTGTATGTGTTCTTCTCTCTTCGATCTGATGCATATTCTGGTTGCAGAAGAAAAATGTATATAAAATACACAAAGTAATAATAACACAAAAGTAGAGTAGAATTGATATCTTCTTTTGCAGCTTTTGATCATTATCATCACAGTGAAATTATATATAAATATATGTGATTGGTGCATCATGCCATTCGAAATTTCACATTTTTACAAGTCCCCATGAATACAACGACACTTTCTAACATTACTTATTTCAAATGTGATATTATTCAATTTAACCTATATTTAAACGGAACAAATTCTTAAAAGACTCTTTATAATTCATAGCTTAATTTTGTTACTTATAATTTACATAGTGTAATAATGAAAAATTATAGTGTTTATTTCAAATTTGAAAAATTACATTCGCTAGTGTATATATATATTTATATATATGTATATACCTGCGGTCTCTAGTACTTGCATATTCTCAGCTCGTTATAATTTTTAGAAACTAAAAAATACTCCACATTTAGAGTTTAATAGTATTTAATATTATAAAGTGTACTACGTACTAGGGTATGGAAACTACAGAGTAAAATATTTCAAGAGTTTATATGGAATATGATGAGTGACTAAGAACGAGATAGGTAAAAATTGGGTAGCAGTTTGTGGTATTTATAAGTAGATTGGTAAACAAAAGAGTAAATAATAGTTATGTTAGGTTAAGATCGACCTGGTTCACCTCATTGAGTCAAGGAGCGATAAAAAAGGCAAGACTCAACCGATCAGGTCAGGAGGACCTGATCGCCAACAACCTTGTTGCAGACAGGCTTTGGTCATCTGACCACGACGAGCAGGCTGCGACGATCAGATGCGATTAAGAGGTTCCAGCGACCAGGGTGTCGATGAGTTTCAACTACACTTCTTGAGTGTCATTGAATCCTCCGTCGTATGAGATCAGACCACGAAAAAAGTTTCCGTAGTGGGAAGTGGATTGGACAACGCTAAATTTCCGTCGTCGGAAGCAATACCAGCCGCAACGGATTTTTAGACTACGCCACGACACACGTTTATACTACGGAATATATCCGTAGTTTGAGGTAACATAATTCAACATATACGGGCGGCGGCCTACACCCACGCTGCGGCGTACATTCCCACAACGAAAATTATCTCTACAAAAACTCTTATATACTTTCATGCAAAACGTACGCTGCAACATGTTTGAATAGAGCCACGACAAGTTTATTATACGCAGCGGCCTACATATTATGTGCCGCGGCCTAATTAAATCAAATGACGGATTTTTGTGTCGTGGAAGGGTAAAAAAATTGTAGCTTTTTCCAATCCCGTCGTGGCATTTTTTTGCCTGGAAGTACATTTTGACTTTATACTTGCCTTCACCTGCACATTTGATGAGTCTCTCTCAATTTTACCCTTGTTTTTTTCTATTATTACAAAATATTTCCTTTCACGTTTTAATTGATTATAACTTCATAAATGTTTCTATTTTATCATATTTGCCCTTCTATATTCTCCCATTTCACTTAAATGCCCCACGTTTTTTTGCTATCTTATTTACTTTGGACTTTGGAAGATATTGTACTTAATAAGGATCTATTGGTATTTTTAAACATTTTAGTGCTGCTTTGTTTTTGTTATTGTTTTTCATTTTTTATTAAATTTTAGTAGATACAATGTGATACCAAAATTATGATTTTTTTCAATAATTAATAACCAAACCTGTAGAAGTAAAATATTTTCTTATTCTAAATCGATTAAATATTTTTTATATTATAAATCGGTTGTGAATGTTGTGATTGAGCCTCAATTTGAAGAATTGAACGACCGGTTTTCGATAATTTTCAATTTTGCAAGTGAGTTTTTGCCCCCTCCTTTGGACAGTTTCTGGCTTCGCCTTCGCCACTGCATATGGATGTAATATGCATATGGATGTAATATGTTATAAGATAAACAAACTATAATAGCTTACAATTTTGTTTGTTATTAAATAAAAGACAAGAAATTATAATCTTATATAGCTAACTCTAGAGCAGCCACTCGCGACGTCGCGGCGGGTCGCGGCGAGAATCGCAAGAATCGCGAGATGCCCCGTCACGATGCGTCGCGAGTTTCTTGGTCGCGAGAAATCACGACCACGCGAGAGATTGGTGGCTGTATTGCGGCATAAATACCTGTTTGTTTGAAATGTTTAATTTTATCAAATTTTACCCGAATTTAATTTTCAAACTTTGCCAATTATTTCAAAATGATATTTAAGTATGTTAATTTGATGAGATATTGAGCCGTACTGAAAACGCTCTCTGAAGCAACGCTGGAAATGGGGATGGACAGTATATCCCTCGCCATTCTCGCCAATATCGGAAATCTGCCCCTTGGATTCTTCCACCACTTAATGACGTCGAACTCGTGGGATTCTTCGTCGAATAGCAGGCCGTAGTAGCGCTTCAATTCTGGCGGTTTGCCTTCCGTGTCGCCTGCCAACGGCGTAGTGGATTCCCCGCGACTTAGCTGTTGCCTGAGTCTCCGGCTGAAGTCTAGTTCCGTCTTGGTTGGGCTTGCCATCACTGCCCTTTGCTCCTCCTGTGCGTTGAACTGTGGGAACCGTTTGTCGTATTCACTGTACAATGCATAAAAAGCTTCATTAACAACGTTAACATAATTACGATAATCCGCCCCTATGTTTTTTCCGATCGCTATCATCATTGGCCCATACGCATCCGAAAGACAAGGGTCTAGAATAGCACCGAAGCAAAACGAAAACGGGGGTGGATCCCAATAAGACTTGAATTTCAAAACCATAGACTCAATAGGCGGAGAAATAATAGGGTCATTTTTGAATTCTTTGAAAGCACACGAAATTTGATAAAGACCCGAAAGACCATGATTCAAAGAGGGTTTATTTTGGTTATGAAAAAGTAAAGTAACAGCATAGAAAGATTTTAGGAAAGCGGGGAATTTCTTCGCGGTTGCCTATTCCGCCTCCGTGATGCGCGCCTCGCGAGCGAGTTCTGTCTGAGGAAGCGGTCCAAAGGAAGCCTCTGTCTACACACAACTGAAATCATTAAATACGTAGAGTTCCATCGAGTATTATTATCTAAACCAAACTGATTAGCTTTATGATTGTGGTTTTTACAAAATCGTCTCCACCTATTGGTGGTTTGAGGATTCCGGATCCAATCAACAATGCCGTGTATTTTTTAACATGGTGTGCAATGTGTGCCTCGCCCGTTCGTGCAATTAAATTAATTATGTGACAAGCACACCGTTGATGTAAAATATTTTGAAACGGAGAAGCAAGCAACATTGTTTCCAAGATCATAATCGAGGCGTTGTTGCTTGAGGCATTATCTAAGGTAATGGAAATAACACGATTTTGTAAACCCCAATCACCAAATAATTCAAATAATTTCTCGGCTATGTTTTTTCCAGTATGGCGACGCTCGAAAGGCGATAAGTTTAAAAGTCATTGACATGGGTTCCACTCATCGTCGACGTAATGGGCGGTCAAACTCATGTAATCGTTTAAACTTGGACCTCTCCACAAGTCGGTGGTAAAAGCAACGTTTATGCCAGACATTTTGAAAAAATTGACTAAAAATGGATCGGTGGTTCTCGTCTCCCAACATCGACGTACCGCCTCCACCGTTGATGCGGGCACACGCTCCGGATTGGCGTCGTGCGCGCCCATCGCCCGGACTAGACTAGGTCTTAGAGACCGTTGGGTATCATCGGGATAATTTGAATTTGGTTGGGAGGGAAATATTTCTTCCGGTAGCATAACAGGAATATAGCCCTCGGGCGTAGCTTGATCTGGCCCTGCACGAATAAATTGGGGTTGCCAATCCCTAGCCCTTCGACCCCCAGAACTACCGCTTCTTCGAGACATAATGAGAAATTTGAGACTTGAGATCTTTAGAGGGGAAAAACTTAGAGAGTTAAAGAGAATTTGAGAGAGAGTTGGAAGATTGTTGGTGAGGAAATGAGGGTGGGAGAGGTGGTATTTATAGGATTTGAGGAGAGAGTTGGGTGGGTGAATAATTATTAAGGTGGGTGAAGTGGGTGAATAAAGTTGGGGGGAAAATATTGAAATTTGAAATTTTTGGGTTGGAATTCAAGTAAAGTGGGTAAAAATTGTGGTTGAGTGATTAATTTCGGGTAAAAAGTGTCTTAATTATGCCACAAAAGGACAAAATCACGCGGATCACAAATCTGGGCCGTTGGATGGCTTCACGCGGATCGCCATACAACGGATCGCGACTAATGCCTAAATCGCGACGAATCGCGACTTTTGCCACAAAATCGCGACTCGTCGCGATTCCCCGAAATGCATCGCGACTCGTCGTGACGACCCCATCCGAGTTGTAGATAAGGATGTCTATTTCGCTCAACCAGATGGTTTCGTAGATAAGGCTGCAGAGCATAAGGGACTTGATTTCTAGATTTTAGTAGTATAAATAGAGGTGTATCATCTTCGTAAAAAGGTGACTTTCCCTTTCTTTATATATATTTTTTCATAATTATTCAATACAGAGAGTATTCTCTCTAAAAACTTTTCTTTTTTCTCTTTGTGTTCTTGTGTGTATGCTTTGGCTTAAAGATGTTTTAGTGGAAACAAATTACGGGTGACAATGTAGGACCGGATACGAAATACGAAATGATTGCCACTCTTAATAATTGTTATATTTTTTTTAATCTATTAAAGGTAATAAATGGCTATTTAACATAGTCCAATGGATCGAGATTTGATGGTCCAAATATATATATTTTTTTAAAATTATTGTATAATAAAATTGTAATGTATTTTTATTTAAAACCAGATTCAAAACTCCGCTTCCGGCGGAGAATTCGGAAACCGGATTTTTATTCACTATATCCACAACAATACAACAGATATAATCTTATAAAACTTGATAATACATATGGACAGTGGCGAGGCCACTAAGGCCCAACAGGGGGCAGCTGCCCTCACTTGGTTGGCCCAAATACACATTTAAAGCCCATTTAACCTCTTGTTATTTATTTATTATTATTTTGTTTCTCTTTCTAGCATATTTTATCTTTCTTACTTGCCATCACTTGCACAATTGACGAGTCTCTCTCAATTTTACCCTTGTTTTTTTGCCATTATTTCAAAATATTTCCTTCACGTTTTAATTGATTATAACTTCATAAATGTTTATGTTTTATCATGTTTGCCCTTCTATATTCTCCCATTTCACTTAAATGCCCCACGTTTTGTTGCTATCTTATTTACTTTGGACTTTGGAAGATATTGTACTTAATAAGGATCCACTGGTATTTTTAAATATTTTAGTGCTGCTTTGTTTTTGTCATTGTTTTTCATTTTTTATTAAATTTTAGTAGATACAATGTGATACCAAAATTATGATTTTTTTCAATAATTAATAACCAAACCTGTAGAAGTAAAATATTTTCTTATTCTAAATTGATTAAATATTTTTTTATTATAAATTGGTTGTGAATGTTTTGATTGATACTCAATTTGAAGAATTGAACGACCGGTTTTCGATAATTTTCAATTTTGCGAGTGAGTTTTCGCCCCTTCCTTTGGACAGTTTTTGGCTTCGCCACTGCATATGGATGTAATATGTTATAGGATAAACAAACTATAATAGCTTACTGTTTTGTTTGTTATTAAATAAGAGACAAGAAATTATAATCTTATATAGCTAACTCAAACAGTCGTACTATTAATTATACACAAGAAAAATTCATCCTATTAAGAGACAAGTGTTTATTTATAGCATAAAAATGAATAGTATTTGTCTTATACTACACACACAAGAACATTTCATCTTAGCACCCAAGTAAAAGAAACAGTCTTATACTTGGATTATTACGTTACGTAATAAACAATCCAAATTCGTTATACTCACTATTCAACTCATGCTATATATATCAATAATTTATAATAATTATATTACACCACTATTGTTTTTATCTTTCCTTTGCACAGATCAGACGCGTACCTCTCGGATAATCTTGAATCTTTATTGACTAGTGATGCAAAAAAGGCTATATAACTCATATTCATGCATAATGATATAATTATCACTCACATTCACCACTTTTCCATTCTTAATTATGATGTTGTGCATGGTGCGTTTTTTTACCAGTACACCAGAGGGCCTACCTACACAGTCTTACAGAGAGAACCGTACTATATATATATATATATATATTTATATATATAACGTATAGGAGAAAGAATAAGGAGGAAAAGCAAGGGCGAGAAAAGATATAAAGGTGTTACGGTCTGGTCTACTCAGGGCTCTCTAAGTCTAAAGCTCCCGCTCTCTTCCTTCCCATTTCAAGTTCAGTTCAACCACACTGAGTGAGCTATTATATAACAATACATATACACACATATATTATATATACACAAGCAAGAGCTCGGAGTTTAGGGTTTGGGAAGAAGAGAAGAATAAAAAACACAAGGGGGGGGTGATAGGTTGGGTTGGTGGGGGTGAGTGATGCGCTCAGGAGTTTGCGCGCTACAGCAGACCCTCACGGCGGAGGCCGCGTCGGCTCTCAAGCACTCCCTTGCCTTGGCCCGCCGCCGGGGCCATGCCCAGGTCACGCCCCTCCACGTGGCCGCCACGCTCCTCGCCTCCCGCGCCAGCCTCCTGAGGCGCGCCTGCCTGCGCGCCGCCCCGGCCGCCATCGGCTCCAGCCGCGCCCTCGAGCTCTGCTTCAACGTTGCCCTCAACCGCCTCCCCACCGCCCCAGGCCCGCTCCTCCACAGCCAGCCCTCGCTCTCCAACGCCCTCGTCGCCGCCCTCAAGCGCGCCCAGGCCCACCACCGCCGCGGCTGCGCCGAGCAGCAGCCTCTCCTCGCCGCCAAGGTCGAGCTCGAGCAGCTCGTTGTCTCCATCCTCGACGACCCCAGCGTCAGCCGCGTTATGCGCGAGGCTGGCTTCTCCAGCACCGCCGTCAAGGCCAGCGTTGAGGACTCCTCCTCCGCCGCTTCCTCCGTCTTCCACTGCTTCGCCGTCCCCAACCCCTCCGGCGGCGTCTTCTCCTCGCCCTCCTCCCCGAACTACTCCAGCACGCCCGCGTTCTCTCCGTTCTTCTTCTCGCCTCCGAAAAAGCCCATAATTTTCGGTCCCGGCCCACTCTCTCCCGCGGCCAAGGAAGACGACATCAAGTCAGTCTTCGCAGCGCTATCGAGGACGAAAAAGAGGAACGTCGTCATCGTCGGAGACACCGCTCCAGCGATCGACGCTCTCCTCGCAGAGCTCCAAACACGTTGCTCACGAGGCGACGTCCCCGAAAAACTGCACCGGACGCGTTTCGTCGAGCACCGTCTTGTCTCTCCCGTATCCGAGAGGCAGGTTTCGGAGCTGAAGAGCAAGGTGGCGGAATCTCTCTCCGTCTCCGGTGACAACAACGGAAGGGTCGTAATCTACATAGGAGATCTTCAATGGACGGTCGAGGACGGTCGCGATCATCTCATCGAGGAGATAGCGAGCCTGATCAGGCAGTACGACGCCGTTTCGTCCCCACCGAAGCTGTGGATAATGGCGAGCGCGAGCTACCAGACGTACATGCGGTGTCAAGCGAAGCAGCCATCGATGGAGCTTCAATGGGGTCTCCAAGCCGTGTCTGTTCCCTCAGGAGGGCTCGGTTTGAGCCTCCATGGATCAGCTAATTCCAGGTAATTAATTAATAATCATAATTAGTGAAGTTGTCGTTTGTGTAATGAAATCAACGCAACACAAAGAGTCAGAGAAAAACATAAGCGTGGTTGGAGAGACAAAGGCGAAAGACAGAGCTGTCTCTTTTGCTGTCTTCGCCGACAGAAATCGCGAGGGAATAAAATGGTTCGAGCTTGAAAAGGACACTTTGGGTATTTATTATATATGAGAATAAAAGTTGGATTTCGTACTTAGTAGTGCATTATTGGTGTAACCTAGTCACGGCTTATAATATGTTATCATTTGAGAAATTGATGGCCTTTAAAGAAGCAATCATATTCAACAAAAACTATGGAAATTATGGAATCATCAGATATTATTCCTGCAGTTCCGTAAATATAATTATCATATGAAAGAAAACAATAATTACTCATATCTATTATTTGTAAATATTAAATTTGGATAAACGAAAAAAGGAAGAAGCATGAAAAGAAGTAAAGATAGGAATCCAAAACAAATCTTTTTGTTAAAAGCATAAATTCAAACAACATGCATGTATAGCGTATAATATATATATATATATGTGCTGTAATGTGAGAAGTATTAAGGTTAAGCTTTGAGCATTAATGGTTGAAAAAGTATTTGCAGCTTTTAAGATGTACTGAAAGAAAGCAAAGCATGCTTGTCGCCAAAGCAGTCAATTATTTTCCACAAACCTTGTTGTTGTGTCACGCTTTTTGGACACGTGGCATGTGAAATCGAGACTTTTGTTTTTCATTTTGGAATAATATTTGAAATTTGGTGCGACAGCGTGGATGACCGGAGGACACAAAGCCCGTATTTCCAAACATCGCCCGACCAGCGCAGCGGCCTCATCAAGCTCGCTTGCTGCCCCGAATGCGCTGCTCATTGCGAGAAGGAGGCGCAGTCGCTCAAGGCGGCCAACCAGAAACTGCCGCCGTGGCTGCGACCACATGGCACCGGACCCGAAGAGTCTCATAAGGTAGTACCGATCAAATTTTTATTTTTATTTTTATTTTCGAAAACGAATTTCATTTTCTTTCCTTAAAGAATATTCTTATTCATTTTTACTAATAATAACGGTGAAAAGTACAGTTATATTCTTCAACCGTATATATATTTTTATTTTTCATCAAAAGTGTAAATCTAAAGTACAAAAAATAATTCATGATAAACGAGGATACCTTTAACAATGCAGTAAAGCCTCTATAAATTAATATTGTTGAGACCATATAGTTGTATTATTGTATCGAGTGAAAATTCAATCATGTTGGTTAGAGTAGGGATCATATAAAAGTAATATTTTATCGAGATCATTAATTTCTCGAATATTAATCTAGCGAGATTTTGCTAGATTAAGAATTGATGGAAAAAAAAAATCACTTACTTATTTTTTTCCGAGTATGTTTGTTTCAAATTTCTAAAATAGT
The DNA here is from genome assembly GCA_954871525.1 of Parietaria judaica. Lineage (NCBI taxonomy): Eukaryota > Viridiplantae > Streptophyta > Magnoliopsida > Rosales > Urticaceae > Parietaria > Parietaria judaica. Next base: position 14,751,465 of record OX940872.1, read on the forward strand.
AATTAGTAATACCTAATCTGATTCATGGTAATTAAGTTTTTAACCTTGTTTTTTTTTTTTTTGTGATTATTTTCAGGATGATCTGGTTGAGCTGAGTAAGAATTGGAGTAGATTGTGCCGTAGTTTGCACCATGGAAGGCAAGCTCAGACTGCGCTCACCCCAACTGCTCTCTTCAACAATGGAAGCTTCGAATCGCTCCCGTGGCGGCATTACCAGAGCACTGTGTCCCACAACGCAACCTCGATCGCCTTCACGGATCCGGCTTCGAAACCTCGCTTCCGGCGACAGAATTCTTGCACCATCGAGTTTGGCTGTGGCGACGAACCCCGAATGAGTCGGGACCTACGAGGTCCGGGTTTCGGTTTCCTGAGGAGTGGCGAAGGGAAGGAGGAGAAGATCACTCTCGCCCTCGGGAATTCGTTCTCGTCTAGCTCGTGGAGATGCGAAGAGGCGAACAAGCCCGAGAGAGGCTCACGGAGAGCCGAAATGTGCAGGGTTCTGAAAGAGAACGTGCCTTGGCAATCGGAGGCCATTCCTTCAGTGGTGGAAGCCATGATCGTTTCCGAGACTGCGAGGCGTGAGACTTGGCTGCTGATCCAGGGGAACGATGGTATCGGGAAGAGAAGACTCGCCCGTGCTGTGGCCGAATCAATGCTCGGCTCAGCCGATTTGCTAGTTCACCTTGACATGAAGCAGAAGAAAAGAAATACGGCGAATCAGGAATTCTCCAAGATCGTCGAAAATGCACTGCAATCGAGCAAGAATGCTGTGGTTCTAGTAGAAGATGTTGATTTGGCGGATGCGCAGTTCATGAAATACCTCTCTGACGGTTTCGCGACTGGAAAATTCGGATCCTTGACCGAAAAAGATGCTGAACCAGGGAAACCAATGTTCATCCTCACCAAATCCGACGAGACAAGCCACGAAACCATCAAGAAGAGAAAGGACTCCGTAATCCAGATGACGATCAGCATCAGCGAAAAAGCTCCAAACACTAGCTTCGAGGGCCTGAAACTTGACCGCAAGCGAAAAGCCAACGAGTGGGAAACCCCCATTGATCGCTCGAAGAGCCCTAAGAAAACCGGCGAATTCACAAGGCTTGATCTCAATGTCGAGGCCTCCGACGACGAGCTAAACCCGAATACGAGTGACCTCACCGGAGAAAACCCGGACCCACCGAGCCCGAGCTTGTTCCTCGGCTCGATAGAGCACGTGCTCGTGTTCAACCGCAGCCCTGCGCGGGACCGCGAGATGAAGGAGCTCTTCCTTGGGAAGATGGAGGCCTGCTTCGGCGAGATCATGCAAATAACCGAAGCGAGGCTGAGCGTGGACGAGGGCGTGTTGGAGGAGATCGGCGTCGGATCCGCATCGTTCTCCAACGGGCTGTTCGAGAAATGGGTGGGAAGCGTTTTTGAAAGGGCCGCCAAAAGTGTTAGGGCTAGGGTTAGGGGGAAAGAGAAGGGTGGTGGTGTGGTTGTAAGGGTTTGTCTGGGTGGATTTAAAGAAGGGGGAATTTTGGAGGAAGGGTTTATGGGTTCGTGTCTTCCCTGCAATTTCCAACTCATCTCGCACCAACACTGACTTGGTGCTGCGCTTTTCTTCATTGGGGGTGTTTTTCTTTCCTTTGCTTGTTGCCCAAGTAACAGAAACGGCTAATAAACAAACCGTTTAGCTACTCGTAACTTTCACTTAACTAATAACGGAGCCGTTCTAACGTTGACTTATCTAATAACGGAGTCATTTATAGCTACTATCAACTTTTACTTCCAAAAGGATTTCAAGCTAAAATCCGGATCAATATAAAACTGACTCCTTCATATTAGTGCGCTATCAGGACTAGTCTAGATGAGACGGATGGTCCGCAGGTGGACCAACCCGTATCACGTTTTGGGCAAAACTCGCACGTGAGGGGCACCGACAACCACCCGTCGGGAGCGGTTGGCATGCCCATACGGGTTGACCCGTCCGGGAAAAGTTGTAACAAGTTAAGTATATACGTAGCCTTACCACGATGAGTACTTTAAAAATTATGATGATTACTCAATAGGAAATGTGCCTAACGGACTATTATTGTATATTTGTATTGTTACGAGGAAGTGAGGTGCCACTTTTTAGGCTTTTGAGGGACTAAAAATTGAATAATAGGAAAAATCCAAAGATTTTCTTTGACAATCCGTATCTCTTTACAAGAGATATGGTTGCTTGCCTCCATAATATTAAACTAATAATTTGAGTAATGCCCAAATATGACCTTTAATGGGCATTAATAAAAGAAATATTGGTGGTTGGAATTAACAAAACCTTTAATGTGAATCAATCATTACTTGTAGATTCTCTTGCATCGTACCAAATGAAGTGAGTGAGTTGGTTTCTAGTGAACATTATTTAATTTTAATGTGTTGTTGTGTGACACGAGACCAAATGTCTAGTAAGAAAAGGAGTATTCCTTTGGATATTTGTGCTCATTTTGCACAATTTACCTTATGTAGTTAACTTAACTTTAACTCTTTACGAATAAAAATCTATGTGTTGTATTTTTAAAGAAAATTATATTCGGATTTTAAAGATTAAAAAATTCAAATTTTCAGATGCGGGTTTAAACTTGAATTTAAGATCATACTCGGTTCAGATTAGGTAATAAAAGATAAAAATAAAATGAAAAATGCTTTTTTAATAGGAAATAATTTTTAGTGCTACATCTTTTACTAAAATGTACGTATTAAGTTACAAAAATACAAAAATATCATGAAAAGATTAAACTTTTGAAGGGAAATAAAAATCATTATAAGAGAGAGAAAATACTTAAAAAAATAAAATATATATTAAAAAGCTAATTCGATTAACTTATAATTCGGGTTTTGATTTTTTACCTTTAAACTAAAAACTTGGAATCAATTATAATCCAGATGCGGTTTTTAATAAATTGGTCCGATTTAACCGGTTTAATGAGGTGCAGTTTTTTAAAAAGCATTTCTGATCCGGATGGGGTTTAAACTTGCATTTTCAGGTTTTTTTTACACTCCTTGTAACTTACTCTCCATCCATCAAGTGCTAAGAAAAACACATGTGGGCTTCCATCAATGGAAGAGGAAATGTGCAGTTTAATCAAAATAAAACTTTAAAACCTTGGCCGTAGAATAAACAACGAAAGAATCAACGGGATATTCAAGAGAAAGCTTAAAATTCTGGGTATTTGAGAAAGCTAGACACAACGCTAGACTTTTAGCTCAAATTTACTGTAAGTGCTCGTGATTCACCTTTGGTGCACCTTGCATGTATAAACACGGTAAGATTCTAAAGTACACAAATTAACAACAGTCCAATTTTATAGGTATATCGATGGAATTATCGTAAGATTTTAAAAAGAGATGGTTAACCGATTAAGCAAATCAGGTTTTACGGGTATACCTGCATGTATTTCATAAAATATTAGTCTTTAGAAATATTAACCAGATGTAAATAAATTTTTTTTAAAAAAAATGAGATTAGGGGGTTTTAGGTTTTTTTTTTTTTTTTTGTAGATTTTTAATAAAATTAGTAGATATTATTACAATTAAAAACTTTAGAAGTGTGAAATTTTGGAGTTTATATTTTTACGGGTTTTACGTAGATTTTTTTTGTGTGTGGGGCTTTTATAGAGATTTATATGATTTTATGAGTTTAGCGGTTTTGATGGAGTTCGCGACGAGTTACATAAAAATGAAAGGGTTTTTGTAAAATGATTACTAGGTAAAGCTTGCCCACAGACAATTATTGGTGAACGTCGTACACGTCTAGACGTGGACGCGTGTCCCACATTGCAGTCCAAACGCGAACAAGAGTGGACGAGATGAACGGCGTAGCGAAAAGGCGCCATGCATCCCGTCTTGTATGGCCCGTTAGAGCTTTTTTTCTTTACTCAACCCACTTGAGTGAACCACCCATGCTACATGTTGTCTCCCCATTGCTTCGTCAACCCCCATCCGGATTGGAATGTGCATTGCTCCATCAACGCGTGCCACACGATTCGTTGCGTGCGCGCCACGCCGGGAGATGACTGGCCGCGTGTGGACGCGTGCGGCTCTTCTCGTCGGGACTTGAACGTGTGGCTCTTCCCGTCGCGACTTGAACGCAGTTCCAAAATGTAATGGACTCTTTCCACGCGACTAGTACCAAATGGCTAGTTTGATACCTAGGCGGTGAATTTTATGAATTTTATGAGGCTTTAGTCATTAAACCTCGGGATTTCGATCTTCGGTTGGGGGACATCATGGTACATACCACAAACACACTGAAGTACCATCTCGTTAAATATAGCGGAGCTACTATAAATCTCGTGTGTCGAACACTTTTTCTTACGTTAAACCTTTCATAAATACCTCTATATACAAGTTGACATCAACAATAATATATATTTATGTTATTATTTTTACGCAATACCCTTCAGTGACCGGTTTATCTGTCAAATTTTATGGGTATCAAAATTCTCAGTGAACCCATTGTTAATGAACTTCGCTATCCGTCGGGTACCCGTAAAATAGAACCTCATTGAATCTTTACATCTCATAAAAAAAAAAAAAAATAAGTTAAGATAGAAAATAAAATTGTCCACTAGAAGCCAAGCCAATTGCAGTTGATGATTGAGCTTTGTCTTTATAACATACCTTCTTACTTTGATTGACCTAAAAGAGTCCATTATAACTAACTGATATGATTACATGAACAAACGGCGTCGTGGGACCTATCTTCCTACGATACAACACTATCACAAATATACTTCTTCTTTTCTAGAAATGATATGCTCATTAAAGCTTTCAAGATTGGTTTATCATGGAGGAATGATGGTACATTTCACTTGTCTTTACTATGCCAATTATAAATATTCATGACATGCTCTCTCATTAGTGAATCATAATGACAATACCCCCAACCCAAACACATGCAAAATAAATCCCTTAAAACTAATCATTTCTAATAGTTTACACATGTAAATATTCAACACGGTAGAAATGAAATGAAATGAAATGAAAATCAAAGTAAAAGATTTTAAAATATCAAACACATGATTAGGGAGTCATTTTTATCAAGTTTCATTTAATATTAGATTTGTTTTACTTGTCTACCCAACATATTAGTCTTTACATACAAGAATATAAAATGCTAGAAGACCAAAAAAAAAAAACATATTCTTTTTGTCATCGTTCAAACTCTATTTTAGAATAAAAAAATATATACGACGTAATAGCTGCAAAAATATTTAAGTTACGTTCAATTTTGACAGCATGTACTAAATTCTATTTTCATGAACTAAAAAAATACTTAAAGATAATTATACTCACTTAATTAGATCTACACGCGCATACTTTGTTAAGTATATTTATTGAGAGACTCTAAATCAAAGAGATTGAAATGAAATTTGTATACATCCCACCCTCGTGAGCTGCATAATTATTCTTAATTTTTTTTTTTTTTTTTTATAAAATAACCCTCAATACACCACAAATTTTATTATTAACAACTCTCAACTTTCATAATTATCAAAACAACCTTTTCAAATTTTCTGTTACCATAATACCCTTAATAATGTCCATTTTTCGAGACGATATATGTCTATTTTTCAAGAATAATACGTCCTGAAAAAAGTTGTTTTAAGAATTATGAAAACTTGAGAGTTAATAATAGAATTTGTGGTTATTTGAAGGTTATTTTATGAAGTTTTCCTTATTCTTTTCAAAGATTTTAAATGTTTTAATTATTTTAATCACTGAAAAAAGAATTTAAATATACGCTACCACACTTGATTCTAATTTAGTGCTTTTATCGTCATTAACCATATATAACAGAACCTCGCCAAATTAATACTCGATAAATTATTAGTCTCGATTAAATAATATTTTTTGCATCCCAACTTTAGCTAACACTACTAAATTATACCTTGATAAATTAGATACACACGCCATGATTGTTGAGGTGAAAAATCTCCTCCGCAGTCACGGATTCACAATTGGTGTAATTCTGTTTTTAAATCACCTCAAAGCTCGGGTCTTTTCGTTAAAACTCAATCACATAAAGGAAAATGGATTTTGAAGAGAGTAAGAGGCTTGCAAATTTTAGTGTGAGTGTACTATATTTCTTGTCAAATATTTTCAGTTTCTTTTTACATTGTTTAACTCACTATTTATAGAGCTTAATGATTGAAATCCGACCTCATAAATGGTCGGTTACAAAATGCGTTGAATTCCCTCATAATTGGCTTAATTACATTGCAATAATCACGATCGTAACTGTCTTCGTCAGCCCTCAGGCACCGCTCGCGCTGTGAATAGATTGCTCCTCGTTATCCTTGTCCTCGTCCTCTGCTTGTTGGTCTCGTTGCGTAATTGAGCTTCGTAGCTTGGCTTTCATCCTTAGCTCGTTTCTCCTTCTAGTTTTTTTCGGCGATGAAGTTTCGTCGATGAGACTTCATCGACGAGGCCATGCTGATGGACACACCCTCATCGATGAATAAATTCGTTGCTTGTCTTTGTCGTGTGTTCTTCCCTTGATTTCTTCCTTGGTCAATGGGTCTTGTATTGGTATTTTGACTTGGTCAATGAGTCTTGTATTGGTAGTAGGTTTTTTCAATCATATACATAGATATTTCAATTTTCGTAGTATCAATGCAAATTGATTTGATGTGACAAAATTATACTCAACAACGATTCATAGAGTAAAAATAGAATAGGCTTGAGACTTTTAGAATTTAAGTAAAAAAAGGTGGCAAAAACTTCAATTTGTAATGGAGTAATTGAATAGCCGACAAGAAAAAGGGAAAGAAAGTGGCATTGTTTATTGGTCCATAAAGAAAGAGAAGGAGAAAGAGGCATCTGACGTTAAGCCTCATGATTACAACTCTCCTGTGCCGGTCCCCTTCCCTTCCTTTGCTTTGCTTTCAATAATTATTGCCCCAAAAAGAAGTACCCATCATGTCCAGCCCATATGTCATATAAAATTGTCATATGCTATCCATCTTTTCAAACTTTATTTTTAAAATCATTCTCATGTTTAAGTAACTTTCATAAAATAACACCAAATTTATCACTAATCGGTAAAATAATACTCGATTTTTCATAACTAATAAAATACACCTTCTTTTTATTATTTATTTTTTTAAACAAAAATGCCTTAAATAGTAACTTTTGAATTTGAAAATAGCTGATTTTTTTTATTTTTTTTTTGTTTTATCTTCTTGGACTAAATTAGCAGAAAAATTCGGCAAATCTTTGTCCAAGATGATAAAAAAATTCGGTAACCTTAGTAAGTTTAAGTCATCGTCATACAAAATTTAGATAAACTTTGAGAGAAAAAAATTGCTTATGCTTTTGTAGTCCTAAACTCTCGATAAAATCTACCCTTTTTGACTAAGATTATCAGATGTTTCGATCATCTTGGTCACCGAAATTAGGCCCACAATCCGCGTCTGAGTCTTGCTTGACTAGACCCATATACCTATTTGTAGAAATTCATGGCTATCTTGAAAAATCCCACCCCATCCAGCCCCTAACAAGTTTGTCAGCTCGTTGACGACCCTAAAAGCCACTCTTAGCCCACCCCTTGGCAACTTGAATCACGACCGAGGGCCACCCCGCCCGCCCGCTTAACACCTCTAAACCCAACTCGGAACGGAAGATTGTCTACTTTATGCTTATTTAACTTACAATCTACCAAAGGAAAACTTCATGAACAAACAACTTATCAAAAGGACTCGTTACATATTCGGAGTCTGATCAAAAGAGATGGAAAATTATCACATTTTCACTACAGAGATGTTTCTTATCGACTCACATAATATAGTGACTAAATTGTAGCAAAATATGATGTTCAATCAAGATTCTTGTAGCATAATAACCTATTTCGTTGAATCAAGATTCGAAAATTTTCAATGAATCAATACTCCATTACATACATGTGAACATAAACAGCCAATATAAATTTTTCTTTCTTTCCTCAAATATAGACATTCTTGTGACATTCCTTTCAAATAAATGAAAACTACTTGAAGGCCAACTGTGACTGTGTGAAAGATATTAGCAAAGGAAGATTCTCCAGGGCAAACGTGAAGGTTGCTCCAAGCATAAATAGAAGAACGAAAGCTAGTATTATTTTTCCGATGTAGAAAAGACCAATACTTGATTTTCTATCCTCATTCGCAATCTCCACCGGCCGAGGGACCTTGAGAATAAATAAGACGAGAAAAAAAAAAAGATCAAACAATTAAGAGTGAAATTAATGACATGAAATAAATTTCATAATAGACTAATTTGATAATAAAATACAGTTCATTTTTGGCGAATAAGTTATTTAGTACATATGTATGTAGGAGTCTAGTCAATATTTCCATCCAAAACAAGCGGAATTCCCCAAGACAATAATCCCCGAAAAATTTGGCGCAATGATGCTAGAGAGATCTACCTTTTTATGAACTATTTTTACCTCATTGCTAAATGGAAAAGTCAATCTTCTCTTCGAACACGGTAATCAAACTGGACCCTAACTTAATCTACCAATCATCCCGCTCTTCGAACACTACCTACGAGGTTGCCCAATTACATGCCCTAGTAAGAACCTTAATTTAACAATCATCTCTCTCCTTACTTCTGCATCAAAATTTGAAAGAAGAATGAGCTAATACGACGACTGTTTTTCATGACAATAGAAGATCTACTTGAGTGCATGATCATGGATTTGGTCACGGTGCATAAAAAAATGGCGATAAGCTCTTATTGGATTTGCCCTGGAAGTTAAACAATTTCGGTCTCATTGTAGTCAATATGAATTACTATGTTTTCCCTCTACTCTAAGTTAAGATAGCCAAAAAATTTCATTGGCCCTGAAGCTTGATGAACAAGCCTAGATCAACCTACTGCTTCTGAATTGTTGTTGCTATTGATCAAGCTTTGTGGTGGTGGGAATTAATCGATCTTAAGCCAAAGCAATATGAAAGCACACAAATTATTCTTGAATTGATGTGTTTTATGGAATATTAAGCACTTTAATCGAGTTATTCTTTTAAAGTATAGTACTTAGCAAAACAGCTAGCAACATGGCTGTAGCAAAGTGGAATATTATAATCTCAGCTGCGTTAAAAGGTCCCTTTGTAGCTTCTTTGGAGGTACTTTCAAGAGAGAGTATTTTTTTAACCTAATGAAAATGGAGGATTTATGAGACTGATTGGAGCTCAAATGAGGTGCCGGGATCATTTCAATTTTTTTTAGGTAACTTCTAATACTAGGGGAGCTCATTCATTTTTATTTTCGGTAGCTTCAATTTGCAATAGTTGATTTTTGTTTATTTATGTGGCTCACTTTTGCCTTTGTTTACAAGGTAGAATCCGAGTCCCCTTATCGGTTTTCTCCTAATCTATTATTTTAAAACAAATCTAGAAATTTCTGCTTTGTAAATAATCACAAATTCTAAGTCAAGGATAATCTTGCGAGGCCAATAGAACAGGTGATCCATGGCTCTGTTTGAATTAAAAATAAAAAATAAAAAATCCATGGTCCTTGAGATTCCTAAATAAACTTCAGCGAAGAGCAATTCTTAAACATTTCCCTCACAATCTTTTAGATCCAATTCTCATGAGTCATTAGGGGTATTTTACAATAAATATAGGATTAGGGTTCTTAGGTTTTAGGGTTGCGCCAACCGCCAAGTCTAGGTTTAACCGTTTGAATAGTGGAATTTCGTACTGAACATCACTAGGAGAGTTTTTGATGCCGACGAACTCGGACTCGTCTTCGAAGAAGCTCGGGACCGTTCACGCCATCGTTGAAGACGAGTTTTTATTTAATTTTAGCTTTACATTATGCAATTTAATTTTATTGTTTTAAGTTTGTTATTTTGTTTGCAATTTACATTAGTTAGGAGGACTTATTTGAGCAAATATTAGAGGTATTTAAACCCTCTAAACATCGAACAAAAGGGATTGAAATTCTGAAAATTTTCGATCATATTGATTGAAGAAAATCGAGTATTCGTGCACTTGTTTCTCTGATTGAAATTCGCAGGAAACCACTCCTTCTCCAGCAGACTTGCAGCGCCCCAACTCCGCGGGAGACTTCCAGCAGCGAAGAGCATTCGTCCAGAGGACTCGCGACCTGTTTGTAGCGCTACTTGGTGATCGTTTTTGCGCAAGAATCGAGGAGATTCACGGTATTTTTGTGTGTGATCAATCTAGAAGAATTGTGTCGATTATTCGTAGACGTGTTCTTGGTTATTAGGTTTCCATCTACATCAGTTTTCCTCGCCCGCGTTCAATATGTGGATGAGAAACAAGCTTGACTTTTACAAAGCATTGGACAACTGACGTGAGACTGCCCGACAAGCAGAAACAACCACACCGTTCGGAAACTAAAAACGACCACCCGAATCCCTCCTCCCGGGGTTCAAGGGAGAGTGACAGGTCTCTTGGGTCTAATTTTCGAATCAGAGACGAGTTTTTAGTGTTCTTGTTTCTCTTCGATTTCTATTCCGGGCCCAATCACATTCCAATTTCAAAAAGCCTATGCGTTTTATATAATATAATATCGTTTCGTTCTTAAACCCTAAACACTACATTGCAGATTTTCCATGATCAATGACAAGAAACTCACATCGACAAAAGGGGCTCGCTTTGGCACTAGGCGATCACGAACAACATCCCCAGAATGTTCAGCACCTGTAATTCATGGCGGAACATAAATCCTCTGTAAGAAGAAATTGCATTACCCCACACGAAATCGAGACCATTTACCGGAGAATTCGAGGTCGGCGGCGACGGTCTCCAAATTCCAGCCCTCGCCGAAGGCGGCGAGGACGGAATTGGGTCCGAAAGCTACGGGCTCTTCGCCTTCCTTGACGGCTTCGATGTGAAGAGCCAGAGGGTGTTCCACTGCGAGCTTCCTGTTGATCACAGAGACAGCGAAACCCGCTTCTGTTCCCGGGGCAAAGCGCCTGATCTTGCCCGAACTCTTGCATTTGACCTCCAAGAACTGCGCGATTCAGTGCTATCAGAATCGGATTGAATTACGATCCAACGGTGATTCGCAAAGGAGAATACTTACCTGAGGAACGGGACTTGCTACTTCAGCTTCCGCCATTAGAGAGAGCACGGTCAGAGGAGCAAGGTTTTTATTTTTTATTCTTATTTTTTTTAAGCTTCCAAGGGGAATATGGCGATTTGTGAAAGAATTGGCTTAAAAACTTCCTTAGTGATTTCGTTTCGCTCGCTACTCTCGTTATAACTAGTAATTTATTTTATATTTATTTTTAAATCCCTTATTTCTTTTTGCATTATTTTTAAATGTAAAAAACTTGATATGGCGATTTTGCCTTTTTGGTTTACACTGTATTTTACGAAATCTCGAATTTACCCTTTGGGGCAGTTGACACAATAAGCTTTTATAATATTATTTCTTATTTTCTCTCACAACTTCATCTTCGGCTTCCCCTCGTTTTCCCTCCAAAACCAACCCTCTTTGATCCTTCCACCGCCATCCTTCGATTCATCCTCCCACCTCCTTCCAATAACCGATGGCATACTTTCGTGCCTCTCTTGTCTTTGCTGCCAACTGTTGCATAAACGACCATCTTCTTCTTCTTCTTCTTCTTCTTCTTCTTCTTCTTCTTCTTCTTCTTCTTCTTCTTCTTCTTCTTCTTCCGTTTGAGACGTGTAACCAAGAAACAGGGAGCATACTTTGGAACCGATCATCGTCTTCTGTTGTTCTCCGACATATACCGATCATCTTCAATAGAGGTAAATGTCTATTTTTAAACTTTGCGATGTTTCTAGCACTGTTTAAACTTTGAACTTGTTTCAATGTTAGGTTTTATATAACGTACATGGATTTTAGGGTTTGGTCCAGTTTAAGGTTTAAAGGAATACTGAGATGATGAATGTAGTAAGATTCGACGACTCCCGGTATGGTTCGGTAAACTACCGCTATCCATATCGATATGAATTGGGTAACTACCGCTAGTTACGAAATATTACCGCTAGTTATGGAAAACTACCGCTAGTTATACCGGTTTATTCTTGATTTGATTCGATTTAATATATTATTTTTTATTCGATTTGCAGCAGCCGGCGTTAGTTCTACATACTGAGTTGCAGGAGAATGAGCACTACAAGAATAAGCTTACCACCAGGCAAACTCAATTCGACACGGTGACGACTCTCATTAAAGAGCACTGGATGAGGATGAGCTTCAGTGGTTCTGGGACACACAATTTGGGGCTCTATTAGATGTCCCGACACACTACGAGCACGCTGCCCAATTGTTGTGGAGTTTGATACTGAGAATGATGACATAACAAAGGGACGCACGTGAGCTGTGGTTCTTGGTTAACAACGTCCCATTGCGATACGGCATCCAGGAATTCGCCATCATTAACGGGCTGCTTTGCCACCCGGTGCCAAGGTTACCTCAAAACGAGGATAAGTCACGAGCGTTCTACAATGATTTCAAAAAACGCTTATGGCCTTTATTAAAGATAAAGCAGATTACTATCAAGAATATTCAGGATCGACTCATGAGTACTCCTGAAGAACCATTGGGCAGCGATGATAATAAGCGTTTGGCCTGCCTGTGCATCGTCTTCGGAGTGATCTGTTTCAAGGACAGACCGACGTAGATGCTGGATGATGAGCTGATTGCTATAGTAGAAGACATTACTTTCTTCGTAGGCTATCCTTGGGGGACAATGTCCTTCGAGTACTCAATGAAGCAGCTTCATCATAAGCTACCGGTGGAACTATTGGATAAGTACTTTGTCGTGATCGAGAAAAAAGTAAATCACGATATGACCCTTTTGGGTTTCGTTCACCCGATACAGGTATATGAAGTGTTTGAATCTATTTATTTTCACCGCATGAATGGTTGTTACACATAATTCAAATTAACACTCAAACTTCATGCAGTTTTTGGCATATGAGTGTTTGCCGGCGGTGGCAGCGTACTTAGCTGACCCTCGAGATGCGCCCGCCGGCGCACCTCGTATGTGCGGATGGACCACTAGGCCAATCGGGACAAAGCATAAGGAGTTCGTAGATATCAACCCCGTTATAAAGAAAAGTGCTCCAGAGGTCAGTTGCTCTATACGTTGTATGGCATTATATCATAGCGGTAACATAGAGGATATAGTCGTATCTAGCGGTATATGGTTTATGATAGTGGTAACATAGCGGATATAGTCGTATATAGCGTTATATGGTTTATGATAGCGGTAACATATCGGTTATAGTCATCTCTGGCGGTAACTAAGTAATGATATCCAATATTATTATATTACAGGAAGAAAAGAGTATGCTCTTTCCCACACCGGAGGAAGTGTTGGACATATGTGTCCTTAAACTAGATATTTATCCATTTGTAAAAGATTATGACAAGTCATTGAATAAAGATGGTACTTATTATGTTAATCTTATTATAGTTTCTGGTAGAGTAAAATAGAATGTTTGTTTCCTTAGTTCATAAAGGATGCAGCTCTTTATTGCGAGAGACGTCGAATGATTCAAAATTACTTTTTTTGTCCGTAATAATATCCTATATGTTATTATTAAAGGTCGAGCAGGTCAGTAGAGTGTAGCGTATTTTTAGGCAACACGATGGCTCCGTTATTTTGCAGTGAAGTCGAGTATTGACGTCTCGGATGAAGACACTATTAATTATTTTTCTTTTTTTTATTGTAACCAAAGTATTCACTATTTTATTTTCATGTATTGTAAGCGGCTCTATTAATGTATTGACATCTCGAATGAAGACATCAACATTATATGTGACTGCTTTTGTATTAAAGTGAAATTTCAAACCAGATCCGTTATTGGATGGAAAACAAAATACTTATATATAGTGGTACTAACCAATGACGTCTAGCGGTATAAAACAAGACGAATAGATGTACGTCCCGCTTACGTAAAACTTCTAGCAGTATGTACTAATATGATAGCGGTTCGTACATCATGTAATTAATATATATTGATATTAAGTTAAATGTTTCTGTACGGCCCGCTTACGTAAAACTTCTAGCGGTATGTGTTGATGTACAAATTCGTCATTATTTAAATGACATAAAGTGCTAAGGTTGTGAATTAATTAAATTTACAAACCATGATAAAAGGCTTTAAAGAAATAAACTGGTGTTCGCAAAAGCCCATTTGAGAAGCCCAATGAGACTCTCAATCAGACCAAAAACCAACGGATACAGGCTACTCGGCCCAATGAGTTCTAAGGCCCAAATCCATTCGACAACAGTCCAGAAAGACGAGGGTAGAGTCGTCATATTCTCTACCCGGCATCCCATTTCAAACTCAGACGGAAGACCAGGAGCACGGAGTCAAGCCTCCAACGGGCATAATTCAAACACGACGACGAGAACGAAGTCATGGGACACGTGTAGCAAGGTCGTCCATTCAACCCGGTCAGCACGGAGTGAAGACCCCTCGATTCCTGGAAGTCCAACGGGAAGAATTGAAGCCTATAAATGCCAAGCTCAAGCTCAGATCAACACACGCATACTTACAACCTTGAGAGAATACACCGAAGAGATTCTACCAGGCATTCTTGTTCACTTAAGATCTCATTGTATTCTTTCTTCCCTCTTCCTTTCTTTTCTATTCACAGACGTGATCTAGCTGCCTATAGCTATCCGTCCATGTTCATTGTCGCAATAAACTAACAGAGGAAGTAGTCAACTACTGCTTTGGGACGAACCTCTATAAAAAATCCCTCGTCTTATTTATATCGCTTATATACATATATATATATATATATATATATCGTGAGTGAATCGTGAGCTTGCAACACGAGAGATCGAATTCCACCAAATTGTTTCATCCAAAATCATCATACGCTCACAAGTCACACTTGACTGATTGAGGTGGGAAACCACGTCAACAATATGTACTAAGACGATGTAATAAATTTAAACGTACATGTCCCTCTGCTCATAAATAATAAATTACATATGCGGCTCATACTTCCATCACTCTCAATGGAAGCCTTTTCCTCTTGTTTCCTCCCCTCTCTTTTTTGCTCCTAGGCGGTTCAATCTTTGAAAAATTTGCAGTAACAGAAGCAGGTATCTTCCAATCCTCATGAAGCGCGATAATATTTACAGGGGAAGAATACGAAAGCCACCAGTGGTTGAAACTGTAGAAAGCATGAAAAAAATCGTGAATGCTTTTTCCTGCACTGGTGATTGCGCTGATGGCATGCGCACATGGGTACCATCGAAGTCAAATTTGTTGCACGAGCACGTCTTGGCTACAAGATCTACCAACTTAAACTCTCCACAACTCCTCACTTCCCACGATTGTTCGAAACCTTTAGTGGCCCGCATTTTCTCAGATGCTTTCATGTTAACTAGAAGCTTATGCTCAGTATTCGGAGTGAATAAAGAGGACGATCAGTTAGAACGTTATGTACTATGTTCATGATATTTTTTTTATCCTTGCGGCTACCATCTTCAAACACTCATGTAACAGGGTAAAAATAAGATATTCTCCAGCTATCTCCATAAAATCATGCATGTGTTTATCACCGTTTGAAGTTATTATGTCATACCTTTTCTCCATGTAGTACGCCCTCGGCCAACGATCTCTGCTCTCAAGATTTTCATCGAGATAATTTGCAGCTAAAGGATACCTTTGTTGGAACTCGCCCCAATTTCTATCGAATTCAGCCCTGGTATATACCGTCGCCAGTTCTTAAAACTTATTCATTAATCTCTTCGCTTTAAACTTTCCTTGCAAGTGTACTTGGATGAGATAAGGACAGAATCCATGCGTTGCCGTCTGATACACCTTCCTGCACGCATTCTTGATGGGTCCGCAATTATCCGTTACGATGGCCAACTCATTTGTTTCCGGAATCGCTGCTTTCAGATCTTCTAAAAACTGTTCCCACGATTCAGACTTATCCCAAAATAAAATACCAAAAGCGAGTGAAAAAACTGTGTGATTGCCATCAGTAGCGCTTGCCACGAGTAAGGTACTTTGGTACTCGTCACTCATGCGATATGCGGCGAGCGAAATAACCTTCTGCATACTTTTGAAGCCTTGAATCGACGCGTATAATGCCACAAAACAATACTCAAAAGCCCCTTCTAAGTTACATTTAATTGAGGTCAAGGAACCCGGGAATTAATTTTCAACCATAAAAAAACCCCGGTAACAACACAAAATTCTGGCCAGGGGTACCTCTAATCTTGTATTCGGCAAGTCTCTTGCCACTCGTAGCCATCCAGTAATTGATTTTGTAACCCTTATCTACCATATGCCCCCGGATCTCATTCGGGTTTGGTATTTCAATATTTTAGTCACTGTATATGCTTATGACCTCATCGCAAGCGGACGACGAAGTGGCCCGGCGTAAACCTTGTCGTGCGTCTACGAAACAAGTGTGGACGCCGTGATATGTACGTATTCTTAACGTCCCCTCTGCCACAACGCTGCACGTAAACTCCAACCGCATGTCTCATCGAGGCATTTGACCACGTCTAATTATTGTCCGACTTTATCAACTTCACTCCGAAACATCCTGCAGCACCCTCGGACACAACACTTCTCAACTCAGCCTTTAATGCAAACTCCTGACCAAATATAAGATCCATACCATCGGGAAAACTATCCATCGGTCCTTCTTCCCTCGTACCGAAACCGACAAGAAAAGTAGAGGATCCCACAAAGTTATTAGAAAACCCTCTCATTGGCGACAATATCACACCTTCTGCATCCGGGGACGAAACAACATTTGGTACGTCAACATGGCGCTCTTGGTACTCTTCTTGCACAAATGTTGTTTGTTTGGTACCTACTTCAGGAGATACCTTTTTCACTAGCTCGACGTACAACTGTTTCAACCTTGACGGTCTATCTGGCGTCCGAATACACTATTCGAATTCAGGTTCATCAACAATGGCTATTGGCTGAGTACTATGATCAACTGGGTAATAAGTTACCTTCAAATCAAATTGTCGGACAACATCAAACTTATTATATAAAAACTCCTTCAAATCAGAAATGTTGTTCAAAGAAGACTTTGAAACGGTTACATCATTTGCAGTTTCACTTATTCCCTCCCACAACCACTTGTAACGATCTCTATTGAAAATCCACTTTCCGTCAAAACTGACAATCACATGGTAATAATCCATCCTGGAAACGAAAAAAATACTTCAATCTTATATTAAAACGCTATACGCTTATAGGATACAACTATATCATAATATAACATAGCGGTATGTTTGAAACTTAGTTTATATTTAAGGATTCATAGAGTACGACCTAAATTCGGCATGCGGATATCGGTACTGCTACATAATATACTAATAGCGCTATATAAATATCCATAAATTGAAAACAACAATAAAATTTAATTGATTACACCGGATAACCTTAGTTTATAGTTTATAATCAAGGATTCATAGAGTACGAGCTAAATTCGTCCTACATATATCGATACTGCTACACAAAATATTCATACCGCTATATTTTATCTAGCAATTGAAAGCAGCAATAGAATTACTTCATTGCACTGGCTAACCTTAATTTCATGTATATAATTGAGGATTCACGGTGTAATACCTAAAACTAGCCTACAGGTTTCAGTACCGTTACATAATATATTAATACCGCTATATGTTATCAAGAAATTCAAAACATTAATACGATTACTTTATTAAAATGGGCTAACCTTCGAATGAGTCAATGATCTTGATATATAATCGAGCTGAAAGATTCGCTAATCGTTCGCTGGGTAACGCGGAAGATGAAGAGAAGAAATATGGTGAATCGGCAAGAAACAATGGGAGCTTAGGGTTTCTCGGCAATTGGGGAGTCGAAAAAGACGAATAGCAGAGAGAGAGAAACATGGCTGGAAAGAAATAATATTAAATGTATGGAGGAGAGAGAAAAAATAATAAAGTAAGAGGAGAGAGAAAATTGAGCCCAACGAACTGCAAAGGGCCCCACATCGTTTAATGAATGGTATGAACCAAACATGTGAACAATACTGAGGGTATAAACCTCTACCAAATCCCAAATAAGGTCATTCTTGTAATTTACCCCGATCTGTATTAATATTGTTATTTGCGGCAATAATATTTAAGTTTTGGTAATCAGGGAAAGAAATGGCTAAAAGACTTCGGTTGGGATGTCTTTTGGCTGCCTACCCTCGTTATAACCTAATGTTTCTTTTACATTTATTTTCAAATCCCTTATTTCTTTTTCGCATTATTTTTTAATCTAAACAACTTGAAATGGCAATTTTGCTCCTGTGTTTTACGAAATCTCGAATTTACCCTTAGGTGCGATTTGAACGGTTGATACAGTAAGATTGTATATATGATTTGTTATTTTATCTCACACCTACCTCTTCGGGCTCCCTCTTTTTCCCTCAAAAACCGACCTTCTTTGATCCTCCAACCGTCATCGACGATTCATCCTACGACCTCCTTCCAACAACCGACGACATACTTTCGTGCCTATTTTGTCTTTCCTTCTGAATCCTGCATAATCGACCATTTTCTTCTTCTTCCATTCAAGACGTGCAACTAGGAAACAAGAAGCATATTTCAGAATGGATCATCGTCTTATGTTGTTCTCCGGCATATAGTAAGCATTTTGAATGGAGGTAAATGTCTATTCTTAAACTTTCGATGTTTATGGTAGTGATTAAACTTTGAACTTGTATCGATGCTAGGGATTACATAGTGTCTGGATTTTAGGGTTGAGTCCAGTTTATGGTTTAAAGGAATACTGGGATGATGAATGCAGTGAGATTGGACGACTCCCGCTATGGTTTGGTCAAATCTAGCTAGCTATACCGCTATGTTTTGGATAAGTATCGCTAGTTAGTTATACTGCTAGTTATGGATAAATACTACTAGTTAGTTACTGGTTTGTTTTGGATAATTGTTGAGGTCGAAAATCGGTCTCTGCAGTCACGAAGTTAAAATTGGTGTAATTCCGAGTTTAGATTACCTTAGAGCTCGGGTCTTGCCGTTAAAACTAGATCACATTGAAAGAGATAAGTGTTCAAGAGAATGGGTCGTTTTTTTTTTGAGTGATTGAGCCTCGATGTGAAACCATTTTGCGTGTGTATTGATGGTGCAAAAATGTGCGATCATTTGTACATGGGCCTTAGCCCTCTATTTATAATCAGCTAAGAGATTCAAATCAGTCCTCATAGATGGGCTGTTACAATTGCGTTTGATTCCCTCATAATGGCTGCCATTATTAGTCCTCATAATGACTAATAATGGTTCGGTAAAGAGATTAGGTAATAGTTTCCCTATTGAGCATGTGGAGCTCACCCTTTCTATAAGCATTTTTCTTTCTTCTCAGTTACATGTGGTGTTCAGTGTCAGACTCCGGACGATCCTGGCGATACATTTCCGGAGTATACATCGGAAGACGATTGGAAGTTTTCTTGACACACAAAATCGCAAGGAGCAAGGTGGAACGAAGTTCTTGAAGATTAGAGAGCGCAAACAGAAACGTGAAAGTTGTCATGTACGCGTTTAAGCTTTTTTCGATTTTTGTATTATTTATTTTTTCCCATGGCTCAATTAAAATCAGATGCTAAAGTGTTAGAAAATTAAAAGAAATTATTTTAACTCGATCAAGCAAAATTAGTTTTGTTTTATGCACAACCGGATGGGGTAACATGGATTACTGATATGAGGCTCTAATCTTTGTTTAAAATATTTTTAAAAGGTTACCTCACGCGTAGTGTATAATGAGCAATTATTTCTTATGGAGATTCGTTGAGAATCGACTCCCAATAGGACATTCCCGGAGTGTCCCACGATACTCCTTCCTACGCGCTCCCGACTTGTTGTGCGGGAGGTCTTGGTCCAATGGGGGCATGGGTGGACCTGAGTTTGCCTCATGGGAGTCTGCATCGACGATTTTGGAGGCTTTTCCGAGGTTCGAGCTTGAGGACAAGCTCTTGGTCGATATCATCTACTACCGTGAAGAACCTCCTCTTACTTGTTGTAGATCTTGGGGTCATAACATCTACTACCGTCGATATCATCAATATTTTCGGTTTTTCATCAAGATATTATCGGTATTCTATAAAACGACATGATATATGACTAAATTCTACCAGTACCCTAAAAGAACTTGATATACCTGTACTCTAAAAGAACTTTGATATTTGATCCTTGTTAGTAAATGGGCAAGCTACTAAAAAAATCTTCTAGTTTTGCTAACTATGAAATAGGTGGCAAATAGCCTTTCAACTTGAACCCAAAACTACGAAAATGCTCTAATATAATAAATTGACATTAATGCCATAAACAAATGTCTTGCATCTGTTTCATTTTCTGTGCCATGTGAATCTTCCTCATGTCATTCTATGCATAATTAGTGATCAAGAAACTTGCGGGCATTTTCTCCAATTTACAAGCCAACATAGTTTTTTTTTTTTTTTTGGCAGTTGAGCACAAGAAGATGCTCATATCTATGGCTTTATGTTGTTAAAAACAGAAGCCATATGAACATAGATAAGACAGTGATCCAGTTCAAGGAGCTTTGGTTCTCGCTGACCAGTAAGGGAAGTTCCGGCTTAGTTGTTCCTCCAAACATACCGCCTCATTAGGGCTTTGTCCGGTTCTCCAAATCCTGAAATCTGGAGTAAAGTAACCTGATCTACTCCAAGACTTGAGAAGAGCCATTGAATAAGGACCTTGGATCTCTCCCAGAGGATCTACATAATGCCACACCTCCTCAGTTGAAGGGTCAACTACAGACTCCGCATTGCTCAAATCATTTAATTTTTGCTCAATCTCTTGCTCGGGAGTATCGTCTTCGATTTCGATGATCTCTTTTGTGTTGCTCATTCCAAGCCTTCCGGGAGTATTGTTTTCGTCTTGGATGACCTCTTTTGTTTCGCTCACTCCAACACTCTCGACAGTATCGTCTTCGAATTCGATCACCTCTTTTGTTTCGCACATTCCAAGCGTCTCTTTTCCAGGATTTTCGGTCTCCTTATTGCCTTCTTGCACAGGCTCATCTTGCTCAGATTCTGGAATGAAAACCGTGAGTCAGATTTCAGAAGATAATAATCATAGGGAGGAAAAGAGTAATTTGTAAGCGTATTTAAAGCTGTACATATGTCTGTACATTGAGGATGTAATGAGAATTTCTAGAAGATCTTGTGAAATCCTTATTCCCTATCATGAATAACACTTAAAACAAAGATACTAACTGAATAACTCTTCGATCCTTTCTCATTCATCTCTAACTGAAATACTTACAAATTAAGATTATTGAATTTAAATTACTAACTGAATTTGAATTATAAACATACAAAAACATGACTAAAACCTAAGGAAACACTACATCTTACAAATGTTATGCGGGTAAAACGGAATCAATAAATGGACCGAAATACTTCAATTTCAGAGATGCGATAAAATAAGTAAGACGTTAAACAGGTACCTGCAGAGCTATAGAAAATATGAGCTATATCGCCGTCACTGTGATCAAAAACAGGATCTTCCATCTCGAAGATTGGTTCCAATGGACTATCTTTCTTTTCTTCTATAACTTCCGCTATTACTTTCGGGATCTCCGCGAGAAGCCTCGACTGTTCTTCTTTTGACTCAAGTAGTTCCTGTCTTTCCAGGTACTCGCACATCGTAAACATAACATGTTAAGGACAAAATCAATCAGAAGCAGCTTGTTTGAAACTCTAAAACACAAATTGGCAGAAATAAAATGCTTAAAATCTGCCAACGTAATAAAAGGATATTCTCTTCGCCAGCCTTTCTCATTGGCTTTATCAATTCGATTCTGCAGAGTAGCCAACTCCCTAGGAAGCCACTGAAAGATTCAAATCCGTAATGGAAAAAAAAAAAAGGTTACCATTGACGTTCAAATACGTAGAGGGAATCGAAAATGGTTACCAGTTATTGCTGAATGATATTTTCGAAATCAGTTTATTGTTAAATATATCAGAATTGATTCGCATAGATGATTAAGCTTTAATTGATTGCCCACGGTACAGTCATCACAGCACAGTCCACATAATTGCAGCCTTTTTTGCTCTTCAAAACCAGATCTTGGTATTAAAACTGGGTTTTGAAAAATTGGTTCCAGTTTTAGGATTCGCAAAAACTCAGAATCCGGATCCGGATTCTGCATTTCTTGTTAAAAAAAAAAGGGTAACAAGATACATACATGCGTTATCATATCCTTGTGCAATATGTTGGTCTTCTGTTGGAGCGCCACCTAAAACATCAAGAAGAAGATTAGAATGCAGGCAAGGACAAAAAATAATACTATTTCCATCATTTATCTTTCTTGTGAGTTTTTCTCAAATGAATATACATTGGAAAATGAGGGGCAGAAACTTACCACAGTGAGCTTTTCGAGCACACCGTCTTCCATTTTTTGACGCAATTCATCACATTCTTCCTAAAAACCATTCTCAGTATTTTAGAAAGGGTGCACGAGAAAGTAATACACATTGATTAAGAAAAAATATATTTTTAAAATGATTTAAGAGCCAATAAGAAACAACAGCACATATCATGGTGTGAACCTCAATTAAAAGAAGAAAGAAAGAAAGAAAGACACCTATAATTAGACATCAGTTTTCGTGAAACCGCGATTATTCCAGTAGCAAGCCTGTCAAGTATTTTTTTCTAAAAAGTAATAGCAAATAAAAATTAGAGGAAATTGTCTATTGTTCTGAACTGATGCCATTGAATGAATCCCCAATTTGCATGAGAATGGGTTGGAATGTCATTGCAAACCCTAGATATGGTCTTATTCACGGTAGACAAGGGTTGATACAGAACGTAAACGGAATAGGATGTTCGCCAATCTGAAAAGTAATTGGACCGACCACTATCAGGAAAAAAAGTTCACGGCTTTTTGTATTTCGTGTAGCTCGAATCCTACTTCACAAGTTCAAAGCCTCAACCACTCGGACTACCCCTTATCGACGACAAATCTTCCAATACGAAAAAATCGAGCTTCTATTGAAATTCGTCACGTTTTTTCAATTTTTTGTACTTAAGGATTGCAAGTTTAAATGCTCAACCACCGGTACTACCGTGACAATGATCTTCATAGATTACCTCGGCGAAATCCTCGTCGGAAAGCGTACCAACAGGAATGTCCTTTATCTCGCCGGAACCACGCAGAAGAATCTTCAAATTCTCATCTTCACTAGCAGAATCCACCAGCAACCCTAAGCAGACAACAATTTCGACAAATCAGAAACCGCCATTGTCGATCGAGCACCGAAACACAAGAATCCGATTCATGCATGCATGTACCTGTAACTTGGAGGAGATGGTGCGAGTGTTTATGGAGACAGTCGTTACGATCGGTCTTCCTCCTCACAAAGCTCCCCACAATCTTCGACTCCAACTCCGCAGCATCGCCCCCCTGCTTCAGAATCTCCTGAACCAGACTCCTCCGAAGGTAAACAAGCTTCAGGTTTTGGGGAATCACAGCGGCGAAGAGGCTCTGCGGACCCGAGGGGGCGGCATCGCGGCGGCGTTTGAGCTCCCCGTTCGCCTCGCCGTCGTCGTCATCGATGTCCTCGTCGTTATCGTAGGCGACGAAGCACTGACTGTCGTCGGAGTCCACGGCCTGGTTCGCCTCGGCCAAGTGGCGCTCGAGCAGCTTGTAGATCAAGGTTCGGTTGATCGATTTCCGGCCGAAAAGCTCCCTCAGCTTCTCGTCGCACTGAACCCTCTTCTTCTTCTTCGGCTTCGTCTTCTTCGTCGGAATCCGCGTGTAGTCCACGATTTCCGGCTGGGGGAGAAGGCTTCGGTCGACGTAGTTGTTGACAATGGCGGCGAGGTCGAGCTGGGAGATGGGGAGGGTGGTGTCCTGGCCGAGGGACTTGAGGAAGCGAATCAGCTGCCTGGAGCCCCAGCCCACGAACTCCATCTTCTTCCTCTTCCTCGTCGACGACGGAGTCGGCTGCTCAGGGTCGAACTCTTGGTGGTCATGCCAGTCGGAGTTGGTGCGCTCCTCGAGCCACTCCAGTGGCTGTGGCTTCTTCGCCATTGATGGAGCTCGAAATCAATGGGAAATGGGAAACGGGAGGTTAGAGAGAACAAGTGACCCGACGGAGTCAAGACTTTGAGTCTGAGTCTGTTTGTTTGCACCTAATAGATATTAATTTTACGGGTTTATCGAAAAGTAACCGATTTATTGACCGATATTTCGTACCTATTACATATTTATCCATCAGATCGTGTGGATAATTGACGAAATTATGTGCTTATGGTTTTAAGGTGATATCGATTATATGAGATTTTTTTACCGGTTAGTTTAGATTCTCGGTTAACCCACGAGGACTCTTCGGTTAACCTCGATTTTTTTAAACTTCGTTCAATACTATGAAAAATTGAGACCCATGGCTGAATGAAAAGAAAACACACACACAACTGTGTCTAGAATTAAGGCGGCCAAGGGACGACGCTCCTTCGCCACCGAACAATATTATCGTGAACGGCGGAACCAAGAGTTACGTCACGGAGGGGTTAGATTTTTTTTTTTTTTGGGCAATAATTATATTGGAGGGGTTGTATTTAAGTTTTAATAAAAGTTATAGAGAGCTGAGTTGATTTTTTTTTTATTTATTTTACATTTAAAAAATTAAAACTAAGTCTTGAACGTATAAAATAATAATAATAATAATAATAATAAAAACAAAGAGAGGAGTTTGAACCCCAACCCCAAAGCCTTGCATCTGCCCATGCCGTGAAAACCCCATCACGACCCAAAAAGTTTGCGGCTCGGGCTTTTACACGCGCGGGGAGCCGACAAATCAAAACACCCGCGGCAAGATTATATTTTTAATAAGAAAAATTGGAATAGTAAAACTCGTATGGAATATTTTACACGCGTGGGGAGCCGACAAATTGGAATATTTTTAATGAGAAAAAAATATTAAAACTCACAAAAAAATAAAAAATATAATGACGAGTTTTGCATAGATCTCGAAATCTCCGATTTCATCGAAACAAAAATACCTCTAGGTATTATAAACGGACAACCAAAGCTTCACAGCGATATATGGTTGAGACTGCGGAGTTTTCAATTTATAGAAAAACTTAATGCGTCTTATTTTTTTTATTTTTTTTCTCTCTTCTCTATTACTCTTTAGACATTTAGTTTAAGCCCATAAATAGTATACCCAATAAGTAAGGTCCATTTACAGATCATGATTGCACATATTCTTATTCCAATTTTCCAGGAAATAAAGAGAAGTGAATCTTACCTCAAAACCTCCCCAAAATTTGGAGCATAAGCAGAGAGTAGGAGGGATTTAAACTCACAAGTTCGACCAAGGTTTAAAGTGTCATTTAGAAAAAATGTAAAGAGATTTAATTTCTTTTTATCGGTTTTTTGAGTTTATATAAGTTACAAACATACAAGTTACGCGTACGCAAACCCGTAGGCGTTTCATAAAACGCGCATGATGCCAAAAGAATAGGCATACCTAAAGCAAACCCACGGTTTCATAGGCATTTCAAACATCAACATGACAAAATAGCGCAGCTCCGATTACAAAACAATAACAGTAAGAGAAAGAAAAGCAAGAATCATACAAGTGTTTTCGGTAAAATTTCGACTTAGCGTTATTCTTAAACCAATTGTTTATTTTATTCATGTTAGAAATGGAAAGGTTGAGATTCGATTTATTCTTCGAACACGAAGTACTCACGAATAACGCACTTATTAAATAATGCAGACCTATGGTTGCCTTTTTTCTTTTCTTCTTTTTCTTTCTAATAATGACGTTTGAATCTGAATCCATATTTAAAAAATGAAATTAGAGGTTTCGTAGAAATTCAAAGAAAACACGTAACTTTCATAAGGATTAGGAAGTTCATACTTAGTAGCCAATACTCTTTAACTTAGTAAAGAGTTAGTAGCCAATACTCTTTAACTTGGTAACTTTCATAAGGATTAGGAAGTTCATACACAAAATCAGTAGTATGATACAAAAGATAGGAATGACAAATTTTTGTTATGTGCATATCAGAAAGATCCCTTTGTATCTCTACAACTTCATTTCCTTCGGATCGGTTTTCTGTTACTGCTTCTACGCTGCGTCGGGTTCGGATAGAAACTTTGCTGCTTGAACTTGTTAGCCATGGTATAAACCTGCATTATCGTGACAACTTCAGTACATGAGAAGTCATATTTCAAGACTAGACTCTTGACTTTTTTCACAGGAATTTATATGTTTTTATTTGTAGGAACGACCATAAACTTCATTGACTGTTCTGAATGCTCGAAACGATCTTGCAAACGATTACGGAATTATTTTTCAGAAGGGAGAAGATATGATAAAAGTTCTGAAAAGGGATTTTTACTCTATATTTCAAGTGATTTGTATAACAAGCCTAGTGAGACGGCACAAAACAGATGGATATAATATCATTATTTTCTTCATTCGTTGTGAAAATTCAGCTTCGAACGAAATTCGACAGCACGTGACGGATTGCGACATTACCTTTCTGACACTGGATGTTAATCCCATGCTTGAAATGGCTTTATTATCCACGCACTTCCACAGAATAGATTCTTTCTCTTCGTTTCCGGCTAAATCCTTCAAACTACCTTTATGCCACCAAAAAATAATAGAGAAGGAAAATCAGCTTATCGCTATAATTAGCCAAAAAGTACCGAAACAATGAGATGATATGCAAAGTTTACGATATACTCGAATTCACTAACTTGTAAGAAAATCTGGTCACTTGACATAACTACATAGAAGTACGAAAAATATCAATTTAAGTAATAATTTCACCAAAGTAGCAGAATAACTCTTGCTTATGATATGGATAATTGATACGTCGGCAATAATATGTATCCTAGAAGGATTGGAAAGGCTCGGGATTCGTATTTACTTATGTCGTTTCATGTCATTATGTTAATTTTTTCAGTTAAGTGAGGGCTTAATTAGCAACAAGTGATGGATTAAGAAACCCGGCCTAACCCTTCATGTAGGCGCCTGCGGCTAGAGGGGGAGCCATGTTTTGTTTTGTCCATCCAACTCAAAACATATTTAGGAGATCTTCAGCCATGTTCTCGAATAATCAAACGGCCGGTTGTTTATTTTCTCATATACCTTGTACACAGAGAGAGATAGAAAGGCGAACCTTTGATACGTAGAGTAAATAGTTCCACAAAGATCTTCAAACGAATGTGAGAAAAAACATGCACAAATTCTCCAACATGTTCCCTCAAATCTATTCTATCGATCTTTCTGGCGTCAATTTTGAAATTTTCCTTCAAATATCGGTCAATCGCTTTCCTCCTAGTATCTTCATCAGCTTCACTGTCCAATGAGACAGACGGGAACTCCCAAAGACCGGCAAGCAAACCTTCCTCGGGCCTCTTTACAAGAAGGAACTCACTTTCCGAAGCTTCTTCGTCTTTCAAAATCTCCAAGACACACACGGCCGAATATTCACGCCTCGGTTTCATCTTTAACACCTTAACAGGATAATCCGTAACAAGCACAGAACTATCAGATTTGGAGATTGCCAGTGCACGACATTGGTCTGAAATTGGACATGAAGAGCAGCTCGGGTTCGACAATGTGCATAAGGTTGCACCGAGTTCCATAAGACTTTGATTAAAGTCCCCGGGCTCCAGAGGATCAACCAGTTGAGCTGCTAGCTCCCTGTATGTAGCCAAACACATCAGGAATTAAATCAACATTTCTTCAAAATTGAAACGAACAAACGTCAAAATTCAAACATTGAAAAGTGGTTAACTCACCATAGCTTCTTGACGGTTTTTGAGTCTTTAGGATTAGCGGAAATAGCCTGTAATCTAGCAATCACTCGAACAACGTTCCCATCGACCAATGGAACCACCTGATACAGTTTAACTGTCTTCAACGATTCTCAATGTTCTTCAGAGCAAAATGATTTTAAGAAACTCACCTCTTTAAAAGCAATCGACGCAATCGCTCCCGCTGTGTAGTTCCCTATTCCCGGGACTTTTAGCAGTGAAGTAACATTGTTCGGGAACTCATTTTTTTCCGCAACAACCATTCTTGCTCCCTGCAATAAACACATACGATGCTGTAAGGTGATGCAGTATAGGAATTGTTCAAATATCAATAATTAGTTGCTTTTTCTTAATTATTTCCTTGCTTGTGGTCAACTAATTACCTAAAATTAGGTGCTGAAAATTGGGTAGTTAGTTTTAATTAAAATTTTGCTATATTATTGTAACTCATTGTACGTAAGAGGGAGATTGATTTTGAATGAAAAAATAGAGTAAAACTTTACGAATTTACTAAATAATGGTTCTTCTCGGTCAAGTCGGTGCTTGAATCGAAGATCTATGTCTGTCGAGATTGCAGGTGGTGGACTCACGATCGAGACTCGCCAAAAATAAACGTGGTGGACGTTTATATTTTCGGATATGGTTACTTTTCGAAGACGAACGCGTCGCCGATCTACTTCCGCTGCATCAGAAGGCGATACCCGAACAATATTTACGCAAGAGCATAAAACCCCCGACACGAATTTACGATTCCTCTAAACCAAAAAGGGATTTTTTTTAAAGCACATGGTACAATCTACTAGAGGTGTTCATATAAGAAAATCACAAAATAAACCATCATAAAGACCCAAACAAAGATTATGTGTACGCATAACCGTCATGTCTTCAGGTTCAAAAAAGAAAAACACAGAACTTTCATCAATAGAAACATATTTGAAGGAATTCCCGCACATTCCCGCGGTTCCCGACAAGTCGAAACTGCCGGGTCGATTCC
The DNA here is from genome assembly GCA_954871525.1 of Parietaria judaica. Lineage (NCBI taxonomy): Eukaryota > Viridiplantae > Streptophyta > Magnoliopsida > Rosales > Urticaceae > Parietaria > Parietaria judaica. The sequence goes on from OX940872.1 coordinate 14,780,244, forward strand.
GAGAGCGATCTTCATTACCGGTTTTTCGACAAAGAACTAAAAAATACAGAAAAGATCACCTCGAGAAGATAACGAGCTCGTCTGTAGTAGCCGAGACCTGCCCACATCTCATTCACCTCCTGCGAGAATAAAGTCGTGAGCTTTGAATCACCATCGTTCTCAGAGAGGAAGAAATGAGTGTCGGAGAGAATTCGAACCTCGAGCGAAGCCTGAGAGAGGTGGCGGAGAGTGGGCCACTTGCGCATCCAACGGTTGAAGTAGTTGATGACGGTCTGGACCCTGGTCTGCTGGAGCATGACCTCGGAGACCCAGACCCTGTACGCTCGGGTCTCCGTGTCGGGCTTTGCTAGTCTCCATGGGAGGTCTCGGCGGTTGAGGCCGTACCAGCCCAGGAGAGACGCGCGTATCTCCACTATCTCCGTTGCTCCGAACAAACCATCCATGGCCGCGGGGGCTTGCTCGTCGCTCTGCTTCGCGGGCCTTCGCGGTCGCGTCTTTGTTCCCGGCATTTGCTTTTCAAATGCCCCTTCCGCCACTGATTGCCGTCTCACTTCACTTCTCGTCCTATTATAAGGGATATTGACTTTGACCGTATAAGTATTAAATTTAAAACTTTGATCCCCTAAAGCTGCATATGTTCAAAGTTTTTTTATTATCTTACGTAAACGAGGGAAGTCTATTTGTAACACAACGTTTCAGAGAAAATGATTATTTCTAGTTTTGGTACAAATAACCACCAATAAAATAAATTGAAGACCAATATACCCTCTTGATTTTCTGGCGTTAATTTTTAATGAGCTCTAAAAACATGACGTGTTTTATTTAATTAATTAAATTTAAGAAAATATTCTATAAACTCGTTGAATTTGAATGAAAAACAGTTTTTATCCTAAAAAGTAGCAAATATAGCTGACTATGATCTCTCATCCAATTCCAGTTTTTATTTTCTAAAAATTAATAGATAGAATTGATATATTTTTTTAATTTAAAAAGTATTATAATCAAAATAAATTATTCCTTAATTATAGCAACAAATGAGATCGAATATTGACCCCTATTTTTTTATGAAATTTATTCGATATTAACAATTCAAATAAATAACCAAAATAATTAACACTTAAAATAAATAAAAAACAATTAATGCATTAAAAATTAATTTAAAATCGTTTGTTTTTTAGTAACTAATGCAGTTTCAAAACTGCAAGAATATTTACTCATGTAATTTCGTAACTATAAATACAACAAACCGTAACTAAATAATTCGTAATAATTAATTATTCACGAATCAATATTTATATTTACGTAACTATATCTACGATTCTATATTTACATAACTACATTTACAATTCTATATTTACGTAATTATGTTTACGATTCTATAGTTACAATTTTGTATTTTTACGTAACTATATTTACTATTCATTGTCCCATGTATAGAAATCAAAGGTCTAAAAGGGATTAAACACACAATAATCCAAGAATCTCACACGTAACGTAATTGTTGGTGAGTATATTTACGTATATTTAAAAAATTGTAAATATATTTAAGAAATTTTATTAAAATGTTAATCTGTTGAACTGTAAATATATTTACGAAATTCTAAAAAGTGTAAATATAAGCAGTAAATAAATTTACAGTTTATAGTTATACAATTTCTAAATGATAATGTTCTCATGCCTTGTGAACATATTCACCGAAAACCCTAGCTTGGTCAAGCGAGGGGATGATCGTGACGGTGAGGTTGAGCTTGTGCGTGATTATGCATAAGAGAGCTCTCAGGGTCACACTCACCACCTAGGCCTCGGATCGTGATCTGATACTCCCTACTCCGGGATCACTGCATCATCTCCGACCGATCCGACAGCCGTGTTCTTCTGCAGTGAGTCGCCGAGCAGCGGCTCCGATAACTACAATTCGATAATTGTATTTATCAAACTGTAACTTTAAATACGAAATTGTAAAATCAAATTCAATATTGTAACTGTAATTACCAATATACAATTCAGTGTTTGTGTCTTTGTCCTTAACACATCGGCTCGTGGCTTGTTGGATTCCCATGAAATTATACAAAACTGAAATAACCAATTGCAATTAAAAACACAAACACATAACAAAAAATATTACACAGATTGAATCATTGTCAAAAACCTAGTGCAACCTTTTCAATAACATCGATTGAAAGTAATTATTGTTGAAAACCTAGTGCAACCCATTCAATAACATCGATTGAAAGTAATTATTGTCAAAAATCTAGTGCAAACCTTTCAAAAACCTAGTGCAAACCTATATATATATATCAATTTAAACTGTAATTTAAAGTACCAACGATTCTGTAAATACATATAGGAATCTTAGAATAAATATATCAAATATACAAAATTTTGATCTTACTGATTGTATTTCAACATAGAGAGGAAAAGAATGACTAATACATTGGCGGTGGCTAATGTGCGCTCGGTGGATTGCGCGTCGATCTGTGCAGATAAGGGGACAGCCCGGCACGACAAGCGGAAAGGAAATGAAAACAATGCAGAGAAGGTAACGGCGAGCGGAGAGGAGGTGACAGCGAGCGGAATGGCGAACAAAGAGGATGTGGCGGTGATCGGAGAGGGTTGACGGCGAGTTGATGGTGAGAGAGGAGGAAGACGATAAATATACGATAGAAAAATGTGGTTGAGGAGAAATTAATTTTTGAATTTGAATTAATTATTGAAAATGTCAACCGTCATTAATGCTGGTTTTATATTTTAAAATAAAAGTAATTAATAAATAATTAAAACGAAAATTAGAAATTGTAATTAGTCTTAGGATTAAAACGGTCCAAAATAGTTTTTTAATGGGCACAAAATAATTATTTGAAACTATGGGCATTTTTCATAAACCTTAAGTTGTTTTTGGGCAGTTTGTGGGTTTTCTATATTATTATTAATTTTTTTAAATAGTGATAAAAAAATTAAAGTTGGTAAAACTAGGAGATGCATAATTTAGGGGTGAAAATAAAACCCAAATAACGGATAAAAATCTGAATCCAGATCCAAATACCGGATTTTGGAGTATTTGATTTTTAGAAATCGGGTACCTGGTACCTGATTTAATACCTTTTTTTTCCCTTCAATATTTTAAGGTTTATTTTGGGAGAAATTGATAAAATATTAAGTATTTATGTATTTTAATTTTGAGAGAATGAGACAAATTGCGAGACAATAAATTTTTTATGTATTTTAATTTTGAGACAATGGGATGTACGTTTTTTAAATTTTGAGACAATGTTTATTTTGAGACAAGTTGATAAGATATTACGTTTTTAAATTTTAATAAAATCAATCCAATTACAAACTCGAATACAGTTTTTAAAACTGGTCACGAGTAATAGAACTAGGCTTAAAAATGTGATACCCGGAATTTCAGGTACCAAATACGGTTTTTGAGTATGGGTAGCGGGTAGTTGAAAAAAACAGGTACTCTAACATGTGCATCACCTAAGTTTTGTCCAACACCCATTGTACCAAGTGCATATAACATTTGACCAACGTTCGGAAAAAAAAAATATATGATGATAATTTCAATTTGGATTTATGCGAATGTCGCTAATTACCTTTAATCGTAATATTAATAATAATATAATGACTTAAATAACTCAAATAGCCCACATATGAAAAGAACATTCTCACATGACTTCCTCTATTCTTATAAAGTTGAACAAATGATCTTTGACTGTTAAAATAAATAAATAAAAAAGCGTAAGAAAGGGTTTTCGAGTAACTTTATAGTAATTCTAAATTTTAATAAATACTATCATCTTAATTTGTCAGGATCATAATTTTGATTATCATAACGATTAAATTATTACAGTCAACTAGATGTTGCCAAGTTTATGGTTTACTTATTCAAAAGAGATCATTAAAAGATATATATATATATATATATATATATATATATATATATCTTAACAACAAATGTCTAACAATCGGTACTCTCCTGAATGAAAAAGAAAAATGAAAAAGATATCAGATAGAGGAAGCATCCAATCCCGTCCCTTGTATGACGAACACTTGAATTCACATTTTAAGTGTTTGTCGGGTATTTCTTCTTTTCTAAATCCAAATGCGAGATTTCTCAAAACTCTTCCTCCTTTTAAGTTGATAAAATATTAAGTTTTTAAATTTTTATAAAATCAAATCTGGGTAAAAATCAGGATTCGGCTACAAACTTGAATTTTGTTTCCGAAACCGGATATGGGTAATAAAAATGGTTTTTAAAACTGTGATACCCCTATTTGGGTATCCAGATTTTCGAGTACCAGATACAGGTATTGATTTTCGAGTACCCAGTTTCCGTGTACGGGTAGCGGGTAGTTGAAAAAAACTAGGTACTCTGATATGTGCATCACCTATTGTACAAAGTGCATGTAGCATTTGACCAACGTTAAAATAATAATAATTTAACTATGAATTTATGTTTATGTCGCTAATTACATTTAATCCTAATAATAATACTATAATGATTTAAATAACTCAAATAGCCCATATACATTAAAATAACATTCTCAAATGACCTCCTATATTCTTATAAAGTAGAACAAATGATCTGTGACTATTAAAATAGATAAAAGAGAATAAGAAATATTTTTTTGTTGACGTGCAAATTCGTCGTTTATTTAATACGACATATAGTATAAAGTTATGAATTAGTTAAATTTGTAACTAAATAAATAAAAGGCTTTAAAGAATAAATTAATATTCACAAAAGCCCAATTGCGAGGCCCAAAGACCAAAGCTATTTGCCACCTTTCAAGAGAGAGGAAGGGTAACACCGTCATATTTCCTATCCGGCCTCATCAATTCAAATTGAGCGGAAGACCAGGAGCACGAAGACGAGTCTTCAACGGATCTATCTGGTCCAAAATCCAGCTCGGCGTAGAATGTACAGTCGTGGGGCACGTGTCAGCAAGACGAGCCAGTCAGGCCGGTCAGCTTGGAAGAACGACTCTAAGATTCCTGGAAGCCCAGTGAGAAGATTTAAAACCTATAAATATCAAGCTCGGCCAAAGATCAACACACATAATCCCTGAGATAATACATCGAGAGCTTTCTTTTTCGGCATTTTGTCTTTTGAGAGTTTTCCTTGTATTTTCTTTACTTCTTCTCTTCCTTCTCTCTTCTTAGACGTGATTTCCTGACTGTAGCTGTGCGTCCATGTTCATTGTCGCAATAGACAAACAGAGGACGTAGTTAACTACCGCCTTGGGACGAAACTCAATAGAAAACCCTCGTCTCATTTACTAGCTTATACATATATTTATATACATATACGTGCGGAGTGATCGAGAGTTTGCAACGCGAAGGATCAAATTCCACAAAGACATACATTCAGAATATCATACACTGAAAAGTCGTATTGACTAATTGAGGTGGGAAACCACGTCAACATTTTTTGAGTAACTTTTATAGTAATTCAAAATTTTAATAAATACTATTATCCTAATTTGTCAGGATCATAATTTTGATTATCATAACGATTAAATCATTACAGTCAACTAAACGTTGCGAAGTTTATGATGTACTTATTCATAAGAGATCATTTAAAGATATATATATAATTTAATAACATATGCCCAGAAACTTATACTCTCCTAAACGAAAAAAGAAAAATGACAAAGAAATCATGTAGAAGAAGCAACCTATCCCGTCCCTTGTATGACGAACACTTGAATTCATATTTTTGAGAATTTAACGTGTATTCCTTCTTTTCCGAATCCAAATGCAGGATTTCTCGAAACTCTTCCTCCTTTTACCTTTGTCCACCTGCATAATTAGTATTGTAGTATTATATTTTAAATTTGCAATACATTTATAAAAAAAAAAAAAAAAACACAATCGCAAGACAAATGAATTTGACTCTTCGAAAAAGAGCTAGAGAAAAACTTATACCTGTATTTAGTGACCAACACGTGAATAAATGTAGCCAAAACCACTCTAGCATATTCAGCCCCCGGACACTGCCTAGCTCCACGACCGAAGGGTGTGAAGTTCTTTGATATTACCTCGGAATCAAGATCCTTATGTGTTCCATAAAAACATATACGTACTTGAATTATTTTTTACTATTGATAAAGGTTCAATACAAATTTTCGAAAGAGTATTTGAAGTCGAACCTTCCAGCGCCAAGGATTGAAGTTGAGAGGATCCTCGAAAGGGTTTGAGTTCAAGTGTTGAGATGCTGTGACAAGCATAATAGTCCAACCGGCAGGAATAATAAAACCTAGAAAAAATGAACACAAGAATGAATATGCATCGCTGATCATGATTGGAATAAAGATATGTATAAGACGAAACATGTATGATAACTAGATGTTACCAAACAAAGTTGCCAAATTTTTATAATAACATGTCACAATACTTTTTTACCTGCTATCTTGGTACCTACAGCACACTGGTATTACTAGAGTTTGATAATTTTGTCCAGTAAAAAGAAGGTACTAAATACTTTTGATAAATTTTTAGGATAATGCGGCAAAAATACCTAAAATTTGAGCGGTTAAGGTCCAAATTAAGTAAAAAAAAAAGAGCGAAAGTCCAAAAGTCTACAAATGTGAAGCAACACATTTTTCATTCCAAATTTTTCCATCAAATTCAAATGAGAGAAGATGCAAGGTAGTTGGATCAGGACATAAATGTTTATCTTAGGTACGAATTCATAACACTGTTAAGTTGACCAACATCCGTTAAAAAAGTGCACGAAAATATGTGACGCCTCAAATGTTGCCGGACTTTAAGTACTTTGGAGCCCTTTATCGCAATCATCCTTTATTTTTTTTATAAAAAAAATAGTACTTACACCGCTAATAAGTACCTATATTTTGCTAGTGTATAAGGCTTGCGACCTTGCGTACATACCTTTAATTGGGACATCTTTGATGGCTCTACGGAGTATTCCAGGGAGAATATTTGTCAGCCTAAGAATTTCATCAATAACCTATACCCTCGCAAAAAAAATTAAAAAAATAGATATAACTTAGTCGTTTTATATAGAGATCGATACAGAAAGATCTTCAAGTAATTTGTAAGGAAGTAATTTTACTCACTTGATGGGTGAAAGTCAAGGATTTGTATTCGTCCCATGTGAGTGGAGAATCTGGATTTTCTCTCTTATTTATCACCGTTTCATTTTCATCCTACGAATGATTTCAATAAAATATCATCACGTATATTTGTCAGTCAAAATAAAATATTGTGTTATCTCGAATTAATGGATAGAAATCATATTTTTAACATTAAAATATAAGAACCATTTTTTACTCAAATTTTTAGATATAGATAGTAAGAAATGATGGGTTGGTAGGCTTATTTGTTAAAGGAAGTTTTGGCGTATAATCATATATATATATATATATATATATAGTAATAAAAACTGATGAAAGAATACCTTCAAGTGTTGTAAGGCTGAAGAATGTTCTTCGAGTAACTTGATGGCTAATGAAACCACCGATAGAATGGATTCGGTGGAAGCGAATAAGCTCCCATAAATGAAGTGAAGAACGAAATTCTCCGTCAAAAAGTTATGGGTATCCATGTCTTGACAAAGCTGGTCGAGCACGTCTCCAGCTTCATCGCCATTTGACATTCTTTCACGCTTCTGCTTTATCATTTCCCTCACCATATTAAACACCTTTTTCTTGCCCTGTAACTCGCAGATCAGACCAAATGATCATTGTATAATTATAATTGAATTTAGCAGATTCGATAATATTATGTTTCTTTGTCATTTTCTACGCTATGCACGTTGTTAAAGCAATGTCGTGCGTGTCCAAACAAATTCTCGATTTCAGTGTTGAAACTTGAAAATACGCCGTTTTTATTTTCTGTTCCAAATAAATGGTTTATTATAAAAAAAATAATAGTGATAAAAGATATATTAATTTATTTTGATTGAAAACAATTAAATTAATCATTAGTAATATAACTACTTTTTTTTTAGCTAAAATATGTCAGAACACGTTTAAAATCACTAAATATATCGATGTGCCATGCCACTTCATGATGGTGTTACATTTCTTGGCATGTTAGGTATAGGAGCATAACAATTTTTTTAGTTAATTGCCACAAAATTAATCTCAAAGTTTAAGCATAATGTACTAAATGTAAATATATATATATATATCTTAATGCTTTAAAATATATAAATAGTGGCCCACCATTACTGTTTTTTTTTTCCTCTTTCGAATTCGACTAATATCTGCAGTCATGCTTTCTATATATAGACTCTAGCTAGTTGATCAAACAGTAGAATTTATTAGATAAGCCATTCAATCTTGTGTAGGGGTGACGATTTGTGTTTTTGTGTTTTGTCTGTTTTGTATTTTTATCGTTTTTTTATAAATTTTATGTAAACACATACATGTCTCAATTTAAAATTCATGTTTATCTTGTCGACCCCTTTAAACCGTTTAATTTATTCAAAGTATTTTTTAGAATAAAATAATTCACATTAAACTCATTTAAAATAATTTATTTAATTATATCCAACTTATTAAGGACGTGTCGTAGTCGTTTCATGTTTTGTGTTCGAAACTAAATTGACACCCCTAAACTTCTGTCGTTAAAGATTGAGACATCTAAGTGATAATAGATTAGAGATTGGGACATCTAGGTAATAAAAGATACAAATTTCTGTTGTAAACTTGTAATATTATCAGATATATATGTATAAGAAACTCAATTCTGCATATCATATTATTACCTGGACGCATCTTCTAAAGGTTGTTCCAGGAAGATTAAAAGGAAATGCTACGAAACCATCTGTGACATTTGCGAATATCTCACTCAAATTCACCGATGATTTTTCTGCATCGTAGCCAATGAATTTCTTCGCCACAAAATTAAAGAGTACCTGTTATATTCAGCAAAAATACGTCTTCTATTAGCAACACTCAAATAAATTAATAAAATAATAAAAACGAAGGTGGTTATTTTAAAAGATACAGTTAAAAGTACGACTATAACAATATATATTTGTTGATTGTGAAGCTTAATTTACAAAGTCCCAACATAGAGTTATCAAAGCTGATCAATTTTTTATGAAGATATGTAGCTTAAGGTGTTGTAGACTTTTCACACGTTGTTGCTTTAAGTTTTTTTTTTTTTTTTTTTTTCCTTCTGCTTATATGACTTGTAAACGTGAGTTGGTGCACAAAATGCTAGTGAGCAAGCTTGAGGGTGTACTTGAACAAATTCTAATTGAGATTATAGTGGATTGTGATTAGCAAACGACGAGTGGATGTACCTCACACATTAGGAACGAACACTATAATCCTGCATTTTATGTTTTTTTTTTTAATTTGAAAATTTAGGTCAAATTTCTGACGATATTTACGGTGATCTTAAAATTCTGTCTCAACGTAGATAAGAGAGATAATGCAATATACGCCCGTTCAATGAATTGATGGCTTATATTTTAGTAAGATAATTATAATTACATGGAGAACGTACAAATATGATATGTAACATTTATTTAAAGCAAAAATATATTTGACATGGCATGGAAGTCCAATGATTTTGGGATTATGACAACAATTGCCCTTTGTTTTTGAAAATTTTAATTTTAATATATTCCATTTTTTCAACTTTTGCGGTATAGTAACCATCGATTTTTAAAAACACTTATAATATTTTTAAAGTAAGATTTAGTTTTATTTTTATATCATCTCATCATCTTAATTTTTCAATCCATAATTACTATTTGTTATTTATTTTAGGCTTTTTCTTCTATACATTCTAGTATCTTTCTTGACAAAAATAAGCCATATGTTCTCTAAACAAACCAAAAGGTTATTTTAAATCGGCAATTATAATGATTTAAATTCAAAGAAATTAATTAATATTACAAACAGAATGGGTGGTATTGTCAAATTACACTTAGAGGGTATAATTTGTGATACTATCTCTAGTCTCAAATTTTGAGTAAAGTGCACTCCCGACCGAGACTCGTTGAAAAGCTAAACTTGGTAAACATTAGATTTTTGGTTTTGGTTACATTTTGACGACGATTTACATTCGTATAGTTGATCAAAAGTGTGATTTTTAAATAGTCATACAATAATAATAATAATAATGAATAATTTTATATAATTTAAATTATTTTGTAAGAAATGTTGACTTACAACTTGAAACGAGCGTCTGATTTCAACAGATTCCCCACGAACTGACCATGAAAATAGGGTTTTGCGGACCAAGTCTTCTATCTCAGCAAGTAAAGTTCTCTTCATGTTCTCAGCGCCGTACACACCGAGAAAGCTCTTTCTAATGTACTTGTGAATGGCGCCAAGCGAGTTCATTTGAGATTCACTGTCAAGCCCGATGATTCTGGAGAATGCATTAAAATACCAGAGCTCAACCAATGTTCCTTCTTGATGAAGAATGTAATGGTTGAATTCTGAATCCGCCGATACTATCATAGGTTGACCTACTATGCTTGTTCGAAATATAGGCCCATATCTATTTGTAATAAGTAATCAATAGTATTAAAAGACAACATCCAAGTAAAATCTCAAAATCGATATTCTAATTTTAATCGTGGTGTTTACTAATCGGTAAAACCTATGAGTATGTCATTATTACATATGTTAAGTTGTGAAGGTGATAATTTATCGGAACACTATGATGACTTGGAGGTAGAACACTTAATTCAAATTTTAATTAACGACCTATGTAGCAAAAGTATTTTTAGTATTTCGCATGATTTATGGTGTCATCTACTTTTGGTGATATTTTATGAGTCTCTTTGTAGAGTTGTCGTATTTAGAGTCGACTTTAAAATGAGAGGCCTAGGCAAATAAATTTTAAGGCCCTATAGCAATACGATTTGATGTATGAAAAATGTAACACGTACTACATTATTCTAAATAAATCTGAACTAAAAAAAACAAGATTTAAGGCCCTTCAAATATATCCCCTTTGTTAATATATGTTAGTCTTAAAAAATTAATAAACAAGTATAAGAACTTGTTTGAAAAAATTATAAAACTGAATGTTCTTTAATCAAAATTGTGCGAATACGTGAGCTGGCTAGAACAGAAAAAAATAGCTTTCAAACTCCAAAGATATCTAAGAGTTAAAAAACGAATATAACACCAAAATGTAAACTGAATCCACATTAAAAAATTAAAAATAATAAGCAAAAAATCAACAAAATCACTTTAAGGAGATGAATTCGCCTATGAAAATCTCGGTAACGATGTCGACAACAAGATAATTATACTGAGCACTACAATGAACTTCTATTTTTGTTTTCAACTTCAACACTAATCATATACCCTATTTTCTTAAAAATAAATAAAATTGCATCTACCGTATAATCGTTTTTGATTTTGGCTGCAAATTATATCATTTTTTACCACATTTACCGCTTCTAAAATTGACTAAAAATTATAATTCTAATAAGTAATAAAGTCTCAATGTACATAAATAACCCCGATAGAGTTCTTACAAATCCGTACAACACTGAAGCAAAAAGTGGTAACTGAAAAGATGACTAATAAAATAAGCTCTAAGTTATTTACATCTTTCTTCTAAGTTCCAAAGTTCTTATTATCGACGATTACATCAAACAATATTTACCATCCATAACTACTTCATTAAACAAGTATTGGCGGAAAATAATCCTTTGACAGATGAGTGTATAGAAAAATCATTTTCCACGTTGTGATAAGTATGACTATTACTGATAGAAAATATAATATAAGATTTAGTGATAAAGCGGTAAAAACATGTATGCGGTTTTCATATCAAAACCAAAAACTCATGTTTTAATCTAATCCGTTTATTCGGTTATTTTTTGGTGTATTCGGTTTTAACCGCTTTGATAGCTATTACGGTTTAATTGGTATTGGTTTGATGAATTTTTGGTGAAAAATACGATCCGCGGCTTCTTTTGTTCACCCTTATGTAATATATATATATATATGTATGTATACTAGGGTTTATCACCTCTGAATTCTGGTCTTGATAAAAGGTGGGAGATCAAAAGAGTAACTCGTAACCAAGAGACTGAGAGCCTCTCCAACGAAAAGAAAGCCCATGGAACCAGGAGGCAAAGGAACTCTATTCATGCTCTTCAATGATCTGAAGGAGATCCAATATCTTCGAATACTCTCAATAATGCATATCACAATCAAACCCACCACGCACACTTGGATCTCGTACGACATTGTCAAAGCTATCATCGATGAATATGATTGACCTGCTTTATTAAATTTGGTCTGTAAGAATCAGATATGACATGATATAATATATATATATATATATATATATATATGTGTACGCGCTCTGCCTAAGCTACGATAATAGATTGTTTGGTATCGACGACCACATATCTCAATCACTAGGTGTATGGGTTAATTTCGAGATAAATTTCTATTTTTGGAAAGTCAATGTATGATGAAAATGATATGATAAAATAATATCATGATGAAAGAGGCTTTTATTAGGGAAAGGGTTTTATAATTAACTTAGTGTACACAGTCCAAGAAAAACTTCAATAAATTAATTATAAAGTGATATTTTTCTCCGGTTTGGACAATGTGGCAGATGATTAGTTTCGGTAAAGTTATATAGTTTCGAAAACTATATATAAAAAAAGATACTGTCTAGTTAATATTATAAGTTAATAGTTGTTGAAAATGATATGTTAATAAGAAATTAAAAAAAAAAAACTATGGATAATTCTCGGAATTGATTTTTATAAATAAATAAATTAAACGGAAATTATTGTTGGGTTTTCGATGACTCTTTCTCAATCTCGAGGCGGAAATCACGGGATATCATCGAACAACATAGATCTAGAATAATTACGAGAATTGAGATATCGAATTAGAGATCGTTACCAAACTTTGGTACTTTTGCCAACTGTACCGAAAACGCTGACTTTTGCCGATTCCGAGCTTGGCCGATTTCTCTGAATGTCCCGGGGATGAGCACTTCAATTGTAGTGCCTCTAGGTCGTCCACCACGTCACTCGGGAACGTCTTGATGACCGGAAAACACCTCGGAGGATAGGTTAGATCCTACTCAGTGTTTGGATGACGAACCTATGATGAACCGGGAGGAAGCCAAAATTCGACTTCTTCTAGGGAGGGAGGTCGAATTTCTCTCTATGGCTAGGTAAAGGATTAATGTTTTATGAGCCATGATTATGTATTTATAATACTTAATCTCATAAAATCTAATAGGCTTTAATTAAGGCCCAATAAGCTTTAATTAATTAATTAATTCATAGTTAATTAAGTGTGCTCATCATTATTACTCGGGCCAATTGGGCCCGTTATGTCGGTTATGGATTCGGGTCGATATCCGATAACCCGAAAGATACAATATCGGGTTCGGGCATAACCTACAATCTCCCAGTTTCACGAACGCACCGGATTGGTTATCTCCGTGCACGCTCTGCACATGAAGTATTACTCGAAAATGCCATATTGGGTTATATGTACATTTTCTCAGCTACTCATGCCTGATTCATCAAAGTTACAACTGAAACTTGTTTTCGTTGTAAATTAGTTATCGTATTCCGTTTCCGTTGCGAGTTCGGTGTGACTCTTTAGGATTCTGTAGTGTTGGTCACATATTCAGATAGAGTATGCTAGAAGTGAGTGGCCTCCACCTAGACATCCCTTCCCCCAATCTACAAAATTTTGGAATCCCCTTTTATATATAAGTTATTCATAAAGAATCATGTGATTCTTCTATATTTACTTATTTTGTATATGACTGATTCCTTCAACATCTTTACTACTCTAGATTTGGCACAGATCATGGTTTTTCACATCTGTTTAAGACGTACTCTATTTTTCTGATTCAGGTATTAGTATCCAAAACAAAACAAATTTTTGTTTTGACTATGGCCATAGTTTTCATTTACTTATACTATTCAGAAGGCCCTGAGTGTATTGCCCCAAGATGAATGGGAGATGCATGTTTTCTTGAAATATCATCCCATCCTACAAGGTTCATCACATGCCCAACTATAGCTGTTATAACTTTCCTGGCACGGTAAGCGTTGAGTTATAATCTAAGAATGTGATTCACCCGGTGATGGACTCAAACTTTGGAGTCTATCTTCATATCTCTAAATTTCTCAGTGTACCCTTATTGTAAGGTTTTATACCCATGTGAGAAATTTTAGAGTGCGAGTCTTTCCAACACTGCTAGTATTCCTACTAGTGCCCATATGTATAAGAATATCTCATAGATATCAAGGATCTCTATCATTTCCTCTTATCTACATATACCAGTTATTTTGAAATGTCATTTATAGTCCCTCTTTGTTTCTTCGTAATGACTTTCTATAACTGGGGAAAATTCAAGATTATCATTTAAGATATCTTAGGAACTACATTTATTTAGTTGATATCAATATTTCTAAATGACTAGGATATTGATATGAACGTTAAATGATGAAACTTGCCTTTTAAAGAATTAAGATTGTGCTTCAAATTTAATGAATAATGATTACAAAAAAATTGTCTTTGAACCATAAAACAAGGTTCAATGTATTTAAATAACTGTAGACTTTTATGGGTTCTTTATCCCAATATTTTCCGCATGACGAAAATGCTTTTCTTTCGACAAAACTTTAGTCATCGGGTCTGCTAAATTGTCTTCAGTGTCAACTCTTTCCATCTCTATGTCCTTCCGATCAACTATGTCTTTGATCAGATGGTATTTTTTGAGTACATGCTTTGCTGTCTTGTGTGATCTTGGTTCCTTGGCTTATGCTATAGCTTCATTGATGTCGCAGTATAGCTTCACATGATCATTAATGCTAGGAACTACACCAAGATCAGAAACAAATTCCTTGATCTATATAGCCTCTTTGGCAGCATCAGATGCTGCAATGTACTCAGATTCGGTGGTTGAATCAGCTACCGTAGCTTGTTTGCTGCTGTTCCATGTAACAACACCACCGTTTGCACAGAATACGTATCCTGTTTGAGATTTGAAATCATCCCTGTCTGTTTGGAAACTTGCATCAGAATAACCTTTAAAGATTATTTGATTTGCTCCGCCGTATATCAAACATCTATCTTTTGTTCTGTTCAAGTAACGCAAGATATTCTTCACGGCTACCCAATGAGTTAATCCATGGTTTGATTGAAATCTACTCGTCATGCTTAAGGAAAAACCTACATCTGGACGGGTACATATCATAGAATACATAATTGACCCAATAGCAGAAGCATACAGAACTTTTTCCATGCTTTTGATTTCTTCTAAAGAAATCAGACTTTACTTCTTTGTCAAGTATGTCTTATGTGTCATCGGAGTGAAACCTTTTCCCGATTTATCCATGTTTAAAACTTTTAACAATTTTATCGATATATGTACCTTGACTTAGAGACAAGACTCTTTTACTTCTATTTCTTTGAATCTACGCCTAATATATATGCGGTTTCTCCTAAGTCTTTCATTGAGAAACATTTTCTCAACCACTCCTTTACAGCTTGGAGTTCAGATGTATCGTTTCCTATTATCAATATGTCATCTACATAAAGAATCAAGAAAACTACTATGCTCCCACTAGATTTGATATACACACATGGATCGTCTTTGTTTTTGATGAATCCAAATCCCGTGACCGATTCATTGAAACGACGATTCCAACTTAGAGATGCTTGCTTGAGACCGTAAATTGATCTTTTCAATTTACCTTATTTGGTTGTTTGTGGTCAATGAAACCTTCAGGTTGTGTCATGTACACATCCTGTTCCAGAACACCATTCAAGAATGCGGTTTTAACATCCATTTGCCAGATTTCATAATCATGAAATGTTGCAATGGCTAGCAAGATTCTTATTAATTTGAACATGGCAACAGGTGAGAATGTTTCATCATAGTCTATACCATGAATTTGTCGATAACCTTTAGCGACCAATCTCCCTTTGTATGTGTGTACTTTGCCATCCATGTCAATCTTCTTTTTGAAGATCCATTTGCACCCAATGGGTTTTGACCCTTTAGGAGCATCAACAAGGTCCCATACCTCGTTGCTATACATGGAGTCCATTTCAGAGTTCATGGATTCTAGCCATTTCTTTGAGTCATCTCCTGACATTGGTCCTTTGTAAGACTCAGGTCCTTCACCCTCATCTTCATGAATTGTTTCATCTTCTATTGAAACAAGAAGATTCAATTTCAGAGGAGGTTAACTCTCTCTGATTGATCTTCTAGATGTCAGTATGTAATCAGGTTGCTCATTTATCCTATCTTGAATGGGTACATCGTATAGAGCTACGTTTTCTGGAGGTTGTTCGTTGATGATCTCATTATCAACTTCCTCGTTAAGAAGAACGTCTTCTATTGGGTTATCATTCATGATTTGATCATGATTTGCATAACCCTATGTTTGAGCTTTTTCTGTGTCCATTTGTTGTTCATTTTGAACTTGTGGTTCTTGTTCTTCATGAAGAACAATGTTTCTCCCACTAGACTTTCTAGAGAGAAAATCTTCTTCTAAGAAAACACCAGTTTTGGCAACGAAGATTTTGCCAATGTTTTTCTGATAGAAGTAGTACCCAACAGTTTCGTTTGGGTATCCCACAAAGTTGCATTTTATGTATTTGGGGCTGAGTTTGTCTTGTTGTAAATCGGGGTTTGATTCCCGACTTCATTACCATGAGTTTTGCCTCCGAGGTTTCCCGATAACATTTAAAAATTATTTTAAAGCGAAAAACTTGTTACCGGCCCGACGACACGGTTATCGGGTGATAACCATTTCATCAAGATCTGATAAATATTACGAATTTAATATTTCATTAAGATTATTAATATTCAAGTCGAATAGGAAATAAATAGAAAGCAGTAAATGGTTGCATTTATTGACCCAATGCATAAGGCCGTACCTCAGTTGACGATTCCGGCTGCGCGTTCTGAACTCGGGCAGGGCTCCGCCGATGCTGAGGGAAACTCTCGTGATCTTCCGGGATATTCTCCTGGACTCCTCGTACCGAAGAGTGAACTTCGCCGGCAGGACTCTGTCGCAAAATTTAACTGATGGTTCTTTAAAACTACTAGAGAAAAATATCTCCTAAGCCGAACCAGAAGAGAGATCAGAAGCAGAAAACTCGCAGACCCTAGAGAGAGAGGGAGAGCTCGATTTTTTGCTCTGGGGAAGGTGTGAAAAATGTGTAGAATGAGCCTCCTATTTATAGGCTCAAGCTGTAACCGATTTGGAGATTTTCCCTCCCATTTTTTGAATTCTTCTAATTAAATTTAATTAATTATTTCAATCAAATGGTCCAGATTCAATCTCATCCAAATCCAATGGATATAATTAATCAGGTATTTAATTAAATAATAAATACATGATAAGATTAAAATATTTAATAGTATCATCATTTTTATTAAATTCGAATTATACATATATATATATATAATTATAAAATTCGAATTTGTATATGATTATCTAGATCCAATGGTTCAAAATGAATCTTAAACCAATCCAATGGATCATATCAATTAAGGTTAAAATCCAATACCATAGGGTTTCAACAAGACCCTAATTCGAATTCTTATCCTTTTATATATATTCGAATATTCTATATATATATATATATTATATTAATTAATTTGTAATCCGACGATAAAAATTAAATCTTAAAACCGATCCAACGGACACAATTAATTAAGCAAATTCGAAATACCTAAGCTTGGTCACCAAGCTTTCAATTTCAAACTACAATTAGGGTTTAAATTAATTATCTCAATCCAACGGTTGATATCAAATCATAACCGATATAATGGATTAAATTGATTTTAGGGTTTTGTTAAAATACCATAACATTAGGTACTTATGCCGCAAATATGGAATATCCAAATCTTATCATTCGAATTAACTAGGGTTTAATATGAGCAAACCCTAATTCGAATTTTACACATTTATATATGTAAATATACATATATATTATTTATTAATTTAAATCTATTAATTATTAATTAATTATTAATAATTAAATCCAAATAATTAAATTATATCAATAAATCCTGATCTCAATATCACACATTAAATGTCATGGTGCCACACCATCATTTAAATTCGTGACATGTGATTTAATTTCATAGTTTATCGAACCGAGTCATAAACTTAGAAAATCCATAAATCACAAAGCGTAAGTCAGAATGACTTGGTTCAAAAAGAAAAGTTTCTTAGAATTTAATTTACAACAACATGGTGCTAATATAAAATATAAATTATAACTTTATTTTTATCAGTTACTTCCGTGTACCAAAATATGGTACTTTTGCCATGCTGACGATAAAACTATCTGACGTCTGCCACAGTCCTGTTAGTTTTATAAGTCTAGCCAAATGATTAAACATTATTCCGAATGTATTTTAATCACGTACGTATCATCCGTTACGGAGCTATCCTGGGGACCATGGACCCGTATCACTTAAGCTCCAACGAACTACTAGTTGTTCGTCAAACCTCGAAGTGATTCCACTATAGACCCGAGGCTGCACTCTTTCGTGATATGGTATATATTTATCCCTTTATTACAGCAGGGTGTCCATTGATACAATCAAAGTTGGGTTATTGTTATTTCACTTGATAATTCACACATGAGCAGGCGGTTTTTACCGTAATGCCTCTTAATGCATTTTCCTCCTTGACTCAGTCAGTAATATTATGAGCAACCCACTTATGGTTTCGATTCATAAGTTGCGCACGGGTACCTCTCACTTCTCACCACTGACAATCAAGGGAATCATCATGACTCTGAAGAGAGCTGTGTGATGCCCATGTCTATGATCAAGCTACCCTTACTACTGACTATCATGTTCCCAAAATAATAGTGTTGGGAACAGCGGTAATATCTTGTGTTCTTTAACGGTTAAATCAAAGAACAATTAAGCTAGTAGCTCGGACTCAAGATCACTCAGGACTTAGAACTAATATCCATTTGATCATCTATTTGTGACTCAACTTCAAGTTATCAGTGACGGTCTTATATGATAACTTCTTGAGTTTAAGTCACGTCCAGTCCAGTATGAAGACACTTCATACTTAATGCACTTCTAGTGAGTGTGACACACATATAATCCAGAATAAGATTGTCACTTAGTCACATTAATGACGTTACATGATTAATGGGCTCCCACCAAGTTAATGAGGTCACGGACATTTTTAAGTTCATTTATTATGATTATTATTTCTTCCTCACATTGACTCTGTTGTGATAATAATAACATAATTGCATCCTTTATGAACTAAGGAATCAAACATTCTATTTTACTCTACCAGAAACTATAATAAGATTATCATAATAAGTACCATATTTATTCAATGACTTGCCATAATCTTTTATAAATGGATAAATATCTTGTTTAAGGACACATATGTCGAACAATCTCCTACTTGTACTTAAAGAGGATGACCCTTGTCTTTCACGCCCATATTCTCCAGATGCCTCCTGAATATTTTCTCTGGCAACGTCTTGGTGAATGGATCAACCAGATTGTCTTATGAAGCTATTTTCACAACCCGTATAGCGTTTGTGGCCCTTCTTATGAGATGGTATTTTGGTTCTCTATGTTTTGCCTTGTTATGGTCTCTCGGCTCTTTAGAATTCGCCACGGCTCCACTGTTGTCACAGTATAGCGTTTGTGGCCCTTCTACATCTGGGACTACACCCAGTTCCATGTAAAAATTCTTTAGCCAAACTGATTCTTTGGCTGCTTCACAGGCAGCCACATAGTCAGCTTCCATTGTGGAATCTGCGATACAGGATTGCTTTACGCTTCTCCAGAATATCACTCCACCAGCAAGGGTGTACACTGCTCGTGACGTCGACTTTCTCGAGTCTTTGTATCCTAGTGGATTCAGTTCTGATCCTGAAAACACTAACATATAACCTCTCGTTCTCCGAAGATACTTGAGGATGTTCTTCACTACAGTCCAGTGAGCCATACCAGGGTTGGATTGGTATCTACTAACTATTCCCACATCGTAACAGATGTCTGGCCTAGTACACTGCATAGTATACATCAGACTTCCCACTGCTGAAGCATAGGTTACCCGCCTAATCTCGTCTTGCTCTTCTTGGAGAAGTTGGACACTGTTTCCTGCTTAGGAACACTCCATGCATGATCAGTAAATTACCTCCATTGGAGTTTGTCATTGCAAAACGTTCAAGCACCTTATCAATGTAAGCTACTTGTGATAAGGCTAGAAGCCTGTTGTTGCGATCCCTAAAGATACGGATCCCAAGAACATAACTGGCTTCTCCCATAATACTTCATTTAGAATTGCGTAGATAGCCATGCTTTCACGTCTGATAATCTTTTCACACTGTTTTCAATGAGAAGAATATCGTCGACGTATAAAACAAGAAAAATTTCCACGGACTCATCATTGAGTTTATAAATGCAGGCTTCAGTTTTGTTCTAAATGAATCCATAGGTCTTGATGGTTTCATCAAACCTTAGATTCCAGGATGTAGAAGCTTGCTTCAATCTATAAATGGACTTGAGTAATCTGCAAACCTTCCCCTCTTGACCCTGTTGCACGAACCCTTCTGGTTGGTCCATATAGATGTTCTCGTCAATATACCCGTTCAAGAATGCGTATTTGACGTCCATGAGAATCCGGATGGACTTATACTTAGCGACTGGAGCGAAGGTCTCATCGAAATCAATACATTCCCTCTGGGTAAAACCCTTTGCCACTAGTCTAGCCTTGAAGGTTTCAACCTTCCCGTCCACTCCTCTCTTTCTCTTGTATACCCACTTATTCCCAATGGTTTTGAAACCATCAGGTAAGTCTACAAGTTCCCAAACTTCATTAGAATCCATCGATTCTATTTCTTCGTTCATGGCTTCCTGCCATTCTCCCTTATCAGGATCCACCATAGCTTCTTTGTAGCTTGTGGGATCTTCGACACTAGTGTTTGTAACATCTATGTCAAATACAAACTAGGTTTACTCGTAGTGTTTAACCGTTCAATAGAAAATCCCACTACGTCTGAGTATTCCTTGAGTTTCTAATGAAACTCAAACTGTGATTACTCGTAGTGTTGTCAATATTAATTAACCTCCCACTACGTCTGAGTATCACTTGGTTCTAATCCTGGGACCGTGGGTTCTGCACTCTTTTATGACAATAGACACTGTCGTCAATCATTGTGACACCTTGTTGTTGGAAATCGATGGTATCAAGTCGACTTCCTTACCACGATAATAGCCTCCGGGACGTCCCGGTAACATTTAAAAATTCATTCTCAAGCGGAAATCTTGTTATCGGACCGACGACACGGATATCGGGTAACAATCAAAACTGAGATCTGACAAATATTTCGAATTCAATATTTTTCATATTCATTATTAATAATCTAGTCGAAATAGGAAATAAATAGAAAGCAGTAAATGGTCGCATTTATTTACCCAATGCATAAGGCCGTACCTCAGTTGACGATTCCGGCTGCGCGTTCTGAAATTGGGCAGGGCTCCGCCGGTGCTGAGGGAAACTCCCGTGATCTTCCGGGATATGACTCCTGGATTCCTCGCTACCGAAGCGTGGGCTTCGCTGGCAGGACTCCGTCGCAAAATTTAACTGAAGGTTCTTTTAAAGCTACCGGAGAGAAATATCTCCTAAGACGAACCAGAAAAAGAGATCAGAAGCAAAAACTCGCAGACCCTAGAGAGAGAGGGAGAGCTCGAGTTTTTACTATGGGGAAATGTGTGTTGAATGTGTAGAATGAGCTTCCCTTTTATAGGCTCAAGCTGTAACCGATTTGGAGATATTCCCTCCCTTTATTCGAATTCTCTTAATTAAATATAAATAATTATTTCAATCCAATGATCCAGATTCAATCTCATCTAGATCCAATGGATATAATTAATCAGGGATTTAATTAATTGAATAATATAAGATAAGATCATATCATATATTTTTTCGAATTTTATTATATACACATATTCAAATTCGAATTTGTTATTGATTATCTAGATCCAATGGTTAAAATTAAATCTTTAACCAATCCAATGGATCAAATCAATTAGGGATAAAGTCAAATACCCTAGGGTTTTACAAAACCCTAATTCGAACTTTTATCCTAATATTTATTCGAATATAATATCATATATATAATGTTAATTAATTTCTAATCCGACGGCTTAAAGATAAGATCTCAAAACCGATCCAACGGACAGAATTAATTAAGCTAATTCGAAATACCTAAACTTGGTCACCAAGTTTCAATTTCAAATTACTTTAGGGTTTGAATCAATTATCTCAATCCAACGGTAGATACTCAATCATGACCGATCCAATGGATTAAATTGATTTCAGGGTTTTTGCCATTATACCAGACCTTAGGTATTTATGCCGCAAAAATAAAATCACTCAAGATTGGTTATTCGAATTTATCTAGGGTTTGTTATACTCAAACCCTAATTTGAATTACACATTGAATAATACATGAATATATATTATTTATTCATTAATATAAATCCTTTAATTATTAATTAATTATTAATAAGATATTAATAATCAAATCCAAATAATAAAATTATATTAATAAATCCTGATCTCTTTATCACACATTAAATGTCATGGTGCTACACCATCATTTAAATTCGTGACATGTGATTTAATTTCAAAGTTTATCGAACCGAGTCATAAACTTAGAAAATCCATAAATCACAAACCGTAAGTCAGAATGACTTGGTTCAAAAAGCAAAGTTGCTTAGAATTTAATTTAGAACAATATGGTGCTGTTCTAAAATCTAAATTCTAACTTTATTTTTATCAGTTACTTTCGTGTACCAAAATATGATACTTTTGACACGCTATCTATAAAACTATCTGAACGTCTGTCACAGACTTGTCAGTTTTATAAGTCGAGCCAAATGATTAAACATAATCCAGAATGCATTTTAATCACGTACGTATCATCCGTTACGGAGCTATCCTGGGGACCATGGACGCGTATCACTTAAGCTCCAACGAACTGCTAGTTGTTCGTCAAACCTCGAAGTGATTCCACTATAGACCCGAGGCTGCACTCTTTAGTGATACGGTATATATTATTCCCTTATATACAGCAGGGTGTCCATTAGATTCAATCAAATACCGATTATTGTCCTTTCACTTGATGACTCACACATGAGCAGGCGTTTTATACCGTAATGCCCCTCAATGCATTTTCATCCTTGACTCAGCCAGTAATATTATGAGCAACCCACTTATGGTTTCGATTCATAAGTTGCGCATGGGTACCTCTCACTTCTCACCACTGACAATCAAGGGAATCATCATGACTCTGAAGAGAGCTGTGTGATGCCCATATCTATGATCAAGCAATCCTTCACTACTGACTATCATGTTCCCAAAATAATAGTGTTGGGAACAGCGGTAATGTCTTGTGTTCTTTAACGGTTAAATCAAAGAACAATCAAGCCAGTAGCTTAGACTCATGACCACTCAGGACTTAGAACTAATATCCATTTGATCATCATTTTGCGACTCAACTACAAGTTGTCAGTGAGGGTCTTATATGACAACTTTCTTGAGTTTAAGTCAGGTCCAGTCCAGTATGAAGACGCTTCATACTTAATGCACTTCTAGTGAGTGTAGACACACACAAAATCCAGAATAGGATTGTCACTTCAGTCACATTAATGACCTTACCGATTAATGGGCTCCCACCCAGTTAATCAGGTCACGGACATTTTAAGTTCATTTATTATGTTTATTAATTCTCCCTCACATGACTCCTTTGTGATAATAATAACATAATTGCATCCTTTATGAACTATGGAATCAAACATTCTATTTTACTCTACAGAAACTATAATAAGATTAACATAATAAGTACCATCTTTATTCAACGACTTGTCATAATATTTTACAAATGGTTAAATATCTTGCTTAAGGACACACATGTCCAACACTTGTCACTTTGTACAACAATAACTTTACTTATTTTCATTTATTTTCATCATAATAAATTATCACTATGTCAAGATATCAACCTTTTTCTAAAGGTTTATCAAACAATTAAGAACTCAATTGTTTACTCAAACTTGTATAGGATCTGAAATGAGAAATTTATTTAACGATAATGAAAATTGTCAAAAATAAAAGTTGAAGGGTTTTCAAATCACCCTTCAACAAAAAGATACTTATAGAAAAAAAATTGAGTAAAAAATAAAAAAATTGAGTGACTTCTGACAATTACTCCTTAGCTGCTGCTGAAAAACAAAGAATGTCACATATTACAGTTTTAGATCTTTGGAGAAAAGACATTTTAAAACAAATGTGTAATAAGAAACTTATCGGGTGAGACATTCACTAGTTTCATTCTTCTTTTAATTTTGGAGCTTGGGCCAGTCTCTTTTCCAATGTCTCATTTCCTTGCAAAGGAAGCATTTTCCTTTCTCAGCAGATTTCTTGCCCCTTGTCTTTGGCTGGAAATTCTTTCCCCACATTTTCTTAGGACCGGGCCTTTTCTTCATCTTCGGGTTCTTAGAAGAAGATCCTTTCCTGAACGCCACGTTCAGTTCGGATTTCTTTTTGACCAAACCCGAGATGTCCTCAAAGGTTCACAATTCATTAATCAACTGTGTCAAACCATATTTCATTTTGTTCATAATGTAATTGCTGGTGAATGGAACGAACTCAGGTGACAACGAGTTAAGGATAATGCTGATCTGAGATTTCTCATCCACCGTGGCCTTGTACATCTCAACCTCATTGAACCGATTCGTCATGCTCATAACATGATCGCGAACATACGTTCCTGATTTCATTTTGGGATTCATATAGCGACGAGTCGCATCATGTTGAGCTTGCTCAGACTGCTTACCATACATCCCTTGGAGGGACTCCATGATCTCATAAGCAGTGTTCTTCTCCTCTAACTTGATTCTCAGCGAGTCAGACATGCTAGCCAGCATGTATTCCTTAGCACGATTGTTCGCATGAACCCAAGAATCATAGAGTTCTTTTACACCTCTGGCGCTGTTAGCAGGCGGTGCTGGGGGAAATTCATCAGTAAGAACAAAACGAATGTTCTCACTGATAAGGACAATATTAATATTGCTCTTCTATTTCGGAAAGTTACTTCCTGCCAGAGTGTTGTTCGAAAGCAGTGACATGATATGATTCGACATTTTATACTGGCATTGGAAAAGAAACTTATTAAAATTTATTATAGGTAGAATGTTTTAGGTAAAATAATTGGTTCGAAATAGTTACATGATGCAAACATGTTCTGGGAAAATTACATGATGCAAACATGTCGTCTTCGTACACAGGCGCATCGTATATAGACTCATCGTAGATGAATTTCACGTATTCTGCCTCGTCGAATACAGACTCATTGTAGATGACTTCGGTATGTGCTTCTTCGTTGTATATGGCATTGTCGTAGTGGCTTCATTGTACCCCGTGTCATCGTATAACAAGGGTTCGTCATAGACGACGTCGTTGTTCTCCACCTCATCAGGAATTTCCATATGGAACGGTGACTCCCAATATGTGTCGTTCTCGAGTCCATTCGTGTGCGGCCTCAGGGGGTGTGGAGCGTCGGCAAATGGCGCAAAAGGGTTGTCGTTATTAATAGTTTCGGCTCCACCAAGAGCAACAGGCGTTTTTGGAGAAGCATCTCCATTGCCTCAGCGAGCGCTACCAATCGTCAATGAACGCCGGCAAGATCTTCCCGTCGATAAACGTCATCGAAATAAGCCTCCAACACTCCCCTACGTGAGTTTTTACGCGCCATTGAAATGATTGGAATGACTCTGATACCAACTAATGCAGCGAGGTATTATCAGAAAGAGAGAAACCATAAAATGTGACTCATAAAAGTCGACTTTTTCATTATAAATATCAAAAACTCAATATTACATAAACAAGTCTCTACTATTTGTACCGAAACATATGCGAAAGAAGAGGAAGACAAATGGTAAAAAAAAGCAGCAAATAAAGAAATCAATAAATGAAAATAAATGACGTAAATAACATACTTATAGAGAGAAAATAATCATAATAAAAGCGAATAATAAAGACTCAACTCAACCCTATAATGGGGCCAATTAAGAAAGCCAGAACCCGGGCTCCCATGCGATCCATGCACACGTCATTTCCGGCATGTTGGTCCCACGCCTCTATCATTTCGTTTACGTATTTTGAATTTGTCTTGCTGCCATGTTAGGCCAAATTGGTGATATTATAGTTATATTACGTGATGGTAAATTAGGTATTATCTTTGAAAATGGAGATTCTATTTGGTTTTCGAAGGTAATACAACAACAACGTAATACAACTATAATATCACCAATCGGCCTAATACCAAAAGGTTAAAAATAACAATATCTAAGTTAGTTGTAGTAAAAATTATATTTATGTACAATATATACATTATACTAGTACGTACTATACAAACACACTTTCACATTAACAACCACAACTTGATAAATTTTGGTGGGACATCTACACTCGCTCTAATTTCTAAATTCAGTTGTTAAGATTATTTAATTATCAAAGTTTTAATCACAAAACTTCCCTTGAAAGACTTAAATTACAGAAGCTATGTATTTCGTTTATGTATTTTCTTTGTGCCTTGACTTTATCAGGCCGTTGTTGATTTTGAATTCGTCTTGCTACCATATTAGGAAAAATGGGTGATATTATAGTTGTATTATGTAATGGTAAATTAAGTATTATTATTAATATAAATAGAGATCCTATTTGGTGTATATTTTCGTTTTGAAGATATTACCTAATTAATTAGCACCACGTAATACAACTATAATATCACCATTCGGCCATGAAGACAAATTCAAGTGGTGTTTAATTAGCATTAAAGTGTTCAATTAACGTCTTGCTGCCATGTTAGGAAAAATTGGTGATATTATAGTTGTATTATGTAGTGGTAAATGAAGTATTATTAATAAAAATGGAGATCCTATTTGGCGTATATTTTCTTTTTGAAGATATTACCCAACTAAATAGCACCAGGTAATACAACTATAATATCACCATTCGGCCTTACATGAGAAGACAAATTCAAATGGTGTTTAATTTGCATTAAAAAGTTTAATTAATGTCTTGCTGCCATGTTAGGACAAATTGGTGATATTATAGTGTATTATGTAGTGGTAAATTAAGTATTATTAATAAAAATGGAGACCCTATTTGGTGTATATTTTTCGTTTTGAAGATATTACCTAATTAATTAGCACGACGTAATACAACTATAATATCACCATTCGGGCTAACATGAAGACAAATTCAAATGGTGTTTAATTAGCATAAAAGTGTTCAATTAACGTCTTGCTGCCATGTTAGGACAAAGTGGTGATATTATAGCTGTATTATGTAGTGGTAAATTAAGTATTATTATTAAAATGGAGATCGCATTTGGTGTATATTTTTGTTTTGAAGATATTACCTAATTAATTGGCACCACGTAATACAATTATAATATCACCATTCGGCCTAACTTGAAGAAAAATTCAAATGGTGTTTAATTAGCATTAAAGTGTTTAATTAACGTCTTGCTGCCATGTTAGGACAAATTGGTGATATTGTAGCTGTATTATGTAGTGGTAAACTAAGTATTATTATTAAAAATAGAGACCCTACTTGGTGTATATTTTTGTTTTGAAGATATTACTTAATTAATTAACACCACGTAATACAACTATAATATCACCATTGGGCCTAACATGAAGATAAATTCAAATAGTATTTAATTAGCATTAAAGTGTTTAATTAATTGAGTCTTTAATGTTTAGATTATACGTACCCAACGTAACATCAAAATTTTAAATATAAGAATATCTAACTTAGTTGTAATAAAAATTATATTTATGTACAATATAATATATATAACTTATACTAGTACGTACTATGCAAACACACTTTCACATTAACAACCAACATGATAAGTATTGGCGGGACATCTACGCTCACTGTAAATTCATTTGTTAAGATTATTTAGCTATCATATTTTCAATCACAAAACTTTCCCTTGAAAGACTTAAAATATAGAAGCTATGGATTTCGTTGTATTTTGTTTGTGCTTGAATTTAAAAAGTCGTTATTGATTTTGAATTTGTCTTGCTGCCATGTTATTCTAAATTGGTGATACTAAAGTTGTATTACTTTGTGGTAAATTAGGTATTATCTTTGAAAATGGAGATTCTATTTGGTTTATATTCATGTTTTGGAAGATAATATCTAATTAATTACCACCACTTAATACAACTATAATATCACCAATCGGCCTAACATGAAGAAAAATTCAAATTGTTTTTAATTAGCATTAAAATTCTTAATCATTGTCTATTAATGTTTAGTATATACGTACCCAACCTAACACAAAAATTTTAAGGGTTAATTGCGGCAATAATGCACAACTTTTGGTCAAGAGGGGTTTTAGGTCCCGAACCTTTCGAAGTGTGGGCTAAAATACACAACGTTTGTTGAATGTAAACTCAGTTGGTACTTCCATTAGGGATGTTAACTTTTGCTGATGTGGCATCGTTAAACCGCCAATTGAATTGCCAATGTTAACTAAGCCATGAAGCCCGACTAAGATCGGAATGGAGGTGTTAGCAAGAAGGGAAGTGCCCGATCGCCGATCTGCCGAACGGAGGCTCTGGTCCTCAGCGGTCGCTGACCTATATCCCGAGTCCCACGAATTTTCGGTAACGGGTCGGAGGACCCAGTCAGGGCACGATCACTGACATCAAGATTCCAGCCTCTGAAGACATCCAGATGCAAGCACAGTCACAAGAAAACTGAAGATCGGCCTTAGACCGACTCAAAATAGAAGAAGATGAGGCGGATAGCGCAGAAGTGCGGTGGTTCAATCCACCGCAACGCACCAACACCAGAATGTGTGTCAAAGACGAGGGAGAGCTCTGCAACCACCTCAACCAAGGTGAAGATCTATGACAGCGCATCAACTAATCACTGACCTGCAGTATAGAAGTTTTGGTTCTCAGCGCCATCGACCTTTATCCTGAGTCTTAGGGCTTTGTGGTAACAGGTCAGAGGACCCTGTCCCAGTCCAACGGTAAGCGGAGCGTCCAATCTACTGAAGGAGCTAGTCAGAGGGGAAGAGCCAAAGGAATTCGTGGCTCACCGGAGGAATCGCCGACTCTCCAGAAGAAGGTCCGAGCGCCGTTCGAGTCTCGTCTTCGCCGTCAGCTCCCCGAGCTCACCGGAGGACCGACTCCCTAGAGATAAGGCGCCGGTGGAATCCACGTCTCCACCACCATCAACGCTAGGATCATCTAGGCCAGCTAGGAACAACTCCATCAACGCATGCTTTGTACTATGAGATGACCTGATCCTACTTTGCTGCAAGTGGGTACGTAGGAAGCCTCACTACAGTTAACGAGGCGCGACGTTACATCATGATCACCTTAAAAGTCCAAGAAGACTAACCCCTAAGCCCAAAAGAAAGTCAACAAACGACAAGGGGCCCGGCCCAATCCGCACAACTGGGCCGTACAGTATTTGATCCATTTTTTGACATTAATATTTTTGCGCTAAAAGGACGGGGCCATCGAGATCAATCCTTTGAGTACACTCCCAGCGATCAAGTTTTCAACCTATTCTTTTCACTTTCCAGGATGTCGACCAAGTCAACAGAACATACCATATCCCGCCCAGCGGCCAGTGTTGCCCAAAACACATGAGCTCAAGTCGAGGCACGCCATAACCAAGCTCGAAACCAACCAGATACGAGCATATGCCAAGACCAAACGACCAACAAGCGCGATGAGCGGATGGCACGGTAGAAGATAGCGTCTTTCAGCTAACCGAGGTAATTTCCAAACACCTCATGCCCGACACCAACATCTAAGAAGTCGCCGACAAAGATGGGAGTGCAACGGAGAAGCTCTAGAGCCCACGCCGAGGGAACACCCTGAGGCATGACGTCACCTAGCCTATGAAGAAATCCAAATGACAGCACAGTCAGAGGCAAACCAAAGATTGGCCTAGGACTGACTTAGAAGAGAGGAAGATTTGGCCGATAGCGCAGAATTGCGGAGGTTCAACCCGCCACAACGCACCAACACCAGAGCGTGTGCCGAATACAAGGGACACCTCCGCAACCACCTCAACCAAGATGAAGATCTACGACAACATATCAACCAACAAGGAGAGATTCCCCGTCGTCAGCAATATTCAGAAGACATCGATACACAAACGTTTGAAAGACCTCACCTCACCACCACGCATCGGGCAGCCAGAAGTGAAGACGTCATCGCGACGCCTCCGACAATGTCACCACCACCCGATGCAGGATGGAAGAACGCCTTCTAAGCATTGGAGAAGCAAGTGGGAGAGCTTGCCGCCATAAAGTACGCGAATCCGGACGTCTGAAGCATAGTGAAGGGAACCATCTCTCCCTTGCTATTCACCTGCTTGCCAAATACATCGATGGAAATATTTTCTTCCCGCTGAAACTGGTCTACAACGGCACCAGTGACCCCACATATCACCTGGTACAATACCAGCTCTCCATGCGTGTGAAGAAGTGTTCTGTTTCCACGATGTTTCAAGCCTTTTTCCTTACCCTCGCAGGCCCCGCCTTCGAGTGGTACCAACAACTCCTGAAGGGCTTCATAGTATCCTTCGAAGAATTGAACATGTTCATAGAAAAGGCCAACAAGGTTACCAATTACACTGACTACGGCGCTGATCGAAGGTCTCCACAAAGGTGACTTCCTACAATCCCTTCTCGCAAACCGGCTGACTTCTATGGCGGATTTAATGGCACGAGCGGCACAACAAATCTTGATTGAAAAGTACCTCGATAATCAAGCCGGCATAAACTAAGGAGAACGATCACGGGACAACCACAAATGCAATGACGACGAGCCACATAGGAAGAAACAACGAGAGCAACAAAACTCCAGAAGACGACCTCAGTGGCCTAAACGAGCAAAGAAGTTCTGAAAAGACATGAGCTTCACTCTGGTGACAACGACACCGACAATGATATTTTGTTTACGCGAAGACAAGTTTGACCCCCGTCAACCACATGTTGAAAAGGCCAAAATCGATAAGATCTGATACTGCGAGTTCCACCAGGACCACATACACCTGACATTTGAGTGCTGGCAGATTAGAAAGAAAATTGAACAATTGATTCAAGAAGAACAACTCAATTTTTTTTTCAAGAAGCTGATAGCAGGAAACGGGTTGTCCGCCAACCAACAAGCAAGAGACCAAACAACCACATGATGAAAATCCAAATGGGTCCTGCCAAAATGAAGGCCAAGGATGGAGCAAAGCCCCTTAGTACAACGTCATGTCAACCATCCTAGGTGAACCCGAGACCGGCGACTTTAGTAACAAGCAAAAGAGATACGTCTGAGCCTTAGAACGAGACAAAGAAGTACACCAGGTCAACCTGACATGCCTCACATATCCACCGGTAATACTCCCTAGCAAGGCGATAACCTTCACGGAGGAGGAAGCCCAAGAAATCTCACATCCGCACAACAACGCAATCGTTGTCGAAACATTAATCGCTAACAATAAGATACAACGAGTGTTGATTGACAATGAAAGTACGGCAAAGATCATCTTCAAGGCGACTCTTGACCGCATGAGCTTGGGAGAAATCTCCCCGACACCGATCAAGACCCCACTCTACGAATTCAACGGAAAACCACTCGTTGCTGAAGGTACTGTCGAACTACCAACAACGTACGAGTTAGAATATGGGGCCCAAACCACCAAAATGGTCAGTTACCTCATTGTAGACCAAGCGTCAGCCTACAACATCATCCTGGCAAGGCCAACTCTCAACAAGCTCCAGGCTATCACTTTCACCTTTAACCTGCTAGTCAAGTTCCTAACCAAGGATGAGATATGAGTAATGACAGGATGCCAACAAGAGTCAAGAACATGTTACGCCCAAGATGGACTGTGAGCGCCCCACTGACCCCGGAGAGGCGCAAATATTTGGCGAGCTAGATCCTAGACACAAGAGACGCAAGGCGACAATGACACCCTCCTCTGATGTGAACCAGATAACGATTGACGAGGAGATACCCGAGAGAACCGTCACGATCGGTGCCCAACTGTTAATCATGATTAAGACTCAACTAATCGCCTTTCTACGAGAGTTCAAGGACGTCTTCACGTGGTCGCACACTAACATGCCCAAAATCGAACTCGAGATCGCTTTTCACCGAATCAATATTGAAAAAGGAAAAGCCCAAAAGGGACAATGAAGACGGGTGTTTAACCCTGAGCGATATCAAGCGATCAACGAAGAAGTCAACAATTGCATTGCTGCTAATTTCATCCAAAAAGTCACATATCCCTACTGAGTGTCCAACATCGTAATGGTCAAGAAGCCCAACCTAAAATGGAAAATATGCATAGACTACTCTGATCTCAAAGCCCGATCAGATGAACACGAACTTTGTCATCGATCGCGGCCTCTACTGCTACAAAATCATGCTATTCGGACTCAAGAACGCTGGAGCTACATACCACCGCTTAGTTAACTTAATGTTCGCCGCACTAATAAGAAACACGATGGAGGTGTATGTTGATGACATGATCGTCAAAAGTCTCCAGGCGAGGGACCACATCAAGGATCTGCGACAAACATTTCTGCTCCTTTAAAGATATCAAATGAAGCTGAACCCCTCAATATGCATATTCGGGGTCGAATCCAAAAAGGTTTTAGGATTTATTTAAACCAGCGCGTGATCGAAGCAAATCCCGAGAAGATACGAGCCCTGCTCGAGATGAGAGCCCTTAGAGAATCAAATAGGTCCTCCTCGACGAAGAAGAATAAAACCTTTTTGGATTAGCAACTTTCGAAGAAGAAAATAAGCAACTTTCGATCTACAATATTAGCAAGGCCCTCCTCGACGCCGACACGTGTTACAAACAGATCAAGAATTTAGCGCTCGCACTAGTCACCATTGCGAAGAGGCTCCGACCATACTTTCAAACTCACTAGATCGTGGTTCGAGCGGAGCACCCCGTACGAAAAGCTCTTCTCAAAAGAAAATCGTCACAAATACGGCTTTGAATACCAGCCCTAGGCCGCCATCAAAGGTCAAGCCATGCAAAACTCCATCGCTTAGTTCACCTACGACACCCAAGTTGAGACAGAAGACGAATGCGAGAGGATCCCCCAAGTCACCAAGAGAAAAGCTGCCCTCGACGGGCCGATATGGAACCTGCACATCGATAGTGCCTTAAACGCCCACGGACCAAGAGCCGGCATCGTGTTCACAAACTACGAGGGAGAAAAGCTGCAATATGCCATCAGGTTTGGATTTAAAGCTTCAAACAACAAAGCCGAATACAAAGTGCTTGTTGCCGGATTCAAGATCGCCCAGAAGCTCAAAGTAGAGAATCTACGGATACGCTGCGACTCCAACCTGATCCTGAAGCATGTCGACATGGAATATCAGGCAAAGGAAGAAAAAATGGTGGCTTATCTCGCCGAGGCACAACGTCACTTAGAGTTCCTAGCTTAGTACAAGATAGCCAAAATCCAGGCAAAAACACTAAAATAGACACGCTAGCTCGGATGGCATCAGCGCCGATGACGAAGAACTAGGAAAAGTCCCTGTCGAGGCTCTTGAGCGCCCCTATTTTGGGAAAACTCAAGTCCTCGCCACGACCGACGAGGCCAAAGACACCTGGATGACGCCAATAATCAAGTACTTGGAGCACGCAACCCTGCCTATGGATCAAAATGAGGCCAAGCGACTCAAATTCCGAGCCACTAAATATATGATGTACGAAGACAACCTTTACCAACTTGGATTCATGTAGCATATCCTAAAATGCCTCATCGAAGATGAGGCCAACCTTGTCACGCTGGGAGATCCCTCGCTCTCAAGGTCCTAAAACAAGGATACTTTTGGACCACTCTCAAGAAAGACGCCAGCCCCTAGTTCGGTGTTACTCGGTCATTGTCCCACGTCCCTTACCTAAATGGGGAATCGAATTGATCGGCAAGCTGTCCAAAGCCATGAGAGGAGTCAAACACGCCTTCTTCGCAATTGATTACTTACTAAATGGGTAGAGGCGGAACCCATAAGAAAAATTATGCAAACTAACACGACAAACTTCATCTAGCACAGAATAACATGCCGACACGGGATACCCAAATCTCTCATTACATACAACGCCAAGCAGTTTGACAATGTAGACCTCCACGCCTTTTGCAGCGAGCTCGGGATCAACAACACGTACTGGTCACTGATCTACCTGCAAGAGAACGGACAAGTTGAGTCAACCAACAAAGAACACAAGAAGATTCTGAAGAAAAAGCTCAACGAAAAGAATGCCACTGGTGAAACTCCGTTTGCTCTGACCTTTGGCGTCGAGGCCGTCATACCAGCCGAGATAGTTGTCCCATCACCCCGAGTAGAATTATTCAACGAGGAAAAAAATACGAGGCTCTTCGCCAGAAGCTCGACCTGATCAAAGAAACACAGAACAAGGCTTACACCCGCCTAGCCGCGCAAAATCTAGTCGTGGATCGATACTACAACTCCAAGTTCAAAGCCAGATGCTTCACAGAAGGAAGTTTTCTCCTAAAAAAAGTTGGACCAAACACCCAAGTCCACGGCGCCGGAGTCCTCGGACCCACATGGGAAGGCCAGTACATCATCAGCAAAGTCATATGAGACGGCACGTACCGCATCAAAGAAATGGGGCATAAAATAATCACTCACCCATGGATCGTTGAACACCTCAAGCAGTATCACTTATAGCTGACACCCCTGCCAAGAGAACGACGAAATTGTAACTTCTTCACCACTTTTGATGTAAACAAGACATGAGAATAACCTTTATCGCCAAAGAATGTAAATATTTGCTCATCATGAATGAAGAACGCCCAACGAGCCACATTTTTTTCACCTCTCTAAAATCTCTATTGAAATTCTCCAATAGGCTTCCAAAGTAAAAGTTGCTACTTTTGCCCACAAGATTTCTCACAAGCTTCCCAGATTACACGGAGACTGTGGGGTTAATGAACTAGCTTAGCATACAAGTTCAACGAAAGGCCTACACAAAGAGCCGAGAAAAGAAAAACAGTTGAATAGTGACCTCACGGTAGATAAAATTTGAAACCGTAAGACGCCAGGCGCTATCATCGGCAAAAGACTAGGGTCATGATTTTGGCAGTATGTCCGAAAATGAAAGACGCTCAGGCACAAACATCGACCATGATGAAAGATTCTGGCACATGTCCATAACCGTAAGGCGTTCAAGCACATACACTGGAACATGATCAGAGAGATAGGACGCAAAGCGCAAACTCTGATCCAAGACCGATAAGCATGATTTTGGCACAAGTCCAGAAACATAAGATGCTTAAGCACACAATCTAGGGAAGACCGGGTAAGTAAGAAGGCTCAATAAGACGCTCAAGCGCAAACCCGGCTAAAATCTGAGAAAATAAGACCTCCAGGCGCAAAGTTTAGTTGTGGATCGGAAAAATAAGTCTCCCAGGCGCAAAATCCGACAAGAAAAACGGCCAAGCCTAAGAAAAGTTTCTCGAGAATTCTAAATTCCCGTGAAACTGGGGAATTAATGTTCTTGGTGTTTTTTCAGATTTTATAAAAATCAATATTGGACCAAAAATGCCCCCCAAAAACCCGTATCTCAAAATTGAGAAGACCAAAAAATGAGGAAATAATTTTGATTATTAAAATAAAAACTAAGCGATGAAGCGTACCACCTCCGTGCCATGATGGAATGTTAGAAGGTATTTTTGCGCCTAGTAAGGTTATTTTGCGGCGCGAAAGGACTAAAATGAAAATATTTTACTGCACATAGGCCCCCGACTCCTCCAATAAATAGGAGATTGATTCAATTCAAACGAGAAATATGATTCAAACGCTCTATATAGCGATAAACACTCTATATTTATATTCAGGTAAGAATACCTGAATAAGATCAGAACATAGTTGTTAGCAAGAGTGGAATTGCCAGATCGCCGAGCTGCCATACGGAGGAAATGGTCTTCATCGGTCGCCGACCTATATCCTAAGTCCCATGACTTTTCGGTAATGGGTCGGAGGACCCGGTCCCGGTCCGATGGTTAGCGAGGGTACGATCAGGGTACGATCATTGACCTGCTCTACGGAGGTTCTCATTCTCCGCGGTTATCGACCTATATCCCGAGTCTTAGAGTAGTCTGGTAGCAGGTCAGAGGACCCTGTCACAGTATGAAGGTAAGAGGATGGTCTGATCTACCAGAGGATCTAGCTAGAGGGGAAGCGCCAGAGGAATCCGTGGCTCACCGGAAGAATCGCCGACTCTCCAAAAGAAGGTCCGAGCACCGTCCAAATCTCGTCTCTGCTGTCAGCCCCCAGCCTACCAGAGGAGTTGCTAACTCCCTAGAGAGAATGTGCCGGAGGAATCCACGTCTCCACCACAATCAACGACTGGCTCGTCCAGGCCAGCTAGGAATGGCTCCATCAACGTCTGCTTGAAAATAGGAGACGACCTGATCCCACTCTGCTGTTAGTGGGTACATAGGCATCCTCACTACAGTGAACAAGGCGCGGCATCACATCATCATCATCACCTCCATAGTCCAAGAAGTTCAAGCCCCAATTCCAGAAGAAAGTCAACAAACAGCGACGGGCCCGACCCAATCTGCACAAGTGGGCCGCTAGAGCGTCTGATCTATTCTTCGACATCAACAAGTACTATACAAACCCAATATCGCATTTACAACCAAAACTTGGATGAACATTGGTCGGACATCTAGGCTCACTGTAAATTCAGTTGTTAAGATTATTTAGCTATCAAACTTTCAATAAAAAACTTAAAATATATAAACTATGGATTTTGTTATGTATTTTCACTGTGTTTGAATTTATTAGGCTATTACTGATTTTGAATTTGTTTTGCAGCCATGTTCGGTAGAATTGCTGATATTATAGTTGTATTACGTAGCTATGGATTTTGTTTAAACATTTTATTTGTGCTTGAATTTATTAGGCCGTTACTGATTTTGAAATTATTTTGCTGCCATGTTAGGCCGATTGGTGATATTATGGTTGTATTACGTGGTGGTAAAAGTTATTATGGTTGTATTACGTGGTGGTAAAAGAGAACTTTTACCACCACGTAATACAACCATAATATCACCAATCGGCCTAACATGACAGCAAGAAAAATTAAAATTGTGTTTAATAAGCATTAAAATGTTTAATTAATTGGGTCTATTAGTGTTTTGAATGTATGTACCCAACGTTACACCAAAATTTTAATTATATGAATATCTGACTTAGTTGTAAAAAATATATATATGTACAATATCATCTATAAAACTTACACTATATATCTATATAATCATGTGTCATACCGTATATAGGAAATTCCCAAATCCGGGATTATGCTCATCGGATTTTTCGGGTCAGACTTGATTACTGTATTTAGTGATGTACTTCGGCCTCTAAATTTATTATAATGTTATTATTAATTATGAGAATTAATTTATAATGACCTAATGGGCTTAGGCCCATATATATTTGGCCAAAAAGCCTATTAGGTCATTAAACCATGTGGGCTATATATACCTTCCTTACATGGCATCATTAATCGACATTCACTCAAGCGAAAAGCCAGAGAAAAATCACAGCCTCGTCTAGCAAATAGTGGGTCCGAGTTTCCCCTCCCCGTGCATTCGTCGGTTTGCCGTCTAATCACCGAGAATCACCTAGCAGTGTGACGAGGGGATTTCGGTCTATAAGACAATACCGTAGCGACATGGTGGACGATCTAGAGGCTTTATACCTAAGATTCACATCACGAGACAATCAACCACACACGAGACAAGAAGGAATCCGTAAAACATCTATAGTTGGCAAAAGTACCAAAGTCTGGTAATCAAAACTGATTCTCTCGATTTTTGAATTTAGTCTAGATATTTGTTTCAATGATATCCCGTGATATTTTACTCAAGATTGATAAAAATCATAAAAAACTCCAACAATTGTACCAGCTGATGAAGATTCAGTATAAACATTATTTAGGATGATCAAACGGGTTGAACCATTAATGCAAGTACGTGAATAATTCTGTTTTTAAGTTACTTAAGAGCTCGGATCTTTGTGTTAAAACTTATCACGCAAATCAAAATAGAATTAAACAGAGTCGGATGGTCGAGAATTCGGTGTGAGTGTATTGTTTTGTTATGGATTTTACGAATCCCTTCCTACATCTTTCAACTAACTATTTATAGAGTCTCATAATTAATATCCGACCGCCTAAATGGGTAGTTAAAAAGTGTCTTTGATTCCCTCATAATGGCCTTAATTACATAGTTGTAAATACATAACAATTACGCTCTTAACCGTCGTCTTCACTCAGAGGCGCCGCTCGCGTGGCATTTATTGCTCCCCGTAATCTTTTTCTTCATTGTATTTTCGCTGATCTCGTCTTATAACAAGGCTTCGTCGCTAAGTTTCTATCATTTGCTCTTTCCTTCGTTTGGTTCTTCTTGTGACGAGGACTCGCCGATGAGGTTGCGCTGACGGGCAATTTCTCGTCGACGAATATCTTCGTTGCCTGCCATCTATTTGTATTCTTTTTATTGTTAACTCCTTCATTAGTTGACCTACTTGACTCATCCAATGGTCTTTTTATTTTTTTGTTGGGCTTCTTCAACCAAAACTCAATTTTATAAAGGACAAAAATAAATATTTTATTTTATCAATGTAAATCAATGTGGACGAAATTGTACCTCAACATACTTGATTTAGGATCGAAATATAGATATGTATAATCCTTAAAAAAAAATATAGATATGTATCAGATAGGGAGAAAAAAAAGATAAGAGTATATTAAGATACTTGTTTGATTGATCGTGAATAAGCACAAGAAGGAAGTTTTTTTTTTTTTTTTTAAATAGATAAAAATATTGATTTCCTTAAATAGAATGAGCTTTTAGTATATTTGTCATATATATTGGCCGTATAAATAACTAGACATGTTTGTAGCTTTGTTGGGCACAACATCAATGTTTAGGGTTAGGTTGAATTAGGGTTTAGGTTAGGTTTAATCAGTGGTTCTAATAAATACCAACTGAGACTCAAGAAACTAAATTTTGTCGTTATTATCTAGGGCAAACTACGGTTAATGTACTCAAAGTTTGATCGGCTGTGAATTATGTACTCAATGTTTATTTTTGATGGTTAATGTACCAAAATATGATTCAGATAGATTTTTTGTTTTGTTCCGTTACTTGACTGTCGGCGAGTGATTCCTCCTCTATATGTACATTTTTTGTATTTTTGGCATAACTCGCTTATTTTTTTTTCCAAATTTTATGCACAATGTATGGTTTGAAAGATAAGAAATATATCTACAATTTTGGTGCTTTAAGTTTTGTAAAAAAAATTAAAAACAAATTTTTTTCAACCAAATTTTAATATATTTAATGACCTTTTTTGATGAAATGTAAAACTACAAAGTTGTAGAGCAATCTTTTATCTTTCAAATGGTAGTTTATTTATAATTTTTTGATAAAAATGAGTGAGTTATTCCAGAAATATGAAAGATGTGATGTGCAAAAATCTTTCGTATTTTTGGGATAACTCACTCATTTTTTATCCAATGTTTATGAATAAACTATTGTTGGTAATATAAAAGATTTATCTATAACTTTGCAGTGTTATTTTTTTATAAAAAAAGTCATTAAGTATATAAAATTTTTCTTGAAACAAGTATTTTGCATTACACTAATGCCCTTGAGGATGCTTCGACCACCCTGCCATTGTCAGGTTGCGAGCTTTCGCTACCTGCCCTGACAGAAACCTTGCGCGTCACCGATGCTAAACCTTCTCCTTTTTCTCCGGTCTTCGGGCCCTCGCAAACCCTTGCAGTCGCGCCTCTTCTTCCATTGTTGATAAAATGGCCGTCGTATGGTTGGCCGTCGAGTCCGTCATCCCATGCCGCCGATGTTCAGACCTCGGCTGGCCTTCTTCCTCTGGACGACTCGGCTCTCGACGAGTGGTCAACTTACGTTGTCTCTGCTTCCAAGAACGTGTATTGATTCCTTCGACGGTACCCCGAGCTCCTTGTTCCATCCCCTAAAAAATAACCCTAGCTACGCTAGTTTCGTTGCGGACATCTTGTGGTATTTGGCATGGGCGAATGATGTGTTTCTTGCTCAGCAAGATGCCTCGGCCTTCCCTTCCAACGATGTTCATCATCAGGATTGGTTTGCTATTTTTGCTCCTTGATTTTTCTCCATGTTCTCCTTCTAATTTAATTTTCTTTATTTTGCGGACAGCTCTCCGATGCCGAGCGTAGGCTCGAGGAGGCCGTTCACGGCGAGCAGGAGTCCTTGGACGAAGCCAGGTAGTCAGCTTCAAAGCTCGTTGAGGTGACTGCCGTGCTCGGGGAGTCAAATTTTAAGCTTGAAGCCGAAACAAAGCTTCGTCGACATGCCGAGACTCAATTGGCCGAAGAGTGAGATCGCCATCGTGCCACGGAGGAGGCCCTTGGTGCGGAGCTTTGGGACAAGGCTTGTCTCCTCGCCCAGATCTGCGAGGTTGCGGGGAAACACGTTGTCGAAGAGGCTCAAACTGCCGATGTGGCTAAGGAAATTCGACTCAGTTGCGTCGGTTATAGTCTGCGCTTACCGCCCACTCAACGGATTTTGCGGCAGATCGAAAAGAGGCTCTCGAGGAGACGGATGCTCGCGTGGGGTTTCTTGAGAATTTGGAGAAGGCACGAGTAGAAACCGCCGAGGAGAAAGCTTCTCGCTCGGATCTACTCATTACGGCTCAGTGCAAACTCACTCGACTGTCAAAGAGCTATCAGATGCTCAACGAGTCCGGCAACTCTAATCTTCTTCTCACTGGGTGTTGGGCCAATATCCTCCTCGTTTAGAGTCTCCCTGCGGAAGCGACGATCGAAGGTCTCCGGTCACTTATTGGGAGGTGGTAGGCTCTTCGCGGCGAGTATACCCGCAATGTGACAGAATGGGAGCAGAAAGCCACTGGAGATCCAAACTACACCCCCCCCCCCCGTCCCCGCACAACCCTCAATTCCCCCCCCCCCCCCCGCCCCGTCCCCGCACAACCCTCAATTTTTCGACATCGAAGCGTTGTGCCTAGGCCAATGTTCCCTCAACACCCCTTCGTCACATGGCGAGTATGGTTCTAACGTTGCCACCTACCCTAGAGCCGGAGGCACCAACGCTGGCTAAGGACGGCAACCATGGGGACGGGGTAACGTCGAGGACTTGATCAAATTTTCGTCGTAGGAGATTGCTCGGTTTTTTGGATTAGGTGAAGACGTCCTAGATTACGACAAACTAAAGCACCCTCTTCGGGACCTTGGCTGCGACGGCCTTTTATTCGACAGTGGTCCTTGGATGAAGTGAAGATATCCTAGACTCCAAAGAACTGAAGCACCTTCTTGGGGACCTTGGTTGTGACGGCCTTTTATTCGACAGTGGTACTTGGATGAAGTGAAGATATCCTGGACTCCAGAGAACTGAAGCACCTTCTTCGGAACCTTGGCTACGACGGGCTTATCGTCGATAGTAGGCCCTGGAAGAAGTGAACACGTCCTGGACTCCAGTGAACTAAAGCACCTTATTTGGGACCTAGAGTCGATGTCCTGGCGTGGGCTCTTGTTTTTTTTCTCTTTGTTTCTTCGATGATTTGTAGTTTGACTCGTGACTTGTGTCTGTTACTTGTAACTGAATTATGTATATGAATATACAAGTATGGTTTTGCTTATCCGAATGTGTTTTGTATATGTATATATTTATCCCTTCCCCCACATACCTTGCCGTGTATTTATAGCGTCACTGGTCTTACCGTCGATCCGACAGGGTTCAGGAACCTTAGGTAGTTTCAATCTTACGCGACGGTTGTGCTGTGAACAAAGCCAAACCTTGCTGTGCATTTGTGGCGTCGCTGTTCCTGTCATCGATCCGACAGGGTCCAGGAGCCTTAGGGTAGTTTCAGTCTTAGGCGACGGTTTCGTCGTGACCAAGGGCATACCTTGCCGTGCATTTTTGGCGTCGGTCTTACCGTTGATCCAGTAGGGTCCAGGAGCCTTAGGTACTTTCAATCATAGGCGATGGTTGCGCCATGACCAAGGCCATACCTTTCCGTGTATTTGTGGCATCACTGGTCTTATCGTCGATCTAGCAGGGTCCAGTAGCCTTTGGTAGTTTCACTCTTAGGCGGCGGTTGCACCATGACAAAAGGGAATACCTTGTCCTGTATTTGTGGTGTCGCTGCTCATACCGTCGATCCGGTAGGGTCCCAGAGCCTTAGGTAGTTTCATTCTTAGCCGACAGTTTTGCCATAACCAAGGCCATACTTTGTCGTGCATTTCTGGCATCGCTGATCTTACCGTCGATCTAGCATGGTCCAGGAGCCTTAGATAGTTTTTCTCGTAGGCGACGGTTGCACCATGACAAAGGCCATACCTTGCCGTTTATTTGTACCGTTGTTGGTCTTATCGTCGATCCAGCAGGATCTAGGAGCCTTAGGTAGTTTCAGCCTTAGGTGACGGTTGCACCATGAACAAGGCCATACCTTGCCGTGTATTTTTGGCATCGCTCGTCTTACCGTTAATCCAGCAGGATCCAACAGCCTTAGGTCGTTTCAGTCTTAGGCGGCGTCTATGCCATGACCAAGGCCATACCTTGACGTGTAGTTGTGGCATTGCTGGTGATATGTACCTAAAAGAGCTACAATTCTTATAGTATAATTGCTATAATTGTGAGATTGTTAAGATAAAACTGTGGTAAATGTGTTAATTAGGCCATGAAACATGTTTGAGATGAATCCATTGACCTATTTGGCTTCGAATTAACTTGTTTTTATTTGAATTAATTTTATTGTTGATATTTTTAGGAAACAAATAAATAAAGCAAGGACTTTTAGAGTAATTAACACAAGAAAAAGTCAAGGAAGAAAGGAGCATATATATGAAGAACTCCATGAGTGTAGTAGAGCATCGAATAGAATGAGCGAAACCAATCTTTCTGCATGTGGGACCCGCGAAGAAAATTCAAAGGATCAAATCCATTTATAAAGCTAGGAGAATTAGCCCATAAAATTTGCAACGGAAGGAAATATTAGGAGCACTATAAATAACACGTATTGAGGTTACGAAATTCATTCAGAATTCGAGAAATGACAGAGGACGAATAGCAGAGAGCAGAGGCAATTTTTTTAGTTTTCTTCATTTTCTAGCTTGGAGTTACCATGTCAAACTCCGCCTAGGCTCTTAGACACGATTAAGGATGAATTTTACTATCAAGTTTTTCGTTATTAAGTTTTTATGCAATTATTCTTTAGTTTTGCTACGTTCAAGTTGCGTTAGTTTTTTTATTTATGTGCTATCGTTCTTTATATAGCACATAAAAGGATTGCACGTTTGATTGCACGTTCAAACTGCAATCATGCTTTTTCTATGTGATTTTTATATCTCATGTTTCCACTAATCGTTTCACACTTTTTCATATCAACACAATAGTAGAGATTTGATTACCATTATTATTAGTAACTTTTTAATGAGATAATAAAAGGATTCCCGAAGCTTTGTCGTTTCTCTATACTTTAATTCTCTATT
Organism: Parietaria judaica; assembly: GCA_954871525.1. Taxonomy (NCBI): domain Eukaryota; kingdom Viridiplantae; phylum Streptophyta; class Magnoliopsida; order Rosales; family Urticaceae; genus Parietaria; species Parietaria judaica. The sequence goes on from OX940872.1 coordinate 14,823,874, forward strand.
TCATTTTTAGTGTTTTCTATTCATCTCACAATTTAATATTATTTTTATTATCTTTAGCGTTACAGTTTGTTATTAGATTCTCTTTATTTCGCTTCCTCGTGGATACGATATCCGCTTTCCTTGTGCTACACAACGATCGCTTAGCGATAGCAGTTTTTGAGCGTGATCAATTGGTCTTACATTTGATTCGGCAAGGTCCAGAAGCCCTAGGTTGTTTCAGTCTTAGGCGACGGTTGCGCCATTACCAAGGCCATACATTGCCGTGTATTTTTGGCGTCGCTGGTCTTACCGTCAATCCGGCAGGGTCAAGGAGCCTTAGGTAATTTTTGTCTTAGGCGACGGTTGCGCCATGACCAAGGCCATACCTGTTGGACATGTTTCCTTAAACAAGTTGTTTGTATCCATTTGTAAAAGATTATGACAAGTTGTTGAATAAAAGATGGTTCTTATTGTGTTAATCTTATTATAGTTTCTGCTAGAGTAAAATAGAATGTTGGTTCCTTAGTTCATAAAGGATGCAATTATGTCATTATTATCACAGCAGAGTCAATGTGAGGAAGAATTAATAATCGTAGTAAATAAACTTATAATGTCTGTGAACTGATTAACTAGGTGGGAGCCAATTAATCATATAAGGTCATTAATGTGACTAAGTGACAATCCTATTTTTGATTTTTTGTGTGTCACACTCAGTAGAAGTGCATTAAGTATGAAGTGTCTTCATACGGGACTGGACCTGACTTAAGTACGGAAGTTATCATATAAGACCGTCACTGATAACTTGGAGTTGAGTCACTAGTAGATGACCAAATGGATATTTGATCTAAGTCCTCAGTGATGCTTAGTCTGAGCTATTGGCTTGATTGTTCTTTGATTTAACCATTAAAGAGCACGAAATATTACCTCTGTTCCCCACACTATTAGTTTGGAAACATGATAGTCAACAGTAAAGGTAGCTTGGTCATAGACATGAGCATCACACAACTCTCTTCAGATTCATGGTGATTCCCTTGATTATCGGTGGTGAGAAGTGAGAGGTACTCGTGCGCAACTTATGAATCGAAACCATAAGTGGGTTACTCATGATATTACTGACTGAGTCAAGGATGAAAATTCAATGAGGGGCAAAACGGTAAAAACCGCTTGCTCATGTGTGGATCGTCAAGTGAAAAATCCATAACCCGAATTTGATTAAATAAATAGACACCCTTCTGCAATAAAGGGAAATATATATATTGTATCACTAAAGAGTGTAGCCTCGGTTTATAGTGGAATAACACCGAGGTTTGACAAATATCCTAGCAGTTCGTTCGAGCTTATGTGATACGGGTTCATGGTCCCCAGGATAGATTCTTAACAGATAATACGTACGTGTTAGGAACATTTAGAGATGTTTAATCATTTGGCAAGATTTATAAAACTGGAGTCTGTGAAAGACATCGGATAGTTTTATCAGTAGCGTGGCAAAAGTATCATATCTTAGTAACCAAAATTAACTAAATAAAGAAAGTAGAATTTGGATTTTCTGTCAAACATGAAAGTTGTCGGAAATTAAATTTTAAGAAACTTTTCTTTTGTAACTGAGTCGTTTCGACTTACAGTTTGTAATTTAGAGAATTTCTCAGTTTATGATCGTTTCGGAAAACTATGAAATTAAATCACATCTCACGAATTTAAATGATCCTGTGGCACCATGACATTTGAATGTTTGATATTAAGATCAGAGGATATTAATATAATTTAAGTATTTTGATTTAATCAATAATATCTTATTAATAATTTGTAGATTTATATTAATTAATTCATTAATATATATATTTATATATATAAATTGTGTAAATCGATATGCAGCAAAGGAAAAGGAACTGCTTCCTATTTGCATGACGAGAATATCCCGGAAGGTCACGGGTGTTTCTCTTAGCACCGGCGGAGACCTGCCAAGTTCAGAACACACAGCTGGAAGTCGTTAACTGAGGTACAACCTTATGCATTGAGTTAGTAAATGCGACCATTTAATTGCTTTCTATTTATTTCCTATAGAGTAGATCATTAATAATGATATATGAATATTAAATTACATAATATTTATCCGATATCCGAACGGTTCTTCGGTTAACAAGTTTTTCGCTTTAAAATAATTTTTATATGTTACCCGAACAGTTTTAAGGTGCATTTTGGGATAATATTCCCGGGATCTGAGGCGTGACTCCCAAGAAATGGTATAAAAGCAGTACCAATTCCCAACAATACATTGCCATGTATTTTTGGCGTTTGCTGGTCTTACCGTCGATCTGACAGGGTCCAAGAGCCTCAGGTAGTTTTATTCTTAGGCGATGGTTGCATCATGACCAAGGCCATACCTTGTCGTTTATTTTTGGCGTCGATGGTCTTACCGTCAATATGGAAAGGTCCAAGATCCTTAGGTATTTTATGTCTTAGGCGACGGTTGCTCCATGACTAAGGCCATACCTTGCCTGTATTTGTGACGTTGTTGGTTTTACCGTCGATCCGGCAGGGTCCAGCAGCCTTAGGTAGTTTCAATCTTAGGCGACGGTTGCGCGATGAACAAGGCCATATCTTGCCGCGTATTTGTGGCTTCACTGGTCTTACGCCGATACGGTATAGTCCAAGAGCCTTAGGTAGTTTCAGCCTTAGGAGATTGTTGCTCCATGACCAAGGCCATACCATGTCATGTATTTATGGCATTGTTGGGTCCAAGAGCCTTAGGTAGTTTCAGTCTTAGGTGACGGTTGCGCCATGACCAAGGCCATACCTTGTCGTCTATTTATTGCGTTGTTGGTTTTATCGTCGATCCGGCAGGGTCTAGAAGCCTTAGGTAGTTTAAGTCTTATATGACGGTTGCGCCATGATCATGGCCATACGTTGGATTTTATTTTTGTACATGTATAATATATTTTATCGCCAAATGGGAGCCTCTATTTTAAAATCAAAGGCCATCTTGTTTTGGGCCACTGTACATTGTTTTTTTTAATACTAAGGTTGTTGCGCTTTGTACTTCCGTTGCTGCCTTGTTACTGGTAATATTTCTTCAGGTGTCGCACGTTCCAACTCTGTATCACGTTGGCCCCTTCAGAGTTCTAAAGTTCAAAGACGCCAAGCTTGATGGATCCTACGACGAGGTAAGGACCTTCCCAGATTTGGCTGAGCTTGCCGACATTAACCTCCGCCGTTTTCTGAAAGACTCTTCTGAGGACCAATTCTCTCGCCCCGAATCTTCTTGGATTAACTTTCTTATTATAGTGGTGGGCGATCGTGTTCTGGTAGTTGGTGGTGTGTGCGTTTGCCTGCTCCCGCCTCTCGTTGACGTAATCGAGATGGTGTGGCAACTTTTCATTGTTTGGTTAGTCATCGTGCGGGGCCGTCACTCGCCTAAGGCTTAGAATTCCTACTTCGGTGGGAGTCATTGCCTCGACTCCGAAAGCCAGGGCGAAGGGAAATTTGTTGGATCTGTCGGTATCGAACTGTCACCGATCCTATGTTTTACGATCTCATCTAACTTTTATAAAGCGATAGAGAATGTATAACAAAATTTTTACTATGGAATAATTAACATTATTTGATTTAGTGAACGTGTAGAATAAAGTTTGTCTAGTATGGGCTGGACCTGAAATTGTGTTCCATTCCACAATCCACGTTCTACTATCATGTTTACGAAATCTAATGAATAATTAACTGCTCCTGATCTTAATTTTATTTTGATATTGGATTTGAGAAAATACGTGATTATCTAATCAATAGATAAACGTGTACCTTGATTCCGTTATCGTCGCTGCATTTTCTGATTCTTAGAAGCTTTTGCGAATTTTATGTGCTTAATTCTCCCAATAGCCTTCCGATGTATGCTATGGAGTTAGACCGCCAAGATAAGTAGGCTCCAAGGATGATCACGAATTCCTTATGCCTGACCGTGATCGAATTATCTCTGGCAATGATAACAAAATTGTAGAGAGATATAGAGAAAGAGAATTCAAATTTCTAATTTTTCAAGGTTATGTTTTCTAGTTTCAGGTCAAGCCTATTTATAGCTGTAAACCAAATCTTAACCACCTGGAGATATCTACTCATTATCTTAAAAGATATTGAATAATATGAAATCTTATTAAATCTTTTTGGAATGATTTAAATCTAAGGATATGATAACAAATCTTTTCTTGAACCAAATCTTCCAAGATTTATATCTAACTTATTTTTGAATTAATATATATAATTATATATTATTTTTATTTTGAAAATCGAATTTACGGTTAAACCATAAATAAAATATAAATCCTTTTAATTATAATTAATTATTAATAAATATTAATAATTAAATCCAATAACTAAAATTATATTTATTAATTAAATACCCTGGATATAAATCATGTATTTGATTTACTATTAAATTCGCAGCCCTAAACGGGCCCTAATTTGAGTTTTCCTGCATTACCGTTTTGGCCATAACTTTCTCTCTATACATCAGAATCATACTATTCAAAATGATAAATTCTTAGAATTTGATTTCCTACAATACTGTAAATGTTCAGGGACCGAATTCCAATCTATCAATATTTACTTCCCGGACTGTACCAAAACTTAGGTACTTTTACCATTTAGGATACATAGACATTTCGTGACATAAGTCTCCATTCTAGTCAAATTTGATACGCCCAATATTCACTATGTGAATATTTAATGCGGTTTCACTCTTGTGAAGTTACAAAGGGGACTAATGGACATGTTATTCAAGCTTAGGTGAAATGAAGATATTTCACCAAACTTTGGTTTCATTCCACTATAGCCCGAAGTTGAATGCACTCTTGAATAATAATATTAATATATTCCTGACACAGGATTCCATTTATACAATCATGTTCTGGTTTACTCGTTCTTTGTGGTTATCATAATTTTCATCAAATGGTACTAGCTGTCATAATGCCCCATTTGATTACAATTTCTTTACTTTATGAATCTTACAAACTGCTCACTCACTGATTTATTAAGTCAATGAGCTATACATGAGCACTTTTCTATTTCTCTAAAACATAATAAAGAAAATCATAAAGTTGTTATCTATATCTACACTCATGCAAGCTATCCCGGTTAACCTTCGGATCCCAAGATGAAAGTGATTAAGAATAACGGTGTATTCCATAACGATCAAATCAAAGACAATGTGAGTTGAATTGTATAAGTTCATGATGCTCAGGACATCAAACGAATCCATCTGATCATCTTTGCTACTTATTGTTACTTTTATGAGTGACGGTCTTACTTGATGATTTCGGGTGTCAAGTATTTCCATCTAGTATGGAGACACTCCAATATCTAGTGACTCTCAAAGGTGTAGGACCAGCACTTAATCCAGTAAAAGATCATCACCTACAATGATTTGATTTCACTAATGGCTTTTACCAATTCAAAATTCCCATATTCTAATCTAACCAAGGATTACTTAAGTTCTTAACTTATGCAGGTCAAACCTCCTCACACAATAGACTCTGTGTGATGACGTCGCATAATTGTAAATTTTTTTAAATAGAACTTTGGGAAGAAACATTAATTTTATAATATCTCATGATAAAGACTATAAAATACTATCATTAATAAGTTGTATATCTTTAATAGAAAAGACACACATCATCTTAATGAAATGGGATTAACATCTGAATAGAGGGCATATTAAAAATAAGTCCATTAAGATGATCTTGTCGCCGAATGAGGCGTCGTCCCGTATGCCTATAGTACTCCTAGCAACTCTTTTGACCAGTGTCCCTCATTTTCATTAAGCATTCTATTGCTGGTGTCAAAGATCGTTCTATTGATTGCTTCGTCGTTCGCGTTGCCTTGTGGGTATCGAGGCGTCGACGTGTTCAGCTTAACTCTGCACCTTTCGAAAAAATCTTGGAAACGCTTCGCAATGAACTGTGATCTGTTGTTGGTGATTATTTCTCTCGGCAACCTCAATAGGGTTAAGACATTCTTCCATACGTATATCTCGACGTCGAAATCCTTAATATTAGCGTAGGACTCGGCTTCCGTCCATTTGGTGAAAAAATTTGTGACCACCAACATGAACCAATTTTTCCTCTTTCCGATGGGCATGGGTCCGACGATATCCATCGACCATTTCATGAATGGGTATAGGACGAAGATTGCTGATAGTTCTTCCGTCGGGCGATTGATGAAGGAGACGTGACATTGACATCTTTCACATTCTTGGCATGATTATTGCAGTCGGCGGCCATTGTCTTCCAGAAGAAGCCTTACCTCTTGAATTTCCTTAGGAGAAATCGACCACCGGAGTGGTTTCCGCACTCCTGTTCATGCACCTCCCGCAACGCGTGCTCAGCTACCCTTCTTCCAAGGCATCTCAGTTGCAGCATGACGTATCTCAAACTATTCGTCCTGATATTCCTCGCCTTCTGTCGATCATCGGGAAGGGTTTTGTCAAGAATTTACTTGATAAAGGGAGTCGGCCACTCGGCGACTTTGTCTTCGTTGACCAAGTCTTGCTCCTCCTCCATGGAAATCTCATAGTGTTCGTCTTCAACGTTAACAACTCTGTACTGCTCGATGGTTTGTCTTGGCGACAATTGTCGATCTTTGCCTTATTCTCTCTAGGCCCTCCACACTTGGAATGTTGGGTTTCTCAATCTTCTCCACCGTGACTGTGAGCGGCGTTCCTGCCTCAGTCGTCAGTTGGGATTTCATTACGCCGAAATATGTCGGCGATCCGTCCGGGCAATATTTAAAAAATTATTATAAAGCGGAAAAACTTGTTATCGGATTAAAGGCACGGATATCGGGTAATTACCATTTTAACAAGATCGATAAATATTACAAATTTAATATTTCATAAACATTATTAATAGGCTAGTTGAATAGGAAATAAATAGAAAGCAGTAAATTGTTGCATTTATTAACCTAATGCATAAGGCCGTACCTCGGTTGACGTTTCTAGTTGCGGACTCTGACGTTTTGCAGGGCTCCGCTGGGGCTAAGGGAAACACCCTTGATCTCCCGGGATATTCTCCTGGACTCGTCGTACCGAAGCGTGGGCTTCGCAGGCAGGACTTCGTCGCAAAACTTTAACAAAGGTTATTTTTTAGCTACTGGAGAAACAACGCTCTCACTAAGCCGAACCGAAAAAGAGATCAGAGTTAAAAACTCGCAGACCCTATAGAGAGAGGGAGAGCTCGAGTTTTTGCTTTGGGGAAGGTGTGTTGAATGTTGTAAATGAGCTCCCTATTTATAGACTTGGCCGGTAACCGAATTAGAGATTTTCACACCAAAATTCGAATTTAGTATATATTTAAATACTTTAAATAATTTAATCCAATGGTTGAGATTTAATCTCATCTAGATCCACTGGTTATAATTAAACTTGTATTTTATTAAATAAGAAAGACTTGGTAAATACAAAAATCAATCTTATCCTCTTATTTAAATAAAATTAGAATAAATAAATAAATATATATATCTAATTTTGAAAATTATTATTTAATATAATTAATTATCCTATTCCAAAGGCTTAGATTTAATCTTATTAAAATCCAATGGATATAATTAATTAGGGATTTAATGAAATAAGAAAGACTTAATAAATAAAAAAAACCTAATTTGAAATATATATATATATATATAATAATAATAATGATAATTTCGAAATTAATTATCTAGATCCAACAACTTAAACTAATCTTAGACCGATCTAATGGTTGAAATTAATTTGGGATAAAATCAAATACTCTATGATTTGGTAAAAGCCTAATTTGATTTTATCCATAACATTATCTTCGAAAAATATATATTATAAATATAAATAATTAATTTCCAATCCGACAGTAAAAATTAAATCTTAAACCAATCTAACAGATGAAATTAATTAGGTCAAATTCGAAAATCCTAAGTTTGGTCATTAAGCTACAATTTTTTGAATTAGGGTTAGGTGAAAATTCAATCATCTTAATACTACGGTTGACATTAAATCATTTCCGATCGTAAGGATAAGATTGATTTTAGGGTTTTGCTAAAATACCAAAATTAAGGTACTTATGCCGCAAATATTAAAACCCTAGCTAGGTAAAACTCGTGTGGACTAGGTCATGCAAGCTCACATTGATTTACACATGTATTAGTATATAATTAAATATATATTAATATTATCAATATAAATCTATTAATTATTATTTAATTATTAATAAGATATTAATAATTAAATCCAAATAATTAAATTATATTAATAATTCCTGATCTCAATGTCACACATTAAAATGTCATGGTGCCACACCATTATTTAAATTCGTGACATGTGATTTAATTTCATAGTTTATCGAACCGAGCACAAACTTAGAAAATCCATAATTCACAACTCGCAAGTCTGAATGACTTAGTTCAAAAAGCATAGTTTCTTAGAATTTAATTTCCAAAAATATGGTGCTGATAGAAAATATAAATTATAACTTTATTTTATCAGTTTATTTCGTGTACCAAGATATGGTACTTTTGCCACGCTGACTATAAAACTATATAACGTCTGCCACAAACCTTCAGTTTTATAAGTCTAGCCAAATAATTAAACATTATCCAGAATGTAATTTAATCACATACTTATAATCCGTTACGGAGCTATCCTGGGGACCATGGACCCGTATCACTTAAGCTCCAACGAACTGCTAGTTGTTCGTCAAACCTCGAAGTGATTCCACTATAGACCCGAGGCTGCACTCTTTAGTGATACGGTATATATTATTCCCTTTATAAAAGCAGGGTGTCCATTGATTTAATCAAATTCGGGTTATTATTCTTTCACTTGATGATTCACACATGAGCACGCGGTTTTTACTGTATTGCCTCTCATTGCATTTTCCTCCTTGACTCAGTCAGTAATATTATGAATAACTCACTTATGGTTTCGATTCATAAGTTTCGCACGGGTACCTCTCACTTCTCACCACTTATAACTAAGGGAATCATCATGACTCTGAAGAGAGTTGTGTGATGCCCATGTCTATGATCAAAGTACCCTTACTACTGACTACCATGTTCCCAAAATAATAGTGTTGGGAATAGCGGTAATATCTTGTGTTCTTTAACGGTTAAATCAAAAAAGAATCAAGCCAGTAGCTTGGACTCAAGACCACTCAGGAGTTAGAACGAATATCCATTTGATCATCTATTTGTGACTCAACTACAAGTTATCAGTGACGGTCTTATATGATAACTTCTTGAGTTTAAGTCAGGTCCAGTCGAGTATGAAGAGACTTCACACTTAATGCACTTCTAGTGAATGTGACACACACATAATCCAGAATAGGATTGTCACTTAGTCACATTAATGACCTTATACGATTAATGGGCTCCCACTCAGTTAATCAGGTCACAGACATTTTAAGTTCATTTATTATGATTATTAATTCTTCCTCACATTGACTTTGTTGTGATAATAATAACATAATTGCATCCTTTATGAACTAAGGAAACAAACATTCTATTTGACTCTACCAGAAACTATGATAAGATTATCATAATAAGCACCATGTTTATTCAATGACTTGTCATAATATTTTACAAATGGATAATATATATTGTATAAGGAAACATATGTCCAACATCGTCGACCCTAGTTCTGCGAGAGCGTTGGTGAACGTGTTGTCCCCCCTCGTTACTTGGGTGAAGCTTAAGCGCGCAAACCTCTTGGAAAGGACCTCGGCGACCCTGATGTAAGCTCCCATTCGCTTATCGTATCGCTCGTATTATCCATTTACATGATTGACTACCAATTGAGAGTCCGAGAAGACTTCAAACATTTGACCCCGGTCGTTAGAGCCGATTCCATTGCAAAGATAAGTGGTTCTCATTCGACTTCGTTGTTCGTGGCGCGGTAGGTGAGCCGACATGGTTTCTCCACGATCTATCCCATAGGCGAGACCAACCTGATGCTGATGCCCGATCCGTGTGATGTCCTATTTGATCGACATTCAGTTTCCATGTCCCATTTTCATTACTGAGCTTCACCTTGTCGGTCAGGATCTCGATCAGGAAGTCTGCTAATACCTTTGATTTCAAACTCATCCGGACTCGGTACTCCACGTCGTATGCGCGTAGTCGGATCTACCACTTTGTTAGTTTCCTTGACTGGGTCGTACGATGACGAATTGTATTGGTATCTCAGTCATGACGATGATGGAGTGAGCTTGTTTGGACTACAGCGAGGGCCACCTTATCTACCTGTGGGTACCTTCTCTCTGCGTTAAGGAGTTTTCAACTGATATACGAGACAGGCTTCTGCTCCCCTTTTTCCTCCCTTACTAGCACTCCGCTCACCGCCTCTTCTGACACCGCCTCTTCTCGCGTCGGCTTGGCAATCACCGGTGGTGACGAGAGATAAGTATTGAGCTCATGGAAGGCCTTTCACAATGTCCGGTCCATTCAAATTTTTTGTTCTTTCGAAGCAGTTGGTAAAAGAGAAGGACCTTGTCCGTCGAGCGTGAGATGAACCTGTTCAGGCCCGTAATTCTTCTTGTCAACGTTTGTACCTCTCGCTTGTTTCTAGGAGATGGCATGCCTTTGATAGCGCGATATGGTCTGGGTCCGCCTCTATTCCTCTTCGGGTAATCATGTAACCGAGGAACTTCCCAAATGCTACTCCGAAGGTACATTTGGCGGGGTTAAGCTTTATCCCGTACTGGTTGAGGATCTCGAAGAAATATGTTAGGTGCTCTATCTGCGCCTCCGCTTTCAAGGAATTCACCACCATCTCGTTTATATAGACCTCCATTGTTTATCTGATCAGTTTGCTGAACATCTTGGTCAATAGCCATTGATAGGTCGCGTTTGCATTCTTCACTCCGAGGGGCATGATCTTATAGCAATCAGCCTCTCTCACTAATGAAGGTTGTCTTATATTTGTCGTCTGGGTGCCTTCTGTGTAGGACATATTCTGTTTATGCCCTCTATTCAGATGCTAATCCTGTTTGTATAAGATTATTGTCGTTAGCCTAGGAATGAAAGTACTTATTGTTGGACATGTGTCCTTAAACAAGCTGTTTTAACCCATTTGTAAAAGATTATGACTAGTCGTTGAATAAAGATAATACTTATTATGTTAATCTTATTATAGTTTCTGTAGAGTAAAATAGAATGTTTGATCCATAGTTCATAATGGAATACAATTATGTTACTATCATCACACCCGAGTCAATGTGAGGAAGAATTGATAATCATAATAAATGAACTTAAAATGTCCGTGACCTGATTAACTGGGTGGGAGCCCATTAATCGAAAAGGTCATTAATGTGACTAAGTGATATAATCCTATTCTGGATTAAGTGTGTGTGTCACATTCACTAGAAGTGCATTAAGTATGAAGCGTCTTCATATTGGACTGGACCTGACTTAAACTCAAGAAGTTATCATATAAGACCGTCACTGATAACTTGAAGTTGAGTCACTAGTAGATAATCAAATGGATATCGATCTAAGTCCTGAGTGATCTTGAGTCTGATCTGTTGACTTGATTGTTCTTTGATTTAACCGTTTAAGAACACAATATATTACCGCTAATCCCAACACTATTATTTTGGGAACATGATAGTCAACAGTGAAGGTAGCTCGATCATAGATATGGGCATCACATGGCTCTCTTCAGAGTCAAGATGATTCCCTTAATTGTCGATGATGAGAAGTCAGATTTACCCATGGCCAGATTATGACTCGTTATCATAAGTGGGTTGCTCATAATATTAACCGACTGATTTAAGGATGAAAATGCAGTGAGAGGCAATACAGTAAAAACCGCCTGCTCATGATCATCAAGTGAAAGATCAATAACCGGAATTTGATTGTATCAATGGACACCCTGCTGTTATAAGGGAATAATATATACCGTATCACTAAAGAATGCAGCCTCGCGTCTATAGTGGAATCACTTCGAGGTTGACGAACATCTAGCGGTTCGTTGTAGCTTAAGTGATACGGGTCCATGGTCCCCAGGATAGCTCCATAACGGATGATACTTACGTGATTAAAATACATTCTGGATAATGTTTAATCATTTGGCTCGACTAATAAAACTGACAAGTCTTTGGCAGACGTCAGATAGTTTTATCGTCAGCGTGGCAAAAGTACCATATTTTGGTACACGGAATTAACTGATAAAAATAAAGTTAGAATTTAGATTTTCCATCAGCACCATGTTGATGTAAACTAAATTCTAAGCAACTTTGCTTTTTGAACCAAGTCATTCCGACTTACGGTTTGTGATTTATGGATTTTCTAAGTTTGTGTCCGGTACGACAAGCTATGAAATTAAATCACATGTCACGAATTTAAATGATGGTGTGGCACCATGACATTTTAATATGTGATATTGAGATCAGGAATTATTAATATAATTTAATTATTTGGATTTAATTATTAATATCTTATTAATAATTAATTAATAATTAATAGATTTATATTAATAATAATATATATATATATATATTTATATATTATATGTGTATATCGATTATTGAGCAGCAAGAAAAGTACAACCACTTCACACGCATTTGACTTGGTTTGAACTTTTAATATCTGCGGCATAAGTACCTAATATTTGGTATTTTAGCAAAACCCTAAAATCAATTTAATCCATTGGATCGGAAATGATTTAATATCAACCGTTGGATTAAGATAATTAATTTTTGACTTAACCCTAGTTCGAAAATAGTAGCTTGGTGACGAAGCTTAGGGTTTTCGAATTTGACCTAATTAATTATATCCGTTGGATCATTTTAAGATTCAATCTTTACCGTCGGATTGGAAATTAATTAAATATGTAATAATTGATAATTTTTCAAAATTATTATTATTATCATATATATATATTTCGAAATTTAAATAAGTAGATAAGATTGGTTTTTTATTTTACCAAGTCTTTCTTATTTAATTAAATCCCTAATTAATTATATCCATTGGATTTAGATAAGATTGAATCTAAACCTTTGGATTAGGATAATTAATTATATTTAATAATTATTTCGAAATTAAATATATATATATATATATTCAAATTATATTTAAATAAGAGGATAAGATTGGTTTTTCATTTTACCAAGTCTTTCTTATTTAATTAAATCGCTAATTAATTATATCCATTGGATTTAGATGAGATTGAATCTAAACCTTTGGATTAAGATAATTAATTATATTTAATATATATAATTTCGAAATTTGGGAGTAAATTTCTCAAATTCGGTTACGGGCTAAAGGCTATAAATAGGGAGCTCATATTACACATTTTTCACACCTTTCCCCAGAGCAAAAACTCGATCTCTCCCTCTCTCTTTAGGGTCTGCGAGTTTTCTGCTTCTGATCTCTCTTCTGGTTCGGCTTAGGAGATATTTTTCTCCGGAAGCTTTAAAAGAACCGCCAGTTAAATTTTGCAACAGAGTCCTGCCGGCGAAGCCCACGCTTCGGTACGAGGAATCCAGGAGAATATCCCGGAAGATCACGGGAGTTTCCCTCAGCATCGGCGGAGCCCTACCAAAGTCAGAGCGCGCAGCCGGAAGTCGTCAATGAGGTACGACCTTATGCATTGGGTCAATAAATGCAAAATTCCTTTTATTGTATTTATTTATTTTCCATAGACATTAGATTTAATAATGTTGTTATGAAATTAATTGTGATAATTAAATTGCCAATTATTTATCCGGTCGCTTTATCCAAATTATTCGAAGTCAGTACGTTGTTACGGTGTAACTTTTCCGACCTAAAATTATTTTTGAAGTTACCCGGACAGACTGATGAGAGCGGAATATTCGAGGTAATTTGGACGGGACGTTAAAAGTATTTTTAATGAATTTGCAATCGAGACTATTTCGTTATTTTTAAAGGTAAATTGGCATATTAGTATATCCGATTTCCAATAAATGGCGTCGGAGGTATATCCAATTTCCAACACTTATTAGTATATAGTTATCGACGGATTATAGATATAGTTGTCTACAAATTGTAGATATGACTATCGAATTGAATGTTTGATCCTTAGTTCTTTGTCTTTTGCATTTATGTTAAACTCATGACACAGGGTCTTTGTGTGAGGAGGTTTGACTAACATAAGTAAAGAACTTAAGATTTAGTCCATAATATCGAAAGTGGGAACTTCTGATTGGCAACGACTATTGGTAAACTTAATAGATCACATTTATGTGATGACTTATTACCGGGTCATAGTGCAGTCCACGCACGAGTAAGTTCATCGGGTATAAAGTGTCTTCATATTGGACAGGAAAACTTATATCCAATATCATCATGTAAGTCCGTCACTGATGAAAGTAAGATGAAGTCGCTAAGATGATCAGATGAAATCAGTTGAAGTCATGAGCATTGTGCACTTGTACGGTTAAACTTACATAATCTTTTATTTAATCGTTTAAGAGTACAACATGGTACTCCTAATACTTTTATTTGAGGATTAGACGGTTGATAGGGATGAGTTTCACAATAGAATATATGTGTTGGAAATCGGGGTCGGAATCTCGACTTCATTACAACGATAATAGCCTCCGAGGCGTCACGGTAACATTTAAAAAACTATTTTAAAGCAGAAAACTTGTTACCGTACCGACGACACGGATATTGGGTAATCACCATTTCGTTAAGACCCGATAAATATTTCGAAATTAATATTTCATAATCATTATTAATAATCTAGTCTAATAGGAAATAAATAGAAAGCAGTAAATGGTTGCATTTATTGACCCAATGCAAAAGGCCGTACCTCAAAGACGATTCCGGCTGCGCGTTCTGAACTTGGGCAGGGCTCCGTCGGTGCTGAGGGAAACTCCCGTAATCTTCCGGGATATTCTCTTGAACTCCTCGTACCGAAGCGGGGGCTTTGCCAGCAGGACTCGGTCTAAAAATTTAACTGACGGTTCTTTTAAAGCTACCGGAGAAAAATATCTGCTAAGCCGAACAAGAAGAGAGATCAGAAGCAGAAAACTCGCAGACCCTATAGAGAGAGGGAGAGCTCGAGTTTTTGATCTGGGGAAGGTGTGAATAATGTGTAGAATGAGCCTACTATAGATAGGCTCAAGCTGTAACCGATTTGGAGATTTTCCCTCCCAATTTTCGAATTTCATTCATTAAATTTAATTACTTATTTCAATCTAATGGTCCAGATTCAATCTCATCTAAATCCAATGGATATAATTAATTAGGGATTTAATTAAATAATAATACATAATAAGATCAAAAATATTTAATCTTATCATCATATTAATTAAATTCGAATTATATATATATACATATAAAAATTCGAATTTTTTAATGATCATCTAGATCCAATGGTTTAAAATAAATCATAAACCAATCCAGTGGATGAAATCAATTAGGGATAAAATAAAATTCCCTAGGGTTTTACTGAAACCCTAATTCGAATTCTTATCCTTATATTTATTCAAATTATATATTGTGTATATATAATATTAATTAGTTTCTAATCCAACGGTAAAGATTAAATCTCAAAACCGATCCAACAGACATAATTAATTAAGCATATTCGAAATACCTAAGCTTGGTCACAAATCTTTCAATTTCTAATTACATTTAGGGTTCAAATCAATTATGTCATTCCAACGGTTGATATTAAATCATAATCGATCCAATGGATTAAATTGATTTTAGGATTTTGCTAAAATACCAAAATATTAGGTACTTATGCCGCAAATATAGAATATCCAATAATCACTATTCGAATTAGCTAAGGTTTCTATTTACCCAAACCCTAATTCATATTTACACATATTTAAATATATATTTTTATTTAATAATATAAATATTTTAATTATTAATTAATTAATAATTAAATTATATCAATAAAATCTGATCTCAATATCACACATTAAATATCATGGTGACATGTAATTTAAATTCATAGTTTATCGAACCGAGTCATAAACTTAGATAATCCATAAATCACTAACCGTAAGTCAGAATGACTTTTGGTTCAAAAAGAAAAGTTGCTTAGAATTTAAAATTCTAACTTTCTTTTTATCAGTTAATTCAGTGTACCAAAATATGGTACTTTTGCCATGCTGACGATAAAACTATCTGACGTCTGACATAGACCTGTCAGCTTTATAAGTTGAGCCAAATTATTAAACATTATCCAGAAAGTATTTTAATCACGTACGTATCATCCGTTACGGAGCTATCGTGGTATCACTTAAGCTCCAACAAACTGCTAGTTGTTTGTCAAACCTCGAAGTGATTCCGTTATAGACCCGATGCTGCACTCTTTAATGATACGGTATATATAATTCCCTTATAACAGCAGGGTGTCCATTGAGACAATCAAATTCGGGTTATTGATCTTTCACTTGATGACTCACACATGAGCAGACGATTTTTACCGTAACGCCCCTCATTGCATTTTCCTCCTTGACTCAGTCAGTAATATTACGAGCAACCCACTTACGGTTTCGATTCATAAGTTGCGCGCGGGTACCTCTCACTTCTCACCACTAAAAACCAAGGGAATCATCATGACTCTGAAGAGTGCTGTCTGATGCCCATGTCTATGATCAAGCTATCCTTACTACTGACTATCATGTTCCCAAAATAATAGTGTTGGGAACAACGGTAATATCTTGTGCTCTTTAACGGTTAAATCAAAGAACAATCAAGCCAGTAGATCGGACTCAGGATCACTAAGGACTTAGAAGTAATATCCATTTGATCATCATTTTGTGAATCAACTTCAAGTTATCACTGACGGTCTTATATGATAACTTCTTGAATTTAAGTCAGGTCCAGTCCAGTATGTAGACGCTTCATACTTAATGCACTTCTAGTGAGTGTGACATACACATAATCCAGAATAGGATTGTCACTTAGTTACATTAATGACCTTACACGGTTAATGAGCTCCCACCCATTTAATCAGGTCCAGGACATTTTAAGTTCATTTATTATTATTATTAATTCTTCCTCACATTGACTTTGTTGTGAGAATAATAACATAATTGTATCCTTTATGAACTAAGGAAACAAACATTCTATTTAACTCTACCAGAAACTATGATAATATTATCATAATAAGCACCAAGTTTATTCAATGACTTGTCATAATATTTTACAAATGGATAAAATATATTGTTTAAGGAAACATATGTCCAGCATCGTCGACCCTAGCAGATATGGATATGATTTTATGGAAATCAAACAAGTACTCATGTCCAGCTTCCAAATTCATAACACGTAAGTTATTAGTTTGCAAAAAACTATAGATTAAGGTAGTGTCATCAAAAGGGTAGAACGGTAATAATATATTTAGCCTTTTAACGAGAATCATAATAATACGAAAACCGATCAATTCATATATCTGATTGTATAGTGGACTCATGTGATCAAGAAGATATAATTATACACACTTAAGAGTTCAGCTTCGCGCTATAGTGGAAAGTTACTAAAGTTGGTGAAAGCTCTACACTTTCACCGTAGCTCGGGTGTGTTGTCCTTTTGTCCCTTTTGTAGATCCACAAGGATGACACCGCAAATATGTTTATTGTATTAGTTAATCATTTAATAGATCCAATCACGAGTGATTCGTGATTGTTTTCACGAATTCTCTGATTAACCTAAAGTGGAAAAAAGTACCAAAGTTTTTGGTACTAGCCGGGAATGTGAAAAATATATAGTTGAATTTGACCCCTGAATAAATCTAGATTATGGGAAATCAAATTATGTGAAATTATCATTTTAAATCGTGCAATTTTGATGTACGGTTTGAGAGCTATGGTCAAAATAGTTTTTCGGCGAAAGCCGAAATAGCCACTTTTTTTACGTGCGAATTTGAGAGGAAATTAAGTATTGGATTTAATTCCTTGAATATTTAATTAAGAATATAATCATAATAAATTTCGAATTATGGTTACATTGATTTTGAATCTTGAAAAGATAAAGCTTTGATTTATTAAATCTTTTAGGGTATTTTCTGAAGATATTTGATTTGGATTTATTCTTTATTTGATTTAATTATTAAATCAAATCTTTGAGTGAATATCTCCAAATTGGTTGAGAGAAACTCTCTAAAGTGGTTGGGATAAGTTAAAGGGATCCCTACAACCCTAAATCACACACTACACATCCTAAAAACGTAAGAGAAGTCGTTTTCTCTCAGCCTCTCTCACTTCCTACGAATTTTTCAGGGGAAATTCTTCCAGGGTTTTTGCGTTTAGGGTTTAGAGGTTACTTAAGAAGATTCAACGCTCTTGGCGGCGTAATTCCGGATTCATACATCGGAAGACAACTGGGAGCTATATTCTTACAGAAAATTCCAAAGAGCACGTGGATCAGAAGGCATAGAATTCTTGAAGAGAAAAGAACGCAGACAGAATCGTTGAAGGTGTCAGGTACACGTTCTTTATCGATTATGAGATTATTCACTTTTACTCGAGGCTCGGATAAAAATAAGTAAACATGTTAATTAATTAATTTAATTAATCTATCACAATCTTGGAAATTAAGTGTAAGTTGATTTTGATACAGACGGTTTGACAGGGTTATTTGTATGGGACTCTAACCCCGTAATTTTTTAAAGGTCAAACCGTGTGCCTCAATCAATGATTATATTTTCTTAGGAGTCGGCGGTGACCGATTCGGGTCTAGATCCGCAGATACGACTCGGAGTCGGTATCTGAGCGATATCGATTCTAGCAATTGGAATAAGAGCCTTTGATTTTTGATGGATAATTAATTTAATTTAGGGATAATAATTTAGAGAATTATTTTGGAATCAATCCCATGAAAATTATTTAATTATATTTTTTTGTCAGTTAATTTTTATTTTTAAAATTAGATGACAGCTAAGGTTCAGCCAATGTTGAAACCCTAAGCCGTCGTTCTGATTAGGGTTTAAGGAAGTCAATCGGCTTCCCGATGAATCGCGAATCGCGTCTAGGATTTTCCCAGCCGCAGGGAAAATAAACCAGCCCTAATCAGGGCTTGCTCACGATATTTAGGGAGCCCAGGTCAGGCTCCCTGATAATGCAGCAAGTGGCTGGGATTTTCCTAGCCGCATCGCCATCTCGATCACTCCGCGTCCAGGCTGAAGGCGCGAGAAGACAAACCTGCCCGCGTCCGGGCTGGTGATGGCGAGGCAGCGCCTGCTGCCTTGCTGTGCAGTGGATCAGCTCGTGTGATGCAAGCTGGTTCGTCGGTCTGCACTGACGCATGCCGGAACCAGTCCACGCTCGGACTGATGCGGCAGACCTTCGGGCTGCGCAACGGCTTGCGCCAAGCCCAGCTCGCGCAAAGCAAGTTGGCGAGAGGCTGTGGAACGGCCCACGTTCTGCTGGGTTGACGATTGGAATAGGCAGCGGGGTTTTCCCCGCTGCAGAATTACGACGAGGCCCATTGGGCCTTGTCCAATGGATACCAAACCCTTTTAGGGTGTGGCTAGGGTCTCGGTTCGGCCCACGGGCCGGACCATAGAAAGCCCACACGCATTTATAATTTTTTTTTAAGTAAATTAATAATTTTGGTTGATAAAATAATCAATAACCCAATATTATTAATTCGGGTTAAAAAGAGATTTAATTTTAATTTATGTTTTATTTTTTTATTTTTATTTGGCGAAATTAGATTTAACCTGAAGATTAAATGTGTGATCCTAGTTTTATTTTCTCCTTAGTAAAATAAAATGATTTAATTATTATATTGATCCCGTGTAATTCGCAATTATCAATAATGGATAATTAATTTTAGTTCTAAATTAATAATTGGCTCTATTAATTTATTAAAATGAATAATTAATTCCTGTAATGGATAGATTAAATTATTTACATTTTAATAAGGTATTCCATAGATAATAATTGAATTATTAATCCAATTACCTAACACGTTTTTGTTACATAGTGGTCTATGTTATATAGCGTTTTAATGAGCCGTTTCGATTGAGTAATAGATAGTAAATAATTAATCGATAAATAACTTCATTACTAATTACGGAAAATTCTTGACTTCTGGTTCACTGGTTATGGACCACTCCTATCAGACTGTAGAACAAACCTCTGTCTATCACTACCGTAATTAAAATATAATTTTATTCTAGGCTCTTAGTATACCTGGTATATGATAATAACCTAGAAATAAGCTTATTAATGGTCATTAATGGGAAGCTTATTATGAGCCTATAAAACGCTAGGATTTCCTTTTAATTCCAGGTAATTAAAATGTAAGTTCCTAGTTTAGAGCTCATGCCTAGATAACCGCGTTTATCTTAGATGCTTAAAACATTAGTAGTCAAAATATGAAGAGTTTAGCATAGAATGGTCTCCATTTGTTGCCGGTACAACGACAGGCTGCATAAAACCTCATGTAAGCTAGATCTGGCCTTCTACGGAAAGGTTTTAGTTATGGGGCTGCTAAGTCACCGTACTGGTCTGTTTATAGATAAGGTGAGCAGATGTATTTCAACGGCCATGAGTAAGATGATCTGCCCCCCTAAGAGCGGTGACTGTTTGCGTTAAGTCTGTGAACCGAAAACGAGTGAGTCACTCTTGCATGTGATGATTCAATTCGTTGCATGGTCGTTCTATAGTGGGTAGTTAGTTCACTTGAGAAATTTCGGTAAGTTTTCGTAAATTAATAGAGTTGAGAACAAACTTTGTTTAACTAGTGCGTGTTTAGTATTGCTGGAGAAGCTACACCCACATATTGGTTGCTAAATTACCTTGAGAATAGTGAGTAAGGATTTTTCCTATGTTTATCCTTCAATACAATGCAAAAGTATACTATTCTCAAATATTTTTCTCTAAACATTCTCCTATATAAGTTTTAATAAATGTTTCATTCATGTAAGTTAG
Organism: Parietaria judaica; assembly: GCA_954871525.1. NCBI lineage: Eukaryota > Viridiplantae > Streptophyta > Magnoliopsida > Rosales > Urticaceae > Parietaria > Parietaria judaica. The sequence continues at coordinate 14,844,726 of OX940872.1, forward strand.
CAATGTCGCACCCCATCATGTTGTTGTCGAACAATACTCTAGATGGAAAAATTAACAACGGTAGTCCACAATAAGTGATGTGTTCACTTATGAATTATCTATTGTTCGCAATTAGTATTTTCGCTAGATTTACGAAGGAGTAGCTCTATGTATTTGAACATAGTTCATTACAGAGAAATTACTAGGACTTGAACATAGAAAAGATAATAACCTAACCTGTGTCTAGGATTGGTGAGGTAAAACCTCAAACTGAATTTGAATATAGATATAATTGACTACTTTAGTAAATGACGGGAGAATTATTTCAGATGAATAATGGGAGCTATTTGTCAAATATCGTTCATTAACGAACATATTTATTTACGATCAAGACTTTAAGTGGAAATTCAATCTCCACGATATAAACAGAAGTCGCAAGACTAAATCATTTGAATAATCTGGATATTATTCGAAAAATGATTTTATCGTTTATATTGACTATCTTGATAAACAAAAAACTCTAAATCCTTATATAATAATAAATGTTTAATAGATTTGTTAATTGGTTAAAAGTGATTAATATACCATAGGATCATAAATCATCTTAATATAAATATGATAAACAAGAATGAACAAAGAGTGAATTGTTTGTCAGTTCCCAACTTGATCATATCTAAAGGTTAAGATGACTAATAGAATATTCTTTTGGGAAAGTTATAAGATCCAATATTCTCTGAAAGCTTGTTTATACCTTGTGTATTATGGTCAATTATAAACAAGCTAGAGAATATGAATACTTTGTCAATTGACTACGAGTTATTCAGGATTGTGGTCTATATACAAATGATTGTAAAAATAAAAACTTTTTGTAAGTTTTAGGATTTCAAGCATAAATGCCTTCGGCTAATCACTAAGTAAGTGTGAACTTTGAGTTCAGTGATCACAGGATGGAAACATTAATTTCTTCATCAGTTAACAGTTCCAAGTACATAATTGTATTAGTGTAACAGATACGTGAACCAAACCTAGAAATTAGTGCCTGAATCTATGGTAAACATTTAAGGATGTTTTCTTTCAAAGCGAACATGATATACAATCAATTCTTTTATTTATGACATATCTAAACTTGGACTTGAATTAGTTTATTATTATATATAAAGAGTATTCATTTTCGTGAATACAAGTCTTTTATATATAATTAAACTAAGTTGTTAATTAGTAAACTAGATTCATTGGAAATCAGGGTCCAATTAAAAAGTGATTTGTTCACTTTAATCCATTAACATCAATTTGATGTTAAATCTTAAAATATTTTTAAATAGGAAACCATAATCATAATTAGAAATTCTTAGGATACTCAGCCGTAGTGAGAGCTGTGTCAGCAATCCCGAGACTATGAATATCGACTACTATCAATGGGTTTATTTAATAAACATATATGTTGAAGTTTATATAACTATTGAAGAAGTCTAATTATGAATAATAACAGGTCAATACAAAATAGATTGACTACAGTCAACATATGAAACCGAAGGTACTTTGTTAACGGTTTAAAAGTACCGAAAGTATCTAGAGTGAAAGAAGAATAGAGGAATGGTAATACCTTAATAGCTAGAGTAGTAATCGAGGGTTATTCCTTAGAAAGAAGAGAGAACAGAAACGGTAGAATCTTCTTTTTCTCTGGTTATTATGTTATTTATCAAGATTATCTTGTCCATTGCCTATATCATTAGACGACGATGGCGGATAAGTGTCAAATTGTCTTTATGAATGGAAAGATGACTAGATATTATCTTCATGAATTTGTTTCAGATTGTATTTTGTATAGTTAAGATTTGGAGACAAATTTACGTTATAATTTAATCCGTGTCGGATTAATGTAAATTTTCAAATCTTAAAAGCTTAAGGTTTATAAACCTAAAAGCGGAAGCGTTGACGTTAATGAGCCTGCGTGTAAAATCTCATTAACTAGCTTAATTATGGTTTTCTGAGTTCGATATATAAAGAAATAATTACAGACCGAGTCGATGTAATTATTAAAATGACATGATAATATTGGTTTAAACATAATTCTATTAGTAGTTCTGAGCGCGCAGCGAAAGCGCAATAAAAAGTACATCTATGTAACAGTATTAATTATGATAACCAATATAGTCCTTGATAAATTCACCATTTCAATAAAATTTTTTGTTATCTGGATATAACGGAGGAACTTAAATGCTATCACATTACGAGATGTTTTATATCTCAAAGTAATTTAATGTTTAATGACGAAGTGACACTAAGGATTTTTGTTATCCAAGCATTAGTGTCTAACCTTATTAAAAGAGTGATCACAAGGATCAATGTTTTACGGCAATCATGGATCGCAGATTCCTCATGGTGGCTCTTTTAATGTCTTGGACATTAATTGATATAATCAAGCTCTATATCCTCACGGATATAAAAGTAACTCAAATTACAGGTAAATCGCTGACATTATACTAATATTCATTAGTAGTTAAGTGGGAGCTTTGAACAATATATGGGTATATATGTTGGAAATCGGGGTTTGATTCCCTACTTCATTACCACAATTTTAGCCTCCGAGGCGTCCCGGTAACATTTAAAAAAAAATTTAAAGCACAAAACTTGTTACCGGCCCGACGACACGGTTATCGGGTAATAACCATTTCATCAAGATCCGATAAATATTACGAATTTAATATTTCATAAACATTATTAATATTCTAGTCGAATAGGAAATAATTAAAAAGCAGTAAATGGTTGCATCTATTGATCCAATGCATAAGGCCGTGCCTCAATTGACGATTCCAGCTACGCGTTCTGAACTCGGGCAGGGCTCCGCCAATGCTAAGGGAAACTCCCGTGATCTTTCGGGATATTCTCCTGAACTCCTCGTTCCGACGCGTGGGCTTCGCCGGCAGGAATCCGTCGCAAAATTTAACTGACGGTTCTTTTAAAGCTACTACAGAAAAATATCTTCTAAGCCGAACCAAAAGAGAGATCAGAAGTAGAAAACTCGCAGACCCTAGAGAGAGAGGGAGAGCTCGAGTTTTTGCTCTAGGGAAGGTGTGAAAATGTGTAGAATGAGCATCCTATTTATAGGCTCAAGCTGTAACCGATTTGGAGATTTTCCCTCCCGTTTTTTGAATTCTTCTAATTAAATTTAATTGAATATTTCAATCCAATGGTCCAGATTCAATCTCATCTAAATCCAATGGATATAATTAATAAAGGATTTAATTAAATAATAAATACCTAAGCTTGGTCACCAAGCTTTCTATTTTGAAATACAATTAGGGTTCAAATCAATTATCTTAATCCAACGGTTGATATAAAATCATAAACGATCCAATGGATTAAATTGATTTTAGGATTTTGCTAAAATACCATAACATTAGGTACTTATGCCGCAAATGTATAATATCCAAATATTATCATTTGAATTACCTAGGGTTTAATATGAGCAAACCCTAATTCGAATTTTACACATTTATATATATATATAAATATATATATATATTATTTATTGATATAAATCTATTAATTATTAATAAGATATTAATAATTAAATCCAAATAATTAAATTATATCAATAAAATCTTATCTCAAAATCACACATTAAATATCATGGTGCCACGCTCATTTAAATTCGTGACATGTGATTTAATTTCATAGTTTATTGAACCGAGTTATAAACTTAGAAAATCCATAAATCACAAACCGTAAGTCAGAATGACTTGGTTCAAAAAGCAAAGTTGCTTAAAATTTAATTTAAAACAAGAAGTTTCTGATATAAAATCTAAATTATAAGTTTCTTTTTATCAGTTAATTTCGTGTACCAAAATATGGTACTTTTGCCACGCTGACGATAAAACTATCTGACGTCTGCCACAGACGTGTCAGTTTTATAAGTCTAGCAAAATTATTAAACTCTATCGAGAATGTATTTCAATCACGTACATATCATCCGTTACGGAGCTATCTTGGGGACCATGGACCCGTATCACTTAAGCTCCAAGGAACTACTAGTTGTCCGTCAAACCTCGAAGTGATTCCACTATAGACCCGAGGCTACACTCTTTAGTGATACGGTGTATATTATTCCCTTTATTACAGAAGGGTGTTCATTGATACAATCAAATTCGGGTTATTGTTCTTTCACGTGATAATTCACGCACGAGCAGGCGGTTTTGTACCGTAATGCCTCTCAATGCATTTTCCTCCTTGACTCAGTCAGCAATATTATAAGCAACCCACATATGGTTTTGATTCATAAGATGCGCACGGGTACCTCTCACTTCTCAACACTGAAAATCAAGGGAATCATCACGACTCTAAAGAGAGCTGTGTCCCGTGTCGATGATCAAGCTACCTTTACTACTGACTATCATGTTCCCAAAATAATAGTGTTGGGAATAGCGGTAATATCTTGTGTTCTTTAACGTTTAAATCAAAGAACAATCAAGCCATTAGCTCGGACTCAAGATCACTCAGGACGTAGAACTAATATCCATTTGATCATCTATTTCTGACTCAACTTCAAGTTATCAGTGACGGTCTTATATGATAACTTCTTGAGTTTAAGTTAGATCCAGCACAGTATGAAGACACTTCATACTTAATGCACTTCTAGTGAGTGTGACACACACATAATTCAGAATAGGATTGTCATTTAGTCACATTAATGACCTTACACGATTAATGGGCTCCCACCCAGTTAATCAGGTCATGGACATTTTTAAGTTCATTTATTATGATTATTAATTCTTACTCACATTGACTCTTTTGTGATAATAATATAATTTCATCCTTTATGAACTAAGGAATCAAACATTATATTTTACTCTACCAGAAACTATTATAAGATTATCATAATAAGTACCATCGTTATTCAATGACTTTTCATAATCTTTTACAAATGGATAAATATCTTGTTTAAGGACACATATGTGTAACAATATAAACACGGAATGCGACCTTCTGTATAAGATTGTAGGTGACATATAACAGATAACATAGTTATGGCTAATTTAACACTCATAGTTTCTAACGATAAAAGTAGATTAAATTCTATAGAAACTATGATGGAAAGTTTTAAGGAAACAAGCATAAGAGTGCAAGTGGGATATTTTTGGACATATTCTGTATATGCCCTCTATTCAGATGCTAATCCTGCTTGTATAAGATTATGGTCGTTTTCCTAGGAATGAATATACTTATTAGTATATAGTTATCGACGGATTATAGATATAGTTGTCTACAGATTGTAGATATGACTATCAAATTGAACGTTTGATCCTTAGTTCTTTGTCTTTTGCATTTATGTTAAATTTATCACACAGGGTCTTTGTGTGAGGAGGTTTGACTAACATAAGTAAAGAAATTAAAATTTGGTGTCCATAGTATCGGAAGTGGGAACTTATGATTGGGAACGACTATTGGTAAACTTAATAAATCGCATTTATGTGATGACCTGTTACACGCACTAGTAAGTTCATCGGGTATGAAGTTTCTTCATACTGGACATGAAAACTTATATCCGAAATCATCATGTAAATCCGTCACTGTTGAAAGTAAGATGAAGTCGCTAAGATGATCAGATGAAATCTGTTGAAGTCCTGAGCATTGTGCACTTGTACGGTTCAACTTACATAATCTTTGATTTAATCGTTAAAGAGTACAACTCGGTACTCATAATACTTTTATTTGGATATTAGACGGTTGATAGAGATGAGTTGCACAATAGCAGATATGGGTATGATTTTATGGAAATCAAACAAGTACTCATGGCCAGCTTACAAATTCATAACCCGTAAGTTAGTAGTTTGCAATAAATCATAGATTAAGGCAGTGTCATCAAAAGGGCAGAACGATAATAATATATTTAGCCTTTTGATGAGAATCATAATGATAAGAAAACCGATCAATTCATGTATCTGATTGTATAGTGGACTCATGTGATCAAGAATATATAATTATACACACTTCAGAGTTCAGCTTTTCTTTATAGTGGAAAGTTACTGAAGTTGGTGAAAGCTCTACACTTTCACCGTAGCTCGGGTGTGTTGTCCATTTGCCCCCTTTGTAGCTCCACAAGGATGACACCGCAAATATGTTTTTTATATTAGTTTAACATTTAATAGATCCAATCACAAGTGATTCGTGATTGTTTTCAAGAATTCTCTGATGAACCTAAAATGAAAAAAAAAACCAAAGTTTTCGGTAGTAGCCGGTAATGTGAAAAATTGATAATTGAATATGACCCCTGAATAATTCTAGGATTATGGGAAATCAAATTATGTGAAATTATCATTTTAAATCTTGCAATTCTGATGTACGGTATGAGAGTTATGGTCAAAATAGTATTTCGGCGAAAGCCGAAATAGCCGCTGTTTTTACCTGCGAATTTGAGAGGAATTTAAATATTGGATTTAATTCCTTGAATATTTAATTAATAATATAATCATAATAAATTTTGAATTATGGTTACATTGATTTTAAATCTTGAAAAGATAAAGCTTTGATTTATTAAATCTTTTAGGGTATTTTCTAAAGAGATTTGATTTGGATTTATTCTTTATTTGATTTAATTATTAAATCAAATATTTGAGTAAATATCTCCAAATTGGTTAAGAGGAATTCTCTAAAGTGGTTTGGATCAGCTACCTATAAATAGGGGATCCCTGGAACCCTAAATCACACACTACACATCCTAAAAAACGTAAGAGAAGTCGTTTTCTCTCAGCCTCTCTTAGTTCCTTGCAAATTTCTCAGGGAAAATTCTTCCTGGGATTTTTGCAAATTTCTCAGGGAAAATTCCTCCTGCAAATTTCTCTTAGAGGTTATTCAAGAAGATCCCACTCCTTTGACGATGTAATCCCAGAGTCGTACATCAGAAGACAACTGTCAGAAAATCGCAAAGAGCACGTGGATCAGAAGGCACAGAATTCTTGAAGATCAAAGAACGCAAACAAAATCGTCGAAGGTGTCAGGTACACGTTCTTTATCGATTATGATATTATTCACTTTTACTCAAGGCTCCAATTAAAATCAGTAAACATGTTAATAAATTAATTTAATTAATCTAGCACGATCTTGGAAATTAATTGTAAGTTTATTTTGATACAGATGGTTTGACAGGGTTATTGGTATGGGACTCTAACCCCGTAATTTTTCAAAGGTTAAATTGTGTGCCTCAATCAATGATTATAATTTCTTAGATGTCGGTGGTGACCGATTCGCGTCTAGTGCGCAAATACGACTCGGAATCGGTGTCTGAGCGATGTCGATTCCAGCATTCTGATCTGGTTGTATCCCGAGTAGGCATCCATGAAGCTCATCAGTTCATACCCGTGCATGGCTTCAACGAACCGATCGATGTGCGGCATCAGAAAGTTTTCATTGGGGCACGCCTTCTTGAGGTCGGTGAAATCCACGCACACTCGCCACTTCTCATTCTTCTTCTTCTTCACAACGATGATGTTAGCCAACCATTCTGGGTACTTGACTTCCCTGATGGCCCTTGTCGCTAGCAGCATATCCACCTCGTTGTTGATAATCTTATTTAAGTCCGGCTCCAGTTTCCTCCTCTTTTGCTTAACTGGTCGATCGGTCGGATCAATGCAAACTTGCTCCACCTCTTGTATCCGTGGTCTTCTCCCTTAGTGCTCTTGCTCCCTTGATTCGGACGCTCTGATGTTCTTACTGATTCTCTCTCCTCGTGCCGGTGAGTCGATGGTCGGCGGCGATACTTGCTATAATTGCTCCTTGTTGGTGATGCTCTTGTACTGGGCGAAGCGAGGGGCACGGCGTTCAGCCATCCTCGCGGGGGAACCTCTCCTCGTCCTCTCGTCACAATACGCCGTCCGGAGATGGGAAGAGTACTCGGCTCACACCTAGTTGTGTGGATGTTAATGTTGGACATGTGTGTCCTTAAACAAGATATTTTATCCCTTTGTAAAATATTATGACAAGTCGTTGAATAAAGATGATGCTTATTATGATAATCTTATTATAGTTTCTGGTAGAGTAAAATAGAATGTTTGATTCCTTAGTTCATGAAGGATGCAATTATGTTATTATTATCACAACAGAGTCAATGTGAGGAAGAATTAATAATCATAATAAATGAACTTAAAATGTCCATGACCTGATCAACTGGGTAGGAGCCCATTAATCGTACAAGGTCATTAATGTGACTAAGTGATAATCCTATTCTGGGTTTTGTGTGTGTCACACTCACTAGAAGTGCATTAAGTATGAAGTGTCTTCATATTGGACTGGACCTGACTTAAATTCCGGAAGTTATCATATAAGACCGTCACTGATAACTTGGAGTTGAGTCACTAGTAGATGATCAAATGGATATTCGATCTAAGTCCTGAGTGATCTTGAGTCCAAGCTGCTGACTTGATTGTTCTTTGATTTAACCGTTAAAGAACACGAAATATTACAGCTGTTCCCAATACTATTATTTTGGGAACATGATAGTCAGCAATAAGGATAGCTTGGTCATAGACATGGGCATCACACAGCTCTCCTTAGAGTGATGATGATTCCCTTGATTGTCGGTGGTGAGAAGTGAGAGATACCCATGCGCAACTTATGAATCGAAACCATAAGTGGGTTACTCATGATATTGCTGACTGAGTCAAGGATGAAAATACAATGAGGGGCATAACGGTAAAAACCGTCTGCTCATTTATGAATCATCAAGTGAAAGATCAATAACCCGAATTTGATTGTATCAATGGACACCCTGCTATTATAAAGGGAATAATATATACCGTATCACTAAAGAGTGCAGCCTCGGGTCTATAGTGGAATAACTTCGAGGTTTGACGAACAACTAGCAGTTCGTTGGAGCTTAAGTGATACGGGTCCATGGTCCCCAGGATAGCTCCGTAACGGATGATACGTACGTGATTAAGATACATTCTGGATAATGTTTAATCATTTGGCTTGACTTATAAAACTGAAAGGTCTGTGTTAGACATCAGATAGTTTTATCGTTGGCGTGGCAAAAGTATCATATTTTGGTACACGAAATTAACTGACAAAAAATTAAGTTATAATTTATATTTTCTATCAGCACCATGTTGTTGGAAATTAAATTCTAAGCAGCTTTTCTTTTTGAACCAAGTCATTTCGACTTACGGTTAGTGATTTATGGATTTTCTAAGTTTGTGATCGGTTCGATAAACTTTGAAATTAAATCACATGTCACGAATTTAAATGATGGTGTGGCACCATGACATTTTCATGTGTGATATTGAGATCAGGATTTATTAATATAATTTAATTATTTGGATTTAATTATTAATATCTTATTAATAATTAATTAATAATTAATAGATTTATATTAATAAATGAATATATATATTTATATATATTAATATGTGTAAATTCGAATTAGGGTTTGTTATATGAAACCCTAGTTAAATTCGAATAGCTTGATTTGGTATTTCTATATTTGCGGCATAAGTACCAAATGTTTTGGTATTTTAGAAAATCCGTAAAATCAATATTATGCATTGGATCGGTTATGATTTAGTATCAACCGTTGGATTAGGATATTGATAAATTCGAAATTAATAACTTGGTGACCAAGTTCTATTTTTCGAATTTGATTAATTAATTGTATCCGTTGGATCGGTCTAAGATTTAATCTTTACCGTCGGATTGAGAATTGATTAATTATATATATATATATCTATATATATTCGAATTATGTTTAAGGATAAATTCGAAAAAATTGTTTTAATAAATCTATTTATCCTAAACTTATTTGATCCATTAGATCGGTTTTAAGAATCATCTCAAACGTTGGATCTAGATAATAATGATTCGAATTTTATATATATATATATATCACAATTCGAATTTTATGATGATAAGAAGATAAGATTGGATTTTTGATTTATCTAAATCTTTCTTATTTAATTAAATCCCTAATTAATTATATCCATTGGATTTAGATGAGATTAAATCTGGACCATTGGATTAAGATAATTAATTATATTTAATTAATGAAATTCGAATTTAGGGAGGGAATATCTCCAAATCGGTTACAGTCTTGAGCCTATAAATAGGAGGCTCATTCTACACATTTTTCATACCTTTCCCCAGAGAAAAATTCGAACTCTCCCTCTTCCTCAGAGTCTGCGAATTTTCTCTCTGATCTCTTTCTTCTGGTTCGGCTTAGGAGACTATTTCTCCGGAAGCTTAAAAAGAACCATCAGTTAAAGTTTTGCGACGGAGTCCTGCCGGCGAAGCCCACGCTTCGGTACGAGGATTCCAGGAGAATATCCCGGAAGATCACGGGAGATTCCCTCAGCACCGGCGGAGCCCTGCCCGATTCAGAGCGCGCAGCCGGAAATCATCAAACGACGTACGGCCTTATGCATTGGGTTAATAAATGCAAACATTTACTGCTTTCTATTTATTTCCTATTATGACTAGTTTATTAATAATGAGTTATGAATATTAAATTGCATAATATTTATCAGATCTTGGGATATGGATATTATCCGATATTCGGACCGTTGTTTGGATAACAAGTTTTTCCGCTTTAAAATAATTTTTAAATGTTACCCTGACGGTTCGGACGTATAAATCGTGATAGTTATACAGAATCCGAGACGTGATTTCCCAACAGTTAAGTCTTCTGTCCACCTCCAAGAATCTTCCTCCCTTGGAACGGATGCTCCCACGATTAGACTTTGCGGGGATGGTTTTCTTGCGTTGGCAGTGTGCTCCATCGTTGGTTCCGCGTCGTTGGCGCTGGGAGATGTTGATGGACCTCTTCCTTCATGACCTGAATGTGCTCCGCAAGATTGAGCGATGTCGTCACCGCCTGCTCCTCAACGTCTTTGTGGCTGTCGTGTCGGTCGCCATTTCTCAAATCGTCTAGCTTTTCGATCAAAAGAAACTGATCCCCTCGGTGGACGCCAAACTGTTGAGCGTGATTCGTACCGCTCAACAATCACAAGATTACTCTTGTTCTTAAAGTAAAGAGCTCGATTTCTTATGTTTATGAGCTAGATAGGAATAATGACAATCTTTGGTATAGATAATCATAGTAAAAGGGGATTGCAAATGGTGTTTTTCTCTCTCTAATTGCCTTTGAATAGATCCATAATATTGAAAGTGCTTCGTTCTTTTATAGGCCTTCTTTTTCCTCCAACCATGTTGATTTTCCCACCTAAATTGAGGTTTCATCAACCATTCTTTGACACAGTGGATGGAGGTATGGCGCACGTTTCTCACGCATAATTTACACTTACTAGGGTCATTACCGAGGTGATAAGGTGGGACGAGGTATGGCCGCATTAAATGCTCGTCCTATCGAGGCGTGCTCAAGCATTAAATGCCCGTCCCATCACCCCTTGAAGACCTATCTGTTGGGATTCCTCGTTGCACCAGAATCTCGTTGGTTCCTTCATGTGCCACTGGTGCTTCGTCGTAGCCTTCTCCTCGCTTGTGTCGTCGACCTTCCTCATAGCCTTCTCCTCGACCGCGCCGTCGTCGCTTCTTTCCTTTCTCTGTCTTCGCTGTTAGTTGAGGAGATCCGACCGGATTCGACCTTAACATATACGTGGCAAAAATATGTCTGTCAGCAACAAAGATTTGACCACGTTAGCTATGTTAAAGGCTCCTTCAAAAAAAAGCTATGTTAAAGGCCATGTAAACAGTGTTAGGAAAATGGATTGGGGATAGTGTTAGGAGTATAGACTAGTCAACTCTTCCGGATGAAAATTAGGTATTTTTTTACTATTTTTAAATTTTGAATACACAAAGAGCTTTTTGATTCAAATTAGGTATTTATACAGTGATTAACCGATATATATATATATATATATCATATCATATCATATGTGTACGTGCTTTGCCTAAATTAAACTACGATTATAGACAACTGTATTACTTTCTAGATACCATTCTATTTTCAGAAAGTCAATGTATGATTAAAATGATATGACAAAAAACAAAAAAAATGTGATCACATCACATGTCTCAATCAGTTGGTGTATGGGTTAATTTGGTGACAAATTTTAATTTATAAAAAGTCAATGTATGATTAAAAATTTAAAATAATTATAAAATCATAAAGTAATGTATTTATCATGTCATGATGAAAGAGGCATTTATTAGGATAAGATGTCTGATAATTATCTTAGTTCATAGTGCATACACTCCAAGAAAAACTTCAATAAATAATTATTTTTTAAAATGATATTTTTCTCCGTTTGGACGTTGGACAATGAAAAAAGGATAATAGCGACAAAAGTGCCTAAAGTTAGGCCAAGTATGCAAATAAGTAGCTAAACTGATTTAATATCGGCATAAGTAGTTAAAGTTTACCAAATCGTGGACAGTACAAATTCCATCCATTTCAAGTAAACGCCGTTTGCCACGTCATTTCCACAAGTGTTGAGCTTTAGCCACTTATTTGCACACTCGGCCTAACTTTAGCCACTTTTGCCGCTATTATCCCTTATTTTTTTACGTTCCAAAGTATTTTTTAAGCGTTTATCTAGATTTTTTTTTTGTTTTTCTTAAGATTTGACTAAAACTTGATTTCCGAAAGAACTGATTTTGTTTCTTAAATTGTTAGGGACCATTAGATTATTTTAAAGGAATCTAATGGTCCCTAACAATTAAATATATAGAGGTTTTATGTCAAATCCTATGATCGTAAATTACATGTGATACCGATAACACATATTAATGTTTTCAAAATTGAGAGTGATATTCAGCGTTCTAGATATAAAAAACGGAATCAGTTATTTCGGAAATCAAGTTTTAGTCAAATCTTAAGAAAAAAAAATCTAGATAAACCCTAAAAAAATACTTTGGAACGTAAAAATATAAGGGATAATAGCGGCAAAAGTGGCTAAAGTTAGACCGAGTGTGCAAATAAGTGGCCAAAACTCAACACTTGTGGAAATGACGTGGCAAACGGCGTTGACTTGAAATGGATGGAATTTGTACTGTCCACGGTTTGGTAAACTTTTGGCTACTTATGCCGATATTAAATCGATTTGGCCACTTATTTACACACTTGATTTAACTTTAGCCACTTTTGCCGCTATTATCCCATGAAAAAATCACTTAGTTTCGGTGAAATTATATATTTTGCGAAAACTCTATAATAAATATTGTCTTGTTAATATTATAAATTAATAATTGTTGAAAATGATATATAAATAAGAAAATTTTATCATATAAATAAATTTCTATCTTTTATATATACATAATTTTTAATTTACTATTAATATAAATTAAATTTAAAATTATTTATATATAAATAAAAAAGTGTGCCATGTGGCCGATGATTCTGACATGGTTGAGTGAAATGGCTGCGTATACGGCATAAATTAACAATGAAATTTGAAAATTGACGGACTAAACCATTTTCACTAACAAAATAAAGATTGGGTACATTAGTATGCACAAAAAAAAAAAAAGCTTAGGAACATTTAGTAATTTTTTGTCAAATATTGAGTACTTTAGTCAGAATTTACCCTTTATTGTTTGTTTGGGTTATTACCGATATATATTCATGTTTTTTTTTGCAAACATCCGATTTATGTCCCCGTTCATTTTTATCACGTGTCACGTTGACGTTTAGACATGTGGCTTGAAATAATTAAAATTAAGTCGTACTATCTTTGCGATAAAAGTACTATTTTTTAAATAATACTAATTCTTTTAGCGGTAAAAATATCAGTCTCTCTCTCCCTCTGTTTACTCGAATGTTTATTAAAAAAAAGGAACATATGGATTCAATATTGATGTGTTGGCCAAAATTTAACATTGGGGCCTATACTGAATTGGCATGCCACATTATTTTGAAATAATTTGAATGTTTTGACGCTTAATATTAAAACTATTTAATTGGCTGTGCTGTTTAATTTAAAAACGGATAGCAAAACATCAGTAGTTTTTTTTTTTTTTTTTTTTTTTTGTGACTTTGTACAAAGCTGACCCATGGGTATATACTAGATATATAGTATGATATTATTATAAGAAGAATATTTATAACGCATAATTATTTAATCTCACCCATGGGTGATCTAATTGATATATATACACAACATCTTGAAAAAACAATACCACGCAAGGGCAGGGATGGCGGGTATCGGAGGTGCAGACCGATTGCGGAAGAGCGACCCAATTGTCTAAAAGGGAGACCTTCAAAATCGTGGAAGGTCCGATTCTAGCGCATACCTAGAGTTTGTAATGAAGCGGCCCATTATGTAGCTTGGACAAGACTATAGGAATTAATACCCGACATGTTGTCGAATAGGTGCCCAAAGTGGCTTGTAATCATTAATGAAAGATCGTTTTCCTAAAAGCATACGAATATTTAGTTTTCTTTATAAGAGAGTAATCCCGCAAATGTAGGAGAGCACGGATATCCGTGTCTCTCTTTTTTTTCTTTTTTTTTCAGAGTCGGATTTATCCGGGTCCGTCATTTGGCGGACCCGGATAAATCCGGCTCCGTATTTTTTTTTTCAAAAATTGTGTTTTGGTCCTTGAATTCTTTTAAACCGAATACTTTATATTTTTTTGGGTTCTAGGAGTTTAAATTTCAAATATCAAATTATATTTTAACGGTTTTAACGGGTTTGAAATTCAATTTTCAAATTTTAATAATGATAAACATGAAGACAAATAATTAGATAAATAACGGGCCTCGTTAAAACCTCTCCGAGTCCCCCAAAAGGGTGCGGCTCGGGCGAGGAAAGAGCGCCCTAAGGTTTTTATTTTTATTATAAAGCAAATACAAATGTCATACAATTACAAACCGATTACTCCGGGTTCGCCACATTAAGCTCGTTGAAATAGTCTAACAACTCGTTTTCTACCATTTGATTATCTTGCGTTCGCTTTTTGGCCAAAATCCAATCCTTGGAAAACATTAGGATTTCGACCAAAAACGCCTTCGTTGACTTGCGTTGAGCCTCCAATAGGCGTCCCGTCAACGAGAAAGCCGCTTCCGATGACACCGCGGAGACCGGAACGGTGAGGATGTCGCGAGCCACCAATGATAAAACAGGGTACTCAAGACGATTTACGCGCCACAATTCAAGTATGTCGAGGCCTTCGTCGGGACACGGTGCCGGAGGAAGGTTACAAAAGACGTCGTACTCGTTGATTCTTCGGCGGTTTGCTCTTCGGGGACGACGACCTCCGGAACTTCCGCTATGTTGTGACGCCGGACTTGACACCGTTGATGATCCTCCGTGCACACCGGTATGAGTTAGGTTGTAAAGCACCCGATGCGTCGAAACATAGGGCGCTTTGGGTGCGTTGCTCGGGGGCGGCGTCGGGACGTGTTCCGTGTCTCCTTCTTGCTCCATGTCCTCGTAATACTTTGTCTCGTACTCCTTGTAAAAAGGATCATTTTCAATTCCGCGTCGGGATAGTCTTCGTCAAGGTATGGATCTCCCGTCAATTGTTGCATCATAGCCAAGATCGCCTGCAATTTACCGAGCTTTAGTGTAGGATCCATGATTATAGCCTCGCAAAAAAAAAAAAGGAATATGTTTCCAATAAACCCTAATTTTTTCAATCATCGGTTTCAAAACATTTGCAAATAAAGGGTTTTGTTTTGCTTTATCAAAATGAACAATAATATCAAAAATGCAAGCTAAAGCCAAATGAGATGTAGGTTTGTAAACATGAGATAAAGTAACGGTAATAAAATAAAAAAGGGATAGAAAAGCCTGGAATTGGATAGCCATCATCCAATCGGATTCGTCGAGGTAGTCGTCCACGTGTCTGAACTCTTGTCCGTTGATCCAGTTCGCAACTAGCTCCTTGTACGGTATGACCGCCTCCAACATCAAGTAGGTAGAGTTCCACCGGATAGGCCTATCCGGAGAGAATACTCGCTCCGCTTTGTGGTATTCCCTGCAATATGCTAACAAGGATTTCGTGCGGATAGTAGATGATCGTATGTACATAGTGACACTCCTAATTCTATCTATGCTAGGCAAAATAATATATAACCCCGCTTGAACTATAAAATTGATAATATGGTATGCACATCTTTGATGGAAATAATCGGCCCTAAAACTGTCGAGACTATCTTTTAACACATCAACGGTAATGTTGTGAGGGCTAGCATTATCTAATGTAATTGAAACTACCCTATTTCTGAGGTTCCAAAATGTCAACACATTCAATATAGCCACGGCAATTTTAACCCCGGCATGCCTAACACACATGGGTTTAAATTCTAAAATACGCTTTTCTAATTTTCAATCATCGTTAATAAAATGAGCTACAACGAAAATATAACCATCGTTAACGTGACCTTTCCAACAACTGATGTTAAAGCAAACTTGTACGACGCTTGTTGAAATAATTTGTCTAGCTGAACTCTTTGTTCATCATACTATTGAATTATTGTCTCTCTAGTTACATGACGCGAGACATACCGGTAGTTTATCGGGGCGATGAATGCAAAAAACCCGTTCAAACAATCACCCTCGGAAAACGATATCGGTAAACCATCGCGTATGATAAATCTAGCGAGAGCTTTCCTATAAATGAGATCGGATAAGCGAATTACCTCCTCTATTTTCTTACGCTTTCGGAATTGCTTGGCGTGATCTCTGAGGTACGATGTGCCTTGAGTTTTTGGATCGGCCGACTTTATTTCTCCGCAAGTTCAACATTTCCTGAATCTTTCCTCTTTTCCTGTAGTATGATTAAGAATATTAAGCGGAAAAAAGTCATTTCGACATGCCAAAGATGTTAGGTTCTTCCGCTTCCTCGGCTTCAGCGGTGGCGGGTTTGCCGGCGGTGGAATAGGTGGCCGACTAGAACCACGAGGCCGACCACGACCTCGGACCGCCGGCGGCGGTGGAAGAATTTCTTCTACTTCGTCGTCCTCTTCGCCCTCCTCTTCGTCGTCGTAGTTGTCCCCGCCTTCGGGACCTTCGTAATTCGGATCGTCGTCTCTTCAGTCGTTCATGTTCATCGATGCCGAAGCTTCTCGGTTTTGGGTATCGTACGCCTCTTGCTCGCTCGACCATCCGGAATATTTCATGTAGCATTTTGAAGCAAGTTAGCAGAACCACCGAATTGTTGACCATAAATTACCGGAACGGTCGCATGAGGTTGAATTTGTGGCGACGGTAGATTAGAGGAACTCGGAGCATCTTGTGGTAAACAGCGCCATAATATGTATGTTGTATTTGTTGTTGTTGTACCGGCAGAGTTGAATGCGGAATACTATTAACCGACCCGGTTTCGGAACCGGTCCGTCCTTTTCCTCGGCGATCATTGTGGCCTCGAGAACGGTTATCAGAATTAGACATTATAACTAAATTAAACTATACTATAACTAAACTATATAATATAATAGATATTATGATAATAATATTACTAGAATAACTAAATGAGTAACTAAGTTATAAGAGTATTAATATAACTATATGATAAGAAAACTATAGGTTAAAATCGAATTTTTGAGAGCTTAGGCGAGTTGAGAGGGTATGAGATGAAGAGAATGAGTTGAGTGAAAAAAATGAGGGAGAAGTGTGGTTTTCATAGGGAAAAAAATGGAGAGAATCGAGTAATGAGGCTATAATTAATACCCAACGGATAGAAATCAGGCCCTTTTCTGCAATTGCAGAAACCACCTCGGGAGCAGGCGAGAGAGCCGTTGCCCAACGGTTTCTTCGATCGCGCCGTACGCGTGGCACATCCAACGGCTCAAAACATAGAGTCATTGGGTTTAAATTTTTTTTTTAAATGTCGGAGCCGGATTATTCCGGCTCCGTTTTAAGTTGGAGTCGGAGCTCCGACTCTAAAAAAAAAAATGGAGGGTCCGGGAAATCCGACCCTCCTACATTTCTAGGACTATAAGAGAGGCACGGAGCCTCATCATTCAGTTAAACCTGCAAAAAATATATTTGAGGTCTAAGTCAACTAGAGACAATACAGCCATGGAAGCACAAAACTTTGATGGCTACGACAGAATGAAGGAAGTGAAGGAATTCGACGAGTCTAAGGTCGGAGTCAAAGGCTTGTCGGACTCCGGAATCACTTCCATTCCTAGAATGTTCATTTATCCACCGGAATCGCTTTCCGATCTACCAAAAACAATTAATACCCGACCTGCGGTCTCGAATATTCCGGTTATTGACCTCGCTGGAATTAACTCCCCATCAGCGCGTCCCAAGATCGTCGACCAGGTCAAAGACGCCGCAAAAACGTGGGGCTTCTTCCAGGTAGTCAACCACGGGATCCCGCTCTCTGTTCAAAACGACACCATCTCGGCTGTCAAGGCTTTCTTCGACCAGCCGGCCGATGTGAAAGCCCAGTACTACAAGCGGCTGAGGGGGGAGCACGGGGTGATGTATTCGAGCAGCAGTGACTTCTTCCGCTCGATCGCAGCCAGCTGGCGCGACTCCCTGCAAGTGCGGCAAGAGCCTGAAGGGGAGGAAGAGGAGGCTCATGTGCCGGAGATCTGCCGAAGAGAGGTGGTCGCATGGTTCTCACGTGCGGCCACTGTCGGAGAGGCATTGATGCAGCTGCTCTCGGAGGGGCTGGGACTAGAGAAAGGGAGGCTCAACGATCTAACGTTTGCGAGCAGCAGGACTATGATAAGCCACTGCTACCCGTACTGCCCGGAGCCGGATCAGACGATGGGGATCGCTTCACACACTGACAATTCTGTTATAACCGTTCTGATGCAGAACGAGGTCCCCGGACTGCAGGTTAATCACGACGGCGTTTGGGTAGATGTATTGCCCGAACTTGGCGGCCTGATTGTCAACATTGGTGACTTTTTTCAGGTGAACTTATATATATATATATAGATTTCAATATTGTACGTCACAAATTTGAATTTTATCCATAGTTAGCATCTTTTAAAATATAAGTTTAAACATCCAACTCATCACGAAATGCGTCTTCATGTGTAGTTGTTGGTTCCAAATAGATCGTTGCGCTGAAGACATATAAGTATATAAATATATATATATGTATATAAGAATTGCAGTATCGATGAACAAGGGAAAAGCAAAGGAAGAAAAACGATGAAGATTAAACTCTAGAGGAATAACTTCGATTGCACTGATGATGGAGTCATGTGGCAACTGCCAACTATTCTTTAGGCTTTATTTGCGGCAAAAATAGCCAATGTTTTGAGTTTCCCTCCGGCATAATGCAAATGCGAAAAATGCCTAATGGTGACTAATCACCACGTTCTCATAATTTCATCCAATTCATTGGATGTCCGTTAGTCTACAATGATATGGCATCGTTGACCGCCACAGAGACAAGCCACGTCATTTTTTTTCAACCTTTCTGTCTGCAATCAATGCAAGGAGGTCAAGTTTTGGCCGAAGAGCCTATCAGGCTCTCTTCAGTCTTAAACTCTACAAAACCAGTAAGCTAAGCCCTCTTCTTCGATTATCTTCTTTGATTAATCTTCTTTGCAACCAAACAGAAAGCTGAATCTCTATCCAGATTTTTATCTCTCGGAGTTTTTTCTTTTCTTTTTTTCCTTTTTTTGACTTTTTGAATCGATTTTCTCCTGAATTGCGTAGACTCAAAACCAGGACTAGACTCTACTTACAACTATGAAGAATTCCGTTTAATGTTTGATTTCATTGATGATTGTTGAACTGCTTGTTGTTTTTCTTGATTCTGACTAGCCTGTGACCACTTTTTTTTTTTTTTTTTTTTTTATTTATATATTTATAGTTCTATAGAAACCCAATACCCCATAGGGATCAAAATAAGTACATTTTGAATTAAACCTTGAGGACCCAAAAAAAAAAACTCATCTCGTCGAAACAGAGTGTATGGTGTGGTGAAGGAAGAGAGCGTTCGACAATGGCGGAAACCTTGAGGACTTGCTGCATCCTCTTGTCGGTGTCGTCGGCATCGGACCCGAACGAGTCGACCAGATCGGCAAAGAAACAGAGGAATAGCGGCAGCGAGCAGGCAAGGACGACGGCGCCAAGCGAGCCGATCGCTACTAGAGCGTAGTCCAAGCCGTCCGCAAATTTGAAGAGCTCGCAATAGCTAGCAGAAGCAACGGGTCACTTTCTCGCCGTCTTTAATGCCATTGATTTGATGGTTGTATCGCTTTCTCGTTAAAATTTAGGAATTGGCTTTGTGCCTTGAGGTTTGTGAGTTGAGGAATTGCTTGCACTTGACGGCCATTTGGGTTCTGTTCTAGCTGGTAGAGAGAGTACCATCTGCTCAGCCTCGTTTGTCTTGACCTTCGTTTGTGTATGGGATAACACTCAAAATCCTTACAGCTGGAATTGGAAATGATAATTTGGGGAATGTGAGGTGCGAGCTTTCGAGTAGAAAGAGAGAAATTGAAAAAAAAATTACGTTGCTTGTCTGGTGACGGTCATCGGTGCCACGTAATCGGTTGACTAATGAACATCCACCTAATTGGATGGAATTTTGGGAGTGTATTGATTAGTCTACATTAGACATTTTTGCTATAGTTTTTGCATTAGCATTATGCCTGTGAGAAACTTAGAACTTTGCACATTTTTACCGCAAATTACCCTATTTTTTAAATAGGAAAAATAAAATCCTAATTTAAACTAAATAGGAACTATCTTTTTTCTAATAACTAATTCCTAATTAATAGCACTAAATATAATATCTTTGATTATGCAAGCCTTAAGTCTCACATTTTCTCTTGTAAGCTTGACTCGGTTCGATGTTCTTCACGCCAAGTAGTTCTCTCATTTCTGCGAACTTGAGTCTTGCTAGAGCCTTTAGTGAGTATTTTCGCATGTTGTTCTCCGGTGCTGATAAATTCCACGATGATCTCCCGAATCTTTACACGATCGCGAATAAAGTGAAAACGAGTGTCAACATGCTTGCTCCGTCCATTAAACATCGGGTTCTTCATGAGTGCAATTGTTGACTTTTTGTCCACATAGAGAGTAACTGGTTTTTGCTCGTTTCTAGTAACCTTGCTTAAATAACAAGCTTCACAGGGACAACACTTGACATGATGCTGCAGTAGCTGCCATAAAATCAGCTTGACATGCAGATAGGGCTACAATTTTCTACTTCTAAGACTGCAAGGTCATCATATTCCCGTTGAGATAGAATTTCATCCTTCTGGTAGTATTTTTTTTCATTGATGTCACCGCTTGGGTCACTACTGGTAAAACCGACCAGTTCATTGGCATCGAGGTCAATATGCTTGCTTTGTTCATGAAACAATGGGTTCTTCATCAAGGCAATCACTAACTTGTTGTACACGTAGAGAGTCATTGATTTCTTCTCGCTTCTGATAACCTTGCTTAACAAGCTTGTCAACGACAACACTTGACACGATGCTACAGTCACTGCCATAAACTCAGCGTAACAAGAAGATAGCGCTACCATTTTTCTACTTCTGAGACTACAAGGTGATCAAATTCTTGTTCAGATAAAACACCACCCCTCTGCTACTCTTTCTGTCACAGATGTCACCGGCTAAGCCACTTTCGGTAAAATCGATCACTTCACCGGCTCCACTTCCTCTTCTGTACTAGATCTCGTAGACCATCGTTCCCTCAACGTAATGGGGCATGTGCTTAACAACCTGCTGGTGAAGACTCATAGCCTTCTCCGTATAACAATTCACCATGCCAACAACATGTAGGATGTTTGGTCGGGTGTGGGCCAAGTACCTAAAACACCCAAGCTGCAAGTTTGCATCCATTGGCTACTTGCTCGGGTTGCAATGAGCCATCTTGAACTGTTTCAGAATATTCTTTGTGTAAGGCGACTGCTTCAGAGTCATGTAGTCCTTCATCTTATCCACCTCGATGCCAAGGTAGTACGACAGTAGTCCGAGATCACTCATCTCGAACTCTGCCATCATCTGCTTCTTGAAACCTTCTATGCCTCCTCCGCAAGATCTAATTACAATCAAGTCATCCTCAAATACTCTAAAAATGAGTGTTTCTTTTACGTTGCTCCTCGTATACATTGCATGCTCCTTAGAGCACTTTACGAACCTGAGACTCTTCGTGCTCCTAACAAAGCATATATTCCACGGTCTTGGTGCTTCATGTAGCCCGTAAAGTGCCTTTGACAACATGTAAACCTTGTGCTCTTGACCTTGACGACATAATCTTCAGGTTAACTGACATAGACTTCTTCTTCGATATCATCATTTAAAACTGCGATTTGACATATAATTGGTTAATCTCCCAAGCCCGACGAGCTGCAAGGGAGAAGTTCATCCTGATCGTGTCGAGTCTCGCCAGTGGGGAAAAAATTCATCAAAGTCAACTCCCTGCTTCTGTACGTATCTCTTTGCGCCCTACCTTGTTTTATGCTTAAGGACATTTCCTTCAGTTTTCTTCTTCAGCTTGTACGCCCACTTCAGATCATGGATTTTTGACCTTTGGGCAAGCCGGTGGCACGCACGTCTTGTTCTTCTGTATAGACTCAAGCTCTTTCTTCATTGCATCTTGCCATGAATGTTCGCTTACTTCCTCTCAGTTATTTGCTGGATCCTCAGTGTTGAGAAACAACAACTCTTCCAGGTTCATCTCCACTTCAAGAGTCTTTTCGTAGACGTCAGTTAGAGGATGGAATTCCCTTGGAAAATCCTTGATTGAAGAGCCACCCGAGCTGTACCTTTGCAGGATCGGAGTCACCATTCTAAAACTGAGCTCTTGGTGACACGCATGGTCTAGAATTCATTCTGTCTTGGCTCAGTAATAACGTGTTCGAGTTCGGAGTTGCTGGGTTTGTCTTCCTCGTCTTCTTCGAGTTTGATCTATACTAAGTTTTGTTTCGGGCTCGCTATTCTCGTCGTGCCTACCATTTATTTTCTTTTTCAAACACGACATGTCTATTCACCATAATTTTGTTGCGTCGTGGGTCAAAGAGTTTCTGTGCCTTGATTTTTTCCTTGACTTCAAGGTACACCTGAGCTGAATCTTTGTAGGATCGGGGTCATCATTCCAAAACTAACCTACTTGAAGCTGGTGGTGATACACATGGTCTAGAATTCGTATGTCTAGGCTCGACTATAACGTGTCCGAAGTTGGAGTTGCTGGGCCTTCCTGCTCAGCAACGTCTTCGTCGCTTTATATGAGTTCGAACTCTACAGAATTCTGTTCTGGCTCCTTATTATCATCGTGCCAATCCAATTTCTTCTCTTCTTCAAACACGACATCTATACTCACCTTAATTTTGTTGCATCGAGGGTCAAAGAGTTTATGTGCCTTGCTTCCGTCCTCGACTCCTAGGTACACCATCGTTTGACTCCGGTCATCGAGCTTCTTGTTGTGCTTCATCTTTGCTTCCATCACCTCGGCTTCCAGGTCTATCTTCTCTCTGATTGGCTCTCCCCGGGCTTGGCGTATCTTTCTCATACAAGGCTCGTTTTCTCTTCTCTCCGCACTTCCATGTTTATGTTTTCCTCTTGTTGAGCGAACATCATTTTAGGCTCGTCTTCGTTGAATCATGTCGAATTCGCTTCCACGTCGCTTTATATGAGTTCGAACTCTACAGAATTCTGTTCTGGCTCCTTATTATCATCGTGCCAATCCAATTTCTTCTCTTCTTCAAACACGACATCTATACTCACCTTAATTTTGTTGCATCGAGGGTCAAAGAGTTTATGTGCCTTGCTTCCGTCCTCGACTCCTAGGTACACCATCGTTTGACTCCGGTCATCGAGCTTCTTGTTGTGCTTCATCTTTGCTTCCATCACCTCGGCTTCCAGGTCGATCTTCTCTCTGATTGGCTCTCCCCGGGCTTGGCGTATCTTTCTCATACAAGGCTCGTTTTCTCTTCTCTCCGCACTTCCATGTTTATGTTTTCCTCTTGTTGAGCGAACATCATTTTAGGCTCGTCTTCGTTGAATCATGTCGAATTCGCTTCCACGTCGTGGTTCATGTTGCGGCACTCCGATGCGAAGTGCCTGAGCTTCTGCAATTGTAGCACTTCACCGTGCTCTTATCTCTTCAGATCATGGCTCGTTCTTGACGGGGTTGCTTCTGTCGTGACCTCGCATTTCTTGATCTCGCCCTTATCTATCTCACATACCCGCTCTAACCTGAGGAACTAGATGAAAAATCAGCACCTCTAATTTTCTTCTTTCTCGACACCTATTCTTCATGCATGAGCAAGAGGTACTTGTCTTCTTCTCTATCACCATAACCCCAAACTCTATCCTCGTGGGATTTTAGGCGGCGGACGACCTTTTTTACTGACATGGTTTTGAGATTGCCAAACTGTTCGATCAACGTGATGATCTGCATGTACATGTGTGGTATGACTCTCATGAACTTCTTGAGGATGGTTATTTCGTCCACCTTGTCTCCTATTGAGTGTGTACCTGTCACAATGGATGTCAATTTCATGCCAAAGTCGTCTACCGACTCTCTGTCACTCATTCAGAAAACCTCGAATTCTCTCTTTAAGGTTTGAACTTTTGCGACTCGGACGCGCTCTTCACCCATATGTCTAGTTTGTAGCATTTCCCACGCCTCTTTTGCGGAATCCTTCTCGGCGATCATGAGAACGACATCATCCGAAACTCCCTGATAAACGGCAGTGCGATCCATCCTATCCTTGTGCACTTTGATTTTTTTTGTCTTTAACGGCTTCCCATATTCCTTGGGCTTGCAAGTTTACCCTTATCTTCAACGCCCACATCGAGTAGTTGTTGTTTGTGAGAATCGGATAATTTAGCGTTACGTTCCCTTCTTTTCCAATCTATAACGCTGTCATATCTCCTTCAGTAATTTGTTTGGTGAAATATCTTATCTTTAATAATTAATTTTTAATTAATAATACTAAAGCTAATATCCTTGACTAAATCAAGCCTAAAGTCGCACTGCAGTAACAGTGTACTTGTGCCTAGTTAATCATTAAACGCCATTAAACTTTAAGTTTAAGTAGTTATTGCTTATTTTGTTTTTTGTTTTTCTTTACATCTATAGAATTCATTGGATAATTGGTTAGGGTAAGATTCAATGTGTTACATTGTCACTAAAAGCATTAAAGTTTTTTCAAGGAGAAAAATTGTGGCTAAAAATTGGGTTTATCGTCTTTACAAGATCTAGCAACGACATACTTTTCGCTAAAATGTTGATGCAAATAATTCGTTGCTCATTCTAACTCTAAGTTAGCGACGCCAATGATGTCGCCAATTCATAAGCCAGACGTCATCTACAACGATGGCTTTTTTCGTCGCTGATTTATGATCTTAATTTATTAATTACTTATTTAATATGATATAATAATTGTTACGTGCATCCATGAGATTTAGCCTTTTGGTTTTATGTATCAGATTGCATCAAATGGTGAGTATAACAGCGTACAACACAGGGTGCTGGCCAACTCTAGCAAGGAAATGCGCATTTCTGTTAATGTGTTTTTCAACGTTATGGAGTGGAAAGCCGATAGCTATTATGGACCTCTACCGGAATTGTTGTCACCAGAAAAGCCAGCTATTTACCGCGATTTTACCAAACAAGAGTTCCGTGAGACTATCTCCAGCAAATCTTTGGGGAGCAAGCGTATGGTTGAGAGAGTCAAGATATGAAGTCCGCAGTTAATTAAGTGTCGGTTCAATATATATGTTATCTTGTGCGTATCAAATTATATGATGGTTAGTGTTATATATATATGCGCGCGTGTTGATGTTGTATTATTTGTTAAGTAAATCATGTGTGTATTGAAATAAATTATTGTGTCATGATATGTGTAGAAAGTCAATGATAAAACTTTTATATTTGTTAGTGGCCATCAGTTATGGCTTAAATGTCCTGTTTACTATGTATAATTTTAAATTGATTAGTTGACATAATACTGTTCACTCATAAATTACTTGAATTATTATATTCCTTATTTGGGTCTTATTCTAATTACCTAATTTTGGATCAATTCCCAATGTGATTGAGGGTTCAAGTAAGTATGTTTAAGGGTTACTGTTAATGACTGAAATTAGATTGACATAAAATCCGGCCCACTAGCCTATTATGGGCCACCAATGGTTCCTAAGAAGCTCGCTTCGTTTCATGAACCTGGAACGTGCTAAGTGTTTGCTTCTTCGTCATCGACGGTCCGGAAAGGTGTGTCCGGGAACCTTGCCTCGATCCCAGAACATGAAAAAAAAGAAGGAGTGCGGAGGTGGGATCTCCGTCGCTCACTCCGACGCTCAATATTAGTCAGGAATCTTAGTTATCGAGGAGTAAAAATATGAACAGAGGTTTTTTCCGCTTGGGAATCGCTTACTGATTGTGGCGGGGGTATCATCGTATTTATAGAGGAGGGCACGTTTTTCCCTTCGTGGCGCGGCCGGGCACGTTTTTCCCTTCGTGGCGCGGCCGGGCCCAAAAGGCATGTTTTTCCCTTCAGGGCGCGACATTTTCACCTTCAGGGCGCGCGTCGCGCCCTGAAGGCACGTTTTCACCTTCAGGGCGCGCGTCGCGTCCCGAAGGCACGTTTTTTCCTTCGGGGCGCGCGTTGGGCCCTCATGGCATAATTTTATCTTCGGGGCGTGCGTCGCGCCCGGACGGCACGTTTTTCAATTTGGGTCGCTGGTCTATACATTTTGACTCCTCGGGTCGGGCCTATGTCTTCAATTGACTTTTTTGGGTCGGGTCGTTGACCTTGTTGACTTTCTTGTTGGGCTGGTCTTTTTTGGGCCTATGGCGAAATTCATGGTGTTGGGCCCTAGCGTTTTATTCGTTGGAAAAACACGCATAACATTAACCCCCATTTTTTTGAAAATTTAAATTTTTCAAGAAACTTTGTTCACTATTCTTGTTATTTATTTCGTCATTTCGAGACGTTTTTATTTCATTATAACCAGCCAAAATTTTTAATTTCTCGGGGATTTTAATTTGTCAACGCACTCATATGCCTTCTCATTGTCTTCCTTTGTCGGTTTGAGGACATTTCGACTTCAAGGCGATACTGAGCGTCTCTTTTGAAGGTAAACTCTAAAACTTTTTGTTGTCACTTTATATTTATTCTCCGTCACTATTCATCGTCTCTTTCACGTTGGTCTGTATGGAACCTTTCAACTCCAAGCCTGATTATGGGCCCAAGCCCAATGAAACTGGTGATGATTTTTGGATCGACATGGATTTACTGGAGCAATTAATTTCATCCGCAACTAATTCATCGTTACTTTTTCATCCGTACGCCCAAAAAACTAAACCTATATTCTCCCCCTTTGCTACTACCGTTGACCGGTCACTCCGGCGACCACCATTCCGCACGGACGTTGGAGAAAACGCGCGGAGAGTCTTACGTCTCAGCTCTGCGCCCGATGGGTCTTGCTCCGCCCTCATCTACGCGTTACGGGTAGCCACTATGGGTGGGGGGTGCGCACACGGGGACGACTGATTCGCCTAGAGATCTTCGCCCGTCTGCGGTGGTGCACGTCGGGGTTTCGGCCGGCGCAGACAGGCGTTTGGATTTCAGCGCCGAGGAGATTTTGGTGAGGGATTCCAAACGTTTGGGGATCTCAAAAGCGGTGTTGGGCCATCAGTTAATTAGCGGAACTGGAAACGGTCCTTCCGACGACAGCAAGATTGTGGCGGAGGCGGTGCTTGACTCGGTTGCCGTGGGTATTTTTCACTTGAGCGCCGACACCCGCCCGAACGAGTCTTTGGAACCGTCGGGTTCAAGACATGATGTTTCAGGTTTGTGCGCAAATCTGACTCCGGAGCCGATTTTGCCGAGTTCGAGGCCGGCCGAGGTGAATATTCCTTTAGAACTGCTGAGATTAAGCTCTTTGTTAGTTAGCGAGGACCTGGGTGTGAGTCCCCCCCGCTTTAGGATTGGACTTCGATACGCGGAACAACCTTGCAGTTATACGTTCAGGAGAGGGTCGTGCGGACGGGTCCCGCCTGAACCGCAATCGAGAGGACGAGTCATGTCTGAGCCCCGATCAAGGGGATCGGCCTCATCTGAACGCTAATCATATTGTTCCGGGCATGAATACTCTTAATTCGGTTTGGGTTGTCCCTGTCTCTTCTAGAGCGCCGCCAGACTTCTCCGACTAGAACGTGAAGAGCACTCTTGATCTCGCGTCATTCATGAAGTTCTGTGAGAAATCTAAGTTAGGTCTAGTGCCAGCAGTTTCCATCCCTTTGGGTAGGGATTGACCTTGCCAGCCTCGGCCTGGTATGATCGCGATACATGTGGAGAGCCTGCTATACTGGATGGGCTTTCATGTTTGACCGTTTTTGCGAGAGTTGGTGACGTTATTAGGTTTTCACCCGTTCCAGCTGAGTCCAGCGGTGTACCGATATGCTGCAACGTGTCACGCGGTGTGGTACGAGGAGACCGGACAGGACTTTACCTTGAGCGAGTTTCAACGTTTTTCACGATTTGTCAACACAACAATAGTGATAGCATGCATGTCCCAGACAGACATAGGGAACTAACGTTTCGGGATTTGCGTCTGACGGTGCATCACCACTGGCGTTCGCGCTGGGTTTGGGTACCAGCTGAGTCGCTCAGGGAGGTCCCTCAACGCTTTGGGCCTCACCAATCGATGAGATGTAAGAAGACAGGTCATCCCAAGCTTGTCAAATTTTTAAGACTTTGAGCGCTCAAGATGGGGTTTTTGCTACCTATCTAGAGCGAGCAGCATGGATTCAGGTCGGGTAGTACAGTTTTCCGGGTACTGGAAATCCTGGGGATTTTCCTTTGATTTCCCCTTCGCCTTCAGATTTTCCTCGGCCGCTTTTGTTCGGGCCAAGTGGTTCCAAAGGTGGGGCTCGGAGGCCCTTTTCTTTTATATTTTTGGTGACTATCTCTATTTTTTCATCGAGGTGTTATCGTAAATTCATATCTAGCGTGTTGTGCTCGTAAATTGATATTTTTTGCACCTCCGCCCCCGCCCCCATCCGCATCTTCGGCTGCCCCAGCGGCGTAACCGTCATCCAAGCGTGGTGACAACGTTCGCTCGAATCGCCGAACCCTTGATGTTATACCCCCCGCGGCAGCTGAGAGCGGGAATGCCGACAACCCTGCTATGTCCCATCCGACTGAGACTTTGGAACAACTTTTCCTTTCCATCATGGGAAAGGCATGTGCGCGGGAGTACATGATCATTTCTGCGAAGAGTCCAGACCGTACATTGGATAATGCACTTGCCCACACTCGCACGGTACGTCTCAGCTTCTCTCTTTATTTCCATACTGACGCAGATACATATATAAATGGGGATATATATCGTGGAAAACGGGCAAGAAAGTTCGAAGACTTCCCTCGACGAGACTCCATCGGCGAGACTTTCTCGACAACACTTCCTCGCGGATGCTTCATCGTGGCCACTTCCTCGCAACCACTTCCTCGTGGAAACGACATCGTGGTTATTTCCTTGCGGCGACCCCATCGTGGAAATTTCATCATGGGACAAACCTCGACGAACCTCCCTCGACAAACCTTTTTCGTGGGACCAACCTCGACGAACCCCCCTCGACAAACCTTCAGTGAGGACCTTCTTCGGGGGACCAACCTCGACGAACCTACACCGATGACCTTCTTCGATGAGCCTGCTTTGAGGAACATTACTCGACGAGCTTGTCCCAACGAACCTGCGACAACCCTCATCTTTGTCGAGACGAAATTCGTCGACGAGGCACCTCATGACGTCAACACGTATTTCCTTATCGAGGAAGCCACCCCGCACCATTCCCTTCGTACAGGGAGCCATCAAGGCGATTTTTGGTGCAACGAGCCCGTTCTTACTACGATGGAGCGCATCGAACCCATGCTTGTCAAGGAAGCTACCGACAAGCCTCCCATCATGAAATCGCAACCTCCCTCCCCGACAAACCACTTGAGTTCCCTCCGACAACATTGTACTTTATGGCACTCTGATTATAGTTTTCTTGGCTGTGCATGTACTCATCGATCTGGCGCACTTTAGCCAGTTGCAGTGTACCGACACCAATTGTGTATGGGCTCTAGAGCAGGACTTGGCGGGGGTTTGTGTGTCCCGAGATCTTCTCCGCGATCAGCCTGTTCAGCACAAGAAGAAGTTACGTAAGGCGCAGACTGATCCCAACGCTGCCCGAGCTGAGGCCACCGAGGCGAGAGGGTTGATGCACCAGAATCGTAAGATGTAGTAGGACGCGGAGCGAAGTTGCGGGTTACGCGCTTCAGACTTGCTCCAGGCTTCCCGTTGGATTTCTTAGATTTAGCTACGCGTCTCCGTATTGGAGGGTGAGGCGAAGCGCTGCGCCGATGTTTCTAGCATCCAGCTGTTGAACTGCCAGCTACAAATATCTTTGTTGGAGTCTCGTGTGGCAACGAAAGATGCAAATATTTCCAATCTTCGTTTGGCCACCACCCCTTCTCCCGAGCTCCCTCTTAGCGATGGTGCGTCCTTTGATGGTGCGTCCCGAGCTCCCTCTCCCGAGCTCTGCTCCCTACTGCTGATTATGTCCCCGATACCGACGAGCCCCTTCCTGATTATCCGGATCAAAATACAACGCCCCTTAAGATATCATGCAGTCTTATTTTGTTGTATTACTTAGATATGCTTGTATTTCTTCGTATTTCCGCTTAGTTCGTGTCCCGCTGTCTGTAGCGTGATTTTTTCGCGCCCTTGGTAGCGCCTATTTTGTGCCTACTTTTGTGAAATCCGGATCGAAATACAACGCCTTTTGATTTATTGTTATATGTCATGTGTTTTTTCTTTACGCATGTGTATATTGTATGACATTCTTATCTGTTTGATTATTTAGCCTTTCGGCATCCTGTATTATTCGCTTTCTGTCATTGTTGCGCCGGAGCGTCTTATTCTTTATTCATTGCGCCGAAGCGTCTTATTCTTTATTCATTGCCCCGAAGAATATTATTCTTCATTTATTGCGCCTGAGCGTCTTATCTATATATTTGATCGGATTTTTGCGCCTTAGCGTCTTATGTTTATATTTTGTCGGATTTTTGCGCCTTAGCGCTTGTAATTCCGAGTTTTGCGCCTGAGCGTCTAATGTGTATGTATACATATTATTTGCTCTTAATTTTTTATTCGTTATAAGTTAATATATCAAACCCCCAGTTTTGGCAGAATCTGTTGAAGATTGTGAAAAAACTTAATCAAATTGCCCATAATTTTCATTTTTTTTGACAAATCATTGCCGACACTTGATTTTCAAAGTTTTCCTCAATGAAAATCAAGAATTCGCATGAGTTAAAAAACACTTGCGTCCCAAGAAGGTAACTTAAACAATTAATTAGAGTATATGCACAAAAAGGCCTTGTCGAGGCTCGTTAATTCATCAAAAGAGGCGTTACATTAATAGGAAGTCGGGGCTAATTTCGTGCCTTAGTTATCAAAATGCGTTCGGGGTTACTACTGATAGTACTGCTTCAGGTGCTAGACGTTCCACGGGTGCGTGATTTCTTTCCCGTTCATTTCTTTGAGACGATACGTGCCATCGCGGATGACTTGGCGGATACGATACGGTCCCTCCCAAGTTGGGCCCAGGACGCCTGCTCCGATTACTTGGATGTTTGGTCCTACCTTCCTCAGGAACAAGCTTCCTTTGCTGAAGTGACGGGATTTTACTTTGGAATTGTAATGACACTATCCTCTTCTGAGCAACTAGGCGGGTGTACGCGTCGTTTCTCTTTTCTTCTATCAAATCGAATTCTTGACACAGGGCTTCGTCGTTCTTTTCTCTGTCAAAGTATTCTACCATGGGGATGGGACTACTATCTCTGGCAGTATGACTCTTCGACACTGTAAGTTAGGGCGAAAGGAGTTTCTTCGGTAGCATTGCAGGTTGTGGTTCGATACGCTCACAAGACTGACGGGAGTTCCTCGGCCCATTTTCTTTTCTTCTCGTCCAATTTCTTCTTTAGAATTGTCTTGATATCTTTGTTTACTCACTCGCCTGTCCGTTTTCATGAGGGTAGATCGGGGATGAGAACGTGTTGCTGATTATGAGCTCATTGCAGAAGGCCCGGAGGTACACTTTGTCAGATTGCCTCGCGTTATCCTTGATTAGCAATTCATGTATTCCGTGGCGACATATTTTGTTTTTCTATATGAAGTTCGTGGTGTTGACTTGCGTGATTTTTCCAATCAGCTCCCCCTCGACCCACTTTGTGAAGTAATCGACAGCGACGATTGCGTGTTTGATCCCTCCAAGTGCCTTAGGAAGTATCCCGATCAGGTCGATTCCCCGCTTTTCAAAAGTCCAGGGAACCATGACTGGGCATAACGAGACTGTGGGCTGTCGTGGGATTTCGGCGAAATGTTGACATTTGTCGCAATCCCGGGCCATCTCGTGAGCATCCTTTTTTAGGGTGGGCCAAAAGTAGCCTTTATTGAGGACTTTTAGTGCGAGGGATCGACCGGCCAATGATTTCCACATACGCCTTCATGGATCTCCCGCATGACACGGTTTGAATTGATGTCGGAGAGGCATTTAAGCAACGGTTGCGAGAATCCCCTTTTGTACAGGGTGCCCCCGTTCATAACGTATCGGGTAGCTCGGTACTTGTGTCGTTTAGCCTCCTTGCGGTCTGCGGGTATGGTTTCGTGCATCAAGTATTCTATCAATGTTGTCATCCAAGTTTCTTTGCCTTCGGCGGTGATAGATAAGACTTGAGTATTCTCAATTGATGGCCAATCGAGTGCTTCCACATGGACTTTTCCTAGTTCTTCATCGTCAACCCCCGAGGCCACACGTGCCAGTGCGTCGGCCTTGGTGTTCTCGTCCCACAGGATTTGCGCCACCTCGTACCATGAGAGAAATTCCAACCAGCGATGGGTTTCGGCGAGATATGACACCATGTTATCTTCTTTTGCCTGGTATTCTCCGACGACCTGTTTGGCGATAAGTTGCGAGTCACAATATATCTTCATATTCTCCGCTTCAAGTTTCTGGGTGATCTCGAGCCCAGTGAGCAAGGCTTCGTATTCGGCTTCGTTATTTGTTGCCCAAAACCCAAAACTTACAGCGTACCGGAGTTTTCCCCCTTCCAGATTGGTTAACACTATGCCTGCCCCCGAATCGTCGATGTTAGAGGCGCCATCGACGTGCATGCTCCCTATTAGTCCCGTGGGATCCTCCTTCCTCTTTAGCGGTGGGGACATTTTCTCGGGCTCCTAACTCGTTAATGTCTCTGTGTCGTAAGTTAATTAGGCGATGAAATTAGCCACAGTCTGTCCTTTGATCGCCACTCGGGGCTGGTATTCTATGCCATAGTCTCCCAGCTCTTTTGACCAGATGGTCATTCGAGACGAAGTCCCTTTGAGGAGGGCCATCCTAATAGATCGGCAGTTGCTTCCTTTCTTCTTCTTGGACGAGGACTGTGTACGCCCTTGTCGATACTGAGAGGTAGAGGTACAATGTTTCTTCGTTCCTTGATTTCGAGAGTAATGGCGGGAATCCGAGGTATTTTTTGAGCTCTTGCAAGGCCGCTTCACACTCTTCGCTCCAAGTGGAATCCTTCACGCCTTCGAGGGCCTTAAAGAAGGGTTGACATCGATATGTTTTCTTTTGACACGAAACGTCCTAATGCGTTGATTCTTCGGTTAAGGCTTTGTACTTCTTTGATTTTTTTGGGGCTTTTCATCTCGAGTAGCGCACGAATATTTTCAGGGTTGGCTTCAATTTCGCGTTGGTTCACTATAAACCTCAAAAAAATTTCCAACTTAACCTCGAATGTACATTTGGCAGGATTTAACTTCATTTGGTATCGTCGCAATAGTGTGAACGCCTCTCGAAGGTCTTGGACGTGGTCGGTCACTTGGAGAGTTTTGACGAGCATATCATCGACGCACACCTCCATGTTCTTTCCTATAAGCTTTGCAAACATTCGTTCACCAGGCGTTTGTACGTGGCCCCCATGTTCTTGAGCCCGAACGACATAACCTTGTAGCAGTAGAGGCCGTGGTCGGTGGTGAACGTTTTGTGTATCTGGTCAGCCTCGTGCATTCGAATTTGATTGTTCCCCAAATATGCTTCCATCATGCTCATGATCTGGTGTCCGACAGTCGCGTCGACGAGCTGATCGATTCTTGGGTAGCGAGAAACAGTCTTTCGGGCACGCTGCATTAAGGTCGGAGTAGTCTATGAAGATTCGCCACTTTCGGTTGGGTTTATTGACCATTACCACGTTGGATACCCATTCGGGATATGTAACTTCCTTAATGAAATCAGTAGTTATGAGATTGTTGACTTCTTCATTGATTGCTTGATATTGTTTGGGGTTAAAAGCGCGTCATCGTTGTATCTTTGGGACTTTTCCCTTCTCGATGTTTGTCAGTGAACGGGCGATATCGGGATTTATGCTTGGCATATCTACGTGTGACCAAGCAAAGACGTCTTTGAATTCTCACAGGAAGGTGATCAACTTGGTTTCGATCATGGTCGGTAGCTGAGCGCGGATCATGACTGGTCTTTCTAGTTATCTTTTGTCGACGACGATCGGGGTCACGTCTAATGATGGTTCCATGGTGGGTTTATGCCGCTCGCCCCTCGGGTTGAGTTTCGTGAACACTTGAGTTTCGTCGGAACCGGCGCAACATTTTTCGTCTAACTGGAAAACTGTGTTGACCGTTAGGTTGATCGGGACCTTTTTCATGCCCTGAGCGTAACACGCCCTTGATTTGTTATTATTTCCGCGCATCACACCAATCGCGATAGTGGTGGGGAACTTCACCAACAAGTGGAAGGTAGATGTGATGGCCTGCAGGTTATTAAGGGTCGGTCATCTTAAGATGATGTTATACGCATATGGTTGGTCTACTACCAAGTAGGTAATAATCTTCATAATCTGAGGGCCTTCTTGCGATCCAAAAGTCGTCGATAGTTCGATGGTGCCTTCGGTCACTACCGGCTTCCCATTGAAACTGTAAAGGGGTGTCCGGTGTGGAAAAGACCTTTCCCAGGTTCATACGGTCTAAGGCCATCTTGAATATAATGTCTGCTGAGCTTCCTTTGTCAATTAAGACTCGTCGTATTATGTTGTTGGCAATTTGAGTTTAGACCACGATAGCGTCATTATGAGGGTGCGATACGGCTCGAGCCTCATTTTCTGTGAAGGATATGGTCTCGACGTATTATGAAATGATCGACGGTGGGATCAAGACGCTAGTCATATTGACTTGGTGCACCTCCCTGTCTCCTTCTAATTCCCTCGCGTAGTTCTTCCGCTTTTTACCATAGTCACCTGTTTCGGGACCCCCGAGAACGGTCGAGACCACATTAGGTTGGGAGGCTTTGTACTTTTCGCGGTCGTCATTCCTGTTGGTCGTGTCACTTTCTCCGCCCTGCGATTTCTCGATGACTTGTGGTTGTTGGCTGGTGGATGGCCCTTTGTCTGTTATCATCTTGCGGACGAACTCCTTCAATTTTCCATCCTGGATCAGTTCCTTGATTTGTCTCTTTAGGTTCCAAGACTGGGCTGTCGTATGCCTGTGGTCCAGGTGGAACTCACAATATTTGTTTTTATCTCGCTTAGTGGTTTTTGAAATCGGCCGGGGTAGGGTGAATTTGTCCCCATGAAGGCTGAGGATTAGTGCTGGTGACGCTGTTAGAGGCGTAAAGTTTGCATTCTTTTGAAAATTCTCCAAGGGTCCGGTTTGTCGGTATCGAGTGATTGATTCGTAGCCTTGTTGTGATCGCTGATTCTTTTTTCGTGAATCGTCCTAATTGCGATCGTCGTCATCTCGGTGTCGACCTCCTTGCTCTGATCCTTTCCTGCTCTCAAAGTATTCCTCGATGGAGATGTGTTGTGCAGCTCGCGCCATTAGATCGCCCATAGTGGTCGGCTTTTTACCGACGAGGGACACCAAGAATTTTCTCATCCGGAGGCTGTCAATGAGAGCTACGATGGCATCATTGTCGGTGTAGTCGGTGACTTTGTTGGCCTCTTCAGTGAACCTGCTAAGATATTTCTAGAGAGACTCGTCGTTCCTTTGCTTAAGCGACCATAAGTATGATTTTTCCCTTCTTTGCATTAACGAGCTTGCGAACCGAGATATAAAGCATTCTTTCAATTCTTCGAATGATCCTATGGTTCCTTTCGTGAGTCGTAGGTACCATTCAAATGCCGGACCTGTGAGGGTGAGGCAGAACGTTCGACACATTGTTGCGGTTGTGCATTTCCTCATGTGCATCGTAGTTTGGTATTGCACTAAGTGGTATGTGGGATCGCTGATTTCATCATACTTAAGGTTTGGGAGGAAACGGATGTCGCCCACTATCTCTTCTGCGAGAAGGTGGGTGGCGAGGGGGGAGATGGTCCCTTCGACGATGCTCTTGATAGCTGGACTTGTGTTCTGAGCTTTCTTGAGCTCCCGTATCTAATTTTGAAACCCTTGGACGATAGTTATTAGTTCCGCGTTGATCGATGGTGTGACTGTCGGAGATAGTGCCGCAGGGCGACCTCTGTCGCCATCGTCCGTTGAACGGGTGTATTCCCATGGCTATAGGGCATCTCTTACATCTGAGTGTCGTCATTGATTGCCGCTGCGTCTTCATGTGAGTTTTGGCGGCGAGGAATCTCTCACCGACGGTTAAGGTGTTTCCGCAAGTATTCACTTCGTCCTGGTTGGTTGAGGCGGTGTCGAAGGTCCCTCTTGTGCTCTGCTCGAGTTCCAGCATTCGTGCGTTGTGCTCGGTTGAACCAGCGTGCTTCCCCGCTGTCCGCTACCTGTTCTTCTCTTCCGAGGCGGGCGAAATCCGATCTGCGTGAAGCCTGGGAACGTGTTGGTCTCTGTGGTCGAATAACTTCCTGGGCGGGGTGTTCCTGTACGTCTAAATTCTTCCCGTTGTTTTGGCTCAGGATCCTTCCTTTCCGCCCCTACGTGGATTTCCTCCTCGCCAAGCACTTCTTCCAAGGTGGTTTTGAATCCTAGACGTCTCGTAACCAGACCTGTGAGTCAACTTATGTTGTGCTCGATTTGTGACATCCGCGTATCTCGCTCATTGCCTGTCGGACTTGAGTGGACACCCACTTCTATCCCATTCTGGGCTCGACTTAGATGGGCGTGAACCTGTGCTCTGGTGTTTGGTGTAATTCTTCCTGCGGGGCAAGTAGTGGTGTCATCGCAGAGGTTGACCGACATCTTTGCTTTGGAGAGCAAGGTTATGTGAGTTTTGCTGGCCGGATTCCGAGGTCTTGACTTCTTGGAGCCCCTCCCTCTTGCGCCAAATGTTAATGCCTGAAATTAGATTAACTAAAATCCGGCCCACTAGCCTATTATAGGCCGCCAATGGTTCCTGAGATGCTCGCTTCGTTTCATGAACCTGAAAAAGGAAATTAAAGACGAGATTTTGATGTGCTAAGTGCTTGCTTCTTCGTCTTTAACGGTTCGGAAAGCTGTATATGGGAACCTTGCCTGGATCCCAGAACGTGAAAAAAGAGAAGGAAACGTGAGCTTTAAAGGAGGGCGTAGACGGGACTTACTTCCATCGCTCACTCCGACGCTCAACATTATTCTGGATTATTAGGTATTGGGGAGTAAAAATATGAAAAGAAGTTTTTTCCGCTTGGGAATCGCTTACCAATTGTGGTGGGGGTATCCTCGTATTTATAGAGGATGGAATGATCGATTTTGTGCCTTTGGGGCGCGCGGCGCACCCCGAAGGCACATTTTCACTTCGGGGCGCGTGGTGCGCCCCGAAGGTACGTTTTTTCCTTCGGGGCGCGCGTCGCGCCCTGAAGGCACATTTTCTCCTTCAAAGCGCGGGTCGCGCCCTGAGGGCACGTTTTTACCTTCGCGCATCGCGGCTTGAAGGCACGTTTTTCACTTCGAGCTGCTGGTCTTTCCGTTTTGACTCCTCGGGTCGGGCCATTTTCTTTAGTTGACTTTCCCGGGTCGGGTCATTTACCTTGTTGACTTTCTTGTTAGGCTGGTCTTTTTTGGGCCTATGGAAAAATTCATGGGGTTGGGCCGTAACGTTTTATTCGTTGGAAAAACACGCATAACAGTTACTATATGGGTTACTATATAAGTTGTCCGAGCTACACTCTTAAGGCAACCCATCCATTTTAACTTAGCTGCAATTTTCTATAGGTTATCAGGTATAC
Organism: Parietaria judaica; assembly: GCA_954871525.1. NCBI lineage: Eukaryota > Viridiplantae > Streptophyta > Magnoliopsida > Rosales > Urticaceae > Parietaria > Parietaria judaica. The sequence goes on from OX940872.1 coordinate 14,882,751, forward strand.
ACAGTTCGATGTTCTATCACAGCGATTAAAATCCTCGGGAGCGGTGTCGATGACATTCATTGGAATTGGTTGAAGGCCATAGCATGAAAGTCAACCTTTGCAAGTAGAGCTTGAAGCACTCGATTCTCTCTAGAGAGAGAGGTCGAATTCTTTCTCTAGGGAAAGTGTGAACATTGTGTAGAATGAGCCTCTTATTTATAGGCTCAATCTGTAACCGAATTACAGAAATTCCATCCCATGATTTTCGAATTCTATATAATTGAATATAATTAATCTTCAAACCAATGGCCCAGATTAAATCTTTGATCATCCAATGGTTCAAATTAAATAAGCAATACTTTGTAAAACCAATAAACCAATCTTATCCTTATATAGCCCGATTCTATACATATATAATTTCGAAAATCAATGCCTAGATCCAACGGTTGAGATTAAATCTTAAACCGATCTAATGGGCCATATTGATTGAAGATAAAATCAAATATCCAAACTTGATTACCAAACAATATGATTCGATCTCTATCATCATGAAATTAGAAAATATATGTCTAATAAATGTATATATATATATATATTAATTTTCAATCCGGTGGTTAAGATTAAATTCTAAATTGATCAAACAAATACAATTAATTAGGTTAATTCAAAATCCCTTGTTTTGGCCACCAAGTTATAACTTCAAATTAGAGTTAGGTTAATAGTCTATTATCTTAATCCAACTATTGATATTTAATATTAACCTATCTAATGAATTAAATTCATTTTATAATTTTTCTTAAATACCAAAACATAGGTACTTATGCCGCAATTTTTAGATGACCAAGTCAAGTCAAAATCAAGTGTATTGATTCTACTCCTTATAAAGAAAATTATACTACCATAACAGGACCTTAAGGCACGTTTTGCGCCCTTTCATGTAGTTACGCATCACCGCGGTGCGTACAGCGCGGCATCGCAGCACGTACCACGAACCACGCGCCGCCGTGGTGTGGAAGAACTAAAATGCCAGTATTTTATCGCACCTACGCCTCTGGCCCCTCCTATAAACAGGTTCTGGATTCATTCAAACAATAACTCCGATTCAAACGCTATATATAGCGATAAACAATATTTTCTCTCTTCTATATAAATTCTGGAAAGAATACGCGACTAAGGTCGGAATGGAGGTTCTAATTCTAAGCGGTCGCCAACCTTTTTCCCGACTCCTACGACTTTGCGGTAATGGGTCAGAGGATCCGGTCCTGGGCTGACGATTAGCGGAGGGTCCGATCAGGATCTGATCATCGACCTTCCCTACGGAGGTTTTGGTCCTCTGCGGTCACCGACGTATAACCCGAGTCCTAAGACTTTGCGGTAACGAGTCGGAGGACCCGGTACAAGTCCGACGATAAGTTAAGAGTTCAATCTACCAGAGGAGCTCGCTAGATGAATTCCGGCTCACCGGAGAAATCGCTGACTCCGTCAAAGAATGTCCGAGCCTTATCCGATTCTCATCTCCGTCGTTGGCCCCCCATGTCACTATAGGAATTTTTGACTCCCCAAAGAGAAGGCACCAGATGAATCCACGACTTTTGCACCATCAACTAAAGGCTTGTCAAGGCAACTCAAAGAACGGCTTCATATATGTTTGCTTTGAACTACGAGATGACATGATCTCACTTGGCTGCAAGTGGGTATATAGGCAGCCTCACTACACTCAACGACACGCGGCATCAACTGCTCCAGACATGATTTGTGAGTCGCGCAATTTTGTGGATCTTGATCTCAAAGATCACTGCTCAAAACTAATTAAATTGAGTTACAGAATAGTACACGGTTTCGACCTTTAAAATTTTTTGAGTTACAGTTCATACCAGTAACCCTGTCAAACCGTCTTATATGATTAAGTCGAATTAATTAACCAGAATCAATTATGAATAAGTAATTTCAATTTTATTTACGATACTGAGAGTGTAAATAAATAATTCTTAATCAATAAACCAATAAAAAATTCGTGTACCTTATGATCTTGAAGTTTCTTGATCTGAATCTTGATTCTTGAATTCTTCTGACTTCAAACTCTTGGGATTTGCGATTTGGTGTGAGGAAGAAAATCCAGAAGCCTTCCAATGTATTCTCGGGGATAACGTCGCTGGGATGTGTGGGCTCCCAATGGATAAAATAACCTCCAATCAAAAATCACTTAGGGAAAAACCCTGAGAGAAAGTCGCCTAAAACCAAGAGAAAGAGAAATCGAAATTTCCTTATGAAGGAGTGTGTTTAATTTAGGTTTCTGGCTTACTTTTATAGGAAAAACCATAACCAACTTAGAGAAAATCTCTAACCAATTTGGAGATATTCACTCTAAGATTTGATTTAAATAAATATAAATCAAATAAAGAATAAATCCAAATAAATCTTTTCAGAAAAAAAAAACCCTAAAAAATTTGATAAGATTCAAACATTTTATTTTTCAAGATTTAATTATCAAAATCGAAAATCTATTCATATATATTTTGATTTAAATTTCGTTTGATTCTTTAAATATTCATGGCATAAATACCAATATTTAATATCTCTATTTTCAATTTAAATAACAATGTTCAGGAAAAAATTGTTATTATCATAAATCGTAAATCATAAGTCTGATTGACACGATTTAAAAAGATATCTCTATCAGAATTTGATTTCCCACATTCCTAGGAATGTTTTAGGATCAAATTCATACGAATTCATGGTTTTACTGGAATTACCAAACATTGATACTTATGCCATATTTTGAGGTAATCAGTAATTTGTAACTATGCCATTACAAATTAAACTTGATATTGATTTTATCATATTAAAATGACACATTTGAATATCTGTTTGCGGTGTACACACCCAAGCTACGGTAAAAGTGTAGAGCTTTCACAAACTTCGGATACATTCCACTATAGCTCGAAGCTGAAATCTTAAGTGTGTATGATATTATATCTTCTTGACCACAGGTGTCCATCGATACAATCATATATCTGGTATAATCGGTTTCTTGTTATTATGACACTCATCCAGAGGGTACAAAAGTTTTCGTACTGCTCTTGATGACACTATCTTAATCTTATGATTCATTCAAACCACTCACTCATTTAGATGATTAATCCAATGAGCTGATCATGAGTGCTTATTTGTTTTTCTAGAAACATAAATAAGAATATCATAAAGATGTTATCCATATATGCCATTATGCAACTTATCCCGGTGAATACGTGTAATCCCAAAATAATAGTTATGAGAGTATTGTAAGTACTCCGGAACCATTATATTAAAGACTATACAAACGACACGACATAAGATCATAATGCTAAGGATTTCAACCTAATCCTTATCTGATCATCTAGTGACTTTATCGTACTATCATCAGTGTCGGTCTGAATCTGATTATTTCTGATTCAAGTCGTGTCCGTCCAATACGAAGACACTTCATACTTGATAAACTTGAACAGTGCACGGACCGCACTATGATCCGGTAATAGATCACCACATTAAGTGATTAAGTTTATCAATGATCTTTCATGCCTTGAAAATTCCCATTTTCAATCTAGATCATGGACGGTTTAAGTTCTTTAATCGTGATAGTCAAACCTCTTCACAATAGATTACTTTGTTATGACTGATACACGATAGCAATAGAAAAGAAATATGGATAAACATTCGTTTAGTATTTGCTACATATTATCTAAAGATAACTATATAGGATAACTTTAAAAAAATTTGTTCGTTCTTAGGTTCAATTATAATCTTATACAAGTGAGATTATCATCTGAATAGAGGACATAATATAATATGTCCAACACGATCGTCAAACTTCCCTACGAAGGCACCCTCGACTCTCCCAGTCATCGACTGCTCTAGCAATGATCGTGAATCTTCCCTACGAAGGCACCCTCGGCTCTCCCATTCATCGACTGCTCCAACAATGATCGTGAACCTTCCCTACGAAGGTTCTGGCTCTCTGCGGTCGCCGACCTTTATCCTAAGTGTTAGGACTTTGCGGTAACGAGTCGGAGGACCCGGTTCTGGGCCCACATTAAGCAGACGGTACGATCCGCCAGATCCTTCAAGAACATTGAGTCAAGCATTTGGCCTAGGAAAGTCAAGAAACGGCGATGAGCTCGGCCCAATATTGAATTTTGGGCCGCTACATGTTTAATCTTGTTTTCGGCATCAATAATATATATGCCACAAATAACCCTATATTAATATATATTTTCTCGTCCTTCTAAACATTTTTGAGGAAAAATCTACCCGGCATGTTCATTCGTTGACAAATTATTTTAAATTTTGTAATTTATTTAAGTTTAATTCAATGAAGGGATATTAGCGGCAAAAGTGGCCCACGTTAGGCCAAGTGTGCAAATAAGTAGCCAAACTGATTTAATATCGGCATAAGTAGTCAAAGTTTACCAAACCGTGGAAAGTACAAATTCCATCCATTTCAAGTCAACTCCGTTTGCCACGTCATTTCAACAAGTGTTGAGCTTTAGCCACTTATTTGCACACTCGGCCTAACTTTAGCCACTTTTGCCGCTATTATCCCTTATTTTTTTTACGTTACAAAGTATTTTCTAGCGGTTATCTAGGTTTTTTTTTGTTATTTTTTTTTTCTTAGGATTTGACTAAAACTTGATTTCCGAAAGAACTGATTCCGTTTCTTAAATTTAGAACGCTGAATATCACTCTCAATTTTGAAAACATTAAAATGTGTTATCGGTTTCACATGTAATTTACGATCATATGATTTGACATAAAACCTCTAAATACTTAATTGTTAGGGACCAATAGATTTTTTCAAAGGAATTGGTACGAAATACCAATTTTGACACAAGTTTTTTTTTTTAATTACTCGTTGTGTGTATTAAAATGTACTAAAATATGTATGTTTTAATAAGTTTGTATAAAATAAAAATTTGTTAAAAATGTTGGCCTAACATTGTTAGTTAGAGCCGAGACTAAAATCGAGACTTTTTTACATTATTTTATTAAGATTATTAATTTTATGAAATTTCGTTAAATACAATAAAATTTCCTAACATGGTATAATAAAAATTCATAAAATTAATAATCTTAATAAAATAATGTAAAAAACTCTCGATTTTAGTCTCGGCTCTAACTAACAATGTTAGGCCAACATTATTAACGAAAATTTTCTTTTGTACAAACTTTTTACATACCTATTTTAGTACATTTATAAATACGCAATGAGTAATTTGAATAAAAAAAACTTGTGGCTAAATGGGTATTTCGTACCAATTCCTTTAAAAAAAAATCTAATGGTCCCTAACAATTAAGTATATAGAGGTTTTATGTCAAATCCTATGATCGTAAATTACATGTGAAACCGATAACACATTTTCATGTTTTCAAAATTGAGAGTGATATTCAGTGTTCTAAATTTAAGAAACGGAATAAGTTCATTCGGAAATCAAGTTTTAGTCAAATCTTAAGAAAAAGAAGAAAAAAATAACAAAAACAATCTAGATAAACGCTAAAAAATACTTTGGAACGTAAAAAACTAAGGGAGAATAGCGGCAAAAGTGGCTAAAGTTAGGCCGAGTTTGCAAATAAGTCGCCAAAGCTCAACACTTGTGGAAATGACGTGGCAAACGGCGTTGACTTGAAATGGATGGAAATTGTACTGTTCACGGTTTGGTAAACTTTCGCTACTTATGCCGATATTAAATCGGTTTGGCCACTTATTTGCACACTTAGCTTTGCTTTGGCCATTTTTGTCGCTATTATCCCTTCAATGAAAGCCGTAACTTTCAAGATACCTACATAAACGATATGTATTTTATATTTATCTATATATTTCCACCATGTAACGTTTTTGTTTTTGTTTTTTTAAATATCTGCACGTCATGATTATTCGCTGACAGATTATTTTAAATAACTGTAGTTTATCTTAAGTTTAATTTAATCAAGGCCATAAATATCTTTCAAGATACGTAAATACACAATATGTATTATGCTATAACTTGTATGACAAATTATTTTTAATATATAGCTGTATTTATTAAGTTTGACACAATGAAGGCCATAAATCTCTTTTAAGATACGTAAATACACGATATGTACTATGCTATAGCTTGTATGAAAAATATAACAAATAATTGCATTTATTCAGTTTAACTCAATGAAAGCCATAAATCTCTTTCAAGATACGTAAATACACGATATGTATTATGCTATAACTTGTATGACAAATTATTTCAAATAATTGCAATTTCTATTACGTTTAACTCAATGAAGGCCATAAATCTCTTTTAAGTTACGTGAATACACGATATGTATTATGCTATAACGTGTATAAGTCGAACTATGAGTATTATATACAAACATAGACGAGTTTCCCGATTAAATCTTGTATGCGTGTATTTATTTATTTAATATCCAGAACACCGACTATTCTGTTATACTATAATTTTTATAAATAGAACGATAAGGCCTAATGGATATTATATACATAGTTATATACATTGACGACTTCCCCAAGTAATCTTATAATATGCATATGTATATATTTTTATGGATACTAAACGCAAATGAAGCCTGAAATCTCTTTCAATATACTTCGGATACACGATTATACAGTCACTATTTTGTTATGCTATTGCCGACTTTCTACTGATTGTGCTCATAGTGATAACGTTTTAACAACATTTTGAGCTAAAACATATAGTAATTGCTTTTTTTTTTTTTTTTCTGTAATTAAAGGATTCGCTGGAAATTATGTATATATATATAAATAAATATTAAAACCTGTATTTTAGATCAAATACTTTAGCAGCCCAATTGCTGTGTTGGACCAGGCCCAACGTCGTTTTGTTGACTTTTGTGGGCTTTGGACAAGATTCCCTGGCACTTTGGGTCAAACAGATCTTCCACGTGAGCATCTAAGACTCCACGCGCCGTAACGCGCGGGTATTCTGTTCGGCGCGTGAAACAAGCAAATGGGCTGCTGACTGGACCAGGCAGGTACGTGGAGTGGCTGGTAGGCGAGTAGAGCGATGTGGCTGCCACGTGGCAGCCTCTGGTTGGCCTTTGGCGCGTGTGGGGCCCACCCAAAGTGCTTATGGAGCACTTTTAGGGTTCCGAGAGCGTCTCGCGTCCGTTCTTCACAAATTTTCAATATAATTTATATGACAAGTACTTGGGAGTAGACTTAAAATTTTCAAACAAAATACAAGATTTCAGAGCTCCTTATTTTGAAAATATACGAAAAATATTACGGAAAACCACAAGATCTATTCTACCACTGTATGCACTCGTATATGCGGCGACGCTGATCTCGCTCTATCCACAACTCATCGATTCTTTCCTAATTCTACATCACAGTTATTATATTATCACATCATAATTCACATGAGAAATGTCATGCTATATAATTTTATAGCTTTTCATATATAAACATAGTCTTGGGCCCTGCGTACTTACCAGCGAGCAACAACACCTACGGGGGACTAGGGGCGCGACCCTAACCAAATCATCCCGTGGAAAAAATCTCACGGCGTATCATTTGAGATTACACGACTCGATACATTTAGAGGCTTCATACACATTTTAATCAAAGACTACGCGACTCGATACAATGGTTGGTACGACGCAATTTACTACTAAAAATATCATACATATATTTAATTTCAATATATAGATAATATTTCTGACTAAATACTCATGGTTCTTGAATATGATCATACTTCATATTCATGCTTTCATTATTATTGTCAATTCTTTTATTTTCATATTTTCTGTGATTATATTTTCTGTGATTACATGGACTATACCTATTTACACAAATACCTCGGCGATTCCCACTCGTTACTACATAGAGCCCAATAAACATATCTTGAGCATTAAACAATGTCATAAAATGACATAAGTCATTCAAACATACATATTACACTATGCACAATCACATAAACCAAGTTATTATTGTTGAATTGTAATAAATACTTTTAAGTACCTTACTCCTACCGAAACACGAGTCTGTGCTTCCTTCGAATACGATCTTCCATTCAATGCTGTTTTTTTTTCCTCCTACAGCTCTTCCACCAGAGCGGAAGCTCCTTTTTTTTGTGTGTGTTATTATTAAATCCTTATCATCAGGGATGGGCTTGAGAAATATTTGTGTAAGTGAGTAAAACAAGTAAAAAGCTAGAAGGAATTAGAAAGTTCACGTATGATGCTATCATCATAAATATAAATACTTAATAACTAAGAAATACAACTATAGATAAGGTTGAAATAAACTAACTATCGACAAGGTTAAAATAAAATCAACCTAGGATATATATATAACTTAGTACATAACTTTTAACCATTATCAGCTCGTTGGAGTATAAGTGATCGAGTTCATGGTTTCTCGGATAACGCCTAAACTGATGATACGCATGTGATTTAAAAATTAGATGTTTTTTTCATTTGTCACGATTTATAAAGTTTAAGTCTGTGTCAGATTTTGAAAGTTATTTTTGACGTCGCATATCCATTTTTGAAAGTTTATTCGATCACTGAAATGAGTTACTTTATTCGATCTAACGATCTAGAAATTTAAATGATAAAATGAAGTAGAATTTACATTTTTCATCTACTTGAAAGTTGTTGGAAATTTAATTCTCGGAAACTTTGCTTTTCGAACCGAATCATTTCGACGTACTGTTTGTGATTTAGATAAATTCTAACTTTCGAATAGGTATAGGTAAACTATAAAATTAAATCACATGTCACGACTTAAAAGATGGTGTTGCACCATGAAATATAATGTGTGATATTGAGATCAGTGAATTATAAGATAAATTAATTATTTTGATTTAATTAATAATATTTTTTATGATAATTAATTAATAATTAATTCATTATATTATAATAAAATATATATTTGATATATATATATATACACGTGTATATTAGATGTTGCCCAAGAAATGTGTGACTAGGTTTCTACAAGTTTGACTTGGTTTTGAGTTTCCAAACGTTCGACATAAGTACTTAACTTTAGGTATTTATGAAAAACCCTAAAATTAATTTGGTAGATTAGATCGGTCAAGGTGTAATCACAACTGTTGGATCATGATAATTAATTTAGAAAACCTATTTCTAAAATAACTTCGTGACCAAGTTTGATTTCGAAATCGGTTAATTAATTATATATGTTAGATCGATTTCAGATTTAATCTTAACCGTTGGATTAGATATTAATTAAGACATATATAAGGTATAAAAAACAAATCTATCATAATGATGGTGGAAATCAGATTCATGCTTGGTAAGTAAAGAGATTTGACTTTGTGCTGAATCAATATGGTCCATTAGATGGTTATATAGTTAATTCCAACCATTATATCTAGCCTATTTGTTTTCAAAAAATTTATATGTGTGTATATGTGTGTATAGGGAATTTGAATTCTACAATATAAGGATATGATTTCTTAATTGATTGATTAAACAAGACTTCCTTGGTTAAATCCCTAATTAATTTGATTCATGGAATAATTCTACATTCAATTTGGACCATTAATTTGAGATAATTAGTTATATTGACCCTATTTAAAATTAAAAAAATTAGGGGCCAATTACTTCCTCATTGGTTTCACCTTAAGCATATATATAGGAGGCTCATTCAGACATTTCAAACACCTCTGCTCAGAGCTAAAATTTGACCTCTCTCTATCGCTGGAATCTGCGATCACTCATAGCTTCTGATCTCTCTTCACTACTACAAATCCGGGTTTCAACTATGGTTAAAAACCATGGTTGAAAAATTTCAACCATGGTTCTTAACCATGGTAGAATCCTGCATGGTAGTAAGTTCCAACCACGGATTTTTTCCATGGTTGAGGAAATCTTCCTACAACGGAAATTTCCATGGTTGGAACGCGATAACGCCGCGGCGTGTAATAAAACACGCCGCGGCTCTAATCGAATGAACAACGGAATTATCCGTGGTTCGAAATCAAAAGCCGCGGCACAAAATAAAAGGCCGCGGCTATAATCGAATAAAAAGCCAACCACGCCGTGGTGTTATGTTTACATGCCGCGGCTAGAAATGAACGAACAACGGAGTTTTCCGTGGTTCAAAAGCAAAACGCCGCGGCATAATGTAAATCAGGCCGCGGCTATAGTCGAATCAAAAGTCAAAAACTCCGCGGCGTTATTTTAACTAGCCGCGGCTAGAAATGAATGAACAACGAAATTATCCGTTGTTCGAAAGCTAAAATGCCGCGGCCTTTTATCAAACAGGCCGCGGATGGAAACGAATAATCAAGGCAAACACGCCGAGGCTTAGTTTAGCCAACGCTGCGGCATGTATTTAACAAGCCGAGGCTTATTTTAGACATTTCGACACTTTCAAACGCCACGGCATGATCAAACCACGCCGCGGGTTTTTTTGATATTTCAAAATTAAGCCTTGGCTTGAAGAAACATGCCGCGGCATTATTTGAGGTAGGCCGCGACATTGTTTCCAAAAAGCCGCGGCGTAAAACTATTACGAACGACGTAATTTACCATCGTACGTAGTATTGTTCCGCCGCGGCGTGTTTTTTGAAGCCGCGGCGTAAACTGCCTTCCGAAGGGTTGTATTTGTTTTGGGCGACGGTTTTTAAGCGTTGTTGAAAAAGAGACTAAAAAAAAATAAAAAACCGGGCGATTTTTTGAAAAAAATCGCCCGGTAACTTTTTATCCTGTTTCTAATACCGATAGAACCTGTAATTAATAATTAATATTTTATTAAATAAAATATAAATTAAATTTTTAATTAAAAGCATTAATCCAAAATATTAAAATGAAAATATTAATACATTAAAATATCATCGGTTAAAGATTACACGATCGATACATACAAACCATATAATCCACCATACAAAATTCACCGTTCAAATATAAACAAACAAATCCAAAATATATTCTAATTTTCATCGTCATATTTAGCAAACTTTGATAGCACATACATACCTAAATCTACATTCAATCCATCTATCTCGTTTACACTATAATTAAGTTTGCTATCGACGAAATTCATACCATTTCTCACAACGTCGTGCATGAACTTCATGACGTAATATCCGCATTCATGATTTCCCGGTTGTTTCGGACATCCTTTTGAATTCACCGTTTTTATCAACGAGGGTGTCATGAGGCCGGTGTCGTGATTAACCTTGAATATGTCTTCAATACTACAAAAAAAAAAGTAAAGAATTCAAATAACTTAAACATAAAAATGATTATGTTTTAGAATACTTACTTTTGGAAAAATTGCTCTAAGTGGCTATTTAAACCGCTTGAATTGGGGAGAGAATCAAACTTCGCTACGGTAGCCTTCCAAGGGTTAAAAACAAGAAGAATCCAATGGTGACGACTATTGTAAGGCATTAACCATCTTTTGCCATTCTTGCAATTTTGTATAAGTTTGTAGTATCGATCAACATCAAGTTTTAATGCATTTTTCTTAGCATCTCCTACTTTTGTGTTGGACCCGATGTCTTCATATGGCGGAAGAAAACCGTAAATGTCCGGATTGCGAATGTGATTTTCTTGCAAATAACTACAAATAAAAATAAAAATAATTAATGTATAACAAATGAATCAGTAATTTATATATTTAATAATTATGAAATCGCAAATGAAAATGGAAACATACCTTTGACAAATCATTATCCATAGTACGGTCAAGTCTTGAGAGAGGAGAAATTCACGTGTATCATCAAAATTCAACAACGGAGCGAAATCACACAAACTCTTATCAAGCTCAACTGCTATTTTCTTTCCCTTTGCAAGCATATAGTCGTTTGCATAAGACGCTAACGCTCTCAATCGGGGATTAACATGGTTCAAGTTAATCTTTTGTGCCATTTCATTGTAATACGAACTTTTGGCTATATTTTTGGGCTTAGGTTTGGGAGCTTGATTACCTTTGGAGTTTAATTCTTCAATAAGGGACACTGGCCAAGGCACAAAGGTCCCCACCGCGTCATCAATGGTTTCGATCCATTGAACCGATACCGGGAGAGGAATAGGGTCTTTAGACATCGACACTTCTACTAACACCCGACGATGATCTCTATCCAATGGTATGTTGTGAATTTTCTCGCCAACCTCTTCATTTTTTAGGAACACCTTCCCGGTTGCGACGTGCTCAACGATTCCCTCCGCAAAAAGGAGACAATCAACACCTTCATTAAATGAAATGGGCGTATTTGGAATAGACGACGCCGGATAAACCGCGGAAATTCCGCCAATACCTAGAATAGGTCCTTTTGAAACCAAAGTCGAGCTCTTTGCATTTTTAGCTTGAATTTGAACGTTCGCAAGCTCCGGTGAAAGAGCAATTGATTGACTAGCGCAACTTTGCACATTAAAAGATTTGATATTCTCTCTATTCGGCCCTTTCGAAAGGAACCCTTTACGCTTAGGATTTTTCGCGGGAATTTGACCTTCATCAAGTTGCACATTAACCGGCGCTACGGGAGTAAACGGTGGCCTTCCCGGACTTTGCACATCACAAGGCTCGTTACTCCTTAGACTCGGTCCTTTCGAAATAAAATCTTTTCCCTTAGCCTTTGTTGCGGGAGTACGATCATCATCAAAATTCAATTCAATCGGTGCTAAAGGAGCAAGAGGTTGACTTACCGGACTATGCGCATCGAGTGATTCATTATTACCTTGAATATTTCTTGAAGATGATCCTTGGATCATTTGTTCCACTTTAGCCTTCCATTCCTCGAAAGCCGCATCTCTCGCTTCCGACTTGACTTTCATATCTTTAATTTCGGCTAGGAGACTTTGAACGAGGGGATTCGTTGAGTCTTTGGCTTGTTTGTAAAATGCTCTCTTTGAGACGTATTTGGATTGTCCCCGAACTCGTCCGGGATGTTCTTTCTTCCCCAAAGCTCTTGTCAAAATATCTTCTTCCTCATCGTCGTCCACAACTTGAGTGGTACATTCCACCTAATAACAAAATGAATTATTACAAATATTTAAGTCAATAATATACAAATAAACTCATTGCACTTACTATTTTATTCACAATAGGCTCTAGATTTGGATCCTTTAATGAACCATCCTCATTATTCCTCATTTCGATCCAAAATTCCGGCTTTGTCGCCCATACGCCGTTTTTTTCAAACTACGAAACAATGGAAAATGTTATTCAATTATAGACAATAGATTAAATTTAAAATATAAAATTAAAACCCTTACTAGCATTTGATCGAGCTTCCGATATCCGTTTCGACCCGATCTAGAGGGGTACTCAACGAGAGCCCTATTAGCTTTGTTTTGATTCGAGACTTCTTTGAACTCATCGCTTAATCTAATATTAACAAACTCCTCCCAATGTTCGTCCGTGATGCTCGTCTAATACTTCTTAACAATATCCGGTCGCTCGAAGATTCTTTTATCATTCGGATCTCTCTTGAATAGGGTAGAGAGATCATACCGGAAGTATCTTGCCGATTCCCCGGCACAAGATAAACACATCTTCTTGTACTCGTTCGGAATAACAAATGCTTGTTGGATTTCATCCCATATCCTATGTTTCACCTTTTTTAAACTCTTCAATCTCCAATCGGATATAGTAATTGGAATAAATTCCCGAGCAAGAACACCAATCCAACTAGCTAAAAGATCACCATCTCTCTTCCATCCGGTTGTTTTTTCTCATCAAATCTCACAAGTATTTTTCCCCCTTATGCTTTAAGATAGTGATACTTTTCATGAGGTTCACTTTTCTTTTTCCTTCTCCTCTAAGTTTTCTTCTACATTTTGCTACTTCATCATTTTGGTTAAGAACTAGAAACAAATAAAGTAATAAATTATAAATTTTATATACTAGATAAATTGAATGAAATATAATACCTTAAACAAAATAACAATACTACTAACCGGGCGTAGTTTCTTCTTCATCGGATGATGACGTTTCTTCTCGATCGATTGATGGCCTAGTTACTTCTCGCTCTGACATAACTTTCCTAAATATATATTTGACTCGTTTCCAAAAATCTATAAACATCAAATAACTCAAGACAACAAATACATTTCATTGCAAACATTCAAGACAACAAAAGCATAAAACAACATTTCATGGCAAACATGAAAGACAACAAAAGCATAAAAACATTTCATGGCAAACATTAACAAAATGCAATACATATGTAATATTGAATTCGGATAGGATTCTAACCTTGTTAGAATCAATAACTCGGAGTTAGGGAACGGGGTAGGACTTAGCTTGTTGAAGAAACAAGATGAAGCACACCTCAACGGAGTAAGGGCACGGCAAGGATACGTCGGCGGCGGAGAATGGTGGAGCACGACGGATAACGGCGGGGCACGGCGGATAACGGCGGGGCACGGCGGGGCACGGCGGATAACGGAGGGGCACGGCGGAGCACGGCGACGGCGTGAAGAGAGAGAGGAAGAAGAGAGAAGAGAGAAGAGAGAAGAGAGAAGAGAGGAGATTTAAAGAAAAGAGGGAAGGAATAGGGCTGAAATGGAGGGAAATCAGGTTAAAATCGAATAAAAAATTCAAAAACGGCTTTGGACAACGGAAAAACGCAATCGTTGTCTGAAAATCCCGATACATGCCGCGGCATAACCTTTAAACTGCCGCGGCATAGTACAACGTAGAAAAATACACGCTAGAGCGTGGTTTATATAAGCCGGGGCACGTTGAGGTTCGAAATAACACCGACTCTGTATAATTTTGGGATGTAAATACGCCACGGCATGAAATAAATGAGCCGGGACTCGTACAGTACGCCGCGGCAGTTACATACTATACCGCGGCATACACCTCGTCCTTGCGGTCATGCCACGGCCTATTTTGGTATGCCGCGGCAAGATTTGGCCTCCAGAAAGCATGCTCTCTGTATAATTTGTACGCACTTTATGCCGCGGCACAATATACGCGCGCCGAGGCTTTATGTACTCATGCCAAGGCGTAGATATAATAAAGCCGCGGCATAAAGTTGAATTTACCTATTTACCCATGTTAAATATGAAACTCGCCACGGCTTGTCTTGAAACGCCGGAGCATTGTGAATCCCGTATGAAACGCGCCGTGGCACGGTGTTCACAAGGCCGCGGCACGTTAAGATTTAACTTAACACAGACTCTTTGATATTTTGGTATGTAAATACGCCGCGGCACAAAAATATTGGAGCCGAGGCTCATCTACAAAAGCCGCGGCATGTTAGACATTACCGCGGCATAACCTGATTTAACGCACGCGTAAAAATTTGGTTTTTAGTTTTTGTCTAAGAATGCCGCGGCATGATTGTACTACGCCTCCGCCTTTCTTGTATGCCAAGGCATATTCTTTGTACGCCGTGGCATTTCTTTGCCTGCAGAAAACGCATGCTCTCTGTATAATTTTGATGCGAAAAATTCACATAACTTTGAAATTGCGAATCGAACTTCCTTTGGCAAAAACCCTCGCAATGCAAGAGGCAGTATTTGTTGAAGCAACATATGACAATCGTGAGTCTTCATTCCGATAAGTCTCAAATATTTCATAGATACAAACCTCTTGTAGTTCGAAGAATGACCTTCGGGAACTTTTATCGCCGCAAGCCATCCACAAAGCTTCCTTCGCTCCGCTCTCGATAAAGTGTGGACAGCCGGTGGTAGTAATGTCTTCTTTCCAGCCATTTTAGGATGCAAATCCGGTCTTATACCCAATTCAACGAGATCTTGTCAAGCATTTTTCCCGTCTTTTGTTTTATTTGGATTGTCAAGCAATGTACCAACAATCGCTTCACATACATTTTTTTCGATGTGCATAACGTCCAAACAATGTCGAACGTAATGCGTCTTCCAATACGGGAGCTCGTAGAAGATTGATACTTTTTTGAACGGTCTATCTTCAAATTTCTTTTGCTTCCTCTTACCACTCGACGTTCTTTTTCCAAGCACTTCATAAGTCTCTTCACAAATCAGTTTATAGACATCTTCACCGTTCAAAATTTTTGGAGGAGGTCGATGTTCTTGTTGTCCATTAAACTTTTTTTCTTTCTTTCTGTACGGGTGATCTCTCGGTAAAAATCTCCTATGGTCGAGAAAAACTGTTTTCTTCCAATGTTTCAACCGGACTGAAGATGTATTTTTGATGCAGACTGGACAACCAATAGAACATTTCACCGAGTAACCAGACAAGTTTCCGTACGCCGGGAAGTCATTGATTGTCCACATTAACATTGCTTTCAACTTGAACACTTCGCGTCGGTAAGCATCGTTGATCTCAATTCCTTCGTTCCACATCATCTTTAGATCATCGACCAAAGGTGCCAAGTAGACGTCGATGTCATTTCCTGGTTGGCTCGGTCCCGAAATTAAAAGAGTCAACATCAAGAACTTCCGCTTCATACACAACTTCGGAGGGAGATTGTAGTTGCAAAGTATTACCGGCCAAACACTATAGCGACTACTCATGTTACCAAAAGGATTCATCCCGTCTGTTGCCAAACCGAGACGCAAATTCCTGGGTTCTGAGCTGAATTCCGGATACCGAGTATCAAAACTTTTCCACTGTGAAGCATCACAAGGGTGTCTTAAAATGCCATAATTACTCTGATTTTTTGAGTGCCAAACCATGTTCTCCGCGTGATTAATATTGTTAAACATGCGTTTGAGGCGGGTGAATAGGGGAATGTACCATAATACTTTTTGCGGAACCCCTTTGATACCGTCATGTGGCTCCTTTCCTGTCTTCCACCTTGACCCATTGCACAGTGGACATTCACTTAATTCTGTATGCTCGTTCCTATACAGTACGCAATCTTTTGGACATGCATGAAACTTTTCAAACTTTAAACCTAACAAGCCCAGTGTCTTTTTTGCCGCATATATTCCTGTCGGAACTTTATTACCGGCCGGCAACGTTTCACGAAGGAGTTCCAACAATTGCGTGAAGCTAGAATTTGTCCAACTTCCTGCCGCCTTTAAATGGAATAGTGATACCAAAAACCCTATTTTCGTTGTGTTACTCCCATCATACAAAGGCGCTTCGAAATCCCCCACCATCGACTCTAATAATTGCGGTCTTCCCAAAAAATTATAGTCGATATCATCCATCAAACCACCAATGTCATCGGCTTCGTCTTTGCATTCTTATTCTTCAACTAAATCATTGACTCTCTTACCACGTATCTTTTCTCCATGAAAGTACCAATGATCATAGGAACTCATAATACCAATAGCTAACAAATGCGATTTGACTACTTTCATAGATTTCGAAACTAAATTTCCACACAAAAGACAAGGACACCTAATCAAATCTCCTTCTTCAAAGTTTAAACGCACAAAATCCATAAATTCTTGAACACCATGTCGGTAATCATCGCTCATTCTATTTTTCGTCATCCATTTCCTAAATGCCATATTGCAAATAAAGAATTTTAAGATTAAATACCGTTTTCTTCCGTGACGAAGCACCGAGCCCGAATTCGAAATCAAAGGAAAGTCGCCTAAGGGAGAAAAAAATAGGGTTTTTGGAGTTATGGTGTAAATGGTTATGAAAATCTGCGAATTTGAAGATCTGCGTAGTATGCCGCGGCATTAGGTAATTACGCCACAGCATGTTGATCTATTATCGACCCTTTTTTTAGACATTCTCGATCAAACTTGATTTTGGATGAATATTTTTCCCGATATACGCCGCGGCATGGTCACAGCAAGCTGAGGCTTTTGTGTTTCATGCCTTGGCATTTGTTACTTAATGCCGCGGCATACTTTTGTCATTTACAGTTAGACCACATATTAGCCGTGGCTTTCGTCATTTATCGGAGGGCATAATGGTGACAAGCTTCAATGTGCCGCGGCTTTGGGTAAATTACGCCGCGGCTTGATCGTGCTGACGTAAAAACGGCTATATTTTTACTAGCTACTAGGGTTAAATTTATTACCTTCCAACGGTTATAAACGGCTATATTCGCGAAAATAGTTTAAAAAACTTATAATTCATAACTTTTTTCTATATATACAACCATTTAACTTATATTTTGACCCACACAAAATATCTTGTCTACAAAAATTGAAAATTATTATGGATGATCATCCGTCTTCTATCGGTAATGGCCCAGTCGTTATTGTTTCGTCCTCTTCTTCGTCTTCTTCCGATGATGAAAACGATCACCAGGTAAATCTATCAGATGATACAGTGGTCCCAGAAACAAATTCCGATGATACGGTGGTCCCAGAAACAAATTCCGATGATACGGTGGTCCCTGATACAAACTCTTATTCGGAAGTCCCAGAAATTATAAACTCCAATGATACTATAGTCCCAGAAACAAATTCTCAAGAAAGCATTCAAAATTCCGAAGAAACCGTAGAGTCTGAAATACCTCCAGGTCAGATTCGCTCTGCTCTTTCCGTTGGTTCAAGCCGCATAAGAGGTAGTGGTGGATCAAAATTTTCTTCATCGTGGGAGACAGATTTCCATTTAAAGTATGAGTGGAATAGCTCGACTCAAAATTTTGATAAGCACACTAAATGCAAATGGTGCGGACTATTGTTTATTCTTCCCTACCCAGTACGAGAAATCGATTCGCTTCATGCTCATGGCGTGCGTTGTCGTCGAAAACATTGTATTTAAATATTTATTATTTTACGTTTTTTAATTGTAGTTTTATTATTATGTGACAAATGTAGCTTTAAATATTGATGGAGTTGTAATGTGGCACGACTTATCATAATGTACTTGAAATGTGTTGTAATGTGGTACTAGTAATGTTTTGTAATGTGGTACTTTCCATATGGTACTTGTAATGTGGAATTATTGATGATAATAATGTATTTATAATATAAACATAGGTATTCATAATTCTATATATTTTATAATTAATCACATATATATTCTTACATATTTTTATGAAACGAATAATAATTAAAGTTTAATTTTATGGGTTTAAAGTTAAGGGTTTTAAGTTAAGGAAATATTATAAAAATTAATTCATAACGCCGCGGCGTAACGTTAATAAGCCTTGGCAAGACCTATTGAACCATGATTAATAACCGTAGTCGAACTCACGCCACGGCATATCAAAATCTATGCCTCGGCATTTTAACAATGGCCGCGGCATAATGGTAGTAACGCCGCGGCGTTTAGTGACTTACAGAGTCCATGCTCTCTGTATAATTTGAAACAACATATAGGCCTCGGCATGGTATCAGCAAGCCGTGGCTTCGTTGGCCATGCCAAGGCATGGGTAACAGAATGTCGCAGCTTACATCGTCTGTTTACCAAAGTACCCTCACAATATGCAACTCGCCGAGGCCTTTCGTGAAAGTGCCGCAGCGAGTTGCATAATCAAGAGGGCAAATTTGTAAATTAAAATGAAGCCACAGCGTGTTCATTCAAATGCCGCGGCATGATAAGTAAATTTACAATGTAATTATTAGTTATCATATTAATTGTAACACAATTTTAGTAAATTAAATTATCTCATTAATAAACTATGAAAATATTGATAATTTTATTATAAAAAAAAGACAAAATAATGCACTTAATAATCATAACTAAATAATCGTTCAAACAAAAAACACAACATTGTACTATTAATTATATAATTTTTCAAACCAAAAATATAAAAATAAATATAATTACAGTTTAATTTTATGGGTTTAAAGTCTAGGGTAAAATTGTAAAAATTAATTAACCACGCCGCGGCTTATTTTGTAGAAGCCACGGCTTTATCTCAAACGTCGGATATATCCGTTGCAGAAACTGAACACGCCGCGGCATATGTAACCCCTGCCGCGGCTTTCTGTCGCTGACACAAAAACGGCTATTTTTTTTAACCGAATTATTACCCCACAACGGTAATAAACGGCTATATTTGTCAAAATAATGTTAAAAACGTTCAAATTCACACAAATCTTCTATTTAAACCTATACTTGTTCACATTTTATTCTATGTTTCATCAAATTAATCCTTAGATTCAAAAATATCATCATTTTTCTTTGTTATGGATGATCCGTCTCGTTTCGGTTCGTTATCGGAATATCATCAGGGCTTATTTTTCGGGTTCACCTCTTGCTCTTCCTCCGATGATGATAGTTTTTCTATGGATACAAGTTCCAAGAATACTATTGTCATATCCTCCGACGACACCGAGGAGTTTGAAATGCCTCCGAATCCAACTCTAAATCGGACCTCTCGTGCCGGTGAGCCACGACCGACGAGGGGGCGTGGGCGTGGACGTGGTAGGCCACCGTCTTTACTATGGGAAACAGATTTTCAAATGAGGCTCAAATGGAACAATGAGACTCAAACTCAAGATAGGTACGCCAAATGCAAATGGTGCCGTCAAGAGATTCTCGCAATCGTTGAACGAGGCACAACTCATTTACGCCGACATGCCAATCGTTGTCGTAGAGATTTAGGTATTGATGACGAATTATGATTTTAATTGTTGTAGTTTTATTAATATAATTTTGAATTGTTGTGAGTTATTTTGTTATTTGAAAAAGTATTAAATGTAATGTTGGATTGTTGTGAGTGATTTTGTTGTTTTAAAACTATTAAATGTAATGTTGAATTGTTGTGAGTGATTTTGTTGTTTTAAAACTATTAAATGTAATATTTAATTGTTGTAAGTGATTTTGTTGTTTTAAAATTATTAAATGTATTGTTTAACTGTTGTAAGCGATTATGTTGTTTTAATATTAAATTTAATGTTGAATTGTTCGAAGTGATTTTGTTGTTTTAAAATTAATAAATGTAATGAAGTATGATACTCGCCGCGGCACAATGTTAACAATACCGTGGCATGACCTATTGAACCATGATTAATAACCGTAGTCGAACTCATGCCACGGCATATCAAAATCTATGCCTCGGCATTTTAACAATGGCCGCGGCGTTTAATGACTTACAGAGTCCATGATCTCTGTATATTTTGAAACAACATATAGGCCTCGGCATGGTATCAGCAAGCTATGGCTTCGTTGGCCATGCCAAGGCATGGGTAACAGAATGCCGCAGCTTACCTCGTCTGTTTACCAAAGTACCCTCACAATATGCAACTCGCCGAGGCCTTTCGTGAAAGTGCCGCGGCTAGTTGCATAATCAAGAGGGCAAATTTGTAAATTAAAATGAAGCCACAGCGTGTTCATTCAAATGCCGCGGCATGATAAGTAAATTTACAATGTAATTATTAGTTATCATATTAATTGTAACACAATTTAGTAAATTAAATTATCTCATAAATAAACTATGAAAATGTTGATAATTTTATTATAAAAAAAACAAAATAATGCACTTAATAATCATAACTAAATAATCGTTCAAACGAAAAACACAACATTGTACTATTAATTATATAATTTTTCAAACCAAAAATATAAAAATAAATATAATTACAGTTTAATTTTATGGGTTTAAAGTCTAGGGTAAAATTGTAAAAATTAATTAACCACGCCACGACTTATTTTGTAGAAGCCACGGCTTTATCTCAAACGTCGGATATATCCGTTGCAGAAACTGAACACGCCGCGGCATATGTAACCCCTGCCGCGGCTTTCTGTCGCTGACCCAAAAACGGCTAGTTTTTTTTTTCACCCGAATTATTACCCCACAACGGTAATAAACGGCTATATTTGTCAAAATAATGTTAAAAACGTTTAAATTCACACAAATCTTCTATTTAAACCTATACTTGTTCACATTTTATTCTATGTTTCATCAAATTAATCCTTAGATTAAAAAATATCATCATTTTTCTTTGTTATGGATGATCCGTCTCGTTTCGGTTCGTCATCGGAATATCATCAGGGCTTATTTTTTGGGTTCACCTCTTGCTCTTCCTCCGATGATGATAGTTTTTCTATGGATACAAGTTCCAAGAATACTATTGTCATATCCTCCGACGACACCGAGGAGTTTGAAATGCCTCCGAATCCAACTCTAAATCGGACCTCTCGTGCCGGTGAGCCACGACCGACGAGGGGGCGTGGGCGTGGGCGTGGGCGTGGGCGTGGGCGTGGACGTGGTAGGCCACCGTCTTTACTATGGGAAACAGATTTTCAAATGAGGCTCAAATGGAACAATGAGACTCAAACTCAAGATAGGTACGCCAAATGCAAATGGTGCCGTAAAGAGATTCTCGCAATCGTTGAACGAGGCACAACTCATTTACGCCGACATGCCAATCGTTGTCGTAGAGATTTAGGTATTGATGACGAATTATGATTTTAATTGTTGTAGTTTTATTAATATAATTTTGAATTGTTGTGAGTTATTTTGTTATTTGAAAAAGTATTAAATGTAATGTTGGATTGTTGTGAGTGATTTTGTTGTTTTAAAACTATTAAATGTAATGTTGAATTGTTGTGAGTGATTTTGTTGTTTTAAAACTATTAAATGTAATATATAATTGTTGTAAGTGATTTTGTTGTTTTAAAATTATTAAATGTATTGTTTAACTGTTGTAAGCGATTATGTTGTTTTAATATTAAATTTAATGTTGAATTGTTCGAAGTGATTTTGTTGTTTTAAAATTAATAAATGTAATGAAGTATGATACTCGCCGCGGCACAATGTTAACAATACCGTGGCATGACCTATTGAACCATGATTAATAACCGTAGTCGAACTCATGCCACGGCATATCAAAATCTATGCCTCGGCATTTTAACAATGGCCGCGGCGTTTAATGACTTACAGAGTCCATGATCTCTGTATATTTTGAAACAACATATAGGCCTCGGCATGGTATCAGCAAGCTATGGCTTCGTTGGCCATGCCAAGGCATGGGTAACAGAATGCCGCAGCTTACCTCGTCTGTTTACCAAAGTACCCTCACAATATGCAACTCGCCGAGGCCTTTCGTGAAAGTGCCGCGGCTAGTTGCATAATCAAGAGGGCAAATTTGTAAATTAAAATGAAGCCACAGCGTGTTCATTCAAATGCCGCGGCATGATAAGTAAATTTACAATGTAATTATTAGTTATCATATTAATTGTAACACAATTTAGTAAATTAAATTATCTCATAAATAAACTATGAAAATGTTGATAATTTTATTATAAAAAAAACAAAATAATGCACTTAATAATCATAACTAAATAATCGTTCAAACGAAAAACACAACATTGTACTATTAATTATATAATTTTTCAAACCAAAAATATAAAAATAAATATAATTACAGTTTAATTTTATGGGTTTAAAGTCTAGGGTAAAATTGTAAAAATTAATTAACCACGCCACGACTTATTTTGTAGAAGCCACGGCTTTATCTCAAACGTCGGATATATCCGTTGCAGAAACTGAACACGCCGCGGCATATGTAACCCCTGCCGCGGCTTTCTGTCGCTGACCCAAAAACGGCTAGTTTTTTTTTTCACCCGAATTATTACCCCACAACGGTAATAAACGGCTATATTTGTCAAAATAATGTTAAAAACGTTTAAATTCACACAAATCTTCTATTTAAACCTATACTTGTTCACATTTTATTCTATGTTTCATCAAATTAATCCTTAGATTAAAAAATATCATCATTTTTCTTTGTTATGGATGATCCGTCTCGTTTCGGTTCGTCATCGGAATATCATCAGGGCTTATTTTTTGGGTTCACCTCTTGCTCTTCCTCCGATGATGATAGTTTTTCTATGGATACAAGTTCCAAGAATACTATTGTCATATCCTCCGACGACACCGAGGAGTTTGAAATGCCTCCGAATCCAACTCTAAATCGGACCTCTCGTGCCGGTGAGCCACGACCGACGAGGGGGCGTGGGCGTGGGCGTGGGCGTGGGCGTGGACGTGGTAGGCCACCGTCTTTACTATGGGAAACAGATTTTCAAATGAGGCTCAAATGGAACAATGAGACTCAAACTCAAGATAGGTACGCCAAATGCAAATGGTGCCGTAAAGAGATTCTCGCAATCGTTGAACGAGGCACAACTCATTTACGCCGACATGCCAATCGTTGTCGTAGAGATTTAGGTATTGATGACGAATTATGATTTTAATTGTTGTAGTTTTATTAATATAATTTTGAATTGTTGTGAGTTATTTTGTTATTTGAAAAAGTATTAAATGTAATGTTGGATTGTTGTGAGTGATTTTGTTGTTTTAAAACTATTAAATGTAATGTTGAATTGTTGTGAGTGATTTTGTTGTTTTAAAACTATTAAATGTAATATATAATTGTTGTAAGTGATTTTGTTGTTTTAAAATTATTAAATGTATTGTTTAACTGTTGTAAGCGATTATGTTGTTTTAATATTAAATTTAATGTTGAATTGTTCGAAGTGATTTTGTTGTTTTAAAATTAATAAATGTAATGAAGTATGATACTCGCCGCGGCACAATGTTAACAATACCGTGGCATGACCTATTGAACCATGATTAATAACCGTAGTCGAACTCATGCCACGGCATATCAAAATCTATGCCTCGGCATTTTAACAATGGCCGCGGCGTTTAATGACTTACAGAGTCCATGATCTCTGTATATTTTGAAACAACATATAGGCCTCGGCATGGTATCAGCAAGCTATGGCTTCGTTGGCCATGCCAAGGCATGGGTAACAGAATGCCGCAGCTTACCTCGTCTGTTTACCAAAGTACCCTCACAATATGCAACTCGCCGAGGCCTTTCGTGAAAGTGCCGCGGCTAGTTGCATAATCAAGAGGGCAAATTTGTAAATTAAAATGAAGCCACAGCGTGTTCATTCAAATGCCGCGGCATGATAAGTAAATTTACAATGTAATTATTAGTTATCATATTAATTGTAACACAATTTAGTAAATTAAATTATCTCATAAATAAACTATGAAAATGTTGATAATTTTATTATAAAAAAAACAAAATAATGCACTTAATAATCATAACTAAATAATCGTTCAAACGAAAAACACAACATTGTACTATTAATTATATAATTTTTCAAACCAAAAATATAAAAATAAATATAATTACAGTTTAATTTTATGGGTTTAAAGTCTAGGGTAAAATTGTAAAAATTAATTAACCACGCCACGACTTATTTTGTAGAAGCCACGGCTTTATCTCAAACGTCGGATATATCCGTTGCAGAAACTGAACACGCCGCGGCATATGTAACCCCTGCCGCGGCTTTCTGTCGCTGACCCAAAAACGGCTAGTTTTTTTTTCACCCGAATTATTACCCCACAACGGTAATAAACGGCTATATTTGTCAAAATAATGTTAAAAACGTTTAAATTCACACAAATCTTCTATTTAAACCTATACTTGTTCACCTTTTATTCTATGTTTCATCAAATTAATCCTTAGATTCAAAAATATCATCATTTTTCTTTGTTATGGATGATCCGTCTCGTTTCGGTTCGTCATCGGAATATCATCATGGCTTATTTTTCGGGTTCACCTCTTGCTCTTCCTCCGATGATGATAGTTTTTCTATGGATACAAGTTCCAAGAATACTATTGTCATATCCTCCGACGACACCGAGGAGTTTGAAATGCCTCCGAATCCAACTCTAAATCGGACCTCTCGTGCCGGTGAGCCACGACCGACGAGGGGGCGTGGGCGTGGGCGTGGGCGTGGGCGTGGGCGTGGACGTGGTAGGCCACCGTCTTTACTATGGGAAACAGATTTTCAAATGAGGCTCAAATGGAACAATGAGACTCAAACTCAAGATAGGTACGCCAAATGCAAATGGTGCCGTCAAGAGATTCTCGCAATCGTTGAACGAGGCACAACTCATTTACGCCGACATGCCAATCGTTGTCGTAGAGATTTAGGTATTGATGACGAATTATGATTTTAATTGTTGTAGTTTTATTAATATAATTTTGAATTGTTGTGAGTTATTTTGTTATTTGAAAAAGTATTAAATGTAATGTTGGATTGTTGTGAGTGATTTTGTTGTTTTAAAATTATTAAATGTAATGTTGAATTGTTGTGAGTGATTTTGTTGTTTTAAAACTATTAAATGTAATATTTAATTGTTGTAAGTGATTTTGTTGTTTTAAAATTATTAAATGTATTGTTTAACTGTTGTAAGCGATTATGTTGTTTTAATATTAAATTTAATGTTGAATTGTTCGAAGTGATTTTGTTGTTTTAAAATTAATAAATGTAATGAAGTATGATACTCGCCGCGGCACAATGTTAACAATGCCGTGGCATGACCTATTGAACCATGATTAATAACCATAGTCGAACTCACGCCACGGCATATCAAAATCTATGCCTCGGCATTTTAACAATGGCCGCGGCAGAATGGTAGTAACGCCGCGGCGTTTAGTGACTTACAGAGTCCATGCTCTCTGTATAATTTGAAACAACATATAGGCCTCGGCATGGTATCAGCAAGTCGTGGCTTCGTTGGCCATGCCAAGGCATGGGTAACAGAATGCCGCGGCTTACATCGTCTGTTTACCAAAGTACCCTCACAATATGCAACTCGCCGAGGCCTTTCGTGAAAGTGCCGCGGCGAGTTGCATAATAAAGAGGGTAAATTTGTAAATTAAAATGAAGCCACAGCGTGTTCATTCAAATGCCGCGGCATGATAAGTAAATTTACAATGTAATTATTAGTTATCATATTAATTGTAACACAATTTTAGTAAATTAAATTATCTCATTAATAAACTATGAAAATGTTGATAATTTTATTATAAAATCAACAAAATAATGCAATTAATAATCATAACTAAATAATCGTTCAAACAAAAAAAACAATATTGTACTATTAATTATATAATTTTTCAAACCAAAAATATATAAATAAATATAATTACAGTTTAATTTTATGGGTTTAAAGTCTAGGGTAAAATTGTAAAAATTAATTAACCACGCCGGGGCTATTTTGTAGAAGCCACGGCTTTATCTCAAACGTCGGATATATCGTTGCAGAAACTGAACACGCCGCGGCATATGTAACTCCTGCCGCGGCTTTCCTTCGCTGACACAAAAACGGCTAGTTTTTTTTTTTACCCGAATTATTACCCCACAACGGTAATAAACGGCTATATTTGTCAAAATAATGTTAAAAACGTTTAAATTCACACAAATCTTCTATTTAAACCTATACTTGCTCACATTTTATTCTATTGTTCACCAAATTTATCCTTAGATTCAAAAATATCATCACTTTTCTTAGTTATGGATGATCCGTCTCGTTTCGGTTTGTCATCAGAATATCACCAATTCTTTGTCGTGTTTTCCTCTTCCTCTTCCTCCGATGATGATAGTTTTTCCATGGAAACAAGTTCCAATAAACATCTCCTCCGACGACACCGAGGAGTTTGAAATGCCTCCGAATCCAACTCTAAATCGGACCTCTATTGCCTGTGGGCCACGACCGACGAGGGGGCGTGGGCGTGGGCGTGGGCGTGGACGTGGTAGGCCACCGTCTTTACTATGGGAAACAGATTTTCAAATGAGGCTCAAATGGAACAATGAGACTCAAACTCAAGATAGGTACGCGAAATGCAAATGGTGCCGACAAGAGATTCTCGCAATCGTTGAACGAGGCACAACTCATTTACGTCGACATGCCAATCGTTGTCGTAGAGATTTAGGTATTGATGACGAATTATGATTTTAATTGTTGTAGTTTTATTAATATAATATTGAATTGTTGTGAGTTATCTTGTTATTTGAAAAAGTATTAAATGTAATGTTGAATTGTTGTGAGTGATTTTGTTGTTTTAAAACTATTAAATGTAATATTTAATTGTTGTAAGTGATTTTGTTGTTTTAAAATTATTAAATACTATCTCGTACGGTATTCACTTTATGCCCTCAAGTTTACATTCCGATATTCAATTTATGCCCTCAAGTTTAAGAAGTACTACATTTCACATCTCACGAGTAAAAATATAAGTAACTATGGTATAAATAGACAAAATAAATGAATTTATAATTTTTGAAAATTATTTTTGCGAATATAGCAGTTTTTTAACGTTGGACATCATAAATTAAACCGTGGCAAGTATAGAGATACCGCGGCAAGTTTTAGTCACACCGCGGCCTAATATGGCTAAAGTTAAGCATGCTCTCTGTATAATTTTTTGTCGTAATCAGCCGCGGCAGGTTGTACATAAGCCGAGGCTTTACTTGACAATGCTGAGGCATTATAATCTTGATGCCGTGGTGTGTTGTTGCTATTTACTATTTTAACCTATGGCTAATGAACACAGCCACGGCTTTAATAGGTCACGCCAAGGCGTGTGGAAAGAATTCCGTGGCTAGCGTTGGTCACACCTCGGCCTAATCCGACTAAAGTTAAGCATGCTCTCTGTATAATTTTTGGTTATTTTCCGCCGCGGTAGGTTATACATAAGCCGAGGCTTTATCTAACAATTCCGAGGCGTTACAATCTTAATGCCGTGGTGTATTGTTGCTATTTATTATTTTAACCTCTGGCTTATGAACACAGCCGCGACTTTAATAGGTCACGCCAAGGCGTGTGGAAAGAATGCCGTGGCTAGCGTTGGTCACACCTCGGCCTAATTCGACTAAAGTTAAGCATGCTCTTTGTATAATTTTTGGTTATTTTACGCCGCGGTAGGTTATGCATAAGCCGAGGCTTTATGTGACAATGACGAGGCGTTACAATCATGATGCCGTGGTGTGTTGTTGCTATTTACTATTTTAACCTCTGGCTTATGAATACAGCCACGGCTTCAATAGGTCACGCCAAGGTCACGGCTTCAATAGCGTTGGTCACACCTCGGCATGACGAATTATACAAATAATTAATTAATAGACTACATAATTAAATTATGAATTATTTAATTTTTCGATTGTTTAACAATCTAAATTAGATCTTATAAAATCATTTTAAATTTTTTATAAACAATTATTTTTATATTTCAACCAAACGAAGTATAATAACATTTGAAAATTTATACTTTTTTTTCAAACAAAACTAAATATTAACTAATTGTTCAAAGGAAACATAAAATATTAACTAATTGTTTAAACAAAACAAACATAATAGCTAATTGTTCAAACATAAGAAATAACTAATTATTGTCCACGAGGTTGTTGTCATCATTGTTCTCAACTTCTTGGTTATTGTTTTCTTCGAGGCCGTCGTTGTTGATTTCTTCCGGGTTATTTGGGTTCTCTGGGTTCTCGGGGTTCGCCTTATTGTCATTCCCGCAAGCTGCATTCTCGCCTCCTTCATTCTTGTTACCGTTCCCGCCTGCTGCATTCTCGCCTCCTTCATTCTCGTTACCGTTCCCGCCTCCTTCTTCGTTCTCAACCTCGCCGTTCCCGCCTTCAACGTTCCCGCCTGCTTCAACGAATGCCGGCTGATACTGATCTGGATATCCTGCTGGCCATGGCATTGGTGGAATTTGATTTGGCGCCTCAAATCCTGGGTAGATACCGGGCCAAAACGAGCTACAATAGGTATTGAACTCAAGAATGCTCCGAATACCGTGAGCCACGAAGGCTCTCATTGGCGGATCATCGTAGTTGAGCTCCGGCATCGGTGGGGCGGCAACAGGCTGTGCTGGTATATCGGCGGCCAAAACCATGAATTTCAAGCAAAGTTAGATTATTATTAAAACAATAATAAACAATTAAGCAATATAAGCTGTACATTTACCTCGTTTGCAGGTTGTTCAGGTATCTCGTTCGCAGGGGCCTCAACAAAGGGTTCCTTTAAACTCCGGATCCAAGCCTGGTCCATCTTCTTTCCATACGGCACCGTCAGGTCGAACTCGGAATCCTCGATCTAAAAAATGAAATAAAGCAAGATTAGATCAATATTGAAAAAATTGAATTTCACAATTGAAGACAAATAAAGATATATATACTTACCCCAGATTTCTTGCATAGAGCTCTGATAAGGAACGGGAAGCCCAGTGCATTCTTCGAGGCGTCGTACGCCATGTGGGTCATGTAGAAGAAGATGAATCGACCAACGTCGATATTCAACCCCCTAACCGCCGCGTAGATCAACTTGAGAAGATTGAACTGCAGCTCCGTGAAGTGCAGATGCGGGAATAGGTTGGCCCCGAAGAAGTACATCCAAACCTTGGCTCGCCGATTCAACTGATTTTTATTTAGTCGCATCTCTCCGGCCCTATTGTGCCATTGTGCTCCGGGAGTAGCAATGGTCGCTGCCATGTTGTCGTAAAACTCTTGATTCAATTCTTGATCGCCTTAAACCTAGGTTGGAGCATGAAATTTTTCCAACCGCGTTGTTCGATACTCTCATTGAGAGCGTCGCCAAGGTCACCCATGTCCGTAATGGGTATTTTTCGCAAATCCACGCTCCGGGCATAATTGTCGCTTGCAAAGAACTTGAAATCGTTTCCTTGCCGCTTCTGTTTTGAAACTGGGCGGTACTTGAATTGAAGGTCTTAGTGGTACTTGTTCCTCGTCGTTGACTTTAGGCGGGACTCGGCTCGACGATCCGTTTCTAACCACAAGATATCCCCTTGCGCGTTTTGACTTTGGTGCCATTGAAATCTATAAAAAAGAAAAGTTAATGACATAACATATTTATTCAAGCCAAAAAAACTAATTAACCAAAGATATTAGATAATCCTATAAACTAACTAACTTAACTAATTAAACTCATTAATCCAAACTAAACTAAATAAACTAATTGACCTAAGGATACATCACAAATGACTAATCATATAACCAATCAAACAAAATCAAACATAATCAAAGTACAAAATTTAATCATATAACGTAATTCGATAAATGCAATTTCAATACCTAATTAAGTTAACACCCAATTTCAAAACTCAAATTTGAAATTAAATTTCAATACCCAAACCTAATTTAAAAACCTAAATTCAAAACCAAATTAATTTCAAAACCTAATTTCAATACCCAATTAACTTCAAAACCTAATTTCAAAACCTAATTACAAAACCTAATTTCAATACCCAAACCTAATTTAAAAACCTAAATTCAAAACCCAATTAATTTCAAAACCTAATTTCAATACCCAATTAACTTCAAAACCTAATTTCAAAACCTAATTACAAAACCTAATTACAAAACCTAATTTCAATACCCAAAAAAAAATTTCAATACCTAAACCAATTTAATCAATTCATAAAATCAAATTTCACTTAAAAATAGATACAAGAACTTGATATCAATGACTTAATACAACAATACTCAAATCCTATTTCGAATTAACAACAACAAAAAAACGAAAAAAAAAACAGAAAAACAAAGCTTGAAATCGACACTTACTCGTGGAGGTCGACGGCGTGAATCGTTTCGCGGTGAGAAGACGGCGGCGCAAGGCGAGTGCGAAAAAGAGAGAGCGAGAGGGGTAGGGTTTTGAGTTGTGACGGCACGAAGTGAAAATGAACTCCTCGTGGGTAAGACTGTAAATACAAGTCACGCCACGGTGTGTTAAAAAACGTGCCGCGACGATATAATTAAAAATCGTATTATGTAGTGTGCCACGGCGTATTTGAAAAACACGCCGCGGCAAAAACACGCCGCGGCGGGAATTGGTGAAACAGGGCGAGGGCGAGGGCGAGAGGCACGGCGAAAGGGAAGGAGTCGCGGAGAGTCAGGCACGGCGCAAATGAGAAAATGGCTAAATACGATACACGCCTCGGCTTATTGTTTGTAACGCCACGGCGTATTTTTACAAACGAAATGTCGTGGCGTTATTCAAGACACGCCGCGGCATACAAGGGGTTTATTGCGGCTTTATGAACAACGGTTTCATTCTGTCGTTGTGTACCATCCATGCCACGGCGTGTAAGAGATCATGCCACGGCTTATCTCTCTAAAGTCATGTGCCGTGGCGTTTTCAAATGCACGCCGCGGCGTAATGTCCATGGTATGAACAACGGTTTTTAAGGTTTCATCGTGTACCAATAATGCCGCGGCGTGTAATACATAATGCCGCGGCTTATACCGCGTGTATGAACAACGGTTAATAGAGTGTCGTTGTGTACCAACAATGCCGCGGCATTTTATATACGCCACGGCTTATAAACATCTCAATGACACATTTTCAACAATGGAAAATATATCCGTGGTGAATTTGAAAGTGTGTCGCGGCGTGTTTATGCGTGTCGCGGCGTGACCCTATTTTCAACCATGGAAAAAAATTTCCATGGTAGAAACTTGGATTTCGACCATGGATAAAAAAATCCATGGTTGAAACTCCGTGGTAGGATCAACAATTTGTACTAGTGCTTTTCTAATTCAGCTTAGTGAGACGTTGTTCTGCGGAAGTTTTGAAAGAACCTTTAGTTAAAAGTTTCACGAAGGAATCCTGCCGGTCAAGCCCACGCTTTGGTATGAGAATTCCAAGTGAATATCCCAAAATATCATTGGAGTTTTCCTCTCCATCGCTGGAGCCCTGCCCAATTCAAAATGCGCAGTCGGAAGTTGTTATAATTAAGGTACTACCTTATGTATTGGGTCAATAAAGCAAACCTTTATTTATTGTTTTATTTGTTTCCTATTGACAAGATTATTAATAATGAATTATGAAAATTATATTGTTAATAATTTATCAGATCTTGTAATCGTGATTATGCGATTGTTGATCAGTTGTACGGGATAACACGTTTTTTGCTTTAAATATTTTTTTATATGTTACCCTGACGGATTCGCGACTTAATTTTTTATAAATAGGACGAGAATTGTAATGAAACTCCCAACAATTAGTATAAGAGCCATGCTTCAAGGATAAATAATTACGTAATTTAATCAAGGTTTTAACTGAACGAATTATTTGATGAATAAATTGATTTTAAAACTGAAATTTATATTTTTAGATATTTTAAAATTAATTTAAATTTGGGAAATCACCTGACCCGAACTTTTCCGATCGGGTAATGGGCCGGGCTGCATGGGACAGGCAAACCTAGCCCCAAGTTCTTCAAGCACGCCCAGGCCACATGAAGACCCAGCCCAAGCCATTCGACAAGCCCAGTGCACAGGACTGGCTCGGGCACAGCAAGCCCAGCTCGCGTACTGCCCACGTAGGGCGTGGCCCAACCCTATCGTCATGCGTTATCAGGCACAATCGTGGGCGTACGGGCCCATTCCAAAGGCATGCTCTCCCACCCCATCCACAGGTTGGGAACGTGACACTGTCTTATTTCAATTAAGTATGGATGATAATTTTTCTTCGAATGATATCATTGTCATATTTTAATTTTCATAATTAATTATTAATGGGCTCAATATATGAATGATAGTCTTAGCAAATAAGTATCATTGACATATAACTATAAATTCATCATAAATATAATTTGTTAATTCTATTTTCATAACCCTTGAAACATAGTGTCTATGATAATTGTTAACAGTCTCTATAAGTCTAGACTGGTTAGCTCGTATTGTACATCAAACAATTGGTATTAGAGCCCCGAATAAATAAAATATGATTTTGAATAATTTTTTAATTTTTTGATAATGTTAAATTTATTTGAAAATTGATTTTAAGAAAAATATTTATCACTATTTTTTAATTAAAATAATATCTTTGTATTTTCTGTAATTTAATTTTATTATTAAAATTGAATTAAAATGATTCGGTTTTGACCGGAGTCAAACCCAAATTGCAAATCGGGTTTTTTAGGCTGTTTGGATCGGGTCAGGGTTTTCAATTCGAGAAAACCTAATCCAGCCCTGCAGCGCACGGGTTGAGGGTTTGCAACCCCGGGAAGACTGTTGTCGGCGCCAGAGGATCGAGGAAAATTTGCGTAGAACGTCCCCTGCTTAGCGCACGAGAAATGGGCTTGCTAACCCAGGGCTTCCTTGCGCACCAATCGCGCAACGCACGGGCTTAGCCAGCACTGCTCCCCGTGAAGCCAGACTGGTGTGCTGTCGTATGCAACCAAAATTACTAATAAAAACCGTAACCTGCAAAACTTATGTAGTAGTGTAAGTACGGGTTGATCCCACGAAGAGTTTTCTAATAAATATTGCAAAAATAATAAAATCGAAGCAAAAAAGGGGGATTTTTGGTTTGAGATAATAAGTAAATAAAAAGAGAGAAAATTGTTAGAAAATAATATGAGAACCAATTGGCATGAGTAACTTCCACTAATGATTCAATTCATCTGATCATCGACAATTCGTTCTTAAACCTACTAAATATCTCCTGAATTAACACATTCCTTAAGATTATCTAATCAAATTGAAACGCAATTCAATTAAACCTAACTCGGAGATAACTCAATAACGTGATAGAATTAAAATCCAAGCAGCATTAATATTTAGAACGCTCCAAGAAACTGAACAATAAAACACCGCGGTAATATTTAATTCAGCCTATCTCCTTTACCTGTTTCGCTATTTCACTAACCGCGTAGCAAACTAACAAAACGTGTGTTCAACAATCAAAAGACAAGTACGAGGAGTCAATTAATTAACGGTATATAAACTTCAAAAATACAGTCGATGTACTTATAAGAAATCTATAATAATATCACGCTAACGATTAATACACAATCACCGATCACAATGAAACAATTGATAAATTAACGTGATCCGACAATTGAAATTGATATAAATCGGAGAAGAAATATCGTTGATAACATAATATAATTCTAGATAACGGAATCGATATTCACGATATATTCTCAGCATAAAACAATTAAATCTTCCCTTGATAATCTCTAACAGAATTTCTGAGAAAATAGTAGCTTTACAATCGTATCTCGGGCTCGTTGTTGGGCTTTGCTTGCCGAGTCCGGGCCACGGCGAATGTGCTCCGAAATTCCGGCGGCGAGGAATCCCGAACAGAGGATTAGGTTTTCAAGATGACGAGTGACAGCAGCGAAGCTCTGGGATCAACGGCGGGGA
Source organism: Parietaria judaica (assembly GCA_954871525.1). NCBI lineage: Eukaryota > Viridiplantae > Streptophyta > Magnoliopsida > Rosales > Urticaceae > Parietaria > Parietaria judaica. Next base: position 14,917,537 of record OX940872.1, read on the forward strand.
CGAAGCTTCGAAGAGCAACATTGGCGATGAGCTATTTCCAAGCACGGCAGACTTCCGAAGAGCAGCAGAGGCTTCGGCGAAGCATCTTCACGCCACCACCGGATTTCCACGACAAACATCTGTTTTGGGCTGGAACTTGGACCAGCGACGACAACCTTTCGGAGCACTGTGCGGAGCCTTCGAGCTCTCATTTTAATTTCTTCTCTATTTTTCTGGGTTGAAGATTTGAACTTCAAAAAGAAGCCACCGACATGTCGTTTAGCTGTGTAGCTGATGTAATGTTTATTTTTCCTCTTTTTGCACTTTAATTCTTTGATTTTGTTTCTTCTCAATTTGTATCTTGGCATCCTATTGCAATTTGGATCTTTTTGTAAATTTACCTGCTCTTTCATCCTGTACTCATAAACACGTTAAATATATCTATTCTAATAAATAAATCAAAATAATATATCAAGAAATATCGTTTATTTATTAAAATAAGTAAGCTCTATCAAATTCCCCCACACTTAGCTTTTGTTCGTCCTCGAACAAAGTATTGGTTTTTCTTTTTAAAAACGGAAAATGATAATCATAGCAATTCAATCAAGAAAAATCACTAATTAGAAACTCGGGTACAATATGATAGCATCTTTGGTCAAAAAGTGACCTGTAAGTAAACATTATCTTACAAATGATCAAAAGACATCGTATTGAGTAAAACCTCGGAGATAATCTCACTTCGCTCAAGTGTTTGATAAGGGTAGTGTATCGCTCATATCCAATCTCATAAAAACATCTTACCATAGGCTTGCATATCTTCTCATTCTCAATCTCATAAAAACGAAGACGGCGCACTGAGGCGCGCCATGTCGGGATGTCCAGATGCCTCACGTGGAATGGCCGTGGACCACGGCTATCCAGTTGAGTCGCAGAGTCGATGGATGCAAAGCCCATTGGGGCTGCCTCCTCCTCGCAATCCGTATGGGCCGTCGGGTCAGTTTCGCACCCTAGGCGCACACGGGCTGGGCTTTAGGCCCAACAGACTTAGCCTTAAGTTTTTTGCAATGAACGGGCCGAGTTGGAAAGTATTTGACCGACTAGGAAGCCCTGAGCCCAATTGAAATTGGTTTAAGTTTCAAATTAAATTTATTTAATTTCAAGTCTAATTTTTTTATTTTTAATAAGTATGGATTGAAAATTATTTTGTTCTTAAATAACCCGGATATGAAAATAAAGATTTTGAAATTAATTTTGATTTAATTTATCCTTAATTTGATTTATTTTTGAAACCCTATTGGAGAAAAATTAAATCAAGATTAATTATTTCGTATAATTAATAATTAACATTGGATGATTATTTTCTTGCTTGAATTTAATTATTGTCTATTTTAATTATAATTTTTGAAAGATATTAATTTAATTGTTTATCCAATGTATTATCACCAATTTAATTAATTCCTAATATGATTAATTGTACCAAATGGGTCTGTAAAATTGGGATTTATTGTTTAATTCATAATTGAGCATAGTAATAGATAATTAATCAATAAATAACTTCACTTGATGATTACGGAAAAATTCTCGGGTTTGTGTTCTTGTCTTAGAAAGAGGGAATTAAAGTGGGGCCAGTTCACCATCCACTTCTGGGTGACTGGTTAGGGACCCCTCCAATCTGACTGGAGAACAGAGGCCTAGTCTATCACTACCGTAACTGCCTTGTGATTTTACTATAGGTTCTTAGTATACCTGTTATATGATAACATCATATAACAGTCTCGCATTTAAGCTTTTAAGAAATTAATGGGAAGCTTATACGAGCTTGATAAAACTATAGAATTTCCATTTAATTTAAACGTAAGTTCCTAGTTTAGACCTCGGGTTAGATAACGGTCATTATCTTAGAAACCAGAAAAACATTTTGAGTGACACATAGCAAGATTTTAGCTTAGAAAGATCTCCATTTGTTGGAGGTACAACGACAGGTTGAATAACACTCCGTGTCAGCTAGATCAGGCCTCCTACAAAAAGATTTCAGTTATGCAACTAATAAGTCACCGTGTTTGTCTGTTTATAGATAAGGTGAGGAGATGTATTTCAAATGCCGTGTGTGAGCTAGATCTGGCCCTCGAAGGGCGGTGACTTATTGAGTTAAGTCTCTAAACCAAAAACGGTGTGTTACTCCTGCATGTGGTGATTTCGTATCGTTGCAAGGTCGATCTAGAGTTAGGTAGTTAGTTCACAAGAAACTCTGTTTCGATTTCAGTGAGCTAATTGAGTTGAGACTAACTCAATTTAACTACTGCGTGGTTAGTACGCTGGCGAAGCTACAACCTCATATCAGGTGTTAAATTACCTTACGAACAGAGAAATAAGGTTTTACTATGTTTACCTTATTAGAACATTGTAAAGTTTTCTATTCCCAAATCTTAGGAAAACATTTCGTCTATATAGGATATCAATAAGTTTTTCTTTATGTATGCCTAATTAGAATGACAGAGCCTATTTACATATCGTCCGATGATGAAAATCTTGATAGAAGTCCTAATTCACACTTTGATTCATACTTTAAAAGTGTATTCGGAAATCTAGGTACGGATCAAATGGACTTTAATAGCACGTCTTCAGACGAGTCCAGTGACATAGGCTCAGTTCAGCATGATACACCTCTGGAGAACCTTGATATTCTCCTAGATGAGAGAATTAGATATGATGAACAACATGACACATTTCTGGAGAACTCAAACGTTCCCCTGGACGAGCAAGTCAGAAATGCACAACAACATGACACAACTCTGGAGAAATTAAACGTTCTCCTAGACGAGCAAGTTAGAGATGCATAACATCATGACATACCTCAGGAGAACTTCGAAGTTCCTCTAGAAGAGCCAGTCAGATATGCTTATGAAAACCCTAGTGCTTTATATCTAGCTTATGGTGATGATTGCTCATACATCCACAGGATATTTAGTCATTATCATAACATGGATAACAAGTACAAATGAGATCTCATTAACAAAACGAGAGATGAACTTGATAAGATCATCAACTGAGTTTTCACGATGGAAAACATGATTATTCAATTCACGAATGAAGATAATCCGAGCCTAGCACGCAAGAAGATCAAAAGGAACGTACATCATTGTTTTCATTATAAAAGATGAGGAAACAAAACAAGGAACTGTCCTTTGAGGATCAACATATAAACAGAAGAATGGTGATAATCACTCTTCTTCGAGTTAATTTTATTGGACAGATTAAAAAATCCTAAATCCATAGATTAAAATCTAAGTAGAACGTTTTTTGTGATCTTGCAGGTGGCAGTCAACACAATTTTCGAGCATCTCGAAGATGGACTGTGAAGACTAAAGCTAGCTTAGGATAGTTTTATGTTTACATAAAATTTTAATTTTATATTACTTTATTTTGAATCTAAATTTACAACTTTATGAAATTATGAATCAAAATATATATTTCTAGTTATAAAGTTGTTCGATAATTTATGATGAAATAAAATTGGATTATAACTTAAAGTAATTAGGTATATGTTAACTAGTGAAATCAAAAAGTAATAGTTAAATGTTTTGAATGTGTTTAATGATTTTAAATTAATTATTCTAAGTTAGATTTAATGTGCTAAAAAGATTAGAACAATTTTTTGTATATTAAATGACACTAATTCAGTTGACATAATAAAGTAACCAAAGTTCTTAAATAACAACATAGATTGATCAAGAAAAACATAATCATAGCATTCAAAGTTTAGAAATGTTAGCTAAAGTTTTGATAAACATTTAATTATAAATCATGGTGTACGTGGTTAAATTATTACGATTAAGAATCACTAATAAACATTCTTAATAAATAACTTAATTCAATTAATGTTTTCTGAGAAACATTAATGATGAACATATAAGTAAAAGTATGATTATGACAGACAAGTTAGTTTATTAGAACAAGTGAATAATAAGAAAGAGATACCTCATTAGAATTAGAATTCTAGGGTACTCAAAAGTAGTGGGAGGCTGTATCAGCTGAACAGAAACTACGAGCACCATAGAATAAACAACGTGTTCATAATGACCGAGACATTATACTTTCTCCTAATTAATTAGAAGAAATCTGATTCTGGAATAATGCAAGCAGTTAGGGTTATAATAATTGTCACTATTGAATAGATATATCAAGCAATTCATAGCGGAAAGAGAGGAATAAACAGGAAGGAGAAAGACTTCATAGCCAAAATAGTAATCGAGGATTATCCCCTAGAAATAGGAGTTGAGACAAAAGGAAGAAATATCTCACTCTGGATACTGTGCTATCTATTTAGATTCTCTGATTCATAGCCTGTAAATCTCGATTAAGAGTAATGGCGGGAATTTATCAACTTAGTACTTCCGAATAACTGGTTGATATTATTCCTTTATGAATTGATATAATACATAACATTGATTTGTGGATTAATGTTTTGAAGAAATTAATGCAAATCTTTGAAGTCTTAAAATTATTAAATAAATTTGATGATGTGCATCAGGAAACTTAAGAATTTCATGACATGTCCTTGAGTCTTGCATTAACTCATCGACATGGATAATTGTTGAAACTTTAGAAAAGTCATGAGATGTTATTGGTCATTTTAATCAATAATTAGGAAACGATATGTAAGAGAACTCGAATATGGAAAAAGAATAGATGTTCGTAGAATATTTTATTCGAGATACGAACATATATGACCTTGCTAATAAATAAGAATCTTTTTAATAAGATTGCTTAATACCTTATCTTAGGAGTTAAAACATCGGAGTGCGAATTTTAATTAAGGACGCAGATTCCGAAAGCTCCAGCTTAAGAGTCCGTAGCGAAAGCATGGAACTTCTTCCTGAAATATATCAGAATGTTTATACACTTTTTTTAAATGGATTGATTATAAGGTTCTGCTATTGAGCGAGCTTATTCACAAATTCAAGAAATGGAGACTATATGGCTTAGGAATTGTCCAAGTTCTACACATATGAAAGTCTGGCTTAGAAATTTCTATATGATTTATTTCAGATATAGAAAAGTTACAACGCCAGATTGTAACAAAAGTGGTGAAGTCACTATTTCAGTGGGAGCCTTAACCATTCTAAATGTGATAAAATAAATTACCTCAACTATTAAGATAATATGAATAGGCAAGCATAAGTCATTTAAGTTCTCGTAAGAGAAGTAGGTAAGTCTTACCCATAGATAATGTGAGAATAAAATCTCAAGGTAAGTAAGTCTTACCCATAGAAGTAGGTAAGAGAAGTAGGTAAGTCTTACCCATAGATAATGTGAGAAGTAGGTAAGTCTTACCCATAGGAAATGTGATGAAGCATCTTCTTAAGGGTGCAAGTTGGAGATTGTTGGAAGTATTTTTTATATTCTCTCTATTCAGATGTTAATCCCATTTTACTGAGATTATGGTTGTCTTTCCTTTTAAAGATATACATCTTATTAATGATAGTTTTATATAATCGTATCACCAGATATTGTAAAATGAATGTTTTGTCCCGAAGTTCTATAAACATTTTACAATTATGAAACGTCATCGCACAGAGAGTATTGTGTGAGGAGGTTTGACTTGCATAAGTTAAGAACTTAAAGGTATCTATGGTTAGATTAGAAATTGGGAATTTATGATTGATAAAAACAATTTGTGAACTCAAATCATTATAGGTTATAATCTTTAACCAGATCAGGTGCTGGTCATGCACCTTTGAGAGTCACTACGTATTGGAGTGTCTCCATACTAGAAGGAAAAAATTAACACCCAAAATCATCAAGTAAGACTGTCACTGATGGATGTAATATTAAGTCGCAAGATGATTAGATGGAATCAGTTGATGTCTTAAGCATCATGAAGTTATAAAGTTCAAATCACATGGTCTTTGATTTGATCGTTATAGAATACATTGGTATTCTTAATCACTTTCATTTTGGGATTAGAAGGTTAACAATGATAGGTTGCATGAATGCAGAATAGATAACAAGTTTATGATTTCTTTATTATGTTTCGTAGGAAACAAAAAAGTACTCATGTACATCTCATTGACTTAACAAAACCAATGATTGAGTAGTTTGTAAGATTCATATTATAAAGATGGTGTCATCAAAAGGGCAGTACGACAACTAGTACCCTTTGATGAGAATCATAATAATTACGAAAATCGAGATAACCAAAATCTAATTATATCGATGGAATCCTATGTCAGATTATATTAATATTATTATTCAAGAGTGTATTCAACTTCGGGCTATAGTGGAATGTAACTGAAGTTTGGTGAAACTTCTTCATATTACTTAAACTTGAATAATATGTCCATTAGTCCACTTTGTAATTCCATAAGAGTGAAGCCGCATTAAATATTCACTTATTGAATATGGGGTGGATCAAATTAGAATAGATTCGAGACTTAGGTCAAGAAATGTCTATTTATTTTAAGTGGCAAAAGTACCAAAATTTTAGTACAGTCCGTGAAGTGAATATTGATAAATTAGAATTTGACCTGGGGAAAATCATATTATTGTGGGAAATTAAGTTGTTATAATTTATCACTTTGAATCGCATCATTCTGACTTATAGAGAGAAATTTATGGCCAAAATCGATAATCCGGGAAAACTCTGATTAGGGTCCGTTTAGGGGCTGCGAATATTTATATCCAGAGTATTTAATTAATAAATATAATTTTAATTGTTGGATTTAATTATTAATATTTTATTAATAATTAATTGTAATTAAAAATATTTATATTTGATTTGGTTTAACCCTATATTCGATTTTCGAATTTAACATTGTTTTTTAATTTAAGTAATTTATGTTTGTTATATATTAATTCAAAAATTAGAGAGATGTAAATCTTGGAAGATTTGATTCTAGAAAATATTTTTTTTATCTTATATTTAGATTTAAATAATTCATGAAAAGATTTAATAAGATTTGATATTATTCATTATCTTATAATGATAATGAGTAAATAACTCAAATTGGTTAAGATTTTGTTTATGCCTATAAATAGGTTAGACCAAAAACTAGACAGAACACACTCTCATAATTTCAAAAAACCACAAATTCGATTTCTTTCTTCTCTCTCTGTACGATTTTTCTATCAGTGCCAGAGAGACAATTCGATCCTGGTCAGAGCTTAAAGATTTTTTGATCATCCCTGGAGCCCACACATCCTGCCGGTCCGTAGCATACATCGGAAGGCTATTAGGAGAAATCAACATACCGAAAAACGCAAGTTGCTGTTTCACAATCCAAGAAGGCAACGGGAACAATTCAATTAAGGTACACGTTTATTTATTGATTAGATAGTTATCTATTTTCTCAAACTCAAAATCGAAACAATATTAGTATTGAATTAATTATGATATTGATAAAATAAAAAAACAAGATCAGGATTAGTTAATTAATCATTATATTTTGTAAACCAGATAGAATAATGTGAATTGTGGTATGGGACACAATTTGAGCTTCATCCCATAGAGGACAAAGTTTATTCTACCCGTTCACGTTATCAGATAATGTTACTTATTCCGCAGACAAAATTTTTGTTATACGGTCTATATCGATCTAGATCAGTTAGTTAGGATTGGACATCCATCAATGGTGCCACACCAGCATTTAAATTCATGACATTTAATTTCATAGTTTATCGAAACGATCATAAAGTTAGAAATTCTCTAAATCACAAACCCTACGTCGAAATGACTCAGTTCCGCTAGAAATGTTTCTTATAATTTAATTTCCAACAACTTTGGTTACCAAATTCCAAAATTCTACGTTCTTTTTATCACTTAATTTTGGTTACCAAGATATGGTACTTTTGCCACGCTGCTGACAAAACTATCTGATGTTTGACACACACTTTCGTTTTATAAGTCTTGCCAAATGATTAAACATCTCAAAATTTTCCTATCACGTACGTATTATCCGTTACAAAGCTATCTTGGGGACCATGGACCCATATCACTTAAGCTCCTACGAACTCCTACGATGTTTGTCAAACGTCGGTGTAATTCCACTATAAACCCAAGGCTGCCCTCTTTAGTGATACAATATATATTTATTCCATTTAATACAAGAGGGTGTCCATTGATACAAGAAAATTCGGGTTATTGATATTTCACTTGATGATCCACACACGAGCAGGTGATTTTTACTGTTTTGCCTCTCATTGCATTTTCCTCCTTGAATCAGTTAGTAATATCATAAGTAATCCACTTTTGGCTTCCATTTATAAGTTGCGCACGGGTACGTCTCTCACTTCTCACCTCCGACAATCAAGGGAATCATTAGGACTCTGAAGAGAGTTGGGTTATGCCCATGTCTATGACCAAGCTACCCTTACTGCTGACTATCATGTTCCCAAAATAATAGTGTTGGAAACCAAAATAACAATGTGCTATTTAACGGTTAAAACAAAGAACAAGCAAGCTAACAACTCAGATTCAAGATCACTTAGGGCTTAGATCGAATATCCATTTCATCATCTACTAGTAATTCAACTCCAAGTTATCAGTGAAGGTCTTATATGATAACTTCTTGTGTTGAAGGCAGGTCCAGTCTAGTATGATGACACTTCATATTTAATCCACTTCTAGTGAGTGTTGTTGCACATATGTGTCCTTATACAATGTATTTTATCCATTTGTAAAAGATTATGACAAGTCGTCGAAAAAAGATGGTGCTTATTATATTAATCTTACTATAGTTTCTTGTAGAGTAAAATAAAATGTTTGTTTCCTCAGTTCATAAAGGATGCAATTATGTTATTATTATCACAACAGAGTCAATGTGAGGAAGAATTAATAATCATAAGAAATGAACGTAAAATGTCTGTGACCTTATTAACTGGGTGAGAGCCCATTAATCGTATAAGGTCATTAATGTGACTAAGTGATAATCTTATTCTAGATTATGTGTGTGTCACACTCCGTGGAAGTGCATTAAGTATGAAGTGTCTTCATACTAGAATGGACCTGACTTAAACTCCGGAAGTTATCATATAAGACCGTCATTGATAACTTGGAGTTGAGTCACTAATAGATGATCAAATGGATATTCGTTCTAAGTCTTGAGTGATCTTGAGTCCGAGCTGCTGGCTTGATTGTTCTTTGATTTAACCGTTAAAGAGCACAATATATTACCGCTGTTCCCAACACTATTATCTTGGGAACATGATAGTCAGGAGTAAGGGTAGCTTGGTCATAGACATAGGCATCACACAATTCTCTTAAGAGTCATGATGATTCCCTTGGTTGTCGGTGGTGAGAACTGAGAGGTACCCGTGTGCAACTTATGAATCGAAACTATAAGTAGGTTACTCATGATATTAATGACTGAGTCAAGGAGGAAAATGCTATGAGAGGCAAAACGGTAAAAACCGCATGCTCATGTGTGAGTCATAAAGTGAAAGAATAATAAACCGAATTTGATTGTATCAATGGAAACCCTGCTGTTATAAAGGGACTAAGATATACCGTATCACTAAAGAGTGCAGCCTCGAGTCTATAGTGGAATCACTTCGAGGTTTCACGAACAACTAGCAGTTCGTTGGAGCTTAAGTGATCCGTCCATTGTCCCCATGATAGCTTCGTAACGGATGATGCGTACGTGATTAGTAACATTCTAGATAATGTTAAATTATTTGGCTAGACTTATAAAACTAAAGGTTTGTAGCAGACATCATATATTTTATTGTCATGTGGGAAAAGTAACATATCTTGGTAACCGAAATTAACTGATAAAATAAAGTTAGAATTTAGATTTTCTATCAGCACCATGTTGTTGGAAAGTAATTTCCAAAAAACTTTGCTTTTTGAACCGAGTTGTTTCGACTTACAGTTTGTGATTTAGAGAATTTCAGAGTTTCTGCTCATTTCGGTGAATTGTGAAATTAAATCACATGTCCCGAATTTAAATGATTGTGTGGCACCATGAAATTTTAATGTGTTATATTGATATCAGGAAATATTAATATAATTTAATTATTTGAATTTAATCATTAATATCTTATTAATAATAAATAGAGTTATATTATTAATAATAATAATAATATTTATTTATTTATATATATATATATGATGTGTAAATCGATTATGGGCTGCATACCAAATCCACAAGAGTTTGACCTAGCTATGGTTCTATAATTGCGGCATAAGTACCAAGAGTTTATTACTTTGGCAAAAAACCCTAAAAATAAATCTTATACTTTAGATCGGAAATGATTCGATATCAACCGTATGAGTATGACAATTTATTTTTGACCTAACCCTAATTCAAAAATATAAACTTGGTGTCCAAGATTAGGGTTTTTGATTTTGACCTAATTAATTGTATCTGTTAGATCGGTTAAAGATTTAATCATTACCGTCGGATTGGAAATTAATTAATCATATATATAATATATAATTTTTGAAATATGGTTAAGGATAAAATCGAAGTAGGGCTTTTACTAAGTCTTAAGATATTTCACTTTATCCTAAATTAATTTGATCCATTAGATCGGTCCAAGATTAATCTAAGCCGTTAGATCTAGATAATTAATAAGATTTCAAAAAAATTATTATGTGTATATATATATATATATATATATATATATTCGAATAAGATAAATAAGTTGATAAGATTGGTTTTTCTATCTACCAAGTCTTTCTTATTTAAAATTAAATCCTTAATTAAGTATATCCACTGGATTTAGATAATATTGAATCTTAGCCATTGGATTAAGATAATTAATTATATTTAATTATGCATTTCGAAATTAATTATATATATATATTCGATTTTTATTTAATAAGGAGATAAGATTGGTTTTTGAATTTACCAAGTCTTTCTTATTTAATTAAATAGCTAAATAATTAGAACCATTGGATTTAGATGAGATTGAATCTTAACCATTGGATTGAAATAATTATTGTATTTAATTATATAGAAATCGAAAAATGATGAGATAATTTCTCTAATTCGTTTACGGGCCAACTCTATAAATAGGGAGCTCATTTACAACATTCTACACACCTTTCTAAGAGAAAAACTTGAGCTCTCCCTGTCTCCCTAGGGTCTGCGAGTTTTGCCTATTATCTCCCTTTTGGTTCGGTACGAGGAGTCGGGGAGAATACCCCGGAAGATCACTGGAGTTTCTCTCAGCCCCGGCGGAACCCTGCCAAACTTCAGAGTCCGCAACCGGAAACGTCAACCGAGGTACGGCCTTATGTATAGGGTTAATAAATCCCGCATTTTATTTATTTTTATTTCGACTATGATATTAATAATGAGTTGTGAATATTAAATATGTAATATTTATCGGGTCTTGTTAAAATGGTTATTACCCGATATCCATGCCGTTGTTCCGATAACAAGTTTTCAGCTTTAAATAATTTTTTAAATGTTATTGGGACGGCTCGGAAGCATATTTCAGCGTAATGGAACCGGGAATCAAACCCCGATTTCCAACAAGTGTGACCCACACTTAATCTAGAATAAGATTATATCATTTAGTCATATTAATGACCTTATATGATTTATGAGGTCCCACCCAATTAATCAGGTCACAAACATTTTAAGTTTATTTATTATGTTTATTAATTCTTTCTCGCATTGACTCGGTTGGATAAAAATGACATAATTACTCTACCAGAAACTATGATAAGATTAACTTAATAAGCACCATCTTTTATTCAACGACTTGTCATGATCTTTTACAATGGAATGAAACAGCTTGTTTAATGACACATGTCCAACAATAGTTGTATATTTTCATCCGAGGGTCTCGGACGCAGCAACCTAGAATGGCTCATGAAGAAGGATTTATTTCTTTTGTACTTTTACTTTTCTGTTATTTAATTATGGATCTAAAGAATTAAAGGGAGTGATGTGAAAACCCTTCAATATTTTCCTGACAATATGATATTAAGTTTTATTCAATAAAAATTTCTTATTTTGCAACTATGATCCTATGAAATATTGAGTACATTTGAGCTATCCAATTATAGAATAACCATGATGACCTCACAACCCTTTCATGCTTAAATAAGTCTAAGGTTGAAGTAACTATCAGTAGTAAAATATTTACTATATTGGAATTATATTCCTTGTTGTATCATGTGACATAGTTACAGCTTCGCCAACAATGTCTGTTATCGAAGAGAGTGCGGAAACCACTGTCCCAAATCACAACTCGGAGGTACTCAGACGTAGTGGGAGGTTCAAAATACCGGTTGAACGCTAAAAGCATACCTAGTTAGAATTTCACCTAGATTTTACTAACAGTAGTGTTAAAGATCCCATAAGCTAAGAGAAAGCTATGGTTGATACTTATAGAAGGCAATGAAAGGGAGCCACGAACCAAGAAATAGAATCAATAGATTCTAAGCAAGTCTTGAAACTTATAGACTTACTAGATGGCTTCTAAACTATTGGCCTAAGTGGATATACAAGAGAAAGAGAGGATTGGATGGGAAGGTTAAAACCTTCAAGGCTAGACTAGTGGCAAGGGGTTTTTCCCAAAGAAAATGTATTGATTTTGATCAAACCTTCACTCGACTCGCTAAGTACAAGTCCATACGGATTCTCATGGCCATAGCCTATAGTCTCAATTACAATATTTGGCAGATGGACGTCAAATATTCTTTCCTGATCGGTATTTAGGAGAAAAATTATGGACCAACCAGAAGGGTTCGTGCAAAAAGGTCAAGAAGGGAAAGTTTGCGGCTTACTCAAATCCATCTATGGATTGAAGAAAGCATCCAAATAATGGAATCTAAGGTTTAATAAGACCATCAGGACCTATGGATTTATCCAAACTATCACGAGGCCTGCATCTATAAGCTCGATGATGATACCGTGGAGATTTTCCTTGTTTTATACATCGACGATATTCTTTTCATTAGAAACAATGTGAGGAGGCTAGAAGACGTGAAATCGTTGTTATCTATGTAATTCCAAATGAAGGATATGGGAGAAGCCATCTATGTTCTTGGGATCTGTATATTTAGGGATCGTAATGACATGCTTCTGGCCTTATCGCAAGCAACCTACACTGATAAGGTGTTTGATAGTTTTACAATAGAAAACTCCAATGAGGTAATTAACCAATCAGACATAGAGTCATCCTTGATAGGAACCAGTGCCTAATTTCTTCGAAAGATAAGGACGCAATGGGGGAAATATTATATGCTTCTAATGTGGGAAGTTTGAGGTATGTTATGCAGTGTACTAGGCCAGACATCTATTATGCTGGAGGAAACGTTAGCAGATACCTATTCAACCCTGGTATGGCTTACTGGACAAGAGTGAAGAACATTCTCAAGTATCTTCGGAGAAGGAGATACTATATGTTAGTGTTTTCAGGATCAGTACTGAATCCATTATGCTACAGTGAATCAGACTTTATGTATGGTAGAGATGCGAGAAAGTCGACGTCGGGAGAAGTGTTCACCCTTGCTGGTTGAGCGATATTTTGGAGAAGCGTTAAGAAAACCTGTATTGCAGATTCCATAATAAAAGTTGAATATGTGGCAGCCTGTGAGACAATCAAAAATTAGATTGTCTTAGTAATTGATACATAGAGTTGGGATTAGTTCAAGATGTTGATCGGCCCCTAACGCTATATTGTGATAACAGTGGCGCAGTGCTGAATTCGAAAGAGCCAAGAGACCATAACAAGGAAAAAAAATATTGAACGCAAATACCATCTCATCAGAGAGATAGTATATCATGGTGATATTTGGGTTGTGAAATAGCTTCGAAAGACAATCTGGCTGATCCATTCACTAAGACGTTGGGTCAAAAAAACATGGGTCGTCTTCTTTAAGTACAAGTGTGAGATTGTTGGACATATGTCCTCAAACAAGCTGTATTTTCCCTTTGTAAAAGATTTTGATCGTTGAATAAAAAATGGTGCTTATTATGTTAATCTTATTATAGTTTCTGATAGAGTAAAATAGAATGTTTGTTCATTACTTCATAAGGGATGAAATTATGTTATTATTATCACAACCGAGTGAATGTGGGGAAGAATTAATAATCATAATAAATGAACTTAAAATGTCTTTGACTAGATCAACTGGGTGGGAGACCAATGATTGAATAAATGCATTAATATGACTTATCCTATTTTGGATTAAGTGTGTGTCACACTCACTAGAAGTGCATTAAGTATGAAGGGCTTCATAAAGGGCTTCATACTGGACTTGACCCACTAATACAAATATCTCATTTGGAGACATTTTAAATTGTCCTTGGAGGAAAGTTTTTAAACGTGGTTGATTGACGTGTGGTACTTTGTGAGCAAATATTTCAGCACACCATTGAGACGTGGTCGAAAAACAATCAAGTCGTGGGTATATTTCTACATTATCACAACTATTATTGGTTTAAATGTGTCTGAAACGTTATCGTTCCCTCCTTTTTACCAAAATTTTGCCCGGTCCATAATATACTGTATCGTAAGAGAGTGCAGCCTCGGGTCTATAGTAGAATAACACTAAACTTTGACGAACCACTAGAGACGTCAACCTCGAGTTCGTTGGAGCTTTAGTGATACAGGTCCATGGTCCCCAGGATAGCTCCAAAATAGATGATAATCACATGATTTTAACATGCGATATGTGTTATCATTAGTCAAGATTGATAAAACTAAAGTATGTGTCAGATTTTGTAAGCTTTATTTTTGAAGTGGCAAAAGTACCTAAGTTTTGTACTAGAAGTTTAACTGATAAAAGAAAGTTCAGTTTAAATTTTTCATCAAATGGAAAGTTGTTAGAAATTTAATTCTAAGAAAGTGTTGAACCATGACATTTAATTCTAAGAAAGTGTTGAACCATGACATTTAAAAGTCATTTCCACATATGATTTGTGGTGGTGTTGAACCATGCATTAAATGTGTGATATTGAGATCAGTGAATTATAATATTATTAATTTTTTGATTTAATTATTAATTTTCTTATTGATAATTCATTAATAATTAATAGATTTATATTATAATCAAATATATATTTTGTATGTCTATATATTTATGTGTATATTAGATGGTGCCGAAAAAATGTGTGACTAGGTATACACGAGTTTGACTTGGTTTGGACTTTCAAAATTTGAGGTATACCCATGGTATAAAATTTCCGGAATTTCGCATGAAATTTGTTTTTAGGAGAAATGAGATTGGAAAACATTTTCCTTTCGCTGTCGTTTTAACATTTGTGGAGAAATTCGCAAGGGCACGTGGGTGGAATTTATTTTTTGGTTTTTGTGAGTATAATTTGTGAAAAATTGTTGGAATTTCACTAAAAATCATATTTTTGGTGGATTTTGGAAAAAATACCAATTAAAATTTCGGGAAAAATAATTATACTTAACATACATATTCACTACACATAATAATTTGACTTAATATTTTACAGTTCAACTAATAAAGTGACTTAATATTATACATTTAACCTACGTATTTAAGTTATAAATTTGTTTTGTTGTATACAATTATGTCTTGTATTTATAAAATATGTAGTTTTGAGTCTATATAAATATCTTGCTTAAATTCTCAACTATTTTTTACAAAAAATCCGTCGAGATTCCCATCGGCATGCGGTTTATCCGTAAAACGGAAAATGCGAAAGATATTGGCAAGCGACATTTTAAACCTTGGGTATAAGTACCTAAGTTTACGCATTTGTAAAAAAAAAACTCAACCATTGGATCATGATAATTATTTTGGAAACACTAGTTTGAAAATAACTCGGTGACCGAATTTAGATTTAAAAATTGGTAAGTTAATTATAATTGTTTGATCGGTTTAGGATTTAATCTTAAGGGTCGGATTGGAAATTAATTAATACATGTATTAGGCATATAATTTTTTATCATAATGTTGGTAGAAATTGAATTTATGCTAAATCAATATAGTCTATGGTTATCGAATTAATTCCAACGATTAGATCTATTTTATTGATTTTGAGATTTTTTATATATTTATATAAGGAATTCAAATTCTACTATATAAGGATATGATTGATTAATTGATTGATTAATCTATTAATTGATTGAATTACCCGGACTTCTTTATTTGATTAAATCCCTAATTAAATTGAACCATGTGTAGATTCATTTTGGACGATTTATTTGACAAAATTAATTATAGTTACTCTTTATAGAATTTGAAAATTAGGGGTCAATTACTCCCTAATTGGTTTCACCTTGAGCATATAAATAGGAAGCTCATTTTACACATTTCACATACATATCCCCAGAGCTAAAATCGACCTCTCTCTCTTTCTGTAGTCTGTTAATTTTCTTAGATTTTGGTTTGGCTTAGTGAGACGTTGTTCTCGGGAAGCTTTAAAAGAACCTTCAGTTAAATTTTTTGCGACAGAGTCCTTCCCGCGAAGCCCACGCTTCGGTACGAGGAGTCTAGGAAAACATCTCAGAAGATCACGGGAGTTTCCCACTACATCGGCAGAGCCTTGCCTAATTAAGAACGCATCATCGGAATTTTTCATATTTGAGGTACTGCGTTATGCATTGGGTCAATAAAAGCAAGCCTTTATTTATTTCCTTATTTTTTTTTCCTATAGACTAGATTATAATAAAGTACTACGGTCTTTATCATGTAAGCCCCGGCATATTGAACATTACCAATATACTTCCTCGCGGGTTAATATAACATTTATCACCCGTTTCGATACATATACATAACCACCGCAGGTCCGATCATCGTTGCATGTTGAATTATTAACAATTTCTGTTTGTCATTGCTAAGCCGCTATATTTATTTTTTCAAGCGTCGCCAACATTACATGTTGTCGCGGTACTTAAATAGGTACCGCGGTTTGGACACAAGACATTAAACGAGCTCGCTAGTAAATTTTGCATTGTTAAAAGCTAAGGCTTATGTAAAATAAGTCGGATTTTTTGTTACATCTACTGCGGTGTATTGCAGGATAGCGAGTCTTTTGCACCAGACCAAAAATAAAGTTATCGGGTAATTTTTTCATTTTACCATATGTCGACGCCGTGTGAACGTTAGCCGCGGTGTTAATATTAGCCCCGGCTTAGTGATCTGACCAACTAACGAAGAGCTTTTCGGTTAGTTTTTTTTTAAAATGCATAACGTTGTGGATATTTTACATGACGGCTGCGAAATAAAATCAAAACCATAGTTTTTTAATATTATTCCTAGGCAGAATCACTAGACAAAGTCCATCGTAGGCCTCGTTTTGAACTTTCATTTTATATAGTCGTGGCCTGTATGGTTATCATGCCACGATCTGCAGGTTTCTTTCCTTTCAAGTTTCTTGCTCCAGAACAGCGCGGCTATGTTACCGCTTCGCCGCGACTGTATGCTTATCCATGTCAGATAAGACGAGGCCTTACTATATGTTATCGCGGCTCGGTGAGATTTGCAGCATTTATTTCACTTTTCCCTCATTTTCTTTCATTTTCCCTTCTTTCTCACTCTTTTTCATCTCTCTCTATTGTTGCCACCGTCAACTTCCACCATTTCAAACATGGAGGGCTTATTATATGTTCTCGCGGCTCGGTGATAATTTTGATTAGTTTTTGTTTAGTGAATCAAGTTTCGTGTTTTTTAGAATGCCATTTGGGTTTTCATAAATTGGAAATGTTATTTTATATTTATGAAGTTGATATGAGATTAATTAATTAGTTTTTTTATTATTAACGGGAATGTTAATTAATTACTTTATTTTATTGGGGATGTTTATTGAGCTTAATTAATTATTTTAAATTTTGTGAAGGTTCTAATGAGAAATATTGTTTATTGGGAACTTTATTAAGTTTTATTTATTGGGAATGTTATTTCATTAAGTTTTTTGAATTATTTTAATTTAAGTTATGTGAACTTTATAATGGGAATGTTACCATGATATCAATTATTTATAAACATTTAATTATTGAATCACAACATCCAGGATAAAATTCTAACGATTAAGAAATCACTACATCAACATTCTTAATAAATATCTTAGTTAAATTAATGGATTTCCAAGTGACATTAATGATGAACATAAGAATTGAAGTATGATGAGATAAATGAGAAGTTTGTCACTGAAGTTTAAATTAGAATTAGGAACTACAATGGAATTAGAAATCTGTGGTACTCAGATGTAGTGGGAGGATGTGTCAGCCGAGTGAAATGTACGAGCACAATAGAATTAACAACATTTTTATAATAAACAAGACGTTGGCTTTCCTTCTGATTTATGTAATAAGAAGAAATCTAATTCTTAAATAATGCTGATAATTATAATTAATTGGAATCATAATTTATCACTAGTATATTTAACACATGTATTTTAATCAAAGTGTGTCAAGATATTTATGATAGTCGGAAGAGAAGAATAGACATGAAGGATAAAGCCTTCATAACTAGAGAAGTAATCGAGGGTTATTCCCTAGAAATTTTGAGCTGAGAGACCAGGAAGAAATCTCTCACTCTGGTTACTATGATATCTACCTAGAATTTCCGTTTCATAGCCAGTAAATCTCGATTATGACTAATGGCGAGAAATTATCAACTAAGTCCTTTTGAATTACTAGTTTATTTATTTTCTATACGAATTAACAAGGACGGAATACTGATTTGTAGATTAATGTATTGAAGACATTCAAACAAATCCTTAAGTCTTCAATTTGAAATAAATTTGATGATATTCATCAGGAACATTAGAATTTCATAACCAAGTCCCTGAGTCGTGCATTAACTCGTTGACATGAAAATTATGAAAACTTCAATAGTCGGGGAGGTTATTGATCATTTACGATCAATAATATTTAAACGGTATCTAAGATAACGAATGAATTCCGATATGGATGAAGAGTAAATGTTCTTTGAATACTCATATTCGAGATAAAAACATTTATGTTCTCGCTTCATAAGTAAGAATATTTTTATAAAATTATTTACACGCCATCTTACGAATTAAGAATTCGGATTGCGAATTTTAATATGAATAAGCAACTCCGAAAGCTTCAGCTTAAGAATACGCAACATCGTGGAACTTATTCCTGAAATATTCTGGAATGTTTGTAGTATGTATATTATGGTAAACCCGAGTGATGACTCTGATACTGGCTTTGAGTCGGAAGAACACTATTTGAAATAATGTAAAATCACTATACACTTTTAAATGTGTCACAATTCGGGAAAACGTCAACTTACAAAAATAATTATGCCAAACTCGTTGTTTAATAATTATATACAATGTTACAAAATTAAACTACATCAAAAAAATGGGAAAATATATCTCAAATTCACCACTTTCCAGAAAATAAGTACTTTTGCCGCTATTCTAATAAAATTCAGATTAACCCTAAAATATAACCCCAATATGAAAAAATAAACTAAAATCACACAAACCATATTAAAATTGAAATCACAAAAGTCACACAACGACATTTGTTTCAAAACATAAAATTTACAATTAAACTAATTATACGAAACTCAAAGGTTAACTTTCATTCAACCTTATTATAGCTTTCTAAGTAACGACTTCAAATATAAAATAAAATTTTGAAAATTTGAAATATTTTATATATATCCATCATCTAAATTTCAAAGCAGTTAAGATCTACTTAAAAATATAGATAAGTGGTTTGCTTTTCAAATGAAAAAATCTAACGACAAGTCCTAAATTAATGAACTCGGTTAAATAACTTTCATTCTCTTAGAACCCTAAAAACATTTGTAGTGACAATAGAAAGAGTTAGTGTAAGAAGGTCTTCACTTGTTGCCGATACAACGACACGTTGCTTAGTGCCGTACTCAAAGGTTTTAGTTATGCAGTTGTTAAGTCATCATACCACTCTGTTTAAAGATAAAGTTAGCAGATGTATTTCAACCGCTCCGTGTCAGCTAAATTTTCCCCCTAAAGGCGGTGACTACTTGAGTTAAGTTTGTGAATAAAAAACGGTGGGTTACTCTTGCATGTGGCAATTTTATATTACTGTAGGGCCGTTCTAAAGCTGGTAGTTAGTTCTTGGCTAACCAAGTTATTGTTTTTCTGGATTAATTTAGTTGAGACTAAATTCAGTTTAGCTAGATGTGTGGTTAATGTGCTTTAGGAGCAGCAACCAGTGTCGGCTGCTAAATTACCTTATGAATAGAGATTTTAGGTTTTACGATGTTTACCTTATTCTAACGTTGTAAAGTTTTCTATTCCCATACCTCATAACCATTTCATCTATATAGGATATTTATAAGTTTTCTTTATCTATGCCTTGTTTAGTATGATAGAGCCTATTTAAATATCGTCCGATGATGAAGGACTTGATTACCGTCCTATTTTACCCTTCGACTCATACTTCAATAGATTGTTCGGAATCCTGGAACCAAACGAATTGAATTTAGACCTCAACTCTTCAGACGATTCCACTGACTCGAATTGCGTTCAGCATGACAAACCTCTTGGGAACTTTGAGGTTCCCTTAGAAGAGCAAGTCAGATATGCCGATCATCATTAAAAACCTCTAGAGAATTTCGAGCTTCCCCTAGACGAGCAAGTAAGATATTCCGGATGCTAGCTTTCTCGTATATGAAGATGATTGTTCATATGTCCGCTAGATGTTTGGTCAGTATCATAATAAAGATGCCAAGTTTAACCGAAATCTCATCAACATAAACCAAGATGAGCTTGAAAAGATAATCAAGAGGGTTTTCATGATGGAGAACTTGATTATTCAAGTTAATAATGAGGAGAATCCGAGAGAAGCACGCAAGAAGATCAAGATGAACATATCTCGATGTTTTCACTGTTTCAAGCGAGAACTAAAGAAGAGGAACTATCCATTGTCGATTTGCAAATGAACGGAAGAAAAGGTGGACACCACTTGTCTTCCAGTTAATTTTATTGGAGGAATTTAACTATCCTAAGTCCATAGATTAATATCTAACTAGAACTTTGTTTGTAACCTTGCAAGTAGCAGTCTACACGTTTATTTTGAGTATCTCAAAGATGGATCGTGAAGACTAAAGCTAGTTTAGGATATTTTTAAAGTTTATATTGTTTTATTTTTGGATTTGAATTTACAACTTTATGAAATTATGAATGAAAATTTGAATTTCTGGTTACAAAGTTGTTAGATAATTTAAGATAAAATGAATTTGGATTATAAGTTAAATTATTATGAAAAATTAATTAAATGAATCCATGAGTTAATAGTAATTAATATTTGAATGTGTTGAAAGATATAAAATTATTATTCTAAGTTAGATTAAATGTGCTCAATGAATCTAATCAATTTCCTTGTACATTGAATGACACTAATTTACTAGACATAATGAATAATAAATAGTTTTAGATTAAAGAGTTGGATTTGACATTGATTGATCGAGAAGAACGACAAACACGGTATTCAAAGTTTAGAAACTATAGTTAAAAGTTTTGGTTAAATAATTAATTAATAAATCACAATGTTTGTGATAAATAAATTCATTTCTACTATAGGGTCACTAAATATACATTCTTAATAAATCACTTAGTTCAAATAATGACTTTTAAGAGACATTAATGATGAACATAAGAACCGAAGTATGATAAGATAAACAAGATTTTTTCCAGTAAGAGGTTAATAATTAGAAATAGGAACAAAATCAGAATTTGAAATCTTAGGGTACTCAGATGTACTAAGAGGTTGTGTACTATGAGGCTGTGTTAGTCGAAACGTAAGCCGCGAGCATCATAAGATCAACACTGTGTTTATGAAAAATGAGATGTTGACCTATTCTTCTGTTTTTTGAAAATAGAAGAAATCTAATTATGAGATAATGCAGATAATTATGATCAAATGGTATAATAATTATTACTAATAAATTTAACATATGGATTTCAATCCAAGACATGTCAAGAAATTTATGAAAGTTGGAAAGAGAGGACTAGACATGAAGGATAAAGCCTTCATAACTAGAGTAGTAATTGAGGGTTATTCCCTAGAAATAAGCGCTGAGAGACCAGAAAGAAATCTCTCAGTCTGGTTATTGTTGATGTACAAATTCGTCATTATTTAATATGACATAAAGTGCTAAAGTTGTGAATTAACTAAATTTACAAACCATGATAAAAGGCTTTAAAGAAACAAATTGGTATTCGTAAAAGCCCAATTGAGAAGCCCAATGAGATTCTCAATCAGACCAAAACCAACGGATACATGGCTACTCGGCTCAAAGGGCTCTAAGGCCCAATATCCATTCGACAACAAGCCAGAAAGACGAGGGTAAAGTCGTCATATTCTCTACCCGGCATCCCACTTCAAATCCAAGCGGAAGACCAAGAGCACGGAGTCAAGCCTCCATCGGGCATAATTCAAACACGACGACGAGAACGAAGTCATGGGACACGGGTAGCAAGGTCGTCCATTCAACCCGGTCAGCACGGAGAGAAGACCCCATGATTCTTGGAAGACCAACGGGAAGAATTGAAGCTTATAAATATCAAGCTCAAGCTCAGATCAACCCACGCCCATACTTGCAACCTCGAGAGAATACACTGAAAAAATTCTACCCGGCATTCTTGTCTATTTGAGATCATGTTGTATTCTTTCCCTCCTTCTCTATTCATTTCTATTCTTAGGCGTGATCTAGCTTCCTGTAGCTATCCGTCCATGTTCAGTATTGCAATAAACTAACAGAGGAAGTAGTCAACTACCGCCTTGGGACGAACCTCTATAAAAAAACTCCTCGTCTCATTTATATTGCTTATATACATATATATATATATCGTGAGTGAATCGTGAGCTTGCAACGTGAGAGATCGAATTCCACCAAATTGTTCTATTAAAAAATATCATACATTCACAAGTCATACTTGACTGATTGAGGTGGGAATCCACGTCAACAGTTATTATGCTATCTATCTAGAATCTCGTGTCCATAGCTGAAATAGCAATATTATTACTGGCTGGAGTTATCAACTAAGTTTTTCTAAATAACTAGGTTATTTAATTCTTATATGGATTAACAAAGACAGAATAATGATTTGCAGATTAATGCTATCAACACATTAAAAGCAAATCTTTAAGTCTTTAAATATGAAATATATTTAATGATATTCATAAGAAACTTAAGAATTTCATAATCATGTTCCTGATTAAATTAACTCATTGACATGAAAATTGTGGGAACTTCAAAAGTAGGAGATACTTGTCGATCATGTCTGATCAACAATTATTAAACATTATGTAAGTTAACAAACAAATTCCGATATGGAAGGGAATAAATATTCTTAGAATATTTATATTCGAGAAAAGAGCATTTACGTTCTCGCTTCATAAATAAAAATATTTTGATAAGAACACTTAGCTGTTTTCTTAGGGGTTAAGAGAGTACGAATATTAATAAGGACGCAAACTCCGAAATACTTCAGGTTTAAAAATTATAGCGGAAGCGTGGAACTTCTTCCTAATATATCCTGGGATGTTTGTAATATATATATATATATATATATATAGGATAATGAAACCAAGTGATGACGGTTTCATACCATAAAACACTGATTTTTATATTTTTAGTTTGAGTCAGATAGACACTATTTGATATAGATTCAATTTTTTTATAAATGAATCATAGATTTCATGATTGTCCATTAGTGTACATATTAGACTACCTTGAATCATTGATTTCAATGAATCATCAATGATTAAAATTTTTGAGCAGATTTCAAAAATAGAGACTATATGGCTAAGGAACATACAATTTTCTGCACATACGAAAGTTTGGCCCAGAAGTATCTATAGGATTCATTTATGATATAGAAAAGTAACTATAGTGAACTGTGACAACAGTAGTGAAGTCACTATTTTTCAGTGAGAGCTTGCTACCATATTAAAAGTGAAAAACTTGAAATAATCATCATCTCAAATAATGAAATACTAAGTACAGGCAAGATAAAGGCATTAAAGTTTTTGAGTGAGAACGCTAGGTCGATCCTACCCATATATAATGAGAGAATAGAATCTCAAGGGAATTTTGGGAAAAATAAATGACTTACCGAAATGTGATGAAGCATCTTCTTTAGATTGCAAGTGAAGATTGTTGGACATATTTTATATTATGCCCTATATTCATTGGCCCTATATTTTATGATTATGTTTGTTTTTCCTTTGAAGAAAATTTAACTTATTAATGTTAACTCCTATATCAATATACCTTAGATAATCTAAAATCAAATGTTTCGTCCCAAAGTTCTATACGTCTTACAATTATGCCACATCATCACACTAAGTCTATGTGAGGACGTTTGACGAGCATAAGTTAAGAACTTAAAGCTATGTCCATGGTTCTAAATTAGAAATTGAGAGCTTTTAATCGGTAATGACTACTAGTAAACTCAAACACTGTAGGTAATAATCTATTACCAAATCAGGTGGTGGTACAACATCCTTGAGATCAATAGATTTTGGAGTGTCTCAATACTGGACGAACATACTTAAAAATGAAATCATTATGTAAGACCGACACTGATGATAGTAAGATTAAGTCACAAAGATGTTCAGATGCAATCGGTTAAAGTCATGAGTGTCATGGACCTATACGGCTCAACTCACATTATCTTTGATTTGATCGTTAGAGAATACAATGGTATTCCTAATCACTTTCATTTTGGGTCATAAGGTTAACCAGGACAAGTTGCATGGATGTAGATATGGATAACGATTTTTTATTTCTTTATTATGACTTGTGGGATACAAATAAGTACTCATGTACAACTCATTGGATTTATAACCTTATGAGTGAGTAATTTCTAAGAATCTATATATAATATATAGGGATAATAGCGGCATAAATCCCTAATCTTTAGTCAACTTGAGCGGCATAGCCCCAACCCCATTTAATAGCGGCGTAAGTACCAAAAGTTGAATTCCGTTAATATTTGACTAACGAATGTTAGTCGCTAGTGACGTGGCGAGAGAACTCATTCACGTGGTTGCCACGTCAGACGTGCACCCTCTCATTGGCCACATCAACTCCTTTGTCAGCCCAGCATCATACTGTTAGCACCCACATAGATGACTTCTCCCGCGACGTCACTACCGACTAACATCCGTTAGTAAAATATTAACGAAATTCAATTTTTGGTACTTGCGCCGCTATTAAATGGGGTTGGGGCTATGCCGCCCCAGTTGACTAAAGGTTAGGGATTTATGCCGCGATTATCCCATATATATATATATATAAAAAAAAAAGATGACATGTGGATGACATGTCAACATGAGAAAACAAGGATTCTCAATTCCTATTTTTTTTCTTCAGATGTTGTGTTTTTTTTATTCGAATCAATTTATATACTTAAAGTCACATTTAATTGTTTCATTTATTTGAGATGTTTTTATATTCCCTGTCAGGTGCGGAGCCACGTGCGCACGAGTGTGTGCACGGTAGGGCTGTAACCAGAGCGGATATCCGGTTTTTTGGAACTATCCGAATCCGGATCCGAATTTCAGGATATCCAAAAATTGATATCCGGATCCGAAAATCCGGATATCTGTTTTGAAAACCCGGATCCGGATGTTATCCGAATATCCGGATCTGGTTTTTATTTATTAAAAAAAAGAAGATAAAACGTTAGTTTTAACCACTAAAAAATTCGTACAAGTCTAGTACATATTTTCCCGTTGTCCGAAAAACCCGTACGAGTCTATTAAAGAAACGGAGTGTCGACAAGAATAGAGTCACCTAAACCTAAAGAATTAAAATATATTATTAAAAATTAAAATATTAAAATAAATCATACGGATATCCGGATTTTATAAAAGCAAACCCCGGATCCGGTTTTCTGATACGAATTCGGATTCGGCTTCGGATTTTAAGATCGGATACGGATACGGATTTTTAACCGAATTTCGGGCTTTCGTTACAGCCCTAGTACACGGGCTGCGCCTGAAATTTTTTCGAGAAAAAGCATAAATGTGATATTACGAGTATTATTAAATTAATAAAAAAAATTTACCTCTACTAACGAAAATAGTAATATAGCCTAGCGGCCAGTAACGTTTTGCTTCTACTCCCAAGACTGTGGTTCGATCCCTAACAGCTACAACATTGTTTTGTTTTTTTTTTCAAAGATAATGGCAAAAGTTCCTCAACTATTATGAAAGTACTTGATTATTTTTTTGCACTTAAATTTCATCTACAATTTAACAGAAAATATTGAAATCAACATAAATACTTTATATTTTTAATTTTTAAATTATATTACTTTTTATATTGTAATTTAAAATCTATTTCAATCGTTTATTTTCATCTCCTCTATATATTTTTCTTGTTTTTATTTAATATAAGCTTAATAACGTCATAAGTACCTATATTAATTGTGATTTTTATTTATATAGGGCTTCATTTATTTTTTAAATGTATATTATAATATTACTATGAGAGTTTCTTTATTTATGTGGTTGAGAAAAAAAGAGTCAATAATTATTTAAAAAATAATATTTAAAATTTAAGTTAGCCTTCACCTGAATTGAAATCTTAACTCCGCCACTGTAATCCCTGTGAAGTATGCATAAACAATATAAATTAACCATGCACACCAACAATTGATTATACCATTGAAATTAATACGAGTATATATAATTATTCAAGATTTTTTAGTGGAGATTATTTTTTTCATTTAAACAACATAATTTATTATAAAAAAAAAAATCACATGAATATCATGCAGATCTTTTTTTACCTCGTGTATATATATATATGATTACATGTAATCTAAAATTGTATGTAAATCTATATATAGACAGTTTTTGAAAGATGACATGGCATCATGAGAAAACAAAGATATTGGTATCCAATTTTTTTAGATTTAGAAAATTTGAAAGGAAAAATTCTAACGTTTGTATTTAAAATTTTGCCAATGGGGGTTCATAATCATATTATCATGCAATAACTTTAATAATCATTAATATCATGTCATTCTAAGAGTCATTGCAATAACAGAGCAGTTATAATTGATTAAATGATCACTTCATCTTCTTCTCTATCCAACACCAACGTTTCGATCATGTTTTTGGTTTCAATTAAATTCACTTTAATGTCCTCATATTTGTCTTTTTCTTCTATATAAATCACCTAAGGATTCTCATTTCTCTGCAAAGCTCGCCAATGAACGTGATCAACTTAGACTTCTGTCCCCGTACCAATCTCTTTTTCTCACTCATCTCCGCCCTGTCACAGCGAGGACCGGTTGTTACACCGGCGCGCCCAAGACTCACCATAGCGACTATGCTGCCGCATGAAACTCCTCCGACCACCTCCGTCGCTTCAGGTAATCTAAGAGAAGTAATGTATTATGTCTGCACATTTAATTTCCAAATAATAATGATGTTGAAGACGGGATAACTATGCAAGGAAAAATATATTAATATTAATATTAATGTTTACCCATATATTCATTGTTGATAATGTATGCAGGTTCTTTGCTTATATTGGATGATTAACATTCATGAAAGACAATCTTGACTTAAGGTTAAATTGATAAATTATCAGGGGCGGGAACACTTGATGTAGGGGTGTGGTTCAAACCAAGGATTTGAATGCCGTTTTTGCCGATAAATCGTTTGCCGTTATCGACGGAGTAATCGTCTGCCGATGGATTTATCGATGGAAAACCTATAAAATTTATCGTTTGCCGTTACCGAAACTTATCGAACTTATCGATGGATTAATCGCTTATCGATAGATTTATCGATGGAAAACTTATAAAATATTTTCATATATATTTTCATACATAAAATATTTTTTATAACATAAAATACTAAATGTATATTTTCCTTAATAATTGAAAAACGTCAAATTACAAAACAATTCAACTATATTCCATCATATACTTTTAAAAAAAATCAATTTCAACAACAACATTTGATTCAAAACGTAAAAATGTACAATTAAACTAATATGAAACTCAAAGTTTAACATTCATTCAACCTAATAGCTTTCTAAGTAAGTACTACAAATATAGAATAAAAATGTGAAAAATTGACATGATTCATACATATACAACATTTAAACATCCAAACACTAAAGATCTACTAAAAAAAACCCTAAATATACATTTAAATTTCGAAATTAAAAGAAGTTGGAACTTTTGCCGCAAAAAAAGAAAAATTTATACCAGGGTTGACTTATCGTTTTTGACCGAAAAGTAGCTTGCTTTTCGAGAAAATACACTTGATAAGTTTGAGAGATAAGTGACTTGCTTTTCGAATCGAAAAATCGCGATAAGTATAAAAAGATTACGATTAGAGGGGAGATAAGTTACCGAGAAGTGGTTTTCAGCGATAAATCACTCGATTATCGCTCGATTATCGCAAAAATCGAGACAGTAATTTTTGCTCTAATAAAACCACCCCCTCCAAAAAAAATTTGCTATAATAAAACTTTATTTTTAATTTTTGTAGTGTAAATTCATATAAAATTTTAATTAAACCACACCCTAACTTTCACTAAAATTTAATTATAACCCCTCAAGTTAAGTTTTTGACAAAAAAAATTATATCTAACCCCCCGACACGTAATTCTTGGTTCCGCCACTGTAAATTACTATGATCTAAGAGAACTTTTTGTTATCGTTTTCTCTGTTATTTTCTATTCTATCTATATCAATATTTTTTTAATGAGTAGTTTAGAGTCATACTCTAATTATATTGAGACAGTACATATATATATTCATTGGTATTATTCACAATAGTTTACTTTATTTGTTAAATTATTATCCAGCAACACATGTTACTCTTTATTGTAATAATTTAAGATTTTTTGTATTATTACCTATTAATATATGTACAAGTTTACATATACATATGTATATTAAGACATAAATTATTAGAAAATAAAATACCAATCGGCATTGTTTGAAATGATTTCTCACGTAAAATATTTAAAAAGTTTTATTGATAAAAAAAATATAAATTTATTTTTGAGATTTTTTATCGCCAAAGCGCGAAGCGCGTTGCAGTCCACTAGTAATAGATTAAAGAGAGTATCGTCATAAAGGGCAGTCTGACAATTAGTACCCTTTAGACCAGAATCGTAATAATACAAAAACCATGATTACCGTTAATCTGATTGTATCGGAGGACTCCTTTGTTGGGATTATATATTCTATATTAATACTCAAGAGTGTGTTCAACTTCAAGCTATAGTGTAATGTAATCGAAGTTAACGAAATTCGTCATTTCACCGG
Source organism: Parietaria judaica (assembly GCA_954871525.1). Lineage (NCBI taxonomy): Eukaryota > Viridiplantae > Streptophyta > Magnoliopsida > Rosales > Urticaceae > Parietaria > Parietaria judaica. The sequence goes on from OX940872.1 coordinate 14,946,726, forward strand.
ATTTTGAGTAATATATCCATTAGTCCCCTTTGTAACTCTATAAGAGTGACACCACATTAAAATATTTATTTTTTAAATATAGGGTGAGTCCCATTAGACTAAATTTGATACTTAAGTCACGAAATGTCTATTTATCTTAAAGTGCTAAAAGTACCAAAATTTTTGTACAACTCGAGAAAGGTAAAATTTGATAAAATTAATTTGACTCCTAGACAATTACAGTATTGTGGGAAATCAAATTCTAAGAATTTAACTTTTGGAATCGCATTATTATGATGAACGGACAGAGAGTTATGCTCAAAATAATAATCCAACTTGTGTTAGATTAGGGTCAATATAAGCTACGAATTTGAAAATAAATTCATTACCGGATTTAATTTCTGGTATATTTAATTTATAATATAAATTTTAATTACTCAATTTTATCATTAATATTTATTATTAGTAATTAAATATAATTAAAAAGATTTATATTTGATTTAAATAACCATAAATTCGAAATAATTTATATTTCATTTAATATTATTTTTTATTTGAAAATTAAATATATATATGATATATAATTCGAAAGTAAAGATATATAAGTCTTGGATGGTTTTATTCTTGAATATTTGTTATCTTATCTTAAGATTTAAATATTTATTGATAAAGATTTAATAAGATTTGATATTATCATTATCTTATCTAATTAATTAAAGATAATGAGGAAATATTTCCATGTGGTTAAGATTTGGTATTTTCCTATAAATAAGCTAGACCTAAAATCAGAAATCATAACTTCCATAGGAAGAAAAATTCGTCTATCTCTCTCTGCTTCTCACCCTGCGATTTCGGCCATAATGCCGTTAAAGATCCCGGTTCAAGCTTTGAAGGTTTTGTGATCATCTTTGGAGCCTACACATCCTAGCAGTTTAGCTCCGAAATATACATCGGAAGATTGAGAACTTTGTTAATTTTTGGGGTTTCGTAAACTGGATAGGTTAATTGAGAACTTTGTTATGGGAATCTGTTTTTGGTTTAAATAAGTTTACAAGGTTTTCCTTACGCATTTATGGGATCCTAAGAAGATTAATCTCTTGCAAATTTTAAAACTCGGGTTCGGGTTGGTTTTGACTGATACCGAAACAAACAAAAAAAACAGTACCCCGGATGATACAGTTCATTGTGTGCTTTAAGGCTTCAAAAATTGCCGGGTATACATTGTGTTGTCCGCGTTTTAGAGATGAAAATTATCCCGGCCACTTGTATGATCTCGGGCAAGACCCGATGACCGCGCGGTGGGTAGTGACTAGGAGATTCATTTGGTCTTTGCTGCTCCTACACCTGGAATGAGAATCTGCGGTGCCTAGCTGCTATACCCGCTTCTCATCTCCCTAGCAGAGAGGCTAAATTCTAGGGCCTTGGTTGGAATAGGATCTCAGCCCGTTACGCTGTGGTCTTTGAGGTGGCCAAGTGTGTGGACGTTGATGGGAATACGATTCCCGGCCCGTCACACGCTAGAGCTGTCGTCTGAGGGCGGCTTCGTACATAAGCGTTGATGAGAATAGGATTCTCGGCTCGGCGTACGCTACATTACATGTTGGGTGGTGGCTATGTACGTGAGCGTTGACAGGAATAGGATCCCCGACTCGACGTATTCTAGGTTCATCATTGGGTTGTGGCTAGGTAGGTGAGCGTTGATGGGAATAAGATTCCTGACTCGACGTACTGTAGGTTTTTCGTTGGGTGGTGGCCGACCACATGAGCGCCGGTGGGAATAGGATTCCCGCCTCAGTGTGCATTAGAACCGTTGAGTGTGGATGCGACTCATAGCCCCAGAGGGTGAAGGGGGTTTGTTTATTATTATGGATGTGCCCGCCAAGTTAATTACGGGTTGCCTACGTACCCTACCAAGGGGAATCATCATGATAACCACCGTCAACCAAGCGGAATCATCATGATAATGAAGAGAGTTGTGTGATGCCCATGTCTATGTGTTGGACATGTGTGTCCTTAAACAAGATATTTAACCATTTGTAAAATATTATGACAAGTCGTTGAATAAAGATGGTACTTATTATGTTAATCTTTTTATAGTTTCTGTAGAGTAAAATAAAATGTTTGATTCCATAGTTCATAAAGGATGCAATTATGTTATTATTATCACAAAGAAGTCATGTGAGGGAGAATTAATAAACATAATAAATGAACTTAAAATGTCCGTGACCTGATTAACTGGGTGGGAGCCCATTAATCGGTAAGGTCATTAATGTGACTAAAGTGACAATCCTATTCTGGATTTTGTGTGTGTCTACACTCACTAGAAGTGCATTAAGTATGAAGCGTCTTCATACTGGACTGGACCTGACTTAAACTCAAGAAAGTTGTCATATAAGACCGTCACTGACAACTTGTAGTTGAGTCGCAAAATGATGATCAAATGGATATTAGTTCTAAGTCCTGAGTGGTCATGAGTCTAAGCTACTGGCTTGATTGTTCTTTGATTTAACCGTTAAAGAGCACAAGATATTACCGCTGTTCCCAACACTATTATTTTGGGAACATGATGGTCAGTAGTGAAGGATTGCTTGATCATAGATATGGGCATCACACAGCTCTCTTCAGAGTCATGATGATTCCCTTGATTGTCAGTGGTGAGAAGTGAGAGGTACCCGTGCGCAACTTGTGAATCGAAACCATAAGTGGGTTGCTCATAATATTACTGGCTGAGTCAAGGATGAAAATGCATTGAGGGGCATTACGGTATAAAACGCCTGCTCATGTGTGAGTCATCAAGTGAAAGGACAATAATCGGTATTTGATTGAATCTAATGGACACCCTGCTGTATATAAGGGAATAATATATACCGTATCACTAAAGAGTGCAGCCTCGGGTCTATAGTGGAATCACTTCGAGGTTTGACGAACAACTAGCAGTTCGTTGGAGCTTAAGTGATACGGGTCCATGGTCCCCAGGATAGCTCCGTAACGGATGATACGTACGTGGTTAAAATGCATTCTGGATAATTTTTAATCATTTGGCTCGACTTATAAAACTGACAAGTCTGTGACAGACGTCAGATAGTTTTATCGATAGCGTGGCAAAAGTATCATATTTTGGTACACGAAAGTAACTGATAAAAAGAAAGTTAGAATTTAGATTTTTAGAACAGCACCATATTGTTCTAAATTAAATTCTAAGCAACTTTGCTTTTTGAACCAAGTCATTCTGACTTACGGTTTGTGATTTATGGATTTTCTAAGTTTATGACTCGGTTCGATAAACTTTGAAATTAAATCACATGTCACGAATTTAAATGATGGTGTAGCACCATGACATTTAATGTGTGATAAAGAGATCAGGATTTATTAATATAATTTGATTATTTGGATTTGATTATTAATATCTTATTAATAATTAATTAATAATTAAGGATTTATATTAATGAATAAATAATATATATTCATGTATTATTTAATGTGTAATTCGAATTAGGGTTTGAGTATAACAAACCCTAGATAAATTCGAATAACCAATCTTGAGAGATTTTATTTTTGCGGCATAAATACCTAAAGTCTGGTATAATGGCAAAAAACCTTGAAATCAATTTAATCCATTGGATCGGTCATGATTGAGTATCAACCGTTGGATTGAGATAATTGATTCAAACCCTAAAGTAATTTGAAATTGAAACTTGGTGACCAAGTTTAGGTATTTCGAATTAGCTTAATTAATTCTGTCCGTTGGATCCGTTTTGAGATCTTATCTTTAAGCCGTCGGATTAGAAATTAATTAACTTTATATATGATATTAAATTCGAATAAACAATTAGGATAAAAGTTTGAATTAGGGTTTTGTAAAACCCTAGGGTATTTGACTTTATCCCTAATTGATTTGATCCATTGGATTGGTTAAAGATTTAATTTTAACCATTGGATCTAGATAATCAATAACAAATTCGAATTTGAATATGTATATATAATAAAATTCGAAAAAATATATGATATGATCTTATCTTATATTATTCAATTAATTAAATCCCTGATTAATTATATCCATTGGATCTAGATGAGATTGAATCTGGATCATTGGATTGAAATAATTATTTATATTTAATTAAGAAAATTCGAATAAAGGGAGGGAATATCTCCAAATCGGTTACAGCTTAAGCCTATAAAAGGGAAGCTCATTCTACACATTCAACACACCTTTCCCAGAGTAAAAATTCGAGCTCTCCCTCTCTCTCTAGGGTCTGCGAGTTTTTGGTTCTGATCTCTTTTTCTGGTTCGGCTTAAGAGATATTTTTCTCCGGTAGCTTTAAAAGAACCTTCAGTTATATTTTGCGACGGAGTCCTGCCAGCGAAGCCCACGCTTCGGTAGCGAGGAATCCAGGAGTCATATCCCGGAAGATCACGGGAGTTTCCCTCAGCACCGGCGGAGCCCTGCCCAATATCAGAACGCGCAGCCGGAATCGTCAACTGAGGTACGGCCTTATGCATTGGGTAAATAAATGCGACCATTTACTGCTTTCTATTTGTTTCCTATTTCGACTAGATTATTAATAATTAATATGAAAATATTGAATTCGAAATATTTATCAGATCTCAGTTTTGATTGTTACCCAATATCCGTGTCGTCGGTCCGATAACAGGATTTCCGCTTTAAAATGAATTTTTAAATGTTACCGGGACGGCCCGGAGGCTATTATCGTGGTAAGGAAGTCGACTTGATACCATTGATTTCCAACAATTGGTATCAGACCAACGGTTCCAGGATAAATAATTTCGAAATTTAAATTTAAAGGTTTAAAAGAATTATTTGATGAATAAATTAATAATTAAAATTGAAATTTATTTCTAGATATTTTAATTTTTAATTTAAAATTAGATTATTTCCCGACCCGAGAAATCGTGACGGGAAAGTGGGGCGGGCTGCTAGGCGCAGCCCAGCCCGTGGCTAAAGGGGACCAGGGGCTGCCGCTGCAGCCCCAGGGTCGAAACCCTAAGAGCCACGGTCCAAAACGTGGCAAAGCCCACGCCAGGGGCGAGGCCCAGGGCGAAACCCTTGCGGGTTGCCCTGGCACGCAGCGCCTGGGCCTCGCGGGCTAACCTGCGGCCCACGCTGCCTGGCAGCGGAATGGGCCAGCGGGCCTAGCGCAAGGTGGGCGCTGCCCTGGCCCTCCCGAGTGGCTGGGCGTGGCTTTTTTTCTAGGGACGTGGGCCCGGGCTTAGGCCCGGAGGGCCCACGTACATAATTTTAATTATGGGTCGGAATTTATTCCGACCCGGATCCTTAGGAATAATTAAATATTAATTGAAATTGAATAAATTATGAATCAATAAAATATGGATGTTATTTATGGATAAATAACATTGACTTATTTTATATAATTCATAAAATTAAATATGGATATTATTTATTGAATAAATAATATTGTCTTATTTAATATTAAAATATGGATGATAATTCTTAGGAATGATATCATTGACTTATTTTAAAATTTCATAAATAATTAATTATAAGCCATAAGCATAAATTAATGATTATTCTTAGAGAATGGGAATCATTAAAATCTAATTATATATATTCATCATAGATATAATTTGTAGTAACCTATTTTCATAACCCGTAAACATAGTGCTTATGTTTTATCATTATTAATATGTCGATTTAAGGATAGATATGAATAGCAAAGAGTAAATGTAAAGTGGGCATTATTAATCGGAAAAATCTCAATCATACAATCTTGTCTGAGGAAGAGGGAATCAAAAGTGGGGCCGGTTCACCATCCACTTCTGGGTGACCGGTTAGGACCCCTCCCATCTACCTGGAGAAAGTATGATTGACCTATCACTACCGATGAAATAATGAACACTATAAACAATGAGGCCTTATGTGTAATTACGTGCTGTAATTAATAAAGCCAAAATATAAACTTTTAATAATCTTTAAAGGAAAGTTTATAATAAGTTTTAATTAACTTATGATAAAAGTTAAAAACGTTATTTAACTAAAACAATGGCAAGTATAGAATAAATAATAAAAGGTCTCCATTATTACTGTCACATGGTCTGCTGACCACACCGCCTCGAGTCACCATAGAGTGACCACTCCTCTTAAGGAAAGGTGTGCTTGTGGAAGGTTTGGCACCGTGAAAGTTCCAAAAGAATATGGGGACGGAGGAATCTTGGAAATGGACCGTGAGTCACCCTAGAGTGACCATTCCTTAAGGATGACGTTTTCAAGAGGATTCCGAGAACCGAAAATAATGGGTTAAGCTTGCACGGAAGTTGGTACTTCCCGACCGTCTATGATGATAGTTAATAGTCATAAAGAACTGTGGTGGTTCTTAACATTGAATATTAATTAAGTTTATGACTAAAACTTAGTTCAACCAAACTACACAGTTGATACCGCGAGTCACCTTAGAGTGACCATGCCTTAAGGACGGCAACGATGTGTACAGTCGGTTGAATTATCATGAAATAGTCCCAGGGTTTATTAACGTTTTCCCAAGAACATGTTTGCATCATGTGACTATTTCGAACCAACTTAATTACCCAAAACATTCTACCTATAATAAAGTTTAATAAGTTTCTTTTTCAATGCCAGTATAAAATGTCCATCTGAAATAAATATAGAACAATCTGATGTGTATTTAATGTCAAGACAATGAATGTTCGAATAAGTGATTTTATTCACTTATTGATTATCTTTTGTGATTAGTTGGTATTTCCACTCGACATTACAAGGGAGTAATTCGAAAGTTCTAGAACTTTGGAAATGGCTAAAGATGAACAAAGAGAAGATAATCATTCATCCCCATGATTGGTTAAGGTTGAAACCTTTGACTGAATTCATAATTCAGAAGACAATCATAAGTTGACTGTGTTAGTCAAAGTAATGGGATAATTATTTCAGTGGGAGCAAGTCGTTTAAATATAATAAGTTGTTGTTTTCAAGAACAATAGTTATTATACCCGTGACTTACGTGGAAATTCAAATGTCCACTTATGTAAACAAAGTTTAATCATTGTAGATAATAATGAAATTATTATTTATGAAATGATCTAGTTGTTTACATTGACTGTCCGGTGAAGTGAAATAAACGAACTCAGTCCATCATGAAATAAATGAATGAATAATATGGATGTGACATCCAGGAAAAAGGTTAACTGTGAAAGTGATCAATCATACCTAAGGCATCTAAATTATAGTCATATTAATTTGGATGAGATAAACAGGATGGACCATGCGTGAACTGTTACATCAGTTCCCTGCCTGTTTGAGAATCTTGTCCAAAGATTAAAATGACTAAAAGACCATTTTATGAGAAAGAGGGTCAAAAGAGCCAAAATTCCTATAAAGCTTGTACATACTTAGCGTATGTGGTCCATTATACAAGTTTGAAAAGGGGGTATGAATACTTTATCTAATGATTGGCAAGTATTCAAGGTAATGGTATGAATGCAAAGTAAATTAGAACTTTTAAAAGTTCAAGAAATTTATTGCATGAACCGAATTTTTTAATTCAGTTAATCACTTGTGACTCTTCAGTTATTCTGAAGGGTGAATCTAAACTTTCAGTTTTATGATCACATTATAGAGAAATTAATTCTCTGAAAGTCAACGTTCTCTTTCAAACCGGCATAATAGGTGTTCTAGAAAGAAAGGAACAAGAACCTTTGGAAATGATTAAGGGAAAGAATCATTTTACATTATTCATGGAAATCGAACAAAACATAGTTTATGATCATATAAGAGAGTAATTGTTCGGCAACAATAGTAACTCTTTTCGAAATATGACTCTATATAAACTATGAACCTCAAGATAAAACATTAATTGAGGAATTGTTAGAAGACAAAATAATTACACAATCAACAGCGCATGTTGATAATCAGAGTACGGAAACCACGGTCCCAGGATCAGAACCATGTGATACTCAGACATAGTGGGAGGTTAAATAATAATTAACAACACTACGAGTAGTCACCATAAGAGTTTCATTAGAAACTCTGGGAATACTCAGACGTAGTGGGAGGTTCTTGTGAACGGTTCAGCACTACGAGTAAACCCAGTTGGTTTTTGACCTAGATGTTTCAAACACTAGTGTTGAAGATCCCATAACGCTTCAAGGAAGCTATGATGGATCCTGATAAGGGAGAATGGCAGGAAGCCATGAACCAAGAAATAGAATCAATGGATTCTAATGAAGTCTGGTAACTTGTAGACCTACCTGATGGCTTCAAAACCATAGCGAATAAATGGGTATACAAGAAAAAGAGAGGAGTGGACTTGAAGGTTGAAACCTTCAAGGCTAGACTAGTGACAAAGGGTTTTACCCAGAGAGAAGGTATTGATTTCGATGAGACCTTCGCTCCAGTCGCTAAGTATAAGTCCATCCGGATTCTCATGGCCATAGCCTGTAGTCTCAATTACGAGATATGGCAGATGGACGTCAAAACCGCATTCCTGAACGGGTACATTGACGAGAACATCTATATGGACCAACCAGAAGGGTTCGTGCAACAGGGTCAAGAAGGGAAAGTGTGCAGATTACTCAAGTCCATTAATGGATTGAAGCAAGCTTCCAGATCCTGGAATCTAAGGTTTGATGAGACCATCAAGACCTATGGGTTCATTCAGAATGAAACTGAAGCCTGCATTTATAAACTCAACGATGAGTCCGTGGAAATTTTTCTTGTTCTATACGTCGATGATATTCTTCTCATTGGAAACAGTGTGAAAAGATTATCAGACGTGAAAGCGTGGCTATCTACACAATTCCAAATGAAGGATATGGGAGAAGCCAGTTATGTTCTTGGGATCCGTATTTTTAGGGATCGCAATAACAGGCTTCTAGCCTTGTCACAAGCAGCTTACATTGATAAGGTGCTTGAACGTTTTGCAATGACAAACTCCAAGGGTGGTAACTTACCCACCAGGCATGGAGTGTTCCTTAGTAGGAACCAGTGTCCAACTTCTCCGGAAGAGCAAGACGAGATGAGGCGGGTACCCTATGCGTCAGCAGTGGGAAGTCTGATGTACGCTATGCAGTGTACAAGACCAGACATCTGTGACGCTGTGGGAATGGTTAGTAGATACCAATCCAACCCTGGTATGCCTCACTGGATCGCAGTGAAGAACATTCTCAAGTATCTTCGGAGAACGAGAAACTATATGTTAGTGTTTTCAGGAACAGAACTGAATCCACTAGGGTACACTGACTCTGATTTTATGTCTGACAAAGACGCGAGAAAATCAACTTCGGGAGCAGTGTACACCCTTGCTGGTGGAGCGATATTCTGGAGAAGCGTAAAGCAATCCTGTATCGCAGATTCCACTATGGAAGTTGAGTATGTGGCTGCATGTGAAGCAGCCAAAGAATCAGTTTGGCTAAAGAATTTCTACTTGGAACTGGGTGTAGTCCCAGATGTAGATGGACCACATACTCTATACTGTGATAACAGTGGAGCTGTGGCCAATTTGAAAGAGCCGCGAGACCATAACAAAGCAAAACATATAGAGAGGAAATACCATCTCATTAGAGAGATAATACGTCGAGGGGACGTACGGGTTGTGAAAATAGCATCGGAGGACAATCTGGCTGATCCATTTACCAAGACGTTGCCCGAGAAAATATTCAGGAGGCATCTGGATAATATGGGCGTGAATGACATGAGTCATCTTCTTTAAGTACAAGTGGGAGATTGTTGGACATGTGTGTCCTTAAACAAGATATTTAACCATTTGTAAAAGATTATGACAAGTCGTTGAATAAAGATGGTACTTATTATGTTAATCTTATTATAGTTTCTGTAGAGTAAAATAGAATGTTTGATTCCATAGTTCATAAAGGATGCAATTATGTTATTATTATCACAAAGAAGTCATGTGAGGGAGAATTAATAAACATAATAAATGAACTTAAAATGTCCGTGACCTGATTAACTGGGTGGGAGCCCATTAATCGGTAAGGTCATTAATGTGACTAAAGTGACAATCCTATTCTGGATTTTGTGTGTGTCTACACTCACTAGAAGTGCATTAAGTATGAAGCGTCTTCATACTGGACTGGACCTGACTTAAACTCAAGAAAGTTGTCATATAAGACCGTCACTAACAACTTGTAGTTGAGTCGCAAAATGATGATCAAATGGATATTAGTTCTAAGTCCTGAGTGGTCATGAGTCTAAGCTACTGGCTTGATTGTTCTTTGATTTAACCGTTAAAGAACACAAGATATTACCGCTGTTCCCAACACTATTATTTTGGGAACATGATGGTCAGTAGTGAAGGATTGCTTGATCATAGATATGGGCATCACACAGCTCTCTTCAGAGTCATGATGATTCCCTTGATTGTCAGTGGTGAGAAGTGAGAGGTACCCGTGCGCAACTTATGAATCGAAACCATAAGTGGGTTGCTCATAATATTACTGGCTGAGTCAAGGATGAAAATTCATTGAGGGGCATTACGGTATAAAACGCCTGCTCATGTGTGAGTCATCAAGTGAAAGGACAATAATCGGTATTTGATTGAATCTAATGGACACCCTGCTGTATATAAGGGAATAATATATATTGTATCACTAAAGAGTGCAGCCTCGGCTCTATAGTGGAATCACTTCGAGGTTTGACGAACAACTAGCAGTTCGTTGGAGCTTAAGTGATACGGGTCCATGGTCCCCAGGATAGCTCCGTAACGGATGATACGTACGTGGTTAAAATGCATTCTGGATAATGTTTAATCATTTGGCTCGATTTATAAAACTGACAAGTCTGTGACAGACGTCAGATAGTTTTATCGATAGCGTGGCAAAAGTATCATATTTTGGTACACGAAAGTAACTGATAAAAAGAAAGTTAGAATTTAGATTTTTAGAACAGCACCATATTGTTCTAAATTAAATTCTAAGCAACTTTGCTTTTTGAACCAAGTCATTCTGACTTACGGTTTGTGATTTATGGATTTTCTAAGTTTATGACTCGGTTCGATAAACTTTGAAATTAAATCACATGTCACGAATTTAAATGATGGTGTAGCACCATGACATTTAATGTGTGATAAAGAGATCAGGATTTATTAATATAATTTGATTATTTGGATTTGATTATTAATATCTTATTAATAATTAATTAATAATTAAAGGATTTATATTAATGAATAAATAATATATATTCATGTATTATTTAATGTGTAATTCGAATTAGGGTTTGAGTATAACAAACCCTAGATAAATTCGAATAACCAATCTTGAGAGATTTTATTTTTGCGGCATAAATACCTAAAGTCTGGTATAATGGCAAAAAACCTTGAAATCAATTTAATCCATTGGATCGGTCATGATTGAGTATCAACCGTTGGATTGAGATAATTGATTCAAACCCTAAAGTAATTTGAAATTGAAACTTGGTGACCAAGTTTAGGTATTTCGAATTAGCTTAATTAATTCTGTCCGTTGGATCCGTTTTGAGATCTTATCTTTAAGCCGTCGGATTAGAAATTAATTAACATTATATATATGATATTAAATTCGAATAAACAATTAGGATAAAAGTTCGAATTAGGGTTTTGTAAAACCCTAGGGTATTTGACTTTATCCCTAATTGATTTGATCCATTGGATTGGTTAAAGATTTAATTTTAACAATTGGATCTAGATAATCAATAACAAATTCGAATTTGAATATGTATATATAATAAAATTCGAAAAAAATATATGATATGATCTTATCTTATATTATTCAATTAATTAAATCCCTGATTAATTATATCCATTGGATCTAGATGAGATTGAATCTGGATCATTGGATTGAAATAATTATTTATATTTAATTAAGAGAATTCGAATAAAGGGAGGGAATATCTCCAAATCGGTTACAGCTTAAGCCTATAAAAGGGAAGCTCATTCTACACATTCAACACACCTTTCCCAGACGGAAAATTCGAGCTCTCCCTCTCTCTCTAGGGTCTGCGAGTTTTTGCTTCTGATCTCTTTTTCTGGTTCGGCTTAGGAGATATTTTTCTCCGGTAGCTTTAAAAGAACCTTCAGTTATATTTTGCGACGGAGTCCTGCCAGCGAAGCCCACGCTTCGGTAGCGAGGAATCCAGGAGTCATATCCCGGAAGATCACGGGAGTTTCCCTCAGCACCGGCGGAGCCCTGCCCAATATCAGAACGCGCAGCCGGAATCGTCAACTGAGGTACGGCCTTATGCATTGGGTAAATAAATGCGACCATTTACTGTTTTCTATTTGTTTCCTATTTCGACTAGATTATTAATAATGAATATGAAAATATTGAATTCGAAATATTTATCAGATCTCAGTTTTGATTGTTACCCGTTATCCGTGTCGTCGGTCCGATAACAGGATTTCCGCTTTAAAATGAATTTTTAAATGTTACCGGGATGGCCCGGAGGCTATTATCGTGGTAAGGAAGTCGACTTGATACCATCGATTTCCAACACTATGACCATGCTACCTTTATTGTTGACTATCATGTTCCAAAATAATAGTGCTGGGAATAACAATAACAATGTGTTATTTAACAGTTAAATCAAGGAACAATCAAGTCAACAACTCGGACTCAAGATCACTCAAGACTTAGATCGAATATCAATTTGATAATCTACTAGTGACTCAACTCAAAGTTATCAGTGACAGTCTTATATGATAACTTCCGCAGTTTAAGTCAGGTTCAGTCCAATATGGAGACACTTCATACTTAATGACCTTATACGATTAATGGGCTCAAACCCAGTCAATCATGTCACAGATATTTTAACTTCATCTATTATGATTATTAATTCTTCCTCAAATTGACTCGGTTATGATAATAATAACATAATTGAATCATTTATGAACTAAGGAATAAACATTCTATTTTATTCTACCAAAAATTATAATAAGATTAACATAATAAATTCATGGACTTGTCACAATATTTTACAAATATGATAAATCATCTTGTTTAAGTACACATATCCAACAATGCTTCCATTTTTTTATCCACCAGTGGACAATCTCAGGCATCTCTACTACCCTATTAATGTGTGTACGCTCCGCGTCGAGGCGAAGCACCTCGTCCCGCAGGTTGAAGGAAACGAATGTTGTATTCGTAGACTAACTTCTTGATACTGTTACGATCCGAAAAGTGGCACGCATATGAATAGTTGATCCTTCTTGCCAAGGAACAAGCGGACAACCTTGTATTCGTTTCTCGCAATATTGAATCGGAAACCTAACACTGAATTGATGCTCTTGAACTCGGGCGAATAAGATTGTGGAATCAGAAGATATCACAGCTGCCGAGTCACGGGATTGCAAAACGCGAGTCGCGTCACGTTGTCCCACCCGAGTCTCAGGCAGACAAAGCCGTTGAAGGAGCCCACCATCAATAGAAGAAGGTTTGCGGGGTTGAGATCCGCACGTCAATTTTCTGCATCGTTTCATCGTTTATGTACTTCAGTTAAACTGTTCCATCCGTCGTTGAATGATGGCAATCAATACTGACCCATTTTTGGCCTGCTGACAGATTCAGTGAGTGTTAATAAACGACACATCGTGAGATATGCGATCCCGCTAATTTTTGGAGACGCTCTTGAATCTCATCAGAGACTTCGCCGAAATTCTGGTAGGATTTCAGAGAAGACAACCTCTTGGGGGACAATATCCAAAGTGTTTTCCATTGTAATTTTTTTAAGAGAAAAGAGAGGCTAATCGTTGATCGGAGAGTGGCTGCCCTCTCTTTCTACACTCGCGACGTATGGAGTCACAAACGGCGACATGAACTGAATTATTTCATGGCATCGACCGCGGTACATGTCAAACATTGTGGCTATAGATATTATTGAGCAAAGTGATTGGAACTGAGTAGAAGCCATCTACTTTCTGGGTGGACAAACAAGTCTGCAATCACACTGATGAAGAACACGGCGTTTCATTTATGCAAAAAGTACATCGACACTCACTTTCACTTAATTTGTGAGTGCGTGGAGAAGCTGGATATCATCATGGAGTTTGTCAGCACCAAAGAGCAATGTGAAATTATACTCACCAAGTATTTAGCAATAGTCAAGTTCACGAAGACGAGAGAGCTGCTCGGGGTGATGAACCTTGAACCAAATAAAACTTACAGGGGAGAATGTAAGATTAAGCCTGACCTGGCCCGACATTCCCTAATAAAATCTTTCCCTAGCATAATGGCTCCTGAGCAAAAATGCTCGCTTACAAAAATGATCCTTAACAGAAAGGCTCCTGATAAGAATAACTCAACTCACCCTAGCATGATTGCTTAGCACACCCGAGCAGGATGAGTGTTCTCCCGAGCAAAATTGGCAGAGTTCCACATGAGTTCAACTAGGTGCACCTTACTAGCTCTGTTTGGATATACCGTAGCAAGTATGTTTGGCACACGCAAGAAGTCAACAAAAGCTACTCCAGAAAGGTTCCAAACTTGAGGAGTAAGTTTGGGGGTGTGGATTTTTCTTTGGTTTCCCATTTTGTTCGGAAATGTGAGTAAAGGTAGAGATTTGATTGAATAATTTTCAGAAAGTTTTAGCTAAGGTTTAGTTATTTCCGTTCCGTTTAAATACTACCTTTAGTCTTTGTATTTTGTAACTCCATTATTAAATTTTAACCTTTGATCAGAGAGAACTCTTCTTCAATTTCTTCTTTTGCTTTCTCTTGTCTACGATCTCTATCATCATCATTATATATTATTATTATATTATTATTATTATTATATCATATAAACACAAAGTGTGAGTGATCGTGAGTGTAATCGTGTCGTATTAAATCTGGTGAATTTTTATTTGTGTTTCGACAAATCCTTTAATTGGGAACCAACACGTATGAGCTACGTTATTACAGATATACTATTCTTTTTTTGATTTATCCTCCTAATTAATAAATTAGTTAGAGCGAATTGTTCACTCATAGAAGGGATCATATATAATGCTAATAATTAACAATATTAAAATATACCATGCAACTCATATGCCAGTTTGTTTATGGTAATCGTTGACTTCTTAATCTATAAATGCAGCTCTTTATAAGGCGAAGCATATAGGTATAAGATCAAATCTAACAGTATATTGATACATACGAAGCTTTGACAATGTCGTACGAAGTCCAAGTATATATGGTGGGTTTGATTGTGATATGCGTTATTGAGACTATTAGACGATATTGGAGGTCCTTCAGATCATTGAAGAGCATAAATGGAGTTCCTTTGCCTCCTGGTTCAATGGGCTTGCCTTTCCTTGGAGAGGCTCTCAGTCTCTTGGTTCCAAGTTACTCTTTTGATGTCCCACCTTTTATCAAGACCAGAATCCAGAGGTGATGAAAAGTTTTCCTACCTATGATATATATATTCTAACCACCGAATCGCTATGGAATCGAATTCGATTTGCATGTAACTAACCGCTTATTTATCGAATATTAGAGAAGAAAAAACAGTAATTGCAAATGTATCAATAAGTACTGTGTAGATATTTAATTATATATGTTAGGATTCGCACCCAACAACCCGAGCACCAAGATTAACAAACGAACACAATTGCGGAAGTACGACACGATAGGTGAACCCGACCAACATGACTTTATTGATCTTCAAAAATAAAATCGGTTACAAAGATTCGTATACAACCCTAGATACAATCTTCCCGACTAACCTAGCCAAACACACCTGCTCTATTTTAAAACTAATAACCGCGCATCCATTTTAAAATTATAAAACGTTTAAGAATATACATACTCTAGGTTTATCTTAGAAATTATAATTTATATTTTATTTTAACTAATGTATTTGTTTCTTAATCATTGTATAATCTTTTTCATTCTTGAATATTGTTTGATTTAGACTTGTTTGGATTGTATATATTCCAGGATTAGATCAGGTGTGGTATTTTTATGCACTTGGTTTTCTTAATGTAAATTTAGAGAACAAATCAAACATTCCAAAATATTAAACAAAATTCAATACTACTTTTGTCGATGAATGAAACATTTACCGAATAATATAAATATTCTCTATCAAACAACTATTTCTGCAAATGTCTAATATATTTTGTCATTTCTTATCTTTTTTCTTTTTCCATAAAAATGTGGTTGTTTTCTTTATTAATTAATTACGAGTATTTCCCTTTGATAGATACGGGCCTATATTCCGAACAAGCATTGTAAATCAGCCTATCATAATCTGGTCGGATCCAGAAGTCAACCATTACATCCTACATCAAGAAGGAACTTTGGTTGAACTTTGGTATTTTGATGCGTTCTCGAAGATCATTGGGCTTGACAGCGAAACTCATATGAACTCGCTTGGCGCTATTCACAAGTACATCCGCAAGAGCTTACTCAGTGTGTACGGCGCAGAAAACATGAAGCGAACATTGCTTTCTGAGATAGAAGAGTTGGCCCGAAAAACTCTAAATTCATGGTCAAGTTATGGGGAATCGGTTGAAATCAGGCGCTCATTTCAAGTTGTAAGACAATCTTTTTTTTTTTTTAATCTTTTTTTTTCAAAATAAAACAGTTTATGTTCTTATTTTATTTTGTTATCCTTCGAAATTATGTCTTCTTTGATTAACCATAACAAATACTTAGTGTGGAAGAAAAAACTACTAACCATACTTGGACATCTACCATGTAATTACTTATTCCATTCAAAGCTAAAACAACCGATTGTCCAAATGGGTTAACTCACAAAAAATATTATAAGTTTTTTAAGACTTATAATTCTTGGTAGGGCCAGCCCCGATAATATAGGGGCCCGGCTATCTAAAGAAAAATTAGAGGGCCTGTAGTAAAATAAGATAAATATGTTTTATGAAAAATATATATATATATATATATATATATATATATATATATATATATATATATATATATATATATATATATTGCTAGTAAAAACGACATGTTGGTAAATCGTCATTCATATATAAATCTAAATATTTTATTTTAAGAACACGTTATTTCTTTCTAGAGAAAAGCTAACATAAATGTGAAATCGGAAAAACAAAATGAAAACTTTAATATTTTTAATTAATAGTAATAATTGAAAACTTTAAATTGTTGAATTAAATGTTGATTGACATATATCAATAAATAGCATTTGTGTTGGACTAAATTAATTTATATTAGAGATAATATTATTTATTTTAATTAATATAATTAAATGCATATCGTTTTTTTTTCTTTCAAATAAGTATGTTATATTTAATATGTGAATTTTATGAAATATCATTACGCTGAATTTTGTCTAGTTCTGTTAAAAACACCCCGTATATATTTCTCGAGAGTAATTTAAGATCACATGCAAACTTTTGCCATTATAGTAATAACATTTACAAATTAATTTGTTTACTATGTTTAAACAATAACCCGATTGTTTTTTTATTATTATTATTTAAGTGTTGCTAATAGTAGACGTGATTTTGCTGAATATGACAGGTGCTCCTAAATTTTGTGGCCAGGAAATTCATTGGCTACGACGCAGAAAACCCGACGCTAAATTTGAGCGAAATATTCGCAAATGTCACAGATGGCTTTGTGACATTTCCTATCAATCTTCCTGGAACAACCTACATAAGATGCGTCCAGGTAATTAATTATGTGATCATGTGTACAAAACGATAATATTACACACGGAAATATACCACTTAAAGTTTTTATTAATGATAATATTTGATGAAACTCGATATTAGACTCAACTAGGGGTGCAAATAAAATCCGGAAATACGGGTTTTAAACCGCATCCGGACCGGAATCGTATTTAAAATAAACCGGAACCGTATTAATCCGGATTAAACCGGAACCGGTTTATTAAAAAAACCGCATCCGGATTAAACCGGTTCCGGGTAACGGATTTAGAGAACAAAAAACCCGGAACCCGCATAGTAGCTTACTAAAACCCGGTTATTAAATATATACATAAAGATATTTAGAATTTCATACCAAAAAAAATACATTTTGAATTTATATCAAGAGAAATATTCATCTATTTGTTTCTCATGTAACTCGAAACTAATGTTGTAGTTTAATCCTTTGTTTCTTCTAGTCCAATTTGATATAATTTTTTTTCTCTCATAATACTAATAGTATAAAACATTACATGTATTTATTATGTTAATTACATAATATTTTTTGTAAGTATATATGTTATGTTTATGATATATTTTGATTTTTTAATTTTAGCTATAATTAATTACTCCAAGTTTTTTTTAAATATAAAATTTAGGTTCTAATCCGTATTATAACCCGGAACCGGATTTTAAAACCGAAAACGGATAAAAATCCGGATCCGGGTTTTTAAACCGGTTTTTTATTTTAAAACCGGGTTTTAACCCGGATCCGGATTTCCGGGCTTTTATGTAAAAGTATCCGGTTCCGGGTTTCAATTTCAAAAAACCCGGATTCCGGATCCGGGTAGCGGATATGACAAAAAATCCGGGTACCCGGTCCGCTTGCACCCCTAGACTCAACCGTTACTGCCAGATACAAAATTTTGAATATTCATTCATTTTTGCCGCAATGTCAATGATTTTTTAACATATATCGTCCCATTAACTCAATATTACAATCATTTGAACTGAGCATGCAGGGCAAAAAAAAGGTGTTTAGTTTGGTGAAGGATATGATAAAGCAGAAGCGTGAAAGAATGTCACGTGGCGCTGAAGCTGAGGACGTGCTTGACCAGCTTACTCACGACATGCATACTCAAAGCTTCTTAACGGAGAATTTCGTTCTCCACTTCATTTACGGGAGCTTATTCGCTTCCACAGAATCGATTCTATCAGTGATTTCATTAACCATCAAGCTACTCGAAGAACATCCTTTAGTAAGAAAGACTTGAAGGTACATATAATATTCTCTATTTTTATTTCAATTTTTATTAATAATGATTGTTTAAACCTCATATAAGCTTGAAGGGTATTACATAGAGTAATTACCTTTTTTGGTCCTTCAGCTATTATCAACTAGTATAGATTTGAGATTTCTGTTATGTAATTTTGAATTAGTAATCTTAAAAAGTGCCAAATAATATTTTTTTAATAATAAAAATTAATAATACATATTAATTTAATGAAAGATAGAATTGCGAACATTAGATATATAATTAAGGATGACTTAAATACTTTCATTATATGTATTTATTTTCAAGTATTTTCTATCATATCCACACTGAAATCATAATGCCGAGTATGTCAGATACTTGATAATTCCCTGGCAATAGCACTAATCAATTATCATTGTATTGTAAACCCATCAATTCATTATTTTAACGGACATAAAATCTTTCTGTTCAAAGCAAAACAAGATTCTTCGTAGAGAAATTTAGTTTTATACGATATATATCTTAAATATAAATCTAACAATTATTATTCATCTTATTAATATTAAATAGACTCGTGTTAGAGACATGCCTTAAAAAGACGATGCTTATATTCATATCTTGTATTAAATAAGTATACTTGAGTTGAACGCTTCACCTAAAATAAATAACAAAATCTTAAGTACCTTTAACAAGTCTAAGAGCATATTTAAAGTAATTGAACGCGATAACTTGTAGTAGAGGTCGAAGATTCGACAGTTTAAATAAATAAAAAAACACTCACCAATCTAAAGAATAAAATTTTACTGAATTATGATCTCAACTATGTTGGACTCACTTAATCACGTGTGGCCCATTGGGCATTACAATTAATTATTGGGTTTAATAATATATTAGATAAATCTTATTGGTTTAATTAAATAAAAGGTAAATTCCTATTATACCCTGATGGTGGGTCTATATAAAGAGAAACCCTAGGAATTGGTCCTCTCTCTACCTACGTAAGTTTTTCCTCTCCATCAAAGAAGGCTTGTCACTCTAAAGAGGTTAAGAGAGAGAAACACAATTCCGTGATTAATCGTTTCCGCAATTATTCCGATCATGGATCAAGGTACGCTTTCTCGATCTAATATTCATATGTGAAAATCATCTCGTTCTAAGATCTTGGCTAATAATGTTTTATGCAATATTAAGAAATCGTTTTGCATAATCATGTACGACATTAAATTAATGCTTACATGTGGTATCAGAGCCTTGATTGTTGAACCTGTGATTTTCCTATAACGTGTTTGATTTACCTGTTCATGTCGATCAATTTAGTATGAAGGTCTATGATGTTTTGATCTTCTCTGACGTATGTGCATATATATATGCTCAATATCATAGATCGAATTTTATATGCCGTGAGTCGCTTTTGATGTTGGGATTAATTTTCAGTTAATTTTGTATGAGCTTTGGTTGGTTAAAATATATATGTCGAATCCGAGTTTATGATTTTGTTCATATCTGAATGATTAAAGTCTTGGATTTGTAATCGTTATTTATTTTATGAAGATCAATAATATTTTTTGTTTTTTATAATAGTCAGTATTGCATAAGACTTGAAAACTTGATGTTTTGATCTTGTAAACACGTATAAAGTTTTCAAAATCGTGTTTATGATTTAAAATAAATATAATAATAATAAATTTACGGTTTAGAAATTAGTTACCGATTAATTTGTGGTCACGTATTATTATTATTATTATTTTTTAATAATATATTGTTACTGTTTAAATTACGTGCCGATAATCTCGTGGCCTTATTGTTATTGTTATTTTAAATAATAAAATTTGAAAGTGGCTATTATTTAGGAATAAGTTACCACTTATTCTATAACTACCTCATGCATATTCTGTCAAAGGATTCGTTCCTATTTTAACGATAAAATTATACGCATTATATTTATTCAAGGAATAATTAGTTGCTATAATTACGTAAACAAATTATTGACCCACTTATTTAGCAATGACCGAATTATTTTTGGCAACTTTTAATGACTTACTCACTTGCTCATATAAAGTGGCTAATGCAATTATATGTCACAATTTTTGTCGCACCTTACGAAATCAGTGAGTAACATTCACATAAATATATTATTAAGTTTTAAAGTTTATTCTCTGATCTTATGAATTAAAATTATTACGGACGTATATCGATAATGTACAGTATAGTTTGAGTAAATAAAATTATTTCTTAATTTACCTTGATTTTGGTTGACTTGATTAGTTGACATTTAAAGTTAACTCAATTTGATATCTATATTATGAATAATTCGTTAGTCACCAAAGTGGCCGAATTAGAATGCTTCGTAGATATTAAATTATTAATGTTCAATCACCCCGATTAAGTGATGCTTTAATGACATGAATGTTTTATTACGGGTGAATTGAAATTCATTGACTATAAAATGTTTCTGGATCGCCCAAAGGTTGATTACTCGTTTTATAATCGATGAACATTATCGTGGTAATCTATTTGATTAGTTAGGTATGTTTAGTATATCCAAAGATTACAAGCATATCTAATTTGAGTATGTTAGTTACCAATTATGTGAAATTAATTATGCATCAATCATGTTTCATGTATATTGTTGTTTCACCCAAAGGTGATCTTCAATATGCATCTTATGTTTGCTTCTTCTAATGTTATGAATCTGTATTATAAAATTTTACTCAAAGCATTAACGTGTGAGCTTATGTTATATATTGCAGCTTCTGTTCCTGTTTCTCTTCATTCGCAAGCAACGTCTGTTATTAAGTTTAATGGGCTCAATTTCTTAGAATGGTGCGAGCAAATTTAGTTTCACCTCGGTGTTCTGGATCTTGATCTTGCACTCTTAAGTGAGAAACCTGCTGCCCTTACGGACGCTAGCAGTGCTGAGCAAAGATCTTTCCATAAAGATTGGGAAAGATCTAACAGACTAAGCCTAATGTTTATGCGAATGACTGTAGCAAACAACATCAAGTCCACACTGAACAGAACTGAAAGTGCTAAGGAATTTCTGAAGTCTGTGGAAGAAAGTTCTCAGTCCGAATCGGCTGATAAGTCGTTGGCTGGGACACTGATGGGTACGTTAACCACTATGAAATTTAATGGTTCTCGTACCATGCATGAGCATATCGTCGAAATGACGAACATTGCAGCAAGATTGAAGACCATGGGAATGGAAGTGAATGAAAATTTCCTAGTAACGTTCATCCTTAATTCCTTACCTTCTGAGTACGGTCCATTTCATATGAACTATAATACTCTGAAGGATAAATGGAATGTGCATGAATTACAAAGCATGCTCATTCAAGAGGAAGCGAGGCTTAAGAAACCGGGAAATCATTCAGCTAATCTCGTTGGTCACAAAGGTGCTGGAAAGAAACCTTGGAAAAAGGATGGAAAGGGCAATAAAGGACTATCAAGGCTTAATCAGTCATCTGCCCAAATCAACCAGAAGGAACCAAGCAACGAAACGTGTCGGTTCTGCAAAAGGACTGGACACTTTCAGAAAGATTGCCTGAAACGTAAGGCATGGTTCGAAAGAAAAGGTATACATTATGTTTCAGTATGTTTCGAATCAAATTTAGCTGAAGTTCCTTATAATACCTGGTGGATTGATTCTGGTGCTACTACTCATGTTTCAAATACGATGCAGGGATTCCTTTCGACCCAAACCATAAGCGAAAATGAGAAATTTATCTACATGGGAAACAGAGTCAAAATTCCAGTTGAAGCTGTTGGAACTTATCGTTTAGTTTTAGACACTGGGTGTCATTTAGATCTTTTTCGAACTCTGTATGCTCCTTCTATTTCTCGCAATTTGATTTCCGTGTCCAAACTTGATAAAGCTGGGTACACGTCTAAATTTGGCAATGGATGTTTTAGTTTGTTTAAACAAAATGTTTTATTGGGTTCAGGTATTCTTTACGATGATCTCTACAAATTAAAGCTTGATATTGTTTTTGCCGAGACTTTATTGACCTTGCATCATAATGTTGGAACTAAACGTGGTAGGTCTGATGAATCATCTGCTTACTTGTGGCATAAACGTTTGGGTCATATATCCAAAGAAAGAATTGAAAGATTAGTAAAGAATGAAATCCTGCATGATTTGGATTTTACTGATCTTGGTGTTTGTATTGAATGCATTAAGGGAAAGCAAACAAGACAGACATTTAAGAAAGAAGCCACAAGAAGCACACAGCTCCTTGAAATTATTCACACCGATATTTGTGGGCCTTTTGATGTTCCATCTTTTGGTGGAGAAAAATATTTTATCACCTTTATTGATGATTTTTCACGTTATGGATATATCTATTTGCTGCATGAAAAATCTCAATCGGTAGATACCCTTGAGGTGTTTATCAATGAAGTTGAAAGGCAATTAGATAGAAAGGTGAAAATTGTCAGATCTGACAGAGGTGGTGAATATTACGGAAGATATGATGAAAGTGGACAGTGCCCTGGTCCCTTTGCTAAGTTCCTTGAAAGTCGTGGTATTTGTGCTCAATACACAATGCCAGGAACACCGCAACAAAATGGTGTTGCAGAAAGGCGTAACCGTACATTAATGGATATGGTTAGGAGTATGTTAAGCAATTCTTCTTTACCCAAATCATTGTGGATGCATGCTTTAAAGACTGCCGTGTATTTGCTAAACAGGGTTCCTAGTAAGGCAGTTCCTAAGACACCTTTTGAACTGTGGACGGGAAGGAAACCTAGTTTAAAGCACCTGCATGTTTGGGGTTGCCCGGCAGAAGTAAGAATTTATAATCCACATGAAAAGAAACTGGATGCAAGAACAATCAGTGGTTTCTTCATTGGTTATCCAGAAAAATCTAAAGGGTATCGATTTTATTGTCCTAATCATAGTACAAGAATTGTTGAAACTGGAAATGCAAGGTTCATTGAGAATGGTGAAGTTAGTGGGAGCTTGGAACCACGTAAAGTGGAAATTCGAGAAGTTAGAGTGCAAATCCCTTTGCCTTTATCTTCTACTCAAGTTGTTGTTCCTGCACATGTTGAACATGATAATGATTTGCTAGAACAACAAATTAACGATCAAGCTCCACATGATGAACTTATAATAGCAAATGAACCTATTATGGGTGAACCACAAGAAATCACATTAAGAAGATCTGGGAGAGAAAGAAATTGTGTGTTTTGTTTTTGCTCCACATTGGACACATAATGAAAAGTTGTTGATATCATAACCTGATTATATATTAGTGACTGCCATTGTGAATCAATGATGTACCAAGATATCTCTTAAAAAACAAATCTTAGTCTTACATTAATTTATTTTTAAAATTAGAGATTCACAAAAATATAATAAGTATAATTAAATTCTTAAACAAGAATACTTGTCCCGGTGATAATAAAAGAATCAAAATATTTTATGGGAATAGTAACTCCGGCCCATTGAAATATTTTTTTACCGGCGAGTATATGTCTCCGTAAAACTACTTTAGCGCCTATATGACTCAGCAACACAAAGTAACATCCACAACACTTTGAATTTTTAAGCACAATTAGGTAACATTTATTGGCCAATATGTATCCGTAAAAGACCATTCACAGACGCTTATCTAAGCCGGTGAAGTTCAAAGCGTCAACCTTGTTAGAACTCATTTCTACCTAGCTTGGGATCTTCAATGTATTGGAAAATTTTTAGACGCTTAAAAACAATTTTCGTCGGCTCATTCAATTTGGCCAGGAAAAGGAACTTTTTCTGGCCGCACTACAACGATATATGTTTAGTGAAACAAAACGCGCCAATCAAAGGTTTATGACTGTAAATAATGCTATGGGTCACTTTCAGTTGCGCAAACATGCGCCCCTATTAATTAGGGCTGTCCTCTCTTAATTTTTTTAACAACTGAGGCCGCATTACAAAGTTATACGTATTACGAAGTTTGACAAGGCTGATTAAATACTTAAATGTTGATTTTACAGGTGGACTATAGTAAAGGGAGGAAAAATTTCCAGAAGCCCCGCGTTTGGATTTGGAAAAGAAGGAATACACGTTAGTTTTTCGGAAATATGAACCAAGGGTTTGCTGTCAAAAAGATGGGCTTGGATGCTTTCATCTTATCTCTATTATTGTCGTTTTTCTTTTTCATTATATGTGTAACTCAAGTGAATGAGCATTTACGAACATTCTATCCTTGAGATGGAAAGTTCACATCCAATGCCATTAAAATAATTAAATAAAAACCTATCACCAATAAAAAAATATATAAAAAACTTAACTATTGTGCTTCTGCTATTAAGATGTATATTTGTTATATTCTTAATGAGTGTTCTTAGATAGATTACTCGAATATGATGCTGCTGATCTTTAATTAGCATGTAGATGATGTACATCAGTACATGTAAGAATTACATGTATATAGACTATATACTTGGGGATTATTCAACATGCAAAGTAAATATAGGTCGAGTGTGTGATTAGTTCAAGATCTAACAAACTCGTACATTCTTTTCCAAAAACAAACAAACAAACTCATACATAACTTCGCTGGAGTACGTGTTATAAATTTGATGCTCTTATCAATATCATTAATGTATTAATAGCTGAGCTTTGATCAAGCCTTTTTTGTCTATAAGAGATTTTGCCATTTTCGTCATAAATATACGACGAAATCGTACCTCAAAAGTCAGCCTCATATTTTATCAAGTACTTGTATTTAACCGAATATTAGTTTAACTGTGATCTTGGCCTTGGTAAATGTTATGTGCATTTTTCGTAAAATATAAACATTGGGATATTTTGGCAAAAGTCAAAGCTCATTAAGAAAAGTCAAAGGCCCATCACCAAAGCCAAAGACCCGGGACCGACGAACTAAGACATTGGCGAGGCCTGGAGTAAAACAGGCGACGAGGCAACAAAACGACGAGGCCAACAAGGCGACAAGCCGACGAGGCGTTGAGGCCAACGAGGCGACGAAGCCGACAAGCCCACGAGGCAACGAGGCGACAAGCCAACGAGGCGACGAGGCCAACAAGGCGACAAGCCAACGAGGCCGAAAAAGCAAAAAGCCGACGAGGCGACGAGGCCGACAAGGCGACAAGCCGACGAGGCGACAAGTCCTACAAGGCGACAAGCCGACGAGGCGACAAGATGACGAGGTGACGAGGCCAACAATGTGACAAGGCGAAAAGCCAACAAGCACCCTTGTCATAACTTGACGAGGGCATAACTTGCAATTATTCTACACGGCGAAGAGATCCAAGACCATGAAGATCTCCGGAGAATCCTCCGGATTCCCCCGAACTCAACATACGGACTTGCGGGCAACTCAAAGACATCAAAGACGAATCAAGAAGCACCACCGACCTCTTTTGCAGAGCAAGGGGCCTCGAAAACCCCCCTTAAGCAGAGGAGAAATATGCAAGCCTCTGGAGGTGCATTTTCAGGGAATTGAATTTCCTATAAATAAGAGCCTTCCCCCCTCATTTCCACACCCATTCACGGCTTTCACCAGAGCTTCTTGTTGATGTACAAATTTGTCATTATTTAATATGACATAAAGTGATAAAGTTGTGAATTAATAATATTTACAAATGATATTAAAAGGGTTGGAAAGAATAAAACAATATTTGAAATTCCCAATTGAGAAGCCCACCAGATTTCTCAATCGGACGAAGCCCGACGGATACAAAGCCACTCGGCCCAAAAAGCCCAAAGGCCCAATGTAATCCGTCATCAGTCCAGAAAAAAAGAGGGTAGAATCTGTTGGAAATCGGTGGTATCAGTTCCGACTTCCTTACCACGATAATAGCCTCTGAAGCGTCCCGGTAATATTTCAAAAATTATTTTAATGCGGAAAACTTGTTACCGTACCGACGACACGGATATCGGGTAATGAGCATTTCGTTAAGACCCGATAAATATTTCGAATTTAATATTTCATAATCATTATTAATAATCTAGTCGAATAGAAAATAAATAGAAAGCAGTAAATGGTTGCATTTATTGACCCAATGCATAAGGCCGTACCTCAAAGACGATTCCGGCTACGCGTTCTGACTTGGGCATGGCTCCGCCGGTGCTGAGGGAAACTCTCATGATCTTCCGGGATATTCTCCTAGACTCTTCGTACCGAAGCGTGGGCTTCGCCGGCAGGACTCCGTCGCAAAATTTAACTGACGGTTCTTTTAAAGCTACCGGAGAAAAATATCTCCTAAGCCGAACCAGAAGAGAGATAAGAAGCAGAAAACTCGCAGACCTTAGAGAGAGAGGGAGAGCTCGAGTTTTTTCTCAGGGGAAGGTGTGAAAAATGTTTCGAATGAGCCTCCTATTTATAGGCTCAAGCTGTAACCGATTTGGAGATTTTCCCTCCCTTTATTCAAATTTTATTAATTAAATTTAATTAATTATTTCAATCCAATGGTCCAGATTCAATCTCATCTAAATCCAATGGATATAATTAATCAAGGATTTAATTAAATAATAATACATGATAAGATCAAAAGATTTAATCGTATCATCGTATTAATTAAATTCGAATTATATATATACATATTAAAATTCGAATTTGTTGATGATTATCTAGATCCAATGGTTAAAAATAAATCTTAAACCAATCCAATGGATCAAATCAATTAGGGATAAAATCAAATTCCCTAGGGTTTCACTGAAACCCTAATTCGAATTCTTATCCTCTTTATTATTCGAATTATATATTGTATATATATAATATCAATTAATTTCTAATCCGACGGTAAAGAATAAATCTCAAAACCGATCCAACAGACACAATTAATTAAGCAAATTCGAAATACCTAAACTTGGTCACCAAGCTTCAATTTTGAATTACATTTAGCGTTCAAATCAATTATCTCAATCCAACGGTTGATATTAAATCATAACCGATCCAATGGATTAAATTGATTTTAGGGTCTTGCCAAAATACCAAAACATTAGGTACTTATGCTGCAAATATAAAGTATCCAATTCTCACTTTTCGAATTAGCTAGGGTTTGTATTTACCAAACCCTAATTCGAATTTACACATATATGAATATATAAATATATATTTTTATTTATTAATATAAATCTTTTAGTTATTAATTAATTATTAATTAGATATTAATAATTAAATCCAAATAATTAAATTATATTTATAAAACCTGATCTCAATATCACATATTAAATGTCATGGTTCCACACCATCATTTAAATTCGTAACATGTGATTTAATTTCATAGTTTATCGAACCGAGTCATAAACTTAGAAAATCCATAAATCACAAACCGTAAGTCTGAATGACTTGGTTCAAAAAGCAAAGTTGCTTAGAATTTAATTTACAACAACATGTTGCTGTTATAAAATATAAATTCTATCTTTGTTTTTATCAGTTAATTCCGTGTACAAAAATATGGTACTTTTGTCACGCTGACGATAAAACTATATGACGTCTGACACAGACCTGTCAGTTTTATAAGTCGAGCCAAGTGATTAAACATTATCCACAATGTATTTTAATCACGTACGTATCATCCGTTACGGAGCTAACCTGGGGACCAAGGACTCGTATCACTTAAGTCAGGTCCAACGAACTGCTAGTTGTTCATCAAACCTCGAAGTGATTCCACTACAGACCCGATGCTGCCCTCTTTAGTGATACGGTATATATCATGACCTTATAACAGCAGGGTGTCCATTGATACAATCAAATTCGGGTTATTGTCCTTTCACTTGATGACTCACACATGAGCAGGCGATTTTTACCGTAATGCCCCTTATTGCATTTTCCTCCTTGACTCAGTCAGTAATATTATGAGCAAGCCACTTATGGTTTCGATTCATAAGTTGCACACGGGTACCTCTCAATTCTCACCACTGACAACCAAGGGAATCATCATGACTCTAAAGAGAGCTGTGTGATGCCCATGTCTATGATCAAGCTACCCTTACTACTGACTATCATGTTCCCAAAATAATAGTGTTAGGAACAACGGTAATATTTTGAGTTGTTTAATGGTTAAATTAAAGAACAATCAAGCTAGTAGCTCGGACTCGTGATCATTCAGGACGTAGAACTAATATCCATTTGATCATCATTTTGTGACTCAACTTCAAGTTACCAGTGACGGTCTTATACGATAACTTCTTGAGTTTAAGTCAGGTCTAATCCAGTATGAAGACGCTTCATACTTAATACTTAATGCACTTCTAGTGAGTGTGACACACACATAATCCATAATAGGATTGTCACTTAGTCACATTAATGACCTTACACGATTAATGGGCTCCCACCCAATTAATCAGGTCATGGAAATTTTAAGTTCATTTATTATGATTACTAATTCTTCCTCACATCGACTCTGTTGTGATAATAATAGCATAATTGCATCCTTTATGAACTAAGGAATCAAGCATTCTATTTTACTCTACCAGAAACTATAATACGATTAACATAATAAGTATCATCTTTATTAAATGACTTGTAATAATCTTTTACAAATGGATAAATATCTTTTTGAAGGACTCATATGTCCAACAGAATCGTCATATTCTCTACGCGGCATCTCAATTCAAATCCAAGCGGAAGACTAGGAGCACGGAGTCAAGTCTTCAACGAGCATAATATAAACACGACGAAGAGAACACAGTTGTGGGACACGTGTAGAAAGATGAGCCATTCAACCCGTTCATCTCAAAGAGAGGACCCCACGATTCCTGGAAGTCCAACGGGAAGAATTGAAGTCTATAAATACCAAGCTCATGCTAGGATTAACACACAGATCCCTTAGAGAATACTTTGATAGCTCGCTACCTGGAATTTCTGCGTACTTTGAGATTTCGTTGTTCTAGATGTGATTTGCTGTCTGTAGCTCATCCTTCTTCTTTCTTTTTCTTGTTCTAGATGTGATTTGCTGTCTGTAGCTGTCCGTCTATGTTACTTGTCGCAATAAACTAATAGAGAATGTAGTCAACTATTGCTTTGGGACGAACCTCTTTAAAAAACCCCTCGTCTCATTTATACAGCTTATATATATACACATATATCGAGAGTGAATCGAGAGCTTGCAACGTGAGAGATCGAATTCCACCAAATCATCAATCTCAAGAATATCATACACTCACAAGTTACACTTGACTGTTTGAGGTGGGAAACCACGTCAACAGTTTGGCGCCGTCTATGGGAAACTGATCTCGCCAACATCTACGATCTCAAAGCATTCTGCAAACATGAGAAACGAAGAAATTATAACCGTGACCGAGTCTGAGGTTAACAACCCTAGACAGAACACGGAGGCAAGCGACCTGAAGTCTCAACTAGAGGCGAGGAAAGCCAAGAACCAAGAATTGCGCTGGCGAATCGAGCTTCTCGCGGCAAACTGAGCCCAAAGTGAGCACCACCAGAATAGTTACCGGTAGACAC
Organism: Parietaria judaica; assembly: GCA_954871525.1. Lineage (NCBI taxonomy): Eukaryota > Viridiplantae > Streptophyta > Magnoliopsida > Rosales > Urticaceae > Parietaria > Parietaria judaica. Next base: position 14,976,971 of record OX940872.1, read on the forward strand.
GGGACAGAGCTCTAGGCATCAATGCCGGGCTAACATCAACGCCTTCACCTCGACTTTGCCAATCTTGATAATCCGCAAGTGTCGACGGAAAGCCAGCCTCGATTGCCCAGCGGCCCAAGACCCTTAACTCCTCCGCCGCCTCCCGAGGTGGGGCAACCCCTTTTCACTCCCCTGTTGAGGACTAACCTGACTGGGACAGAAAATTTCGCATCGAGCAGTCGCCAACGCTCTGATCGCCCGAACTACTCGTCGGGATACGAGCAAAATCGCGACATTAACCTGGGCATCAATGGCCAACCAGCCGTGTATCCAAGGTATCCTAGCCCGGTATACGGACAGGAATCCCACCAACCCGTGCGCCCTGATCCAGCTCTCCAGAGCACGGATTTAGAGGAACTTTAATGCACAATGAATGAAATGAATGAAAAACTTATTCGTGTGCACTCTCGTGTGCACAGCCCTACCACTACTGCCCCTGAAATAGAACGGTTAGTGGAAGATTCTGGATAGATCCCCTCTTCACTTGCTATAACCGGCGTAAAATCAGGGACGGCAGACGTGTGAATCTGCCAAAGTACGACGGGACAAGCGACCCTAAAGTGCACCAGAGATCTTTTAGGATCGCGATGGGACGGGAAAACCTGGAAGCACACGAGTTAGATGATGGCACTACTACAAATCCAGGTTTCAACTATGGTTAAAAACCATGGTTGAAAAATTTCAACCATGGTTCTTAACCATGGTAGAATCCTGCATGGTAGAAAGTTCCAACCACGGATTTTTTCCATGGTTGAAAAAATCTTTCTACAACGGAAATTTCCAAACACGCCGCGGCTCTAATCGAATGAACAACGGAATTATCCGTGGTTCGAAAGCAAAAGCCGCGGCACAAAATAAAAGGCCGCGGCTATAATCGAATAAAAAGCCAACCACGCCGTGGTGTTATGTTTACATGCCGCGGCTAGAAATGAACGAACAACGGACTTTTCCGTGGTTCGAAAGCAAAACGCCGCGGCATAATATAAATCAGGCCGCGGCTATAGTCGAATCAAAAGTCAAAAACGCCGCGGCAAAACGCCGCGGCATAATATAAATCAGGCCGCGGCTATAGTCGAATCAAAAGTAAAAAATGCCGCGGCGTTATTTTAACTAGCCGCGGCTAGAAATGAATGAACAACGAAATTATCCGTTGTTCGAAATCTAAAATGCCGCGGCCTTTTATCAAACAGGCCGCGGCTGGAAACGAATAATCAAGGCAAACACGCCGAGGCTTAGTTTAGCCAACCCTGCGGCATGTATTTAACAAGTCGAGGCTTATTTTAGACATTTCGACACTTTCAAACGCCACGGCTTGAAGAAACATGCCGCGGCATTATTTGAGGTAGGCCGCGACATTGTTTCCAAAAAGCCGCGGCGTTAAACTATTACGAACGACGGAATTTACCATCGTACGTAGTATTGTTCTGCCGCGGCGTGTTTTTTAAAGCCGCGGCGTAAACTGCCTTCCGAAGGGTTGTATTTGTTTTGGGCGACGGTTTTTAAGCGTTGTTGAAAAAGAGACTAAAAAAAAATAAAAAACCGGGCGATTTTTTGAAAAAAATCGCCCGGTAACTTTTTATCCTGTTTCTAATACCGATAGAACCTGTAATTAATAATTAATATTTCATTAAATAAAATATAAATTAAATTTTTAATTAAAAGCATTAATCCAAAATATTAAAATGAAAATATTAATACATTAAAATATCATCGGTTAAAGATTACACGATCGATACATACAAACCATATAATCCACCATACAAAATTCACCGTTCAAATATAAACAAACAAATCCAAAATATATTCTAATCTTCATCGTCATATTTAGCAAACTTTGATAGCACATACATACCTAAATCTACATTCAATCCATCTATCTCGTTTACACTATAATTAAGTTTGCTATCGACGAAATTCATACCATTTCTCACAACGTCGTGCATGAACTTCATGACGTAATATCCGCATTCATGATTTCCCGGTTGTTTCGGACATCCTTTTGAATTCACCGTTTTTATCAACGAGGGTGTCATGAGGCCGGTGTCGTGATTAACCTTGAATATGTCTTCAATACTACAAAAAAAAAAGTAAAGAATTCAAATAACTTAAACATAAAAATGATTATGTTTTAGAATACTTACTTTTGGAAAAATTGCTCTAAGTGGCTATTTAAACCGCTTGAATTGGGGAGAGAATCAAACTTCGCTACGGTAGCCTTCTAAGGGTTAAAAACAAGAAGAATCCAATGGTGACGACTATTGTAAGGCATTAACCATCTTTTGCCATTCTTGCAATTTTGTATAAGTTTGTAGTATCGATCAACATCAAGTTTTAATGCATTTTTCTTAGCATCTCCTACTTTTGTGTTGGACCCGATGTCTTCATATGGCGGAAGAAAACCATAAATGTCCGGATTGCGAATGTGATTTTCTTGCAAATAACTACAAATAAAAATAACAATAATTAATGTATAACAAATGAATCAGTAATTTATATATTTAATAATTATGAAATCGCAAATGAAAATGGAAACATACCTTTGACAAATCATTATCCATAGTACGGTCAAGTCTTGAGAGAGGAGAAATTCACGTGTATCATCAAAATTCAACAACGGAGCGAAATCACACAAACTCTTATCAAGCTCAACTGCTATTTTCTTTCCCTTTGCAAGCATATAGTCGTTTGCATAAGACGCTAACGCTCTCAATCGGGGATTAACATGGTTCAAGTTAATCTTTTGTGCCATTTCATTGTAATACGAACTTTTGGCTATATTTTTGGGCTTAGGTTTGGGAGCTTGATTACCTTTGGAGTTTAATTCTTCAATAAGGGACATTGGCCAAGGCACAAAGGTCCCCACCGCGTCATCAATGGTTTCGATCCATTGAACCGATACCGGGAGAGGAATAGGGTCTTTAGACATCGACACTTCTACTAACACCCGACGATGATCTCTATCCAATGGTATGTTGTGAATTTTCTCGCCAACCTCTTCATTTTTTAGGAACACCTTCCCGGTTGCGACGTGCTTAACGATTCCCTCCGCAAAAAGGAGACAATGAACACCTTCATTAAATGAAATGGGCGTATTTGGAATAGACGACGCCGGATCAACCGCGGAAATTCCGCCAATACCTAGAATAGGTCCTTTTGAAACCAAAGGCGAGCTCTTTGCCTTTTTAGCTTGAATTTGAACGTTCGCAAGCTCCGGTGAAGGAGCAATCGATTGACTAGCGCAACTTTGCACATTAAAAGATTTGATATTCTCTCTATTCGGCCTTTTCGAAAGGAACCCTTTACGCTTAGGCTTTTTCGCGGGAATTTGACCTTCATCAAGTTGCACATTAACCGGCGCTACGGGAGTAAACGGTGGCCTTCCCGGACTTTGCACATCACAAGGCTCGTTACTCCCTAGACTCGGTCCTTTCGAAATAAAATCTTTTCCCTTAGCCTTTGTTGCGGGAGTACGATCATCATCAAAATTCAATTCAATCGGTGCTAAATGAGCAAGAGGTTGACTTACCGGACTATGCGCATCGAGTGGTTCATTACTACCTTGAATATTTCTTGAAGATGATCCTTGGATCATTTGTTCCACTTTAGCCTTCCATTCCTCGAAAGCCGCATCTCTCGCTTCCGACTTGACTTTCATATCTTTAATTTCGGCTAGGAGACTTTGAACGAGGGGATTCGTTGAGTCTTTGGCTTGTTTGTAAAATGCTCTCTTTGAGACGTATTTGGATTGTCCCCGAACTCGTCCGGGATGTTATTTCTTCCCCAAAGCTCTTGTCAAAATATCTTCTTCCTCATCGTCGTCCACAACTTGAGTGGTACATTCCACCTAATAACAAAATGAATTATTACAAATATTTAAGTCAATAATATACAAATAAACTCATTGTACTTACTATTTTATTCACAATAGGCTCTAGATTTGGATCCTTTAATGAACCATCCTCATTATTCCTCATTTCGATCCAAAGTTCCGGCTTTGTCGCCCATACGCCGTTTTTTTCAAACTACGAAACAAAGGAAAATGTTATTCAATTATAGACAATAGATTAAATTTAAAATATAAAATTAAAACCCTTACTAGCATTTGATCGAGCTTCCGATATCCGTTTCGACCCGATCTAGAGGGGTACTCAACGAGAGCCCTATTAGCTTTGTTTTGATTCGAGACTTCTTTGAACTCATCGCTCAATCTAATATTAACAAACTCCTCCCAATGTTCGTCCATGATGCTCGTGTAATACTTCTTAACAATATCCGGTCGCTCGAAGATTCTTCTATCATTCGGATCTTTCTTGAATAGGGTAGAGAGATCATACCAGAAGTATCTTGCCGATTCCCCGGCACAAGATAAACACAACTTCTTGTACTCGTTCGGAATAACAAATGCTTGTTGGATTTCATCCCATATCCTATGTTTCACCTTTTTTAAACTCTTCAATCTCCAATCGGATATAGTAATTGGAATAAATTCCCGAGCAAGAACACCAATCCAACTAGCTAAAAGATCACCATCTCTTCCATCCGGTTGTTTTTTCTCATCAAATCTCACAAGTATTTTTTTCCCCCTTATGCTTTAAGATAGTGATACTTTTCATGAGGTTCACTTTTCTTTTTCCTTCTCCTCTAAGTTTTCTTCTACATTTTGCTACTTCATCATTTTGGTTAAGAACTAGAAACAAATAAAGTAATAAATTATAAATTTTATATACTAGATAGATTCAATGAAATATAATACCTTAAACAAAATAACAATACTACTAACCGGGCGTAGTTTCTTCTTCATCGGATGATGACGTTTCTTCTCGATCGATTGATGGCCTAGTTACTTCTCGCTCCGACATAACTTTCCTAAATATACATTTGACTCGATTCCAAAAATTCATAAAAATCAAATAACTCAAGACAACAAATACATTTCATTGCAAACATTCAAGACAACAAAAGCATAAAACAACATTTCATGGCAAACATGAAAGACAACAAAAGCATAAAAACATTTCATGGCAAACATTAACAAAATGCAATACATATGTAATATTGAATTCGGATAGGATTCTAACCTTGTTAGAATCAATAACTCGGAGTTAGGGAACGGGGTAGGACTTAGCTTGTTGAAGAAACAAGATGAAGCACACCTCAACGGAGTAAGGGCACGGCAAGGATACGTCGGCGGCGGAGAATGGTGGAGCACGGCGGATAACGGCGGGGCACGGCGGATAACGGCGGGGCACGGCGGAGCACGGCGACGGCGTGAAGAGAGAGAGAGGAAGAAGAGAGAAGAGAGAAGAGAGAAGAGAGAAGAGAGAAGAGAGGAGGTTTAAAGAAAAAGAGGGAAGGAATAGGGCAGAAATGGAGGAAAATGAGGTTAAAATCGAATAAAAATTTCAAAAACGGCTTTAGACAACGGAAAAACGCAATCGTTGTCTGAAAATCCCGATACATGCCGCGGCATAACCTTTAAACTGCCGCGGCATAATCCAACGTGGAAAAATACACGCCAGGGCGTGGTTTATATAAGCCGGGGCACGTTGAGATTCGAAATAACACCGACTCTGTATAATTTTGGGATGTAAATACGCCACGGCATGAAATAAATGAGCCGGGGCTCGTAACGACACGCCGCGGCAGTTACATACTATACCGCGGCATACACCTCGTCCTTGCGGTCATGCCACGGCCTATTTTTGTATGCCGCGGCTAGATTTGGCCTCCAGAAAGCATGCTCTCGGTATAATTTGTGCGCACTTTATGCCGCGGCACAATATACGCGCGCCGAGGCTTTATGTACTCATGCCAAGGCGTAGATATAATAAAGCCGTGTCATCAAGTTGAATTTACCTATTTACCCATGTTAAATATGAAACTCGCCACGGCTTGTCTTGAAACGCCGCAGCATTGTGAATCCCGTATGAAACGCGCCGTGGCACGATTTTCACAAGGCCGCGGCACGTTAAGATTTAACTTAACACAGACTCTTTGATATTTTGGTATGTAAATACGCCGCGGCACGAAAATATTGGAGCCGAGGCTCGTCTACAAACGCCGCGGCATGTTAGACATTACCGCGCCATAACCTGATTTAACGCACGCGTAAAAATTTGGTTTTTAGTTTTTGTCTAAGAATGCCGCGGCATGACTGTACTACGCCTCGGCCTTTCTTGCATGCCAAGGCATATTCTTTGTACGCCGTGGCATTTCTTCGCCTGCAGAAAACGCATGCTCTCTGTATAATTTTGATGCGATATATGCCGCGGCAGGAACCAATTACGCCGAGGCTTTATTTACATATGCCAAGGCGTCGGTATGTATAAGCCGTGGTGTTCTTCTGAATTTACGTAAATACCCTCTGCCTTATGAAACTCGCCGCGGCCTATTTGGGAAATGCCGCGGCAATATTTTCTCGTATGAAACGCGCCGCGGCTTAAATCGAAAAGGCCGCGGTATTAAGTACAAAATGAACCAAATTTACATTTATTTAACCAACTTATTTATAAAAAAAAATTGTTCAATCATATTTCAAATAGTAAAATTTTAAAAGATAACTAATTGAAAATAATTGTTCAATCAATTTCCAATTAAATAAACATGATAACTAATTGTTCATACATGAAAAACACGATCAAAATATAACATTATTACAATAAAATTATTATTCAATCAATTTCCAATGCCGGGATATCTCGACGTAGCAAAAACGAAACATCATCATCATCATCATCAACGTCTTCAAACGATTGTAGCCCGACGGAGAATGGTGCGATGGTAGTGATGTCTTCAACTTCTTCATTCGATTCTTCTACATTTCTCGCATTAACATGCACGACGAGAGATAATTCTTGATCGACCGGGTCCGAGACATAAAACACTTCAGATGCTTGGGATGCCAACATGAATGAATCATTGGCATAACTCATCCGTCTGAAGTCAACAACCGTAACTCCATCATTTTCAACTTTGACGTGGTTGTTGTCCGCCCATTTGCACTTAAACAATCCAACTCGCAAACCACAATAATCTAGCTCCCAAATATCTTCAACATAGCCAAAATAGCTCATAAAAGCTTTTTTTGGATTTTTATCCTTGGCCGACGCAACATGGACTCCTTCCGCAAAGAATGTAACACCACTATTTTGTACGGGGTGTTTTTCGTCCCTTTCCCTTGTGTAAAACGTGTACCCGTTAACGTACCAGGACGTGTACCTGGTAACTACTTGTGAAGGCCCACTAGAGATCTTCAATAATGTCTCATCTAAATTCTTTCTTCTTGCATAACAATATTCATCGATCCACTTTGCAACGTACGGTTATGCTCTTCTTTTAGCCATTTTTTGTTTTTTGACTTTTTCGGATAAGTAGACCTTAACTCATTCATATGCACATCGATAAAGGGTTCCACGACGTCTAAATTGTGCAACACATGGAGAACGGCTTGCTCCCATTCTTTTCGGTTGACAGTTGAAGGATTTGCTGTGCATAAAAACATCAAAATAAATATTATATTCAACACGTAATCTAAATATTAACATCGTATTTATTTATAAAAAAATTATAATAATTACCTGCAGATAAGCCTTTGGATTCCGCTTTGGCTAATTTGGGAACACCAATTGGCCGAGTTCTCGGGAAATACTCTACACAAAATTCAACCGACTCTTCTGCCATATATCCTTCGACAATGCTCCCTTCTGGTCGATTGTAGTTCTTCACGTATCCTTTCAAGACTTTCATATACCGTTCAATTGGATACATCCACCGTAGAAATATAGGTCCACATAATTTCACTTCCCGTACTAGGTGAACGGTTAAGTGAATCATGATGTCAAAAAATGAGGGTGGAAAGAACATCTCGAGCATACATAGGGTTTTTACCAAGTCCGCTTGCAACTCGTCAAGACCTTCAACCTTAATAGTTTTGGAGCAAATTTTGTTGAAAAATTCACATAACTTTGAAATTGCGAATCGAACTTCCTCTGGCAAAAACCCTCGCAATTCAAGAGGCAGTATTTGTTGAAGCAACATATGACAATCGTGAGTCTTCATTCCGATAAGTCTCAAATCTTTCATAGATACAAACCTCTTGTAGTTCGAAGAATGACCTTCGGGAACTTTTATCGCCGCAAGCCATCCACAAAGCTTCCTTCGCTCCGCTCTCGATAAAGTGTGGACAGCCGGTGGTAGTAATGTCTTCTTTCCAGCCATTTTAGGATGCAAATCCGGTCTTATACCCAATTCAACGAGATCTTGTCGAGAATTTTTCCCGTCTTTTGTTTTATTTGGATCGTCAAGCAATGTACCAACAATCGCTTCACATACATTTTTTTCGATGTGCATAACGTCCAAAAAATGTCGAACGTAATGCGTCTTCCAATACGGGAGCTCGTAGAAGATTGATACTTTTTTGAACGGTCTATCTTCAAATTTTTTTTGCTTCCTCTTACCACTCGACGTTCTTTTTCCAAGCACTTCATAAGTCTCTTCACAAATCAGTTTATAGACATCTTCACCGTTCAAAATTTTTGGAGGAGGTCGATGTTCTTGTTGTCCATTAAACTTTTTTTCTTTCTTTCTGTACGGGTGATCTCTCGGTAAAAATCTCCTATGGTCGAGAAAAACTGTTTTCTTCCCATGTTTCAACCGGACTGAAGATGTATTTTTGATGCAGACTGGACAACCAATAGAACATTTCACCGAGTAACCAGACAAGTTTCCGTACGCCGGGAAGTCATTGATTGTCCACATTAACATTGCTTTCAACTTGAACACTTCGCGTCGGTAAGCATCGTTGATCTCAATTCCTTCGTTCCACATCATCTTTAGATCATCGACCAAAGGTGCTAAGTAGACGTCGATGTCATTTCCTGGTTGGCTCGGTCCCGAAATTAAAAGAGTCAACATCAAGAACTTCCGCTTCATACACAACTTCGGAGGGAGATTGTAGTTGCAAAGTATTACCGGCCAAACACTATAGCGACTACTCATGTTACCAAAAGGATTCATCCCGTCTGTTGCCAAACCGAGACGCAAATTCCTGGGTTCTGAGCTGAATTCCGGATACCGAGTATCAAAACTTTTCTACTGTGAAGCATCACAAGGGTGTCTTAAAATGCCATCATTACTCTGATTTTTTGAGTGCCAAACCATGTTCTCCGCGTGATTAATATTGTTAAACATGCGTTTGAGGCGGGTGAATGGGGGAATGTACCATAATACTTTTTTCGGAACCCCTTTGATACCGTCATGTGGCTCCTTTCCTGTCTTCCACCTTGACCCATTGCACAGTGGACATTCACTTAATTCTGTATGCTCGTTCCTATACAGTACGCAATCTTTTGGACATGCATGAAACTTTTCAAACTTTAAACCTAACAAGCTCAGTGTCTTTTTTGCCGCATATATTCCTGTCGAAACTTTATTACCGGCCGGCAACGTTTCACGAAGGAGTTCCAACAATTGCGTGAAGCTAGAATTTGTCCAACTTCCTGCCGCCTTTAAATGGAATAGTGATACCAAAAACCCTATTTTCGTTGTGTTACTCCCATCATACAAAGGCGCTTCGAAATCCCCCACCATCGACTCTAATAATTTCGGTCTTCCCACAAAATTATAGTCAATATCATCCATCAAACCACCAATGTCATCGGATTCGTCTTTGCATTCTTCTTCTTCAACTAAATCATCGACTCTCTTACCACGTATCTTTTCTCCATGAAAGTACCAATGATCATAGGAACTCATAATACCAATAGCTAACAAATGCGATTTGACTACTTTCATAGATTTTGAAACTAAATTTCCACACAAAAGACAAGGACACCTAATCAAATCTCCTTCTTCAAAGTTTAAACGAACAAAATCCATAAATTCTTGAACACCATGTCGGTAATCATCGCTCATTCTATTTTTTGTCATCCATTCCCTAAATGCCATATTGCAAATAAAGAATTTGAAGATTAAATACCGTTTTCTTCCGTGACGAAGCACCGAGCCCGAATTTGAAATCGAAGGAAAGTCGCCTAAGGGAGAAAAAAATAGGGTTTTTGGAGTTATGGTGTAAATGGTTATGAAAATCTGCGAATTTGAAGATCTGCGTAGTATGCCGCGGCATTAAGTTATTACGCCACGGCATGTTGATCTATTATCAACCCTTTTTTTAGACATTCTCGATCAAACTTGAATTTGGATGAATATTTTTCCCGATATACGCCGCGGCATGGTCACAGCAAGCTGAGGCTTTTGTGTTTCATGCCTTGGCATTTGTTACTTGACGCCACGGCATACTTTGTCATTTACAGTTAGACCCCATATTAGCCGCGGCTTTCGTCATTTATCGGAGGGCATAATGGTGACAAGCTTCAATGTGCCGCGGCTTTCTGTAACATATGCCGCGGCTTGATCGCGCTGACGTAAAAACGGCCATATTTTTACTAGCTACTAGGGTTAAATTTATTATCTTTCAACGGTTATAAACGGCTATATTCGCGAAAATAGTTTAAAAAACTTATAATTCATAACTTCTTTCTATATATACAACCATTTAACTTATATTTTGACCCACACAAAATATCTTGTCTACAAAAATTGAAAATTATTATGGATGATCATCCGTCTTCTATTGGTAATGGCCCAGTCGTTATTGTTTCGTCCTCTTCTTCGTCTTCTTCCGATGATGACAACGATCACCAGGTAAATCTATCAGATGATACAGTGGTCCCAGAAACAAATTCCGATGATACGGTGGTCCCAGAAACAAATTCCGATGATACGGTGGTCCCTGATACAAACTCTTATTCGGAAGTCCCAAAAATTATAAACTCCAATGATACTATAGTCCCAGAAACAAATTCTCAAGAAAGCATTCAAAATTCCGAAGAAACCGTAGAGTCTGAATTACCTCCAGGTCAGATTCGCTCCGCTCTTTCCGTTGGTTCAAGCCGCACAGGAGGTAGTGGTGGATCAAAATTTTCTTCATCGTGGGAGACATATTTCCATATAAAGTATGAGTGGAATAGCTCGACTCAAAATTTTGATAAGCACACTAAATGCAAATGGTGCGGACTATTGTTTATTCTTCCCTACCCAATACGAGAAATCGATTCGCTTCATGCTCATGGCGTGCGTTGTCGTCGAAAACATTGTATTTAAATATTTATTATTTTACGTTTTTTAATTGTAGTTTTATTATTATGTGACAAATGTAGCTTTAAATATTGATGGAGTTGTAATGTGGCACGACTTATCATAATGTACTTGTAATGTGTTGTAATGTGGTACTTGAAATGTTTTGCAATGTGGTACTTATCATAATGTACTTGTAATGTGTTGTAATGTGGTACTAGTAATGTTTTGTAATGTGGTACTTTCCATATGGTACTTGTAATGTGGAATTATTGATGATAATAATGTATTTATAATATAAACATATGTATTCATAATTCTATATATTTTATAATTAATCACATATATATTCTTACATATTTTTATGAAACGAATAATAATTACAGTTTAATTTTATGCGTTTAAAATTAAGGAAATATTATAAAAATTAATTCATAACGCCGCGGCGTAACGTTAACAATGCCGTGGCAAGACATATTGAACCATGCTTAATAACCGTAGTCGAACTCACGCCACGGCATATCAAAATCTATGCCTCGGCATTTTTACAATAGCCGCGGCAGAATGGTAGTAACGCCGCGGCGCTTAGTGACTTACAGAGTCCATACTCTCTGTATAATTTGAAACAACATATAGGCCTCGGCATGATATCAGCAAGCCGTGGCTTCGATGGCCATGCCAAGGCATGGGTAACAGAATGCCGCAGCTTACATCGTCTGTTTACCAAAGTACCCTCACAATATGCAACTCGCCGAGGCCTTTCTTGGAAATGCCGCGGCGAGTTGCATAATCAAGAGGGCAAATTTGTAAATTAAAATGAAGCCGCAGCGTTTTCATTCAAATGCCGCGGCATGATAAGTAAATTTACAATGTAATTATTAGTTATCATATTAATTGTAACACAATTTTAGTAAATTAAATTATCTCATAAATAAACTATGAAAATGTTGATAATTTTATTATAAAAAAAAAACAAAATAATGCACTTAATAATTAACCACGCCGCGGCTTATTTTGTAGAAGCCACGGCTTTATCTCAAACGTCGGATATATCCGTTGCAGAAACTGAACACGCCGCGGCATATGTAAACCCTGCCGCGGCGTTTCTTCGCTGACACAAAAATGGCTAGTTTTTTTTTCCCCCGAATTATTACCCCACAACGGTAATAAACGGCTATATTTGTTAAAAACGTTTAAATTCACACAAATCTTCTATTTAAACATATACTTGTTCACATTTTATTCTATGTTTCATCAAATTAATCCTTAGATTCAAAAATACGTCGCCACCACGAGGAAGTTCGGCAGGGAGCTTTGTCGTGAACCGTACTCCGCCCCCACGGGGGAATTTTGCCGAGGATCGTCAATGACAGCCCCGAGACTCATCCAAGACGACGGAATCGCCTCCATCTTTGACGATCAACAGTCGACCCGCATTTACTCAGCATTCAATCATCCTTGTGTTCAGCGGGTCAATCTCGGGATCCAAACCTTGAATCCGACTCAACGATAAAGCCATTTTAACGCATTAACAGTAGAATTTGTCGATTGGGGCGATCTATATTTGGTCGAGAATGGTCTTTCATTTAATTGGAATGATCGATCAGGAAACATAGGGACTTCTCTATATCACGCTTGAAAGATTGGAGCAATGAATACACATCACGAAGGTTGCGTCCCTATGTGCAAAGCATTTCCATTCGTCAGATTAGCGTAAATCCAGGCGCCCACTTTTTATCCATAATCAGATTTGTTTCAATGGTTTTGGCGCCACGCTCCATCATCCATTGGATCTCTTGGATTTTGGGGTACTAAAACCCAACTTTGTCTTTCTCAATCCCCCAATCTATTTTTTAGAAGTTCACGTGTTCCTACAAATTTTCTTTTGCGCTTTCCAAAATTCTTTCGTCTTGCTCCAAGGTTTTTTCATCCGTCCATTTTCAATATTGGGTAAATGACTCCAATGCCTATTTTGATCGAACTTTTTTTAACAAAAAGCCGAAGTCTAATTATTTTTATGAAAATAACCATTTAATTAAAATATGGACAAATATATCCTTATTCATGTTAGGTTTCATATTAATATTTGAAATTAAAATATTTATTTAAATATAACTAATTTTGTTCAAAATTTTAATTGAAAAATCAATTTAATTTTGTTTCCTTAAAGGTAGCTCAACGATCAAATTTATTTTAAAATTTCATAATTATTATTCTAATCTCTTTAATTAGTATCGAATTATTATTTTCCATATTTATAAGGATTCCAACGATTTGAAATTTATTTGCTGTCTATATTTAGTTTTTGGGTTTAAGTTTTGAGTAATCGTAATTATAATTCTAAATTGTGATTCATAGTAAGTTTCGTTACAATTTATAAAGTTGCAATATTATTACGATTTATAAAGTTGTGATTATATTTATAATTTTGTACTTTTATTTAGTCATATGTTTCTCATCTAGTAGTTTTACATTGTTGTAACATACATCATAGGAACAAGTTTATTATAGATGTTTGTACAAATCGTGTAACGTCCCTATTTTCTCATTTCTCAGGTCCGTTACTTCTTCACTAAAACTCGTAAAACTTTTTATTTTTAAAAACTAGTTTAAAGAGAAAAAATTTAAAATTTGAAAAAACTTCAATACAGTTTATTTTTCAAACAAAATACTAGATTTTGGAGCTCCTTATTTTGAAAACAAAGAAGACATATATTGCAGAAAATCACAAGATTGATTCTACCACGTATGCACCCGTATATGCCCGACGCTGATCTCGCTCCATCCGCAACTCATCGATTCTTTCGTGATTCTACAACACAACTATATGACTGAGCTAACGCTCAGTACATTAAAGCTTTTTATTACTCACAAAAATAATAATGAAATTATCACACCATAATTCACATAATGCAATGCCATGCTATATCATTTTATAGCTTTTTATATATAAACATAGTCTTGGGCCCTCCCTACGTACCAGCGTGCAACAACACCTACTAGGGACTGGGGGCGCGACCTTAACCAAGTTAGCCCGCGGCAAACATATTATGACGTATCATTTGAGACTACGCGACTCGATATAGTCGGAGGATCCATATAGATTGTAATCAGAGACTACGCGACATGATACAATGGTTGGTATGACGCAATTTATTACTAAAAATGTCATACATATATTGTTGGACATATATGTCCTTAAACAAGATGTTTATCCATTTGTAAAAGATTATGACAAGTCGTTGATAAAGATAGTACTTGTTATGTTAATCTTATTATAGTTTCTGTAGAGTAAAATAGAATGTTTGATTCATTAGTTCATAAAGGATGCAATTATGTTATTATTATCACAACAGAGTCATGTGAGGAAGAATTAATAAGCATAATAAATGAACTTAAAATGTCTGTGACCTGATTAACTGGGTGGGAGCCCATTAATCGGTAAGGTCATTAATGTGACTAAAGTGACAATCCTATTCTGGATTATGTGTGTGTCACACTCACTAGAAGTGCATTAAGTATGAAGCGTCTTCATACTGGACTGGACCTGACTTAAACTCGAGAAGTTGTCACATAAGACCGTCACTGACAACTTGTAGTTGAGTCGCAAAATGATGATCAAATGGATATTAGTTCTAAGTCATGAGTGATCATGAGTTCGAGCTGCTGGCTTGATTGTTCTTTGATTTAACCGTTAAAGAACACAAGATATTACTGCTGTTCCCAACACTATTATTTTGGGAACATGATAGTCAGTAGTAAGGATTGCTTGATCATAGACATGGGCATCACACAGCTCTCTTCAGAGTCACGATGATTCCCTTGGTTGTCAGTGGTGAAAAGTGAGAGGTACCCGTGCGCAACTTATGAATCGAAACCATAAGTGGGTTACTCATAATATTACTGGCTGAGTCAAGGATGAAAATGCATTGAGGGGCATAACGGTAAAAACCGCCTGCTCATGTGTGGGTCATCAAGTGAAAGAATAATAATCGGTATTTGATTGAATCTAATGGAAACCCTGTTGTTATAAGGGAATAATATATACCGTATCACTAAAGAGTGCAGCCTCGGGTCTATAGTGGAATCACTTCGAGGTTTGACGAACACCTAGCAGTTCGTTGGAGCTTAAGTGATACGGGTCCATGGTCCCCAGGATAGCTCCGTAACGGATGATACGTACGTGATTAAAATACATTCTGGATAATGTTTAATCATTTGGCTCGACTTATAAAACTGACAAGTCTGTGTCAGACGTCAGATAGTTTTATCTATAGCGTGGCAAAAGTATCATATTTTGGTACATGAAAGTAACTGATAAAAAGAGAGTTAGAATTTAGATTTTCTAACAGCACCATGTTGTTCTAAATTAAATTCTAAGCAACTTTGCTTTTTGAACCAAGTCATTCTGACTTACGGTTAGTGATTTACGGATTTTCTAAGTTTATGACTCGGTTCGATAAACTATGAAATTAAATCACATGTCACGAATTTAAATGATGGTGTTGCACCATGACATTTAATATGTGATAAAGAGATCAGGCTTTATTAATATAATTTAATTATTTGGATTTAATTATTAATATCTTATTAATAATTAAAGGATTTATATTAATAAATAAATAATATATTTATATATACTGTTTTATGTGTATATTCGAATTAGGGTTTGGAGATAACAAACCCTAGCTAAATTCGAATATCTGAATTGAAGATTTTATTTTCGCGGCATAAGTACCTGAAGTTTGGTATTTTGGCAAAAACCCTAAAATCAATTTAATCCATTGGATCCGTTATAATTTAGTATCAACCGTTGGATTGAGATAATTGATTTGAACCCTAATGTAATTCGAAATTGAAACTTGGTGACCAAGTTTAGGTACTTAGAATTTGCTTGATTAATTATGTCCGTTGGATCGGTTTTGAGATTTTATCTTTAAACCGTCGGATTAGAAATTAATTAATATTATATATATGATATTAAATTCGAATATATTTGTGATAAGAGTTCGAATTAGGGTTTTGTAAAAGCCTAGGTTATTTGACTTTAACCCTAATTGATTTGATTCATTGGATTGGTTTAATATTTATTTTTAACCTCTGGATCGAGATAATCATTAACAAATTCGAATTTAAATATATATGTATATTATAATTCGAAAATATATAATATGATGATAAGGTTAAATGGTTTAATCTTATATTGTATTATTTAATTAATTAAATCCCTGATTAATTATATCCATTGGATCTAGATGAGATTGAATCTGGATCATTGGATTGAAATAATTATTTATATTTAATTAAAAGAATTTGAAAATTGGGAGGGATAATCTCCAAATCGGTTACAGCTTGAGCCTATAAATAGGAAGTTGATTCTACACATTTCACACACCTCTCCCTAGAGCAAAAAACTCGAGCTCTCCCTCTCTCTCTAGGGTCTGCGAGTTTTCTGCTTCTGATCTCTCTTCTGGTTTGGCTTAGGAGATATTTTTCTCTGGTAGCTTTAAAAGAACCGTCAGTTAAATTTTGCGACGGAGTCCTGCCAGCGAAGCCCACGCTTCGGTAGCGAGGAATCCAGGAGAATATCCCGGAAGATCACGGGAGTTTCCCTCAGCACCGGCGGAGCCCTGCCCAAGTCAGAACGCGCATCCGGAATCATCAGTTGAGGTACGGCCTTATGCATTGGGTAAATAAATGCAACCATTTACTGCTTTCTATTTGTTTCCTGTTCGACTAGATTATTAATAATGAATATGAAAATATTAGATTCGAAATATTTATCAGATCTTAATTTTTGTTGCCCGATATCCGTGTCGTCGGTCCGATAAAAAGATTTCCGCTTTAAAATGAATTTTTAAATGTTACTGGGACGGCGCGGAGGCCATTATCGTGGTAAGGAAGTCGACTTGATACCTTCGATTTCCAACAAATGGTATCAGAGCCATGGTTCAAGGATAAATAATTTCGAAATTTAATTTAAAGGTTTAAAGAACGAATTATTTGATGAATAATTAATAATTAAAATTTAAATTTATTTATGGATATTTTAATTTTAATTTAAAATTAGATTATTTCCCGACCCGAGAAATCGTGACGGGAAAAATGGCCAGGCTGCTAGGCGCAGCCTAGCTCGTGGCAAGGGCTGACCAGGGGCTGGCGCTGCAGCCCCAGGGTCAAAACCCTAGGTGCCACGGGCCAGGCCCGTGGCAAAGCCCACGCTAGCGCGAGGCCCAGGGCGAAACCCTTGCGGGTTGCCCTGGCGAGCAACGCCTGGGCCTCGCGCACTGGCCTGCGGCCCACGCTGCCTGGCAGCGGAATGGGCCTGCGGGCCCAGCACGAAGTGGGCGCTGCCCTAACCTCCCCGGCTGGCTGGGCGTGGCTTCTCCTAGGGTCGTGGGCCCGGGCTTAGGCCCGGAGGGCCCACTTACATAATTTTAATTATGGGTCGGAATTTATTCTGACCCGGTTCCCTAGGAATAATTAAATATTAATTATAATTGAAATTAAACAATTATGAATTAATAAAATATGGATGTTATTTATGGATAAATAACATTGACTTATTTTATATAATTCATAAAATTAAATATGGATATTATTTAGTGAATAAATAATATTGTCTTATTTAATGATAAAATATGGATGATAATTCTTAGGAATGATATCATTGGCTTATTTTAAAATTTTCATAAAAAATTAATTGAAAGCCATGGTATGAATTAATGATTATTCTTAAAGAATGGGAATCATTAAAATCTAATTATATATATTCATCATAGATATAAATTGTTATAACCTATTTTCATAACCCGTAAACATAGTGCTTATGTTTAATCATTATTAATATGATTCGTATTAATATGTCGAATCAAGGATAGATATGAATAGTAAAAAGTAAATGTAAAGTGTTCATTATTAATCGGAAAAATCTCAATCATACAATCTTGTCTGAGGAAGAGGGAATCAAAAGTGGGGCCGGTTCACCATCCACTTCTGGGTGACCGGTTAGGACCCCTCCCATCTACCTGGAGAAAGTATGATTGACCTATCACTACCGACAAAATAATTAACACTATAATCACTGAGGCCTTATATATAATTACGTGTCGTAATTAATAAAGCCAAAATATAAACTTTTAATGTGTCATTAAAGGAAAGTTTATAATAAGTTTTAATTAACTTATGGTATAATAAAAACGTTAGTTTATCAAAAACAATGGCAAGTATAGAATTAATGATAAAAGGTCTCCATTATTACTGTCACAAGGTCTGCTAACCACACCGTCTCGAGTCACCCTAGAGAGACCACTCCTCTTAAGGAAAGGTGTGCTTGTGGAAGTTTGGCACCGTGATAGTTTCAAAAGAATATGGGGACGGAGGAATCTTGGAAATGCACCGTGAGTCACCTTAGAGTGACCATTCCTTAAGGACGACGTTTCCAAGAGGATTTCGAGAACCGAAAATAATGGGTTAAGCTTGCACGGAAGTTGGTATTTCCCGACCGTCTATGATGATAGTTAATAATCATAAAGAACTGTGGTGGTTCTTAATTTGAGAATTAATTAAGTTTATGACTAAAACTTAGTTTAGCCAAACTACACAGTTTATACCACGAGTCACCTTAGAGTGACCATGCCTTAAGGACGGCAACGATGTGTACAGTCGGTTAAATTATCATGAAATAGTCAATGGGTTTAATTAACGTTTTCCTGAGAGCATGTTTGCATCATGTGACTATTTCGAACCAACTTAATTACCCAAAACATTCTACCTATAATAAAGTTTAATAAGTTTCTTTTTCAATGCCAGTATAAAATGTCTATCCGAAATAAATATAGAACAATTTGATGAGTATTTAATATCAAGACAATAAATGTTCGAATAAGTGATTTTATTCACTTATTGATTATCTTTTGTGATTAGTTGGTATTTCCACTCGACATTACAAGGGAGTAATTCGAAAGTTCTAGAACTTTGGAAATGGCTAAAGATGATCAAAGAGAAGATAATCATTCATCCCCATGATTGGTTAAGGTTGAAACATTTGACTGAATTCATAATTCAGAAGACAATCATAAGTTGACTGTGTTAGTCAAAGTAATGGGATAATTATTTCAGTGGGAGAAAGTCGTTTAAATATAATAAGTTGTTGTTTTCAAGAACAATATTTATTATACCCGTGACTTACGTTGAAATTCAAATGTCCACTTATGTAAACAAAGTTTTATCATTGTAGATAATAATGAAATTATTATTTATGAAATGATCTAGTTGTTTACATTGATTGTCCGGTGAGGTGAAATAAACGAACTCAGACCATTATGAAACAATGAATGAATAATATGGATGTGACATCCAGGAAAAAGGTTAACTATGAAAGTGATCAATCATACCTAAGGCATCTAAATGATAGTCATATTAATTTGGATAAGATAAACAGGATAGACCAGTGCGTGAACTGTTACATCAGTTCCCTGCCTGTTTGAGAATCTTGTCCAAAGATAAAAATGACAAAAAGACCATTTTATGAGAAAAAAGGTCTAAAGAGCCACAATTCCTATAAAGCTTGTACATACTTGGCGTATGTAGTCCATTATACAAGTTTGAAAAAGGATATGAATACTTTATCTAATGATTGGCAAGTATTCAAGGTAATGGTATGAATGCAAAGTAAATTAGAACTTTTAAAAGCTCAAGAAATTTATTGCATGAATTGAATTTTGAATTTAGTTAATCACTTGTGACTCTTCAGTTATTCTGAAGGGGTGAATCTAAACTTTCAGTTTTATGATCACCTTATAGAGAAGTTAATTCTCTGAAAGTCAACGTTCTCTTTCACACCAGCATAATAGGTGTTCTAGAAAGAAAGGAACAAGAACCTTTAGAATTGATTAAAGGGAAGAATCATTTTACATTATTCATGGGAGTCGGACGAAACATAGTTTATGATCATATAAGAGAGTAATTGTTCGGCAACAATAGTAACTCTTTTGGAAATATGACGCTATATAAACTATGAACCTCAAGATAAAACATTAATTGAGGAATTGTTAGAAGACAAAATAATTACACAATCAACAACGCCTGTTGATAATCAGAGTATGGATACCACGGTCCCAGGATCAGAACCATGTGATACTCAGACGTAGTGGGAGGTTAATATCAACAATACTACGAGTAGTCACTGTAGGAGTTTCATTAGAAACTCTGGGAATACTCAGACGTAGTGGGATATTCTTGTGAACGGTTAACCACTACGAGTAAACCCAATTGGTTTTTGACCTAGATGTTTCAAACACTAGTGTTGAAGATCCCATAAGCTTCAAGGAAGCTATGATGGATCCTGATAAAGGAGAATGGCAGGAAGCCATGAACCAAGAATAGAATCAATGGATTCTAATGAAGTTTGGGAACTTGTAGACCTACCTAATGGCTTCAAAAACCATTGGGAATAAATGGGTATACAAGAGAAAGAGAGGAGTGGACGGGAAGGTTGAAACCTTCAAGGCTAGACTAGTGGCAAAGGGTTTTACCCAGAGAGAAGGTATTGATTTCGATGAGACCTTCGCTCCAGTCGTTAAGTATAAGTCCATACGGATTCTCATGGCTATAGCCTGTAGTCTTAATTACGAGATATGGCAGATGGATGTCAAAACCGCATTCCTAAACGGGTACATTGACGAGAACATCTATATGGACCAACTAGAAGGGTTCGTGCAACAGGGTCAAGAAAGGAAAGTTTGCAGATTACTCAAGTCCATTTATGGATTGAAGCAAGCTTCCAGATCCTGGAATCTAAGGTTTGATGAGACCATCAAGACCTATGGGTTCATTCAGAATGAAACTGAAGTCTGCATTTACAAACTCAATGATGAGTCCGTGGAGATTTTTCTTGTTCTATACGTCGATGATATTCTTCTCATTGGAAACAGTGTGAAAAGATTATCAGACGTGATAGCGTGGCTATCTACGCAATTCCAAATGAAGAATATGGGAGAAGCCAGTTATGTTCTTGGGATCCGTATCTTTAGGGATCGCAATAAAAGGTTTCTAGCCTTGTCACAAGCAGCCTACATTGATAAGGTGCTTGAACGTTTTTCAATGACAAACTCCAAGGGAGGTAATTTACCAACCAGGCATGGAGTGTTCCTAAGCATGAACCAGTGTCCAACTTCTCCGGAAGAGCAAGACGAGATGAGGCGGGTGCCCTATGCTTCAACAGTGGGGAAGTCTGATGTACGCTATGCAGTGTACAAGACCAGACATCTGTTACGCTGTGGGAATGGTTAGTAGATACCAATCCAACCCTGGTATGACTCACTGGACTGCAGTGAAGAATATTCTCAAGTATCTTTGGAGAACGAGAAACTATATGTTAGTGTTTTCAGGTTCAGATCTGAATCAACTAGGATACACTGACTCGGATTTTATGTCTGACAAAGATGCGAGAAAATCAACGTCGGGAACAGTGTACACCCTTGCTGGTGAAGCGATATTCTGGAGAGGCGTAAAGCAATCCTGTATCGCAGATTCCACAATGGAAGCTGAATATGTGGCTGCATGTGAAGCAGCCAAGGAATCAGTTTGGCTAAAGAATTTCTACATGGATCTGGGTGTAGTCCCAGATGTAGATGGACCACAAACGCTATACTGTGATAACAGTGGAGCTGTGGCAAATTCGAAAGAGCCCAGAGACCATAACAAGGCAAAACATATAGAAATGAAATACCATCTCATTAGAGAAATAGTACGTGGTGGGGACGTGCGGGTTGTGAAAATAGCTTCGGAGAACAATCTGGCTGATCCATTTACCAAGACGTTGCCAGAGAAAATATTCAGAAGGCATCTGGATAATATGGGAATGAAAGACATGAGTCATCTTCTTTAAGTACAAGTGGGAGATTGTTGGACATATATGTCCTTAAACAAGATGTTTATCCATTTGTAAAAGATTATGACAAGTCGTTGAATAAAGATGGTACTTATTATGTTAATCTTATTATAGTTTCTGTAGAGTAAAATAGAATGTTTGATTCCTTATTTCATAAAGGATGCAATTATTTTATTATTATCACAACAGAGTCATGTGAGAAAGAATTAATAAGCATAATAAATGAACTTAAAATGTCCGTGACCTGATTAACTGGGTGGGAGGCCATTAATCGGTAAGGTCATTAATGTGACTAAAGTGACAATCCTATTCTGGATTATGTGTGTGTCACACTCACTAGAAGTGCATTAAGTATGAAGCGTCTTCATACCTGACTGGACCTGACTTAAACTTGAGAAGTTGTCACATAAGACCGTCACTGACAACTTGTAGTTGAGTCACAAAATGATGATCAAATGGATATTAGTTCTAAGTCCTGAGTGATCATGAGTTCGAGCTGCTGGCTTGATTGTTCTTTGATTTAACCGTTAAAGAACACAAGATAATACCGTTGTTCCCAACACTATTATTTTGGGAACATGATAGTCAGTAGTAAGGATTGCATGAATAGACATGGGCATCACACAGCTCTCTTCAGAGTCACGATGATTTTCTTGGTTGTCAATTGTGAGAAGTGAGAGGTACCCGTGCGCAACTTATGAATCGAAACCATAGGTGGGTTACTCATAATATTACTGGCTGAGTCAAGGATGAAAATGCATTGAGGGGCATTACGGTAAAAACCGCCTGCTCATGTGTGGGTCATCAAGTGAAAGAACAATAATCGGTATTTGATTGAATGTAATGGACACCCTGCTGTTATAAGGGAATAATATATACCGTATCACTAAAGAGTGCAGCCTCGGGTCTATAGTGGAATCACTTCCAGGTTTGACGAACACCTAGCAGTTCGTTGGAGCTTAAGTGATACGGGTCCATGGTCCCCAGGATAGCTCCGTAACGGATGATACGTACGTGATTAAAATACATTCTTGATAATGTTTAATCATTTGGCTTGACTTATAAAACTGACAAGTCTGTGTCAGACGTCAGATAGTTTTATCGATAGCGTGGCAAAAGTATCATATTTTGGTACATGAAAGTAACTGATCAAAAGAAAGTTAGAATTTCGATTTTCTAACAGAACCATGTTGTTCTAAATTAAATTCTAAGCGACTTTGCTTTTTGAACCAAGTCATTCTGACTTACGGTTTGTGATTTACGGATTTTCTAAGTTTATGACTCGGTTCGATAAACTATGAAATTAAATCACATGTCACGAATTTAAATGATGGTGTTGCACCATGACATTTAATGTGTGATAAAGAGATCAGGCTTTATTAATATAATTTAATTATTTGGATTTAATTATTAATATCTTATTAATAATTAATTAATAATTAAAGGATTTATATTAATAAATAAATAATATATTTATATATATTGTTTTATGTGTATATTCGAATTAGGGTTTGGAGATAACAAACCCTAGCTAAATTTGAATATATGAATTGAGGATTTTATTTTCGCGGCATAAGTACCCGAAGTTTGGTATTTTGGCAAAGACCCTAAAATCAATTTAATCCATTGGATCCGTTATGATTTAGTATCAACCGTTGGATTGAGATAACTGATTTGAACCCTAATGTAATTCGAAATTGAAACTTGGTGACCAAGTTTAGGTACTTCGAATTTGCTTGATTAATTATGTCCGTTGGATCGATTTTGAGATTTTATCTTTAAACCGTCGGATTAGAAATTAATTATAATTAATATTATATATATGATATTAAATTCGAATATATTTGTGATAAGAGTGCGAATTAGGGTTTTGTAAAACCCTAGGGTATTTGACTTTATCCCTAATTGATTTGATCCATTGGATTGGTTTAATATTTATTTTTAACCATTGTTTCTAGATAATCATTAACAAATTCGAATTTGAATATATATGTATAATATAATTCGAAAATATATAATATGATGATAAGGTTAAATGTTTTAATCTTATATTGTATTATTTAATTAATTAAATCCCTGATTAATTATATCCATTGGATCTAGATGAGATTGAATCTGGATCATTGGATTGAAATAATTATTTATATTTAATTAAAAGAATTCGAAAATTGGGAGGGAAAATCTCCAAATCGGTTACAGCTTGAGCCTATAAATAGGAAGTTGATTCTACACATTTCACACACCTCTCCCTAGAGCAAAAAACTCGAGCTCTCCCTCTCTCTCTAGGGTCTGCGAGTTTTCTACTTCTGATCTCTCTTCTGGTTTGGCTTAGGAGATATTTTTCTCTGGTAGCTTTAAAAGAACCGTCAGTTAAATTTTGCGACGGAGTCCTGCCAGCGAAGCCCACGCTTCGGTAGCGAGGAATCCAGGAGAATATCCCAAAAGATCACGGGAGTTTCCCTCAGCACCAGCGGAGCCCTGCCCAAGTCAGAAAGCGCAGCCGGAATCATCATTTGAGGTACGGCCTTATGCATTGGGTAAATAAATGCAACCATTTATTGCTTTCTATTTGTTTCCTGTTCGACTTGATTAATAATAATGAATATGAAAATATTAGATTCGAAATATTTATCAGATCTTAATTTTTGTTACCCGATATCCGTGTCGTCGGTCCGATAACAAGATTTCCGCTTTAAAATGAATTTTTAAATGTTACTGGGACGGCGCGGAGGCCATTATCGTGGTAAGGACGTCGACTTGATACCTTCGATTTCCAACATATATAATGTCACAATAAATTATATGTATGAATTAAATGCTTATTCTTTGGAATATACTCATAGTCTATACTCATGCTCTCTCAATATGCTCATATCGCATATTCAACATATATCATGAAACAATGCCATAAGACGACATAAATCATTCAAATCTGGGATAATAGCGGCTAAAGTAGCCAAACTTTTATGATTTGTGTCGATAAAGGTTCAAACTGGATTTATAGCGGCTAAAGTAGCCAAACTCTGTCAATCTGTGGCAAGCACTTATTCCGTCCAGTCAAACTTAACATCCGTTAGTCTATCGCCGTACACGTGGAAAACTTTGGGTATTTATGTCGTGATAAAACATAAGTTTGGGTATTTATGCCGCGATAAACTATTTTAAAAAAAAATTGGTTGCTGACATCATCTAAATAAAGGTTAAAATATTATGGGTTTGGAAGGACTCGAACTCATCACTTCCCCCACATATAAGAGTAGCATAACCACTAAACACATTCACCTCACGTTATATCTTAACAAAAATAAGAATATAAATAGAAACTTATTAATAAGTAGCATAGTAATAGAAACATATGTTTTTTCGCACCGGTTTCGGATTGACTTACTAAGGAAGGGGTTGGGTTGACCTTTTCGGACCATGATTGAGTTGACTTTTTTGGAACGGGGTGAGGTTGACTTTTTCTGACCCATGGGTTGACTTATACAGAATTTGGTCGTGTTGAATATTTTGTACCGGATTCAGGTTGAAAAAGTTAACCCGACCCTGTTTCAAATAGTTAACTCGACTCGGTTCTGGATAAAGGCAACCCGAACTCGTACCGACAAAGTCAACATGAATCCGGTACAAAAAATTCAACTTGACCGCTGTCCAAAAAATTCAACTCAACTCCGTTCTAAAAGAGTCAACTCAACCCCGGTCCGAAAAATTCAAC
Source organism: Parietaria judaica (assembly GCA_954871525.1). Lineage (NCBI taxonomy): Eukaryota > Viridiplantae > Streptophyta > Magnoliopsida > Rosales > Urticaceae > Parietaria > Parietaria judaica. The sequence goes on from OX940872.1 coordinate 15,002,752, forward strand.
TGACCCCGTTCCAAATTAGTCAACCCGAACTCGGTGCGAAAAATACATATGTTTCTATTACTATGATCACTTATCAATAAGTAACTATGTATATTCTTTTTTTTTTTTTTTTGTCAAGATATAACGTGAAGTGAATGTGGTTTGATGGTTATATTGTCCTTTTATGAGGGGGAAAGTGATAAGTTCGGGTCCTCCCAAAACTATAATATTTTAACTTTTATTTGGATGACGTGAACAAGCGAAAAAATATATAAAATGGTTGATCGCGGCATAAATACCCAAACTTTGGTTTTATCACGGCATAAATATCCAAAGTTTGATATAACATGTAATCGACGTGACGATAGACTAACGAATGTTAAGTTTGACTGGACGGAATTAGTGTTTGCCACAGATTAACCGAGTTTGGCTACTTTAGCCGCTATAAATCCAGTTTTGACCTTTATCGACACAAATCATGAAAGTTTAGCTACTTTAGCCGCTATTATCCCTTAAAATATATATTTCACACCACGCATATTCCCACAAACCAGAATATTATTGTTGAGTTGTAGTGAGTACTTTTACGTACCTTACACCTTATGAACTCCTAATAACACAAATCCACACTTCCTTCAAATTGAAATAACCTGATATAATATATATATATATAACCTAACTATGATCTTTTCAACTAATTAAAAGTCCACTATATATGTTAGAACCACCGATAAAAAGCGAAACAACCAAAACACGTACAAACACGAGCAAGATCTCCAATCTCCCCAAAATGCAACACAATGCATAAACCAATTACAGATTTCTACAAGAACTAGATTAGAACGACTAAACTTGGTATTAGAGAGAGCTCAACACGCTTGGTTGTCGACCAAAGCTATCACCAATCCACACCGTCAAACCGGAGATCTTCTGAGCTTCGCCTTCACCGAATTGAAGCTTAATACTCTTCTCGCACAGCACCCGATCGACTCTGACTTAGTCCTCTCACGGTCGGAATCATAAAATACTCTTTGCTTCCGGCGACGCCACCACTTGGCCTATCATCGTCTCGTGGTGCTTTGAGAAGTTCTTCAGCCTTCGATTCATGTTGCAGAACCCACGCTCAGTCTCCTTCAAATACTTTCGTTATGTTCGACGGCTTTGTTTGAGAATGAACCGTTATTGAAATCAGCAAGATGAACAACTTAGGCGAGCCATTGGATCGATCTCATATCAAAGCAGAGATTCGTTCATCTTTCACCAAAAACGACAGCCTTATACTACAAACATCGTCACAATTTCAGTGTGTCAAATGGCTGGGTTATTTGCCTACTGGCCTGATGCTCTACGAGCCAAATCAAATGGGCTTCTCACCAACAAACTCCACCTAGAAGCACAGATGATTTCCGTTTCTTTTCCATGGATACATCATATGACAATGGTGTTATATCCCCCGCTTGCAAAGCATGAATAAAACACACAATCCTACTTAACAAAATCAACCAATGTCTAAAATATTCAAGCAAGGCTTGAATTTAATTATCGGGAAGATTTTGGTTCGCATGTCTGCGGGATTGTCTTCGGTTGGACTTAGGACCTTTTCCAGTCCGATTGTACCTGCACCAATCAAGTCTTTTACAAAGTGAAAACGAACATCTAAATGCTCAATCCTTTCATGGTATACCGGATTTTTTCTTAGATGTATTGCACTTTGTCTTTCCTAGTATAATATAGTGTGTTTATTAACCAAGTTAAATTCCTTCAAAAGACCTTGTAACCACACAGACTCTTTAACACAATCAACAAGAGCAACATACTTGGCCTTTGTAGTAGACAAAGCTACAAGAGGTTGAACCTGAGATTTCCAACAAATACATTTACCCCCTAAAGCAAAGACATAAGAAGTTGTACATTTTATAGAGTCTCTATATCCTCCAAAATATTTATCTATAAACCCGACAAGCTCAAAATATTTACTAGCTTATAGTTTAAACCAATTTAAAGAGTTCCCTTCACATAGTTAATCACCCACATTAATGTTGTCCAATGATCAATACCCGGGTTTGACATAAACCAACTCAAAAGTGAAATACAGTAGGCTAAATCAGGACTCGTGCTGATCATTGCATACATTAATGAACCTATAACATTTGAAAATGGTTTTTTTTTTTTTTACCCTTTCTGAATATGTCCTAGGCGATTGAACCTAATTTAGAATAAAATGACCAACAAGAGGTAAACAAACAAGTTTTGCATTCATATTTCCAAACTTTCTAATTACCTTTTCTAAGTAAGGTTTTTGATGACGCGTAAGTGTATTGTTTTTCATATCTCGATCAATTATCATTCCTAGAATTTTTCTAGCATGACCTAAATCCTCCATGTCAAATTCCAAACGTAATTGCTTCTTTAGTTCATTGATTTTACCAGATGATTTACTAATTAAAAGCATTTGATCAACATATAGAAGTAATTAACGAGGAATTTCATAATCGGATTTAAAATAAAGACAAGTATCATATTTGTTTCTCACAAAACCTAAACTTAACACAAATGAATCAAAGCGTTTATACCACTGCCTAGGTGATTGTTTCAAACAATATAAATATTTTTTCAATAAACACACTATATAAGGAAATTACTTATCTATAAAGCCTACCGGTTGAGACATAACAATATTCTCATCTAATTCACCATAGAAAAAGTTGTTGTGACATCTAGTTGTTCAAGTTCAAGATTATATTGAGCAACAAGAGCTAACATTATTCTAATCGTCTTAAACGTAACAACAGCTGAGAAAATCTCATTAAAATCAACACCCTCTCTTTGGGTGTACCTTTTTACCACCAACCTAGCCTTAAATCTAGGAGGATCAGACTCACTAATCCTTTCTTTGAACTTAAACAGCCACTTACATTGAACTACCCTTTGTTTTTCAGGTTTATCTATCAGCCAACTATGTTTTGTTAATCCTAAGGGACTCAAACTCACTCCGCATAGCCTCTAACCATTTTTCCTTATCCTTTGAGTTCATGGATTCTCTATACGAGTCAGATTCACTCGCTTGAACCTCATGGGAAGCAACTAGCGGAGTGTATACCAAATCAGAGTAGGAATATCTACTGGGAGCCCTAATGACCCTTAATTACCTATCCCTATCAAGCTGATAGGTGTCCAATACTCCTTGATTGGACTCCTCGACCTGCTTTACAATCTCGTCATGAGTTTGTTCTTCAAGTTTCCCATCTCCACCTGTTTCTACATGATCAGGTGTATGATAGACAGCTTCGCTTCAGCCTCTTCGCTCACCAAGGGCTCCACCTCAATCGAGGGGTTCCTATACTAGAAGGCCTGCACCGAAAGCTATTCTCATCAAATATCACATTCCTCAAGACTATGATTTTGACTCCCCTAGAAGTCCTATCCCGAAATATGTACCCCTTTGTACCTTGTTGATGTTGGTACCCTAAGAACACACACTTAATTTCCCTAGGATCAAGCTTCCCATCTCGAGTATGTGCATAAGCTTCACACCCGAAAACTCTTAAGTGACTAAGGTCGGGAATCCTAGGTTACCAAACCTCTATTGGGCACTTAAAACTAATTGCAGAGGAGGGACTTCTATTAACTAGGTTAGTGTCAGTAGAAAGAGCTTCACCTCAAAATGCTTTAGGCAATCCCGAGGTAAAGAGAAGGAGCATTACATTCTCTAAGAGGGTCCTATTCATTCTCTCGGCTACTCCATTTTGTGGAGGTATTTTTCTAATTGTTCTATGCCTAAGAATCCCGTGTTCTCTACAATGGGAGTCAAATTACTCGTTGCAAAACTCTAGCCCATTATCCATTCTAAGACCCTTGACACTATTTCTAACTTGATTTTCCTCTAGGAGTCCATTTGTTAAAGTTTCCTAAGGCTTCATCTTTAGACTTAAGAAGGAAGGTCCAAACCCGTCTTGAGTAGTCATCAACTATACTCAAGAAATACCTATTTCCCCCATGAGAAGTAACTCTCTCGGGTCCCTATAAATCTGCATGAACATATTCTAGGTTATACTTCGACAAATGAGTACCTTTACCGAAATTAAACTTACGTTGCTTCCATAACACACATGGTTCACAAAAATCTAAATCCGTTAGGGTAGTTTTACCTAGAAACCCCTTTTCATGAAGAAGCTTAAGACCTTTATGCTCATATGCCCGAGTCATAAATGCCAATTCTCGGTATCACTAAGATTAGTTTTGATATTCTCATTCACATCATTGTTATTACTCACAGTATTCAAGGAAAAATTTTCATTTGTTTTAACTTCTTGTATTTCATGTCTACCATTCAAGATATATAAAGTATTGACTTTATTGGCAGTTAAAACAATCTTCCCATTATGAATAATAATCATACAACCATGGAAAATAGTATTCTTACATCCTAAATACTCAAGGGTATTCGTGGAAATAAGATTTCTTTTTAATCCCGGAACATATCTAACCTTTGTAAGTTTTATTCTCTTATTATTATCAGGACACAGAATTACAGATCCTATTCCAACAACATCAAGAGGGACATCATTAGAAATGTTCACAGTTTCATTATAGATATTTCCTAACTTAAAATCTACAAAGCAGTTTCTATCCGGAGACACGTGAAAAGAACAACCTGAATCAAGGATCCATTTATCATAGTCAACATAGCTACTAACATTCAGAAAATCATAAATGAGAGGAGCATTTTCACTAGAGCTAGCAACATTTTACTCACTACCATGATTTTTATCCCTAATCGGTTGTTTACAGTCTCTTTTATAGTGACCCAATTTGCTACAATTATAACAATTTCTATCTTCACTGATTTTTTTTTTCTATAACTTTGTGAATTTTCTTTCTTCTTGACTTTTCTGAAATTATTTATATTCTCATTAGATTTAGCAAAAAGATTTTTGCTAAGTTTGCTTTGACTCTTTAATTCATACTCTCTAGCCTTTAATCCTTACATTATCAAGTCTAGTTTAGGCACGGTACCAGAATACTGCAAAGCATCTCTAACAACACGATAAATTTCAGGCAGCGAGTTCAAAATAATAATATCAAGAATGGAGTCTGTTAAATCTTGGTCAATTACCTTAAGAATTTGAGTCAATTTTAGAAATTCATCAAGATTATCATCAGGTATTTACTAGTGTCCATTTTCAAAGAAAACAAGGCTCCCTTTAGGTAAACGATATTAGGGGCAGATTGAACCAAATATACCGAGTTCAAATTGTCCCACAAAGTTAATGGTGATTCCTCAACATCAAATTTCCAAAGCACCGAGTTTGAGAGATTAAGAACAATCAGACTATAGGCTTCCTCGCGCGTCAATATCGGCCTTTCGGGAAGTCTTGTTTTTGGACCATTTTTTCTTATAACGTTCTAAGGAAATTAGGACCTTATTGTGAGCCAGTAAAGCCCTCATTGTCTTTTTTTAACTATTGAAATCAATTTTTCCATCTGACAAGGACCGCATTGATTTCAACTCTTGAACTCATCTGACAAGGTTTAAGAGAAAATAGGGTATAAGAAAAGAATTTGATTAAATATATCAAACAAACAAGAACAAAGCCTAAAATTGAAAACCCTCAGATAAACCACGGAAAATATTCACCAAACACTACTAAAAAAAGGGATTGGCATATACTCAAAAAGTGTAGTTGGAGTGTTCCAACTACACTTTTAATGTGTCGTCTGATCCTCCGTCTTAAGATATTCAAATACACTTATTTAAGTGTCGTCGGAAGTGTCCATGAACTACACTTTAAAAGTGTAGTCGGAAAACATATTCGCCGCGGCGCATATTATATTTGTCACGGCTAATATTCTTTCCAACTACAATTTTAAGTGTAGTTGGAAGTAATGTTCGCCGCGTAAGTTTTAATGTTAGATGCGGCGAACATTAATTCCAAGTACTCTTAAAAGTATCATCGAATATGCCGATATAAAATTAAAAAACACGGTTGATTAAAATCTCCCAGATGCTTTGATATCATCTGTAAATAATAAATAATAAATATTTTATACAATAAATTCCAAAATTACTCGATTTATACAAATAATATTCCGTAGCTACAAAAGTACCATTCATCATTACAAATAGTACCGTCATTTCTATATCTAAGAATATAAAGCTTTCTATATACACAATATTCTACTCGTGATCATGAACATGAAATTTGAAAATTCAAGCTGATTGTACTACATAACATGAAATTTGCCCCAAGCCTACAAAAAAATATTATGGGTTTGGAAGGACTCGAACTCATCACTTCCCCCACATATAAGAGTAGCATAACCACTAAACACATTCACCTCACGTTATATCTTAACAAAAATAAGAATATAAATAGAAACTTATTAATAAGTAGCATAGTAATAGAAACATATGTTTTTTCGCACCGGTTTCGGATTGACTTACTAAGGAAGGGGTTGGGTTGACCTTTTCGGACCATGATTGAGTTGACTTTTTTGGAACGGGGTGAGGTTGACTTTTTCTGACCCATGGGTTGACTTATACAGAATTTGGTCGTGTTGAATATTTTGTACCGGATTCAGGTTGAAAAAGTTAACCCGACCCTGTTTCAAATAGTTAACTCGACTCGGTTCTGGATAAAGGCAACCCGAACTCGTACCGACAAAGTCAACATGAATCCGGTACAAAAAATTCAACTTGACCGCTGTCCAAAAAATTCAACTCAACTCCGTTCTAAAAGAGTCAACTCAACCCCGGTCCGAAAAATTCAACTGACCCCGTTCCAAATTAGTCAACCCGAACTCGGTGCGAAAAATACATATGTTTCTATTACTATGATCATTTATCAATAAGTAACTATGTATATTCTTTTTTTTTTTTTTTGTCAAGATATAACGTGAAGTGAATGTGGTTTGATGGTTATATTGTCCTTTTATGAGGGGGAAAGTGATAAGTTCGGGTCCTCCCAAAACTATAATATTTTAACTTTTATTTGGATGACGTGAACAAGCGAAAAAATATATAAAATGGTTGATCGCGGCATAAATACCCAAACTTTGGTTTTATCACGGCATAAATATCCAAAGTTTGATATAACATGTAATCGACGTGACGATAGACTAACGAATGTTAAGTTTGACTGGACGGAATTAGTGTTTGCCACAGATTAACCGAGTTTGGCTACTTTAGCCGCTATAAATCCAGTTTTGACCTTTATCGACACAAATCATGAAAGTTTAGCTACTTTAGCCGCTATTATCCCTTAAAATATATATTTCACACCACGCATATTCCCACAAACCAGAATATTATTGTTGAGTTGTAGTGAGTACTTTTACGTACCTTACACCTTATGAACTCCTAATAACACAAATCCACACTTCCTTCAAATTGAAATAACCTGATATAATATATATATATATAACCTAACTATGATCTTTTCAACTAATTAAAAGTCCACTATATATGTTAGAACCACCGATAAAAAGCGAAACAACCAAAACACGTACAAACACGAGCAAGATCTCCAATCTCCCCAAAATGCAACACAATGCATAAACCAATTACAGATTTCTACAAGAACTAGATTAGAACGACTAAACTTGGTATTAGAGAGAGCTCAACACGCTTGGTTGTCGACCAAAGCTATCACCAATCCACACCGTCAAACCGGAGATCTTCTGAGCTTCGCCTTCACCGAATTGAAGCTTAATACTCTTCTCGCACAGCACCCGATCGACTCTGACTTAGTCCTCTCACGGTCGGAATCATAAAATACTCTTTGCTTCCGGCGACGCCACCACTTGGCCTATCATCGTCTCGTGGTGCTTTGAGAAGTTCTTCAGCCTTCGATTCATGTTGCAGAACCCACGCTCAGTCTCCTTCAAATACTTTCGTTATGTTCGACGGCTTTGTTTGAGAATGAACCGTTATTGAAATCAGCAAGATGAACAACTTAGGCGAGCCATTGGATCGATCTCATATCAAAGCAGAGATTCGTTCATCTTTCACCAAAAACGACAGCCTTATACTACAAACATCGTCACAATTTCAGTGTGTCAAATGGCTGGGTTATTTGCCTACTGGCCTGATGCTCTACGAGCCAAATCAAATGGGCTTCTCACCAACAAACTCCACCTAGAAGCACAGATGATTTCCGTTTCTTTTCCATGGATACATCATATGACAATGGTGTTATATCCCCCGCTTGCAAAGCATGAATAAAACACACAATCCTACTTAACAAAATCAACCAATGTCTAAAATATTCAAGCAAGGCTTGAATTTAATTATCGGGAAGATTTTGGTTCGCATGTCTGCGGGATTGTCTTCGGTTGGACTTAGGACCTTTTCCAGTCCGATTGTACCTGCACCAATCAAGTCTTTTACAAAGTGAAAACGAACATCTAAATGCTCAATCCTTTCATGGTATACCGGATTTTTTCTTAGATGTATTGCACTTTGTCTTTCCTAGTATAATATAGTGTGTTTATTAACCAAGTTAAATTCCTTCAAAAGACCTTGTAACCACACAGACTCTTTAACACAATCAACAAGAGCAACATACTTGGCCTTTGTAGTAGACAAAGCTACAAGAGGTTGAACCTGAGATTTCCAACAAATACATTTACCCCCTAAAGCAAAGACATAAGAAGTTGTACATTTTATAGAGTCTCTATATCCTCCAAAATATTTATCTATAAACCCGACAAGCTCAAAATATTTACTAGCTTATAGTTTAAACCAATTTAAAGAGTTCCCTTCACATAGTTAATCACCCACATTAATGTTGTCCAATGATCAATACCCGGGTTTGACATAAACCAACTCAAAAGTGAAATACAGTAGGCTAAATCAGGACTCGTGCTGATCATTGCATACATTAATGAACCTATAACATTTGAAAATGGTTTTTTTTTTTTTTACCCTTTCTGAATATGTCCTAGGCGATTGAACCTAATTTAGAATAAAATGACCAACAAGAGGTAAACAAACAAGTTTTGCATTCATATTTCCAAACTTTCTAATTACCTTTTCTAAGTAAGGTTTTTGATGACGCGTAAGTGTATTGTTTTTCATATCTCGATCAATTATCATTCCTAGAATTTTTCTAGCATGACCTAAATCCTCCATGTCAAATTCCAAACGTAATTGCTTCTTTAGTTCATTGATTTTACCAGATGATTTACTAATTAAAATCATTTGATCAACATATAGAAGTAATTAACGAGGAATTTCATAATCGGATTTAAAATAAAGACAAGTATCATATTTGTTTCTCACAAAACCTAAACTTAACACAAATGAATCAAAGCGTTTATACCACTGCCTAGGTGATTGTTTCAAACAATATAAATATTTTTTCAATAAACACACTATATAAGGAAATTACTTATCTATAAAGCCTACCGGTTGAGACATAACAATATTCTCATCTAATTCACCATAGAAAAAGTTGTTGTGACATCTAGTTGTTCAAGTTCAAGATTATATTGAGCAACAAGAGCTAACATTATTCTAATCGTCTTAAACGTAACAACAGCTGAGAAAATCTCATTAAAATCAACACCCTCTCTTTGGGTGTACCTTTTTACCACCAACCTAGCCTTAAATCTAGGAGGATCAGACTCACTAATCCTTTCTTTGAACTTAAACAGCCACTTACATTGAACTACCCTTTGTTTTTCAGGTTTATCTATCAGCCAACTATGTTTTGTTAATCCTAAGGGACTCAAACTCACTCCGCATAGCCTCTAACCATTTTTCCTTATCCTTTGAGTTCATGGATTCTCTATACGAGTCAGATTCACTCGCTTGAACCTCATGGGAAGCAACTAGCGGAGTGTATACCAAATCAGAGTAGGAATATCTACTGGGAGCCCTAATGACCCTTAATTACCTATCCCTATCAAGCTGATAGGTGTCCAATACTCCTTGATTGGACTCCTCGACCTGCTTTACAATCTCGTCATGAGTTTGTTCTTCAAGTTTCCCATCTCCACCTGTTTCTACATGATCAGGTGTATGATAGACAGCTTCGCTTCAGCCTCTTCGCTCACCAAGGGCTCCACCTCAATCGAGGGGTTCCTATACTAGAAGGCCTGCACCGAAAGCTATTCTCATCAAATATCACATTCCTCAAGACTATGATTTTGACTCCCCTAGAAGTCCTATCCCGAAATATGTACCCCTTTGTACCTTGTTGATGTTGGTACCCTAAGAACACACACTTAATTTCCCTAGGATCAAGCTTCCCATCTCGAGTATGTGCATAAGCTTCACACCCGAAAACTCTTAAGTGACTAAGGTCGGGAATCCTAGGTTACCAAACCTCTATTGGGCACTTAAAACTAATTGCAGAGGAGGGACTTCTATTAACTAGGTTAGTGTCAGTAGAAAGAGCTTCACCTCAAAATGCTTTAGGCAATCCCGAGGTAAAGAGAAGGAGCATTACATTCTCTAAGAGGGTCCTATTCATTCTCTCGGCTACTCCATTTTGTGGAGGTATTTTTCTAATTGTTCTATGCCTAAGAATCCCGTGTTCTCTACAATGGGAGTCAAATTACTCGTTGCAAAACTCTAGCCCATTATCCATTCTAAGACCCTTGACACTATTTCTAACTTGATTTTCCTCTAGGAGTCCATTTGTTAAAGTTTCCTAAGGCTTCATCTTTAGACTTAAGAAGGAAGGTCCAAACCCGTCTTGAGTAGTCATCAACTATACTCAAGAAATACCTATTTCCCCTATGAGAAGTAACTCTCTCGGGTCCCTATAAATCTGCATGAACATATTCTAGGTTATACTTCGACAAATGAGTACCTTTACCGAAATTAAACTTACGTTGCTTCCATAACACACATGGTTCACAAAAATCTAAATCCGTTAGGGTAGTTTTACCTAGAAACCCCTTTTCATGAAGAAGCTTAAGACCTTATGCTCATATGCCCGAGTCATAAATGCCAATTCTCGGTATCACTAAGATTAGTTTTGATATTCTCATTCACATCATTGTTATTACTCACAGTATTCAAGGAAAAATTTTCATTTGTTTTAACTTCTTGTATTTCATGTCTACCATTCAAGATATATAAAGTATTGACTTTATTGGCAGTTAAAACAATCTTCCCATTATGAATAATAATCATACAACCATGGAAAATAGTATTCTTACATCCTAAATACTCAAGGGTATTCGTGGAAATAAGATTTCTTTTTAATCCCGGAACATATCTAACCTTTGTAAGTTTTATTCTCTTATTATTATCAGGACACAGAATTACAGATCCTATTCCAACAACATCAAGAGGGACATCATTAGAAATGTTCACAGTTTCATTATAGATGTTTCCTAACTTAAAATCTACAAAGCAGTTTCTATCCGGAGACACGTGAAAAGAACAACCTGAATCAAGGATCCATTTATCATAGTCAACATAGCTACTAACATTCAGAAAATCATAAATGAGAGGAGCATTTTCACTAGAGCTAGCAACATTTTACTCACTACCATGATTTTTATCCCTAATCGGTTGTTTACAGTCTCTTTTATAGTGACCCAATTTGCTACAATTATAACAATTTCTATCTTCACTGATTTTTTTTTTCTATAACTTTGTGAATTTTCTTTCTTCTTGACTTTTCTGAAATTATTTATATTCTCATTAGATTTAGCAAAAAGATTTTTGCTAAGTTTGCTTTGACTCTTTAATTCATACTCTCTAGCCTTTAATCCTTACATTATCAAGTCTAGTTTAGGCACGGTACCAGAATACTGCAAAGCATCTCTAACAACACGATAAATTTCAGGCAGCGAGTTCAAAATAATAATATCAAGAATGGAGTCTGTTAAATCTTGGTCAATTACCTTAAGAATTTGAGTCAATTTTAGAAATTCATCAAGATTATCATCAGGTATTTACTAGTGTCCATTTTCAAAGAAAACAAGGCTCCCTTTAGGTAAACGATATTAGGGGCAGATTGAACCAAATATACCGAGTTCAAATTGTCCCACAAAGTTAATGGTGATTCCTCAACATCAAATTTCCAAAGCACCGAGTTTGAGAGATTAAGAACAATCAGACTATAGGCTTCCTCGCGCGTCAATATCGGCCTTTCGGGAAGTCTTGTTTTTGGACCATTTTTTCTTATAACGTTCTAAGGAAATTAGGACCTTATTGTGAGCCAGTAAAGCCCTCATTGTCTTTTTTTAACTATTGAAATCAATTTTTCCATCTGACAAGGACCGCATTGATTTCAACTCTTGAACTCATCTGACAAGGTTTAAGAGAAAATAGGGTATAAGAAAAGAATTTGATTAAATATATCAAACAAACAAGAACAAAGCCTAAAATTGAAAACCCTCAGATAAACCACGGAAAATATTCACCAAACACTACTAAAAAAAGGGATTGGCATATACTCAAAAAGTGTAGTTGGAGTGTTCCAACTACACTTTTAAAGTGTCGTCTGATCCTCCGTCTTAAGATATTCAAATACACTTATTTAAGTGTCGTCGGAAGTGTCCATGAACTACACTTTAAAAGTGTAGTCGGAAAACATATTCGCCGCGGCGCATATTATATTTGTCACGGCTAATATTCTTTCCAACTACAATTTTAAGTGTAGTTGGAAGTAATGTTCGCCGCGTAAGTTTTAATGTTAGATGCGGCGAACATTAATTCCAAGTACTCTTAAAAGTATCATCGAATATGCCGATATAAAATTAAAAAACACGGTTGATTAAAATCTCCCAGATGCTTTGATATCATCTGTAAATAATAAATAATAAATATTTTATACAATAAATTCCAAAATTACTCGATTTATACAAATAATATTCCGTAGCTACAAAAGTACCATTCATCATTACAAATAGTACCGTCATTTCTATATCTAAGAATATAAAGCTTTATATATACACAATATTCTACTCGTGATCATGAACATGAAATTTGAAAATTCAAGCTGATTGTACTACATAACATGAAATTTGCCCCAAGCCTACAAAAAAATATTATGGGTTTGGAAGGACTCGAACTCATCACTTCCCCCACATATAAGAGTAGCATAACCACTAAACACATTCACCTCACGTTATATCTTAACAAAAATAAGAATATAAATAGAAACTTATTAATAAGTAGCATAGTAATAGAAACATATGTTTTTTCGCACCGGTTTCGGATTGACTTACTAAGGAAGGGGTTGGGTTGACCTTTTCGGACCATGATTGAGTTGACTTTTTTGGAACGGGGTGAGGTTGACTTTTTCTGACCCATGGGTTGACTTATACAGAATTTGGTCGTGTTGAATATTTTGTACCGGATTCAGGTTGAAAAAGTTAACCCGACCCTGTTTCAAATAGTTAACTCGACTCGGTTCTGGATAAAGGCAACCCGAACTCGTACCGACAAAGTCAACATGAATCCGGTACAAAAAATTCAACTTGACCGCTGTCCAAAAAATTCAACTCAACTCCGTTCTAAAAGAGTCAACTCAACCCCGGTCCGAAAAATTCAACTGACCCCGTTCCAAATTAGTCAACCCGAACTCGGTGCGAAAAATACATATGTTTCTATTACTATGATCACTTATCAATAAGTAACTATGTATATTCTTTTTTTTTTTTTTGTCAAGATATAACGTGAAGTGAATGTGGTTTGATGGTTATATTGTCCTTTTATGAGGGGGAAAGTGATAAGTTCGGGTCCTCCCAAAACTATAATATTTTAACTTTTATTTGGATGACGTGAACAAGCGAAAAAATATATAAAATGGTTGATCGCGGCATAAATACCCAAACTTTGGTTTTATCACGGCATAAATATCCAAAGTTTGATATAACATGTAATCGACGTGACGATAGACTAACGAATGTTAAGTTTGACTGGACGGAATTAGTGTTTGCCACAGATTAACCGAGTTTGGCTACTTTAGCCGCTATAAATCCAGTTTTGACCTTTATCGACACAAATCATGAAAGTTTAGCTACTTTAGCCGCTATTATCCCTTAAAATATATATTTCACACCACGCATATTCCCACAAACCAGAATATTATTGTTGAGTTGTAGTGAGTACTTTTACGTACCTTACACCTTATGAACTCCTAATAACACAAATCCACACTTCCTTCAAATTGAAATAACCTGATATAATATATATATATATAACCTAACTATGATCTTTTCAACTAATTAAAAGTCCACTATATATGTTAGAACCACCGATAAAAAGCGAAACAACCAAAACACGTACAAACACGAGCAAGATCTCCAATCTCCCCAAAATGCAACACAATGCATAAACCAATTACAGATTTCTACAAGAACTAGATTAGAACGACTAAACTTGGTATTAGAGAGAGCTCAACACGCTTGGTTGTCGACCAAAGCTATCACCAATCCACACCGTCAAACCGGAGATCTTCTGAGCTTCGCCTTCACCGAATTGAAGCTTAATACTCTTCTCGCACAGCACCCGATCGACTCTGACTTAGTCCTCTCACGGTCGGAATCATAAAATACTCTTTGCTTCCGGCGACGCCACCACTTGGCCTATCATCGTCTCGTGGTGCTTTGAGAAGTTCTTCAGCCTTCGATTCATGTTGCAGAACCCACGCTCAGTCTCCTTCAAATACTTTCGTTATGTTCGACGGCTTTGTTTGAGAATGAACCGTTATTGAAATCAGCAAGATGAACAACTTAGGCGAGCCATTGGATCGATCTCATATCAAAGCAGAGATTCGTTCATCTTTCACCAAAAACGACAGCCTTATACTACAAACATCGTCACAATTTCAGTGTGTCAAATGGCTGGGTTATTTGCCTACTGGCCTGATGCTCTACGAGCCAAATCAAATGGGCTTCTCACCAACAAACTCCACCTAGAAGCACAGATGATTTCCGTTTCTTTTCCATGGATACATCATATGACAATGGTGTTATATCCCCCGCTTGCAAAGCATGAATAAAACACACAATCCTACTTAACAAAATCAACCAATGTCTAAAATATTCAAGCAAGGCTTGAATTTAATTATCGGGAAGATTTTGGTTCGCATGTCTGCGGGATTGTCTTCGGTTGGACTTAGGACCTTTTCCAGTCCGATTGTACCTGCACCAATCAAGTCTTTTACAAAGTGAAAACGAACATCTAAATGCTCAATCCTTTCATGGTATACCGGATTTTTTCTTAGATGTATTGCACTTTGTCTTTCCTAGTATAATATAGTGTGTTTATTAACCAAGTTAAATTCCTTCAAAAGACCTTGTAACCACACAGACTCTTTAACACAATCAACAAGAGCAACATACTTGGCCTTTGTAGTAGACAAAGCTACAAGAGGTTGAACCTGAGATTTCCAACAAATACATTTACCCCCTAAAGCAAAGACATAAGAAGTTGTACATTTTATAGAGTCTCTATATCCTCCAAAATATTTATCTATAAACCCGACAAGCTCAAAATATTTACTAGCTTATAGTTTAAACCAATTTAAAGAGTTCCCTTCACATAGTTAATCACCCACATTAATGTTGTCCAATGATCAATACCCGGGTTTGACATAAACCAACTCAAAAGTGAAATACAGTAGGCTAAATCAGGACTCGTGCTGATCATTGCATACATTAATGAACCTATAACATTTGAAAATGGTTTTTTTTTTTTTTACCCTTTCTGAATATGTCCTAGGCGATTGAACCTAATTTAGAATAAAATGACCAACAAGAGGTAAACAAACAAGTTTTGCATTCATATTTCCAAACTTTCTAATTACCTTTTCTAAGTAAGGTTTTTGATGACGCGTAAGTGTATTGTTTTTCATATCTCGATCAATTATCATTCCTAGAATTTTTCTAGCATGACCTAAATCCTCCATGTCAAATTCCAAACGTAATTGCTTCTTTAGTTCATTGATTTTACCAGATGATTTACTAATTAAAAGCATTTGATCAACATATAGAAGTAATTAACGAGGAATTTCATAATCGGATTTAAAATAAAGACAAGTATCATATTTGTTTCTCACAAAACCTAAACTTAACACAAATGAATCAAAGCGTTTATACCACTGCCTAGGTGATTGTTTCAAACAATATAAATATTTTTTCAATAAACACACTATATAAGGAAATTACTTATCTATAAAGCCTACCGGTTGAGACATAACAATATTCTCATCTAATTCACCATAGAAAAAGTTGTTGTGACATCTAGTTGTTCAAGTTCAAGATTATATTGAGCAACAAGAGCTAACATTATTCTAATCGTCTTAAACGTAACAACAGCTGAGAAAATCTCATTAAAATCAACACCCTCTCTTTGGGTGTACCTTTTTACCACCAACCTAGCCTTAAATCTAGGAGGATCAGACTCACTAATCCTTTCTTTGAACTTAAACAGCCACTTACATTGAACTACCCTTTGTTTTTCAGGTTTATCTATCAGCCAACTATGTTTTGTTAATCCTAAGGGACTCAAACTCACTCCGCATAGCCTCTAACCATTTTTCCTTATCCTTTGAGTTCATGGATTCTCTATACGAGTCAGATTCACTCGCTTGAACCTCATGGGCAGCAACTAGCGGAGTGTATACCAAATCAGAGTAGGAATATCTACTGGGAGCCCTAATGACCCTTAATTACCTATCCCTATCAAGCTGATAGGTGTCCAATACTCCTTGATTGGACTCCTCGACCTGCTTTACAATCTCGTCATGAGTTTGTTCTTCAAGTTTCCCATCTCCACCTGTTTCTACATGATCAGGTGTATGATAGACAGCTTCGCTTCAGCCTCTTCGCTCACCAAGGGCTCCACCTCAATCGAGGGGTTCCTATACTAGAAGGCCTGCACCGAAAGCTATTCTCATCAAATATCACATTCCTCAAGACTATGATTTTGACTCCCCTAGAAGTCCTATCCCGAAATATGTACCCCTTTGTACCTTGTTGATGTTGGTACCCTAAGAACACACACTTAATTTCCCTAGGATCAAGCTTCCCATCTCGAGTATGTGCATAAGCTTCACACCCGAAAACTCTTAAGTGACTAAGGTCGGGAATCCTAGGTTACCAAACCTCTATTGGGCACTTAAAACTAATTGCAGAGGAGGGACTTCTATTAACTAGGTTAGTGTCAGTAGAAAGAGCTTCACCTCAAAATGCTTTAGGCAATCCCGAGGTAAAGAGAAGGAGCATTACATTCTCTAAGAGGGTCCTATTCATTCTCTCGGCTACTCCATTTTGTGGAGGTATTTTTCTAATTGTTCTATGCCTAAGAATCCTGTGTTCTCTACAATGGGAGTCAAATTACTCGTTGCAAAACTCTAGCCCATTATCCATTCTAAGACCCTTGACACTATTTCTAACTTGATTTTCCTCTAGGAGTCCATTTGTTAAAGTTTCCTAAGGCTTCATCTTTAGACTTAAGAAGGAAGGTCCAAACCCGTCTTGAGTAGTCATCAACTATACTCAAGAAATACCTATTTCCCCCATGAGAAGTAACTCTCTCGGGTCCCTATAAATCTGCATGAACATATTCTAGGTTATACTTCGACAAATGAGTACCTTTACCGAAATTAAACTTACGTTGCTTCCATAACACACATGGTTCACAAAAATCTAAATCCGTTAGGGTAGTTTTACCTAGAAACCCCTTTTCATGAAGAAGCTTAAGACCTTTATGCTCATATGCCCGAGTCATAAATGCCAATTCTCGGTATCACTAAGATTAGTTTTGATATTCTCATTCACATCATTGTTATTACTCACAGTATTCAAGGAAAAATTTTCATTTGTTTTAACTTCTTGTATTTCATGTCTACCATTCAAGATATATAAAGTATTGACTTTATTGGCAGTTAAAACAATCTTCCCATTATGAATAATAATCATACAACCATGGAAAATAGTATTCTTACATCCTAAATACTCAAGGGTATTCGTGGAAATAAGATTTCTTTTTAATCCCGGAACATATCTAACCTTTGTAAGTTTTATTCTCTTATTATTATCAGGACACAGAATTACAGATCCTATTCCAACAACATCAAGAGGGACATCATTAGAAATGTTCACAGTTTCATTATAGATATTTCCTAACTTAAAATCTACAAAGCAGTTTCTATCCGGAGACACGTGAAAAGAACAACCTGAATCAAGGATCCATTTATCATAGTCAACATAGCTACTAACATTCAGAAAATCATAAATGAGAGGAGCATTTTCACTAGAGCTAGCAACATTTTACTCACTACCATGATTTTTATCCCTAATCGGTTGTTTACAGTCTCTTTTATAGTGACCCAATTTGCTACAATTATAACAATTTCTATCTTCACTGATTTTTTTTTTCTATAACTTTGTGAATTTTCTTTCTTCTTGACTTTTCTGAAATTATTTATATTCTCATTAGATTTAGCAAAAAGATTTTTGCTAAGTTTGCTTTGACTCTTTAATTCATACTCTCTAGCCTTTAATCCTTACATTATCAAGTCTAGTTTAGGCACGGTACCAGAATACTGCAAAGCATCTCTAACAACACGATAAATTTCAGGCAGCGAGTTCAAAATAATAATATCAAGAATGGAGTCTGTTAAATCTTGGTCAATTACCTTAAGAATTTGAGTCAATTTTAGAAATTCATCAAGATTATCATCAGGTATTTACTAGTGTCCATTTTCAAAGAAAACAAGGCTCCCTTTAGGTAAACGATATTAGGGGCAGATTGAACCAAATATACCGAGTTCAAATTGTCCCACAAAGTTAATGGTGATTCCTCAACATCAAATTTCCAAAGCACCGAGTTTGAGAGATTAAGAACAATCAGACTATAGGCTTCCTCGCGCGTCAATATCGGCCTTTCGGGAAGTCTTGTTTTTGGACCATTTTTTCTTATAACGTTCTAAGGAAATTAGGACCTTATTGTGAGCCAGTAAAGCCCTCATTGTCTTTTTTTAACTATTGAAATCAATTTTTCCATCTGACAAGGACCGCATTGATTTCAACTCTTGAACTCATCTGACAAGGTTTAAGAGAAAATAGGGTATAAGAAAAGAATTTGATTAAATATATCAAACAAACAAGAACAAAGCCTAAAATTGAAAACCCTCAGATAAACCACGGAAAATATTCACCAAACACTACTAAAAAAAGGGATTGGCATATACTCAAAAAGTGTAGTTGGAGTGTTCCAACTACACTTTTAATGTGTCGTCTGATCCTCCGTCTTAAGATATTCAAATACACTTATTTAAGTGTCGTCGGAAGTGTCCATGAACTACACTTTAAAAGTGTAGTCGGAAAACATATTCGCCGCGGCGCATATTATATTTGTCACGGCTAATATTCTTTCCAACTACAATTTTAAGTGTAGTTGGAAGTAATGTTCGCCGCGTAAGTTTTAATGTTAGATGCGGCGAACATTAATTCCAAGTACTCTTAAAAGTGTCATCGAATATGCCGATATAAAATTAAAAAACACGGTTGATTAAAATCTCCCAGATGCTTTGATATCATCTGTAAATAATAAATAATATATATTTTATACAATAAATTCCAAAATTACTCGATTTATACAAATAATATTCCGTAGCTACAAAAGTACCATTCATCATTACAAATAGTACCGTCATTTCTATATCTAAGAATATAAAGCTTTCTATATACACAATATTCTACTCGTGATCATGAACATGAAATTTGAAAATTCAAGCTGATTGTACTACATAACATGAAATTTGCCCCAAGCCTACAAAAAAATATTCACGAAAGTTCATAAACCCACACTATTTATCAACATATTTCAAAAAATATAAACCCGCCAACATACCAAAATACAAACAAACAAACAAAAACTAAAAAGCATCAAAACATTCATTAACACTCTAAGAGATATTTACTAAATCATCAAAATAACATCACATAAACTATAAAGAATAATATTTTAACACAAAAATACATTAAAAATGTAATATTAATTTAGGGCTCGGATTCTAACCTTGCTCAAGGAAGAAACTCGGTTAGGGAGTAGACTTGGTTGTGGCCTACGTTCTCCTTCATACCGACGGCAACGACGAAGGAAACAGTGTCGGCGACGTGAGAAGGGAGAGTGAGAGAAAGGGAGAAGAGACCGAAGTGAGAAGTGAAGAAAAAAGAGAGAGGGAAAGCCTGTAATTAGAGAGAAAAGGGAGGGAAACGAGAAAAAGTGAACAAAATTAAAAAAATTGGGGTTTCGACGACACAAGATGAGATGTGTCGTGTAAAAATCCGACACTTGCCGTGGCGAACTTCAGTTTTCCGCGGCGAAACTTCCAACTACACTTAAGAACATGACGTCGTAAAAACTCATGAAGTCGTTCAAAACTACAATCGATCAATATAATTTTTTATTACAAAAATTATTACTTAATTCAATTACATATTCTAAAGTTTTCGATTAAGAAAGTGTCTATCTTTGTGCTTTTTTGGGTGCGCGTACGATGCACAACCATTATTAATCAAACAAAATGTAATTCAAGGGTACAAAAATATATATTCTCACTCAAAATTTAATAATCGATCGTTGATAACATATATTAATAAATGTAATTTTCTCCCAATAATTAGAAAAAATTAAATTTCAAAACAAAAAATGTTAAAATAACAGTTCTAAAATCATTCAAAGTATTATAAAATGAAATTACATAAAAAAATCGAACAAAAAACTCAATTTAACCAATTTGAAAAAATAAGTACTTTTGCCGCAATAAGGTCACAATTTGGGAAAACGTCAACTTACAAAAATAATTATGTCAAACTCATTGTTTAATAATTATATGCAATGTTACAAAATTAAACTACATCAAAAAATGTGAAAATATATCTCAAATTCACCACTTTCCAGAAAATAAGTACTTTTGTCGCTATTCTAATAAATTTAGATTAACCCTAAAATATAACTCTAATATGAAAAAAAAAAAACTAAAATCACACAAAGCATCTTACAATTAAAATCACACAAGTCACACAACGACATTTGTTTCAAAACCTAAAATTTACAATTAAACTAATTATACGGAACTCAAAGGTTAACTTTAATTCAACCTTATTATAGTTTTTTAAGTAACGACTTCAAATATAAAATAAAATTATAAAAATTTGAAAGATTTTATATATATCCACCATCTAAATTTCAAAGTACTTAAGATCTACTTAAAAATATAGATAAGTGGTTTGCTTTTCAAATGAAAAAAATCTAACGACAACAAAAAGATGGGAATAATATATATCCATCATCTAAATTGTTTATAACAATACGTCGTGGCCTATTTGGTAGTAGTCGCAGTGAAACTTTCAACTACATTTAAAAGAGTAGTTGGATCACTTACCGCCGTGGCTACTATATATTAGCCGCTGCTAAATGTGATCTAACGACACTTAAAAGTGTACTTGAAAGATGAATTCCTAATTTTTCAATATTGTACACTTCAATAATAAAAAATCTCATTTACTACTCTTGGTTTATATTATAATTGTTAATGTGTAAATATGGCTTTAACTTAGAGTTGGATCCAAGGTGCGGGTCTTGAGATTGACCCGCTGAACACAAGGATGATTGAATGCTAAGTCAACGCGGGTTGACTAATGATAGTCAAAGCTGGAGGCGAATCCGTCGTCTTCGATGAGTCTCCGGGCTGTCGTTGACGATCGTCGGTGAACTTCCCTCGTGGGGGCGATGTCCAATTCACGGTGAAGCTCCCCGCCAAACTTCCCCCGTGGTGGCAAAGTCTGTATCACGATAAAGCTCCTCGTCTAGTCTTGGCGAAGCTCCTTATCAGGGCGGAGTCCTTGTCTTGGCGATATCCTCTTCTGGGAGAACTTCGGTCATGATGAAGCTCCTAGCTGGTCTTGATGATTCTTTGTGATTCTCCTTCCTTGGCGAGCTCCTTCGTCAAGAGAGGACCTGCAAAAAATGATATAATGGGCCCGTGCCTCGTCGCTTATGGTTGGGTGAGGCTGTCTACGTATCTCAGTTTAAGAGAATACAGTTCCACGTATTTCGGGGTTAGTGATCAAAGGCGGGTGAATGACGATGTGGTTTGACTCGTCGGAAGTGCCGTTGTTAGCGGCGCGGGGTTGACCCTCAGCCAGATGGCTGGGTATTCCCAGCGTTAAGTGTTCTTCGTCGAGCTCGTTGGTGTTTGCGGGCTCAGTGTCGAACTTCCCTCGTGTTGACAAAGTACAGCGAGAGCCTTGACCTGACGAGGTGTGCTCATTTTCCGACCTTGTCGAGGTTGGCGAGGGTGCCTAACCTGTTAAGGGATGCTCCTTGTCGACCTTGTCGGGGTTGGTGGCCTCGTCTGGCGAGAGGCCTTATCCGAACGAGGGATTTTCTTTCCTTTGCCGACCTTGTCGGGGTAGGTGGCCTTGTCTAACGAGGGGCCTTTTCTCGACGATGGATGCTCCTTCCTTTATCGACATCGCAGTTGTTGGCGCACTTGACCACCTAGCGAGGGACACCGTCACTGACTCATCGAACAACTTGTCTTGTCGAGGCTAATACTCTTCTTCTAGATCGATCCCAACTATTTATTCAAGTCACCTCCATGGGCCTTCGAATTTACCCCTTGTTACAAGGGGTTGTCTAAGCCCCTTTCCTTGGAAAAAGGGTCGTTGGTGCTTATTGATTTGTCTTTGATGTCCTCGACTTGTCTACGAGTTTGTATGTTGAGTTCAGAGGAATCTGGAGGACCTCCCAGAGATCTTCGTGGTCTCGGATCTCTTCGTCGTGTTATGCCCTCGTCAAGTTATGACGAGGGTGCTTGTCGGCTCGTCTCGTTGTCGGCCTCGTCGCATTGTCGGCTTGTCGCCTTATCGCTTCGTCGGCATGGCGAGGATCCGGGTTGTAAGAGATTTTAGTCTCCTCTCCATCATTCCAAAGAACTGCAAATTTCCATTCACTAGGTGTTTGTAAAATACTTTTGAAAATGTATTCGCATAAATGAGCGGTAAAATAATTTGATCATAGTCAAAGACATAAGCGAATTGATTAAATAAATCACAACTCGCGTTTTTATGATTTTACTCGATTTTTGGATTTTTGGAGGTTCGTAGGAATACTTTGTAAAATAAAGGCCTTTTAAATTAATTTTGAACTCCGTAAATAAATCCAAAAATATATAAATAAATTCAAGTGACATAATAAATGTGAAAGTAAATAAATACTTTGAAAATAATAATTGCGCATTAAGTTTGGAACTTTAACAAGTTCCTTAATTATTGTGCAATTTATCGTTTGTAATAAATTAAATAATTTCATGAAAACCCGGAAAAATAATTTTAATTTGATTTTCATGTTTCAAAATTGAAAAATGAAACTTCATAGAGTTCCAAAATTTAACTTCCGCGGATTTTTGAATAACCTTTGAAAATAGCTTTTATTTACTTTAAAAGTATAAAAGCCTATTTTTAATCGTTTTCGATCATTAAAATTCAAACGTTGGCTTTGTGAGCCTAGTTTGTGCAAATTTTGGGCTTGATAGGCTTGCAAATTTCGAATTTAATCAAAAAAAGAAATGATATTAGGTTAAAATATTAAATCATTAATACCTTGGGGTTTAAGGCATTTTTTCTCTCTCCTTTGCTCCTCCAATTCACGATTTTCACCTTCTCCGGGAACTTGACGGCTGCGTCTCCTTGGCTCACGGCGGTGATGGCTTTCTCCAGCGGGATTGGTAGCGATGATCTCCACGACTACGTCCAAGAGTCTTGTAAGTTCGTTTTCTCACCTGACTTTCTATTTTTCGTATGAAACTTTGGCCCCTTTTGGAGATGCTCTGGCGATTTTGAATGATTGGACGTCGAGCCTTGCGGATATCTTTCACGTAGGTGTTGGCGCGGAATTGAATTTCCGGCGGCTGTCGTGGAGAAATCCTAACTCGGCTTTGGTGCGGGCATGTCTTCGGAGATTGGCGTGGCTTCCGGCGAGGGCACGGGCCGCATGGCTGCGTGTGGAACGTCGGCGACAGCAGAAGGAGGTCCACCGGTGCCGTCTGTGGTGGCGGAGAGCGGCGCACGGCGGCATGAGGCGTGGTGCTCGCGCTTCAGGCAGTGATTGGCTCACTCGCGGGAGAGGAAACACACGGCTTCGGCATTGGCAGCAAGGCGTCCGCCGTGGTGGGGTTTCCCGGGATTGCCCAGTGCCTGCGGCGGTTTCCAGGGGCGGCGTGGTGGTCGGAGCAGTGGGCCGTGTGTTTGGCGATGGCGCACGGGAAGACTTCGGCGCGGGATGGCAAGGCGCGGTGGCTCGGGACTGCGCCTGGTGCAGCGGCGGTTGGATTCCGCGTCGGGGAAGTCGCCGATATGAGCAAGGGCGCACGTGGTGTGGTCTTCGATGCGCTCGGCTTGGGTAGTGGCTTCACGGCTTCTTTGGCGGGAAGCATCCAGCTACGGTGATGTCCTTGTGTGGTAGCGAGGTTTTCTTGACTTCCGGCAAAGCTGCTCTGGTGACCGGGCCGCCAAAGAGGTGGTGGAACCCGGTTTAGACGGAAAATTTGATTTTGAGAGCTTCGTAACCCTGATTGGTGATCCGATTTTTGCGTTGGACTTGTCAGGACCTAGGCTATCTTTTTCCATGGAAATTATTATTTATGGGCCATGTGTTCTGATATCCGGATCCAACAAGGATCTCTCGCAGTTGATTTATCTTGTTTTGTCGACTCCATGGGGAGGTTGCTTGTCTTCTAAGTCACCTGAATTTTTTGAGAACTTTTCTAGTGGCTTGGTAGATGGAGGCTGATCTCTTGGCAATCATGGATCAGAGCCTTCGGTCATTGATGGTGCCTATGACGTAGAGTTTACTGATATCGATACGTCTGATGTCGTCGAGGAGCAGGAAGCTGGCGAATACTTTGTTAATGAGGCGCCCGTTGTTGAGGAAGGACCTGCAGGCGAGGTTCTTGCCATCGTGGGAATTTCCGCAAGCGTGGGTCCTCCTGCTGGCGACACGCTTAGACATTGTCGCTTTCGCATTTTGGCCTTCTGTCCTAAGCTGATGGTGTGCAGTTACACCACTTCTTATGAGCTGGCTTCCTGCCTTGATTTACATGGGCTTTAACACCTCATCGGTCTTCCAGTTCCTTCTGTAGGCGAGCCTCATAGTGTTGTCGTCTTGGCTTTCCGCCGGTGTTGACGATGTGACTCGTTTGCTTCATTTTCTCTTCAGGTGCCTCTTCCAGCAGAGGGTGATATTCCTCGCGCTTCCTCGTAGGAAGGCGTTCTTCATTCTTCGAGGGCGGATTTTCTTCATTCTTCAAAGGAAGGTGGTCGTCTTTCTTCACCAGCGAAGGCTCCTGCTTCTGAGCGGCATATTCCTTCGGTGATCCTCCCTCCTCCAGATGTTCCTGCTTCGTCGACTCATACAGGTAAAATTCCTTTTTCTTGGTCTTCAGTAGCTGTGTTGTTCTCAATTTCCTTGTTCGTTATTGTGTAGGTTCGTCTGGCTTCAGCAAGTTTTTACCCCAGGTGCGTCCTCGGGCATAGGCCATTGCTCTCGGTGCTGGTGTTTCCCCCCGGTGAGCTTGCTACTCCAGCCTTGAAGTTTTCTGGCGAGGGTCTTGATGATCGTTCCTTTTGTCTGCTAAAACGTTGATTGTCGTCATGTATGAGGGCCAAGACCTCAGCTTTTCTGTCATAAGTCCCTTTGAAAGGGGCTTTGGTCATTTTCGCTGCCAGGAAAGATTCGCAAGTTTCGAACGATTCATATTTGAAATCTTCCAACATCCCTTCGCTTTAAAGTTTTGTTATGCATTTCTTGCCTATGTGGCCGAGTCGACAATGCTAGAGATAAGCTATATTGGGTTTGTTTGGACTGTGTTTTTTACATGCAATGTTATAGATGAGATAGTGACGATTATAATATATAAACCATTCGATAAATAAGCAGTACCATAATGAATATCATCTTTTAAAATAGATCAACACTTGTTTCCAATGGTAAAATTAAAACCTAGAACATCCAATTCAGGAATTGAAATTATGTTTTTGGTAATCGAAGGAACGAAATGACAGTCATTAAGTTCTAACATTATCCCCTGGGGATTCTTGAGATCAACTTTTTCAACTACTTCAGCAGCAACATGTGCTCCGTTAGCAACGCGCATGTTGGTCTCGCCCTTCCTCAGCTTCCTAATTCTCTACACACTCTACACATCGGTACAAATATGGGTACCACATGCCGTAATTAATATCCAGTCTATAGAAGTAGTAAGATTAAATTCTATAATGTTAATACCTGAGATGGAGTCTCCATTCTTGTTCATCTTCTTGCACTCTTCAAGATAAGCTGGGCAATACTCTTCCACCTATCGTGCTTCCTGCAGTGGAAGCACTTATGATCTTTAGCAATCTGATTCTTTGGCTTCATAGCTTTCGCTTGAACCTTCAGACTATAGGATGCAGTGCCTTTCTTTTAGTGGCTCATCTGCTTCTTCCTTTACGTACACCAGTAAATGCCATCACGGTTTTGGCATTTTCTTTGGGAACATTCCCCTCCGCTGTCTCGAACATGTTGTGGAGCTGGTGAAAACTCTTTGCTTCAGAAGACATGTTATAATTCAGTAAAAACTGATTATACGAGTCAGGGAGTGAGTTTAACATGATATCAATGTAAACATCTTCTGATATCTTGATCTGTAAACGAGTCAAACTTTCAGACTAGACGATTATTCTCAGGACATAATCGCTTACATTGACTCATTCAATCATTCTTGCTCGGAGCAAGTTGTTCATAATCTTTAATCGGGCGTGTCGAGCCTCTTTCTCATACATTATCTTCATATGTTTGATCATTTCCCATGCAGACATGAGCTCTTGTTGCTCCATCAAACTTGATGTCATGATGGCCAACATGAGACATGAGACATAAGAAACATCTTCGGTATACTTTTTATTAGCCCCCTTATCTTCATGGGAATTAGTAGCCACTGGTTCCTCAAGAGTTTCATCAGTCACGATGTACTCCTTGTTTTCATGTCTTGGCACTACTTTAAGGTGTCTTTGCCATTCTAGGAAATTCTTACCATTCAAGATATTTTCCTTTTCAAGGATCATTCTTAGTGTGCTGTTAGACATGGTATATTTTCTACAAAGTATAAATGAAGATTTAATGAGCACAACACAAATTCAATTGTGACGCATAATTAAGGTAAACTATATCATGCTTTAATATTATTAGGACTTTAATAATATTTCCTAATTAAGGTACCCTCATCAATTCTAATAATTTAAATACTCAACTATAAAAAAATTGTTGTACTTATATCCGATATAATTACTTACAGTTAAAAAATAACCTCTTATTTAAAACTAACCGATTTTTCTCACTTATTCTCAAGTATCTTCTCTTATAAGGTAACCCGGTAAGATTAAACCCTTGTATTGGGCCAGAGGAACGGGATATGGCGTCCTTCACGATTTGTGATAAGTTAAGAAAAAATACCCCACCAGCATGGCAAGTCTACTCATTTCTGTTCATACACATTACGAGGACCCAATAAAAGGAAGACCTAAAATCTAATATAATTGAGGATTTTTATTTTGGTGATCCACAAATTTAATTTATCATTAAATAAACTCATTAAGAATTTATTAAATAATAGACTTGAATATGATCATAATCGGATTATGAACATATCCTAAATTAAGTACTTATAATATGAACATAATTGATTTAATTAAAAATATTTCATTATCATATATTTAATATATTACACATTCTAACAATTAGATATAATGATTAAAATAAATATTTTCATAATAGATTTCATTATAATTAAGATAATCTTTAATCTTATAAAAGATAATATAATTTCTCAAATAATAAAAACAATTATAATGCAAAAATTAATAATCTTCAAGACAAATTTCAAAAATGTAAATCATATTTACATAACAATGTTTTAAATTTTGTACAGCCCGATATTATTTATTTATCTAATTATTGAAATAAATTTAAAATTAAATAAATAATAATTAATAATAAAAATATCGGGTTCGGGATGGGAGCACGGGCGGAAACTGTGCTCGCACAGGATGCTAATTGGCAGCCCCATCTGATCAGGCCGACCGTTGGGTTTTAACCCAGTCGTAGGCCTCCAATGGCCCAGAACAGTTTTGGGCCGGGAGGCCTAACCCGAAATTGGCCCAGGTCAACAGCTGGCCTGGGCCCAAACCAAGATCGGATCTGGGTCGGGTCTGGACCCGGATCCATGTTGGGTTTGACCCGGATCCAAGTCGGGTCTCGAGTCGGGCCTTGACCGGAGTCCAACTCGGATCACCCTACCTAGGGTCTAGGTCTGACCTCGACCCATTCCTCCGTGGGTCGGGTTTGACCCAGCAAATCCCATGGTCCTGGAACTCTTCTAAGCCCACCGAGCCCTAACCCTAACTGTTAGGGTTTCGGCTAGGGTTTATGAAACCCTTTGCAGCGGCCTTGAGGTGCGCGTTGCAGGCGCGTGCGCCGTGATCAAAACTAAATGATCTAGATTAAATATGATAATCAAGATAAAGATTCGAGTGTTATCGAGAATTGGTACTTTTTCCAACAATACCAATTAATGCCGATTTTTGTGCTGTGGAGTTCTCGAGATTTGGATCTTATCTTCGCAAGTGCAAAGCCTCTAGCTCGTCTACCACGTCGTTGCGGGAACGTCTCTAAGAGTGGAAATCCTCCTCGATGAAGAGTTAGGTTAATCTCGGGGATTCAACGACGAACCAACGAGAGCACGGTGGAAATTCGGCTTTTAGGGTTTTGCTAGAGGGAGGTTGAATTATTTTGCTTGTCTGATATGTGGCTTTCGGATTTTAGCCTCCCTGTGTGGCTTAAATAGCCCACATGGTATA
The DNA here is from genome assembly GCA_954871525.1 of Parietaria judaica. NCBI lineage: Eukaryota > Viridiplantae > Streptophyta > Magnoliopsida > Rosales > Urticaceae > Parietaria > Parietaria judaica. The sequence goes on from OX940872.1 coordinate 15,031,612, forward strand.
ATGACCTAATGGGCTTTTGGGCCCTGTGACAGGGTTAAAGCACATTAGTTCATAATTAATTATTACTAGTTAACTATCGGGACATCCATAAATTCCGTTACCTTAATTGTTGTCGGGTCAGACCCAAAAAGTCCAAAGGACTCAAATCCTGATTTAGGGCATTTCCTATACGTTCACCATTGGGATTATGTGTCCTGTTGATGAGATCATGGTCCGGTCAATCTTTTGTGTGGCGATGTAGCTCGGTGATGCATTCTTCCTGTGTTGGCGACGTAGCTCGTCTATCCAAGCCACAATGGAGCGGTCTTCTTTGTTGGCGAAATAGCTCACATATTCGGGCCAATATGGTCTTCATGCGTTAGCGACGTAGCTCGATGTTCCAGGCCTCGATGGCCCTGTCATCAAGCGTTGGCGACGTAGCTCGCCTATCCGGGCCACAATGGCGCGCTTTTAATCCGTTGGCGACGTAGCTCGCCTATCCGGGCCACAATGGTGCGGTCTTCTTTGTTCGAAATATAGTTTCCTGATCCAGGCCTCGATGGCTTGGTCTTCATACATTGGAAACATAGCTCGCCTATCTAGGCCATAATAGCGCGGTCTTCTTTTTTGGCGACATAGCTCGCGTATCTGGACCAATATGGCGCGGTCTTCATGCGTTGGAGATGTAGCTCACAAAACTGCACTTTGATGGTGTTTTCTTCATGCTTCGGCTGTTGGAAATCGGTGGTATCAGTTCCGAATTCCTTACCACGATAATAGCCTCCGAGGCGTCCCGATAACATTTAAAAAATTATTTTAAAGCGGAAAACTTGTTACCATACCGACGACACAGATATCGGGTAATGAGCATTTCGTTAAGACCCGATAAATATTTTGAATTTAATATTTCATAATCATTATTAATAATCTAGTCGAATAGGAAATAAATAGAAAGCAGTAAATGGTTGCATTTATTGACCCAATGCATAAGGTTGTACCTCAAAGAAGATTCCGGTTGCGCGTTTTGACTTGGGCAGGGCTCCGCCGGTGCTGAGGGAAACTCCAATGATCTTCCGGGATATTCTCCTGGACTCCTCGTACCGAAGCGTGGGCTTCGCCGGCAGGACTCCGTCGCAAAATTTAACTGACGGTTCTTTTAAAGCTACCGGATAAAAATATCTCCTAAGCCGAACTAGAAGAGAGATCAGAAGCAGAAAACTCGCATACCCTAGAGAGAGAGGGAGAGCTCGAGTTTTTGCTCAGGGGAAGGTGTGAAAAATGTGTCGAATGAGCCTCCTATTTATAGGCTCAAGTTGTAACCGACTTGGTGATTTTCCCTCCCTTTATTCGAATTTTATTAATTAAATTTAATTAATTATTTAAATCCAATGGTCCAGATTAAATCTCATCTAAATCCAATGGATATAAATAATCAGGGATTTAATTAATTGATAATACATGATAAGATCAAAATATTTAATCTTATCATCATATTAATTAAATTTGATATATATATATACATATTAAAATTCGAATTTGTTGATGATTATCTAGATCCAATGGTTAAAAATAAATCTTAAATCAATCCAATGGATCCAATCAATTAGGGATAAAATCAAATGCCCTAGGGTGTCACTGAAACCCTAATTGGAATTCTTATCCTCTTTATTATTCGAATTATATGTTGTATATATATAATATTAATTAATTTCTAATCCGATGGTAAAGATTAAATCTCAAAACCAATCAAACGGACACAATTAACTAAGCAAATTCGAAATACCTAAACTTGGTCACCAAGCTTCAATTTCATATTACATTTAGGGTTCAAATACATTATCTCAATCCAACGGTTGATATTAAATCATAACCGATCCAATGGATTAAATTGATATTAAGGTTTTGCCAAAATACCAAAACATTAGGTACTTATGCCGTAAATATAAAATATCCAATTCTCACTATTCTAATTAGCTAGGGTTTGTATTTACTTAACCAATTTACACATATATGAATATATAAATATATATTTTTATTTATTAATATAAATCTTTTAATTATTAATTAATTATTAATTAGATATTAATAATTAAATTATATTAGTAAAACCTGATCTCAATATCACACACATTAAATTTCATGGTGCCACGTCATCATTTAAATTCGTGACATGTGATTTAATTTCATAGTTTATCGAACCAAGTCATAAACCTAAAAAATCTATAAATCACAAACCATAAGTCTGAATGACTTGGTTCAAAAAGCAAAGTTGCTTAGAATTTAATTTACAATAACATGGTGCTGTTAGAAAATATAAGTTCTAACTTTCTTTTTATCAGTTAATTCTGTGTACCAAATTATGGTAGTTTTGCCATGCTGACGATAAAACTATCTGACGTCTGACACAGACGTATCAGTTTTTTAAGTCGAGCCAAATGATTAAAAATTATCCAGAATGTATTTTAATCACGTACGTATTATCCGTTACGGACCTATCCTGGGGACCATGGACCCGTATCTCTTTAGTGATACGGTATATATTATTCTCTTATAACAGCATGGTGTCCATTGATACAATCAAATTCGGGTTATTGTCCTTTCACTTGATGACTCACACATGAGCAAGCTGTTTTTACCGTAATGCCCCTCATTGAATTTTCCCCCCTTGACTAATTCAGTAATATTATGAGCAACCCACTTATGGTTTCGATTCATAATTTGCGCACGGGTACCTCTCACTTCTCACTACTGACAACCAATGGAATCATCATGACTCTAAAAAGAGTTGTGTGATGCCCATGTCTGTGATCAAGCTATCCTTACTACTGACTATCATGTTCCCAAAATAATAGTGTTGGGATTAGCGGTAATATCTTGTGTTCTTTAACGGTTAAAAAAAAGAACTATTAAGCCAGTAGCTCGGACTCGTGATCACTCAGGACTTAGAACTAATATCCATTTGATCATCGTTTTCTGACTCAACTTCAAGTTATCAGTGACGGTCTTATACGATAACTTCTTGAGTTTAAGTCAGGTCCAGTCCAGTATGAAGACGCTTCATACTTAATGCACTTCTAGTGAGTGTGACACACATATAATCAAGAATAGGATTGTCACTTAGTCACATTAATGACCTTACACGATTAATGGGCTCCCACCTAGTTAATCAGGTCACGGACATTTTAAGTTCATTTATTATGATTATTAATTCTTCCTCACATCGACCTTGTTGTGATAATAATAGCGTAATTGCATCCTTTATGAACTAAGGAATCAAACATTCTATTCTACTCTACCAGAAACTATAATAAGATTAACATAATAAGTATCATCTTTATTCAATGACTTGCCATAATCTTTTACAAATGGATAAATATCTTGTTTAAGGACACATATGTCCAACATCGGCAACGTACCTCTCCTATCGGGGCCTTAATTACGCGGTCTTCTTTGTTGGCAACATAGCTCGCCGATCCAGGCCTCGATGGCTTGGTATTCATGTGTTGGCGACGTAGCTCACTTATTCGTTCACCCGGCGACAGCCGGGGGCGTCGTGGCGAGCTCCAACTATGTCAAGGTCTTCGTCCTGGCTACCCCCTTAGTGACCCTCAAGGAAATCCTGATGATTATTAACTTGAAGTAGTCGTCTCCGACGAACCTCTGAGTAAGGAAATCACCATAGAATTATATCCATGGCGAGCCCTAGGCTCGAGATCGCTGGCCTTGGCGGCGACATTCTTGATGGCAAGATGTCCCTGTAACCTTGAACATGTAAAACACTTCTAGGATAATCGGAGGGTAGAACCTCTGAAGCCTCTCTGACGCTTGTCAATGAATATGCTTGAAGACAGGGAAATGATAAGGGGTAAAAATAGTTGATGTCGAACCTCGTGAAAGGCTGCTTACGTACTCTTTAAAGGTGTCATCGCGTAGTTCAAAGTGGAGGGTTAGGGAGTACGTACCTGGTCTTGCTTGGGCAAGCCGGAAGCTTATTGTGGAGAAGGGGTCTCTATTGACATAGCTAGATGACTACGTTAGTTCTATCAACTAGGTTTCATGGGTAGGAGGCATCGAGGCGACATGTCTAGGTCAACACGGTTAGGTGGTGGACCAAGTCGCCACAATGACGACTTCTGATGTCAGGCATCGATGCCAAAGATCCTTGGCATCCATGGACCCTAGTTTTAACAAAGATCGGGTCGAATGTCGAATGGCAAAGCATGGCGACGAAAGGGGTCGAATGTCGAAATGGGTCGAGTGTCGACATTGGTCGATGTTGACATAGGTTGAATGTCATCCTTGTTCCTTACGTGCCAAGATAGGCAAGACCTCGATTAACAGAGTGTCAGAACCCCAGCTCGTAGGAAGAAAGAAAATTCCAAAGATAGAAGCTCTCATTTTAGAGAGAGAATTTCAAGTGTTGAAAAGGTGTCCAAAATGAGGAGGAGAAGCCTACTATTTATAGGAAAGCGAGGTGACCATTTCTCCTTGTCAAGAAGATTAATGGTGAATATCCTTCCTTGGTGACCAAGGAAGAGTGCGCCATGGGCCTTGTCCGGAAAGGGTTGCCACACTTCTTTGCCATGCGCAATGGTCATCGTTCCTCTAGCGTTGTCTGTCGTCCAGGTACATTGCCTGCGATTGTGATCCAAAATCGTTCTCAAAACGGGAGCAGCGTCAAATCTTCACCGAGCCCAATCTCCCTCTTCTAAGAGAGATTAAACTTAATGAATGATACTCTTTCATTAGCTAAATTGCTTAACCTCTCTTAAGTAGAATTACAACCTAACGGGCCGAACCATGCCGGACTAAAATAAACCTCTAAACGATAATTAACCACGCTTAACGGAATTAAATGATGTAAACGACATGATTAATACATCTAAATAACAACATTAACGACTCTAATTATTCATAAGTGTTTCTTCTTCATCATAGCTGCCTTTACGAAATTCATAAGGTGTCTCCTTATCAGCGACTTTCTATGGGATGATCATGTCATCTCATATCTTTCTTTATGAATTTTTCCTATGATTGAGCTCAGGTAATGAACTATAGCGAATTCGGGCATTTCAAAATTATACGATATTGAGTTCAGAGATGAGCAAAGCTCTCTAGTTCTTGGTGTTGGATGGCCCTGGTTCTTCAATATAAAAGCCGGTTAAGCAAATGACAGAATGTTCTTACAATTATGGACAATAATTAAAAAATAGTAATGATAAATATTCAAAAATTATAATTTAAAAAAAACGTGGTCAAAATGAGCAAAAATATGGACAAATCACGGGGTAACTCGTGAAAATTATATACTAGAACTTATTGAAAGAACTTGATTACTTATCCTAAAAGTAAAAAATATAAATAAGTTGTTTAAATAATAAAAATTTAACTAAAAAAAAATATATTCCCACGCCCGTATGCTCTTTAAATAATCTGGAAATAGTCGCTGATTGATTGGACTTGCTAACCGCGATACAACGAGCGTTGACTTGTGTAGTGCTATCAAAAGAATACACAACTGATAACTCTCAAACTCATACTTGATCTCTTCTATAGCCATTAACCATGGAAGCACAAGGTCTTGTTGGCTTCGATAGAATGAAGGAAGTGAAGGCATTCGAGGAGTCCAAGGTCGGAGTCAAAGGCCTGTTGGACTCCGGAATCACTTCCATTCCCAGAATCTTCCTTCACCCACCTGAATCGCTTTCAGATCTTCCCAAAAACCGCAGTTCGCAATCTTCCGTCTCGATTCCGGTGATCGACCTCGCTGGAGCCAACTCCCCGTCTGAGCGTCCGAAGATCGTTGACCAGCTCAAGGACGCCGCGAGAACGTGGGGTTTCTTCCAAGTGGTAAACCATGGAATCCCGCTCTCCGTCCAAAACGACACTGTCTCGGCCACCGAGGCATTCTTTGACCTACCGGCCGACGTCAAGGCGCAGTACTACGGGCGGGTGACGGCTGCGCGAGGTGTGGCGTACTTCAGCAACACGGACCTCTTCAGCGCCACTGCTGCAAGCTGGCTGGACTCGCTCCAAGTCCGGAAGCCGGAGACGGAGGAGGAGGAGGCTCGGGTGCCGGAGATCTGCCGGAAGGAGGTGCTCGGGTGGTTCTCGCTTGCCGCCGGCGTGGCGGAAGACGTGATGGAGCTGCTCTCGGAGGGGCTGGGACTGGAGAGGGGCAGGCTCAACGAGATGATGGCCACGGGCAGCAGGACTCTTATCACCCACTGCTACCCGTACTGCCCGGAGCCGGACCGGACGATCGGGATCACTTCGCACACCGACAACTCAGCTTTGACGGTTCTGATGCAGAATAATGTCCCCGGGCTTCAGATGAAATACGAGGGTGCTTGGGTGGACGTAAAGCCTGAGCTTGGTGGCCTAATTATCAACATCGGTGACTTTTTCCAGGTAACTTCCTATGTTTTTCACGTCTCATCTCTTCATTAAAATTATTAATTTATCCAGTATTGATAATTTATCAAGTGTCAAAATTCTTTTTTAATTAAAAATTTATTCAAAATTCTAGAAAAATAACATAAGATGACATTATTCATGCTTTTATATATATATAGATTAACCGGATAGAAAAGTTTATTGTTGCGGTAGTATTTATGCCCAATTTACAAATCACCGATCATCTAGCATCAGCTTATTTATTAATCAATAATCATTTTCGAAGTTCAGTATTCTTATATATTTTTATCTTATTCACATATTTCTCTAATTAATTAAAATTACATGTCCATTTAATCCAAAGACAACAACTTATCATTTTCGTAAATCGTAAATAATTGAAGTTATTTTTTAAACGTGACTTATACTTATCGCACTATGAGCTTCAGATTGCGTCAAACGGTGAGTACAAGAGCGTGCAACACAGAGTTTTGGCCAATGCTTACAAAGAAGCTCGCATCTCCGTCAACGTGGTTTTCAACATTATGAACATGAACGGTGATGGCCGCTTCGGGCCTCTGCCAGAATTGTTGTCGCAGGAAAAGCCTGCCGTTTACCGTGATTTTACAAAGGAGGAGTTCAAAGAGATTATGTCCGGTAAAGCCTTAGGAAACTGGCGTATCGTGGAGAGAGTCAAGATATGAAGTTGTCGATAGAGAGAAATGATCAATTCTCAGTTTCTTCAATCTTATTTTCCATATGTTCTGTATCAGATGTGATGTATTATTGTATTTACTCGTTATTTTGATTGGGGTAAACTACGGTTAATGTACTCGATGTTTCCGAAAAATTCGATCATGTACCTAATTTTTATTTTTGGTGGCTAACGTACCCAATGTTTATTCAGTTAGTCAAATTTATCAATTCCGTCCATTCGCGAATTCCACCGTCAAAAATTGCCACGTCTTGCTGCCACGTCTGCTGCAATATGGCACGACTGATTTGGGTAAATTGTAACTAATATACCCAATGTTTCACAAAAAACAAAAAACTACTATGTACCCAATGTTTTTTTGCTGGCTAATGTACCTAGAGAAGCACGTCGAGTGGATTCGGGAATTGTACTAATACATGGGTCCTTATGTTTCGGCGAATCCAAGAGAAGCTTATGTGAATTACAGAGACCTTGACTTGGGGATTGTTGGCGACAAGAACGCTAAATTCGCCGAGGCAAACAAGCGGGGTTCAAAGTATTCAAAAATAACTTGGAAAGACTTGCACGAGTGAAGGCTCAAGTTGACCCTCGCAATTTCTTTTGGCACGAATGGAGTATTACACCTCTCAACTCATTCTAAAGAAGATTGTGATACAAGAAATTACGGTAACTTTTTAATACGCAATGTGTTATTTATCTTATTGGAATAAACCGGTCAAATGAATAATACAAACTTTCGGACCATTAAATATACACCTTCAATATTCGGTAGCAGTAATATCTTTTTTGCCTGCATTTATCGCTTTTAATATCCAAATTTAAATAAACTGACTACTAGTATATTACATAATATTACACATAACCAAACTAATAGTACTATACAATATTATACCGAGAGAGTAGAGAAGAAAAATCTTTTCCACTTGTTGATAAGTTTGGTGACTATAAAAAAAATAACAAAATATAATATTGGATTTTATTAAATCGGTAAAACCGGGTAAGCGGTTGTCATGATCACATTAAAACCGAAACTATGTGTTAACCTTATTCGGGTATTCTATTTTTCTCGGTATATTCTGATTTAGCCGCATTATAGCCTTCGCAGTTTAATCTGAGCCAAATTTTTAGGCATCATCTTCCCTACCGTCTACCGCATATTTGTGAGTTGTTACAGCCAGCACACATACACCGCGTCTTAGAGCTCCAAGAGAACAAAAACGCCGTTTTAGTGCAAACATAACATCAAATGATACTCAATCGAACAACAAATGTAGCACCCTTGCTACAGTGTCTCACTATATTTAGTGGGATATAGTAGCAACTGGATTTTACACACATAGATATGAAATCTTAACTAATATTTCATTCTTCTAAACTATTGGAGTAAATAACAAATAAGTTTTTACCATTTGCGAGGAGTACTAATCCACAAAAACCCGACTAATATGACAAGTAGGTTTTGTTAATGTACAAATTCATCATTATTTAATATGACATAAAGTACGAAAGTTGTGAATTAATTAAGGGTTATTAGCGGCTAATGTACTCAATGTTTCATTTCTTTCGGATTATATACTCAATGTTTAGATTTCACGACTAATGTACCTAAAGTTCAATCTGTTAGACTTTTCCCTCATTTTCCGTTCGCACTTGTTAAGTCCGCCACATCACTTCCACGTCATTTCCACGTCGTTTTGCTCGCAAAAAAATAGTAAATGTAAATATCGAAATAGATGGTAGTGATTAATTGTATATTTTGAAATCAATGGCTGAGATTAGGGTACCCAATAATGCCTTAAAAGAAACCTTAGCCACACCTCTCCATCAGCAAACACGTTTTGTCATTCTCTCTCTCTCTCCTCCTTCTTCAACTCCATCTTCGAATATCGTTTCCTGTCCATGGCTAGTGAGGGATCTACAAGTTCGGTCATTGCGGGTTGAACACGTTTCACGTTTCCTGTCCATGGCTTGCGCAGGTTTGATCTTTCCTGTCCATGGCTTGCGCAGAGGTTTGATCTGCCATTGCAGGTTGAACACGGGCCTCTTTGATGATTGTAGTTTTTTGGCTTCTAAGAATTTAAGGTTTGGCTAAGATTTTGGTTGTATTTTGGAAGTATGAATGATGAATATTTTAGTGTATGAACATTGATGCAATGAATATTGGCTTGGAATGAATATTTTAGTGTATATGGTTGGAATGAACCCCATTATGAATATTGGCTTGTGAATCACAAAGACAAAAAACGACATCAGCCAAACAAATGACCGTTGGAAATGGGGGTTTGATTCCCGACTTCATTTACCACGAAATTAGCCTCCGAGCGTCCTGGTAACATTTAAACAATTATTTTAAAGCGGAAAAATTGTTACCAGCCCGACGACACGGATATCGGGTAATTACCATTTCATTAAGATCCGATAAATATTAAGAATTTAATATTTCATAATGATTATTAATAAGCTAGTCGAATAAGAAATAAATAGAAAGTAGTAAATGGTTGAATTTATTAACCCAATGAGGCCGTACCTCGGTTGACATTTTCAGCTGTGGATTCTGAAGTTCGGCAGGCCTCCGCTGGTGCTGAGGGAAACACCCGTGATCTTCCGGGATATTCTCCTGGATTCCTCGTACCGAAGCGTGGGCTTCGCCGGTAGGACTCTGTCGCAAAAGTTTAACTAAGGTTCTTTTTAAGCTTCCGGAGAAACAACGTTCTCAGTAAGCCGAACCGATTAGGAGATCAGGGGCAAAAACTCGCAGACCCTAGAGAGAGACGGAGAGCTCGAATTTTTGCTCTGAGGAAGGTGTGAAAAATGTGTAGAATGAGGCTCCTATTTATAGGTGTCAGACTGTAACCGAATTGGAGATTTTTCCTCCCATTTTTCGAATAATCTTAATTAAATTTAATTAATTATTTCAATCCAATGGTCCAGATTCAATCTCATCTAAATTCAATGGATACAATTAATCAGGGATTTAGTTAAATAATAAATACATGATAAGATCAAAAAATATTTAATCTTATCACCATATTAATTAAAATTAAAATTAAATATATATATATATATATATATTCGAATATGTTTAATGATTATCTAGATCCAATGGTTAAAAATAAATCTCAAACCAATCCAACGGATCAAATCATTTAGGGATAAAATCAAATGCCCTAGGGTTTTAATAAAACCCTAATTCGAATTCTTATCCTTTTATTAATTCGAATTATATAATATATATAATATTAATTAATTTCTTATCCGACGGTAAAGATTAAATCTTAAAACCGATCCAACGGATATAAGTAACCAAGCAAATTTGAAATACCTAAGCTTGGTCACCAAGCTATTAATTTCGAACTACCATTAGGGTTTAAATCAATTATCTCAATCCAACGGTTGATATTAAATCATAACCGATCAAATGGATTACATTGATTTTAGGGATTTGCTAAAATACCAAAACATTTGGTACTTATGCCGCAAATATGGAATGTCCAAAACACATCATTCGAATTTTGCTAGGGTTTCATATATTCAAACCCTAATTCGAATTTTACACATTTAGTATATATAAATATATATTTTATTTATTAATATAAATCCATTAATTATTAATTAATTATTAACAAGATATTAATAATTAAATTATATTAATAATTCATGATCTCAATATCACACATTAAAATTTCAAGGTGCCACACCATCATTTAAATTCGTGACATGTGATTTAATTTCATAGTTTATCGAACAGAGTCATAAACTTAAAAAATCCATAAATCACAAAGCGTAAGTCGAAATGACTTGGTTCAAAAAGAAAAGTTTCTTAGAATTTAATTTACAACAACATAGTGCTGATAGAAAATCTAAATTATAACTTTATTTTTATCAGTTAATTCCGTGTACCAAAATATGGTACTTTTGCCACACTGACGATAAAACTATCTCACGTCGCGCCTTCTGAAATGTATATATAAATGAAAACTATGGCCATAGTAAAAAAAAATGGTTTTGTTTTGGTGTTTCAATACTAATACTTGAATCAGAAAATAGATTACGGCATAAACAGATGTGACAAACCATGATCTATGCCAAATCTAGCGTAGTAAAGATGTTGAAGGAATCAGTCATATAGAAAATAAGTTAATATATAAGAATCACATGATTCTTCATGAATAACTTATATAAAAGGGGATTCTAAAATTTTGTAGATTGGGGGAAGTGATGTCTAGGTGGAAGCCACTCACTTCTAACATACTCTATCTGAGTATGTGACCAACACTACAGAACCCTAAAGAGTCACACCGAACTCGCAACGGAAACGGAATACGATGACTAATTTACACGAAATTAAGTTTCAGTTGTAACCTTGATGAATCAGGCATGGGTAGCTGAGAAAATGTACAGATAACCGAATATGGCATTTTCGAGTAATACTTCATGTGCAGAGCGTGCACGGAGATAACCAATATGGTGCGTTCGTGCAAGTGGGAGATTGTAGGTTATGCCGGAACCCGATATTGTATCTTTCGGGTTATCGGATATCGACCCGAATCCATAACCGGCATAACGGGCCCAATTGAGCCCGAGTAATAATGATGAGCACACTTAATTAATTATGAATTAATTAATTAAAGCTTATGGGCCTTAAATTAAAGCCCATTAGGTTTCATGAGATTAAGTATTATAAATACTTAATCATGGCTCATAAAACACTAATCCTAAACCTAGCCATAGAGAGAAATTCGACCTCCCCTCCCTAGAAGGAAGTCGAGTTTTTGGCTTTCTCCCGGTTCATCATCGGTTCAATATCCAAACACCGAATAGGATCTAACCTATCCTCCAAGGTGTTTTCCGGTCATCAAGACGTTCCCGAGTGACGTGGTGGACGACCTAGAGGCACTACAACTGAAGTGCTCATCCCGGAACATCCAGAGAATTCGGCCAAGCTCAGAATCGGCAAAAATCTGCGTTTTCGGTACAGTTGGCAAAAGTACCGAAGTTTGGTAACGATCTCTAATTCGATATCTTCATTCTCGTAATTATTCTAGATCTGTATTGTTCGATGATATCCCGTAATTTCCGCCTCGAGATTGAGAAAGAGTCATCGAAAACCCAACAATTACACCACAAAATAACTAAAAAAATAATAATATACTCATTAAAATTATAGGGATATCTATGAATAATGAGAAATATTTTATGAAATATTTTATTTTAGATTTTTTTTTTGGTAGTTTCCATATTACAACTTGAATCAATTGATCAAGAAAATTTTCAAGGGAGATATATGCCACTAAGTTAGAGATAGAATATTGGAAATAACTACCCCTACGTCGTATAATATTATTTTTTACCAAGTTTTGTTTTTTTGATAATTAAGTATTGATTTAATAAATTTAAATAATAAATTTAAAAAAAAATTATAATCGATAACTGATCACTAGTTACCTATAAATAGAAGAGACTGAAAGGCGTAAATCAAAGCAAGCTTAGCGAGCCAACCTGTCGCGTGAACTTTCGTATCCAAGCCAACCTGTCACGTGAACTTTCGTATCCAAAATATCCGTACAAAATGTCCATTTATTCTATGTTCACATTTTAAATCGTTAGTAAAACATAAGTTTGAGGAGAGATGGGACTTATTTTATGAAATTGGGAGCAACTGAGCACCACAACTAAACTGAGATGCTAAGAGGTAAATATAAAATACTCAATATTTTTTAAGTTGGAAGAATTGGCTACATAAGTAATTAATTTATTAAATTTTAAAAAAATAAATAATATATAATAATTTTGACAAGAGTTGACGAAAAAAGAAATAGACAGATGCAAACGAAATTGAAACTCGAGTAATTTTACCGTCAAAATACCAATATAAGGCTGAAAAATGATACTCATCAAGATGAACGAATTTATTGAATGATTTCAAGTTGGTATACAATTCTAGGAACACCACAGCTTCTCAGAAGATAAATACCATTACCTCTTCGCTAGAAGCCGGAACTCGAAAGACGATTTTCCCGAAACATGTACACGAAGATGAAACGCACTTACCACTGCAATAAATACTCAAAATCAACACGCAAATGGTGTGCGAATATTCACATCTACGAGTACTTGCAGCAACTATACCCAGAAACCGGTTGCGGGTCTTGCCCAGGGACAACAATGTTTGTCCCTTTCAAGAGTGACGAACTCCCTTCGTGCTCCTCGTTGGCGATCAGAGCCTTCTTGCTAATGACTCTGTAAATTTCCGTAAGGACCGAGAGAAACGCCGACTCCACGTTGGTAGACTCGAGCGCCGACGTCTCCATGAAGAACAAGTTCTCCATTTGAGCGAACTCCTTCGCGTCCTCCACCGGTACGGCGCGAAGAGAGCCGAGGTCGGACTTGTTGCCAACGAGCATGATGACTATGTTTTTGTCAGCGTGGCTCCGCAGCTCTTCCAGCCATCGTGCCACATGGTCAAACGACTGACGCTTTGTGATGTCGTAGACCAGCATTGCTCCGACCGCGCCTCGGTAGTACGCGCTTGTCACTGCTCGATACCTGTGATATCATCAACAAATGTGTCAACGTTTTAATTGGTTTGAGAATCGGAAAACGTTAAAAGCGCCGTTATATTTGATTAAATGACGGAACATTTTATCAAATTGACCAAATCAAATATTTTCAGTTCCAAAAGACCTACTAGTTTATACATCTTTGAAAGACACCTAATCTACTTCATACATGCTTTCAAAAAAACGACAGGAAACATAGCAAACAAAGGAAAATAAAGTTAGTATTTAGTAATTTGTAAGTCATGCTATATTAGACTAGAAGAAATAGGGCAGTTTACATGAGAAGAGATCAACTCCGGAAGGGTTAATCCCGTTATACATGGTAAATTTAACAGTGCAATTTTACACAATCAACTACTATTGTTGCTATTCAAATTCGTTCTCAAAACGGGAGCGATGCCAAATCTTCGCTGAGCCCAATCTCCGTCTTTTGAGAGAGATTTAACTTTAGGAACGATTTTTTGGCTAACCTCTTTCATTAACTTTAATGCTTAACCTCTCTTAAGTAGAATTACAGCCTAATGGACCGGGCCGGACTAAAATAAACCTCTAAACCATAATTACCCACGCTAAACGGAATTAAATGATGTAAACAACATGTTTATGAATCACAGTTGCATATACAAAGTTCATCTGGATTAACCGGTCGCAGAAGGCGTCTCTTTATCAGCGACTTTCTATGGGATGATCATGTCATCTCTTATCTTTCTTCATGAATTATTCCTATGATAGAGCTCAGGTGATGAACTATAGCGAATTCGGGATTTTCGAAATTATACGATATCGAGTTCAGGGATGAGCAAAGCTCTCTAGCTCAATAAAAAAGCCGATTAAGCAAATGACATACGCCACAGAATCCGTTGATACTTGATAGAGACCTTCGTTTCAAAGATATATACATACGATCGAGCATGGTTACAGATAAGAATTGGAACGATGATAGAGGAAAAGGCGAAAAGCAATACCTCTCTTGGCCAGCCGTATCCCAAATCTGGGCCTTGACGGTCTTGTGGTCGATGAGGAGCGTCTTGGTCTGGAACTCGACGCCGATGGTGGCCTTGGAGTCCAAGCTGAACTCGTTGCGGGCGAACCGCGCCAAGAGCTGCGACTTCCCCACCGCCGAGTCGCCGATCAGCACGACCTTGAAGACGTAGTCGATCTTCTGGTTGAAACTGCTCTGCAGATTCGACATCGTCGATCAGAATCGAATCGATCGTCGCGTCCGATCGAAAGAAGAAGGAATTGCGGTTCGATCGGAAGGGGGTTTAAGAGCATTGATTTGAGGGTGGTGTTGTCGTTCCGTGAGGAATTGGGCTGCGAATTCTGCCCCTCGACTCGGTGGAGGGTGGTGAGGAGGGTATCGATGTAATTTGCCAATTTGACCGAATCTATTGATCTAATGACATCGAGTAGTACACAATCGAATCATTTTGGCAGTTGTGAAGTGCACTAAATTAAGGCATTGAATTGGTATGAATTCTATTCAAGTGGGTGAGAGCTTAATTGGTCACACGTTTAGACATGGATGGATCACTCATCAAATAACATCTCTATATATATACTACGACGTGCCACCAGATTCTACGGAATAACCGGTAACTGACCCGTATGTAGTCCCGCGAATGTAGGAACAAACGGAGATCCGGCTCCAATTTTTTTATTTTTATTTTAAACCGGAGCCGGAGTGCTCCAGCTCTGCCAAATGGCAGATCCGGATATATCCGGCTCGGGGTTTAAATTTCAAATTTTAAGTTTTAAATAATTTAAAAATTAAGTGTATATATGTTATATGATAAATATTACATGAGAGATAAAATTAAGTGAATAATAATTCTTTTATTGAATGAGAGATTCGGGAACTCGATGTTGATGTGCGAAATCAATTATCTTGATATAATGAATGTATAGTTTTTTTAAAAAGACTTTGGATATGGGGATGACAACAAAACAAAGTAGAATGTATTTGATGTTATAAGCGATGATTACAAAGAGTGTTCCTACGTAATGATCGATGGCTTCTATGGACAATTCGTTTACTATATATAGCCCATCTTGTACAACGTATCTCGTATTCTTTTGGTCCTAACGGCTAGTAAAGTTGATCCTTTCTTTCTGCCGAGCTGTTTACACGTGTAAAGGCATTCCCGTATTGTTTGGAGCTAAATCTTTCCTTGTTCATAAGTCTCTCGGGGAGCTGGCAGGAGGTGGAGCTTCGTGGGCCTATTCTTCAAGAGGGCTTGGTCTTCGAAAACCGAGCTTCGGGGATGCTTCCTGATGGGCTAGGTGTGCTAGTCTGTTTGTTGGGCCTCTTCTGAAATACGCCCAATGTCTATGGATACCATTTTGCACCCCGTCGTTATGTATTGCGAATGTCTTCTTTGATTTCGGTGTCGTTTCTTCGAGGGGGATGAAATCCAACATCATCACTAGAAACGTACAAAAGCAAAATAAATTGTACAAATAGGAACCGATTATAAGTTAAGCTCATCGAAATAGTGTAATAATTCAGAGTCTATCAATTGATTATCTTGTTTTCGTTTATCGTCCAAAATCCAATCCTTGGAAAGCATAAGGATTTCGACCAATGTCGACTTCGTAGATTTGCGCCGAGTCTCCAACATCCGTCCGGCCAACGAGAAACACGCCTCAGATGACACTGTGGAGACCGAAATGGTGAGAAAGTCCCATGCGATCAGTGATAAAATTCGGTACTCGTGGTAATTAACGTGCCACCATTCAAGTATGTCGATGCTTCGGGAGAACACGTGGCGATGAAAGGTTGCAAAACACGTCGTTCTCGTTGATTCTTTGGCAATTTTCTCTTCGGGACGATAAACTCCAGGACTATTGCTTGCTCCGCTATGTTGTAAAATCGGACTTGATGCCATCGATGACGCCACCAATCCTCCGTGACCTCCGGTATGGGTGAGGTTGTAGAACACCCGATGCGTCAAAACATAGGGCGCACCAGGTGCGTTAGTTAGGTGTGGTGGTGGGTTGTTGTCTGTGTCTCCTTGTTGCTCCGCCTTTTTTGTCATACTTCGTCTCGTACTCCTTATAAAGAAGCATCATCTTCAATTCCGTGTCCGGGTAGTCTTCGTCATGTATCTCCCGTCAATTCTTGCATCATCACCAAGATCGCCTTGCAATTTATCGAGTTTTAGTGTAGGATCTATTATTATAGCCGCGCAAAACGAAATGGAAAACATTTCTAATAAACTCTAAACTTTTCAATGGTCGGTGTCAAAATGTTTGCAAATAAAGGGTTTTGTTTTGCTTTATCAAAATGAACGATAATATCAAAAATACAAGCTACAGCTAAATGAGATATAAATTGGTAAACATGAGATAAAGTAACTGTAATAGTATAAAAAACAGATTAAAAAAAGCCTAGAATTGGATAGCTGTTATCCAATCAAATTCTTTGAGGTAGTCGTCAGGGCCCGTGTGCTATTGTGCGTAGAGCCAGTATGTAAGAAGATCCTTGTACGGTATTGACTGAGCCCAACATCAAATAGGTTGAGTTCCAACGGATCGCCATATCTGGTTTGAACACTCTCTCATGGTAGAGATACTCCCTGCAATAGCCAGGCCAAGAAACCGTACGCATAGTAGATGCTTTTATGTATATGATGACATTCCTAATTTTATCTACGCTTGGCAAAAAATTTGATTAGCCCACTTGCACTGTTATATTGATAATATGGCATGCACATCCTTCATGAAAAATCGGCCCTAAAGTTATCTGGACTTGGCTTTAACATATCTACGGCTATGTCGTGGGGGCTAGCATTATCTAGTGTAATTGAAACTACTTTATTATTTAGGTTCCAATTCGTCAAGACATTCAACATAGCCTCAGCAATGTTAACCCCGTTATGCCTTACACCCATCGGTTTAAAACCTAAAATACGCTTTTCTAATTTCTAATTATCATTCATAAAATGAGTTACAATATAAATGTAATCACCGTTAACATGAACTTTCCAACAATCCGAGGTTAAAGCAAACTTATATGACGCATCTTGGAATAACTTTTATAACTTGACTCTTTGTTCCTCATAATATTGAATAATTGTCTCTCTAGTTACATGACGCAATGCATACTGGTAGTTTATCGGGGCGATGAAGGCCAAAAATTTGTTAAAACCATCTCCTTCGCACATTGATACCGGCAAACCATCGGGTGTGATAAATCTAGCGAGAGCTTTCCTATAAATAAGATTAGATAAGTTACTTACCTCCTCCACTTGCTTACGATTTCTACACACTTTGGCGTGGTCTTTGAAGTACGCGATGCCATGATATTTAGGATGAGCGAGCTTTACTTATCCGCAAGTGCAACATTTCTTGAATATTTCTTCTTTTCCTGTCGATGGATCCCATATGTATATCGCTTTGAATTCGTTTCGCCAAACCAGAGATGTTAATGCCTTCCTTTTTCTTGTCGGTGCCCGGTTTGACAGCGATAGAATAGGAGGCCGACCACGACCTCGGACCGACGGCGGCGGCAGCAACGGCGGAAGTTCGTCTTCTTCGTCACTATCGTCGTCATCGTCACCTTCATCTCTTTCGTCGTAATCGGAATCGTCGTCGTCTCTTCCGTAGTTCTCAATGCCGAAGCATCTTCCTTTTTGGCTCTTTGGAGTTGGGCATTATATGCTTCTGGCTTGCTCGACCATTTCGGAATAACACTTTTAATATTTTGAAGTACTAGTAAAAGCACCGAATTGTTGAGCATATAGTAATTGGTTGTTCGGGCCGACCGCACCGGTATCGTATTGAGGATGATGAATCAGTGGCGGTGGTTTACTGGAAGAACCAGGAGCCTTTGTTTCGTGTGTAAACCTAACATAATATATATGTTGTTGTATATGAACACTACTAACCGACCTGGTTTCGGAACCGGCCCGTCCTTTTCCTTAGCGTTTATCTCGGCCTCAAGAATGGCGATCGAAACTAGACATTATAACTAAATTAATTTAAATTATAATAACTAAACTATATAATATATATTAAGATAACTAAACAATATTTTAGACTATATATTATGATAATAATATGGTAATAATAACTAGATAAGTAATTAAACTAAGAGAGTATTAATATATTTATAAGATAGCTAAATTATAGCCTAAAATCGAATTTTTAAGAGTTTGGGTGAGTTGATAAAATTGGAGATGAAGAGAAGGAGTTGGGTGAACAAAATAAGAGAGTAATGTAGTTAGGAAAAATTGTGTAGAAATTCGAGTAAACTGGGTATTACTGACCCAACAGTCATTCTTGGGACCAATTTCTACAATTGCAGAAAAAACAAATTGGGGCTTTGCCAATAAAGCCGTTGGGCAACGGCTCTTTAATCTTGGCCCTCGGATCAAACGATCCAACTGCTCCAGGTAATAAAAAATTTTCTGTCCAGTTAATTCCCCACTTGTATATTTACGGGACTACCCGTATGTGAAATAATGCATTTAGCAAGGAAAGGAATTAATTAAACTACTTTTTGGATTCTTTCATGCCAAAATCAAATTTTAATCTTTTCTACAATAAAAAGATCTACTAGTCAGTAGTAGGGTTGTGCATAAAACCCGAAAATGCGGGTTTTAAACCGAAATCGAACCGAATCCGATTTAAAAAAACCGAAACCGAATTAAAACCGGGTTAAACCGAAAACGAATTTATCAAAACGCGCAACCGGAATAAACCGGTTTTGGGTTCCGAGGTTTCAGTTATAAAACCCGGAACCCGGTCAGTAGGTTAGTAAAACCCATTTTTTTAATTAAATATTTAATTTATATATATAATTTTTAAAATTAGTAGTCTGATAAAAAATAAAAAATAAAAACGACATTATATTTATTTGTTCATGTCAAAACGACACTGAATTGTATTAGGGTTTAATTAGCTTTCCCTTTCCTTCTTTTTTTTTTTTCATTCGACTCCTCCACCTCTCGCCGTTTCTCACTTTCTCTCACCCCTATTTCTCCCTCTCTCCTCAACTCTGCTCAGCGTCTCTCCACGTCGCGAATCTGCTCAGCGCGTCTCGCCGTCGCGAATCTGGTCAGAGCCTCTCGCCTTGACTATTTCAGGTAAAAATATGTCTACGCGTATACTCTGATTCATTCTTATTGAAGGATTTAGGGTTTATGATTACTCATTTTTAGGGACTTAGGGTTACTGGGTTACTGATTTTATTATTAGGGATTTTGGGTTTATACTCTGATTCATTCTTCTTGAAGGACTTAGGGTTACTAATTTTTTTTATTGAACATTCTATACACTGCCAAGTTTTCTTTTTCAATTCTGATTTTATTGTCGTTAGCTCACACCGAGATCGATCTAAGGCGTCTTAGCTTCTGGGATTTGTTTGGAAACCTTAGGGTAATAGTATATCAAAACCCTAATGTCTTCGACCATGGTGCTTTGTTTGGAAAGGGCTTTAGTATCTAAGATTTGTTTAAAAACCTTAGTTAGTAGTTAGTTGGATTGTAAATATCCAAACCCGTACTTCTTTCCTCGTGTTTATGCTTTTTTAATGTTGCTTTCTTGCACTTTTTTAGCTTCTTGCATGAATATTTTTTTAGAAACTTAGGGTTATTAATTAGAGTGTTGTTTTTATGATAGGTTTTGAAAATGGAGATGTCACTTGAAGAGGACTCACAAGCATATTTCGTTGAACTTGCCGATGATGAGATCAATCAATTTGCACCATCACAAGCAATAGAAACAGTGACGAGCGAGGTTGAGATTGATGAGGGCAAAAACACAAAGAAGCGCAAAAGGGTGAATGCATCAAGTGTTTGGGATTCTTTCAAGAAGTTGCCGTGCGGTATGCGGGCAGTGTTCATCTATTGTGCAGCCAACATGGCCAACCCTTATGAAAATGGTACGTCTACTCTCAAAGGTCATATTAAAATCTGCAAGAAAGGCCCGTTCAAGGACGAGTTGGTCTACTCTCAAAGGTCATATTAAAATCTGCAAGAAAGGCCCGTTCAAGGACGAGTTGGTAGATAAGAAACAACGGAAGCTAGCCTTTGTAAAATTGGAAGGTGAAAGTGGCAACGCGCTTAAACTTGCACAATGGACAAAAGATGGATTTCGGAGGACACTAGCGCGATATATTGTTCTTGATGAACTCCCATTTCGACATGTGGAAGTGGAAGGATTCAAAGAGTACTCGGCTTACATGAATCCGGAGTTCTTTTCAGTTTCAAGAACTACCATCACCAATGATATATGGAAGCTATACGAAGAAGACAAGTCAGTTTTGAAGAATGCTTTACGAGGGCAAAGAGTAAGCATCACTACTAATTGTTGGACTTCAATCCAAAATATCGCCTACATGTGCGTTACAACTCATTGGATTGACAAGAGTTGGAGAGTGCAGAAAAGGATAATTAGTTTTTTCCTAGTTAAAGATCATAAAGCAGAAACTCTATGTCTAGAGTTGATGGATTTTTTAAATGACTGGGAATTACAATGATCGAGTCAGTTACAATGGATAATGCTTCTGCGATTGATTCATGCATTGTAAAATTGAAGAGAAAGCTACAAGATGGGAAGTCGACTGTATTCGAGGACGGCACAGTGCTCCACGTTCGATGCTCTTGTCACATTCTAAATCTTATTGTAGGCGATGGCCTCGCCGATCTTGCAAGCTCTATATCTTCTATACGCAATGCAGTAAGGTATGTTCGATCCTCTCCGGCACGCTCGAATTGCTTCAATGAGTTTGTTAAGAAAGAGTTGATTGAATCTAAATCTCTTTTTTTTATGGATGTGAGTACTCGATTGAACTCCACTTATCTCATGTTGAAAGCAGCCTTGAAATTTTGAAAAGCATTTTATCGGATGAAGGGTGATTTGTATTTCAGTGCTCATATTTCTGATCCGAAAGTGAGTGGTCAACCCGATGAAACCGATTGGGAAAAGGCTATCACATTTGTGACTTTTCTGAAGACTTTTCACGAGTTAACTAAGAGACTAAGTGGTACGACGTATGCGACGTAACATATATGTGTGATGTCAAAGCAAGACTCGACTGCCTCGACAATTATGATAATTTGGTTGTTTCTTTGATGGTTACGAAGATGAAGGAGAAATTTGATAAGTATTGGGGCCAACCTTCATCGATTAACCGCATAGTATTCCTCGGTACTATGCTTGATCCGAGGTACAAATCAGATTATCTAGAGCATTGCGCAAAGTTTATGTTCGGCGAGAAGGCGGGACCCGGAGTTGTTGAAGACACAAAGTCATTGTTGGGTAGGCTTTTTGCTGCATACAATGGTGGGAAAAATGATAGTTGTGGGACTTATAGTATGCGTACGCCGGTGAATCTTGTTGCGGGAGACCAAGTGGGTTCAACTCTTGCAGCGTACATGACGAAGAAGACTTCAACTAATGAAGATACCAAAATTGAAGTTGATCAATATCTTACCGATCCCGAAGAAAGTCATTCGGTGTCATTCGACGTGCTCATGTGGTGGAATCTCAATGGTCATAAATACCCGACGATCTCTAAGATTGCTAAAGACATTCTAGCAATTCCGGCTTCTACAGTGGCTTCCGAATCTGCGTTTTCTGCAAGTGGGCGCATTCTCGATCCTTATCGAAGTTCATTGCTTCCAAAAAATAGTACAAATGTTGGCTTGTGTTAAAAATTGGACAAGCTCGTGCCATAACCTTGTGGACTATCAAGAACATGATGAATCACTCTATGCATATGAAGAAGAGCCTTGATTTGGTAATCCATTTACTTAATTTGTTTATGGGCGCTTTGGAGAAATAGCCAAATTTGAAAGTGTGTTTAGCAAAATAGCCAAACTTTGGTTAATTTTGTAAACTAGCCAATTAACCATTTAAATGAAATTTCAATTACATTATTGCCCTCATGTTTTAATAAAATTAAAAAAATCATTTATTTTCATTAATTAAAAATATTGCTATTAATTGAAATAGCTATTAATATGGTAACAACGAAAACCGAACCCCCCTTTTTTGTAAAATTCAAATTTTAAATTCAAAACATTCATATAATTTTTGGATTTATTTTTTTTCAAAAAATATCAACAAATTAAAGACGCGATTTAACGTAAATCAACAACGAATCAACGTATATCAAAAACAAATCAACGTAAATTAACAACGAATTAACGTAAATCAACAACGAATTAACGTAAAACAAGAACGAATCAACGTAATATATCAACGGATCAACGTAAATTAACAATAAAAAATATTTTTCATATTAAAATTTAAATACAATAATCAAATATTTTAAATACAAAAAATAATATCTCTCTTTTCCGTGAGACCGCCGAAGTTTCGCTGTCGATCGTCGTGGCCTCGGTGTTTCCGAGCGAGTGCTCCAATGGAGGAGCTCCTTTGCGCATGACGGGGGCAACGAAATCTCATCGTCGTTGGAGGCGCCGGAGTCGGCGGTGCTGCTCCCCCTCGGAGACGGGGATCCCAACGGCCTGAAAAACGACTTCCTGCCCTCGGCGCTCCTTTCCTCATCCTCACCGAAATCGTCGATGTCGCCTGCCAAGTCCCCATAGAACTCGACAAGCTCGTTGTCGGGCTGCAGCGCAACGTTGGGGGGGGGGGGGGGGGAAGCTGGAGCGGGGCTTGGGCGGCGTCTCGCAGACGCAGTCGTCGTCACGGTGGAAGAAATGGACGGAGATGATCTCGATGTCGGCGAAGCTCACGCGGCGAGCGCGCTTCCTCTTGATGTGCAGGGCGCGATTCTCGCCCTCCGACTCGCTGCGAGGGGTCTCGTCGGGGACCTTCGACGCCATGGATTAGCTCGGTGAAGATAAACAGAGAGAGAGAGAGAGAGAGAGAGAGAGAGAGAGAGAGAGAATGGCTCGGAGAAGATCGAAAGAGAGAGAGAAAGAAAGAGAGAGAGAGGGAAATGATTCAAATTGATTATTAAATTCCCAAATTTGTGCATAATTAATTAAGCTTGATTTGTGCTGATTTTTGTAATCAATTACGAAAATTATAATTAAAATGATTAATTAAAGGGTATTACATGGGATAAAAAATGTTATTAAAATGCCACCTCATGTTAATTGGCTAGTTTACAAAGTTAACCAAAGTTTGGCTATTTTGCTAATCCTATGTTTCAATTTGGCTATTTGGAGCAATTTCTCTTTGTTTATTTGTTTGATACTTTATATTGTGATCTAATTTTTTTCTATGTCTTGTTATGTTTACAGAGGAAGCGGACGTGACGACGACGCTATTGCTGTGATCGGAAGCTATTGTTGTATTTGTTTCGTTGTCACCGAAGTTTGAATTTGTTATGTCTATTTTGATTACCGTTTGTTTCTATTTGGATAAACTTGTTGTTGTGTTTGGATTATTGTTGTGTTTAGACCTGTTTTTATTATTTTTATGCTTTTAAATTGTTTGTTTCTGTTTCTGGGTTTTAATTTTTTTTTTTCGGGTTAAAAACTGGGTTAAAAAAAGGAACCGGATTTAAAACCCAAAATCGAATAAAAATCCGGGTTTTAATTTTAAAACCGGGCTATAACCCGAACCTGAATTTCCGGGTTTTCTCTTTAAAAAACCGCTTTCGGGTTTGAAAAGTGAAAACCCGGAAATCCGGGTCCGGGTTTTAAAAAAACCGGGTTATGGACCCGGTTTCAGCCCTAGTCAGTAGTACTACATCGAAAAATCATGCCGAAAGCCAAGGTTTTTCAAGGCAACGGTCAAGAATCAGCCTAGAAAATGAGATAGCCGGAGACCTTTTAAACACACACACACATATATATATATATATTATATATATATATATATATATATATATATATAGAGAGAGAGAGAGAGAGAGATTGTACTTTTGCCGTTCAAAAGATTATTTTAATAAAAAAAAATTAGTACCCTTACCAACCAAAACATTGATACGTTAGTGCCAAAAATAATTTGATACTTTTGCCGCAATAAGAATATATTGCTTTTATGTATTGGACAAGAGAACAAATAAGTACTTATGTCGCAAACAAAAGATAGTATTTTGAAGTACGTATGCCATCAATAAACGACATTAGTGTGTTAATTAAGGATGTTACACATGGCACTAACGGACATGGACGGAAAATTAAACAGCGGTTGAGTTCGAATACGTTTTAAGACTTTAGGAATATATGCCAAAAAAAAAAGAGAACATAATAAGTCAGACGTTCAAAGAAGATTTGGACCATATGCCAGTTAACTCTAAATTTCGGTGGTTTTGCAGTCCCATAAGAATTGCTATTATGCCTCTTTCTATGTTCTTAATTCCCAAAACCAGACATCTTCCAATGAGAATCTGCAAAACTGATGATTCAAGGAACTATTTGATTTTTTCTAGCAATATAAAAAATATGTATCCGGGGAAGTTGGCACTAAGCAAAAATATCCTCCGCGACAATTGGTTGTTCCCCATAATTACTACTCGACGTAGAATTTCCCGATGAAATTTCCAGCTGCTGATAATTTAGCTGCCTTGAAGCCTCGTACAAAGCAATCCCAACACTAACTGACAGATTCAGACATCTCACGTACGTTTCGACCATCGGAATCTTTATAGCTGCATCACAGCTCTCTAAGGCTTCATTTGTAAGGCCAGAGGTTTCCGACCCGAATATCAGATAATCACCTCGTCGGTAAGTAAAATCCTGCAAAAGGAGTAGCAAATTATTTAGAATAATAGTGTTCGGTCCTGGATCTGGGATCTCGTCACGGGCGTCGAACCTGTGGAACCATTTTTCTCTATCTGACTATTCCTAATTCTGGAGAGAAACTACGCAAAATTACGAGAAATAATTCTTGGCTTTCATTCTCACTGAATCTCGGTCTTATGTGTAGACCGATCATTACAAACTAATGGGCTATGTCCCACACCCTAAACATAATTACTCTTAAACATAATTCAACAATCCAAACATTACAACATACTTCAATAATTAAAATTACATAGGTAAATTTCGAGATAAAATAAAGTAGCATAAATAGCAGAGAATCAATTATATAATGAGGGGTGTAACAGACACACCAAGGATAGTAAATATTGCAGAATAGCTATTAGGCAAACAACCCACTTAAATACCAAAAAATAATTCAATATAGTTTTCATAAACCGAGAATCAATGATCCATACAAACAAGGTCAGTCTAATCAGAATATGCTGATCAGTGAGAAATATGTGTGGACTGAGAAAAAGTTGAGCCTAAAGAGAAACTGAACTTACTGAATGAATATTTGTTCCTCTCTTAGTAAATGCCAGCAATCGTTTTTCTCCGTCCTGTATCCAAGGAAATACCCTTTCAGACAAACTAACCGAATATAAAATAAAAAATATAAAAACTGTTCAGAACAAGATGAACCTGCTGACTGAGATACTGCGTAAACTCTGCCCATGAGTCGTGAACTTTAACAACCACATATCTAAATAGAAGAAGTTAAACGGTGAAAACAGAAAATGACTATCAATCGAAATATGATTGATGCACGGTATGAGTATGACATTTATCGCATCTGCACGAATAGACTTCTTTCATTTTATCGTGACCAACGGCTTGGAGGACATTCAGAGCACAAAATTATGTCACGGTTACAGATAAAATCAAAAGTAAAACTTATGTACGGTACGGATCCACCCTACAATTTCGGTCAATAGCACAAAACAAAATCAAGAAAAGAGAGAGAATCATCCAATAAAAATGTCTTAAATATGGTATAGGATTGAATTCAGAGTGGACATTTCTTCAAGAAAGATAGTTGAAGCAAAAATAAAATTAAAATCATAGAGGATACGGCCAGTAGTCAAGTCCCGCACGCTTTAATTTTGTATCATCTATCTTGTATCCTAGCGGCTGCAAGGAAATTAGGAGCCTGTCAAATAACTAGAGTAACAGAAATGATGTCGATGTTTCCATAATTAGAATTCAAAGCAAGCTAACTTAATTTTATTGAATCCCGTACATACCCCGACGAGATGTAAACCGACAGCTGATGCTGCGCACGTTCTCGCGATGCAACCTGTGTTTCCAGGAATCTGCCAGGGGATTAAAAAAGATAAAAAAAAATTACTAATATTTTGAGCAAATTTAATGTAGCAAGGTAAAAAAAAAAAGTAAAACAGGAACCAATCAGAAAGCCTAAACGCACGTAAACACTGATCGCAAACATAGCATGATATAAAATTTAACTTGAAAGCAAGTATTAATCCAAACAACTAATTGATGGTTTTATGATCAAATATGCCTATGGATATATGAAAAACCAATCTGAACCTAAGAATATTGAATCTAACAATGGATTCAGAAGAATTCGATTGTAAACGTTTTGAGCAAGAAAATGATAATCGTTAAAAAGAAACACTAAACTAGTACAGACTAGAGCTGCACATTCCACACGCCGCGGCACGTCGCGACTCGGTCGCCAAAACCGCGAGATTTGGCGTCGCGACGCGTCGCGGTGTGTGGCGTCGCGGCGAGTCGCGAGAGAGAGAGAGAGAGTGTTGTGTGAGACGGAGAGAGAGAGAGAGCGGGAGGGAGAGAGAGAACGGGGGAGTCGCGACTCGTCGCGACCGGAAGCTCGGAATCGCGACGCGCCAGAATCCACCGCGACGAGTCGCGATCGTGGTTGGCGACGGAAATGTGCAGCACTAGTACAGACCCACTATATCATGTCATTAAATTTATTTTATTTTTCTTCCGTTACGGGTATTTTAGGTATTTAGCTCTAGGGTCGATCTTATTCATGTTTAATTCCCGGTCTATCTTTTGAATTAGAGAGCCGGGTTTTGTTTATCTATAACGCGTTCTTGTTTCCCGTTGATAACCGGTATGATTCTTATCATACGACAGTTTGAGAAGCATGCTACTTCAAGCAATCATCAAACTCAAACTCTCCAAAGTAATATATCAGACAAATGCATTACATTTCATGCTTTTCTATGTTTTACATGCAAATGCCAGAAACAATTTCAGTACCCAAGCAAGCAAATCTCAACACATTGCCATTGGTGTTCGCTTTTCAGTTCCATTAAAGAGAGAGCTCGGTTAGCTTTACCTGGGGAGAAAAGAGAACCACTTGAAGAATCCTGTGCTGTGAGCCGCCACTGGTGAGCGCTTTTCCAACTCCGTGAGGCAGAGTGCTCCCGGCTCCACCTTCAGCCACGCACCGGCGATCTGAAACCCGTCACAGTCAGACATGAAACCCAAGCAGGAGAGAGAGGGAGTGGCGTACGGCGAGAGAAGCGAAGCGACGAGGGAGAGCGGAGGCGGAAAGGGGTTGTGAGGGCTCGGAGAGCAGTCGACTCCATTACTCTTATCCTCTCCGACACTCTTCCCTTCGGCCTTTCCGTGCTCTTCGTCAAAACTCCTCAACTAACTTGTACAACGACGACTAATTTGTTAAACGACAAATTAGAGCGGCGTGAGTTTAAAATACAAGGGTGCTCTTTCTTTTTAAATAATTGTTTGGTGTATATTTTTATTTTTTATTTTTCAATAATAAAACTACAGAATAATTGTTTGGAAGAAAATTTGATTTTTTCTTAAAAGATTAAATATTTAATATATTAATAAAATTAAAAAATATTATTATATTAATAATACAATAACATAAATATTATATTACAGCGTAAAATTAGATGCAATCATGTTTAACCTATCAAAACAAAGGTATACTATGTATTCTAAATAATCAGGTTTAACATACATCAAAAGTAAAATATCTATATCATTTTTATTTTATTATTTTTCACCAACATTATATTAAACATAGTATTCGCGTGAATTGTATATTCACACAACATGTCGTCCATATTCACTTTTCCCTGAGTCATCACACAAGTAAATTATGTCCCTGTTGGAAATCGGTGGTATCAAGACGACTTCCTTATCACGATAAAAGCCTCCGAGGTGGCCCGGTAATATTTAAGAAGTCATTTTAAAGCGGAAATCTTGTTACCGGACCGACGACACGGATATCGGGTAATAATCATTTCATTAAGATCTGATAAATATTTCGAATTTAATATTTTCATAATCATTATTAATAATCTAGTCGAATCTATATATATATATATATATATATATATATAAATAAAAGGAGAATCTCACCAACATGACATGACATGGCATGCTACAAAACAAGGATTTTTTAATCTCTATTTTCTCATATTTTTGAATTTTTTTTCAGACATAACATATATTTATCATGTGTACTTAATTGATCATCTAATTAATTTAATAAATTAATTAACGTCTCTCAAACTCTTTGAACTCCTAACTTAAATCGATGTCAAATGGGTATGAGTGATTCTTACCATCAATTTTGAATCCATTGAATTTGTGCATTTGAAGGCACATGAATACAATTAATTTGATTTTCTTTTTAAAGAGAAGAAGTAACTGAAAATTTTAACGTGTAGCTACTAGCTACTAAAAGGTCATTTATTTATAGATTTTTTTTTTATTTCTATATCATGATTATATAAACAAAAGGTGTTGGAGATATATGAAAGATTGTTAGTTCTTCTGATTTTATAGTTTTTATTTATATATTTCAAGCTATTGATGGAGTTGTTGTTTTTTCTTGCCTTGCCTCCAAACATCTGACCAAGAAACTCGCCGGATATTATGTACTCCACTCCAGTTGTTAATCACAGGTAAGCGTTCAACAATCTACAATCTTATTAATGTAGCAGCCATTTATTTTGATATTTTGATTCTTAGTGTGAATTTATTTTTGATTCAAGGTATATATGCTTTCTCTATTTTTGTTTATTTAACGTTTTTTATCCTTCCCATGGTGGTTATTAGGGTTCTTAGATCGGCTCGGCCTCTATTGGGCTCTCCGACGAGTCTACACCATCACATTTATTTATTCTTTTATTATTTATAAATTGCAGATACAAAAAATTAGTATGGGATTTCACATGGAAGTCGATGGAGAACTTTTTTAAGGTAATAGGAACACTAAAATATAAAGTTGTTCTTGCTCATTTGTGTTAGAAATAGCTTTTATTTGTTACTGCAAAATGCATACATTAATACAACAGTTTTATTTAATCGTATATATATTTTTTTGTTATTGTTTAGAAATTGGGGAGTCGAGAGTTTCTATTTTTGTCTTTCCTTTTAATATGTAAAAAATCAAAGAAAATAAGAAAAACATATTTTCTTATTTCTCTAACACCCTTTGTTATTGAAGATTTGTCATTGACGAATCATCTTTTACATAAACGCGGTTTTGCACTGTTTTTGTGCTCTTTGTTCTTTTGATTTTTCTTTGTCATTGAAAAAATAAATTCTATGATCCTTCGCTGATTTTTAGTGATTGAGAAACCTTCTTTAAAGAATTTATAATATTTTTCTAATAAATGTATGTATGTTATACTAATATCTTTAAAGAAACCTACTTAATATAACACTTATTAGTACATTATGTAGCATTATTGTTATATCGATAGGCATAAGTTAAATAATCAAAACTTATTTAGCCAGTTTTATCGATTCAGTTTCAAATCGACTCCCAATGTGACACAAATTCATTTATAAAGGTGTAACTATTTAAACAATTTTCAAAATAATATATTATAATCTATTTGTAAAGATCTTTTATATACAGTAACTTCACCAATTATAAACATGATATAATTGGGTAAATAGGTAAACTTATAATAATGAAATAAATTATTGAGTTAACTTAAAGACTTATAAGTTAAGTCAATCACATATTTGGATAACTAATGCTTTAGGGATGATTTTTTCCATGCTAAGAGAACAATTGAGATTCATAGAAATATATATTTTCGTGCAAACATTATAAGATAAAAAATTCTCTTAATACTTATTTAGCATGCTTATTGTGTCCATATATTATTATTTTGGTTTACATGCTAATTTATACACTAAACGATTTATTATATTTTGACCTATTCTATTGTTATGAATGCAGGCCATACCTATTGTGAGTTTGATTTTAATTAACATCAAAATATCTACGGACTACAACATAAAAATCAAACGAATTAAATTTATTAAGTTTTTCAAAAAAAATTGTTAATAATAATTGTACTCCAACGCGCGAAGCGCGGTGCCTTTCTACTAGTAGGAAATAAATAGAAAGCAGTAAATGGTTGCATTTATTTACCCAATGCATAAGGCCGTACCTCAACTGACGATTCCGGGTGCGCGTTCTGACTTGAGCAGGGCTCCGCCGGTGCTGAGAGAAACTCCCGTGATCTTCCGGGATATTCTCCTGGATTCCTCGTACCGAAGCGTGGGCTTCGCCGGCAGGACTCCGTCGCAAAGCTACCGGAGAAAATATCTCCTAAGCCGAACCAGAAGAGAGATCAGAAGCAGAAAACTCGCAGACCCTAGAGAGAGAGGGAGAGCTCGAGTTTTTGCTCTGGGGAAGGTGTGAAAAA
Organism: Parietaria judaica; assembly: GCA_954871525.1. Classification (NCBI taxonomy): domain Eukaryota; kingdom Viridiplantae; phylum Streptophyta; class Magnoliopsida; order Rosales; family Urticaceae; genus Parietaria; species Parietaria judaica. Next base: position 15,062,693 of record OX940872.1, read on the forward strand.
TGTGTAGAATGAGCCTCCTATTTATAGGCTTAAGCTGTAACCGATTTGGAGATTTTCCCTCCCATTATTCGAATTCTATTAATTAAATATAATTAATTATTTCAATCCAATAGCCCAGATTCAATCTCATCTACATCAAATGGATATAATTAATCAGGGATTTAATTAAATAATAATACATGATAAGATCAAAATATTTAACCTTATCATAAAATTCGAATTATATTATATATACATAATTAAAATTCGAATTAGATAATGATTATCTAGATCCAATGGTTAAAAATAAATCTTAAACCAATCCAATGGATCAAATCAATTAGGGATAAAGTCAAATACCCTAGGGTTTTACAAAACCCTAATTCGAATTCTTATCCTCAACATTATTCGAATTATATGTTATATATATATAACATTAATTAATTTCTAATCCGACGGTTAAAGATTAAATCTCAAAACCGATCCAACAGACATAATTAATTAAGCAAATTCGAAATACCTAAACTTGGTCACCAAGTTTCAATTTCGAATTACATTAGCTTCAAATCAATTATCTCAATCCAACGGTTGATATTAAATCACAACCGACCCAATGGATTAAATTGATTTTAGGGTTTTGCCAAAACACCAAACAATAGGTACTTATGCCGCAAATATAAATTCTCCAATTCTCATATTTGAATTTAGCTAGGATTTGTATTCGCCAAACCCTACTTCGAATATACACATGTAACAATATATAAATATATATTTTTATTTATTAATATAAATCTTTTAATTATGAATTAATTATTAATTAGATATTTATAATTAAATCCAAATAATTAAATTATATTAATAAAATCTGATCTCAATATCACACATTAAATTTCATGGTGCAACACCATCATTTAAATTCGTGACATGTGATTTAATTTCATAGTTTATCGAACTGAGTCATAAACTTAGAAAATCCATAAATCACAAACCGTAAGTCAGAATGTCTTGGTTCAAAAAGCAAAGTTGCTTAGAATTTAATTTACAACAACATGGTACTGTTAGAAAATCTAAATTCTAAATTTCTTTTTATCAGTTAATTCCGTGTACCAAAATATGATACTTTTGCCACGCTGACGATAAAACTATCTAACGTCGGCCACAGACTTGTCAGATTTATAAGTTGATCCAAATGATTAAACATTATCCAGAATGTATTTTAATCACGTACGTATCATCTGTTACGGAGCTATCCTGGGGACCATGGACCCGTATCACTTAAGCTCCAACGAACTGCTAGTTGTTCGTCAAACCTCGAAGTGATTCCACTATAGACCCGAGGCTGCACTCTCTAGTGATACGGTATTTATTATTCCGTTATAACAGGAGGGTGTCCATTAGATTCAATCAAATTCGGGTTATTATCCTTTCATTTGATGACTCACACATGAGCAGGCGGTTTTTACTGTAATGCCCCTCAATGCATTTTCATCCTTGACTCAGCCAGTAATTTTATGAGCAACCCACTTATGGTTTCGATTCATAAGTTGCACACGGGTACCTCTAACTTCTCACCACTGACAACCAAGGGAATCATCATGACTCTGAAGAGAGCTGTGTGATGCGCATGTCTATGATCAAGCTATCCTTACTGCTGACTATCATGTTCCCAAAATAATAGTGTTGGGAACAACGGTAATATCTTGTGTTCTTTAACGGTTAAATCAAAGAACAATCAAGCCAGTAGCTCGGACTCAAGATCACACATGACTTAGAACTAATATCCATTTGATCATCTATTAGTGACTCAACTTCAAGTTATCAATGACGGTCTTATATGATAACTTCTTGAGTTTAAGTCAAGTCTAGTCCAGTATGAAGACACTTCACACTTAATGCACTTCTAGTGAGTGTGACACACACATAATCCAGAATAGGATTGTCACTTAGTCACATTAATGACCTTACACGATTAATGGGCTCCCACCCAGTTAATCAGGTCACGGACTTTTTAAGTTCATTTATTATTTTTGTTAATTCTTCCTCACTTGACTCTGTTGTGATAATAATAACATAATTGCATCCTTTATGAACTAAGGAATCAAACATTCTATTTTACTCTACCAGAAACTATAACAAGATTAACATAATAAGCATCATCTTTATTCAACGACTTGTCATAATCTTTTACAAATGGATAAATATCTTGTTTAAGGACACACATGTCCAACAATCTCCTACTTGTACGTAAAGAAGATGACTCATGTCTTTCACGCCCCTATTATCCAGATACCTCCTGAATATTTTCTCTGGCAACGTCTTGGTAAATGGATCAGCCAGATTGTCCTCCGAAGCTATTTCACAACACCCGCACGTCCCCACGACGTGCTATCTCTCTTATGAGATGGTATTTCCTTTCTATATGCTTTGCCTTGTTATGGTCTCTAGGCTCTTTAGAATTTTCCACAGCGCCACTGTTATCACAGTACAGCGTTTGTGGTCCATCTACATCTGGGACTACACCCAATTCCATGTAGAAATTCTTTAGCCAAAATGATTCCTTAGCTGTTTCACACGCAGCCACATATTCAGCTTCCATTGTGGAATCTGCTATACAGGATTGCTTTACGCTTCTCTAGAATATCGCTCCACCAGCAAGGGTGTACACCGCACCTGACGTCGACTTTCTCGCGTCCTTGTGAGACATGAAGTCTGAGTTAGTGTATCCAAGTGGATTCAGATCTGAACCTGAAAACACTAACATATAGTTTCTTGTAGTCCAGTGAGTCATACCAGGGTTGGATTGATATCTACTAACTATTCCCACAGCGTAGCAGATGTTTGGCATAGTACACTGCATAGCATACACCAGACTTCCCACTGCAGAAGCATAGAGCACCCACCTCATCTCATCTTGCTCTTCCGGAGAAGTTGGACAATGGTTCCTGCTAAGGAACACTCCATGTCTGGTCGGTAAATTACCGCCCTTGGAGTTTGTCATTGCAAAACGTTCAAGCACCTTATCAATGTAAGCTGCTTGTGACAAGGCTAGAAACCTGTTATTGCGATCCCTAAAAATGCGGATCCCAAGAACATAACCGGATTCTCCCATATCCTTCATTTGGAATTGCATAGATAGCCACGCTTTCACGTCCGATAATCTCTTCACAATGTTTCCAATGAGAACAATATCGTCGAAGTATAGAAAAAGAAAAATTTCCACGGACTCATTATCCCAAAATCACAAATAAAACCCAGCTCGAAAATCTTACCTTCCTCCTCGGCGTTTTCCTCTTTCCTCAGATTGGGACTGTACTCGACGAATGAGCAGTTGGGCCCACGATACAAAACCTCGGAAGCAATGAACCTCTCTTAAGTGAGATCCTTCCACTCAATGCCTCCCCCGGGGAAGAGAACTTTGTTCTTGGATATCCACTCGACTCCGAGAGATCTCCCCTTCACCTTCTTCCCCTTTTCGAGCAAAAAGAAAGTCAAGCAAAATGAGTAAAAAAGTTACCGATCTCGTGAGCCCAAACATTGGCATAAGAGTCAAAAGTGTGAAAGAACCACATGCAAGACTTGAAAAATAAATATCTATCTTTCCACCCATCATCCTTGTTCGGGATGCCCTGAATAAAGTCACCCTTGTGACCCTTGACCGAAATATAGAACCTACCCTCGGCCCTAGAATTCTTATTGATCGTGAACACTTCGAGCATATCGAAAAGTGACTAGATAGACGAGCAGGATCCTATAGGAATTCGGGCTCAACTGAGCCAAAGAAATGTCCATCTAGTTAACATACCTAAGGATGGGCTTTGGGATCGGGAACCTCAGCCCGCAATCCTCGAAAAACCTTTCATAGATACATACCCAATCATCCCTAATCGTGTCTGCGAACTCATCGGAGTCTGGGACGCAAAGAGGGACAAACTCCGGAATGTCTCATTTTGACCTAAGCCGAGGGATATCCTCTTCCCTCAGCCGGGACCTCGGTGATTCGGTCTAGAGAAACTCCGAGACAAAAATCAGGCCCTTAAACTTACCCTTCTTGAAACTCTCAGCCATTTTTCAGGAATTCAAAGGAACCCTAAACACAAAAATCCAAAAAAAATTTAAATCCCAGATCTTTGAACCAAAAAAACCCAAAAATCCAAGCATACAAAGCCTACGAAACCTAAATCCTCCCAGTTTCTATTCAAAAATGGGACCAAAGCCTAAAAAGCAGAAACCAAAAACAAAAAGGAACATGGAACCTAGATAGAAGCCTGGAGTGGAGAAGCACGGAAAAACAATGGCGAAGGCAAATAAGATTTGCGTTTCCTCTGGAATGCGAAAATTAAGAAAAAAGAAAGAGAAGAGTTTAAATAGAAAACGAAAAGAGCAATTACCTAGAAACCAAAGAGGTGTACCGAGCAGAGCGACGAAGCGAGTGATTGGATCTCATTGAGAGCAGTCGAATGTTTTTAGACTAAAAAATCGACCCCCATCAGCTAGGGTTTCCTCGATTCTAGCGCATCATCTTATCCAACGGTTGAGATCGAGTGTTTGGTCGGGAAACGTTAGCACGACCACGAGCTAACAGAGTCAGCGGAAGTTGAAGGGACTGATTTCTCTTTCGAAACCAGGGCAGAGCGACACATGTCACAACTGTTCCCCCTAAATTTTGAAATATTTAGATTTCAAAACATTTCCAGCTCGGTCCCTAAACAATGCGATATTATCATAAAAACAATTCAGATGTCCCTCAATTAATTTGATTTTTCGGCAAATGTTACGAAAGTTTTTTATCTCAAAAATTTAATTAATTTTCATAACGAATCTTTATATGGTTGTATCAACTTTAATAATATAATAATGCTTTGTATTTTTTTTATAGCAGGGGCTATCTGTCAATGTGCAAATTCGTTCCTTAATTAGAATAATGAGGTCATTAATTAAACTTACGATCCATGTAAATTAAGACCAAAGTTGTGAATATAATTAAGTATTCATACAATTGGGCTTGTGAGATATATAGTCCATAGGCCCAATAAACACCTAACAGTGTTGAGGCCCGATCAGAGTCAAAAGCCCAATAGGCAGAGGACCATCTCGAATAGAGAATTCTCAATAGATATTCAAGCTGAAAAATCACGAGAAGGCGAAATCCCTAGCAGAACTTAAAATTCACACCAGCTAAAGGCGAAAGACAACACTTAGCCAAAAACCAAGCCCGAAAAGGCCTATCAGCCTAGAGAGCCCAAGGCTCGTCATGGGAAGAGATTGCCATAAATGGATCCAAACAGAAGCGCACAAAGTACCGGAGCACCAGCTAACCAAGTAAACAAACTCAATTCAAAACCCCACAGCCCGACCAGAAATATTGCCACAATCATAATTCAAATTCCCACGACGTTAACTCAAGGTCCACTACTGCGCAATTGGTTTTGAAAGTGGCCCACGTGTCAAATCGACAGTAAGTCACGCTCCCAACTCAAAGCAATAAAAAACGTACACTTCCAATGGGCAGAAATTAAAGGCCTATAAAAGCAAGAAGATAACCTTATAAAACGCACGGAAGCATTCATCCTGAGAGAAAACAGTTTGTGAGATTTGTATTTTTTAGAGTGTTTTCATATTTTCTTTTGATAAACTCAAATCGGCTTGTGGTTCTAGTTTATAACTTGTCAAGGCAATAAACCTACAGAGGACGTAGTCAACTAACCTCCCGAAAAAACCTTCGATGATTTGCTCGTTTCATTTTTTAACTTTTGGTCATCGTCGAAAGTATTCACGACGCAAAGGTCAAGATCCACAAAGTTCTTAGCATGTTCAAATCAAAACCAGGTCAACAAAAATCACATAGGTCAAGTTAGCGTTGGTGTCGGAGTCGGCATCGAGACGTGGAACGCTCAAATGTGAAGTCCAGAGGTGAAAATTTGGTATCCGTTTTCCTTCTCTTTTCCTGTACCGGTCCTGGATCGATTTTTAAAAAATCCAAGATATTTAGTTTAAAACCGAGAGTAGGTACTTTTTCGATTCCCATTTTTAGAATTGAGAGCCTGAAATGATGCCCTAAACACCCAGTTTTTCGTACCAGTTCCAAATTTAAATTACATGTCATTTTTTTTACTTTTTATTATGTCAATTTTAGTGTATTATAGATTTATATTCTCGTTTTGTATACTATTTGTAGTTTTTATTTTTAAAAATAACATGTGGTTTTCAAGTCAAGCACTTTTAAAACCGAAAGTGCTATAAAATAAAATCCTTATTTTTCGGCATGGACGAAAAAAAGTTAATTTCTGGTTCCCGGTTTCAATTTTACTCTTAATGAATTTGATAGAAATAACGATTAATGAAAGAAAAGATTGAGTAAAAAAACAAAAAACAACACAAATGTGTATTCAAAATCCTTAAGAAAAATAGAACCAAACTTGAAACGTTCTGGCGTTCAATTTGATGTGTTACACACCAAACTGTCATTTAATTTTTTCAGAGTAATTGTGTGAGTTAGAAAACTAAAAAACTGTTTTTAATTTATGTAACAAACACTAATTAAAAAAAGTATCTTTAAAAAACTGAGGGAAATGATATTTTCTTCCTTTTTTCGGCGGATGTTGACGTTGGACAAAACTGAAATGACGCGTATGTCATACAATTTTACACTGTATGAAATTTTTGATCTGACTAATGTTTATTAAAAAAAAAATGGATGAATTATCGATAGCTTTAGTTTTGTCGACTTTAGTTTAAAAAATGGATGAAATATCGATAGCTTTAGTTTCGTCTGAACTTGAATTATCAATTTGAAGATGCTCACTAGCTTCTTCTCTAATGGCTTTACTGAGATTTCCTCTTAAATTTTCCAACAGAGTAATAAGAAAATCATCGTGTGGGTCGGATCAATTTTGGCCCTCACGAGACTGAGTGTGTCGCCAGATCGATGCACGCCGCTTAAAGCCGGTGATACGGACCCCAGATATCATCTCACGTATCATTAAAGGAGAGGAGCGGGATCAAGTGGCTAAGATTGAGGAAGGCAATTTATTATTTATTTATCGCTTTTAGGTGAGTGTATTAATTCCGTTGCTATTGTCGAGGCTTTTTTAGAACTCTTTCCGTTTTTGGTTGTTTCCCGAAGTGGGACTTTCCCGAGTTGTTTAGCCTATAAGTAGGAAAATTTTAATTAAATAATATAAGCTTTCCAGAGAACTTTAATCCTCATTGGGATTAGGGTTTTGGGAGCATTCTCTCTCTGTTTGCGTGTTCCTTTTTCGACAAGAAATTCTGCAGGATTCAGCAAGACGGCGTGCGGGAGAAGTCGTGCGGGAAGAGGAGGGAATTTTTCAGGATCAGGGAAGGAAGATGGAATGAATCATCTAGTCATGATATCGGTATCCTGGGCTCTTAACAATTTGGTATCAGAGCCACCCGGGGTGGACGGTTTGATGACCAGCGACGGGTCAGGGAAGAGAATCACCGACGAAGGAGATGTCAAGGGCGGAAAGTTCAGAGGAATTCAAGGTTCAAGATGTTACAAAAAAACACATCGAGCAGTCTGTGCTCGAATCAGAGGGGCGTTTAACAATGAGTACTGCGCTAATTCTGGCCGAGCTCAAGGCGTTTAAGGCGCGAAGCAAGGAACGGGTAGAACGCACGGAAAGTCTGGTGTGGGAATTACAGGAGCGACCAACAAGTCAGACCTAACAGGTTGGAACCCCAAAAAAGGTGAAAAACAAAGGAGAAGGGAGTTCAGTATACCCGAATAACCCCTTCAAACCCGGCGATTTCTGCTATGACGACATTCTCAAGGGACAAAATGAAGATCGACGGTCGAGGGGAGGAGTAGCTCGCTCCAAACCAATCTATAAAAATCTGGGTGGGCGATGGCCGGTCCTAAAAATCGCACTGGAGATCCGAGCTATACCAACGGAAGAGGGGGAACAAAGGGAAGTGACACACCAATTCCGCGTGGTAATTTTCCCACTTTTTACGGAGAACCCGAAAATAACCCGGCCATATGGTTAAAAAAATGTGAAGATTATTTTGACCACCAATGCGTGACGAACGATGACGCCAAAGTTCGCCAAGCGAGAGGAGCATTTATGGAGACCGCTCACGAATGGTATGATAATCTACGGAGTCTCGTGGAAGTCCGTTTGCCTCGACCGCTTCGGTATCACCGACACCGTGAACCCTCTTAGAGACATCCTTAATCTTTGACAAACCGGAACGACGGACGAGTATTGCAAGCATTTCACCCGGTACAACAACAAACACCACGAGCTATCCAACCAAGTGCAAATATGGTTTGTTTTGGAAGGCTTTCGGACGAGCTACGCAAGATAGTTGAGCAAAAAAGACCCATATCATCTTTGGCGCGATGAAGCTAGCCTGAAACAATGAGTACAAGGTGCCGAACACCCGTGGACCGAAGACTTTCTACGGGCATTTATCCCCATCACCTCCTCGAGAAGCAAGCTACGGCCGTGGGGGTACCCAAAGAGGTCCATGGGGAGGTCCCATAACAACCCCAAGCAGCGGGGAACCAAAGCCGATCGCTGCAAAACTAGGGGCCCGGCATAGAAAGTGTGGAAGCGCTTAAACCCGACGAAGGTCACCGTACGTCGTGCAAAGGGACTTTGTTTCAATTGCGACTACCAATTCTTCCACGGCCATGTATGCAAGCCGATTATCTACTACATTCAGCCAATAATGGAAGGGGAACCCAACATCGAAGAGGACTTTGCCGACAAAGATTTTGAATCAGCGTTCATCTCTTTGTGTGCAATGCTTGGGCGCAAAAAAACAAAGACCTTCCAAGTCCACACAAAGATAGCTAACGGTGATGGGTGGACCCTCCTTGACACCGGAAGCTAGAAAAACTTCATATAACGAAGCAAGGTTGAATAACTTGGCTTACCAGTCCTGCGAAAACCTGGCCTTACCGTGGGACTTCCGGACGGCGGACGACTCTCCATCGATGGTATTGTAAGAATGTACCCTTACTTATTCAAGGCATTAAGTTTCTGGTAAATTGTTTTGTTATTTCCCTTGAGGGCTTTGACGTTATTCTTGGTATGGCTTGGTGACGTGCTTTGGAACGGTAAATATGGTACCATCAAGTTCATGTGGGAGGGAAAGCCTATTACTTGGAACAGCGAGGCCGACGCCAAAGACAAAAAACCGAGCCTCAATCAACTAGGAACTACGGAATCCGAGAGAGACTTGGAAACTTGGTTCGCTGATGCGGAGATTTTCATTACGTCCCCGCCGTGTCAAGAACCTGTGACCGTTGTCTCTTTGCGGCGCCGCAATAAGCTGGCCATGTGGATCCTCGCTAACCAAGGGCCCGAACCCGGTGTCACGGAATTAATAGAAGAGTTCAACGACATCTTTGCATTACCGACGAGGCTGCCTCCTAAGCGGCTGTGCGATCACCGAATCCGACTTGTAGCCGGAACCGATCCTGTGGCCGTACGACCATACCGGTACCCTCATTTGCAAAAAGATAAGATCAAACGACAATGCACGGAAATGCTATAAGCGGGGATTATTCGCCCAAGCACCTCACCATTTTCTTTCCCGGTGTTGCTCGTTAAGAAAGCCGATGGTTCTTGGAGGATGTGCATACACCTCTAGGAATTTAACAAAGTCACCGTCAAAGAAAAGTTTCCGATTCCGGTCGTGGAGGAACTCGTTGACGAACTTCACGGCGCCCGATATTTTACCAAGCTAGATCTTACTGTATCATTAAATCTGCATCCACAAAGACGACATCGAGAAGACGGCGTTTCCGACTCATCATGGCCATTTCGAGTTCCTTGTGATGCCATTCAAGCTTTCCAATGCCCCCTCGACATTTCAAGGTCTTATGAACTCCGTCTTCCACGCCATGCTTCGCAAAAGCGTGTTGATTTTCTTCGACGACATACTCATTTATAGAAGGACATGGGAGGAGCATCTTTTTCACGTTCGCCAAGTCTTCGAGCGCTTGCGATATCACCGTTTATTCCTCAACAATACCAAATGTGCGTTTGGCCGGAATGAGGTCGGCTATCTTGCTCACGTGATTTTGCACGAGGGAGTTAAAGTCGACGAGACTAAGGTTGACGCAGTCACTAAATGGCCAACACCGAGAACTACACGAGGGGTCCGTGGATTTCTTGGTCTTTCGGGCTATTATCGGAAATCCATACGCAACTACAGCGTGATCGGAGCGCCTCTCACGGGCCTACTCCGACGGTCGGGATTTCATTGGAATGATGAGGCAACCACGACATTTTAGGCTTTCAAGAAATATCTCGTTGAATCCCCGGTTCTCTCACTTCCGGATTTTTTGGCGGACTTCGTGGTGGAGTTTGATGCGTCGGGCAGTGGTATAGGCACAGTTCTCCAACAAAAAGAGCACCCGGTAGCTTTTTTTTAGCCACAAGCTTGCGGATCGACACGCCAAACTAGCGGCCTACGAGCGCGAACTCATCGGTTTAGCTAAAGCCATCATCCATTGGCGGCCCTATCTTTAGGGGAGGAAATTTCTAATCCGGACCGATCATTTGAGCTTGAAGCATCTCCTTGAACAACGTCTCACGACACTGCCTCAACTTAATTGGGTAAGCAAGCTCCTTGGTTATGATTTCACGGTTGAATACTGCGCAGCGGCTCTAAATAAGGTTGCGGATGCACTTTCGAGGATATATGAAGAGCAAGCTCCGCGCTCTCAGTGTAGGCAGCGTTAGTTTCCGGAAAAAAAAATCCTTGCCAAGACGTCATCGGACAAGGAATTATGTGATCGGCGCGAAGAGGTATTGAAGGGCAATGCCCCAGCTACGTGGACAATGAAGGAAAGACTCGTATTTTACAAAGGGCGGGCTGTTTTGAGCGACAACTCAACCCTTATTTCAGATATCTTAGCGGGTTATCACAATCTTGGCTACGAGGGGGTCCAAAAGACGATGGAGAGGATTCGGGGTGACTTTTATTGGCGGGGATGGAAAAAGGCGGTCCAAGAGTTCATTCTACATTGCCAAACGTGTCAACGTAATAAGTGGGAGGCGTTACAACCGGTGGGGTTGTTGCAGCCCCTTTTGATATCACATCGCATTTGGGCGGACATCTCGATGGATTTCGTGGAGGCACTTTATCTCGGTGGCTCACGCTTTTTACCACATCGCATTTGGGCGGACATCTCGTTTGATTTTGTGGGTACCTCTCTATGTTTTTCCACGACGTATCACCCTCAATCTGACGGGAAAATTTAAGTCGTAACTCACACACTGGAGATGTATTTGAGATGTACGACGGGGGAGACACCGAGGAAGTGGCTTGATTACGTATACAACACGTCATACCATTCTGCCATTAGAACCTCGTCTTTCCACATGGTCTACGGGCGAGAACGACCCCTTTTAATGGAGTATACGGCGGGAAGCACGGTCGTGGAAGACTTGGACGTGGCCTTGGATAGACGTACGACTTTCTTAGAAGCCGCACGGACTCGTCTTTTGGAAGCTCAAGAGAGGATGAAGACAGAGTATGACGGGCATCATCAGAAGGTGGAGTTCAACGTGGGTGATTGGGTTTGGTTACCGACAATTAACAGTGTCACGGGGCATTTTTCACAAACTCTCGCCGCGGTTTTATGGACCTTTCGGGATCCTTGCACGCGTGGGTTCGGTCTCATATCTCGTAGCTTTGCCGGAGGGAACACGGATTCACAACATGTTCCATGTTTCGCTACTCAAACAACACCGCAGAAGTTCGCCGAGCGCGGTGACCAAGCTACCGAAGATATTTGATGGCCAAGTCATTCCCACGTGTCCGGCCAAGATTGTTCGAGCACGCACGCTTCTTGGAAAGCGGGAGCTTTTGGTTCAATGGGAAGCATCTTTGCCGGAGAAACCACTTGGGAGAACGGAGCGACATTACTCGAAGCATTTCAAAAGCTTGAGCTTGCAGACAAGATCATAGTCGAGGAGGGGATTAATGATACGGAACCAAGATATCGGCTCAGTATCATCGTAGGAGAGGAGCGGGATAAAGTAGCTAAGATTGACGAAGGCAATTTCTTATTTATTTATCGCTTTTAGCTGAGTCTTTTAATTCTGTTGCTATTGTCGAGTCTTTTTTTTAGAACTCATTCCGTTTTTTATTGTTTCCCGAAGTGGGAATTTCCCGAGTTGTTTAGCCTATAAGTAGGAAAATTTTAATTAAATAATATAAGCTTTCTAGAGAACTTTAATCCTCATCGGGATTAGGGTTTTGGGAGCATTCTCTCTCTCTCTCTGTTTGCGTGTTCCTTTTTCGGCGAAAAATTCTGCAGGATTCAGCAAGACAACGTGTGGGAGAAGAGGGAAGGAATCGTCAGGTCACGAGATTGGTATCCCGGGCTCGTAACAGCCAGCTAAAGCGACGGATTTCACTGTTGAAGCACACTTTGGCGGTAGAACTGGTGCTTCGGTTTCCTCATTGTGCAAATCATTTTTTTATAGCGTTTATACTCTTTCCCTTGTCAGAATCGAACCCTGTTAGAGAAGTATCTTGGTCTCTGTGTGCATTAACTATTTAAGAAATATAGATCAAAATCAATGAAAGTTGAGATGATGGTTCTAAAATTGAATGTTCAAAAATCATCCACAACGTTAGAGAAATAGCGCACTAAGAACTACGTATGAAATTTATGGCCCCTAAGACCGGTTTTGGTTCTATCCGGTCTTGTTTCGGTTCGAAAAACAGGACTCTTTGTCAAAAGAACAGGAACTGGGACAGGGAAGTTGCTTTCAACTAAGATATGATTTATTATTCTTTTAATTTATATATCACAGGTTTTAGCTTTTTGGATTCTATTTGGTGCTTAAATAATGTACTATTTAAGATTTCAAGTAAGTTTATTAAAAGAATTTGTTTTTACTTATAAGTAATTAACTAGGCCGATGTTCGTTTTTGGCCCGATTAGAGAAACTGGCTTTCTCAAAACTGAGACCAGGACAGGACTTGTTTTTGGAAGGGCAGTTTTTATTTTTGGGACCAGGCCTAAAAAGGGCCAAAAGCCTGGTCCCCGGTCCCGATTTCAACCCTATTAAGAATTTATGAGAATGGTGCTTTGGTGACTACACAATAAAGAAAGGGGAGGAAGATGATATCTTACCGGGCAAAGTAATTTGATTCTAATCATGCTTCGCAAGATCAGGTCCGCCGAGTGACTTAACTGGGGAGATCATATTTTCCTCAGAAAAACCCACCTTTTTACACAAATAGTTGTACTGAGATTTGAGTCTCTTGAAAGCATCAATGGCAGCCCTGGTTTTCTTCTTTTCACCCAATACCTCTGCGGATTTCGATTCAAGTGTCTTCTCATCCAGACCTCTTACCTCGGCAATGCCGTTTTCGTTATCGGTTCTCTCCTCTAAAGCACTTACTTTGGCTAAAAGCTGTTCATTTTCACTCTCGACATGCCCATAATGTTTCAATAATACTTTCGATCCATTCGAATTCGCATTTTAACAGACACGGAGTTAACATAAATTTCCATCCAAACTTCTTAATTTGGTTAAAAGTTTTTGTATCTCTATATCTTGTTCCCGGAAAAGCTTCTCGCTATTCATAATCTTCGAAGCTTGCAATTAAATATTCTTGAATAAATTTCCGTTCAATTCATTGCCTTTTGCTGATTCTGCAATTTTTTCTGTGACCTGAGTTTGAAGCTCTTTTACCTCTCTGTCTAAGCCGCTTAACTTGGCAAGAAGAACACTAATTCCCGCTTCCTTCTCTTTCAATTGTTTTTGGTTCTCAACGATCTCGGTATCTTTCTTCTGATTTAACTGAAGTAAGCTATTCTGTAATCTCGGCCTTCATCGACTTCCTTAGATTTCTATTTCAAACTCAGTTGTAGCTCGTTAATTTCAATTTTCTGACTGTCAATTCTAGCGAGTAACTCGGACGTCTTTTCTTGTTGTTTCGTCGAGTCGCTTGCTCTCTTGAGCTTCATAGACTCGTTCTCCTCATGGGTTCTCTGCTTTTCATTTTCCAATATTTCTATAGTCAGCAAGAGATCTTTCTCCGTCGCTTTCCATTAGACATTGTTTTCTTTCCTAGCTTTTGCATGAATTCTCTGCACGAGTTTAGATTTTGATTGGACTTTCGGAAAGATTTGACGGGAAAATATATAATTAATCTTAGAAATCCGGTCTTTAGTGTCTTGAATGGTCGCAACCAATAAGGTACTGAGCTTTACATCATCATTTTCCGTTGACGTATCCAAATTCAGAGAGCTCCGAAGCTGACCCTCCATCTGTCAACTCAAACTCATACATTTATACTCTTGGTATCTACGGTTTGTTGCGAGAAGTCACATGCTAGGTTCCCAAAAATCATTGAAAAGGCAGTGAAAAACCATGAAAACTAAAAAAAAAACTTCCTTTACAAGTCTGTTTTTAACGCCAAAAGTTTCCGACATCTAATTACTTTTGTTATACCAAATCAATTCCACGGTAAATAAGGCTCTGTGATCGAGTGTTCAACCCATTTCCTCAAGATTCAAACCAACGACATACCAAACAATTGAAAGAATATTCAACTCTAAAATAACCAAGTAACAAGATGTTGTGTTGAGTTGTGAAGCCTAATTCACTGAACCCGACACCGAGCAGTCAAATTGTTTGACTCTCGCTAGTAAACAAAAAATGCTACATAAGCAAAGCGAACAATCTAAGCTTTATAGATCGACATGCGTAAAGAATTGTTGCATATTACCAACGATATGAGTTTCACTCGCTATTAGAACAAAGTAAATGGGCATTGAAATCTAAGAAAAGTGGAGATTATCGGAGAAATCAGAACAAGCCGACCTAAATTGGAAGTATCGGCTGAAGAAATTGCAATGAACAAGGAAAAACGAGCATTTATTCGGCTAAGTGGTTAGATTAACACGAAAATAACCAAGAGACGAAAATAACCAAAAACGAGCATTTAGTGTCTTTAAACGGGATTCGCAAACAGCCAATTATGGAAGAAGAGAGGTATACTGATGAAAGAGAAGATCTGAAAGCACTACGAGTTTGGGTTTCAGGGATCTTATTTTATTTTATTCAAAAAGCTTTCCAGGGACGCATTGCTCCTTGATGATCTTGGACTTCTTCCCCCACAAAGAAACAACATCAAAGTTAAAAGCTACACCTGCAAGACAAAACGACATGGTGTAGAATAACATCCATAGAACTAGAGCCTATTCTGAAACAGGCCCAATGAAAAAACTAACACACCCAGCCCACCGAAGAGCATCTCCAAAACTCGGTCTCCAAAGAACAAGCCTCCCCGAAGAATAGGCCCATGAAGCTCCACCTTTGCCAGCCCCGGGAGACTCGTCAATAAGGAAAGGTTCAGCTCCAAACAACCCGCGACTGCCTTTACACGTGTAGCTAGCTCAGCAAGAAGAAGGGATGAGCTTTACTAGCCGTTGGGACCAAGAGAGTATGAGATACAATGTAAAAGATAGGCTATATATAGGAGATGATTTGTTCATAAAGGGGCATTTATCATTACGTTAAGAATCTCTTTGTAATTATTATCCACGAAATCAAATACACCATTTTACTTTATTGTTATACTGATATCCAAAGCCTTCACACAGTCTTATAATCATTTTTCTTCACGACAAGTTGATTTTGCATGTCAACAATTTGACGCCGTCTGTAAGAAATATTTATAGATTCCTAGCCCAACCGAATTCCAAGCAAGCAAACTCGCAAATGACGAACGGAGGATCGAGCGGAAACCCCACGGCCAACCCTATGGAACCCGTGGTGAAAAACGTTGTCAAGGCTATGATGGATACTATCCTAAAACAGCTCGAGGAGAACGATGAATCAAGAAAAGAGTTCCAAACCAAATTGGAGAGCCTCCCCCAAAAACAGTCCCAGTTCGAAGGAACACTGACCGGGGTGGTCAGCTTGATGAAGACTCAGCTCTCTTCAGCACCACGGAGGGATCTCAGACTAGGGAGCGCCCTAGACTTTTCTGAGATCCAAGTCACTCTGGGCGTCACCGAGGTGGAAAACACCTCGGGTATGGTGGAGGGACGAAACCCCACCATAGGCATGCAGAGGCCAACGAGTCATGAGATCGGCACTAGGGCTACCTCGTCTGAGTACCCCAGCACCGGATTGGGAGCAATTTAATCAAACTATGGGATGTTGAACCGTCCCGATGACCTTGGACTCTAGACTCCACCAACATGAAACCCCCCTCAAGCACCGATGCGCCCGAGTTCCATGTGGACTGGAAAAAAAATAAGCAACCCCATCCGCATGAGGGAAGAAACTGCCCCTATGGCTTTCTCGATTCATATCCCGGGCATTAGAGATAACAATTTCATTCTCGATCCCGAACTGACTTTTCCGACATGGCTGAAAGGGCTCGAATCTATGGTAGAAAATGTAAAATCCGAGGTGAAAACGGTGAACTCGAAGGTCCACTACGGCACCTCGGAAGCTCCCGAGATAGAACACCTTGTTCGGGAATCGATGAGCACACCATTCTCCTCGTTGATCGCCAACGAGAGGATTAGGGACATCGGGAGGGCCAAAATCCCCCGATACGACGGAAAGTCTTACCCAAGGGCATATCTCCAAGCATTCCACATCGCAATGGGGAGAGCAAACCTCAAACTAGCATAGAGGGATGCAAGGAAATGTCAAATATTTGTCGAACACCTCGAGCAAAACGCTATCCACTTGTTTTCTAAGCTGCAACCCTATTTCATCAGTTCGTTTGATCAACTAAAGACGATCTTCTGAAAGAATTTCTCTATGTTTATCGAAACCGAAAGCACAATGGCGCAGCTCTATGCGCTGCAGCAGGCAAAAGATAATCCACTACGGAACTTCACAGCGAGGTTCAAAAATATGTTATCACGCCTCAACGGGGTAAGCGACGACGCAACGATAGCAGCCCTCACTGTGGGACTATGGTACAAATCTAAATTCAGGCAAGACATCTGCGTCGACCGTTATACCTCGATCGAAGACGTAATGCATCGCGGGGGAAACTGGATCCGGGTCGAAGAAGAGCGAGCGGCCCATGCAGCGAACTTAGACCCTACCCCGGCAGCACCAAAGTTCAAGAATCCACAAAGACCACCTCGGGATCACAACCATCACAAAGGAGATGGATATCAGCGAGGGAACCTGAACCACGCACATTCATCTAAGCGCGACGTGCTCCCCCCGGGTTACTTAATTAAATGAGAGAAAGATGAAGTCAACATTACCCAAGGTAATGACCAAACAGGGCAGGCCAATCCATGGCCAAAAGATCTGAATGCCTATTGTAAATTCCACAAGGTATTCAGACACGTAACTGCCCAATGCCGGAAATTACAAATGACACTGGAGGAAAAGCTGGAACGAGGTGAAATGAGCGATCTCAACATATAGGCCCTGAATTTGAGGTTGCAGGGAAACACAAATCCGGAGAAAAATCTGGCGGCTTCAGAGAAAAGAAAACATAAGAAATTTTGAGGTCCCCCCTACTAGGGGAGGCACCAAACACACCTTTCGGAAAAAAGAGGAAAATAGGTCAACGAGGTCGAAGAAGCCAATCGGGAAAAAAAAAAAACTCCAAGTCATTGACATGATCATGGGTGGATCTCAATACTGCAAGTCATCGGTCAACTCGATCAAAGCGCATCAGTGAAAACTCCAATCGGATGCACCTCGCCAGCGTTTTCAAGGACCAGAGGCGCACCTTGCCAAGGTTTTCAAGGACCAGAGTCTCTCATTATATTCAAAGAGAGTGATGCCAACATCCTCGCACGGCCATACGATGGCGCCCTAGTCATAGCCCTCAACATAGCAAAACTAGGAAACCAAAAGGATTCTCATTGACAACGAAATCTTTGCGAACGTGATCTTCTTATCGACTTTATGTCATATGAAGATTAGGCCAGATGACATCAACAGGGAAACAGTTCCCCTTACCTGTTTTAGCGGCCACTCCATAAACACCGTCGGCGAGATTAAGATCTCCGTAATGACGGGAGGTGTGAACCTGATAACCTAATTCCTGATAATAGATTGGCCGTCTCCCTACAATGCAATATTGGGAAGGCCGTGGCTTCACGCCATGAAAGCAATCCCCTTGACATCACCAGAGTCTATAGTTCCCAACCAAAGAAGGGATCAAAGAGATCAAAGACGACCAAGCATTGGCGCGAAGATGTTACGTGAACAATTTCTTACTCGCCAAACAAAGCACAATAAACAAAGCATAGGAAATACAGTTCCCACAAATAAACGAGGTAAAAAATGCCTCGGAAGAGGACAACAATTCCCTAACCATCAAAATCGTTAAGCAGATCCTTATCGACGAAAAAAACCGTGACAACACAGTCGGGATCGGAAGCAAACTGAAGGGTGAAGTGCGTAAGCAGCTCATTAGGTTCTTAAAATGGAACAAGGAGTGCTTTTCCTGGTCCCACGAGGACATGCCAGGAATATTTCTGGAGATTATATTGCATCAACTCAACATCGATCCGAGCTTCAAACCGATCAAACAGAAAAGGCAAAAACTAGCTCCGGAATGTTCTAGGGCAGTAAACAAAGAGTTCAAAAGGCTACTCGAAACGGGGTCAACCAGTGAGGTGAAATATCCAGACTGGTTCGCCAACACTATGGTCATCAAGAAGAAAAACGGGAAATGGAGGGTGTGCATCAATTTCACCGACCTAAACAAGGCATGCCCAAAGGACAGCTTCCCACTCCCGCATATTGCCAGACTTGTAGAGGCAGCATGTGGGCATGAGATGCTTTCTTTTATGAACGCCTTCTCTAGTTACAACCAGATCTTGATGCACCCCGACGATCAAGAAAAGACCTCGTCCATAACTGAGCGAGGAATATATTGCTACAAGGTGATACCCTTCAGTCTGAAAAAAATACCAAAACAACCTATCAAAGACTCGTTAATAGAATGTTTTCAGAGTATTTAGGAAAAAAACCATAGAAGTCTACATAGATGACATGCTGGTCAAACCAAAGCACTCGGAAGACCACATCGCTCACCTCGAACAATGCTTCAAAATGTTAAAGAAATACCAGATGAAATTAAACCCATCAAATTCTCACGGGGTGTCATCAGGAAAATTCCTAAGGTACCTGGTCACGCGACGAGGCATAGAAGCCAATCGGGACCAGATAGACGCCCTGTTGAAGATGCCTTCACCTCGCAGCGTGAAGGAAGTCCAAAGACTCACGGGACGGATAGCGGCCCTACATCGATTCATATCGAGGTAGACTGAAAAATGCCTGCCTTTTTACAAAATGTTGAAAGGAAATAAGAAATTTGAATGGACAGACTAGTGCGAACAATCATTCGAGGAGCTAAAAAAGTATTTGTCCGCCCCACCAATACTAGTAAGCCCGGTCATCGTCGAACCACTCTTAATCTACCTCGCAGTAACGGCCTTCGCAATAATTAGCGTGCTAGTTAGCGTACTAGTAAATAACTAGAAGACGAAGAAAACCCGATATCCCGCAATGGAAAAAGTAGCATTTTCTCTCGTCACAGCAGCGACAAAGCTAAGGCCTTACTTCCAAGCACATCCCATTGTAGTAATGACACTGCAACCATTACGTTCAGTATTGCACAGTCCCAGCGAATTCGACATCGAATACAAGATAAGAACATGCACCAAATTGCAGGTCTTACCCGACTTCGTTGTGGAACTAAGCACCGAGAAACCACATGACGAGTCAATAGACGAGGCATGGACACTGAAGGTAGACGGATCATCTAACCAGAACGGTTCAGGAGTGGGTATCCACCTCGAAACCCAAAGTGGCGAAGTGATTGAGCAATCTTTTCGTCTCAAATTCAAGGCTTTGAACACGAATCATCTAACCAGAACGGGTCAGGAGTGGGTATCCACCTCGAAACCCAAAGTGGCGAAGTGATTGAGCAATATTTTCGTCTCGAATTCAAGGCTTTGAATAATGAGGCTATATAGGAAGTACTAATAGCCGGCCTTAAACTGGCACGAGCGGTCGGATCACGTAACTTAAAATCCTATTCCGTCGCAAAGTTGGTAACACACCAAATCGCCAGGGAGTACAAGGCAAAAGACCAAAGTATGAATGCTTAGATTTCCGTGGTAAACCAATTGATCCAATCATTCAAAAAGGTCGAGGTGAACCGAATTCCGAGAAGCGAGAATGCTCAACCAGCCGCACTGGCAGGATTGGCATCCACTTTGGATCCCGAGGTAAAATAAATTATCCCAGTAGAGCAATAAACGCACCAAGAATCGATTTGACAGTGAACAACATCGAGCTCGAGCCGGATGATTGGAGAACTTCGATAACAAAGTTTCTACGAGATAAAGAAACACCTCGAGATCAACATGAGGCCAAGAAACTAAGAGCTAAAATCTCAAGGTTCTTCCTAATAAACAACGTCCTCTACAAACAAAGCTTTAGTGGGCCATACCTCACATGTATCGGGGACGAATTAACAAAGAACATCCTCCGTGAAATACACGAGGGAAGTTGCGGGAATCACTCCGGAGGAAGGTCCCTCGCCAACAAAGTAAAAAGGCAAGGATTTTTCTGGCCCACCATGCTAAGAGATAGCGAGCAGTACGTACGGAAATTCGACTCCTGCCAAAAGCATGCGCCAGCAATCAAACAACCCGCATTAAAGTTGTCATTTTTGATGTGGGACTTCGTCCCCTCCAAGACGACAATAATGTGACAAATGACACCAAGGTCAGCCAATGAAGATGCAAGATAAACGACAAGGAAAACCATCCTCCACAACACACAACGTGGGCTTCAATCCGATAAAAGCCCACCAAGAAAGCCCATTTAAACACCAAATTCCCCAAGTCCAAAAGGCAGTCCATGAAGACTCAGCATCCCACAAGACCATGCACGTTTTCTCCCATGCTGGCCAATTAAAGCTGCCACCACTTAGGAGAATATCGAGTACCACGGTACCACCTTTACATGTGGCATCCAAAGCATAGTGCGATGGAGAGAGCTCGGTCTCATAGCCATTTCATAGAACTAGGACTCCCAGCCGTTGCACAGAACTAAGACTTATACGTTGTATACTTAGTCTATAAATAGAGATATGATGTAATAGTAGGGGACACATGCTGATATATACAAATATCCTCGCTAAAATACTCTGTAACGATCTCTCGATCAAGCAATAACACATTCTTTTCTATTATTGTCTATTCTCTTTCACAATTTCCTGTCCAAGCTATTTTTTCATCAAAGTGGAATCACTACGGATAAATTGAGACCATTCATTTTTACATCATAACAAAATGGGAAGTATTGGCACCGTGTGTAGGAAACTTCAATCTATTGCTACCCAAGAAACTCCACTTCGCAAGCCAAAAATGGCAGGTTCATGACCTCGGAAAGCATCTGATCCTATTGGAGGAACCCCAACAAGTAAGCCAAGGGTTGACCCGGCTCCCCCGCCACAAGACCCCGCTGTCAAGGTAGTGATGGAAACCATCCTGAAGAAAATCGAAAGGGGGAACGAGACAAGCTAGGATTTTCAGAAAGAATTGGAAGACCTTAGCTCGAACCAATCCCGGATCGAAGGGATCCTCACGGAAGTGATGAGATCAATCTGATCGCAACTCTCCACCGCACCTCGAAGAAACATAGTGTAAGGGAGAACGCTTGATTTCTCTGAATCACAAGATCTCCCAGATCAAACAAGGTGAGAAACACCGCATCCGCCAACACGGGTGACACTACCCCGCTAAGAAACCGTGATGGACCCAACGTCAGACATGCATCCCGAGGAACCGACCCGGGGGAAAAACCCAACCGTGGTCCGATCCCTCTCGCGAACGAGGATGAGATCGCCAAAAAAGATCCAAATTTCTATACCCCGGTCAGGCCCAATGCAATCCCCGTCGCAACAAACATGATGCCGCCTCCGCCGCTATCGAGACTGAGGTATATTCGAATTGGGGAAAGCTCCAAAAACCCCATCGCGGTGGACCAGGCTGAATCGACCCCGGTAAACCTAGAAAATGCCGACGACATAAACTTCCGCACTCATCCTGATCAATCATACCAGTTATAGCTAAGGGAACTGAAGGACACTGTAAAGGAAGTTCGTACTGAGGTGAAAGCCGTGAACTCAAAGGTTCACAAAGCCACTTCGGCAGCGCCCGAGATCGATCGCCTTGTCAGGGAATCGATGTGAACACCATTTACGCCACTGATCACCGACGTGATAATCAGAGACATGGGCAGAATGAACATCCCTCGATACGACAGGAACGCGGACCCAAGAGCGCACCTCCGTGCTTTTCACATTGCTATGTCCAGAGCCAATCTCGGACCGGCTCAGCGAGACGCTGGACAATGCCAGATATTCGCCGAGAACCTCACTGGAACTTCCTTAGATTGGTTTTCCAAGCTGCAACGCATTCCATCAGCTTGTTCGACCACTTAACGGCGACCTTACTCAAACACTTCTTGATGTTCATGGAGGCATAAACGACGGTGGCATAGCTATACGCACTGCAACAAACCAAGGACGAGTCACTTTGTAGTTTCATCTCCATATTCAAAGACATATTGTCCAACTTAATCGGGATAAGCGACGAGACAACAATCGCCGCACTTACCGCTGGACTATGGTACAAGTCCAAGTTCCGACAAGATATATGTATAAATCGCTACACGTCGATCAAAGAAGTCGTGCATCGCGGAAGCAATTAGATCATCGTATAAGAAGAACGAGCTGCCCTGGCAGCCAACTTCGACCCCACACCCGTGATCCTGAAGCAACATTTCCAGCCAAGGCCTTCTCGGGACCACAACCAACAAAGAGGAAACGACAGCTCGCGAGGTGGTCAAAACGGTAGCAACACCAAACGAGGCACGAACCCTCCAGCAAAACGACCCGTGGCCAAAGGATCCATAAGCTTATTGAAAATTCCATAAGGTCTACGGTCACGCCGCCATCGCATGAAGAAAGCTGCAGATGGCGCTGGCCCAGCGCTTTGAACGGGGTGAATTGAAGGACCTCAACGTCGAATCTCACAACCCAAAGCTTTTGGAAAACGGAGCAACGAGGAGCGATCCCGCGGCTTCCAAGAAATGGAAACACCAGAAGCGAAGAGACCAATCTCCTCGCGGCAAAACCTCAAGCCCACCTTCGGAAAATAATGAGAAGTAGATAAACGAGGTCGAATGCTCTAACTAGCAAATGGGGCCACAGGTCATCGACGTTATAATGGGAGGATTGCAGTACTTCAAGCCGACTGTTAAGTTGATCAAGGCACTGTTAGGGATGTTCCCTTAAATCAGAAGTATTCACCCCTTGTATAAGCACTTTTTCATTTCCGGAGGAATAAAGTAAAGTCTTATTAGCTAAAATCTTATCATAGTACTAAAGATTAAATGAATGTATCCATAGCTCATCAATGTTGCAATTCTATTTTATCATCACACAAGAGTCAATGTGAGAAAGGATTAGTAAATACAATAAATGAACTAAAAGATAGTCTGTGGTTTATTAACAAGGTGGGAGCCTCTTAATTGTGAACCATTAGTGTGACTCAAATATAGTAATCCGATCCGGATTGCAATATTGGTGTAATACTGATTGAGTGCACTAAGTCTGAAGCGCCTTCACACTAGACTGGACCTGACTTATTCATGAAAGTTACTTCCGTCCCTGATAAATTTAGAATCAAGTCGCAAAATATGATCAAATGGTAATTAATCTATAGAAATTGTAACAAAAGCCCATTTTGTGTAAAAGGTTTAAGAAAAATGCCCATATGTGAGAGTAAAAAATACACACGGTGGGCATTTTTCTTACACCTTTGACACAAAATGGGATTTTTTTAAAATAACCCATTAATCTAAATCCTGTGGTGATCTTGAACCCCGACTGTTGGCTTGATTGTTCTTTGATTTGCAAGTTAAAGAACAAAAATATACCATTGTTCCCAAAGCCGCAATATTGGGAACATGATAGTCGACAAGGAAGGGTAGCTCGATCACAGATATGGATATCACATAGCTTTTGCAAAAGTTAAGATGATTCCTAATGGTTGGTCGTGAGAAGAAAACGGAACTCATGGCCAGCTTACGCTTCATACCGTAAGTGAGTTGTTTATAATACCACCGACTGGATTAAAGAAGAAAAAGCACGAACGGGCAAAACGGTAAATCACCTGCTCGAGTGTGAATCATCAAGTGAAAGATTGACTAACCTGATTTTGATTATATCACTGCACACCTTTAATATAAAGGAATATATTATCCGCATCACTAAAGAGTAAAACTTCGGGTTTATAGTGGAGTAACATCGGAGTTAACAGACTTATCCCTTAAAGCTTAAGTGATGTGGGTCCATGGTCCCCAGGATAGCTCCGTAAAGGACGAATCACACAATTAGGATATTTGTTACTCTACTTTATGATAGAACTAATTGAAACTGAAGCTTGTGTCAAGTTTTGGAACGTTTCAATATGTTGCGGCAAAAGTACCTAAACTTTACCCGAAAATAGCTGATCTGTAAAAGTCAAAACTGGAATAAATTGTCAACATCAATGTTGTATGAAATTTTTTAAGAGTTTTTTCTTCTACGATTTTATGTGTAATACCTACAAAGAAAAATTTATGAATTATACATCATGACATAACGTTATGTTAATTCATGAAAATTACTTAGAGATAAAATTAATGGGCTAGGTATATAAAATTTAATCTTAGGTAATTATGAGAGGGGGAATTTGACCAACCTTGATGGTTAAGCACACTAGGTATTTTCCTTATCATGTTTTATTAAGTAATTAATTAATTAATCAATTATCATGGAAACATATTAGGTAATATTTGAATCGTGGAAAAATATCAAAGCTTGATTACAAAGCAAGGTGGAAATTTTTCAAGCATGGTATATTCAAATATTAATGTGTTTTGGTAATTAGGAATATTGATTGATTACATATAAATATGGTAATAACCTTAATGATTTAATTAAAGAATCATGTCATAATAATTTAAATTGTGCATGAATCATGAAACTTGATTATCAAGTCTTAATCATAAGATTCATATTACATGAGAATTTAATATTAATTGATTCATGATAATATTTGATTGATAGGTTAATTAAAAATAAGGAAAGGATTGGTAAATCATGTATCATCTTAATCGATTTAATTTGAATTAATTTTTGGTTAAAAAATAATAAAGAATTCGACATATCCTAATCATGGAAGGAGATGGAATTCCTTGGTACTTATTTTAATAGAAGAAAATATATTCCATTGATTAAATAATGAAGAAATCGATTTATACTTATCATGGTAAGTATTTGATTTTCTTGGTATTTATTTTAATCACATAAAATGAAATCTTAGGTATTTTAATCATCAAATTTCAATTTCTACCTATCATGGAAGGTTGGAAAAAGTCTTTGATCGATTTGTGAACAATACTAATTAAGACTAATCGATTTACCTATTCATGAAAATTTGTGTGTATCGTTTTTCCTATAAATACCTAGCTAGTTTCACATTTCCAATATCACTCTCACATCACAAAATTTGTACTCCCTCTCATGGTGAAGCTCTCGAAAAATTCTCTCCCTCTCTAGAAAGTTTGGTTTAGAGAAATTCTCTTCCCTAAAGCTTAGAAATCGCATAAGCTAGCATGCAACGAAGTTCTGTCAACGAAGCCCACGCTTTGGGTACGACGAGTTCAGGAGAATATCCCAGAAGACTGTGGGAGTTTCCTTTTGCGTGAAGAAGTCTCAAGAGCGGCGGAAGCCCTGCTCAAATTCCAAAGGCGCAATCTCAAGTGCGGCGGAAGCTCTGCCGATATTGAGAAAGCGCAGTGGAAGTCATCATCGCCAATGAGATACGGCCCATGACTAGAATTAATAATCATGTGTTCATAAAATTGCTACTTATTTATCTGATCGGATCTCCGGTATCCAGGTGCTTGATCATAGTAAGGAAAGTAACATCGGAAAGTGTAAATGGGCCTTTCCTGAGTATGACGGAGGGGACGATAATATTCCCAACAGGCACATTAGAGAAATGTCCACCCCGATATAGCTCGTCAGCCGAGCTAAGGTCCCAAAGCCCTAATCACTTTCAAGGAAAGCGATGCGATACAACTCGCCGGGCCACATGACGACGCTTTGGTAGTGTCCTTAAGCGTCAACGAATGGGTCACAAAAAGGATACTTGTTGATAATGGAAGTTCAGCTGACGTCATTTTTCTATCGACACCATGTCAAATGAAAGTACGACCTGAAGAAATCAAAAGGAAATCAATTCCCCTGAATGGATTCAGCGGCCACTCCATCAACACCGTCGGAGAGATAAAACTCCCCATGCTAGCTAGAGGGATAGACCTCTCCACCAAATTCTTGGTCATCGATTATCCATCACCCTACAACGTCATACTAGGGAGACCGTGGAAACACGCGATGAAGGTGGTACAGTGCACCTACCACCAAATTCTACAGTTCCCATCTAAAGAGGGGATTAAGGAAATTAAGGGCAATCAGGCCATGTCGGGAAGATGCTACGTGTCAAGTTTCCTTATCGCATAGGAGAGCATGGAACACAGCGCACAACAATCAACGCAATCTGAGGTGAATGAAGTCCGAACCACCTCGGAAGACGAATCAACAACGCTCGAAATGGTCAAAAAGATACCCATCGATGAAGGGAACCCAGAATACACAGTCGGAATAGGAGCCGAGCTCAAAGGCAAACTGCGCAAAGAACTCATCAAATTTCTCAAAAGGAACAACGAGTGCTTCGCATGGTCGCACGAAGACTTGCCGGGGATCGACCTCCAAATCATATCTCATGAACTAAACGTGGACCCAAGCTTCTGACCTGTAAAACAAAAGCAGAGGAAACTAGCCCCCAAACGGGCCCAAGCACTAAACGACGAAGTTCAAAGACTCCTCCACGGGGGATCAATCCGCGAGGTCAAAAACCCAGATTTGCTAGCCAACAACGTCGTAGTCAAGAAGAAGAGTGGGAAATGGAGGGTATGCATCAACTTTAAGGACTTGAACAAGGCTTGTCCAAAAGATAGCTTTCCACTCCCCTACATCGATAGGCTCGTCGACGCAACATGCGACCACGAGCTACTCCCCTTCATGGATGCCTTCTCGGGGTATACTCAGATACTGATGCACCCCGACGACCAAGAAAAAACGGCCTTCACAATAGATCGAGGTATCTACTACCACAAAGTGATGTCATTCGATCTAAAGAACGCCGGGGCAACTTACGAAAGGCTGGTAAATAGAATGTTCTCGGAACACCTCGGAAAAATGATGAATTTCTATATAGACGACATGCTGGTGAAGTCTAAACATTCAAGAGATCATATCTCACACCTCGCACAATGTTTTGAGGTACTCAAAAAGTACCAAATGAAACTCAAACCTTCGAAATATTCGCTCGGAGTATCCTCCGGTAAATTCCTAGGCTACCTAGTAACCCAACGAGGGATCGAGGAAAATCCGGAGAAAATCAGAGCTCTGATAAACATGCCATCACCTCCTAACATAAGGGAAGTCCAACGACTCAGCGAGAGAATAGCCGCCTTAAATCGATTCATAACGAGATCAACCGACAAATGCCTTCCCTTTTACAAAATGTTAAAAGGGAACAAGAAATTCGAGTGGACACCCGAATGTGAGCAAGCATTCTAAGTTCACACGATCGTGGTAACGTCAACAAGAAAACTCAGACCTTACTTCCAAGTTCACACGATCGTGGTAATGACCCTACATCCATTAAGGACCATACTTCACAGTCCAAATCAATCCGGAAGGATAACGAAATGGCCCGTCGAGCTAAGTGAGTTCAACATGGAATACAAGGTACGGACATGTGCTAAATCACAAGTCCTCGCCGATTTCCTAGTGGAACTGCCCACGAACCAGTCCAAAGGAGGAGAATTGGACGAAGTATGGACCCTAAAAGTGGACGGGTTATCAAACCAAAGAGGTTCAAGAGTAGGAATCCACCTCGTTTCACCAAGTTGTGAGGTGATCGAACAATCACTCCGCTTAAAGTTTAAGGCCTCAAATAACGAGGCTGAGTATGAGGCGCTTATAGCCAGTTTAAAACTAGCTAGAGTTGTTGGAGCATCAAGAGTAAAGGCCCACTCCGATTCAAAATTGGTAACAAGCCAAATAACCGTGGAATACAATGCGAAGGACCCAAGAATGAACGCCTACTTAAAGATCATACAAAGGCTAATAAGTTCATTCAACGAAGTCGAAGTCATCCAAATCTCGCGAAGAAAAAACGCTCAGGCCGACGCAATGGCAGGGCTAGCATCCACCTCAGACCCCGAGGTGAAAAGAATAATTCTGGGAGAATCCATAGACGCACTAAGCATCGATCTAAGCGTAAACGTGATCGAACTTCTGGACGACGACGGGAGAACTCGATTGATTAAATACATTTGAAATGGAAAAGCAGCTCAAGACCGGCAAGAAGCCAGAAAAATCAAAGCAAAGAGCTCTAGATTCTGCATAATCGAAAACTCACTGTACAAACAGAGCATCAGAGGACCATACCTGAAATGCCTCGGAAGAGAAGAAGTGACAAACGCACTTCGCAAAGTACATGATGGAACGTGTGGAAATCACTGCGGAGGTAGATCGCTTGCGAACCAGGTGAAGCGCCAACGACTTTTCTGGCCAACAATTCTAGAAGACAACAAGAACTACGTCAAAAAATGCGACACGTGCCAAAAACACGCACCCGCAGTCAGGAAACCGGCTCTAAAGCTCTCCTCAGTAACAGTCCCCTACCCTTTTATGAAGTGGTCAATGGACATCGTAGGACCCATGCCGGCGGCTAAAGGCCTTATGACGTTTCTCCTAATCGCCACCGACTATTTCACAAAATGGGTAGAGGCGAAAGCCTCCGTCCTGATCAAAGACATCGACGTGGAAAAATTCGTACGGAAAGACATCGTCTGCAGATTCGGCCTCCCCAAGGAGATCATAGGAGACAATGGCCCGCAATTCATCTCGAACAGATTCAAAAATTTCTGCGCAAGCCTAGAAATATCCTCAAACACATCAACACCAAGGTACCCACAAGAGAATGGACATTCCGAGGTGGCAAACAGAACGATCATCGACGGAATCAAGAAAAGACCAGACGGAAAGAAAGGAAGATGGCTAGAGGAGCTCCTCCGGGTATTGTGGGCATACCGCACAACACCTCGAAGAGCGACCAAAAGACCCAACCTATCATTTTTTGTAAGTCTTCCCTCAACGAAAGAGCTCGCCCAGAGAGGTAAATCACTAAGAATCATCAAGATCAGCTCGGAGCTTCACCAATACCGGAGTTCGCCTAGACGAGGACATCGCCAAGACAAGGACTCCGCCCAAACGAGGAGCTTGGCCAAGACAAGGACTCCGCCCTTACGAGGAGCTTCCCCGTGATACGGACTTCGCCACCACGAGGGAAGCTCGATGAGAAGCGTCGCCGTGATGGACTTCGCCCCCACGAGGGAAATTCGCCGAGGATCGCCAAGGACAGCCCGAGACTCATCCAAGACGACGGATTCGCCTCCAACGTTGACGATCATTAGTCAACCCCTTGGACTCAACATTCAATTATCCACGTGTTCAGCGGGTCTAGCTTGAGACCCGAACCTTGGATCCGACTATAAGTTAAAGCCAGTTTTATGCATTAACAATGTTATATGTTTGTGTTATGTCAGGATTTATGATTGTGTTTTCTAAGCTATAACTATGTGTCATATTTATTAAATAGCTTATTTAGAAACTATATGAAAATATAATTGAAATATTAAAAATATTTTTTGAAATATCTGTCGATATATCGATTGCCAAACGGTATATCCGTGAAATTTATGCAGTATTATCGGCAAGCGATATATCCATTTCTTCCTATTTATCCGTCAACATACTTGTCGGCAAGCCATATATCCGTAAAATGAAGAGTGCGAAACAATATCGCGCATTGAGAACCATGATATATAGTATATATACACGTGATATATACCTTATGATGCCAATGCACACGCTTAAAGAATTTTAGATACGAATGAACTATTATCAAATCTAATGAAGGCAATTTCAGGCTATTGTTCCCATACAATCGGATGAACTTGTAAATATTTAATCACTTTAATTATACAAAATGGTATAAATAAACAAAGGTAAAAACGTAAGGAGAAAATTAAAAAAATAAATAAAAGATACAAGCAATCAAGCTCTATACTCATCATACCCAATTGGCACTAACCCGAGCTCTCGGTGGGCCCACGGGGCTGCGATCTGGCCCTCAAATCCTTATACATCTCCGAACACGCCATTGAAAATTCAGATAACGCCCTGAAAAGTTCAGGCAGCCGAGTCTTCAAACTGACCAAGGACTTCTCCCTCACCTGAAGGCAATGCCTCTGATACACATCCTGCTCCTCCTCTAGCCTCTTCTTCATCAGATCCAAAACCGCCTGTCTCTCCATCACCGCATCGTTTGGGCCCGGGTTTCCCTCGCCCCGATCCAAATCCGTCCCGTCATCGGGGACGAGGCGGTCTTTGTACTTATGGTACCAGTCCTCAAACGCCCGGGTCTTCCTCGCAAGCTCCTTCCTCGTGTCCTCGCAACGTTCCTTCTTCTGTATCTCCTCGTCCTGCTGAAGCACTATTGTCTCAATCACGGCGGCGAAGTTGGTAATCGCTGACCTTGCGACCTCGTCTGGGAGTTTCTCCAGGTGGTCCTGCCACATCAGCAGGAGACCTTGTATCCTAGGGTGCTGGGACCTCGGTGGAGAAGAGACTCTCTCCTTCAGGCTCGTGTCTGTGGGGACGAGGTTGAGCTTCACCCACAAGTTTAGGTTCCTTATGTACTCTTTCTGCTTCTGCACAAGCTTATCGAACTGGGACTTCCACTCGTTCACCACACCGCACAACTGGCTGGTGGTGTTGTGGTGGTGCTCGCTTGTTTCCTTTAGGGTTTGTGATAGGTCCACGTACCGGAGAGCTTGTACAATCTTTAATTGACTCTCGTGGTGTTGACTCATAGTTTCCCACATTGTGGCCATTCTGCGTCCGGAAAGTATACAAAGCAAGTTCAGTTTATTTGTGAGTCCTATTCTGAAAGCAAATTTCTGGCTATCCGTCTAGGTACATAGTTAGGGGTGAAACCGGTGTCCCTTTTCCTTCTTCTACATCTTCAAAACCCAAAACAGATTTGTCGTTTTTTCGAACTAAAACTTCAACCCCTTGTTCTTATAAGGAAAGCCGTTTTTTTGTTTTTTGTTTTGTTTTTTGTTTTGTTTTTTCAGAAACCAGTATGGCGGTATAACCTGATTTAACTACAATAATCTACAAAGTTTCAGGAAAAGGAGCCGCACAAGTTAGCTAATTAACAGGCAAAATCTCACCCGTCAACGAGCTGGACAAGTTTCGGGTACAGCTGTTGATCCCGCAACCGATTGATCTCGGAGACTGTAGAATCCATGGATTGCATGTCAACGATGTATCTCGTGTGCAGATGACTCACTGCGGCCTTCGCTTTCTCCAACGCGTCAGAATTCGTCCCGCGTTTCTTCAGCCTGTTCAGCGAGTTGACTTTCTTCTGGTAGAACAGCTTCATCACCTCACCTGCCTACACAGCTAGAGTTAGCCCAAACAAATGGATACAAAAAGCATGGCACTCACTGAATTATACCTTGACTTCATCAAAGAGCTTCTTCTCCCAAGCTAACAGCTTATCCAAAACTGTGGCGTGCGTCTCGTGCTCTTCCGAATCGAAGTCGTCATTTACATCATCGTTGTTGGGCATGCCTCGGAACGATCTATTCCAGGTGATCACACGCATTACTCTAGCAGAGTGATCAATGTGCCCTGTAAGAGATTTCAAATCAACCACATTACTGAGGTAAACACCATTATTCCTGTTCGTTTTCGTTCAATCGGAATCCGGTGATGCGGAATTACCTCGATTATCAGCGAAATTCGAGTGGTAGTGCAGCTTCGTTGCCTCGAGCATCTTCGAAACCTCCTGCGTGCTCTCCGAAGCTTTGAGGAAATGGTCATCCAGATCCACAAAAATCTGCACCAAGCTCACATTAGACTTGACCAATCTCTTTCCGTCCCCGGACGAACCTGGCCCCGCACTCTGCTTCCCCTTCTTCGCTATCTTCACCACTTCCTCCGGAGGCGGAGGAGGCGGCAGCGTCGCGTCCTCCTCAACCGTTTTCTCCACCACCTTCACCTCGACTTTCTCCGCTCTCTTTGAACTTTCCTCAAACGCCTCACGGTCAATCTCCTCCATCTCGCTCAGCGTCGGCCTCGGCATGTTATCAACGTTGAAGAAAAAATCGTACGTCTCTTGCTGCTGATACGCCGCGGGGGCCGGTGCCGGCGCCGAAGAAACTGCTCCGCGTCTGCTCCGGCGCTGGCGGAGATCCGCGGATGCATCGTCATCGTCGTCCTGGCCGTCGAGCCCCTCGTCCTCCTCGGCGATCGGCTTGGGCTTGGGCCGGGGCTTCGGGAGGATGATCTCGGGCATGGTGGCGGCGCGCTGGAGCGGCGAAGGAGGAGGAGGCTCGAAATTCGCCAGAGGCGGCGGCGGCGGAGGGAGCGTCTCGCCGATCGGCGGCAAAGGGGCACCGACGACAGCGGCGGCGGCGGGCAGAGGGAGAGGCGCGTGGCTGTTGACCTCGCCCTGCGCGTAGTCGCTGAGCGCGGCGCCGGTGTTCTTGAGCGCCATGGCGTAGGAGGAGTGCGCGGCGGCGAAGGCGTTGCGCGCGGAGACGGCGGCCTTCATGAGGTGCTTGCGCTCCTTGCAGCGGAGGACGGCCTCCTCGTTGTCGATCTTGGATTGCGTGCAGCCCATCGTTGGCTTCTCCGAGGGGGCCAATTCAGCATCGCTGATCGGAGACTTTAGTTGTGAAGATTCGTGTCAGAAGAAGCTAAAGTAGAATGCATCAGTTCAGAACAACTATAAAAGCCAAAGGTTCAATATTCCTCCAAGTGGTGTTCTTATTCTTTACTCTTTACTAGTGGACCGGTGGCGATTAAACATGATATAAATCTATTTAGAATTATTTTAAATAATATATTTTTTTAAGAAAAAATTATATTTTTTTAAGAAAAATAACATTTCAAAAATGAAAAAAGATTATAAATAATAGCGGAAACAATTAGCTCTTCCATATATATTTATAAATATCACTAAAATCTTTGCATGAAAAAAGAGGCAGCGATTATACCATTTTTTTTTCTTGCGTAATCTTACTTTGAAACTAATTATTTGAGATAAAAACGTTTTTTTTTTTTTAAATAAAAAGGCAGTCTTATTTAACTTACTTCTAAACAATGTAACTAATGAAATACAATCAAAATAACTTTTTATTTATATTTGCATATGTTATTCTAACATGATTTGTTATTGAAAAAGGAACTTTATTGTTTAATATTGTATAAGATTTACTTATATTATTTTATACGATCCTTCCTGCTAATTCTTATCGCGACTTAAATATCTATATGGCCTATGGATTTCCACCATTATGTTGGTATTGGTAATTCGAACTTTAGTGTGTGATTATATACGTTTAGCGTATCATATCTAGAAAACGAATAGTTGTTGTAATATCTCTCTCGACCCATTAAGATAGTTATTATTAAAATATGTAGTCATTGCGGGGTTTTTTTTTTTTTTTTTTTTTTTGGAAAATAATCTGCTTGTGGTTTGAATATTTTATATTGTCATACATTATCTCAATTAATCATGAATTATGATTAGTATTCATATATGTTATGATGTATATAGGCATGCATTTTTTAAAAATGAATAGACTGGATATATAGCCCGTTTCATTGCTTCCTAATTATATATTATAGGGGTGAAAATTTTGTAACCGCTTCCCGGTTCCGGTACCGGTTCCGGACCGGTTTAAGAAAAAAAAAAGGGAAATTGTGTCTAAAACCGGGAACCGGTACTTCCCGATTCCCGAATTTCGGAACCGTGAACCGGAACCGGAAATCAGAACCGTTTTTCCCGATTTCTAGTACCGGTTCCGGTTTATGCATTTTTATGTCGTTTTTAAAATATATTTATGTCGTTTAGTTTTTTATGTCGTTTTTGTGACTTTAAAATCATGTCGTTTTCTACCATTTAAAATATTAGGGTTTATTTTCTCATTCCCCTCATTCTCTCTTGCCTGCGACTTCACACCTCTCTCTCGCCTCCTCTCTCTCTTGCCTGCGACTTCACACCTCTCTCTGTCTCGCCTCCTCTCTCTCGACTCCTCTCTCTCTCTCTCGCCTCCTCTCTCTCGCCTGAGGTCGACGATTCTTCCTGCGAGCTGGCTGCGACTCATCCTCCCCTTTCGAAAGGTTTGATTTTCTCCAGTCTTATTTTTAATCTCAGATTCTGTTTTGGGTTTAATCCTCAGTTTTCATTCATAAAGAAAGTGATATGATTTTCATTCATAGAACATTTTGTTTCTAATTTCAGACTCGAGCAGTCCGCCAACAGCCCGTCTCGTTTCTCTTTTGTTCTCGA
The DNA here is from genome assembly GCA_954871525.1 of Parietaria judaica. Lineage (NCBI taxonomy): Eukaryota > Viridiplantae > Streptophyta > Magnoliopsida > Rosales > Urticaceae > Parietaria > Parietaria judaica. The sequence goes on from OX940872.1 coordinate 15,097,248, forward strand.
CTCCTCATTATCAAGGTAAGCATTAATTTAGTTTATTCAAGTTGGGATTAATCCATACGTAACATTGAAATGTATTAATGTGTGTATATATATATTATATGGATACATTATAGTTTATTTTGTCATGATATATAATTTTTCATAAGCTTGAATTGGCATTTCGAATATATGGATAATTACAGTTTATTTTGTCATGATATTTGGGTATACTGTACTGTAGTATTTAAGAACAGTTTAAGAGTTGCTTTCATTAAACAGGTCATGGATAATAATAGTGTTGCCGGGTCTACGACTTCCGATTCAAATAGGCATAGCAATGAAAATAAGTCAGAGTCGAGTTTACCGGAATCGTCCGAAGAAGTGACAATGGCTAAACCAGATGGCAAGAAAAAGCGTAGCAACGCAAGCGCTTGTTGGGATCATTTCACTAAAAATCCTGGTGGAAACAGTGTGAGCTGCATATATTGCAAAAGTAGCATTCGGGTAAAGCATGGTTCAACAGGCGGGATGAAAAAACACACTCAGACTTGCAAGAAGAATCAAAACTTCGATGTGCTGATCTAGTGGAGTGCTAATTCTTCGAACTATAAAGTTCTTGCTAAGATCGCAAAAGATGTGTTAGGAGTACCAGTTTCTACGGTGGCGTCTGAATCGGTATTTTCTGGTGGAGGTCGCATTCTCGATTCTTTTAGGAGTTCTTTATTGCCTACTACGGTTGAAGCCTTAATATTATTGAGGAATTGGTTACATGAGAGCAACGAATATTCGGTATTAAGCATGTTCATGGACGAAGTGAACACGTATGAGGATTGCTTGGAATTAGAAGAAGAGCAAGGTATTTAACTTAATCATGTGACTCATTTATTTGGTACATGAATTATTTTAATTTTTAGCATTAGGCCTACTGTTTGTATTACTATAAAATAATGATAGATTTGGTACGTTGATATTAGGCCTACTCCTACTGTTTGTATTTTTTAAGGCCTATTGTTTGTATTTTTAATGGAATATGTTTGATATTTGAATATGTTTATTGCAAATCAGATTTGAATATTATTTGAACCAAATGTTTTATAGGTACAAACTATGGACCTCCCGTTTCAACCTCCACTCCGACCGCTCTCTCTGCTCCTTCCGCCCCCTCCGCTCCCACCGTTCGTAGTAGTAACGCGAAGAAGAAAAAGGACAAGGCGAAATCAAAGAAAAAGAAATGACTCGGTTTTATTCTTTTGGATGTTTTTATTTATTACACATGGTATTTTGTATTTCGGATTTTTTGTTGGATTTGATTTCAGATTTGGTAACGGTTTTAGTCCCGGTTTTAGTCACGATTTTTTCACGATATTTTTCACGATTCTTTCACGATTTTTTCCCGGTTCCGGTTTAAAAAAAAGGGAAATATGCATTCGGAACCGGAAACCGGTACCAAGGAAAAAAATCCCAAATTTTTGGGATAGGTACCATTTTTCATAATTATACCGGTTCCCGGTTCCGCTTTCACCCCTAATATATAACTATATATTTAAGGTGAATTGATAAATTCAAATCTTTTGTTGAAAGGTCACAACCACAGGAGTGTTAGTTAATAACAAATGCAAATGAAAGCTCAATAAGTTAAACCAAACAACTCGAATATTCAAAATAAGCCCTTGTGTGAAAGTAAAAAGAATATTCACACTTGTATATAAGTGGCAGGATAATATAATTAGGTTCATAGAGTTTGTATTATGAACAAATATGTTTTCTAGTCTTTGCAGCTCTGCTAATTAAAACATGTTAGCTAATGGAGAAAGTAAAAATAAAGCAAGAAATAATTAAAATTACACGACACTTTCATTGTACATTTGGAATCAACTAACAACTCTTAATAAGTGAAAGCTTAAAGAGTCAACCAAAGCTTGAATCTCTTGATATTACTGAGCTGCGTTCTTCAATTGAAGCGGGATCTAAGATTTTCTAAATTTTCAGAAAAGACACCAAAGCACATTACTACAAATATGGGATTATACTACGGAGATTCCACTACGCCAAAAAATGTAGTTGGAATTTGCGCTTCGACGATGGAAATTACTATGTAGAGTCGGATTTTTAATAAATAAAAAAAAAAGACTTCCGACTACGCAAATTTTTATGTGTCGTTGGAAGCATATATTCGCCGCAGCGAACTAATATTAGCCACGGCAAACAGTGTTCCAACTACGCATATATGAGTGTCGCCAGATGGATTTTAGGAAGCGAAAATTCTCCGCGGCTAACTAATATGTGCCGCGTCGAGTAGTGTTCCAACGACACTTATTACTGTCATTGGAATGAGATTTAGGAAGCAAAAATTAGCCGCGGCTAACTAATATGTGCCGCGGCGAGTTGTGTTCCAACGACACTTATTAGGGTCGTTGGAATGATACGACGCGGCAAACATAAACTAGCCGCGGCGAGAGTTGTGTTTAACCCTAACAGAAGCCGCAAACACTTATTGTCGTTCGATTTTTTCATTTGAAAACCATGTCACATATCTATATATTTTAAGTTGATCTTAAGTGCTTTGAAATTTAGATGTTGTATATATATAATAACAATTCTTTCGAAGTCGTTATTTAAAAAGCTATATTACGTTGAATGAATATGAAACTCATGAGTTTGTTATAATTAGTTTAATTGTAAATTAGTTGTTTTGAAACAAATGTCATTGTTGAGTTTTTTTTTTATATGATGGAATAAAGATGAATTAAGATGAGTTGTGTGATTTTTGTAATTTTTTTTCCATACTGGGGTTATGTTTTAGGGTTAATCCAATTTTTTTTTAGAATAGCGAAAGTAGTACCTATTATCGAGCGAGTGGTGAATTTGAGATATATTTTTATATTTTTTTAATGTAGTTTAATTTTGTAACATTATATATAATTAGTAAACACTTAGTTTACATAATTAGTTTTTTAATTTGACGTTTTCTAGAATTGTGACTTTATTGCGGCAAAAGTACATATTTTTGGAAATTTGTTAAATTGGGTTTTTTGCTCGATTTTTTTTAATGTAATTTCACTATGTAACTTAATGAAAAAATTTAGACCTGTGACTTTAACATGATCATGTTTTGTCACTTATGTTTTTCCAATTATTGCGACAAAATAACATTTAGTAAAATATGTTATCAACGATCTATTACTAAATTTTTATTGGAAGAGATAAATTATGTACTCTTAAATTAATTTTTGTTTAAATAAGAGTGGTTGTTTAGGAATTAAATAAATTGGTTAAATCTTAGCTAACCCTAACCCTTAACCTAAACCCTAAACCTTAAACCCTAAACCATAAACCATAAACCCTTTGTTAGCAAATTTTTATTTGGGAAATTAATGCATTAGTGGTGTTCATCGTACGTGCAGCCAAAAACGCACAAATATAGAGATGGTGTTCATCAAAAACTTTAGAATATATAATTGAATGAAGTAAGATTTTTTGTAATAAAAATTATATTAATCCATTCATTGTTTTTAATGACTTCATGAGTTTTTTTAATTTAAACATATTTTTTACTCTTTTATTATAAATTAAATAATATAATTTAAGTATAATAATCTAAACCCTAGCTAAACTAAACCCTAAACCCTCAACCATAAACCCTAAACCCTTTGTTGGCAAAATTTTACTTGGAAAATCAATGCATTAGTGGTGTTCATCGTACGCGCACCCAAAAACGCATAACTATAGAGATGTTGTTCATCAAAAAATTTAGAATATGTATTTGAATGAAGTAATAATTTTTGTAATAAAAAATTATATTGATCCATTCATGGTTATCAATGACTTCATGAGGGTTTTTTTTAACATTTTTTATTATTTTATTATAAATTAGATAATATAATTTAAATAGAATAATCTAAACCAAGAGTAAAAGAAGAGATTTTTTTTTTTGTTAGTGTAAAATATTTATAAAATAATCAATCTTTATACGCTATGGCCTTTTCGGAACATGAATTTTCTGGTTATTTGAGCTCCTTTAGAAATTTTTGGCTGAAAATGTTTCTCCAAAGTGCACTGCCACAAAATTATTTATTGGTGAATTAAGATGAGCAACTAACATTATGAGAAGCGCTTAACTTGCGAGCTAAGATAACATATCTTTAATTAGTGAGTAGTGTCATTTCTGCAACACAAGTTCTAAGAATTAATACACTCCTAGGAATATGTGAAAATTTATACTTTTATATTGTCAGAAAATGCACTTACCAAGAGAGAGTTTCCGAGAGACGAGTTATTCTGGGGTGTAGATAATTCACAAGTAACCGCAGAAGTTGTTTCTTGAGAATTCAACTGTCTTCGCTATCTTTTACGTGGTCTTCGCCACTTCTTAACAACCTCTGGAGTTTGGATTGGATTCTAAACAATGAAATTGCTGGAATCATCTTTACAATTTACTTATGTAGATAATTAACAAGTAACCGTAGAAGCTGTTTCTTGATAATTCAACTGTCTGCGCTTTTTACGCTGCCAACTAAGGGTTCTTCGCCGCTTCTTAATCACCTCTGGAGTTTGGATTGGATTCTGAACAATGCACTGGCAGGAATCATCTTCACAATTTACCTTGACATTCTCTTCTCTAATATTAACTGCTTCAGACATTTTACAATGCTTGTCCTTGCGCTCGGAGCTTAACAGCGTTTTAAAATTTTCATCCGTACCACAGCCAACACCGGTGAAAGAGCTCGATGCTTTGTTAATATCCAAGCAACCAGTCATTTTTTGCCTCTTTGCCATTGGACTAAGAATATCCTCTCCTGCCTTCTTCTTTACGGGACGTGATATAAAAATTTGTAGAGCTCATAAGGAAAGAAAAAGAAAACATCTACCAACACAGCTTAGAAGAATATAAGCATCGCAGTTATGTATATCCCACTAAAGATTCCCGTAAACCTTCATTACCGCTAGGAACAGGGCGAGTTTCGAATTTGCGCTTCGACGATGGAAATTATTACGCGTAGTTGGATTTAAAAAACAAAAAAAGACTTCCGACTACGCAAATTTTTATGCGTCGTCAGAAGCATATATTCGGGCGAACTAATATTTTCCGCGGCGAACAGTGTTCCAACTACGCATATATCAGCGTCGCCGGATGGATTTTAGGAAGCAAAAATTCACCGCGGCTAACTTACATGTGACGTGGTGAGTAGTATGTCGCCGGATGGATTTAGTAAGCAAAAATTCACCGCGGCTAACTTACATGTGACGTGGTGAGTAGTATGTCGCCGGATGGATTTAGTAAGCAAAAATTCACCGCGGCTAACTAATATGTGCCGCGGCGAGTAGTCTTCCGACGAAACTTATTAGTATCATTGGAATGAGTTTTAGGAAGAAAAAACTAGCTGCGGCTAACTAATATGTGCCGCGGCGAGTTATGTTCCGACGACGCTTATTAGCGTCGTTGGAATGATACGCCGCGGCAAACATAAACTAGCCGCGGCGAGAGTCGTTTTTAACCCTAACACGAGCGGCAAACACTTATTGTTGTTCGATTTTTTCATTTGAAAACCAAGTCACATATCTATATATTTTAAGTTGATCTTAAGTGCTTTGAAGTTTAGATGTTGTATATATATAATAATTATTCTTTTGAAGTCATTATTTAGAAAGCTATTTTACGTTGAATGAAAGTTAAACTTTGAGTTTGTTATAATTAGTTTAATTGTGAATTAGTTGTTTTGAAACGAATGTCGTTGTTGAGTTTTTATTTTTATTTTTTATGATGGAATATAGATGAATGAAGATTGGTTGTTTGATTTTCGTAAACTTTTTTCCATATTGGGGTTATGTTTTAGGGTTAATCCGAATTGTTTTTAGAATATCGACAAAAGTACCTATTATCTAGAAAATGGTGAATTTGAGAATTATTTTTATATTTTCCTATGTAGTTTAATTTTATAACATTATATATAATTAGTAAACACTTAGTTTACATAATTAGTTTTGTCATTTGACGTTTTCTCAAATTATGACTTTACTGCGGAAAAAGTACATATTTTTGGAAATTGGTTAAATTGGGTTTTTTTGTTCTATTTTTTTATGTAATTTCACTTTGTAACTTAATGGAAAAATTTAGAACTGTGATTTTAACATTATCATGTTTTGTAATTTATTTTTTTCCAATTATTGCGACAAAATAACATTTAGTAAAATATGTTATCAACGATCTATTACTAAATTTTGATTGGAAGAGATAAATTTTGTACTCTTGAATTAATTTTTGTTTAAATAAATCTGGTTGTTAAGAAATTTAATAAATTGGTTAAATCCTAGCTAACCCTAACCCTAAACCCTAAACCCTTTGTTGGCAAAATTTTACCTGGGAAATTAATGCATTAGTGGTGTTCATCGTACGCGCCCCCAAAAACGCACAAATATAGAGATGTTGTTCATCGAAAACTTTAGAATATATAAGTAAATGAAGTAATATTTTTTTTAATAAAAATTTATATTAATCCATTCATGGTTTTCAATGAGTTCATGAGTTTTTTTAGTTTAAACTTTTTTTTACTCTTTTATTATAAATTAGATAATATAATTTAAGTATAATAATCTAAACCCTAGCTTACCTAAACCCTAAACCCTTAACCATAAGCCTTAAACCCTAAACCCTTTGTTGGCAAAATTTTACTTGGGAAATCAATGCATTAGTGGTGTTGATCGTACGCGCACCCAAAAACGCACAAATATAGGGATGTTGTTCATCGAAAACTTTAGAATATGTAATTGAATGAACTAATAATTTTTTTAATAAAAATGTATATTGATCCATTCATGGTTTTCAATGACTTCATGAGTTTTTTTAATTTAAACATTTTTATTATTTTATTATAAATTATATAATATAATTTAAATATAATAATCTAAACCAAGAGTAAAATAAGAGATTTTTTGTATTTTTGTAAGTGTAAAACATTTATTAATAAAATTAATCTTTATACGCTACGGTCTTTTACAATTCTGCCGTGGGAAAGGATACTCCTTCATTAGGTAGATTATTAAGATAATACAGCCGAACGGGAAAGGAAAAATAATATGTCAGAGAAGTATACTCCTGCATTAGGAAGATTATTTATGATTGAGAGAGAACACAAGGATACGATTTCTGGGGAAAGGGATGTCAGACGTTCGGTGTTACGGAACATTAATTTTCTGGTTATTAGAGCTCCTTCAGAAACTTTTGGCTGAAAATGTTTCTTCAAAGTGCCCTGCCACAAAATTATTGATTGGTGAATTAAGATGAGCAACTAACATTAAGAAAAACGGTTAACTTGCGAGCTAAGATAACATATCTTTAAGTAGTGACTAGTGTCACTTCTACAACACATTTTCTAAGCATTAATACACTCTTAGGAATATGTGAAAATTTATATCTTTATATTGTCGGGCAATGCACTTACAAAGAGAGAGTTTCCGAGAGACGAGTTATTCTGGGTGTAGATAATTCACAAGTAACCGCAGAAGTTGTTTCTTGAGAATTCAACTGTCTTCGCTATCTTTTACGTGGTCTTTGCCGCTTCTTAACAACCTCTGGAGTTTGGATCGGATTCTAAACATTGAAATCGCAGGAATCATCTATACAATTTACTTGTGTAGATAATTCACAAGTAACCGTAGAAGCTGTTTCTTGAGAATTCAACTGTCTGTGCTTTCTACGCTGCCAACTAAGTGGTCTTCACCGTTTCTTAACCACCTCTGGATTTTGGATTGGATTCTGAATAATGCATTGGCGGAAATCACCTTCACAATTCACCTTGACATTCTCTTCTCTAATATTAACTGCTTCAGACATTTGATAGTGCTTGTCCTTGCGCTCGGAGCTTAACAGCGTTTTAAAATTTTCATCCGTACCTCAGCCAACACCGGTGAAAGAGCTCGATGCTCTTTCAAATATCTAAGGAACCAGTCATATGTTGCCTATTTTCAATTGGACTAATAATATCCTCTCCTTCCCTCTTCTTTACGGGACCTGATATAAAAATTTGTAGAGCTCACAAGGAAAGAAAAAAAAACATCTACCAACAAAGCTTAGAAGAATATAAGCATCGCATTTGTGTATATCCCACTAAAGATTCCCGGAAACCTTCATTACCGCTAGGAACGAGGCTAGATTCGAATTTGCTCTTTGACGATGGAAATTATTATGCGTAGTCGGATTTAAAAAAAAAAAAAAAGACTTCCGACTATGCAAATTTTTATGTGTCGTCAGAAGCATATATTCGCCGCGGCGAACTAATATTTGTCGCGGCGAAACAATGTTCCAATTACGCATATATGAGTGTCGCCGGATGGATTTTAGGAAGCAAAAATTCGCCGCAGCTAACTTATATGTGCCGCGGCGAGTAGTATGTCGCCGGATGGATTTTAGGAAGCAAAAATTAACCGCGGCTAACTAATATGTGCCGCGGCGAGTAGTGTTCCGACGACACTTATTAGTGTCGTGGGAATGAGTTTTAGGAAGCAAAAATTGCCGCAGCTAACTAATATGTGCCGCGGCGAGTTGTTTTCCGACGACACTTATTAGTGTCGTTGGAATGAGTTTTACGAAGCAAAAATTAGCTGCGGCTAACTAATATTTGCCGTGGCGAGTTATTTTCCGACGACACTTTCTAGGGTCGTTCGAATGATACGCCGTGGAAAAAATAAACTAGCCGCGGCGAGAGTCGTGTTTAACCCTAACACGAGCCGCAAACACTTATTGTAGTTCGATTTTTTCATTTGAAAACCAAGTCACATATTGATATTTTAAGTTGATCTTAAGTGCTTTGAAATTTAGATGTTGTATATATATAATAAAAATTCTTTTGAAGTCGTTATTTAGAAAGCTATATTAGGTTGAATGAAAGTTAAACTTTGAGTTTGTTATCATTAGTTTAATTGTAAATTAGTTGTTTTGAAATAAATGTCGTTCTTGAGTTTTTTTTTTTTTATGATAGAATATAGATGAATTAAGATGAGTAGTGTGATTTTTGTAACTTTTTTCAATATAGGGGATAAGTTATAGGGTTAATCCGAATTGTTTTTAGAATAGCGACAAAAGTACCTATTATCCAGAAAGTGGTGAATTTGAGATATATTTTTATATTTTTTTTATGTACTTTAATTAGTTTTGTAATTTGACGTTTTCTTGAATTGTGACTTTAGTGCGGCAAACGTACATATTTTTGAAAATTGGTTAAATAGGATTTTATGTTCGATGTTTTTCTAAAGTTTCACTTTGTAATTAAATGAAAAAATTTAGAAATGTTATTTTAACATTATCATGTTTGTAATTTATGTTTTTTCAATTATTGCACAAAATAACATTTAGTAAAATATGTTATCAATGATCTATTACTAAATTTTGATTAGAAGAGATAAATTATGTACTCTTGAATTAATTTTTGTTTAAATAAAAGTGGTTGTTTAGGAATTTAGTAAACTTGTTAAATCCTTGCTAACCTTAAGCCTTAACCATAAACCATAAACCCTTTGTTGGAAAAATTTTACTTCGGAAATTAATGCATTAGTGGTGTTCATCGTACGTGCACCAAAAAACGCACAAATATAGAGATGTTGTTCATCAAAAATATTAGAATATGTAATTAAATGAAGTAATATTTTTTGTAATAAAAATTTATATGAATCCATTCATGGGTTTCAATCAAGGTACAAAATTTCGCGAAAATTTGTCGACATTTCGACCGATTTCCGTTTTTCGGAGGTATGCGAAACGAAAAACCTTTCGTTTCGCTGGATTTTTACCATTTTTTGCATTTTTCGCATGGGCAAGTGGATGGAATTTCGTTTTTCGTTTTTGTTTGTAAAATGTGCGGAAAATGGATGGAATTTTGCTAAAAGTTAAACTTTTGGTAGATTTCGGCAAAAATACCAATTAAACTTTTGGCAAAAATAATTACACTTTCGGTAAAAAAAATCGGTAGATTTATGCAACCAATCAATATTTGATTTAATACTATACACTTCAACCAATAAAGTGACATAACATTATACATTCCACCTACATATTTAAGTTAGAAATGTGTTTTGTTGTATACAATTATGTCTTGTATTTATTAACTATGTAGTTTTGAACGTATATAATTATCTTACTTAAATACTCAAATATTTTTTACAAAATATCCGTCGAAAACCCTATCGGCATGCGGTATGCCCATGCGGTATATTCGGCATGCGGCATGCCCTTTTTTTACCATTTGCCCATCGACATACCCAACGGCAAGCGATATATGCGTAAAACGGAAAATGCGAAACGACATCGGCAAGCGGCATTTTAAACCTTGGTTTCAATAACTTCATGAGTTTTTTTTTTTTTTAATTTAAACATTTTTTTACTTTTTTATTATAAATTAGATAATATAATTTGAGTATAATAGTCTAAACCCTAGCTAACCTAAACCCTACACCTTCAACCATAAGCCATAAACCCTAAATCCTTTGTTGGCAAAATTTTACATGGGAAATCAACGCATTAGTGGTGTTTATCGTACGTGCACCCAAAAACGCGCAACTATAGAGATGTTGTTCAACGAAAACTTTAAAATATGTAATTGAATGAAGTACTAATTCTTTTAATAAAAATTTATATTGATCCATTCATGGTTTTCAATGACTTCATGAGTTTTTTTTTTTTAATTTAAACATTTTTTTATTGTTTATTATAAATTAGATAATATAATTTAAATAAAATAATCTAAACCAAGAGTAAAAGAAGAGTTTTTTTTATTATTATTTTTGTCACTGGAAAACATTTATAAAAAAATTAATCTTTATACGCCTCGACATTTTATAATTCCGCCGCGCCCTACTATTTGACAACACATATAAGTGTCGTCGGTTATATTAGCCGCGGCATGAGTATATTAGCCGCGGCTAATTTTCATCCAATTTTGCAGAGGCTACGGGTTTGATTTTTATCAGGATTAGCTGCGGAAAAATATTGTACGCCGTGGCGAAATATTGTATGTCGCGGCTAGTATACTATACGACGACACAAATAAGTGTCGTTGGTTATATTAGCCGTGGCATGATTATTTTAGCCGCGGCTAACTTTTCATCCAATTTTACAGAGGTTATGACTTTTATTTGTATCAGGTTTAGCCGCGGCGATATATGGTACGCCGCGGAAAAGTATATTATACGACGATACAAATAAGTGTCGTTGGTTATGTTAGCTGCGGCGTGATTTTTTAGCCGCGGCTAACTTTTTGTCCAATTTTACAAAGGCTACAAGTTTGATTTGTATCAGGTTTAGCCGCGGCGATATATGGTGCCCTGTGGAAAGTATCGAACTTTTTCGATTTTTTTTCACTTTTTTTTTTCGTTTCCCTCCCTTTTTCTCTCTTATTTGAGGCTTTCCCTCTCTCCTTTTTCTTCACTTTTCACTTTGGTATCTTGTCTCTTTCTCTCACTCTCCCCTCTCTCATTCTCTCTTTTTATCTTTAAACTTTCCCTAGACGTCGCCGTCGCCATCTCCATAGAGGATAACGTCGGCCACCAACAAGTCTACTCCCTAACTGAGTTTCTACATTGAGCAAGGTTAGAATCCGAGCTCATAAGTAATAGCATATTTTCAATGCATTTTTGTGTTAAAATAATATTGTTTATAGTTTATGTTGTGTTATTTTGATGATTTAGTGAATATCTCTTAGCGTGTTAGATGAATTTTTTGATTTTTTTTAGTTTTTGTCGATTTGTCTTTTGGTATGTTGGTGGGTTTATATTTTTCGAAATTTGTTGATAAATTTTGTGGGTTTATGAACTTTCTTGAATATTTTTTTGTAGGCTCGGGGAAAAGTTCATGTTACACATTAAAACCGGCTTGAATTTGCAAAGTTCATGTCTTATTTATCTTCAACCTTGCCATAGACATCACCGTCGCCGTTGCCTTCGTCGTTGTCGTCGCCATGGAGGAGAACTTCGGCGACCAACAAGTCTACTCCCTAACCGAGTTTCTACCTTGTGCAAGGTTAGAATTCGAGCCCTAAATAAATACTACATTTTTAATGCATTTTTGTGTTAAAATAATATTGTTTATAGTTTATATGATGTTATTTTGATGATTTAGTGAATATCTCTTAGCGTGTTAATGAATTTGTTAATGTTTTTTTAGTTTTTTCGATTTGTGTTTTGGTATGTTGGTAGGTTTATATTTTGTGAAATATGTTGATAAATTTTGTGGGTTAAATGAATTTTCTTGGATGTTTTTTCGTACGCTCGGGGCAAAGTTCATGTTACACAATACAACCAGCTTGAATTTGCAAAGTTCATGTTCATGATAAAGAATATAATATTATATATATGGAGGGTTTTACATTCTTAGATATAGGAACGACGATACTATTTGTAAGTATGAAGGATACTTTTTGTAGCTACGGAATATTATTTGTATAAATCGATCAATTTTGGAATTTATTATATAAATATATATTAATTATTATTTACAGGTGATACCAAAGCATCCGGGTAATTTTAATCGTCCTTTTTTAAAAATTTTATATCGGCATATTCGACGACACTTATAAGTGTAATTGGAAGTAATGTTCACCGCGGCTAACATTATAAGTGTAGTTGGAAAGAATATTAGCCGCGACAAATATAATTTCTGCCGCGGAGAATATTGTTTCCGACTACTCTTTTTAAGTAGTTCATGGACACTTCCGACGACACGTAAGTAACTGTTGTCGGATATCATACGACGGAGGATCCGACGACACATTAAAAGTGTAGTTGGAACACTCCAACTATACTTTTTGAGTGTAGTCCAATCCCTTTCTTAGTAGTGACAAGGTCTCTAATATACAAAATATTATACACACTAAAAGCTAACACAAAAAATGACCTAAAATCCAGCTAAGAAAAAATCTAACAAACTTAAAAAATACCATCTAACGTTACCTAATTATAACTAGAATGTCGAGATAACATGTCTTGAATAATATAAGTATGCAACCTGAAACAAAAAAAAAAAAGACAGTAAACTCTTCAAGAATTTAAATAGAATAAAAATCATGAAATATACATTAGCAAATAGTTTATTACCTCCACTATGGGTTGCATTAGCTCCATAATCCATATAGTGCCCTGGATCTAAAACAAGAAAACAAAATCATGATGTAAGAACTGAAATTTAAAATGTTAGGACAAAAGAAATTCGCACTACAAATTTACAAATTGAAATATAAATTCCAGGCAGCTTTATATAGGACAAACGAAGAACTAACTCTTGATTGAAGATATATATCTGAAAATAAATTAAGGAAAAATTAATGTTCACCATTTTACTATTAACTCTAACCACCATTACAACTCAAAAACAAAAAAAAAAACAAAAAAACAAAACAAAACAAAACAAAACAGTACCTTAAAGATGTGCCATATCATTTTTCGTTGTATATTAAGAGCACTTCCCTCAGCTACGTGTGGAAGTGTACAGAGTCATTTTTTGTAACGCCCCGCTTTCTCGGGCCCGTTACTTGTCTTATTAAACTCGATTAAGTTTCGGTTTACGAAAATATTTTCAAAATAATATAAACTTTATACAACCAGTACTCGGGACTAGCTCCGATTGAAAATAAAGCTTCGGAGCCTCTTGATTTTACAATCGTACAAAATAATTCACAGAAAATCACAAGATCGTTTTATCCACCGTATGCACTCGTATATGCCGCACCGCCGCTGATTCCGTTATCTCCGCAAGTTATCGATTCTCGCCCGATTCTAATGAAGATGGGCCTTAGGGTTTGAAAATCGAGCTAAGGTTCTTAAGCATCGGTCAAGCAAAGAAAAGTTAATGAAGTTGAAAGCGGAGACATCTAGAGGACTCGATCGAGCCCTAAAACGAAGCTCTCGCTTCAGCCTTCGTCAAGCAGCAAGAAACGCCTCCAGCATAGCTGAGTAAAAAGCTGGATTCATTACTCAGAATGAAAGAGAAGGGGAGAAGAAGTGAATGCTGATTTTGTTTTGGAAAGGGTAAATAACGACATGAGGATGTGGGAATGAAGTGATGACTGAGAAAATGAGGGTTGAGCGAATAATTCTGATGCTGAAATTAATTGGGTAATGACTCACTCAAGGGAGTCTTTACACGTACCAAACTCCAAGCAAGATTTGAGAAATTTTAAAATAGTCCTCACATCTTCATAAATGAGAAAAGATGTACCCATTATATACTATCTATTTAATTTAAGGCTACTACATTTTCATTTCTACATATGATTCCCCATTGAAGTAGCAACTAAAGTTCACGCTATACATGAATTTTTCTTTGTTGCAAAAAAAAAAAATAATGAAGAAAATAATAGGTATAAATGTTCGTGTTAAAATAATAATAAAAAAATCACAATTCATAAAAACAAAAACAAAAGAACGAAATGGACCCGACCAGGAACGCTCCTACCAGAGATGCCCCTACCAGAAGAACTCCTAGCGGCCTGAACGAAAGAATTGACGAAGTCGACCCTCTCTTTCAGAACTGGCGCGAGACGCGTCTCATCACTCCGACAACTAGCTGACGAGATGGTTGTTCGGGATGACTAGGCGCCCGAGGAACCTGAGCCGGGAATGGCAACCTTTGCCCTTTTTGGGGCAGGAACATTGCGCACCTCTCCAGCCGGCCGCTTTCCCAAAGAAGCCTCCGCCCGGGACGACTTGTCTCTAGGACAGGAATCATGAAAGTCCACCCTAGGATTTCTTGGCTTATTCACCGCCCGGCTCCCCTCAGCAGGTTGATCCTCTGGCTCGACCAAGCGAGAAAAACCCTTCAGAACAAGTGATGCCGGGGGAGGACCAAAGACCATCGCCTCTCGGAATACTACAAAAGTCCCGAAGGCCCTAAGGATACCGACGGGGCGGCAGGAAGGGTCGTCGAGTGGAGCTCGAGGAAGGAACATCCGAGTGCGAATGGAGGTCGACGACGAGATTCAATGACATTGAGGTCCGAGAAGATCGCCAGCGCACAACGAAGAGAGTCGACGAGAGATATCCGAAGCGACAAAGGAGAGCTAGACCTTAACGTCGACGAGAGGGAGCGACAATGATACGAGGAGGGCGTAACCGAAGAGTGAAGAGCTTTGTCTCAAAAGGATAAGGAAAGCTCAACATCGACGAGGGACTTCCGCTAGTGAGTCAGCGGCGCCATATGACTAACGATGTGATGTGCATTTAATGAGGCCCTTACTGATCCCACCTACCTGGCATGGCCAACTCCTCGAAAATTTTCAAAGCATGGGTTAACCATGCTTTTCCAAATCACTCTTGGGAAAGCGAGCGATGGGACATGACAAAGGGGCGGGAAACGTGCAATAAAAGATTAATGTAAACTCTACATAAGGGAGTGTAAGGGGTTCAAAAAAAAGGATAAAGAGAGAGAATTGTAACACCATTATCAATAGGGTTAATTGCGGCAAAAATACCCAACCTTTGGTCAAATTCTCTGCTGTGTATACAACCTCCGTAAATGGCGGCAAAAGTACCCAAACTTGACATTTGGGAGTTGACCGAAAAAATCTACCTATGTGGCAATCAGTCTTTACCACGTGGCATGCCACATGGCACTTGACCGCCACGTGGCATGCCACGTAATTATTATTTTTAAATATTTTTTTAAAATATTTTTATTTATAAACAATTTTTTTTAATAAAATATTTTTTCAATAATAACAAATAATGAATATTTAAATATAAATATTCATTATTGGTTATAATTATTTATTTTTAAAAAAGTGGGTAGAACGAAATAAAAATCACCGTTCATGGTTCACTTGAACTCCGTTTCCGATCCGGTTCATGCGTCGAATAAAATTATTTAATAATAATAATAACTAATAAACACATCAAAATTGTTTAAAAAATCAAGACATAATTAAATACACACCACTTATTGAAAAACAAAAAATAGTAGTCATATTTATATTTAACAAAAAAATATTTTTATTTGTTTGCATGATATTTTTTGTGTGTTTGTATTTTATATAAATAATAATTGTTTAATATGTTTTTTTATTTATATATTATTATTTTTTGAAAATTGTCGTTAAATTATCATATGATTATTATTGGTTATTTTTACTAAACATATTAAGTGATTTCATTTCACCCGTGAACTGGATCGAAGGCGGAGCTTGAGTGAGCCGTGAACGGTGATTTTTTTCTTTATTTATTTTGTTTGATCCACTTTTCTAAAATGAATTATTATATTTAATAACAAAACTAATAATGAATATTTAAATTTTAATATTCATTATTGGTTATTATGGAAAAATAATTTTATTTTAAAAAAAATATATTAAAAAGTTTTTTTAAAAAAATTATTTAAAAATAATAATTACTGCGGCTAAGTGCCATGTGGCATGCCACGTGGCAAAGGCTGATTGCCACATAGGTGAATTTTTTCGGTCAACTCCCAGATGTCAAGTTTGGGTACTTTTGCTGCCATTTACAGAAGTTGTATACACAGCAGAGAATTTGACCAAAGGTTGGGTATATTTGCCGCAATTAACCCTTATCAATACTAAAGTAACCATTTTTCAATATCCTCTCAAGTTTTCTTGCTAATAAACGAGAAAAGCCGAACTTCCTTCTTTAAAAATAAAGATTACTCTTTGTGACTGGAGTGTGTGCGACTCACCCTCAACAAGTCTTACCACAAAAAATGTATATTTTAGTTTTTAATTATGTCAAGCCACATGTCTTAATGTCAATGTGACACGTGGGAAATTTAACGGAATGCAATGAGAAAGTAACAACGGTTGCCTTTGAGTGGGTTTTACAACTGCGGGAACAAATACCTTGAAAAAAAAAATTGAATTGTAAAAAAAAGAACAAGAATATTATGAGTGGATTTGTTAAGGAACCGGAACATATACAGGTAATATCCCATTTGTAAATCGGTAATCAATAAACAAAGTGTAAGCTTTTCTTACGAAAAAAGTATTTAACGTGTTATGAAAATCCAGCTCCATGTAGTAAGTTGTGATTTCAGGATGATACATGAAGCGGGAAATTTTCCAATTGACCTAAGACATAAAAATATACAACAAATTAATTAATTAAGGAATAATAACCGTTATCAGTCATCGTGTTCTAGTGGAATATTGGTTGAGATGTTAAATTTATGAAAAAACATCTGGACCAAATTTTCAATCAACGGGCTCCGCACTAGATCTCGAGTTTAAGAGCTCGTCCGGCTAGGGGAGTACATCGGTTTACTTGTTGAGTTTACGAGCTCATCCGGCTCCACAGATGTTTAGTTATGGAGGTACATCGGTGTACTCGTTGAGTTTACCGTGTATTAGCGCTAAATTTTGAGTTCATGAGATAGTAACGGGCTCCTCGACGAGTTTATGAGTCATATCTGCCCCAAAATCTTAATTCAGGGGCACACTACTACACTCTTTCCTTAAGTAAATGTAATTTGTATTTAATTCATAATACCCATCAATATTTCATATAAACTTAGACCCTTAAAAAAGTATTCCACGCATAAATTAAACTACAACAAAAGCCATTCCATACTACTCATCGCCTACAGTTTCAGCAATCTGCGATTCATCTCAGAGATCGTCTCTATCATCTTCTGCGACAATGCCGAGGAGTTTAGCGAGTTCTCCGCTTTCGTATGCGTCCACAGTATCTGAATTTCATAGTGAATCAAGAATAAATAAGTTTTTTTATTTTTTTTATTTCTTCTATAAATCGCCATATGCATTATAACCTCGATAAATTATTAACGTGTGAACCAAATAAATTTTATTATATTATCAAATTATTATTATTAATTTGTCACGGTATTAACTATGCCCGCATTTTAATAAAATATACCAAACAAATTGTCTTATCGAGATATCAATTAAATTGAACTAAGAATCTCGATAGACTCATCCAGATACCACTAAAATTGAACCAAAATGTCAATACATTCATCAAAATATGTATTGAATCCTACAAACATAATGTACTTTTGAGTGACGTGATGAAGAAGCAACTAATATTACAGGTTTCAAAAGAATTCATAACTAGTTATATAATGTTTTTTTTTTTTTGTATTATTGTGATATCACAATTATTTTTGTGAATTATTAATTTATATATCAAGTTGGACTTGTATTTTTCATAAAACTTCTATCTTCTATATTTAGCGAATTATTATTTTGTATGTCGGTCCCGAGTCGGGACGGTACAAAAGTATGATTCGATCAAGATTATCAATTTAACGAGGTTCTAAAGAAAAAACATAATTTAGTACCATCAGATCCACCGAGATGCTTTCCATCTATGAAGACTTGTGGCACGGTTCGCCTCCCAACCATCTCGGCTAGAGCACCTTGTATGTCCGACCCATCACCTTTCATTAACATAAACTTAAATCAATTCATATCTATATTAAAAAAGTGCAATATTTAATTTTCGAATTATACACATGAAAGTAGAAGGTCAATCAAAAGGGCCTTATTGTTACACTTGATTGGAATATGTTTACACCCTTTATTCCATTTGCATTGAAAATTTAATTAGAGTAAGGGCATTTAGTTCTTTCACGTTCAAGAATTTGTTAGGGTTTCTAACATTATATAACATAATCCATTCTAGAAAACACTTTTCCACTTTGGATAGTACTGTTTCATGGACTCTAAAAAGATGTATCAATGACTATTATTATATAAGATCATCCTACTCTTCTTCAGATATCGAGTACATTGACAGCAATCTGATCTCTATCATGGTTTCTACTTTCTACAATACACCTAGGTGTTCTTTAAGTGAAGCCAAAATAATTCAAGTTAAGCTAAAGTGAGGCCTCAATTAGGGCTATAAAACAAGGGAGATTATCACTATTTTCAATTTCACAAAGTATACCTTCCCTCTCACCATTTTTATTCTTCAAAACCCCGACACTCTTTCAATGTTAGAATTCTGTTTTTATATGCCCTCTAGTTTCATTTTTGACAAAAATATATACCATATGTTTTTTAAAAATCCAAAATATCACAAACCATCAATTTTAATTTATTTTTTTGAGAAATTAATCAAAAATGAGAAAAATAGAGGATAGTATTGTCAAATTAATTGAGAAAACGCAAATGTAAATCTAACAGCCATTAACTTTGCAACTTATGCCAATACATGCAATTGAAAGGAGGACTATTACCTCTCTGATCGAGCTCAACGACATGAGGTTTTTGCTTCAACTCTTTGAAAACAGATTTAGCCCTTCTACAGTATCTGCAATTACGATGAAGAATTTTTCTTAATTCAACTAATTCCATACATATTAACCAACAAAAAGCAATCTTTGGGCAACCCAGTTGCATTTCCATTGAATATTGGAAAGCACAAACACAGTGCCGAAATGGAGCATGACCTAGAACCACATACGCACTAGATCTATATAAGACAGAGAGAGTACGGGCAATAAGTCTTGGAGAAGATGACGATTTTGTGGGAAGAGAGAGTTTTCTTGACGAAATCTGAACCAGATGGAGCGGCATCGGAAGAGATGGCCATTAGAACCATGGCGACCGCCGATAGTGAGAAGATCGCCCTCGTCATCGCCATTGATCTACTCCCAATGCTACAAAGATCTTGCTCTTCTCTTGTACAGAAATCGGTGATAGTGATGCCAATTGACAATCACAGACCCGCGACTCTTCTATTTCTACCTATATATTTATTCAATATTTGAGTATTGCCACACAAATTTATTTATTTTTTCACTTTCGTCCGCCTGCATTGAAAATATTAAATACGAAATTTCAATATATTTTATATTAATTGAGATTTACAGGTGATCAACACTAGATTGTAATATATTTTTATTTTATTTTTTTAAAAGATTAAGATATTATTGACGTGGTTTCTCACATCAATCAGTCAAGTCAAGTGTGACTTGTGAGTGTATGATATTCTTAGGATTGCGACAGATAACATGAACGGACAGCTACAGGCACCAAGTCACGTCTAGAACAAGAGAAAGAAGGAGAGAAGATGAACAGAATACAACGAAATCTCAAAGTAGACAAAAATGCCGGATAGCGAGCTCTCGATATATTCTCTCAGGGATGTATGTGTTGATCAGAGCTTGAGCTTGATATTTATAAGCTTCAATTCTTCCCGTTGGACTTCCAGGAAACGTGGGGTCTTCTTTCTGAGCTGACCGTGTTGAATGGCTTGTCTCCTGACACGTGTCCCATGACTGCGTTCTCTTCGTCGAGTTTGAATTATGCCCGTTGAAGACTTGACTTCGTGCTCCTGATCTTCTGCTGAGGTTTGAATTGGGATGCCGGGTAGAATATGTGACGATTCTTGTTGACGTGATTTCGCACGCCAACGGTCAAGTGTATTGCAAATGGGATTTCGATTCGAATGTACTAAGATTTTTGTGGATCCTGACCTCCGCGTCGTCAATACTATCAACGATGACACACGAAATTGGAGAGCAAAGAAAACAAATAAAACACCAGAGTTTTTTAGAGAGGTTCGTCCCAATGCGGTAGTTGACTATGTCCTCTATACGTTTATTGCTTTAGAAAGATTGATCGATCGGAACCACAAGCCAATTCCTGCTCGATCGAAAGTGAAAGAAAAACACTCTGAAGATATGAACTCTCAAAAATGGATGCTTGCGTGCGTGTAGAAGGGCTGCCTTCTTGCTTTTATAGACGTCTGGCTTCTGCCCGTTGAGGTGGACGTTGGTAGTGGCTTCGAGTTCGGGGCTTGACTTGCTGCCGAGCTGACACGTGGGCCACGTCTTGCGAGATTGTCGTAGTAGTGGACCTTGACTGGTCGTCGTGGGGTTTGAATTCTGGTCGTGGCGGTTTTTCTGGTCGGTCTTCGGAGGTTTGAATTGAAGTGGCTGACCATGTCTGCTCGTGCTTGAACGTAGGGCTCTTTTCTGCTCGAGGGGTTTTATTCGACTTCTGCTCGGATCCCTTTTGAGACAATTAGTCCGGGGGGAGCTTTGGGTGTTGGTTTTAACTGATAGTTTGAAGTGAGATTTTGAGTTCCATTCGGATTCTTCCTTTGGAACTCTGTTCGGACTTCGTTTGAGCTTATTCTGCTCAGGCGAACATCTTGCCTTCTGGGCTTTTAGTTTTGCTCGGGCCCAAACACGATCAAGTGACTAGCGGGCTTTCGGGCTTTGTATTTCACAAGCCCAATTTCGTATAAATATTTTTAATATATTCAAAACTTAGGTCAAATAATTTAATCTTTAAATTTGATTAATGACCTCACAATTCCAATTTATGGAACGACTTTGCACATCAACAATTCTACCCTATTCCTCATGGGATAATGACGGGTAGATGCTGGGCTTTTGGGCCGAGTGGCTTTGTATCCGTCGGGCTTCGTCTGATTGAGAATTCTAGTGGGTTTCTCAACTGGGCTTTATGAATATCGATTTATTCCTTTAAAGCCTTTTATTATCATTTGCAAATTTAATTAATTCACAATTTTAGTACTTTATGTCATATTAAATAATGATGAATTTTTACATCAACGGTTAGCCCCTACTATAAAAAATACGAAGTAAATTTTATAGTATACACTTGATGAAATCATGTAAAATTCGTGCCGGATAGAATTAATTAAATCTGTGACTTTTGCCGCAAATCTATATAATCGGGACAGGAATTTGGATAATTTCGAGATTGAATGGACGGATAGGATTTCGAAGCTGTAACTTTTTTGAATTTTAAGCGGGAACAGTTATAACACGTGTCTCGATTTGCGGAGTTCGAAAAGAATAAACTCTTCACATTCTCGTGACACAGCTATCACGCTGGTCGTGTTGACGTGTCTCCGGATAGTTCGCTGATCTCAACCGTAGGATGAGGTTTGTTGCGAATCTCGAGGAAACCCTAACCGTAGGATCATCGACGGTTTTCGAGTATATATACTCGAGTGTTTTTCTATGACAGTCACTAATCCCGTGAGCCACGAGGGCAAGACCGGGTAAGCTGTGCAATCCCACATTGCCTGGGCAAGGGGATGTGCTGATGGGACTGCACGGTTATCGGAGATCATACAGGTATGGGACTATGTGATCCAAGAGGCTTAAATGAATTGATTGGTTTTACCTATGTCAACAAGATGCATCTTCTTTTCGGTTGCCCGTTCATAGGAACTCCAAAGTTAAGCGTGCTTAGCTTGGAGTAGTACTAGGATGGGTGACCTCCTGGGAAGTTTCTCGGGAAGCGTGCGAGTGAGGACAAAGCACGCTGAAAAGACTCGTGTTGGTCTGTGGGGACAGTCGTCGGTTTGATTGAGTTGACGGGCGTTACATTTTCACTAATGGGCACGTCTCTTCAGTTTTGTCTGTCTTACGTCTTGTCGAAGGTAACCGCTCCCTCTTTCTCCTATTTATATCTTCCTCGTCATTCGAATTTCAATTTCAAACTTTTAGAGAGATAAACTGAGGTTCTTAGAGAGAGAAAGCTCTGCGAATCGCCATTTGAGGTGTTCTATATACTCAAACTCCCGTGTTTAGGGTTTTCCACTCCAGGTTCTAAGTTCTTCTCTATTTTCTCTTTGTTTGCAACTTTGATAGGAAGTTTTTTATGGGTTTCTAGAGATCGTTTCTCCAGTTTTTGAAAGGTTTTTCTGTTCATTTTTCTTGTTTTCTGGGTTTTCTACTCGTCTAGGAGTTTCGATTTTTCTTAGGTATCTCTAGGAAGGATGGGTCCCAAAAAGGTTATTGAAAAATGGCAGACGGAGTTTCTAACAACGGATTCTCCAAACTCAATTCTAAAGCCTAAAAATATCACAAAGATCCTGGTAGCTTATAAAATTCCCAGTTTATACCTCTTAGATTGACGGTGCCAAATGCAGATGGTTGGGTCTGTGTCTATGATAGGTTTTTCAAGTCCGGGGGCCTTAGATTTCCTATCCCCGAACTTATTCTGAAATACTTCACCTACTTAGGTGTTTCCGTAGGGCTGTTTAGTCCTCACTCTTTTAGAATTTTGACGGCTTTGCTTGTCCAGGCTCACGAGTTTTGTATACACTCACACTGGATGACCTATTGACGGGCTTGATCGTCAAAGCTAATGGTCAGGCTAAGGGTAGATTTTTCTTATCCGACAAGGAGGGATAGATAGTAACGGGTCTTCCTAAAAAGAAGAGTGCATGGACCCACAAATTATTCTTCTTTCTTGCCGGTTAAGAGACACTTAGATCCTGGTCGTTATACAAGAACGAATGGGTCCATGAGATAGGTGAGAATCTGGGTAGGGGTTTTGAGATTTTTATTCGGATTTTTACATGACTTTGCTAATCTCCTTTTCATTGCAGTCGAGGATCCTGAGAAGCCTAAGTCTCTTCCTATTATGGACGAATGGAGGGCTTTGAAAAAGAAGTTATTCCCATTTGGTCCTGAGCTGTGGTCGACGTTCACCCGAGAGAGACTCGAGTCCGTCGGATTGTGGCCCGAGGAGGACGAGGAGGAATTCTTTGAGTACGACAACAAAACTCCCAAATTTTTGGGTAAGATTCTTATTTTAATGGCTTAATGTATAGGCATTTTGCTAATTTTCATTTTTTTACTAAGTGTGGACATTGAACGTGCAGAAGAGATGGACGCTCTACACCCTAAAGGTTCAAACCTTCGCGAGAGGAGGAGGCAAGAAGAGCAGGCTAGAGCTTCTGGATTGGCCCCGCGAGTGGCGTCGGAGAGTCTGCCTAGTGCATCGACACCGACTGAAGCTGCTCGTTAAGAGACGAGCAGAAGGGTTGAAGAAACTCATGCTAAGGAGACTTCTACTGGGATTGCTCCTAAGGTGGCTGTAGCGAAAAATGTCATCGAGGTCTCCGACGACGGGACAGTACCCCGGAAGCTACGCCTGCGGCGAAAACTTTCATGGAGAAGAATACCCCTCCTCTCACTCCTTTCCGTCCTTCCAAGGACGTGACCCGTCCTTTTCAGGGCAAAGTTTGTCCGAGGACGGGGTCGGACACTGCGGTGAAGCGGCCGCGCGAGGGGGGCGACTCCGAGGTCCAGAAGAAGGCCA
This sequence comes from Parietaria judaica, assembly GCA_954871525.1. NCBI lineage: Eukaryota > Viridiplantae > Streptophyta > Magnoliopsida > Rosales > Urticaceae > Parietaria > Parietaria judaica. Next base: position 15,121,271 of record OX940872.1, read on the forward strand.
GGGGGGATTCGGCCCTGAAGGAAACGGCCAGAGCCTCCGAGAAGGTCAAAGGGAAGGAGGTGGTTCAAGGTGTTGAGCGCCCCAAGGAAACTTCCCAGGGAAAACCCAGGGGGAGGACGGGGTCAACTCCCCTCGTGATTGGGAGTAAGGCCAAGGAGAAGGAGATTAGTCGCAAGGCCGGGTGCACCTGGTATGGGGACAAAGGTCTCCATAAGGCGCCCAAGGTTGCGGCTGGGCTCCTCCGGCAGACCACTAATGGCGGGGTCGATAGGGTCCCCAAGCGTATTGCGGAGAAATCTACCTAAGGTTGTGTCGGCTTTGACGGTTCAAGTAAGTGTTTGTTAAACTTTTGTTCGTCTTAATTTTGTTTATTGAATAGCCAAATTTTCCTAACTCTATTTCTTGGACGTATAGCTCATGGCGAGCATTAACGACATGGTCCTCGACTATGAGGATCAGTTGGAGATGGCGAAGGACGGGGCGCAAGCTGCCGAGAAGCTCGCGCTGAAGGAAAGGGAGTTGGCCGAGGCGATAGCCAGCATCCGGGGAAAATGCGACCAACTTGAGGTCATGAACCAGAAGATAGTTTCCGCCGAGGCTATGATCAAGGGTCTCGGGAACACGGTTGAAGATCTCCGGGAAAAGCTGAAGAACACTAATCGGTTGGTCGAAGAGGCACAGAAGGTGAGCGAGACGGCGCCAGGGAGATGCTGGCTTCTGATGCGGCGAAGGGACGGGCCGAAGAGGCGGCTAAGAAGAAGAAAGAGGAGGCGATGGCCTTAAAAGAAGATGTGCAACGCCTTGTCGCTAAGTTGGCCGAGGTTTGGCAGCAGTCACTCGACCGTGAGGTCGAGAAAAATGTTTTTCGTTCCCGTTATCGCCAAAGGATAAAGGAAAGGGACGCGTTGATCGAACGGTAGAAAGGTACGGCCGCTGATAATTGATGCCTCAACCAGGCCAAAGGTTTCCTCGAGCTAGTCAAGGACGTAATTGAGAAGGAAGTCCTAGAAGGCAGCGTGGTCCGCTACCAGGCTATCTTGGACACCGGTACCGAGTATAGGGTCTCCGGTCCTGTCTCCTGACCCAGATTTGACCGAGCTCTCCCTTGCAGATTCGAGCATCCAGCCTGAGCCATCAGCCGCCTAGGAGCCCGTCATCGAAGAGCCCATCCTCGACAAGCCCATCGTTGAAGAGCCCCCGACCGGATAAGCTGATCCCGAGGAGTCCGCCGAGCAAGGAGGTCATGCCGGCGAAGAAGAAAAGGAGAAGGAAGATGGGGAGGTTGTGGACATTCTCGGGGTTGACGCATAGAAGGGTCCCCCAACTTTTTTGTTTTGTTTTAATTCTAGTTTATCAATAAGGCCCGAGGCCAGAACGATTATTACGGGCAAGTCTACAGCAGCTTGAACCCTTTTTGTGTAAGATTTGGATCTGCCAGTGGTTAGGGCCTTTTGCTATTTTTCTTTCTATGCTATTTCATTTTGCTTCCAAGTTAATTCTCTCCTAAGGCTTTTTCTAATAACGGCTATGCTTTTACTCAGCTATCTATGATCTTTAAATCTTTGCCCGTCTATTTTGTAAGAAGAATGCGAAATTCTGAAATTTACTAAGTATAAAAAGAATATGTTTACCTTGCAATCTGATTTCTGTTGGTGCTTCTCGCCGAATATTTCTTGCTCGTCTTCCACGGTAGTCCGTAGGCTTTTCTTCTAAAACAAATATGTCTGTAGACTTTGTTTATTCGCTAAATTAGTATAAGCATTTTTTAGTGAGTGGGCTTATTGCCTGGTAGTGGGTCTGTTACCCGGCTATGCTCGTTGGCCTAAGATGATGGGTATGTTACCCGGTTAGGCTTGTTGCCTTAGATGATGGGTTTATTACCCGTTTAGGCTTGTTGCCTTAGATGATGGGTCTGTTACCCGGTAAGCTTATTGCCTTAGGAAAAATTTCAAAATATTTTTACCTTTTGTGTCACGAATCCATTGGATTTATACTTAGTAATTGTAGGACCAATTTGGTTTTGAGTTTTGGATTGAGAATGTGCTCGTTATTAAGACGGGCTGCCTACGTAACCCATATCTGGGGATCAAGTCATTAGTTCATGGGAGACCGGGTAGGTCGGGTTAGACATAGTATTTCCTTAGGTGCATGACATTCCAACTTCGGAAGACTGTCGTTCCTTCCATAGTTGCTAGCCGGTACACTCCCGGTTTTACTACTTTCATGATGATGTAAGGTCCTTCCCAGTTAGCTCCGAGCTTACCCGCGTTAAACTCGGCGGTGTTCTGGAAAAAATTTCTAAGGACCAGCTCTCCCACGATGATTTTCCGACATTTTACCTTTGAATTATATTACCTTGCTACCGAATTCTGATAATTGGTTATTCTTATCAAAGCATGTTCTCGTCTTTTGTCGATATGATCGAGCTGGTCTTCCCTAATTTCGTCATTGAGTTCTACATTCGAAGGTGCGTGCTCCCTTCGAAGGCTGTGTGTCTCTATCTCGGCCGGTATTACGGCCTCGGGGCCATATACCATTGAGAAAAGAGTTTCCCCGGTACGCGGGTAGTTCTGTAGAACCACATGATTCCTATGAGCTCGTCGGCCCATCGTCCTTGTCTAGACGTCTTTTGATTCCATCCAGAATGATCCGATTGGCTACCTCGGCTTAGCCCTTGCCCTGGGGGTACCTCGGAATGGATGTGTTCAAAAAAGATATTTTCCAATTTATGCAGAAGTTTTGGAATCTCGTAAAAATGAACTGGGGTCCATTGTCAGCTATTATTTCCTTTGGGAGGCCGAAACGACTGATGATGTTTTTCCATAGGAAATTTTCCACGTCAACATCTTTGATGTTTGCGTATGCCTCACCCTCCACCCATTTGGAAAAGTAGTCTGTTACGACGAGTAAGAATCTTTTCCCAGCTGGAGCTGGGGGAAAGGGTCCGACTATGTCCATAGACCATTTCATGAATGGGTTTGGAACCGATACTGACGAGAACTCTTCTGCTGGCTGGTATATGGATGGGGAGTCTCTTTGGCACTTATCGCATTTTTTGGCATAGGCCTCGCTATCTGCTAGCATGGTGATACAGAAGAAGCCTTGCCTTTTTGTTTTATTTGCCAAAGATGTTCCTCTAGAATGATTGCTACATTCTCCGTCATGGATTTCGTGGAGTACAATTTGAGCCTCGGCCTTTCCTAGGCATGTAGAACCTGGCGCTTTGGATACTTAATTTCCTGGCTTTCTCGTTGTCTTGGGGTTTGGCTCCGGTTAGAATATATTTATTGATTGGGGTTCTCCAATCGTCTTCTTCTATTTGGATGTTGAAAACTTTGCGCGTTACGCTAGGTTCATCTATTGTTCGACTGGAATCATCCTCTTTGTTTCGCGATCCGAGGTTGAAGCTAATCCACCCAATGCGTCTGCCGATGCGTTCTCACTCCTTGGTATTTGGATTATCTCAACGTGGTCAAAATGTTGGATTAATCCTTTTACGACTGTGAGGTATTTCTCCATCTTGTCATCTCGAGTGGCGTATTCGCCACTGATTTGACTGGTAACTAGCTTGGAGTTGGAATGGGCCCTTATCCTTCGGGCTCCTACGATTTTTTCCAGTTTGAGGCCGACTATGATGGCCTCGTATTCGGTCTCATTGTTTGTTTCGTGGAATTTCGATCTGAAAGATTGTTCCAACACCTCTCCCGTGAGGGATATCAAACGAATCCCAATCCCTGATCCACATTGGTTTGAGGCTCCGTCCACTTCAAGTCTCCATTCTCCATCCTCGTGACCCTCTTTTGAGCCGTCGGCTGGTAGTTCGATTAGAAAGTCATCCAGCACTTGCGATTTCGTGCAATTTCGGATCTTATATTCTATATCGAATTCACTTAGCTTGACTGCCCATTGTGTGAGTCTTCCCGATTGGTTCGGGCTGTGAACAATGATTCTCAAAGGCTGGGTGGTCATGACCATGGTGGTGTGGGACTGGAAGTAAGGCCGAAGTTTCCTCACTGCGGTAATCATTGGCGGTGCGATTTTTTCTATGGTCGGGTATCTAGTTTCAGGATCTTCTAACGATTTGCTGACATAGAATATCGGCCTATGTTCGCCGCGATCTTCTCTCACGATTACCCCACTTACCGCCGATGGCAAGACAACCAAATACAAGAATAGTGGCTCTCCCAAGATTGGTCTAGTGAGTATGGGTGGTGTCGAAAGGTATCTCTTCAGCTTTTGTAATGCCTCTTCGCACTCTTCGGTCCATTCGAACTTTTTGTTTCCTTTTAATATTTTGTAAAAGGGTATACACTTGTCCGTAGATCTGGAGAATGCATGTTTTGGAGAGCTTTTATCTGGTCGGGGTTGGCCTCTATTCCTCGTTGTGTGACCAAGTAACCAAAGAACTTTCCTGAAGTTACCCTGAAGGTGCATTTTGTCGGGTTGAGCTTCATTCGATACTTTCGTAGTATTGCGAAGCATTCTTCTAGGTGAGATACATGATCAGTAGCTTGGGAGGACTTTACCAGCATGTCGTCGATACAGACTTCCATAGTTTTACCGAGCTGCTCGACAAACATCTGGTTGACTAGTCTTTTATATGTGGCTCCGGCATTTTTTAGTACGAAGGGCATAACTTCATAGCAGTATATGCCCCTATCGGTTATGAAAGCAATTTTTTCTTGATCCTCCGGGTGCATGAGGATTTGGTTGTATCCAAAAAATGCGTCCATGAATGACAATAATCTGTGCCCGCATGTTGCTTCAACTAGTCGGTCAATGTGGGGCATCACGAAACTATCTTTAGGACAGGCTTTGTTTAGATCAGTGAAGTCAATACAGACTCTGGCCTTTCCGTTTTTCTTTTTCACGACGATTGTATTTGCTACCAAGTCTGGGTATTTGACCTCCCTTATGGATCCGGTTTGCAACAGCTTTGTGACTTCTTCGTTCACAGCTTGGGTCCGATCTGGTCCTAATATCCGCCTTTTTTTTACCGGCTTATAGCTCGGGTCCACATTTAGGCGATGGGTTGTGATGGTCGAGTCTATCCCGGGCATGTCTTCATGGGACCAAGCAAAACAATCCCGGTTCTTAGTAAGGAATTTGAGGAGTTCTTTTCTGACGTTATTTTCCAATTCCATTCCTATCCCTATCTGGTGATCCGGATTATTGGGGTCGATTTGAATCTAGACAGTCATCTCCACGTTGGGACCGTCCGAATCGGGGGTACCTTCCTGGTCTTCCTCCTCTTTTCCTTCTACCGCCATTAGTTGCTATGCGACAGTCTTTTCCTTTTCGGCCCTAGCGGCCTGGATGTTCCGGAAAGCGCTCATATAGCAGATCCTGGATTGTTTTTGGTTTCCTTTGATTTCAAATATTTTTCCTTCCCTATTTGGGAGGCGGACTAGTTGATGTTAAGTTGTGTGCACAACCTACACCACGTGCAGCCAGGGTCTTCCCAGTATCATGTTGTAAACTGACGGACAGTCCAACACTAGGAAGTTCTTGATTTTTCCTACCCCGGCTGCGGCGATTGGTAGCCGTACCGTACCTATTGAGTTGATCGTTCCTCAGTCAAAGCTAGTCAGTGGGATGGCTTCCCTATTGATTTCGGTGTCTTTGACTCCCATTTTTAATAGCGGTACCAGGAAAATCCCGTCGACTGAGCTCCCATTATCGATTAGGATTCTATCCATTGCAAATGAGGAGACTAGGAGTGTAACGACTAGCGCATCATCATGCAGTCCGACCAGTGTGGCCGCTTTGCTGTCCTTGAATGAGATTTCAAAATCTGGCTCTTGTCTTTGGATGACTATAGGCCCGGCTTTGAGCCTTCGTTGGTGAGCCTTGATCTATTTGACCGAATTTCCGTGCAATTGTGATCCTCCTATTATTGTATAGATTCTACCGATGGGCTCGAGGATTTCATCCAGCTGTTCGTTGGTGCCCTCCGATTCTTGGTACTCCTGCTCGTCTAGTTCTTCGATCATACGTACTCGGCCTCTCTTTCTTGGCTGAGTGTTTCCCCTTATCGACCCTTGCTGCTTGGCTCGTTTCTGGCTATTTTGGGGCTGGTCGGGGGATTCTGCCCGGAAGGTTGCCCGTTCTTTAGCTCGTTGCCGAAATTTATTTCTCCCAGTTCTTCGTTGATGTATTTTTCCGCTAAACGTGCTCGGAGTACCATATAATTCTTGGTATGGTGCCCGAACACCTTATGAAATTTGCACCATGCTTTGGGGTCGTGTCGTGGAAAAGCATCGTGGCTGTTCGGCGGGAAGTCCTTTGAACTGACAAGTACTTCTCCTGGAGTCTCTTCTGCCTCGGTCTGTACTTCGAAGTCTGCGGTTTCCGAATTTACGCCGAAGACGTACGGATTTTGCGGGTTTGGTCCGTTGTTTCCCTTCGGGTTTCCCGTTTGGAAAGGGTGCTTCTGGATGGGGGAGGAGCTTCTCTGCCCTCGGAAGGCGTTGTTGTGGCCTCCGACTCTTGGTTGTGCCGACTGGCCGGGTAGGCCCTGGTTTCGCTGGTGGCTGGGCTAGAGGCCGTGCTTTCTTCGTAGGGCTTCTAGTTCCTCGTCGTGCTTGATCCAATTGAATGATCTATGGATCACGTATTCAATGGAGCTGTAACGATTCACGACTATGTCCGTTATGAACTTCGAGTCGTACCAGAGCCCGACTGTTGACGTGGTTTCCCACCTCAATCAGTCAAGTGTGACTTGTGAGTGTATGATATTCTTAGGATTGATGATTTGGAGGAATTCGATCTCTCATGTTGCAAGCTCTCAATTCACTCTCGATATATGTATATATAGAAGCTGTACAAATGAGACGAGGGATTTTTTTTTATAGAGGTTCGTCCTAATGCGGTAATTGACTACATCTCTTGTTAGTTTATTGCGGCATATAACATGAACGGACAACTACAGGCAGCAAGTCACGTCTAGAACAAGAGAAAGAAGGAGAAAAGATGAACAGAATACAACGAAATCTCAAAGTAGACAAAAATGCTGGATAGCGAGCTCTCGATGTATTCTCTTAGGGATGTGTGTGTTGATCTGAGCTTGAGCTTGATATTTATAAGCTTCAATTCTTCCTGTTGGACTTCCAGGAGTCGTGGGGTCTTCCTTCCGAGTTGACCGTGTTGAATGGCTCGTCTCGTGACACGTGTCCCACGATTGCGTTCTCTTCGTCGAGTTTGAATTATGCGCGTTGAAGACTTGACTTCGTGCTCCTGGTCTTCCTCTGAGGTTTGAATTGGGATGCCGGGTAGAATATGTCACGATTCTACCCTCTTATTCCTGGGCCGATGACGGGTAGATGTTGGGCCTTTGGGCTTTTGGGCCGAGTGGTTTTGTATCCGTCGTGCTTTGTCTGATTCAGAATTCTAGTGAGTTTCTCAATTGAGCTTTTATGAATATTCCTTTAAAGCCTTTTATTATTATTTGTAAATTTAATTAATTCACAATTATAGTACTTTATGTCATATTAAATAATGACGAATTTTTACATCAACAGATATCTGAATATGAAGATATTACACTTTAGTCTAAATAATTACATATTAAATTATTAAATCTATTTTTTCAGGATCTATAAAAAATATTTGCAGCATAAATTCACTAACTTATCAAAAACTTACCTGCATAGCCTTATTAATTTTTTTTTTCACCAGAATAAGCTCTTTTACTTATTCCAGTATAACATTCTATAAGTTAGGAAACTTATGCCGCAAACTTAAGGAAAATGTGTAGAGGCATAAACGTATGTCCATGGTTTCACGTTTCATTTCACTCCCCAATTAGTTTTATTTTATTTTGTATTTAAAATATCTTTCTCTTGCTAACTAGAAACTTCCTCTTCCTTCTCTGATTAGGGTTTCTCTAGGGTTTATCCCCAAATCTCCATCTCCAAATTCTTCGGAAACAATCTTCACAACTTTGTGCTTTTCCATTGCTTCAACAATCCTCCAACAATCTCCAGCAGAAGCGACGACCAAATGGTTCGCTCCAATGGCGTCAGGCTCTTCCACTGCCTCGCTCGCCGCACCCCAGTACCTACGCCTTTCATTTCTCCCTTCTACTCGCACGCCTCGTTTCTGCGATTCTCTTACTGTCTTATCGGTGTGTTACAGGCGTATGATTCGGCTGTCGGAGGAAGTTGCAGGGGATTCCATTCAGGAGCGTGCAATCAGTCCCCAATTTCACGGAATTACACTTACACTGATGGTTCGCAACTTCCTATACTATTCTTCGCTTATTGTTCGGATTTCGAAGATTTGAGCTTGGTAACTTGCTCACCAGTTTCATTGTTTCCGTTGATTTTGCAGTTAATAAAAGGAACTGGTTTTTGTTCGGAGCTCTCAATGCCAAGTTGGGCACAGCGAGGGCGATTCACGGGACTGGTAAGTGGTAATTGATCGCATTCGTAATTTATTCACTTTCGCTTATCCGCTGACAGTTGATTTCGAGCACCGTTTGTGGCTGTGGGTTGCTTCACTGTCTTTGCGGTCTTTAATCATGCATATTTCGTATTCGTTAATTACTTTATTTGGTCTTTTTCGTTGTAGCGTCGTTGGCTTCAAGAGATTTTTATGAAGTACTTGGAGTAAACAAAAATGCAAATGCATCCGAGATAAAGAAGGCTTACTACGGGGTAGGTTTTCAGCGTTTTGTTTGGTTCGTACTTGATGTATGACTTCTTAGCCGGTGATTTGAAGTTGTGAAAGGATCGGGCTGTTGCATATGAAGTTGATTAGGTTTAATTTTAATTTCTTAGTACAAGAGTATTGTGGTTTACATTAACATTGCTCGTATCATTAGAACAAAACGGTATTCTGGTAATTGAACTCAAATAACCTTCTGAACTTTGAAAAAAAGAATGTAAGTATTGGTTATGTTTTGCTCATTTTTAATGCCAATTTTTTCTTTATTAGAATCGAATTTTGATATATCCCGTTTTTCTACTTCTATTTCTTTTAAATCCATTTTTATGATCTACTCGCTCACGGATCTTTCGAGAGATTGGGCTGGCGTTCGCTAAGGAGTTTTTTCTTGGCATTTTGTCCTTTATCTTCTTAATGCTAGAGTTTTGCTTATATAGCCAGGCCGGTTTATGGACTGGCTGATCATAAACCACTCTCTGACCTTGCATTGTAAAATCATTTTCTTTCCCATGCATTGATAACTTATAGTTGATTAGTGCTGGGTCACAGGTGATTTTAATTACCGAAAAGAAAAACTGAAACAATAAATCACTCATTTTTTTTTTCATTTTATTATAATATAATATTTTTTCACCTATCTTCTCAGCTCGCCAAGCAACTCCATCCAGATACAAATAAAGATGATCCTGATGCTGAAAAAAAGTTTCAGGAAGTTCAAAAGGCTTACGAGGTAATGTTTCTGAACTTAATAATCTCTGTATTATAAGTTGTTAACCCAATCCAGTTGCACTATGCTATATTTACCAGGTTTTGAAAGATGATGAGAAGCGTCGACAATATGATGAGGTACCAATGATTTCTCTTATTACTTCTTGAATCTGGTGCTAGATTTATAATTCTTGTACATTGATTTGGTTGCGAATTTTAAGGTGATTTGGCTCTTTATTTTATGATAGAACTTGGATTAACACCTTAAAGATATGAATAGGTTTTCATTTTGCTGAAACATATTCTAAGAAGCTAAACTCTTGAGATACTTGGAAGGGTATGTTGGAGAAGCGAGTTATAACGGTGTCAAGTATATGAATACTGTTTTACCCTCTCCCATGTCCTAATGAGGCTTGATACTCGACGAAGCTGGAAATGTGTTGTTATTCAGTGTATAGCTTTAGCACATGTCTAGGCGGCTAGGCCCTCTAGAAGCATTTTCTAGCGCTAGTCTACTTACGTATATGTTCTTTTTTTACTTTAATATAAGTTATATAACTTAACATTCAACACCCTACTCCAAGTTCAACTTCAAGCTGGCAATAATGACTGTCTTCTATGTAATGTTTCAGCTTGGTCACGCGGGATTTGAACAGCATGCAGGCTCTGGCTTCTCCAGTGATTTCAAGAATCCATTTACAGATATCTTCAATGATAATGTATTATATTATTCCTTAGATTAGTGTAATGCTCATTTGTTTATATGGAATTCTCTTGATTTTACAACAGAAAATTTATTAATTTCTAGCTTATAGCTTTTATTTATGGAGGATTCTGAACATAATTATGGACGAGTTATTAAAGTCATTGGTTTGGGAAAATTATTTTAAAAGAAACAAATAACATAAGGTACGAACATCTTTGACAACCCATTACTTGCATCACTTGTTAGGATATCCTCCCTTGGATAGTAATATTGACTGAGATAGAATCTTGCTTATCCCTGGATTTACTTAGTGGCTTGGGCTATATGGGCAAATAAGTAGGATTAATGGGAAGTTTGATTTTTTGCTGACGATATATGCATGTTCTTGCAGATTTTTAGCATGTTCCGTCAGAACTTTGGAGGCCAGGATGTCAAGGTTTTTACTGTTTTTCATTTATGATTATTGGGAATTTGCCATTTCATATTCTAGAATTGTTTGTTTGATTTACCATTCGATGAATAGGTTGCTATAGAACTATCCTTCATGGAAGCTGTTCAGGGATGCTCAAAAACTGTGTCATTTCAAGCAGCTTTGCCCTGTGAAGCCTGTGGTACGGTGATTGATTTTACTTAATTGTCCTTCTCCACTTCTCCTCGGTTTTTTATTACAAAAATAATCATCTTACTGTTTCTTAATATATCTACTCTTCTTTTTCTTTTAAGGTGGAAGTGGTGTGCCTCCTGGAACGAGACCAGAATCTTGTAAACGCTGTAGAGGCTCTGGCATGGTCAGTTTTTTTTTTTTTTTTTTTTTAAAAGAAGTTTTAGAATGTAATAGAACCAATAATAGTGATCACTTGTTATTTGTAATTGGTTAAGATCTATATATATATAGAGTAAAAAACTGAAACCCCATTCTCAAATTGATATTCGATTTTGAAGTCGATTAGAAAAATATTTGGAGCATCTCTTGGGTAATATTCAGTCATTATTTGCTATATCCAGACGTTTGTGCAAACCGGGCCATTTAGGATGCAATCGACTTGCTCTCAATGTGGTGGAACTGGCAAAACATTTGCGGTATAGTTCGTATCCCTGTCTCAATCATATAAGTTCATGCATTTTTATTAGACTGTTCGCATCATATTGTATGGTCATCTATGTATTTTCCAATTATATTTTGTGAGAAGAAGTGTAGCGTTCTGTTGCTAAGAGTAGTTACATGGCCATATTTTTTGTTGCCTACTTAATACTGCGGCTATATATGAAAAGAATAACCTCATTATGTCTTGAAAGTAAGTTAAAGATGTGATTTTTTCTAAGAATGATGAGAACTCATGTCTGTGTTTCTTTTCGAAGAAGTTAATGAAAATACATTAAGATTGCGGTCCGATATGGTGGAGTAAAAATCGACCATTAAAAAAAGTAATCATCTTAATTGATAGTGAAGCTAAAACAGTAATGAATTTGCCAATGCGGGCTAAAAATTGGATTTGTGCATATATTGAGACCTAAAAAGTATTGTCTCCTTACTATGTTGTTGATATTTTGTTGGTTTTGATTATTACTTTTTAACTCCCCCAGAAACTTTGCAAATCATGTAACGGAGAACGAGTGCTAAGCGGGAGGAAAACAGTTAAATTGGATGTTGTGCCAGGTATGTTTATATGCTTAAGTTCCAAAATATTATTTTTATGGAAAAAAGTTTTGTTTCATTTGAATGTTAATTTTTCCTTTTCTGGTAATTAGTGGGTTATGTGAACATATCCAAATGTTAAAGAGATTGTTTTTTTGAGAAAATGTTACTTGCCAGTGCATTTCTGCTATTTCTGAATCCAGATTCCTTTCTAATTCATGTTACATTTTATTTTCAGGAGTTGATGATAATGAAATAATAAAGGTGTATGGTAGTGGCGGTTCCGACCCCGATGGCAATCAGTCTGGTGATCTTTATGTTACCATTAAGGTATATTATCTATATATGTTTATTCCATCACTTAACTGTGTAAATAATTGTTTTTTTTTTGTTGTTGTTGTTGAGGGCAACTTTGTGACTAAAATTGTCATGTAACTCATGTCTTTTTTTTTTTTTTAGTGTAGGAGTAACAGAAGTAAGGGAATATTTTGTAAATAGCAATTATATTGAATTAGTTGTAATTATGGCTATTATGTATGTTTCTTTTGTATAGTTATTAGGTAGAGTTTGTTAGTACTGTTATCTTCGATGCAGATTAGGATATAAGATCAGATATACTCATTATTTAATAAAAATATCTTGGAAAATTCCAAAGTAGTTACCCTTTGCAACCAATCATTATATGCAGGTCCGGGAAGACCCTATATTCCGACGAGAAGGTTCTGACATCCATGTTGACGCTCCTCTAAGTATTACTCAGGTATCATCTCTCTTTCTCTCTCCTTTTTTGAATGATGAAGCTTTTTGGTTAAGTGCAAAGGAAAAACCCTGCCCTTTGTTTCTGTAATTTACTTTTCCTTCCATTGGATATCTCATTGATTTCTATACCCTTTATTGTTGTTGCTTTTTGTAGGCAATATTAGGTGGAACGATACAAGTCCCAACTCTAACAGGAGATGTCGTTTTAAAGGTCTGCTTGAAAATCCAACTTCGTTCTTGTTTCTTGTCTCATAATCCATTTGATAGTGATGTTATGCTCTGCTTTTACAACGACAGGTTCGTCCTGGAACTCAACCCGGTCAGAAGGTAGTCCTTAAAAAGAAAGGTAAGGAAGCACAAGCACCTTTTTACACGTACAATTTCATGTGCAGTACCAGATGCATAAAGATTATTGGTTTTTCTAAGAAAATAGTTTATGTTAATTGTTCTGTTTTGTATTCATTATATAAGGTCTTACTAAAAACAATTTTAACCGATATCCCTCTAATTTGTTGGGATTTTAAATGTGGCAAGATTTAACTAAATTTGTATGGTCAATTTATTCAAACTAGCTGGCATATTGACCTGCCAAATTACCTAGATTTAATTTTCTTGAGTTGCCCCTTTTTATTCTTCATTCTTTTGGCAATATGCAATTTCCGTGTTGTCTAGTTCTTACCAATTTGAAATGCTTTGCGAAAATTGTAAATTCATTGTGCTGATTGCTGTGAAGTACAATGACAATGTCCCGTGCCTATCAAAGATTAATAGGACCTAATTGCAATGCAAGAACGCCGCTCTCTGATTCATGTCCATAAATTTATGAGATGTCGTGAATTTGCAGCATAATAAATAAGAACTTCTATCTTCATTTGCCTTACTGTGTTAATGATTCACTTGAATTCATTGATCTTTATAGGCTAAATTTGACTTTTCTTCTACTCTGCATGTAGGGATTAAGACGAGGAACTCGTATACATTCGGCGACCAATACGTGCACTTCAATGTCAGCATCCCTACGTATGTGTCCCCGTTCTCGTGAAATCTTCATGCATAAATTTGAAAGAACCTTTTTGAGAACATGGTGAAATTGGCTGATGTACATGCAGGAATCTAACTCAAAGACAACGGGATTTGATCGAAGAGTTTGCAAAAGAAGAGCAAGGGGATTGTGCGAAGCGCTCCGCCGAAGCCTCGGGATGAAATCAAAATTCGTAATGCATTCGCTTCTATTCATGAATCCAAGTTTAAGTTATGGACAAGCGATTTGAGAAGGCAATAATAATATTTTTGCGAAATGAGGCGCCCGCTCGAGAAGTTTTGTAGGAGTCATTCTGGGGTTGTCTGTAGAATTAAAAGACTCATTTTGCTCACTATATACTTCAAAATTGGATGCTAGGAGAATGTATATAATGCTCTCTTTTTTAGATCGAACTGTTTAACGAAGTTTGATGGTTGCTAAACAGAATAATGATAATCACTCATATTATAAATTTGATATTTATTTAATTCTTCAGTTTAGAAGTTTTTCACAATACTCAGCCGTTGATGTTGAATTCATTGATTAAATATACTGAAAGCCTCTCTTTTTTAAACCCAAAATAACTATGTTTTCATACTGTCTAAAAATGTGTTAATATGACGGTGCCAAAAGATGAACAGTGTGTTTGTTCATTATTTATTCATGTTCCTTATTATTATTATTATTATTATTATTATTATTATTAGTTAACTGCAGCTAATGTACTTAATGTTTTGATTATTTGCTCTATGTTCATTTTGGACGGCTAATGTACCTAATGTTTATTTCCATTAATTTTTTCATTCATTCTGTCACTTGACCGTCAATTAGTGTGACGTCCGCTCCACCTAAGCACCCACATGCCATATTCTTTCCCCCTCGCGTTGCCACGTGGCTCTGATTCCTCCAGTCGCGACCTGCTACGTGTCATAAATTTTGCTACAGGTACATAAAAAACTCTTTTAAATCTATTTAAATGTTACATTTTATACATATATTTTATACATTTTATAATTTATGTACAAATTATTTATATAAATATTTGTGTACCTACATATGACAAGAAATAACAATGGTTCAAGTGGTTGAGTGTATCCTTAACAAGCTGGACAGCGTGGGTTAATTCCCACCCAACCCAATTTTTTTGGCACGTTTGGTATATTAGCCGTCGAAAATAAACATTGGGTATATAATTCGCAGCGGATCATTGGGTACATTAGCCGCAGTTTACTTTATTATTATTATTATTATTATTATTATTATTATTATTATTATTATTATGGTAATTTGCAGCACAAATACCAAAAGTGTTAGGCAGACGGACTACCAATATATTTCTCTCAGGTTGGGCTCGTTAGGCATAGCTTAATTTTTTTAAATTGTTTTAAATTCAGTTTGAGAAAAAAACTGTTTTTTTTTTTTTAAAAAAACTGACTGGTTTTTGGTAAACTGTTTATAAATCTGTCTATTGTGATCCCTAGCCGCCACCCCTGAGCCTCCAGCGCCGCCTATCGCTGTCGAGTCACCGCGCCTCCGAATCTCGCCGCCGTTCATCTGTCATTCCTGTCGGATCTGAGCCCTAGCCAAACATTGTCCAAACCCAGCCAATCAAATCGCTAGCTTCATCTTGGTCTGCCACATCGCCGGTCCGGCGGGCCGCCTCTATTTCTGCTGGTGAAAAAATTTGGGGTGCTGTCGTATGCAACCCATATTACTAATAAAAACCGTAACCTGCAAAACTTATGTAGTAGTGTAAGTACGGGTCGATCCCACGAAGAGGTTTCTAATAATTATTGCAAAAATAATAAAAGTGAAGTAAAAAGGGATTTTTGGTTGGAGAGAATAAGTAAATTAAAAAATGTGAGAAAATAATATGAGAAACAATTGACATGAGTAACTTCCGCTAATGATTCAATTCATTTGATCATCGACATAAATTTCTTCTTGATCCTACTAAATATCTCCCGAATTAGCACATTCCTTAAGATTATCTAACCAAATTGAAACGCAATTTAATTAAACCTAACTCGGAGATAACTGAATCACGTAATAGAATTTAAAATCCAAGCAGCATTAATATTTAGAATGCTCCAAGAAACTGAACAATAAAACACCGCGGTAATATTTCATCCAATTGATTACTTTTACCGTTCCTCTGGTTCGATGTTATGTTTCCTGGAGTTATGAGTGCAACCAAACAGAAGGTTAAAAGCTAAACCTTAGCCTCCGCACCACCAGTGGGTCCCTCACTGCCGTCTTTCTGCCACGTCATCTTAGCGCCACTGCATTGCCCTTGTGGTCGGCATCTCGCTGGTTCCTTTCCCCACTATAGAGCTTCTGTTCAGGGCTTTTCTTCTTCATTCGCACGTCAGTTCCGTTTCCGTTGACATCCAAACACTTCACCCTTGCGCCTTCCTCTCAAATGGCGTTCGTCGGTTGGAAGCATATTGCCCTCGTCTTTGAGCCTTCTTTCTCCAAGCAGCAGGGGCCCCCCATACTCGATTAGTTATGCGAATTTTATAGGCTGTTTATTTCTTGTATAAGGAATAACTTCCAATGACATCCGCTTTAAGATTGAAAACAAAATCTTCAAGTTGTTGTTTGGTAGACAACTCAATATGTTTTAGTTTTTTCTATTCAGAATTTTATAGTTGTAGTGTAAAAAACTCTTACACTTGTTTTTCAATAGCTATTTCGTACACATTTCTGTTTTTTATTTTCTAAAAATAAACGAAACAAAAATATCTCTACGTTGCGTGGTCGGGAGAATCTTCTACTTTGGCTCCGGTCTTCTTCCTGGCATGGTCCACGTTCTTCTTGTATCGTCGTAGGAGGGCGAATATCTCTCTTAGACGGATAACTGTCGTCGGATTTCTCGCGTCTCCTCCTTTGCTAGCGAGGTGAAGATTTCTGACTCTTTCCTAGATGGCGGCGAGCGTCGTTGAGGCCGCACTTTCGGAATATGCATTGCAATTTCAGAAAAACTTTTTAGAGACAACATCTTATGACAAATATATATTTTATTACATGGATGAAAATATGTTGGTCTGTCGATTAATGTGAAAATCTTAAAAGGATGCGGGACGTCGTTGTAGCCCTGCTAACACGGGTTGGGATGTAGAAGTGGTAGCTCTCCTTGTTGTGATAGTCGACCAATGGAGGTTATCCACATAAGCTCATCTCGAGGCGTCCTTCTTGAATCAAGTCTTCAATTTGTTTCTTCAAATGCCAACACTTTGACGTGAGATGCCCGTAGTCGTGGTGGAACTAGCAGTATATGACTCTTGTCCTTCCTCATTATCTTGCTCATTGGGTAAGGTTCCATGAACTTGTGGCCGTGGATGGCAATGATTTCGTCTCGCGTGGTCGTCAAAGAAATAAAGTTGATGTTGGGGGAGTGGAACATACTCCTCATCGTTCGGTCATCTTGTGGCTTCATCCTCTGGTTTCTGCTAATATGTATGTGGCTCCTTTTTTTCTTCGGCTCGTCGGAGGCTCAGTCGCTTCTTCGTCGATGTCTTCATCCTCCGTTGATTTCTTTCTAGCGAGGTATTTCTCCACGGAGATATGCCGAGTTGCTCTTTTCATGAGCTCTGTCATGGTTGATGGCCTGTCTTTGATGAGGGAGACTAAGAAATCCATGTTTGTAGTCTGTCAATGAGGGTGATGACGACTTCGCTGTCGGTGTAGTCGTTCACCTTGTTGGATTCTTCGACGAAGCGGTTGATGAACTTATGCACGGATTCGTCGCTCTTCTACTTGATCGACCAAAGGTATGATTTCTCTTTTATTTGAGTCATTGCGCCGAAGAAGCGGGCGAGGAAGAAGTCCTTGATTTGCTTGAAAGAGTAGATGCTTACCTTGGGTAGGCGCTGGTACCACTTAAACGTTGTACCAGTGAGGGTTAAGCAGAATGCCTAGCTGATCGTCGAGGTCTAGCACTTTTTCATTTACATGATTATCTAATACTATACAAGGTAATAGATATGATCTCCTTTCCCGTCATAGATGACGTTACTTGCCCAACGTAGGTCACCTACGACTTCTCTGTCAAGTGTATGGTGCGACTCACAGAACGACCCTTCACGCCACGGCTCAGGGCAGAGCGCAAGTCTTATTTCTTTCTGAATCCATTGGAGATGGTCAAATATGTTACCGCGTTACGGTTGGCGAGGCTCCTGGCGACTCGGGTGACGGTCAGGCAAGGCCTGACAACTCGACTTTCGGTCTTCTTTGTAATCTTTGAGGTTGATTACTTCATCTCTTTGTCCGCCTTTGCACTTTGGAAAGGATTGGCGAACCCCCGGGTAAACCAAGCGAAGGTCGAAGACGTCCTGGTATGCTTTTGCAAGGTTGATTTTTCTTGGCGGATCCTTTGGCGACCCGCCAAGCGAGCTTTGCGAGGGTCCGGGTAATTTCTGTGATTTTCCATGTTAAATTCTTCGGCCTAGAAAATCCCCTGGCGAGCTGAGCGAGGGTTTAGGGCGTTCCGGCGGCCTCCGGTGTTTTTGGATCTTCATCCTGGCAAACCCCCTCGCGACCTTTGGGCAAGATGCTCCAGCGGTCTCCGATTTCTTTGAGATCTTCAGCCAGGGAGTCCCACTTATAACCCTCCGGGCAAGCCTGGCAAGGGTTTTGGGCGTTTCGATCTTAGATGTCTTCGGGATCTTCAGCCTGGCAAACCCCCTGGCGAGCCTAGCGAAGGTTCAGGGCGTTTCGGCGGTCTTTGATTTCTTGGAGGTCTTCTGCCTGGCGACCCTCTGGGCGAGCCGAGCGAGGTACGGGGTGGTAATGACGATCTCCGGTGTCTTCTGCTTCGCGAACCCCCCAACAACACTCCTAGCGAGCCTGGTGAGGGACAGGGTCATCCTGGAAATCTCCGGTGTCTTCTGGGTCTTCCAATTTTAAACCCCCCAACGACCCTCCAGGCGAGCCTTGCGAGGATCGTGGTGGTCCTGGCGACCTCCGGTGTCTTCTGGATCTTCTTCTCGGAGAGCCCCCCAATGACCCTACATGCGAGCTTGGCGAGGGTCGCGGTGATCCTGGCGAGCTCTGGTGTCTTTTGGATCTTCGTCCTAGTGAACCCCGTGGCGACACTTCAGGTGAGCACGGCGAGGGTCGGGGTGGTCCTAGCGACCTGCAGTGTCTTCTGGATCTTTGTCCTGGAGAACTCCCCTCGTCGACCCTTTGGCCGAGCTTGGTGATAAATACCGAAAAGAGCTACAATTTATATAGTTTAATTGCCAATAATTGTGAAATTATTAGGATAAAGCTCAGGAAATTATACTAATTACACTATGAATCATGTTTGAGATTAATCTTTGTGACATTAATTATTCAGTGTAGAGTTAACTTGTTTTTATTTGAATTGATTTTATTGCGATACTTTTTCAGGAAATAAATGAAACAAGAAGGATTTTGGAGGAAATAACACAAAGAAAGATCAAAGGACAATATGACAAATATGAAGAAGTGATATAAGAGTGCATCGAATCAGCAGCTCAAGCAAAGCAAACTTTGGTGCAAGTGGGACCCGCGAATAAAAGTCAAATAACCTAAACAATCCCCAAAGTAGCTCACTGAATCAGCCACAAAATTAGCAACCATATTTACACGCCCAAGTTCCATAAAATGTGGAACAACTTCCAAACATATGTGTGTATAAATATGGAGCAGTAGGTTTTGGTAATTCGACAATTAGAGAAACGTAGACAGCAAAATCCCAAGAAGAGAAGAAAGTTTTAGGGTTTAAGTTCTAGTTTTGTCATCTAGCTTGGAGTTATCATGTCAAGCTCCGGCTAAAACTCGCAGGTTAGCTACGGATGTATTTTATTGTTTAGTTTTTCTGTACCAAGTTTTATTGTAATTTTTATTCTTGATTCAAGTATTTATATGTTCAAGTTGTTTAAGGGTTTATTAAATTACGCGTTTCTATTATAAATATAATTCTACTCATGCTCTTATTATGTGAATTTTATTATGCATGTGTTGATGGCGATTTGCACCACCTTCTTTTAGTCAGAAAAATAATCAAAATATACACAAAAATATGAATATGCGAATATCTCTGATTTATTATATTTCCGATGAGGACTCGATATTTCCCGTTTGATAGCTGGACAAGTGAAGGATACAATTACAATGATAAGGATAGGATATGATTTGATGCCGCGCCTCGCCGAGTTCAGCGGGACTTCCTACGTACCCGGTATACAGGGATCAGGTCATCACGTAGTTCAATGGGTGTGGGCGTGTTCTTTTTCTTTCTTCCTTTTGTCTGGTTTCCCTTGTTAGTTTCCCTTGGTGGTTTCTATTGGCTAAGTCTTTTGGTCTAAAGTCTCTTCTGGGATAATTTCTCCATTGGTCGAACCCCTTCTCAGATAATTTCTCCATCTGGCCGACCCCCCTTCAATGGGGTTCTCTATTAATATTTATAGGCTAAGGGTTTCCTTGAATTCGTTTCCTTATTTGGTTTCTTGAATCTCGTTAGATTTTCATTCTTTCTTGCTTTGATTGTTGCTGACCTTCCTTGAATACGCTGATAATCCCACGATTTTTTCACTTGATTAACTGATTCTCCTTTATTCTCGCGATTCTGGCTTCCTTCGTCATTTAATCCGATGGGTTTTTGCGATGAGTTTTCCCTCGGTGAGCTTTTATGAGATGAAGGTATTTTGCGATGAACTTCCTCTTTGCGAATTCTTCATCGAGGATCTTCTTCCTCGAGGGTTTCTTCATCGAGGTGCGATGAAGTCTTTCATCGCAGATCGCCTTTAAACTGGTTGGACTTCGTTGCGGGTTTAGCTTCCTCGAGCGTTCTCCTTATTTGACCGATAGTCAACGAACTTCCTTGCCTCCATTTTATGTCGTTTTTGGGACAAAACGACATAAGTAGTGTTACGGAGGGATTTGACGAAATCCGACCTTAACAGCATGAATTTTATAGATTTCTTCAAACCTTTTTCATATCAAGAAATTAACGTTTAACCAGAAAAGCGGTGAATCACTTTTCCAGGCTTGGGAACCTGTGTCCACACCACGGGTTTGAGAGTTGGCGCCTCGTGAGTTATTTTGAAGATGGTCTTACTGATGACGAACGCAAGTCAATTCAGTTGATGTGCAATGGGAAATTCATGAACAAAGGCCCGGATGAAGCCATCGAGTATCTGAATTAGCTTGCCGAAATGACAGACCATTGGACTGAGCCGAGTGCCACAGAGAGCACGGGTAGGTCATGACCATTCAGTGTCTACCAATTGAAATAAGAGGAAAACCTCAAAGCCTAAGTCGAGAATTTGACTAAGCAACTAGAGGCCCTCGAGTTTCAGTATACCAGAGCCACACAATCGGTCGCACAAGTCAAAAACCAATACGCATACTTTGTGTGTTGAGGAGTGGATCGTCAGCCCCAAAATTGTGCATCATATGCTGAAACGCGAGGGTTAGATGAGGAACAATGTAATGTCCCCGGGATTTACAACAAACCTTATTCACCATACTCTGAGACGTACAATCCTCGTTGGCAAAACCACCCAAACTTTAGCTGGAAGAGCAACAAAAACGCGCAGCCGGCTGGAAATAATGGAAAATAAGTCAAGAACAACCAACACAAAGAGTCTTTTCAGCGCCTCAACACATGCAAGTATCCAGATGGCATATCGAAAAGTCCTTGCATAGGTTCGTAGAAATGCAAAAGAAAACGAACAAGAAGTTTGAAGAAATGATTACACAAGTGGCCGAGGAGAATAAAGGGATCAAATCTCAAATCACGAATACGATGAACTCCTTGGTTATTTCGGAACGAGGCAAGTTTCCTGCCCAACCTCAATCCAACACCCAACACATTCATGTAGCACAAACTTCAGATCTAGACCTAAAGGAGGTAAATGCTATTACTACTCGAACTTGTATTATAGTCGAACCTCAACCATAAAAAACTACCGCTTCGAGTGAAAAAGTTGTTGAAGAAAATGAACCCGCAAATATTCCTTATAGAGCTCCATTTCCTTAGGCCCTTAAGTCTAAAGGAAGAGAATTAGAGAGTCAAGCTGAGATCCTAGAACACTTGCAACAGGTGAAAATAAATCTTTCCTTGTTGGATGTAATCAAACAAGTACTGGATTATGCAAAAATATTGAAGGATCTATGCAAAATAAAGCGACGTATTCATGTCAAGAAGACTACATTTTTATCAGAGCAAGTTAGCGCAGTGATTGAGCAAAAAACACCTCCCAAATACAAAGACCCTGGTTCTCCCACGATATTGTGCAACATCAGAACTCAACGTTTCGTTCAAGCATTACTGGACCTTGATGCAAGCGTAAATTTGATGCTTATTCCATATACTTGCGTTAGGACTTGGTGACATGAAAACGATTTCAGTAGTTTTGCGATCGGCCGACAATTCAATTAGGAAGCCTCGGGGTATGGTGGAAGATGTATTGGTGAAAATCGATATATTTTACTACCCCGTGTATTTTCTTATCTTAGATACTCATTCTGTTGTTGACAGTGAGTCTAAAATTCTCATCATCTTAGGACGACATTTCCTTGCGACATCAAATGCACTTATTAATTGAAGGAACGGTCGCATGAAAATTTCTTTTGGGAACATGACTATGGAGCTGAACATTTTCAACATCGCCAAGATACCACAAGATGAACTTGAGTATGCTCACACTTACATGATCGATACACTCGTAGAAGAATCCAGCCTCGTTCATGACTCTGATTTTTCATTTCTCCATTAGACACTTGGCGAATCTGATGAGAGAGTTTTCTTAGTCAATGACCAATGGTTGAAAATTACGTTGAGCAATTACCAGAGCACGAAAAGATCATTTTACAGCCTCCCTTATACACGTTTGATTGATCGGCCATCATCGTATCCTTTTGTATATTTTTAGGTTTAAGTTTGCATAATTATTATTATTATTATTATTATTATTTTTATTATTATTCTCTCTTTTTGTTTGTCTTTTTCTCGATTCTGCAAGTCTACATGAGTATCTTCCTACATGTGGTTGGTCCACACCTAGGTGTTTTCCTGTCCTTATCTTACTTATATACTTTTAGACATTGAGGACACTGTTTTATTTTAGTTGAGGGTGGGTAGGATATTCATGTTTTGATTAGTCTTGAGATGGATTAGTATTTTGTTTATTCGTGCTCTGATAGTCTTCCTCTAAGACTTTTTTTTATTTTAATTTGACCTGAAAAAAATGAAATCACATTGTTTATTTTACATCAAATATTTTCACTTTCGCTACGACGAAACACTTTCAAAGTTTAAAACTTGAGCACACACTAAACATTGTGGAAAGATGGCTGTTAACACATTTTGGCTGATAGAAACTCCTAAGTTTAGGCACACCTTTACTGAGTGATACATTTGTTAGTTTGAGAAAACAAGTTTTTGAACTTCCATTTATCTTTGGAATTGGCATAAATCACTACTCGGAACATCATGGTTTGTGGTTTGTTGGACATATGCAGGAGGGATGATTTTTAGTCAACAAATGAAGTCATTGTTTATATAACCTGCGAAACATTGCTGACACCATCTTCATTCCCGATTTGTGGTGATGAAACTTGGTGAGGCGGCTTAGTCCGCTTAGCGAGGGTTTGCGCTTTCCTCATCGTGAGCGGGGTTGACCTCTGAAAAATATTGCTGACACCATCTTCATTCCCGATTTATGCTGATGAAACTTGGTGAGGCGGCTTAGTCCGCTTAGCGAGGGTTTGGGCCCTCATTTTGAGCGCAATGCTGGTCGTCGGTTGGGGCGTCGCGCGGTGTGAAGCACTGGCGTGGCTCGTCATGTCGAATGGCGGTCGTCGTGCTCCGAGTTCTTCCTACGAATGTTGGTACGGTCTTCGAGGTTGATGCTCCGCTCCATCCTTCTATTGCTAAACAGTTAATGCGTAAAAATGACTTTAACTTAGAATCGGATCCAAGTTTTGAGCCTCGAGCTCGACCCGGTGAACAAGTGGATGATTGAATGCTGAGTCAACGATATTTGACTGATGATCGTAGTTTTCGTCTCAGGCGAGCCTCTGAGCTGTTCTTGGTGATCCTTGGCAAACTTCCTTCCTTGGCGAGCTCCTCGTCTAGGCGAACTCCTTGTCGTGGTGAAGCTCCTCGTCTCGGCGAACTCCTTTTCTTGGCGAACCTCCTCGTCTTGGCAAACTACCCTCGTTGGGAGGCTCGTCGGGGGACCTCTTTGGGTACCTCATCGGGAGGTGCCTATTCGATCAAGGGCTTTGTCTTCTTCACCTTTTCTGACTCCGGGCCTCGCCAAATGCTTTGGGTCTTAGGCCTTTGGTCTTCGACTTTGTCGGTGGGCTTTGACTTTCACTAATGGGCTTTGATTTTTTACTATGGGCCCCAATTTTTATATGTCATAAAAATTGTACATAACACTAAAAATAAAAGATAACAAAAAATTATATTTTTAATAACACCGTAGTGCTTAGCCATGGCCATGACTATAGCGGTGTTGTTAGTGATTCTTTCAAAAGTATTTGTTGACCAAGAAAATAAAAAGAATGATGTGAGAATTAGGGTTCTCGAGTAGTACATGTGGATGTACAAATTCGTTCCATAAATTAGAATTGTAAGGTCATTAATTAAATTTATCAATTAAATTATCTATGACCTAAGTTGTGAATATATTTGAATATTCATACGAAATTGGGCTTATGAAATACAAAGTCCTGAAGCCCACTAGATACTTAATCGTGTGCGGGCTCGAGCAAAGCTAAAAGCCCAGAAGGCAAGATGTTCGCCCGAGTAGATAAGCTCGAAAAAAGTCCGAACATATTTTCAAAGGAAAAATCCGAGCAGAAATCAAAATCTCACTTCGAAACAACACTTGGTTAAAACCAACACCCAAGGCTCCTCCTAGACTAATTGTCTCAAAAGAGACCCGAGCAGAAGTTGAATAAAACCCACGGGCAGAAGAAAGCCCTATATTCGAGCACAAGCAGACCTTGTCAACCACCTCAATTCAAACTCTCGAAGACCGACCAGAAAAACCGCAACGACTTGTTCAAACCCCATGACGACCAGTCAAGGTCCACTACTACACCGATCTCGCAGGACGTGGTCCACGTGTCAGCTGGACAACAATTAAAGGCCCAAACTCGAAGCCACTACCAACGTACACCTCCAACGGACAGAAGCTCAACATCTATAAAAGCAAGAAGGCAACCCTTTTACACGCACGCAAGCATCCACAATTGAGAGAAAATAGTCTGTGAGAATTCGTATCTTAAGAGTGTTTTTCTTTCATTTTCGATCTATCAAGAATTGGCTTGTGGTTCCGATTGATCAACCTTTCTAAAGTAATAAACGTACAGAGGACGTTGTCAACTACCGCATTGGGACGAACCTCTCTAAAAAAACTCTGGTATTTTATTTATTTTTTTTCTCTATATTTTCGTGTGTCATCATTGATAGTATTGACGACGCGAAGGTCAGAATCCACAAAAACCTTAGCATCTTCGAATCGAAATCCCATTCACAATACACTTGAATGTTGGCGGGCGAAACCACGTTAACAGTCCATAATGAGAGAAGCCGAGTGAGCAAATAGTAAGCGAGACAAAGAGGAGAAGGAAGGTATACAAATACTTCTGGGTTCTAAAAGTACGTTTTAAAAAGAGACAATGAGCATCACTAGTTTTCAAATTTTAAAACATTCATTATTATATTTTGATTTTTACTCATTTTCCTCATTATATAATGAGTCGTCTCCTTTATTTAATGGTGATTTTGAGTGCGACATCTTATAATTTGTTAGTTTATACATATTTAGTTCGATTAATATTTGTTTTTTGTAAAGCAAGGATATCACCTCCCATTACTGATGCGGATTGAAAAGGCAACAAATAACCAAGATCTCGTGCAATCTTCATTTATTTTCAGCCTTAAATTTTGATTATTTCAACCTTTATTTTCGAATGTTTACTTACCTTTTACGCATTATTTACTTGCCGATTGTGTGGCGCTTTCTTTCCTCTCCGTTCTTATCTTTCTCTGTGTGTGTCGAACACGATGTTATAACATCGTCTCGAACATTGTAAGTTTTTCAGTTTTGATGATGAATACAAAATTTTGAACTTTATTGTTCAAGATTGTTGTTCCGTTATCCCTATAATATCCCGAGTCTACATCAGTTGGTAACAGAGCCATTCGATCTTGCGTGATGGCGCCGAAGAGACGATCCGCTCGCGATGCATCTTCAGACAAGGTGAATAGATGTAACAAATACACTGGATTGCGTCTAAAAGTGGAGGTCCTAACACGCTCTGTCGAAGCGCTTCTTCAACATCAACCCGAAGCACAGCTGGCCCCTCTTGATGAATCCGACACCGAATGCGTCCACGACAACCTTGTTGCCAAAATTTTTGGTAGACACATCCACGCGATGCGCTCGCATGACCAAGCTCTGTAAAATTGGCGTTGGGAGTCGGCGTTTCCAGGTGGTTATCCCAGAGTACGACGAGACAACGTACGATGAGGCGGAACACGGCGAGGATGTGTACGATGAGTGGGTGTATGACGAAACGGAGTACGACGAGCCTGTGTTTGACGGAGTACGGCGAGGCCGTGTACGATGAATCGGTGTACGGTGACGCGGAGTATGGACTACCGCGTTTGACGAGGTGGAGCACGGAGAGGCCGTGTACGACGAGTCGGACGGCGAGACGAAATACAACGACCCCATATACGAGGAATCAAAGTATGATGAAGTGGTTGTACCAACTACCAAGTGAGTCCTATTACGTTAATGTTGTGATGACTGTAGTGCCTGTTGATGCCGTTTTTTGGATCAAACATTGTTGAGTCCCAAGTTGAGGATTATTGGCCAGGCCCAATGTCGTTTGTTGACGTGGAGGGCGTCTGTTGACTTCTCGATGGGCCTTGGCTGGCCTTGTTGCGGGGATGACAGATTTTGCTGTCAATAATCGTTCCTCGTGACCCCCGTTGACTCCGGGGTGGTCGTCGTTGATTTCAGGGTGAGGTTTTAATTGACGGATGTGAATACCCATATTAGGCGTTCCTGGCATTTACAAGGTCGAAAAGTCTCGTTGCCGTTCGGAGTTCTGGACGATCCGGTGTTCACCGCCTGGCCAAGGGCCGGGGTTACAGGTTCTAAGACCACTCGGATCGTGGGGACCAACGAACGGGGGAGTGCTTTTGACCAGGAAGTGAACCCTGGGAGGTTAAACTCTCGACCTGATATGGCTTGTTCTAGTCCGGCCTAGGACTGTCTAGAGAGTCGTGGTACCTAATATAGGTACGATGACTATGAGACAGAACTTAGGACGCGCAGAGCTTAGAACAAGGGCAGGTGGGGTCTTGGACCTTCCCTAGGATTTTCTCCAAGGAACCCGTTTCGGGGTAATCTCTCGGTCGTCCGGATCTTAGTAAAAATTTCCCCAGGTCGGACCCTTCGTCCTGAATTATGGGCCCAGGCTCATGTCCCCAGGCTATACCCGCAGCCGCACAATAGACTGGAGATAGACTGGGCACCACATAGAACTGGGCTTATCAGGCGGGTCGAGGACCGTGTAGGAATTTCACCAGAGCTTCCGCTTTTCTAAATCTCTCACTTTTTGGACCTGAAAAAAGGGAACACCCGAGGTCAAGGGAAACAGGGGGGGTTACCCCCTGATTTACCTCCAACGCTCAACATTAGAACGATATTTGAGGGGAGGGGAGTTTATAGGGAGTAGAGAGAGAAGCTCGAGAGAATTCGAGTGAGTTTCCATGAGTTACCGTTATACTGAACTGAGCTCCTATTTATAATAGGATCCGGGAGTCTAGACGTAATAAAATATTGTTTTGAGTGGCCCCCGTGCAATATTATATATGCAGATTGGTCCCCGGGAAAGGAGGAGTCGATCGCCGCCGTCGGATCGCCGATTGGACGGCTCACGCGCTCTCACGCGCAGCACAAGTGGCTGGCGCGCATTGGGAGGGCTGATCGCAGCCGTCCACGTGCAGGCGATGAGGGGTTCCCACAAGTGGGCTTGCCGAGTGGGAGGAGAGCACGATGCAGGAGTAGGATGGTAATCTCCCTGCCACATCTCGCCATCAGAAGGGACCAAGCCCACAAGTGGGCTTCATGCTTCCCTGGTGGGCTCCAGGGGTGGAGGCAACAAAGGAGATCGCGCCACTTGGCGCGCTCTGGTGAGGGGCTGTGTGGGTCCCACAAAAAGTGTTCCGGAGTGTTTTTCCCTCCCGAACACGTCCAGCGTCCGTTTTTCAAAAATTTTATGTCGTTTTTTGGTGTCTTCATATTTTTAGCAACACCTGGACTTTTTGTTTTGCGAAAAACGGGCTTCCGGAGGGCACTTTGGTGTTAAAAATGATTTAATTAATAAAGAAATTTATTAATTAAATATTTCCTCTTATTAATATACTTTGCAAAAATATCCCCCAACAGCGCCGATCTATTTTGGAATCTTTAAAGTGGGTTCAGAAATGACGCACAAGTGCAAATATTATATGCGCCGACACCCTCCGAAAGGGAACGATCATAGAGGACGAAAAAGAAGCATTCGTGACATCACACGATGGTTATGGAAGTGCAAATCTCACAAAGTATTTTTACGAAGACGGCTCTGGCGCCGATACGAGCCAACCAATGACGGGGGACTCACGGCACGGGCCAACGGTCTGAATTCGGGGACGAATTCTTTTGACCCGGGGGAGAATGATGCGGATTGAAAAGGCAACAAATAACCGAGATCTCGTGCAATCTTCATTTATTTTCAGCCTTAAATTTTGATTATTTCAACCTTTATTTTCGAATATTTACTTAACTTTTTACGCATTATTTACTTGCCGATTGTGTGGCGCTTTCTTTCCTTTTCCGTTCTTTTCTTTCTCTGTGTGTGTCAAACACGATGTCATAACATCGTCTCGAACATTGTAAGTTTTTCAATTTTGATGATGAGTTTATATTCGAACTTTACTGTTCAAGAGTGTTGTTCCATATTCCCTATAATATCCCGAGTCTACATCACTTACTTAGTTTGTGACGGTGAAAAGTAATTTTCGAGATTACATAATTCGAGTAAAACATTCAGTATAATATATTTTCATGCGTAACATATATTTCTTGGCGAAAAAGAAAATTCTGTATAATATATCTCTTTTTGTTACTTTTAACTATGGCTACCATATTGAGGTAATTAAATAGGGAAAAATTATTATATGCTCAATTAAGTCGTGGACTCTTCATGTTTTACAAATGAAAACAAAATACATTGTTCTAAAAGATGTACCATATGATCAATATTTCATAACTTCATAATCGCTTGTTTCAAACATCAAGCATAACTTCACAATCCTGGATTTGGCTATTCTCATTGCCACCGATAGTATCATCTCTCATGAAGAAAAAAACCAACTACATAATGATAAGAAAATATCTTTATACTTATTATAGTGAAAAAAATTCTAGTCTTACCCGAATCTTTAATGTGTTGATAGGTATGGTCAATAAAAAATATGAAAATATAATATCATATGCAGGCCCAGATTGACATTTTTGTGCTGTTTTCAGAATTACTTTTAAAACCTAATATCACAATAAATGTTGTTAGAGAAAGTAATAAGCAATGTTTGGTTAATCAAAATAAAAATAAATAAAAACAGTTCGATTTTTTTTTTCAAAAAGTTCTAGTTTAGTATTTGATAAGCAGTTTTATACAATTAGCTTCTAAATGTAAAAAAAAAAAAAAAAAAAAGTAGATCTCATGCGTATTTTTTGGATTATAAAAAATATGAGTCCTATAGTAAAGTCAAGACCCACTAGCGAGGTCAAATCCCACGAGCCAACTTTGGCGAGGCCCGAATCCACAGAAGTCAAGAAGACAAGGCTCAAGACTCAAGCAGACGATTTGGACGACTGACAAGGCTACAATAGCCTTGGAGATTCGGTGACTAAGAAACAAGACAACCAAGACCCACCGGAAAACCATCGGTAACTTAGTGAGGCCCTTAGTGAGGTAACAACGACTCTAGAGAGTCCCCCGTTATATCATGTTGATGATATCGATATGGCAATATCTATCAACAATTACAAGATACGAGACGAACCAAACTTATGAAGAGCCCTAGAATATGCTTTGGACTCGATATGCAAGATCGCACAACAATGGAAGACGCCACAGAAGAACCAAGAAGCAGCTAATGAACCCCACCGCCAAGCAGAGGCCGCGGACAAGCCTCCTGCAGACTACCCTGGCTGAATTTTCCATGGGAACTAATAGAAAATATCTTCCATTGAGAATTCGTTATCTTTTTTACCTATAAATAGGAGGCCCCTGCTCCTCATTTGACACATACTTTCGCTCAGAACTTCTCTCTCTAGACTCAGAGTTTCTCATTCTAGAATTCGAGAGATTAGGGGTCTGATTCACGTGAATCCCTTCTGATTAATAATCGATCATTGTACACGCGCATAGGGTAACTTTTGAAAAATATTTTCACGGGAATTAGAGTCCCATACCAATAATTCCCATTACCCTATCTGTATGTAAAATTCAAAAATTAATTATCTCGATTGGACCTATAATTTTTGTTAATTTTCTTTTTCATTAACGAATTGATTGTGCTTTGAGTATTTAATAAATAATTATCACAATCAATAAATCAATTGCATACCTTTTTCGATTCACAATTCTAATGTGCAATTCTGATCTTTTCTATGTTTCGGTCTTCTCATTCTTGAGTCTATGCGAATTGGGGTCTGCGAATTTTTTTTAGATTGAATATTCGAAGATAGCTCTTACTAGTCTTCCAATGTATTATCAAGATCTTGATCTCCGAAGGGGGTCACACTGAATAGAGAGAGAGAGAGGGCAATTTTTCTAAAGATTGTGAGTTATGATTTTAGGTTTCGGTCCATTATATATAGGTAAAGGTCCATTGGCTTTTGAGAAATTTCCTCAACCAACTTGACAGATTAATCTCAATCAATTTGAGATATTCACTCTAAGATTTGATTTAATAATTAAGTCAAATAAAGAATAGATTCTAAAAAAATATTTTAGAAAATATCACATAAGACTTAATAAAACAAATCTTATTATTTTCACGATTGTTTATTCATAAAATCGCGAACCTCATTATTCGAAAATAAATTTAGTAGTTTTCTCATTTAAATATTTCAGGAATTAATTCCATTATTTAATTATCTCTCATTTTCTATTTATATAACAGTGTCATTTTCAACCATAAGCCGAAAAACTGTTACTGCCATAAATCTCAAACCTTCTTCAGAATGACACGATTCAAAAAGATAAATTCATCATAATTTAATTTCCTACAACCCTAAGAATTTCCAAGGAATAATTTCATCTATATTTTTCCAGTTTCTACGCTTAACCAAAACATTGGTACTTTTGCCATATTTAGGGTAATCATGATTCATGAGACTACAATCCAAAATCATTTCTGATCAGTTCTATTCTATGTTATAACACATAATATTTGCGGTGTCGAAATTGTAGAGCTATAAAGGGGGAAAATGGACACACGTACTTAAGCTTCGGTGAAAGTGAAGTGCTTTCACCAACTTTGGTTACATTCGACTATAGTCCGAAGCTGAACTCTTTAGTACCCGTTGATTATATATTCCTGACTCGGAAGTCCAATGATACAATCAGATTTTCAGAATCAAAGTGTTCGTATTATCATGATTCTCGTCTTAATTAGGTGATCACCGTATACCTTCTAGATGACACCGCCTTATTTCATGATTATTGCAAATTTTACTCACTTAACGATTTATGAAGTCGTTAAGCCTCGTACGAGTACTCATTTACTTCCCACAAATCATTACAAGGAAATCATCAAGTTATTATCTATATCTGTAATTATGCAGTTTGTCACAGTCAACCTTCCGATCCCAAAATAAAAGTGTTGGGAGTACTCAATGTAAACTACAACGATTAAATCAAAGATCATTTAAGTTGATCTGCACAAACTCATAGTACCTCCGGACACTAACTGATTCTATTTTATCATCATTTCGAATTTATTTACTAGCCATCCTTGAGGGATTAATGTCTTTCAATTAAAGTCTCGTCCAGTCCAATATGAAGACACTCTAGATTTGATACAATCTCAACGGTGCGGAGCAACACCATGATCCGGAAATAGATCATGACCTTATAGTATGATTGAGTGTATCGATAACTTTTTACTATTAGAAGTTCCCACTAATAATCTAAACTATTGACACGTTTATTTTAGTTTCCTTGTATTGTGTTTATAAACCTCATCACATAGACCGAGTGTAAGAACAAACACAATTGAAAATATAACAACTAAGGATGCACAAATTCATTCTATTAATATGATAAGAAAAGCTGGACAAAATTGTCCATGATAAATATACCTAATTTTTAATAACGAAGGAATGGCCATAAACTTATACAACTGGCATTAGCATCTGAATTACATGGCATATTTATCAGATATGTACGACACGAGAATGCTTCCCTTGCCATCCTTAGGCGCTTTCCCAGAAGGCGATTATCTTTCTCTCAGAATTGTTAAGACAGGCTCGCTGAGGAATCACTTTGGATCAGCTAGTTAAGCATGGGCGACATGTTTTTCGGGGCTCGCCAGCATCGCCGATAATACCCCATACGCGATGATCACCCCCGCGCCGCCACTTTAGGAAAAAATTTCGGTTCAAACCTTCGTCAAGGACATTTGTCCTCCGATTTCACTAATTTTGAACTACGCGATGACCCGATTCTCCTTGAGATAAGTAGGCAGTTTTTGCTTGACAAAAGTTTGACATTTTTTTCTCTTTTTTTACAAGGAGCCCCAACCGCCGACATA
The DNA here is from genome assembly GCA_954871525.1 of Parietaria judaica. NCBI lineage: Eukaryota > Viridiplantae > Streptophyta > Magnoliopsida > Rosales > Urticaceae > Parietaria > Parietaria judaica. The sequence goes on from OX940872.1 coordinate 15,153,639, forward strand.
TGGCCAAGGACAGGAAGGCATCAGGAACAACTCAAAGTCTCACCGAAGACAGAGATTTCGTCTTTAGCAAAGTCGAGACACTAGTTAGCCTCGTTGACTCCACCTTTGACCATACACGCGACTAGACGGTCGGGCCCTAGGTTGAATCGTGGACCGGGTACTAACTACTGTTAGTTAAATGTTGAGAATTAACAATAAACATTATATTAGTAGTGAAATCTCAATATTAATAAAAAAGAATTTAAATAAATTAATTTAAATAATATAATTATTCAACTGTATTACATCTTATTTGGTTTTCACTAATGAACGAACCATTTTTAGTTTGTAGTGCATTTTAATATTCGATTTATTCAATTTAATATAAAAGTGTATATTCCTACTTTTTAGTGGTGGAAGTACCAATTTTTGCATCCACGATAAAAAATTGATTCTTTTACCAACAAAAAAGATTAATACTTTAACTGCAATAATAATATGTATTTTCTATATACTTTCATCTTCCAAGAAGAATTGGTACTCTTAACTATAGTAATTTAAGAATTTGAATGTTAAAAAATGATACTTTTACCACTTAAAAAGAATTGGTACTTTAACTGCAATAACAAAATATTCTTTGGTAGTTTTACCATCAAATAAGAATATGTATTTCAACCGAAATAATTTATAAAAAAACATGGACGTAAAAAAATTGTATGTTTACCACCCAACAAGAAATGTACTTTAACCGCAATAATTTACAAATATTGACATAAAAATTTTGTACCTTTACCACTTAAAAATAGATTTTTACTTCAATAATACTGTGCTTTTGATACTTTTACCCCTCGAAAGAAATTAGTGAAGATCAAAGACAAGAAGAAAAGCAAAAGTATATTTTAGGAAAAACATAAAAAAAAACACTAACATTAAAAAAGTGAACGATTTTAGGCAAAAAAATAATAATAATAATTGCCAAGCTGAACTTATTATTAAAGTGTTTGCTTATACCAAACACAAATAGTAACTTAGAATATATATAAAAAAAAAACCTATTAATAAATAATTTTGGCGTTCAAGCGATTGCCATTTTCACATAAAAACTAAACACTTTATTTTTAGGGTAAACTGCGGCTAATGTACTCAATCTTTGATCTTCAGCGGATTATGTACCCAATGTTTATTCTAGGCGGTTAATGTACCCAATGTTTGATCCGTTAGATATTTTTGTGTTTTCCGTCACTTGACCGTTAGAGAGTGATTCCTCCTCTATATATATACACTTTTCGTATTTTTGACATAAATTAATCCAAAGTTTATGCACGACCTATGGTTGGAAAGATAAGAGATAGATCTACAACTTTGAAGTTATAAGTTTTGTAAAAACAGTTTTTAAAAAATATGAAAATTACAACATAAAACTGGACATTATTTTAATGCAGAATATTTGTTTCGAGCAAATTTTAATATACTTAATGACTTTTTATGATGAAACATAAAAATAAAAAATTGTAGATAATTTTTTTTATCTTTCAAACGGTGTTTATTTATAAATTTTGGACAAAAAATGAGTGAGTTATGCCAAAAATATGAAAGATTATTTCGCATCACATCTTTAGTACTTTTGGCATAACTCACTCATTTTTTGTCCAAAGTTTATAAATAAACACCCGTTAGAAAGATAAAATGTTTATTTATAACTTTGTAGTTTTACGTTTCATCATAAAAAATCATTAAGTATATTAAAATTTGCTCAACCAAATATTTTGCATTAAACTAATGTCCAGTTTTACGTTGTACTTGAAATTTAGTATTTTTCTAAAACTGATTTTACAAAACTTATAACACGAAACTTGTAGATATATCTCTTATAATCCAACCATAGGTTGTGCATAAAATTTGGACAAAAAATGAGTAAGTTATGTAAAAAATACGAAAAGTGTACATATAGAGGAGGATAACTCTCTAACGGTCAAGTGAGTGAGAGAAAACACGAAAAGATCTAACGAATCAAACATTGGGTAAATTAGCCGCCGAAAATAAACATTGGGTACATAATCCGAAGAAGATCAAACATTGGATACATTAGCCACAGTTTACCCTTATTTTAATCTAATTCAGCTTTAGGTATTCAATTTTTTTTTCATTTAATTTAGTGTGAAACAGTTTAATAACAGTTAAATTTTTTCATTATAATTGTATTGGTTTTCAATAATAACAATAAAAAAAAGTTTACAGTTTCTTTTGTTCATTTTATTCCACCTTACGTACACGGATGAGTGTTGGATAGTCGTCGACCTTCACTTTGAAAATTTCATGTGGAGTTTTTAATTGTCATGCAATTATTATATGTAAATATACTAAAAATAATCATTGAATCTAATGCTTTCACCATTACGCGAACAAGAGTCATCTGATAATATAAACGAAATTTGACAACAATTTGCATCTTCATGCTCAAAACATAGTAAATTTAATCACCCTTTGAGTTAAAAATGATTTCCTATTGTTTATAGGTATTTATTAATGGGAGCCATTTTATGCAGATCCCTACTAAGTTTTACATAAATCATTTCAAATTTTAGAAGCAGAGCATCTAAACATTAACATTTTCCAGCTCGTTCATCACTTGGCTAGCCAGCTTCCAAAACCTATTTCATCCCTACACACCCGCCACGTCATCGCCAGGTGTCCACGATTTTAACTTTGGGACGGAGCGGGAAGTATTGACTATCTCCGAAGCTTTGACAAAAAATATTAAAATTTATAAAATAATAATAAAAAAGAACACATCCAATCTCGAGGATCAATCTACGGTAACGTTCCTATCGGCTAAATAGTAAGCTCTCAAAACTTCATTCTGCTGTTTTGGGCTTGCTCTTTTTCTTGCCATCCAAAGCCGCCAAGCCCTTGCCCAATCCAACGGGCGCTTCCGACTGCTGCTCATTGACCGTGCCGGGTGTTGAGCCATTTGGTTGACTGTTGGCTTCTATCACCCCGTCTGTTGAATCTCCACCGCTCGATGCATCGGGAGCCGGTGAAGAGCTCATCATGTTGAGTAGCTGAGTCAGCGGAGGCACAGCTTGGACAGGAACGCCGTGCGGGCGGATCAGGAGGCCTCTCGCCGCTGCCTTCTTTCTGACCTCAGCAGCTGCTCGAGCTGCCCGTTCGTCGACTCCCCTGCCCCGCTGAAGAGCTTCACCCATCAGGGCAGCGTTGAGCGATTTGTTCATGGACCCACTTGAATTTCCGGACCCGCCAGCCACTGCAGCGGCTTGGAATGCTTGAATTAAGTCAGGATGAGCCTGTCATACAAAAGGTTCAGCAACAGATTATGCTAGGAAGAAGGGAAAAGAGCTGTTATAAGTACTGGAAGGGTAGTTTGGTCATTTAGCCTAGTTTAAGGCTTATTCATCTAGGTGCAAAACTGTCATTAGCATTTTATGAGTCTAGTAAAGTAGTGTTAGTTTAGAGTACTGGGTAGTATAGTCTTGCCTGGAAGAAGGGTAGTATAGTCTTGGCTGGAAGAAGGGTAGTATAGTCTTTCAGCTCGCATGTGGAGGTTTGGTAAATTAAGTAGGGCTTAGCTTAAAGTAGAGTAATAAGAATAGATTATGCTTTCCGCTTGGAGTAAAGGCCGATTTTGGGTTGTAATCTTATTGATCCAGGTAAACTCACAGTCAATTCGCCTACTGTTTCAGTTAGAGTTGACATACAAGACACATTTGGGCGAAACAGATTCGGAGCCATAACAAGAGATGGGAATAAGATAGCGTGTTAGTGATAGACCCGTAATTTAAGTGACAGCAAGGGAAAGTTTAGATAACCCTAATCCTTCCTATTCAAGTGGCGCCTAGGGCTTTGTGTAGCTTTATGTTTTGTTTAGTCTAGTGACTCAGAGACATATCTCGAAGGAGCAGTGGGCTTTGTGTCGTATTCCGTTTGATTATCGTAATAAAGAGCGAAGGGGATTCATCGCGTTGGTGAATACCTGTTGGCCTTATATTGTCTTGGAAATTGTGTTTGGATCCAATTAGAAATATCGAATAGTAGAACGAAGAAACTGGTATATATACCTTGAGGATATCGATAGCCTTCTGAGTAGAAGCAGCAGCATTCAAAGCTTGACCCTTTTGCTTCTGTGCAGTGATCTGCAGAAAGAGAACCATTAGACGCAATGATGAAAGCTAAGCGAGCGGGATAGGCTCTTCTTCTGATATTTAATTTCAAGGATGTCGCTTGCTTACTTGCAGCTCACGCATCTTAAATGTCTTCATCCAGTTTTGTGAGTCACGTGTCCTCGAATCCTCCTCGCCTAGTTGCTTGACAAGTATGTCGTAAGTCTTCTTCTCATGCTGCAAGGAAAATATAAGGAACAAGCCATGGTTATTTCGCAGGCGTGAAAGAAGTTCAAAGGTGAAAGTTTTGGTCAACTGAAGATGAGGAGATGAAATGCATACTTAGCAACAGGAACCAATTAAATTAACTATAAACTAAAAAAGACGCAGGGTACATTCAATACGAAATTTCATTTCTAAAAAGGTTAACAAAAATATTTCTAACCCGTGCCAAACAAAGTTTTCCATAAGCATGGAAACTGCAGAGTGATATCCGCTTAAAACATGAAATACGTTTTTTTTTCTTCACTAATGCATGATCTGGAAATGCAAAAATAATTGGGACAAGACAAATCTTCATAAAAACGCTGACCACATCTAGCTCACTCTACCCCATATGTCCGACGTTATTCCACACTAATATCACCTCTCTTTTTAATTTGAATAGACTAAGAATACAAAAATATGAGTCCGTTAACATAAAAAATAGTCAATTATAATTCCCACAACCAAATTTAAGATGCACCATTTAAGTTAAGTTATATTTGATTATTTTCCATGGTGATCTATACGTTCTTTTAGCTTAAATATCCAATTGTTTAATAATCATGTTATATTCATAAAATATCGGAAACCAATCAGATAAATGTTTTTTAAATTTTGGGAATATAGATATATGTGTATATACCTGATGCGAAAGCTTGAAAGCACCCATGCAATTGAAAGCAATTGCAAGAGCATGGTAGCAGACAGCAGTTTGGATATGTTCCTCGCCTAAAAGCCTCTCATTCTTCTTGAGGGCCTCTTGCAGATAACGAAGTGCGGTGTTCATATTCCCGATATCTTGATACATCATCGCCACATTAATGAATGTGGCAGCAACATCAGGGTGGTCGGGTCCAGAAGATAAGCTGAGCAGAAGCAGAGCCCGAGACATGTGCATTAGAGCAAGTTCTGATTGGTTCAACCCATGATAGAAAAGAGCCATGTTCCCGTAACTGCAAGGAAAATGAAGCATCAGTCTACAAAGTTTCATCGGTAACATACAACCGCTATTAAGTAAGCATATTGCACTACCTGTGAGCAGTGTCGGGATGGTCTAAACCCAAGCAGCGTTCATTAATGATGAGCTCTTTATGCTGTTGCATTACAGCTCCAGCCATATCTCCAGCATGGTATAGAACCATTGCAAGGTACCTAAACACGGTACAAATCTCCACATTAATTGCTTACACATTCTGTTAGAATATGACTTGGATTTTTTAAAATTTAATTATTAATGTCTTGACTAATGTAGGTTTATTTAGTCAGAATTTCGTGGAATAAATTTTTCAGAAAATTATCTCTGAATTTGAGCAGATCCATTGAAAAGGATCAGAAGGGTAAAATGCGATACGTACCGACAGCAATTGGCAACCTCACGATGCATTGGGCCAGTAACCTGACACAAAACAAAGGAGATGGTAATGTCATACAAAACATGCCACCAACGTTAGACTACAATGCAAAGTGCAATATAGAATACCTGTTGCAGAATAGAAAATGCCTCGGAAAATAATGTGTACGCTTCACTAAGCATTCCCTGAAACAAACATATTAGTATGCGTGACAATTAGTGACGATACATTCAAGAACTATAAAACCTATTGGAGCAAATCAGATTGCATCCTCAAATACTTTTCATAGCATCAGAAAATCATTCTGAAGTGCCTTAAATAAAAACATAACCAATTTATCCCCAAACACGCTCTCAAGACATAAATGTAAGCCAATCTAACACTTTTTATTTTTTAAAGAAATTTCGAGACCGTACAATACCATTTTAAATTGAATACCAAACTATCTAATACGTTCAAATTACACCTAAAAATCTCGAATATTTAACATATTTGATGAATCAGTAACGATATAAAAAAAAGGTAATAAAACATGTTAGCCAACAGTATTCACGGACGAACATCAGGTACTTTAGTTTAGACGAGATATATAACCCGCGCGATGCTGCGGTTCAAATTTTTTATTTATTTATTTTTTAGCAAGAGAAATTTGATAGTTTTATATTTTTTTAAGTATATAACTTTTAAACAATTTTTTTTTATGTTAATCAATCTATTTTAGGGTAAATTACATGATAAAGAAATTTATACGTGAAATGTTTGTTTTCTAGTATCTATCTTTATTTGTAAACTTACATTAATATATCAAGAATACTAAATTGTGCACAACTCCATGCACATATTAATTTTTTTCTTCTAAATAATTTTTTTTTTTTTAATATTTAAAATAATCAAAGTAAAAAATTAGAGTTTCAAGTCAAACTTAACAATAATGTTAAATTTTGAAAACATTAAAAATAAATATTAAGAAAATAAAAATCTGAACAATTGTGACGTGCGCTAGTGTAGTCACGCGCGCGCGTTGTAGGAGGAGGTTGGTGAAATAGTTAAGAGATTCGAGTGTGCTTGTGAGACGTCGTTTTTGTTGTTCAGAGAGAAGCTTATACGGGTGCAACCGGGTAGGGTACCCTGTTTTTTTAAGGTACCCAGTATTCGGATCCGAAATCCGGGTATCTATTTTTTGATTCCCGAATTTCATACCCGATACCTGATTTTGGAAACCGGATCCATGTATCCGGATTTTTACCCAGATCCGTTCTTCTTTTAAATATATATATTATCTTAAAAAAATACATTCATCTTAAAAAAATGCATAAAAAATAATCTCGCGCATCAAGCATAAACAAAATAGTCCAAAATGCATTAAAAAAATAGTCTCGTGCATCAAACATAAATAAAACATAGTCCCGAGCAAAAAGAAAAGAAAAAAAAAGTCTCCGGCATAAAAACAAAAAAAAAAACAATCTCCGAGGAGAGAAAATGGAATTGGGTTGCACGAACCCTAATCAAACTTTAAGAAATTATCACAAAGAAACCCTAATCAAACTTTAAATCGGGTACCGGGTACATGTATCCGATTTTGAATCTAGATACGGGTACCCGGATCCAGAATCTGGATTCGCATTTGGATAATTACCCGGTTTCCGGGTATAATTTGCACCCCTAATTATTAATGATTTTGTTTGATTTCTTTCATTCTAAAGATTTGAGCTTTTTACTAAAAGTATATATGAATATGAATATATATACATATATATATATAATTAGATAATGAAAGAATCGTAAAGAAAAGTCAAAGAAAATTAGAAAAAAGAAAAAAGAAAAAAGAAAAAAGAAATAAAAATAAAAGACATGTCACACTTAACACTTGACATTTATTAGTTGGCAAGATAAATATATACTCTGCACATTAGTATAGGATAACCCAAAAAAAGTGCCATGTTTTAAGTAATTAAGCAAAACAATTGTAATTTTATAATTGGACAAAATAGTTACTGTAGTATCTACAGTATTTTTGGGCTTTCAAATAGTTATATAGGATAATAGTTCGGGAGCACAGCCAAAGCTCAACAAACCAAGGTCTTGAGTCAAACAGACAAAACAGAACAGAACCACGGCACAAAACCCTAGGTGACACTATATAGAAGATACTAGAGTTTCCTAATATCTCCTTTATTGCTACTTTCCAGAACTAACCCACTACCATAAAATAACATAACAATAATAAATTCAACATATCAATGTCAAACCCTAGACCATGAAAAAGAGTAGCTTCCAGCATACTGATATATATAAACCTGAAATGAGAAGTGTATTACCTCAGCCAGCTGGATTTTGCCTGTTTCAATAAGTTCCTTAGCTTCTGAACATACAGGAACTGAGTGTTTCACCACAGGTTCAAGATTGAAGACATCGGCTGTTTGGAAAGGTGACGCTGATTCAAGGTCATATCTGCGAGCTGCAACGGTAACTCCTACCTGCAAAGCAAATAAGATACTTAGTACTGTTAGTCAATATGCTTGAGCATATGATAAACGCAAAAAAAAAACCTACACCTATAAAGATTTAACGCTCCTTGCAGCAATTTGTTAAAACAAGTATTATATTAAGAAAAATCACCCCACTTCTGCCAGAAGTTATGAATTGAGGGGGTTAAGGCTAAGAGGGGTCTTTACGTGTAGCGTATATAGTGCATAGGAGGATAAAGTGATACCATCTGCAAGGTTAAATATCTAACAAAAAATCAAATGTTGCACTCTTATGCACACTTGGCTCCAGATTCTAAAGCGGTACAAAATTACCGTAAACAAGTATACACTTTTATAGATAAAGCCAAGGTTTTAAAAAACAAAGTAGGCGGACGCCTCAAGGCGCGCCTCTGTGCGAGGCGACGGGATTTAGCCTCCGGGCGACCTACTAAGCGCAAAAAATCAAGGCGTCCGCCTTTTTCCGGCCTAGGCGACGGAGGCGTCCGCCTCTGTGGCGAGGCGCTGGGCAAATCGTGAGGCGAACGCCTCTGGAATCAGTAGAGAAAATTCTTTTCCGAGCCATTGATGAAGGTCGAAGAAAGAAGAAGGAAAGAGAATGGCTTTAGGGTTAAAGAGTGGCTAGGGTTACGGTAGAAGGAGATGTGGCTGGCTGCATTGAATATATTATATGGGCTTTTTTAAAATATTAAAAGAACAAATCAAATGGCTTTAAATGAAATATATTTGGGTTTCAATTCCTATTAAACCCTAATTCTTTTCTATTTCTTAATGACATATTTAAAATCCTAAAACATATTATGTTTTTTACTTTATTTTTTTTATTTATGTTTATTATGGTTTTATAGTTTAAGGCAATGGTTTTTTAATTTCTTAATGGGTTTTTTTTATGTTTAAGACTTGTGTGATTTCTTATCTGATTATGGTTTTTATTATATATATTATTTTATAATTAATTTATTATTAAAAATCGAGGCTTACGCCTCGAGGCTTACGCCTTTTGAGGCGGTGAGAAAACGCCTCGCCTCGAAATCTAGTACTTTAAAACCTTGGATAAAGCATGCACATGTTTCACATAGAAACAATAGACACAACCATAGTTAACTCGATTTGCAACCTGAAGCTTAGGATAATTTATATTCAGATTATATAGACGAGAAATATTATTATAAGGTACAAAAAATATCCTATTTTATCCTGAGAAACGTCTAAGATGGCAAAACCCGTACTTACCTTTAGGCAAAGATTACGGATTACAGAAACTTTCTTCACACGAGATTTAGCATCCTCTGGCAACTCAAACTATAATAGTTAAGAGAAAAACAAAACGATTTGAGTTAGCCTCAATAGAAGTTCAGATGTTAAGAGTATATCAGTTGTTTATATAATATATACCTGGTACTTTAGTTTTGCAAATTCTTGAATATCTGTCCATAGAGTTTCAGAGCTAATATTCATAAATGAGGATTGGATTTTTCTTCCCGAGGCTCCACCTTTCCACTTCACTTGTCCCTTAGAAGGCTTTCCAGGGGATTGATGGCTCGCGTGGTCCTGTAGATTGTTAAATACGAGCATATAACTTTATGTTCAAGATCAGAAAACTAAACTGTAACAAGATAATTTACATTCTGAAGCTTTACGATAGCGCCTGTTTTTGCAATAAATGAGTTATCTGCACTGTGACAATTTTAAGGGGATTCTATGGCTAAAAAAAGTACACGAAGATGACAGGGCTAAAAGGTAACATAATATTATTTTAGTTTCATAGTAAGCGATGCATTATGCATCTAAATGACAAGTACTATGGGAAGAAGAAAGTTCAATATAAAAAAGATTATTAAAAGACCTACAAGTAGCATTTAACCAATGAAACAATAAATGCTATTTCGACAATATACTCAGGCACATCTCACTGAGATCGTTTAGCCTTATGAAAGAAAAGAAAACAAGACTCGTTTTTCTAAGAATTTTTAAAGATCGACTCAATAAACATTCCTCTGTTGGTTAAAAAATAATCTAAACAATAATTTTATTTGATGGACTCGAGAATCAAATGAGAACATAATTTTCTTTCCCCACGGGCTCTTGCTTCTATAAACACGAGTAAATTCACTTGTATACAAAAAGAAATAAAATAAAAAAATAAAAATTCAGCGAGCAAAAAAGATACCCTGACAGCTCTTGACAACGAGTTAGATACCCTGCCAGCTCAACTAAATGTATAAACGCTACGAAGTTATTAAAGTTTGGAAAAGGTAATCATACTTTTTTTGGAGTTCTGGACTGTGAATTAGCAGAGCCCTTTGCAGCAATGGCTTGGCAGCTTCCGAAAATACAATTAAAGAAATGGGAGATTGCTGGCCCCATATCATGGTCTTGTGTATCTCTTAAAAGATCCTGCATGTAATAGAAGAGATGTGGATGGACATGGACTTAAATAGTTTTAACTGACACAAAATACCTCTAATTAAATATGATGATGATGATATATTGAAAAAGATATTAATTACACCATACTATACTGTGTTTGGATGATAAACTAGAGGAAAGGAAAATTGACTACATCAGCTTTTACGGATAACACTAAAATATGTATTTAATAATTATAGATGAAGCTTTCTATATATTGAAAAAGTAATAAATAAATACTGGCTTTCTTTCTTGAGTTGTTGACGGGTTTATAGTAAGATAAAGTATTATTATTACCTTCAAGATGTGTTTGGCAGACCTAACAACAATTTCATTACAGCAAAGGTCCCATAAGTGCGGTAAATGTCTAGTCCCATCAGCCACCTGTTATAAGATCCAAGCATGAGAAATCGCAAGCAACTTATTATAACAAAATGTCAAAAGAATTATGTTCTCGAGGTATATGCAATATTCAAATATTTGACTGGTATTAACAAATTTCACACCTTCCCAATGTAGCGAATATTAATTCCATGAGCATGAAGCGCTTCAGCTAATGTCTGCCCGTCCATGGGTGACACTTCAAGCGAGCAAAGATCTTGTACAAATTTCGGAAGCACAACATCTAACAGATACGAACTAACTTTTTTCACATTCTCTTCATCCGCTTCTATCTCCTGGAATTACAAAGTAAATCAATAAAAATTAATAAAACATACTCCAGTCCCATAAGTATAAAGGGAAGGTTAGTGTTTAACAAGATTCACAGCTAACCTCTTGGTGTCCAGTCAACTTAAAGTCTGTGAATACATTAGGGTTAAAAAGAATCTCTTCATGTGATTCAGAGGCTTCAACAGGTGGAATCTCCTCAACACTATTCTCATCTCTTTTTTCGTCCTATAAGATCAGTGACAAAATGCGACACGTCACGCAAGCAAGAGCTAATGCCTACTTGTGAGATATATATATATATATATACAAACACATATATATAGAGAGAGAGAGAGAGATCACGACGACAATGAGGCGCGCCTCAGTGAGGCGTAGAATATTTTCGCAACGAGGCTTACGCCTTGAAAGGAAAGAGTGAGGCGTGCGCCTCGGCTTACGCCTCAGTCGTGATTTTTACGCCTTGAGCCTACGCCTCGAGGCTTAAGATTATATTTTGTGATTTTTTTTCCAGATTTTTTTTATATCTTCAAAATTCAAATTAGGTTTTATATTATTTCATATCTTTTTTTTATTTAATGACCTAATATTCAGGATATGGTTATATTTTAATGCTACGTAACATGTATCATATCAAATTAAAAAAAAATCCCTACTATATAAATATCATATTAAAAATAAATCGTAATCGTCCTCTGCTTATGCCACTCTCCTCATTCCTCTATGTTCTTAATATTTAAGTCTTTAAGGGTTGGAGTCTTTAAGTTTTTTAATTTTTAAGTCTTATGTATTTGGATTATGCTTTATTTAAAAAAATTAATTTATCTATCTTATTTATATTATTTTTAAATAATTATATAGTATTTATCGAGGCTTACGCCTCGAACGCCTCGAGGCTATACGCCTTGAGGCAAGGCGAGAAAACGCCTCGAGGCTTAAATACGTTATTCACAACATTGGTATTCTTTAAACTCACCTGTTTGTCGCCTGTAGTTTTAGGATCATCACCAAGTGCTTGAGTTCCTTCCAAACTAGACTTACTTTTTGACTTTTCGACAGCTTGAGCCTTCTCAATTTTGCAAAACATTATCGTCAGCAAAGACTTCAAGTTAACATTAACTAGTATTCTTAGTAACAGCATAGTTACAAACCTGGCAATAGGCAGTAATCAATTCCGATCTCAAGATACAAAACCTGGAACCAGGTCCCATGTAGTTTGCATCACGGGGAGTTACTCTCATCAAATCAAGAAGATAATGCCTGTACAGAAGGAAAAAAAAAAGTACACAAATTTTAAGTACACATTTCTAAACTAATACACCTAACAATTCAACAAACCTCACCATGAGCCAAAAGAAATCTAAATAGAAAGGTCATACAGATAATTTAAGTATGATATGATGTTTTAATATCAGACAAGTGCATTTACCTGTCATCACTTCCAATAATGCCCTTGCACTCCACCGGAGCAGATAATTTAACAACATTACCAGATCCATCGATGACGGAATGCTCTTTCAAATGCAGTCGCTTTGCAGCCTCCACTACCTGACAAAAAATGAAAACTAAGTACATAACTACACAGCTATACTTATGCAAAATATTTTATGGCTCTAAAATGCATAGATGGTATAAATTCAGGACTAAAGGAACCAAAAGCCCTCAAAGTAGTACACGAAACATCAAGATACCGTAACAGTATTCTGAAGGAAGGGAAAAAACATCAATTTACCTTCAAATGAAAATCTTCATTCCATGATATTTTCTTGCCATTGTCAACGGAACCATACAAAAGAGATTCTGATTTATCCCCTTGAAGAATGCCAGGTAAAACACTCTGCAGCAATATGAAACAAATTATAAAACTAAAATAAAAAATGAAATAAGAAACCACTAAGAATGTAAATTATGTAATCAAATTAGCAGGAAAGGAAAACTTTTATCATGATGGTCATAGCAAAAAAAGAGGAGAGAGAAAAAGTACAAGACCACGGATTATGAATGCCTATCATATATAAACTTCATTTGGTACAAATGTATCACAAAATTTGTCTTGATTTTTGACAACAGAGTATAACCATTTTGATTCTCTTGACAGATTTATTTAACCATAAGTAATTTAAACTATATACAAAATAAATACCATGAAAAAAGTAACAATAGACTCACCTGAGCCACAACTCTGTGACCCTTGAAATCAACTATTGCCATAGCAAGATTATAGATGCCTGGAACATCAGCCTCCTGATATGCTTTAGTCCCTTTTAAATCATTATTTGAAGAAGCATATGTGGCTTGCTCGGTCTCAGCCGACTGTGTAGCAGCAGATAAATCACAAGCATTGCCATGCTCTTCTGTACATGATTCGTTGCAGTTTCCACCATTGGGCATTCCACTTTTAGAGGCTTTTTCAGATACGCCGTCACCGTTTGCAACCGTTGACTTATCTGTGACCAATTTCTTGCTCAGCTGCTCAACATCCGCATCAATTGCAAAACTGAAGAATATATTATTGTGAACGTACCTAGAGCCAGGAAAGACAAAAGAGAGTACAACGGAAATTATACGTCAATTGTAAATAATAGATCGAACTAAGAAAAGATAAATACTGAAATCACTTCCAAAAATATATGGTCAAATCCACTCAACTATTTAGTCACTGTCACTAAATAATTAGTCTTCTGATTTTCTTACTCTGATAGTAGGTCCTAGAAATCTTTTTATTATTATTAGTAACATTCTTTCCCCATATAGGTTAGGCCTACTGATTCCAATATGTGTCGGTTTGTATTTCTAGAAGGGGGCATCGGTTTGTATTTCTAGAAGGGGGCATCGCTACCAATATACTTCCTATATTCGATTAAACCTATTTTCGCACTTATGAAACATCTTAAGAGTCAAAGAATTGTATGGATGAATGAACAAAGATTTTTTTCAACTCACATGTGAAAGCACTCAGGATCAGTAGGGTTTATAGGTGGTATGCATCCATTGATCACTCCAATAGCACCGCTTTTTGCAGCGTCAACAAAGTCTGAAGTTACTTTGTATAGAGCCCTGTCCCGCAATATACTGCACACACATAACAGAAAGCAAAATTCTTTTAACGGAACCACACTTGTCGTTTTTCTCATAGTAATTGTAAATATCCTTGATCATAAATGAATATCCAAGTTGCAACTAAACTTGGAACCCAAACCTCAAAATCCTGGTTCATGAAATAGAAACTGGAATTGGATTCTAATGATAGAACCATTTTTTCAGAGTAAAGAATCCCCACCTGATTTCTTATGTTTTTGAAGAGTTTGATTTTCTTAATTGGATTTATTATTTTAGTACCTACTAACCGAGTTAAGGTTATTCCATCCCCATATTCCGATTCCACCCAAAATCCAGTTCGAGTTACCACCTTTTTTCTTGCTTCAAATACTTGGTCGGGCCTTGGGTAAAAGCCCCTTATTTATACTATAATCCCTGACTTTCTACATTTCTACATAATTAATTGTAAACAGGCAGAACTAAAGGACGGTATTGCTTTAATATCCCTAAAACAATTCTTGTACCGTTCTTGAGGACTAGTATGAGGAAATTCTCGACAAGACTGTAACTCCTCATTCCAATCTCGTTGCATACCAATCAGCTCGCTACCATATGACAGAACAAGCGCATCCTCAGCTCTTGCCGCATCACGCTTGTGATCTAATAATGAATCAGTACAAATCCTAAGCGATTATTTTTTAAAACATTATTAAGCGATTATATGGATTTAATCTCACCGGGAACAGGGTAAGACCCAAGCCATGAGTTGGGTGGCAACAAAGATTGAACATTTTCGAAAGGGTGCGCAGAAGCCCTCCGCTCCATAATTTCACGAAAAGCTTCAATATGATGGGAAAATAGAAATAATCAATCATAATTCTTACAGCCCAATAAGAGTGAAGATAATCAATCAGGTTTTAGCAAAACCTAAAGCAACTTCACTTCAACCAAGTTTACTTACCCTTTTTAAATTTAGGACTGATCTTTTGCAGGAGTCCAATTATAGTAGTCGCTTCATAATTATTTTTGCTTGGTCGAGGGTCGAGAGTATTCCCTGTGCTTGAGTTGACATAAAACATCTTTGTAGTTCCAGTGATGCAATATTTATTGCCTTCCAAGGTGACCACATCTAAATATATTAAATCCCCGACGAGTCTGGAAGACAACAATAGAAAAACCTGTTAAATATCGGTAGAAAAACGAGCATGAGTGTATATATTATAATCAATATCACCTTCTATAGCTTGGGGGTGGATTGAATGGTGAGAACACAATACTCTCCACACATTTGATCTCTTTAGTTGTTGATGACAGTAAATTGCCAAGTGAACCAGCTACATCCTCCATAAACCCTAGAGCATCAACCTCGGGGACTTCTGTTTATGATAAAGGAAATCATAAGAGGCAAGAATATTTAAATGCTCAATTTATTATAATTAAGGGGAAAGAAAGAGAGTGAAGGAATTTGATTGGAAGGAAGTTCACTGACCTGCTTTTGCTCTAGCCACTTCATGCTGTAATGCCAGTGACGTCGAAAGTGATGCATGAAGGGTTGAAAGAGAAAGAAGTTCCCTCGAACGGTAGACATGAGCCCTAGCAGATCTATCATCATAGAGAGCTGTCAAAACAAGATAATATTAGAGTTGAAAAATGTTATGAACAAAATAAAAACATATATATATATATATTGATGTTCAGAATATAAATAAAAAGATATCAACATATCAATTATGATCAATGTAAATATTGAATGTTGTGTAATTAACTAAGATTATGTTATCATATTTTTTTTATGTGAGCGTTTATTTGCCTCCTATATAGTTACATAATAAATAAAAAATTTAACCATGTAATGACATTACCAGGAACCATCTCTAAGGAGCATCCACCACTAGTGATGTCAGCAACCTCAGAAATTTCATTAAAATCTTCAAGTTGATGAATGGAACCATCTAATGTATGCAGAAGCAAGTCATAGCAGGTGAAGAAACACGTCTCCGGAGCATCAAGAAGAAATTGCCTTATATCCATGACTGAATCTCCTGGGTTCAGCTGTACAGCCATCGGAAATAAATTATTAGCCTCCAAACTAATTTAATCATCATATTACACGAAAAAAGGCATAATTCAAAGAAGAGTAATAGTGGAGTATAGAAGATACGCTTCAAGTCCGAGATGCCTACCTGAAGCTCAAGCTTTTCCCCACTTTGTGTTTTAACAGAAACCGGAAAAAGGTGAAGATCCCCTGCCAACACTCATAAGAAATTAAGTGTTCCAAATGAGATATAGGGGAAGACCATATTCTTCTTTGATATGAAAATGGAAGGGGAAGGAAAAAAGAAAAGAAAAATAAGAAACCGAAATTCATTTTTATTAAGGAACGAGACAAAACGAACGAGAAAAAAAACTAACACATCGAAATCAACTCATCACTATTCATCCCTGTTTCCTCTTCCTAAATATCATTCAAACATGATGATTCACTTGTGAAAATGCTAAGCACAAAAATGTGAAGACTTTACCCTGCTTTGTTGCAGAGTTCTCAGCTTCAGAACCCGTGACCTCCGGCTTAGAACCAACCGACTCATCCACTTCCGGAACCCCATTAGCATCAGCTTTCGCAGGCTCGAAAGAAGTCACAATATCTTGAACGGGAACATCAGGTGCCACAACCGTCTCCGAAGCATTTTGAGAAGCATTTGAACCCTTTCGATTCCTCCCCTTGTTCGATTTCCCAGCCATTTTGCCACTCACTCTGTTAACAAGATTCATCACGTTCAGAAAAAAATAACAATCAAACCTATACACATCGCTTCTCCTTTGTCTACAAACTCTAAAACAATCCTAAAATACTAAGAAAAAGGCAGCTAAATGCTATCTCCCATCAACATAACAATATATATTTTAGAAATCATAATTTGAACCACAAATTTAGAAGCAACACGCAGTTTAGTTCTAACAAATAACCAAAAACTTGCGAGAAACTATACTCTCAAGCCTCGAATTCCGAAGTTGCTTCATCCAGCAAAACTAGTTGAAACCGTTCTTTTTCATTATTTCTTACGAAAACATGAACCGAAGGCTTGCTTAGTCAAAGTTCAACCGTCGAAAAATGAAGAAATGGAAGTCCACTATCACCTATAGAGAAGCAAACAATGACGAAAAACCAAAAAAAAAATCCGAGAACTAATAAACTCTCATGTCTTGAATTCCGCAGCATAATCATCCAACCAAATGATTTAGGAGCCGTTCCATTTCACCATTTCTTACGCAAACATGAAGCGAAGGATTGCTCAGTCAAAGCTAAACCATCGAAAAATGAAATGGAAATCCAAACCACCAACAACGCGCATATTCATACTCTGGGATTCGAAAGGAACAGAAAGTCAGAGGAAGAAGCGTGCGTTACCAATCCAAGCGAGCTCCGGTAGAATAGAAGCAGTGAGAGAGAGAAAGGGGAGGAAATGGCTGAGACTGAAAGGCGGCGAAATTATGAGAGAGAAAGTGAGAGGAGAGAGAGAGAGATTGATTGATTTTTATTGATGTATTTTCTTTCTGGGCTTCTTTTTGGCCCATATTTTGTTCATGAATTGGTCAGGGTTTACTACAAACATATTGGCAATGGAAAGTTTTGAAAAAAAATCCACCATTTTTTTTTTGGAAAAATATTGAGGCTTATTTCTCTTTTTACATACAAATATAATTGTATATATGATATATCTAGTTGTAGAATTATTATATCTCATCTGGAACTTTATATTTTTGTCGTTACGTAGATTTATAATTTTTTTACTCGCAGTGCTGTTATTTATGGGATGCTAGATAATAACAAAAATACCGAGTATAAGGTTAAATATGAAATATATATATATATATATATATTAAAGAGATGAATATGGAGAAATTTACGAAATATGGTCATATTTCTACACAGGTGCGAAGTTATCTAAATATAATTGTTATGTGCATATTTCGTAACATATAAAAATTGGGCCCACTAGAAAAAGTCAA
Organism: Parietaria judaica; assembly: GCA_954871525.1. Taxonomy (NCBI): domain Eukaryota; kingdom Viridiplantae; phylum Streptophyta; class Magnoliopsida; order Rosales; family Urticaceae; genus Parietaria; species Parietaria judaica. Next base: position 15,171,966 of record OX940872.1, read on the forward strand.
AGCCTGACAAGGTAAGTCAAGGCTCATCACCAACGCCAGAGGCCCGGGACCGAAGAACTAAGACATTGGCGAGGGACCCAAAAGGCGACGAGCCGACAAGCCGACGAGGCGACGAGCCGACAAGACGACGAGACGACGAAGCCGACAATGCGACGAGACGACAAGGCCGACAAGCCGACGAGGCGACAAGGTGACGAAGCCGACAAGGCGACAAAGCGACGAAGCCGACGAGGCGACGAAGCCGACAAGGCGACGAGGCGACGAGGCGACGAAGCCGAAAAGCCGACGAAGTGACAAGGCGACAAGGCGCCATGGCGACAAGGCGACGAAGGCCCTCGCCGGAGCTTGGCGAGGGCATAACTTGCAATTAGCCTACACGACGAGAAGATCCGAGACTACGAAGATCCCCGGGAAATCCTCCGGATTTCCCCGAACATAACCTTCGGACTCGCGGACAACCCGATGACATCGAAGACGAATCGAAAATCATCGGAGACCCTTTTTGCAGGCAAGGGGCCCCGACAACCCCCCTGCTGCAGGGAGAAATTCGCAGGACCCCTGAAAGTGCAATATTCAGGGAAATGGGAGGTCCCCAGGGGTGCAATTCCCAGGGAATTCGCAGGCCCCAAGGGGTGCAATTCCTAGGGAATTTGCATTCCCCCCTCATTTTCACACTCACTCACACCTTTCTCCAGAGCTTCTCTCTCTAGCTTTCTCTCTCTAGAAAACTCGTCTACTCTTAAGGAGGAAAGGACTTGAGTTAAGAGTTGAGATAGATCTAGAAGCAGAGTCTTAGGCCTGAGAAGAAAAGTTGTTCGACGGGTCAACTAAGGCGTCCCTTGCTAGGTAGGTAACCACGCCACCACTTGTGAGGTCGATAGAGACAGAGCTTCCGTGATACGAGACCCCTCGTGATACGAGGCCAGCTACCCCGACAAGGTCGACAGAGACGGAGCTTCCTTTCGTCGGGATAAGGCCCCTCGTCATACGAGGCCACCTACCCCGACAAGGTCGACAAAGGAGCACACTTCGTCAGGTCAAGGTTCTCACTGTACTTCGCCAACACGAGGGAAGTTCGACAGTGAGCTTGCCAGCACCAACGAGGTCGACGAAAGAGCACATCATGCCGGTAATAACCAGCCATCAGGCCACAGGTCACCCCCGCACCGCCAATAACGGCACTTCCGATGAGACAAACAACATCGTCATTCACCTGTCGTTTATCACTAACCCCGAACTACGTAGGACCCGATTCTCTTAAACTGAGATACGTAGGCAGCCTTGGCCAACCATAAGCGACGGGGCACAGGCCCATTCTACCCTTTTTTGCAGGTCCTCCCTCGCCATAGGAGCTCGCCAAGGAAGGAAAAGCACGAAGAATCATCAAGACTAGCTCGGAGCTTCATCAAGACCGGATTTTGCCCTGACGAGGACATCGCCAAGACAAGGACTCCGCCCAGACGAGGAGCTTCGCCGTGAACCGAACTTCGCCGCCACCAAGGAAGTTCGCTGAGGATCGTCAACGACAGCCCAGAGACTCTCCCAAGACGACGGGATCGCCTCCAGCTTTGACGATCATCAGTCAACCCGCGTTGCCTCAACATCAAATCATCCTTGTGTTCAGCGGGTCAATCTCGGGACCCGAACCTTGGATCTGACTCTAAGTTGAAGCCATTTTTACGCATTCACAGTTTCGTGCTAGAAGGAGGGGTAGCCCGAGAATACGCCTCGAGACCCTTCCAGCAATCATCAGAAGAGCGGAGCATGATGATCGCCTATCGGCATGACGAACCGCGCCAGTGCTTCTAACCGCGCGACGCCGCAACCGACGACCAGCATCGCGCTCGACACGAGGGCCCAAACCCTCGCCAGGCGGACTCAGCCGCCTCGCCAAGTTTCACCAGCTCATATCGAGAATGAAGACGTTGCCAACGACGGTTCGCAAAGGTTAGTCGACGCTGACAACAAAGAAAGTACGGGAGATAGCAACGGCAACAGAGATCGCCAGGACCGCCCCGACCCTCGCCAGGTTCGCTCGGGGGTTCGCTAGGAGGTTTGCCAAGAAAAAGATCCCGAACATGCCGGAGATCTCCAGGACCGCCCCGACCCTCGCCAGGTTCGCCCGGGGGGTCGCTGGGAGGTTCGACAAGACGAAGCTCCCAAAGATGCCGGAGATCGCCAGGACCGCCCCGACCCTCGCAAGGTCCGCCCGCGGGGTCGCCAGGAGGTTCGCTAAGATGAAGATCCAGAAGATGCCTGAGATTGCCAGGACTACCCCGACCCTCGCGAGGCTCGCCCGGGGGTCGTAAGGAGGTTCGCCAGGCCGAAGACCCCGAAGACGTCGAAGACCGCCGAACTATCCGGACCCTTGCCAGGCTCTCCTTGGGGGTCGACAGGAGGTTCGCCAGGCCGAAGATCCCGAAGACGTCGAAGACCGCCGGAACTACCAGAACGCTCGCCATTCTTGCCCGGGACGTCGTCAGGGGGTTCGCCAGGCCAAAGACATCAACGAAATGTTGCACCGACGAGACATCCTAGACCCTCATCAGGCTCACCTGGAGGGTCGCCAAGGGAATCGTCGTGACGAAGACCGCCCGAGGGGTCGCCAATTCTCACCAAGACGCAAAGGCGGAAGACGAGATGAAGTCATTTACCTTTAAGACTACAGAGAAGACCGACAACGGGGCCGTCGGGCTTCGCCCGACCGCTACCCAGGTCACCAGGAGCCTCACCAACCACAGCGCGACGACGTACTTGACCTTTACAAGGAATGCAGAAGGAAATCCAAGACTTGCGCTCTGCCCAGGACCGTGGCGTGAGAGGCTGTGCTGTGCTCGACGGGACCCTGTCCCCACTCGCACCACACCTGCTCGACGAGAAGCCGTAGGCGACCTACGCTTCACAAGCAACCTCATCTACGATGAAAAAGGAGATCCAGTCTACCACCTTGTGCAGTACCAGACGATCATGCAGATGAAGAAGTGCTCAGCCTCGACGATATGCCAGGCATTCTGCCTAACCCTTACGGGAACGACATTCGAATGGTACCAACGACTACCCAAGGCGAGCATCCACTCCTTCAACCAGCTTAAAGACCAATTCCTCGCCCGCTTCGCCGGCGCAGTGACTCAAAGAAAGGAGAAGTCCTACCTCTGGTCAATCAAGCAGAAGACAGACAAATCCCTGCAGAACTTCATCAACCGCTTCGTCGAAGAATCAAACAAGGTAAACGACTACAACGACAGCGATGCCGTCATCGCCCTCATCGACGGACTGCGGACTGGAGAATTCTTAATCTCCCTCGTGAAGGAAATACCGTCGAACAAGACGGAGCTCATGACAAGAGCAGCTCAGCACATCTCTGTGGAAGAGTACCTCGCCAGCAGGAAGTCAACAGAGCCAGGGAGCCGTCAATGAAGCCACAACCGCTCCCCCGACGAATCAAAGACGAAGAAAAGTCGCCCAGACGACAACCGGAACCGAATGGCGAAGCCGCAAAGGATTCAAGATACGAGGAAGCCGGTCCGATACAGAGACTACACGCCGTTGACGACAATGCCAGGCGAGATCTATGCGATGCACGGTGACAAGTTCAAGAAGCCCCATCCGCTTGGCAAGCCAGGAAAGGATAAAAGTGGATACTGCCAATTCCATCGTGACTACAGTCACATGATGTCACAGAGCTACCAGCTGAAGAACCAAATTGAAGACCTGATCAAGGAAGGACAACTAAAGGAGTTCATCGAGAGGCTAACGGCGACCGACGGAGGAACGAAAACCCCACTCCTGACAATGACGCCATCTGCGGCTCAAGGCGACGACCGAGGAAAATCCATAGCGGCCACCCCGCTCAACGTCGTTTCAATAATAATCGGAGGACCAGGAACAGGAGATTCAGGCCAGAGCAGACGGAGCTACGCACGCGCAACGGAGAAGGGATGGACGCCAAACTAGGTTAACCTGATGGGCTCAACACCTCCAATCCCCACAGGCAAAGCAATCACCTTCACTGGAGACGAAGCTCTCACCATCCACCACCCGCACAACGACGCCATCGTCGTGGAAGCACAAATCGCCAACTGCATGGTCAGGAGGATCCTCATCGACAACGGGAGCTCTGCCGACGTGCTCTTCAAGACGGCCTTTGATAAGATAAACTTAGGCCGAGTCATCGCTAGCTCCGTCCGAACACCACTATTTGGTTTTGCAGGATAACGCGTGACGATTGAAGGATCCATCGAACTAACGACAACCTTCGGGGCCAAAGACGGACCAAAGGTAACTCGAATAGTGAGCTATCTCCTCGTCGGCATGCCTTCGTCATACAACGTCATTATTGGGAGGCCCACGATCAACCAACTCCAGGCCGTGACATCCACCTATCGCCTACTCGTCAAGTTCCCAACGCCCAGCGGGATCGGAATCATGCGAGGAAGTCAAGCCGAATCACGGGCCTGTTACGAGAAAGGAGTACGTCGAAGCACAACAACAGTCGCCGCCATCAACGAAGGAGTCAACAACCTCAGCATCACCAAGCAAGGAGAACCAGGAGAGGACGCGAGAACTCCAACGATCATTGTCGGGCTGAGAAAAATACTCGCCCTCCTGCGACAATACGAGAAGAGATTGGATCACTCCAGAAGGATGGGAGGAACCGCATCAGAAGACTTTCCTGACTACGCAACGTACAGTCGCATCGTCGACAAGGTGTTCAACCGCCTACGCTTCATCAAGAGGAAGATCAACCTCGCCAAGCAAAAGAGCGAAGGAAAGCACCAGCAAGGGGTCGCCAAGAAAAGGGAAGCAAAGGCTGACTTAGTCGTCAGGCAAACCCACGGCATCAACACCCCCACAGCTGAAGGAAGGAAGAAGACGAAGGACGCGCCGCCAAGCAGAAGAACCGCCCCCAATGGGCCGGTATGGAACATGTACATCAGCGGAGACAACGGCAACACGAGCGCAGGAGCAGGAATCGTCATCACCAGCCCTCAAGGAGAAAATTCAAAGTACGCCATCAAGTTCGAGTTCAAAGCCTCCAGCGACGAAGCCAAATACGGAGCGCTACTCGCCGGTTTGAACCTCGCTGAAAGGCTCGACGTGAAGAATTTACAGGTACACTGCAGCTCGAAGAAAATCGCAAGCCAGATGAACGGCGCACTACCAACGCCGTAGGACAAGACGCTTACTCAGCTGCAAGAAGCCATGGACCGCCTCCACCCATTGACGTGGTACGAGATCACTTGGATCCCTGCAATAGGATTAGCTACCCGGCGAGCAAAGGCATAACATTGTCTCCAGACAAAAACTGTATTACTTGCAGGTCAAAAAGGATGACGACCCTACAATCGCAGCAGAGTGCACTCACAAGACTCCTACCACGCGACACGACTCGCACATTCAACAAAGCAAAGGTATGAATGAAATCCAAAGTTCAAATTATACTAAAAAAGCATAAATGTCATGAAATAGGTACGAAGTGAAAAGGCAAAATACGCCAAGTTAACATGCATGGGAAATGAGTACGGCTAAAACAAAGCCCGAAAATGTCTATAAATCATATTGGCAAAGAAAAAGAGAAACTAATCTCGAGGAAGCGCCAAGTCAAGAGGCTCTACGTCACGAACAGAGTCAGGAGCACCAAGGACGTCAAGGAACCTCAAGGAAAGCGCAAGATGACCATTCTCCTGGAGATGAGCCGCTTGGAAATCTGCAAATCCCGACCAGTATACCTCGTCGAAAGCGGCTTGCCACGTCGCTTCAGTCTCAGCCAGACTCGCGTCAGCATCCGCCTTCAACTTGGCATAGGAGGAAGCAACATAAGAAAAATCCCGCTGAAGACGCTCAATCCTGGAGTCACGCCTCGCCACAAAAGTTGTCAAAGCCGCAATCTGGTCCTTCGCCGCACAAAGTTCATCTTCAACAGCTCGACGACCCTCGCGCACGCCTCAACACGGGAGATCTTGACCTCAAGCTTTGCCTTGGTCACCTCGCCTTGTAGCACATCATGCTCAGCAGCGGTTTTCTTAAAGACACCCTTCAAAGACGTACACTGGGTATTTGTAGCCTCGAAACAACGGGCCACCTCCGCCGACAACAGCAAAACCTGAAAGACGAACGGCGAATGTAAAGAAAGGTATTATGACAAAGTAAGTAGGAATGCCGAAAAGTGCGTACCTTCCCCTGACAAAAGGAGTCATCCTCAAGGAGAGCAGAATCCGAAGCACCCACCACCGGAGCAAACACCCAAGGACGAAGCTCAGAGATGCTCCTGAGACAAAGACGTTTGAGGCACAGTGCATGCTCAATGCTTGACGAACCGCCGGACTCTGGAGCCCCGCTCGATGGAGGAACGACGACAGGTACTGGGATGTCATCACGAGAGACAACCCCCAAAGCCACAACTGGAGATGACGCTCCAAGACCAGCGCAACGCTGACGAACCCGACGAGAAGAACCATCAGCCTTGCTAGGAGACGGCGAATGCGACCGACGAGGCGAAGATACCCTCTCCGAAAGTAACCGCCGCTTAAGACGACGGAAGGAACGATCATCAAGACCCTCACCAGACGACTTCGAGGCCAGAACTGCGCTATCACTGGGGGCAACACGAGCACCGGAAGCAGTGGCAGAAGCACAAGGACGCATCTGAGGAACGAACTTCTTGAAGCTAGACGAACCTGTACGACAGCAAGCAAGGCAATGGAGAACTTCACAGCTATTAAAGACCAAGCAAAAGGAATTATACCTGCAGGAGTCGACAAAGTAGGAGCAACCGGAGGATGGACAACCACCGAAGGAATACGACGCCCAGGAGCAGGAACATTCTTCTTCGACGAAGCCTTCACCGGAGAAGAACGGCGAACACCTTCCTTTGAATAACGGCGAGCGCCTTCCGTGGAAGAACGACGAACATCCGCCCTCGAAGAACGATGAACATCCGCCCTCGAAGAACGACAAACGCCTTCCCACGAAGAAGCTCGAGGCGTATCAGCCTCAGCCGGAGGAATCACTCAAAGAGGAACCAGAGCAAACGCATCTGCCTCATCGACATCAACAAAACCTCCAAGCGAGTCAGCAACGGAGCCCGCCGAGATCCATAGTCGGAATTCCTTATACGGAAGCAGACGATCCTTCCTCACCAACCCCGAGATCAGGATTCCAAAAACCCCCAAGTCAGACGTATGCTCATACGGCGGACGCAACACCTGGGAGCTGAAGTCAGGCAGAGACGAACCAAGCAAGGACGTCGGAGCCCAAACCCAATGACGACGCCAGAGAGAATCCAACCTGCATTGAGGAAACTCCAGACGAACGTACGATGAAGACGCCATATACTCTCCAGCCTCCGAAGAACGACAGTAGAAGCGAAAAACAGTGCGGAACTCTTCGACCGTCAGAGATCGACGAAAGAGAATCCGCCAAGCTCAGAAGCACTTCGCCAAGGTACGAAAAGACCCCGACAAAATATGGAAGGCCGGCACACCCAACAACAACAGAAGATCACGGACGAACAGCCGAAGAGGAAGACACATCCCGTGACGAAGACTCTCCAAGTGCACCGGCAGAAAACCGGGAACACCATTACAAGGAAGCTCGCCCGCAGCAGGAACTCGAAGACCAGCAATATGCGACAACCCATGAAGAGCGAGGAACGACATCAACGAAGACTCGGAGATTTGGCTACGCACAATCAGCTTAGGACAGATGGCCGAAACACGGATAAGACGCTGTCTGGGCGTCTCGTCGGCAGGATGACCCTCGCCAGCGGCAAAGCCCACGATGACAAGACCCTTGCCTGTAGGTCCCTCCTCAACGACAGGCGCCTCATTGACAAAGTCCCTGCTAGTGCCCTGCTCTTCAATGACATCAGACGTATCGACATCAGCACACTCTACATCGGAGGCACCATCAAGGACTGAAGGCTCGGAGCCAAGCTCGCCGGGAGATCCGCCTCCATTCGCCAAGCCACCCGCAAGGTCCACAGCATATCCAGGAGACTTAGAAGACAAAGTGTTCTCCGCCGGAAGCCGATGACAAAAGACGAAGCAGCAATGAGAAGTCCGTACCGTGTTCGGAGACCGGCATACTTGGCCCAGGAATGATAGTATCCTCGGCATGAGATAGCTTTGGTCCCGAAGAATCCAATGCATAAATCGGATCGTCAATCAGAGTCTCGAAGCTCTCAAAATCAAAGTTTCTGTCAAAGTCGGACTACACTACCACTTTTTGCGGTCCTTTCGCCGGAGCAGCCATGCCGGAGTTGAAGACGACCTCACCGCCACCAACGGACATCACTATCGCCACCGAAATATTGGACGGAGTACCCACCAAGCCGCTGCCCGCCTCGTTTCCCGTGCCGAGCACGCCAAAGGAGCCCCACAGGCCCCCGCATGCGGAAGTCCTCCACGGTTCTAGCCGCCGCGCCGCTGCCTGAAACTGCCAAAGACCGAGCCGAAGAGATGAGCCCAGCCGATTCCACCACGCCGTGGACCCCACGGCCCAAGCCATTGCCACCCGAACCAAAAACCCCGTGCGCGCCAAGTCTGAAAGTTGAGCTAAGGGCCCCATGCTCCGCGACAGCCGCTGGGCTCCGCCCAGACGCCTCCGACGGGACCCCGCCGGTCGCCTCCACCATCGCCGACGCGCCAAAGGACGCCATGCAGCCTGCTCCACCGCCGAGGGCCACGTCAATGCCGAGTTCGACCTCCTCCACAGCACTCGCCGGAATGTCGATTCCCGCGCCATCAGCTACACGAAATATATCTTCATGGCTGAATGCCCAATCATTCAACATCGCCGGAGCGTCATCAAAGTTGGCCGGAATTTCATCATCAAGATTCAAGAATAGAAAGTCCGGTGAGAAAGTAAACGTACCGGACTCTTGGATGTCGTCATGAAGATTGTCACCACCAAGCTCGCCGGAAAAAGTCATCTCCTCCACAAGCAATGGAAACGCAGCCGTCAAGCTTCCCGGAGAAGTCCAAATCGCGAATTGGAGGAGCAAGAGGAGAGAGAAAATTGTCTTAAACCCTAAAAGGTATTTATGAGGTAATGTTTCCCCTAATTTCACCTCCCCTTTTGATTTTTCTTGAATTTTATTTTTCATTCAAGCCCAAACTCGCATAAACTAGGCCCATAAAGCTGAAGTTTAATTTTTAATTGGTCAAAAACGATCAAAAATGGGCTTTTATACGTTTTTAAGTGAAAAAGGCTATTTTCAAAGGTTATTCACAAAGCCTTGGAAATTAAACTTTAGAACTTTATAAAGTATCATTTTTAATTTTTGAACATGAAAACCAAATTAAAACTATTTTCCCGGGTTTTCATGAATTATTTAATTATTTACGGTATTCATTACAAGTAAAAGAATTGCGCAATAATTAAGGAATTTGTTAAAGTTCCGAGCTTAATGCGCAATTATTATTTTCAAAGTATTTATTTACTCTTTCATTTATTATGGCAATTGATTTTATTTATTTATTTTTGGATTTATTTTCGGAGTTCAAAATTAATTTAAAAGGGCTTTATTTCACAAAGTGTGCCTATGAACCTCAAAAAATCAAAAGATCAAATAAAATCATAAAAAAGTGACTTGTGATTTATTTAAATCCATTCGCTTATGTCATTGAATATGCTCGAAATTATTTTCCCGCTTATTATGCGAACATTTTCGAAAATATTTTACAAACACCCAGTTAAAGGAAATTTACAGTTCCTTGGGAGGATGGAGAGGAGACGAAAAATCTCTGATAATCCATATCCTCGCCAAATAACACAAACTGCCTTAAGTTTTAAAAGAAAAAGTTTCTCGCGCAATACAATTACCCAAGAAACTGGGGGAGTAATTCTATGTGCATTTTTCGTAACATATAAAAATTTGGCCATTTTGGCAAAAGTCAAAGCCCACTGGGAAAAGTCAAAGCCTGACATGGTAAGTCAAGGCCCATCACCGACGCCAGAGGCCTGGGACCGAAGAACTAAGACATTGGCCAGGCCCGGGGCCCAAAAGACGACGAGCCGACAAGCCGACGAGGCGACGAAGCCGACAAGCCGATGAGGCGGCGAGCCAACAAAGGCGACGAAGCCTCTCGCCGGAGCTTGGTGAGGGCATAACTTGCAATTAGCCTATACGACGAGAAAATCCGAGACTACGAAGATCCCGGGAAATCCTCCGGATTTCCCTGAACACAACCTACGGACTCGCAGACAACCCGACAAGGTCGACAAAGGAGCACACCTCGTCAGGTCAAGGTTCTCACTGTACATCGCCAACACGAGGGAAGTTCGACAGTGAGCTTGTCAGCACCAACGAGGTCGACGAAAGAGCACATCACGCCGGTAATACCCAGCCATCGGGCCACGGGTCACTCCCGCACCGCCAATAACGACACTTCCGACGAGTCAAACCACATCGTCATTCACCCGCCGTTTATCACTAACCCTGAACTACGTGGGACCTGATTCTCTTAAAGTGAGATACGTAGGCAGCCTCGCCCAACCATAAGCGACGGGGCACGGGCCCATTCTACCCTTTTATGCAGGTCCTCCCTCACAATGGGAGCTCGCAAAGGAAGGAAAAGCACGAAGAATCATCAAGACTAGATCAGAGCTTCATCAAGACCGGAGTTTGCCCTGACGAGGACATCGCCAAGAAAAGGACTCCGCCCAGACAAGGAGCTTCGCCGTGAACCGGACTTCGCCGCCACCAAGAAAGTTCGCCGAGGATCGTCAATGATAGCCCGGAGACTCGCCCAAGACGACGGGATCGTCTCTAGCTTTGACGATCATCAGTCAACCCGCGTTGACTCAACATCAAATCATCCTTGTGTTCAGCGGGTCAATCTCGGGACCCGAACCTTGGATCCGCCTCTAAGTTGAAGCCATTTTTACGCATTAACAATAACTACGTTTCTTCGTGTTTTATATCTTGGTTATATTTATATTTTTAGATACAAAATGATTATATATTTTGCATTTTTTAGTGATTATATCTCGTTTTTGAACTTTAGACCACCATTATAAGGGTGGAATCACCTTATAACAAGGAAGGGTTGGTTGAAAATACCCAATGAATATATAAAAATCAATAACCGTTAACAAATATGTCATTTTCTTTTGCCCGTGACGTCACTATTTATGGGACGCTAGGTAATAAGAAAAATACAACGTAAAAGGTTAAATGTGAAAATTGTTGGGTTTTTCGATGACTTTTCTCAATCCCGAGGCGGAAATCACGGGATATCATCGAACAATAAAGATCTAGAATAATTACGAGAATTAAGATATCGTTTAGAGATCGTTACCAAACTTCGGTACTTTTGCCAACTGTACCGAATAACTGCCGATTCCTTTGATTCTGGAGTTTGCCTAATTTAGGATTTAACGCCTCAAGTGTTGCGCCTCTATTTCGTCCACCACGTCACTCGAGAACGTCTTAGAAGACCGGAAAACACCTCGGAGGATAGGTTAGATCCTTGTCGGTATTTAGATGATCAACCGTTGATTGAACCGGGGAGGAAGCCACGAAATTCGACTCACTAGGGAGGGAGCTCGAATTCTAGGAGGCTAGGGTTTATCTTGTGTTTGTTGTATCTAATTATGAGTCATATTAGGGTATTTATAATACCCTATGGTCATGACATACTGGGCTTTCTAAAAGCCCACCTAATGGGCTTTCTAAAAGCCCAATCATGGATTAATTAATCTATTATTAATTAATATGAATCATAATTAATACTTGGGCCCGAGTGGGCCCATAATGTCGGTTATGGTTATCGGGTCGATATCCGATAACCCGAGAGATACAATATCGGGTTCGGGCATAACCAACAAAAATTCAATAAAAACAGTAAAAAATAAAGTCGTGAATACGGAGATCTACGTAAGTATGGTAATGTTTTTCTCGCAAGCACAAAATGGTCTATACATGTACATTACTTATTGTTTTATAAAGTTGACAGATTTTTAGATTTAGATTCTATTCTTATTTACAAAATGATTATATATCATTTTCAAAGTGACCGGATCTCAGTTTGAACTTTATAATTTTGTCGTTCTGTAATATTTAACTTTTGCTGCTTTTTGTTTACGGGACGCTAATTAATAGCAAAAATGCATATGGTAAAACACTAAATATGATCATTTCGATAAATTATAAAATTAAATAACATGTCATGAATTTAAATGATGGTATGTCACCGTGACATTTGAATGTGTGGAATTGAGATCAGAGGAATTAATATAATTTAATTATTTGAATTTAATTATTAATATCTTATCAATAATTAATTAATAATTAATAAATTTCTATTAATAAATAAAAAAATATATATTTATATTGATTTAATATGTGTAAATTCAAATTGGGCTTCATGAAATCGAAACCCTAATACATTCGAATTATAAGATTTGGTCTTTCCATATTTGCGGCATAAGTACCAAATGTTTTGGTATTTGAGCGAACCATAAAATAAATTTTATCCATTGGATCGGTTATGATTTAATATCAACCGTTGGATTGAGATAATTAATTTTAACCCTAATTGTAATTCGAAATTGATATCTTGGTGACCAGGCATAGGTTTTCCGAATTTGGTTAATTAATTGTATTTGTTGGATCTGTTTTAAGATTTAATATTTACCGTCGGATTGTAAATTAATTAATTATATATAATATATAATTTTCGAATATATAAAATCGAAGTAGAGTTTTATTAGAACCCCTAGGGCATTTGATTTTATCCTAAATTAATTTGATCTATTAGATCGGTTTTAAGATTTATCTCAACCGTTGGATCTAGATAATTAAACTTTGAATTTTATTATATATATATATTTCGAATAAAATAATAAGGATAAGATTGAATTTTGATCTTATCATGTATTTCTTATTTAATTAAATCCATGATTAATTATATCAATTGGATTTAGATAGGATTAAATCTAGGCCATTGGATCAAATAATTAATTATATTTAATTAATAGAATACGAAATTAGGGATGGAATTTCTCCAATTCGGTTACTGTCCGAGCCTATAAATAAGGATTTCATTCTACACATTTTTCACACCTCTCCCTAGAGAAAAATTCGAACTCTCCCTCCTCTTAAGGGTTTTTGAATTTTTCCTCTGACCTCTCTCTGGTTCGGCTTAAGCAACTTAGTCTCCGGAAGCTTAAAAAGAACCATCAGTTAAAGTTTGCGACGGAGTCCTGCCGGCGAAGCCCACGCTTCGGTACGAGGAGTCTAGGAGAATATCCCGGAAGATCACAGGTGTTTCCTTCAGCACCGGCGGAGCATTACAGAATTCAAAACGCGCAGCTGGAAGTCGTCAACTGAGGTACGGCCTTATGCATTGGGTTAATAAATGCGACCATTTACTGCTTTCTATTTATTTCCTATAGACTAGATTATTAATAATAATTTATGAATATTAAATTACATAATATTTATCAGATCTTGTAATATGGTTATTATCCGATATCCAGACCGTTGTACGAATAACAAGTTGTTCGCTTTAAAATAATTTTTAAATGTTACCCGGACGGTTCGGAGGCACATTTCGGGATATTATTCACGGGATCCATGGCGTGATTCCTGACAATTTTGACTACTTCAGCATGATTAAATTGCCTTATTAAGTCCTTTACTACCGCAAGGTATTTTTTCATCCGGTCGACTTGGGTGGCGTTCGCGTTACTAATTTGGATGGTGACTAGCTTGGAGTCTGAGTGGGCCCTGATTCTTCGGGCTCCCACGGATTTTGTTTGAGGCCGGCTATCAGGGCCTCGTATTCGGTCTCGTTGTTTATTACATGGAATCTTAGTTTGAAAGATTGCTCTATCACTTCTTCCGCGGGGGATATCAAACGAATTCCAATCCTTGACCCTCCTTGATTGGAGACCTCGTCTACTTCGAGTCTCCACCCTTCATTTTTGTGACCCTCTTTCGAGTCGTCGGCTGGTAGTTTGATTAGAAATTTCGCTAACACTTGCGAATTGGCGCAATTGAGAACTTTGCATTCTATGTCAAACTCGCTCAACTCGACTGCCCATTTGATGAGTCTTCCTAATTGGTTCGGGCTATGGAGTATGATTCTCAAAGGTTGGATAGTCGTGACCATATTGGTGTGAGACTGGAAGTAAGGCCGAAGTTTTCTCGCTGCGGTAATCATTGCTAGTGCGAGTTTTTCTATGGCCGGGTATCTAGTTTTTGCGTCCTATAGTGATTTGCTGATATAGAATATTGGCCTTTGTTCTCCACGGTCCTCTCTTACTATCACTCTACTTACTGCCGATGATGAAACTGCCAGATATAAGAACATTGGCTCTCCCTAGAGTAAACACTTGTCCGCCGCTCTCCCAAATTCATTTTTCGGTCCATACGAAGTTGTAAAAGGGTAAACACTTGTCTCCCACTCTGGATATGAACCGTTTAAGGGCTGCAATTCTCCCGGTTCTCCCGCCGATCCATGGAGAGGGCGTGTTCTGGAGAGCTTTGATCTGGTCGGGGTTGGCCTGTATTCCTCGCTGCGTGACCAATTAACCAAGGAATTTTCCCGAAGTTACTCTAAAGGTACATTTTGTCGGGTTAAGCTTCATTTAATACTTTCAAAGTATTGTTAAGCATTCTTCTAGGTGGGATACGTGATCTGTTTCTTTGGAGGACTTTACCAACATATCGTCGATTTAGACTTTCATAGTTTTACCGAGTTGTTCAGCAAACATTTGGTTTACTAACCTTTGATATGTGGCTCCGACATTTTTTAATCTGAAGGGCATCACTTTATAGCAGTAGATGCCTCATTCAGTTATGAAAGCCGTTTTTTCTTGGTTCTCGGATTGCATGAGGATTTGGTTATATCCCGAGAATGCATCCATGAATGACAACAGTTCATGCCCGCATATTCGACTAGTTGGTCGATGTGGGGCATCGTGAAACTGTCTTTTGGGCATGCTTTGTTTAGGTCGGTAAAGTCAATACAAACGCCACCCTTCCCATTTTTCTTTTCACTACGACTATATTTGCTAACCATTCCGGGTATTTAACGTCCCTGATAGACCCGGCTTGCAATAGCTTCGTGAATTCTTCTTTCACAGTCTGAGCCCGTCAAGGCCCAATTTCTTCCTTTTGTGCTTCACCGGCTTATAGCTAGGGTCTACATTTAGGAGGTGGGTTATGATGTTTGGGTCTATGTCTGGCATGTCCTCGTGGGACCAAGAAAAACAATCCCGGTTTTTGGTGAGAAATTGGAGGAGTTTTTATTTTTTTATTTTTTTATTTTCTAGTCCGATCGCGATTCCTACCCGATGATTTGGATTGTGGGGTCGATCTGAACCTAGACCGTCATTTCCACATTAGGACCGTCTGAATTGTCGGTCCCTTTTTGGGTGCTCTCCTCTTTTCCCTCCTATACCGCCATTAATTGCAATGCGGGAGCGTTCTTCTAGTCGGTCTTGGCGGCCTGGATGTTTTGGAATACGCTCATGTAGCACATCCGTGATTGTTTATTTTTTATTTCCTTTGACCTCAACAATCTTTCCGTCCTTGTTGGGGAAGCGGACTAGTTGGTGGTAGGTGGATGGTATGACCTTCTTCATGTGTAACCAAGGCATTCCTAGTATCGTGTTATAGATTGACAGACACTCTAATACTAGAACTTCTTGATTTTCCCTACTCCTGCGGCAGCAATCGACAACCGCACCATACCTATTGAGTTGATCGTCCCTCCATCGAAGTAGGTTAGTGGGATGCGCTCCCTATTAATTTACGTTTCGTCTACTCCCATATTGAGTAGTGGTTCCAGGAATATCACATCGACCGAGCTCCCGTAATCGATTAGGATCCCGTCCATCGTGTACAAGGAGATCAGGAGTATGACTACCAGTGCATGGTCGTGCGGTCCGACTAGAGTAGTAGCTTCACTATCCTTGAACTTGATTTTGTAGTCTGGCTCTTGTCGAGGAAGGACTACTGGCTCGGTATGGAGCCTTTGTTGGTGGGCCTTGATCAAAATTAGTGAGTTCTCGTGCAGCTGCGATCCTCCTACTATCGTCTAGATTCTTCCGATGGGCTCCAGGATTTCTTCCAGCTGCTCGTCGATGTCTTCTAGTTCATATTTGTCTGGTTCTTCGAGCATGTGAACCCTGCCTCTCTTATTCGGGAGAGCGTTCCCTTTTGTTGGCCTTTCCTATTCGGCCCTTTTATGGTAGCCTTAGACTGGATCTGTTTGGAGTTTTGCCTGGTTAGCTGTCCGTTTTTCAGCTCAATGCTGAAACCTATTTCTCCCAACTCCCCATTGACATACTTCTCCACTAGGCGGGCATGGAGCACCGTACAATTTCAGGTGTGGTGTCCGAATGCATTGCAGAAGTTGCACCAGGCTTTGGGGTCGTGCTTCGGGAAGTGTGCATCACTGTAAAGTGCAATATCTCTTGTGTTAACTAGTACTTGTCTGGGCGTCTCTTTGGTTTCGGCATGTACTTCGAAGTCCACGATTTTTGAGTCAACGTTGAAAACGTACAGATTTCACGGGGGATATGCTTCTCGGCCCCCTGAAGGCATTGTTGTGTCCTCCGGCTCTTTGCTTCCTAGACTATTTGGGCGGTCCTTGGTTCCGTGGATGGCCGGATTGGAACCCTTTCTTCTTTCATAGGGCTTCAAGCTCTTTGTCATGCTTGATCCAGTTGGATGCTTTATGGATTATATCCTCGATGGATTTGTAACGATTTACGACAATGTCTGTTTGAACTTCGAGTCGTACCATAGTCCGCTGGTGAGATCGGCTCTGGCCGTTAAGTCACTAATCCCGTTTATTTGGGCCACGGTTATCTTGAACCTGGCCATGAAGTTCCGGAGCGGCTCTCCTCTCTCTTGTTGTAAAGAATAGAGGTTTTCCATTATGGTTTTTGTCTCCATTAACATGGAAAAGTGTTTGAGGAACACAGTCGTTAGCTGCTCGAAATTTTCTATTGACCGGGGTTCTAGTTTCGAGAACCATTCCATCGCTGGACCTGCCAGGTTCTCAGCGAAGTACTGACAAGGACCAACGTCTAACTCATGTATCTCTAGGTTTTCTCATCCCATTACAATCCTAAAGGATCTCAGATGCACTTTGGGGTCAGTTGTCCCATCGTACCTTGGCAAGTTCACGCGCCTGCAGTCGTGGAGCTTGATGCTGGTTATGGCGAGTGAGCAAGGTTCTCTTCTCGACTCTTCCACTAACCGCACAATTTTCGAGGCAATGGTAGTAGCGCTGTGCACTCCAGAGTGCACTAGAAATGAGTTTATCATTCTTCCAAATCCGTGCCTCGAGGCACTGGCTCAAGACGCACAGGATGGCGAGATTCTTGTCCGTTTATTGGATTGGGATATCTCGGATAAGGGACGGGTTGGCCCCAAGGGCCACAACTAGTGCCACTATCTCGCTCATAACCTTCCGAGTTGCTCGGTCGATAAGAGCGTTGGCAGCTGTATGAGGCAAAGTTTGCGATGAGAAGGTCGAGCTGCTTATGCAGCTCTTGATTCTAAGCATTCCTCGCCTCCATTTGAAACTTGAGGTCGCTGGGTTCAGCGCTCTATCCGAGATTGTCAACCCCGGACTCCATCGCGATTTGGATCTTGTCGTTGCTCTTTTTTTTAAGTGATCTTGAGCTTGTAGATATTAGCAATATAAATTTCCCACAAACGGCGCCAATCTGTTGACGTGGTTTTCCATCTTAATCAGTCAAAACGACTTGTGAGTGTATGATGTTTATGTTGGACATATGTGTCCTTAAACAAGATATTTATCCATTTGTAAAAGATTATGACAAGTCATTGAATAAATATAGTACTTATCATATTAATCGTATTATAGTTTCTGGTAGAGTAAAACAAAATGTTTGTTTCCTTAAGTTCATAAAGGATGATTATCAGAACAGATTCAATGTGAGGAAGAATTAATAATCATAATAAATAAACTTAAAAATATCCGTGACCTGATTAACTTGGTGGGAGCCCATTAATCGTATAAGGTTATTAATGTGACTAAGTGACAATCCTATTCTGGATTATGTGTGTGTCACACTCACTAGAAGTGCATTAAGTGTGAAGTGTCTTCACACTGGACTGGACCTGACTTAAACTCAAGAAGTTATCATCTAATACCGTTATTGATAACTTGTAGTTGAGTCACAAAATGATGATCAAATGGATCTTCGTTCTAAGTCCTGAGTGGTCTTGAGTCCAAACTACTGGCTTGATTGTTCTTTGATTTAACCGTTAAAGAACACAATATATTACCGTTGTTCCCAACACTATTATTTTGGGAAAATGATAGTCAGTAGTAAAAGTAGCTTGATCATAGAAATGAGCATCACACAGCTCTCTTCAGA
Source organism: Parietaria judaica (assembly GCA_954871525.1). Classification (NCBI taxonomy): domain Eukaryota; kingdom Viridiplantae; phylum Streptophyta; class Magnoliopsida; order Rosales; family Urticaceae; genus Parietaria; species Parietaria judaica. Next base: position 15,190,338 of record OX940872.1, read on the forward strand.
GTCATGATGATTCCCTTGATTGTCGGTGGTGATAAGTGAGAGGTACCCGTGCGCAACTTATGAATCGAAACCATAAGTGGGTTACTCACAATATTACTTACTGAGTCAATGAGGAAAATTCAATGAGGGGCAATACGGTAAAAACCGCCTGCTCATGTGTGAGTCATCAACTGAGAGAACAATAACCCGAATTTGATTATATCAATGGACACCCCGCTGTATAAAGGGAATAATATATATCGTATTACTAAAGAGTGCAGCCTCGGGTCTATAGGGGAATCACTTCGAGGTTTGACGAACAACTAGTAGTTCGTTGGAGCTTAAGTTATACAGGTCCATTGTCCCCAGGTTAGCCCTGTAACAGATGATACGTACGTGATTAAAATATATTCTGGATAATGTTTAATCATTTGGCTAGACTTACAAAACTGAAAGGTCTGTGGCAGACGTCAAATAGTTTTATCAATATCGTGGCAAAATTACTATATCTTGGTACACTAAATTAACTGATAAAAGAAAGTTAGAATTTAGATTTTCTATCAGCACCATGTTGTCGGAAATTAAGTTCTAAGCAACTTTTCTTTTTAAACCAAGTTATTTCGACTTACTGTTAGTGACTTATGGATTTTCTAAGTTTGTGCTCGGTTCGATAAACTATGAAATTAAATCACATGTCACGAATTTAAATGATGGTGTGGCACCATGACATTTTAATGTGTGATATTGAGATCAAGATATATTAATATAACTTAATATAGGAAACACTAGCTAATTCTAATGGTATGTTTTGGACATTCCATATTTACGGCATAAGTACCAAATGTTTTGGTATTTTAGCAAATCCCTAAAATCAATTTAATCCATTGGACCGGTTATGATTTAATGTCAACCGTTGGATTAAGATAATTGATTTAAACCGTAATAGTAATTCGAAATTGATAGCTTGGTGACCAAGCTTTTAGGTATTTCAAATTTGGTTAATTAATTATATCTGTTGGATCGGTTTTAAGATTTAATCTTTACCGTCGGATTCTTAATTAATTAATAATATATATATCATATATATTGCTCGAATAAATGAGGATAAGGAATTCGAATTAGGGTTTTATTAAAACCCTAGGTTATTGAATTTTATCCCTAATTGATTTGATCCATTGAATTGGTTTAAGATTTATTTTTAACCATTGGATCTACATAGTCATTAAAGAATTTGATTGTTATATATATATATAATTCGAATTTAAGGATATAATGAGATAAGATTAAATATTTTGAACTTATCATGTATTTCTTATTTAATTAAATCCCCAATCAATTATATCCATTGGATTTTAATGAGATTAAATCAGACCATTGGATTGGAATAATTAATTATATTTAATTTTATAAATAGGAAAGATAGGGAGGGAATATCTCCAATTCGGTTATAGTCTGAGCCTATAAATAGGAGGCTCATTCTACATAATTCTCACACCTTCCCTAGAGCAAAAACTCGAGCTCTCCCTCTCTCTTTAGGGTCTACGAGTTTTTCGCTTTTGATCTCTCTTCTGGTTCGGCTTAGGAGATATTTTCTCTGGTAGCTTAAAAAAAAACCTTAGTTAAAGTTTGCGATGGAATCCTGCCAGCGAAGCCCATGCTTCGGTACGAGGAGTCCAGGAGAATATCTCGGAAGATCACGGGAGTTTCCCCTCATTCCCCGGTGAAGCCCTTTAGAGATTCAGAGTGCGCCTTCGAGAACGTCACCAGAGGCCTTATGCATTGGGTCAATAAATGCAACCATTTACTGCTTTCCATTTATTTCTTATTCGACTAGCTTATAATAATGTTTATGAAATATTAAATTCATAATATTTATCGGATCTTGTTGAAATGGTAATTATCCAATATCCGTGTCGTCGCACCAGTAATAAGTTTTTCCGCTTTAAAATAATTTTTAAATGTTACCGGGACGGCTCGGAGGCATATTTTGTGGTAATGAAGTCGGGAATCAAACCCCAATTTCCAACAATTCAATATATATGTTTTTGTGGAATTCGATCATTTGCGTTGCAAACTCTCGATCATTACGCACGTATACGTATATATATATATATATATATATATATATATATATATATATAAGTATTTAAACTGAGACGATGAGTTTTATTTATAGAGGTTCGTCCCAAGGCGGTAGTTGACTACATCCTCTGTTAGTTTATTGCGACCATGAAGATGGTCGGATAGCTACAAGCAGCAAGTTACGTCTAAAAATAGAGAAGGAATAAAAGAAGTAGAAAATACAAGGAAAAACTCTTAGAGAACAAGAATGCCGGATATAAAATCTCTCGATGTATTATGTCAGTGATTTGAGTGTTGGTGTGTGGAGGAGCTTGGTATTTATAGTCTTCAAAACTTTCCGTTGGGCTTCCAATAATCTGGGAGTTGTTCTTCTGAGCTAACCGGGCTGACTGGCTTGTCTTGCTGGCACGTGTCCCATGACAGCGTGGTCTATGCCGAGCTGGATTCTTGACCTGATAGATCCATTAAGGACTTGGCTTCGTGCTCATGGTCTTTAGCTTAATTTGAATTGATGAGGCTGGGTAGGAAATATGACGGTTCAACCCTTCCTCTCCTCGGTTTGTGAGCTACAATTGTAACTAATACATCATTGGATTTATTTCTTAGTTACAATCATAACTATAACTATAGTTGCGAAACGCGCAGAAACTTGCGAGTACAAAGAAGGTTATGGATTTCTATTATTTTATTATTCTAGATTGATTTATTTTCATAACTTTTTAAACCTCTTTGGAATCGCACGAAAGTATCCTATCTGTTTGTGAATAAGCTGGAAGGATTGTAGAACAACATTCTTGGCAGTCGGAAATCCTTAGGAGGCTTTAGGGTTGATATAAATATAAAGATTGCACCTCAGTTCATCTTCAACCCTTCCAGAGAATAACCTTGCCTTCAGTATTCATCAACGTTATTAACTTTCACAGAACGATGCTTTATTATGGAACATCCTCCGTTGGTAGAGGCGTCGACTGTGTTAAAGAGAACCGGACTAAAGGTGCCAGTCTAACGTCAACATATAGCAAGGGGATCTTGCTGAGTCCGACTTCCAGGAGGCAAGTGACCACCGTCATAATTCGGGACTCCATCACCGTATCAAGACCAAGTTGTTCTACCAGCTTTAGCTTCATGGGGAGCCCTTTTCTTTAAGCTATTTTACTATTGATTATAATTGGTGCTTGTAAACATTATTAGTGATTAATATGGGTGATTGCCCTGCAGAAGTAGATAAGTATCGAACTGCGTTACCAAAACATCGCGTGTGTTCTTTATTGCTTTAACGTTGTGTTTGGTATCGATATTCATAATCTGCTTAAAACGTAGTAATATGAGTTTACACGTCTGATAGCTTCCTGTTCGTTGGGCCTTGATATGGTCAGGTATATCGATGGGCTTTGGGCCTCGCAAGTGGGCTTTTGTGAATAGTAATTTATTCTTTAATTAATGCCTTTTATTTATTTAGTAAAAAAATTAATTAATTCATATGTCGTATTAAACAAACGACAAATTTCCACATCAACAACCACCCTGACCCTCGCCAGGCTCCCCCGGAGGGTTGCTAGGAAGAATACCTCCATGAGACCGGAGGGTCGCCAGGATAAAGACTTCGTAGACATCAGAGATCGCTAGGACCACCCCGACCCTCGCCAGGATCGCTAGGAAGAACACTAACAAGACACCAGAGATTTGCAGGACTACCCCGACCCTCTCCAGGATCGCCTGGAGGGTCGTCAAGTTGAAGACCCCGACGACATTGCAGCACGCTTGAATAACCCGGACCCTCGTCAGGCTCACCCTGAAGTTCGCCAGGAGATTCGTTGAGCCTACAATTTTGAAGATCACCGGAACTACCCGGACCCTCGCCAGGCTTTCCTGGGGTCTCTAGGGGGTCCATTGAGATAAAGACATCAAACTTGCAGGAGCATGTCGGGACATCTCCGACCCTCACGAAGACGGAAAGGCGTATGGCGAGGTGAAGTTATAAACCTCGAAGACTACAAAGAAGACCGCCAAATGGGTCGTGAGGATTCCCCTGACCGCCGCCAAGATCACCAAGAGGCTCGCCAAACGCGGCGCGATGACATGTTTGACCTTCTTCAAGGGATGCAGAAGGAAATTCAATACTTGCGCTCAGGTCAAAATTGTGGCGTAATGGCCCGCGCCTTGCTCGACGGGACATTGTCCCCACTCGCACACCACCTGCTTGACGGACAAGTCATAGGCGACTTATGCTTTGCAAGCAACCTCATCTACGATGGGAAATGATATCCCGTCTACAACCTTGTCCAATACCACACAACCATGTAAATGAGAAAGTTCTCGATGTCGGCTATATGCCAGACGTTCTGCTTAACTCTCTCTTGCACAACATTCGAGTGTTACCAGCAACTACCCAAGGCTAGCATCTATTCGTTAAACCAGGTAAAAAAATACGTCTTCCTCGCCAAATTTTCCGCCACAATGACCCAAAGAAAGGAGAAATCCTATCTGTCGTTGATCAAACAAAAGAACGACAAAACCCTATATAAGTTTATCGACCGCTTCGTCGAACAATCCAACAAGGTGAACGACTACATCGACAATGACATTGTCATCGCCCTCATTGATGGACTACAACCAGAAGAGTTCATGGTCTCCCTAGTTAAAGACAGGCCATCGACCATGACAGAATTCATGATGAGAGTAGCTCAACATATCTTCGTGGAGGAATACCTCACCAGCAAGAAGTCATCGGAACAACGAAGCCATAGACGAAGCAACGAACGCTCTCCATACGAGACAAAGAGAAATATGAGCCGCACTAACAACAATAGATACCGGGTGGCAAAACCGCAGGAGGGCCAAACAGTGAAAGGTCCACCCCGCTACGATAGAATGGGATACACTCCACTGACAACCACTCTAGACAAAATATTCGCAACGAACCGCGACAAGTTGAAGGAACCTCGCCCTCTGTAGATACTGGCGAAGGTACAGTGGGGTGAGGAGAAACACGTGCCCTCTCTCTTCTTTTTTTTTTATATAATTTTTTATTAGTATTTTAATATAAAATTTTACCCATAATTAAGTCTCAACTATCTAACCTTAATTATTGGTTAATATTCAATAACTAACCATAGAAATAGGAACTAACTTTAATTATATACAATATATGTATATATGAGTACGTGTATATTGTGTGTACTCACTAGAGGTGCAAGTGGCTATGTCGCGATGCATCGCGACTCGGATTGCCAAAATCGCGAAAATGGTCGTCGCGACAGACGCGATGGGTCGCGACTGTGCCAAATTGCGATGCGTTGGATTGGTGACGTGGCGAGGTAGGATTGGGCAAGAGAGTTTAGCGCGAATTTTCACCACAAATCACGACGTATCGCGATTTTGACCAAATAGTCGCGACCGATCGCGATTTTGACAAAACCATCGCGACTCATCGCGACTGTATGTTTGGAGTCGCAACTTGCAACTCTAATACTCAATATTCCACAAAAATAGAAACCAATTAACCTGCAACCTTGATTATATAAATATGGTTTACGTGTAATCGTGTATATATTTTGATGGGTGTTAATGTGTAAAAATGGCTTTAACTTAGAGTCGGATCCAAGGTTCGGGTCCCGAGATTGACCCGCTGAACACAAGGATGAGTGAATGATGAATCAACACGGGTTGACTGATGATCGTCAAAGCTGGAGGCGATTCTGTCGTCTTCGGCGAGTCTCCGGACTGTCGTTGACGATCTTCGGCAAACTTCTCTTGTGGTAGCGAAGTCCGGTTAATGGCGAAGCTCCTCATCCGGGCGGAGTCTTTGTCTTGGCGATGTCCTCGTCTGGCAAACTCCGGTCTTGATGAAGCTCTGAGCTAGTCTTGATGATTCTTCGTGCTTTTCCTTCATTGGCGAGCTCCTATGACGAAGGAGGACCTGCAAAAAAGGGTAGAATGGGCCCCTTCCCCGTCGCTTATGGTTAGGCGAGGCTGCCTACGTATCCCAGTTTAAGAGAACCAGGTCCCACGTAGTTTGGGGTTAGTGATAAACGGCAGGTGAATGACGATATGGTTTGACTCGTCGGAAGTGCCGTTATTGGCGGTGCGGGGTGACCCTTGACCTCATTGGTGTTGGCAAACTCACTGTCGTTGTTTCCTCGAGTTAGCAAAGTACACTGAGAGCCTTGACCTGACAAGGTGTGCTCCTTTTTCTACCTTGTCGGGGTAGATGGCCTCGTATGACGAGGGGCCTTGTCCCGACGAAGGGAAGCTCCGTCTCTGTCGACCTTGTCAGGGTAGGTGGCCTCGTATGACGAGAAGGCCTTGTCCCGACGAAGGGAAGCTCCGTCTCTGTCGACCTCACAGGTGGTGGCGTGGTTTCCCACCAAGCAAGGGACGTCTTAGCTGACCCGTCGAACAACCTTTCTTCTCAGGCCTAAGACTCTGCTTCTAGATCGATCTCAGCTCTTAACTCAAGTCCTTTTCTCGTTACAGTAGACGAGTTTTTTGAGAGAGAAAGCTAGAGAGAAGCTTTGGAGAAAGCTGTGAGTGAGTGTGAAAATGAGGGGGGGGGGGGGGAAGGCTTAGGAAAACAACTTCCTGGAATTACACCCTAGGGGCCTGCGAATTCCCTGGGAATTGCACCCCTGCGGGCCTCCCATTTCCCTGAATATTGCACTTTCAGGGGTCCTGCGATTTTCTCCCTACAATAGGGGGGGTTTTCAAGGCCCCTTGCCTGCAAAAAGAGTCTCCGATGCTTCTTGGTTCGTCTTCGATGTCTTCGTGTTGTCCGCGAGTCCATAAGTTGTGTTCGGGGAAATTCGGAGGATTTCCGGGGCTCTTCGTAGTATCAGGTCTTCTCGTCGTGTAGGCTAATTCCAAGTTATGCCCTCTCCAAGCTCCGGCGAGGGGTTTCGTTGCCTCGTCGCCTTGGAACCTCGTCGCCTTGGCGCCTCATCGGCTTGTCGCCTCGTCGTCTCGTTGGTTTGTCGCCTCGTCGGCTTGTCGCCTCGTCGCCTTGTCGCCTCGTCGTCTCGTTGGTTTGTCGCCTCGTCGGCTTGTCGCCTCGTCGCCTTGTCGCCTCGTCGTGTTGTCGCCTCGTCGCCTCGTCGCCTTGTCGGCTCGTCGCCTTGTCGGTTCGTCGCCTCGTCGGCTTGTTGCCTCGTTGCCTTGTCAGCTTCGTCGCCTCGTCGCCTTGTTGGCTCGTCGCCTTGTCGGCTCGTCGCCTTGTCGCCTTGTCGGCTCGTCGCCTTGTCGGCTCGTTGCCTTGTCGCCTCGTCGCCTTGTCGTCTTGTCGCCTCGTCGCCTTGTCGGTTCGTCGCCTCTTCGGCTTGTTGCCTCGTTGCCTTGTCAGCTTCATCGCCTCATCGCTTTGTCGGCTTGTTGCCTCGTCGCCTCGTTGGCTTGTCGGCTTCGTCGCCTCGTCGCTTCATCAGCTCATCGCCTTGTCGGCTTCGTTGCCTCGTTGCCTTGTCGGCTTTGTTGCTTTTTGGGCCCCGGGCGTCGCCAATGTCTTAGTTCTTCGGTCTCGGGCCTCTGGCGTTGGTGATGGGCCTTGACTTACCATGACAAGCTTTGACTTTTCTCAGTGGGCTTTGACTTTTGCCAAAATGGGCCCAATTTTTATATTTTACGAAAAATGCAAATAACATTAACCTTCTAGTGTTGTTTGGAGAGGATCCGGGTTGTCAGAGATTTTTGTCTCCTTTCCGTCCTCCCAAGGAACTACAAATTTCCTTTAACTGGGTGTTTGTAAAATATTTTCAAAATTTTTCTCATAATAAGCGGAAAAATAATTTCGAGTATAGTCAATGACATAAGCGAATTGATAAATCATAAGTCAGTTTTTTATGATTTTATTTGATCTTTGGATTTTTGGAGGTTCATACGCACACTTTGTAAAATATAGACCTTTTAAATTAATTTTGAACTCCGTAAATAAATCCAAAAATAAATAAATAAAACCAAGTGACATAATAAATGAGAGAGTAAATAAATACTTTGAAAATAAAATTGCGCATTAAGTTCGGAACTTTAACAAATTCCTTAATTATTGCGCAATTTTTTACTTATAATAAATACCGTAAATAATTAAATAATTCATGAAAACCCAGGAAAATAGTTTTAATTTTGTTTTCATGTTTGAAAATTAAAAATGAAACTTTATAAAGTTCCAAAGTTTAATTTCCAAGGTTTTATGAATAACCTTTGAAAATAGCATTTTTCACTTAAAACATATAAAAGCCCATTTTTGATAGTTTTTTACCAAGAAAAAATTAAACTTCAGCTTTCAAGCCTAGTTTATGCGATTTTGGGCTTGTGTGGGCTTATAAAACTCGAATAATAATAAAAAGGAAATGAGATTAGGGTTAAATATTACCTCATAAATACCTTTTAGGGTTTAAGGCAATTTTCTCTCTCATCTTGCTCCTCCAATTCGCGATTTGGCCTTCTCCGGGGAGTCTTGATGGCTGCATTTCCATTGCTTATAAAGGAGATGACAATTTCCGACGAGCTTGGTGGGGAATTCTCCGTTGACGATGTCCTTTTATCCGGTACGTTCTCTTTGTCAAGTCTTTTTGTTGACGTCGATAATCCGATCATCGTTGATGGTGTTCCAGCAAACTTGGATGATTGGACATCATCTCTTGAAGATATATTCCGTGTAGATGATGGTGCGGGAATTAAAATTCCGGCGAGTGCCGTGGAGGAGGCCGAACTCGGTCTTGGCCCGGGTAGCCTTTCGGCGATCGGCGTGGCTACCGGCGAGGGTGGAGGCTGCATGGCGGGATTTGGCACGTCGGCGATGGTTGTCAGGGGTCCACCGGCGACGTCTGTGGTGGTGGAGAGCGGTGGAGTGGCGGCGCAAGGCGCGGAGAGCGGGCTTCCCGCGGTGCTTGGCGCGCGCGTGGTCCTCGGTTCGGGCGGCAATGGCGTGGGCCGTGGGGTCCACAGCGTGGTGGAGTTGGCTGGTCTCTCCTTTCCGGCTTGGTCTGTGGCGGTTTCCGGTGGCGGCTGGAGCAGTGGAGGACTTCGGCGTGCGTGGGGCCCGCGGGGGCTCTTTCGGCGTGATCAGCTCGGTTCTCGAGGCGAGCATTGGCTCGGTGCTTGCCCCAGAAAATATTACAGCGGCGATGGTGATGTCCGTTGGTGGCGGTGAGGTCGTCTTCAACTCCGGGAAGGCTGCTCCGGCGAAAGGGCCGACAAAAGTGGTGGCGGGGTCCGATTTTGACGGAAACTTTGACTTTGAAGGCTTCGAGACTCCGATTGACGATCCGATTTTTGCGTTGGATTCTTCGGAATCTAGGATTTCTTTTTCCGAGGATATTATTCCTAGGCCAAGTGTGCCGGTATCCGGGCTCGGTAAGGACCTCTCATTGCTGCTCCATCTTTTGTCGTCGGCTCCGGCGGAGAGAACTTTGTCTTCTAAGTCTCCTAGATGGGCTGTCGACTTTGCAGGTGGCTTAGCGAATGGAGGCGGATTTCCAGGCGAGCTTGGCTCCGAGCCTTTGGTCCATAATGGTGTCGACACGTCTGATGTTGTTGAGGAGCAGGGCGCTGGTGGGGACTTTGTCAATGAAGCGTCTGTCGTTGAGGAGGACATACTGGCAAGGGTCCTGCCATCGTGGGCTTTCCCGCTGGCGAGGGTCCTCCTATCGACGAGACGCCCAGACAACGTCTTATCCGCGTTTCGGCCATCTGTTCTAAGCTGATTGTGCGTAGCCACGTCTCTGAGTCTTCGTTGACATCGTTCCTCGCTCTTCATGGGTTGTCGCATATCGCCGGTTTTTGAGTTTCTGCTGCTGGCGAGCTTCCTTGTCATAACACTAGTACAAATTGTTTATCCTTCCACGGAGTTTCAACCATGGAAATATTTTTCCATGGTTGAAAATCGAGTCACGCTGTGGCATGCCGTCACACGCCGCGACACACTCTCAAATTCACCATGGATATATTTTCCTTTGTTGAAAATGTGTCATTGAGATGTTTTTAAGCCGCGGCGGGTATAAAATGCCGCGGCATGGTTGGTACACAACGAAACTCTTATAAACCGTTGTTCATACCACACACTGTAAGCCGCAGCGTGTCTTGAAATACGCCATGGCACGTCAATTTTTAGATATAAGCCCCGGAATTATACATGAAACGCCGCGGCATTATTGGTACACGATGAAATCTCATAAACCGTTGTTCATAACATGCAGAGTACGTCGCGGCATTTAATTGAAAACGCCACGGCACGTGATTTTAGAGAGATAAGCCGTGGCATTATCTTTTACATGCCGTGGCATGGATGGTACACAATGACAGAATGAAACCGTTGTTCATAAAGCCGCAGTAAACCCTTTGTATGCCGCAGCATGTCTTGAAAAATACCACGGCATTACACGCCGTGGCATTACTAACAACAAGCCGTGGCGTGTATCGTATTTAGCCGAACCCTAACTTCCTCATTTTCTCATTTGCGCCGTGCCTCTCGACTCCTCGACACCCAAAAACTTTAGCCGTGCCTCTCGCCCTCGCCCTCGCCGTCACTCCCGCCCTCGTCGCCGCTCCCGCCCTCACCGTCGTTCCAGCTCCCGCCCTCGCCGTCTCCCTCGCCTCTATACCTATCCCATCGCCCTTGCTTTCTTGCTGTCGTTTCGTCGCAAGTGCCGTCATCAGCCGTCGCCGGTAAGTAATCCGCCGCACCTCTCAACGTTAGTATCAAGCTTCGTTTTTATAGCATTTTTTTTAATCAATACTTGAATATTGGTGTTGATTAGGTCATGGTATTGGTTTTGTGAGTTTCAATTAGGTTTGGAATTTAGGTATTGGTTTTGTGAGTTTCAATTAGGTTTTGAAATAGGTATTGGTTTTGTGAGATGAAATTAGCTTTTGCAATTAGGTTTTGGTTTTGTGAGTGAAATTAGGATTTGAAATTAGATTTTGTAATTAGGTTTTGAAATTAATTGGTTATTGAATTTAGGTTTTGCGAATTGAAATTTAGTTTTGGGTATTGTAATTGCGTTTTAAAATTAGGTTTGCGTATTGAAATTGTGTTTTAAAAATTTTGATTAGTTTTGAAATTGCGTATTGAAATTCGATTTTGAAATTAGTTTTGTAATAATTAGGTGTTGGGAATTGAAATTAGTTATATTGATTAGTTTTTTTGCTTGAAATTAATAATTTAATATGTGACGTTATCTTTTTTATAGGTTTAAATGGACCCTAAAAAAAAGAGCACGTGGTTATTTAGTGGTTCGCGGATCCGGGAGCCGAGCCCAAGAGGCCTCGGAGGATCTTCCACTTGATCCACCACCTCCCATTGAAACACCGAACTTCAACACCGAAGCAGCCAAGAAAAGATTTCTACAAATTAGAACGCGAAAAATATGCCCAGAGAGGGGATTTGCCAAATTCCCGATCTCAGATATAGGAGAACTCAGCGAAGATCTCAATAGGAGCATCATAGAGCGCGGTTGGGAGAATTTCATACTCCAACCAAAGCTTCAGGCGAAGAGTGTCCTGGTGCACGAATTCTATGCAGCTCTTCCCGATGAGTCAGCAATCTGGTTTGTTAGTGTTCAGGGTACTCGATTTGAGATCAATCCTTGAATCATCAATGCGTTCCTCAGAACCCGCAATTTGACGGACGAGGAAAACGGGCACACCCACTTGGACGGCCAAGAGTTGAATCAAGCATTCTACGACGCCATAGCGGCGGCAATTGCTACGCCCGGAGCTCAATGGCACGAGAGGGGCGGAGAGGCGAGGCTGGTCAAAAGTCAGCTTAATCGGAAAGCCAAAGTGTGGATGTACTTCTTTGGAAGCAACCTATACCCGCACTTGCACTTCACAGAGCTGCAGTTCGACTTTCTCAAGTTGATCTACGCCGGAGTTAGGGGATTGAAATCGACATCGGTCGTTTCATATTCTCCAACATGCGTAGCATGGTGTGCGAGCAGTCGAAGAGCTCATTGGGCTTCCCGTTCCTTATCACAGCTCTCTGCAAAAACGCCGGGGTAAGTATAGCTTCATTTGTGTATAAGTTTAGTTGTGAAATTCAGTTGTATCAATATTGATTTAATCTGTTTTTCAAACTATCGTTTAGATCAAGGAGAATGAACTCGACATTGCGGTGCTGTATGGAAAGAAATGGACGCGGCCTGGATCCGGAGTTTGAAAGAACCCGAAGATGAGGAGCCAACGATTATACCTGAAAATGCGGTAAAATTGTCGCTTCATTTGCTTAATTTTTTATAATTGATTTAATATTAATCTAATCTTTCTTGAATTTAATGGTTCAGAACGTTGAGATGCCGCATGTTGCCCCCCCCCCCAATGCCTGAGCTTAACTACGATGCTCCGCCGATGAGAGCCTTCGTGGCTCACGGTGTTCGTAGTCTGCTGGAGTTCACCGCATATTGTCGGTCCTTCTGGCCGGGTATCTATCCAGGTTTGAATCTTATCCTTAATCAATATTACATATGTATTGAAATGTTTTTAATCAATAAATGCAATCTGTAAAATTTACCCAGGATTCGACGCGCCAAATCAGTTTCCACCAATGCCGTGGCCAGCAGGATATCCTGATCAGTATCTAGAGCCGGCATTTGCTGAAGGCCCCGAGAACAACGAGGGCCAGAACGGCGGCGAGAATGTGGGCGAGGACAACGATAACGAGAACCCCGAGATCCCCGAGAACCCCGAGATCCCCAACAACCCCGAGAACACCGAGAACCCGGCTAACACCGAGAACCCCGTCAACACCGAGAACCCCGTCAACCCCAACAACACCAAGAACACCGAGAATCCCGTCAACAGCGAGAACCCCGTCAACCCCAACAACACCGAGAACACCGAGAACCCCGTCAACGAAGTCAAGAATAACACGCTCCAAGATTAGGACTTGTATATATTTATTTTGTTTATAATGTTTATTACTTTTGAACAATTGCTTATTATGTTTATTTTGTTTGAACAATTATTTAATTAATATTACTATGTTTTGTTTTTTGTTTAAACAATTATTTAATTAATATTACAATGTTGTGTTTTTTGTTTGAACAATTATTTAGTTAAGATAATTAATTGCATGATTTTGTTTTTTTTTGAAAATAAAATTATCAACATTTTCAAAGTTTATTAATAAGATAATTTAATTTAGTAAAATTGAGTTACAATTAATATGATAACTAATAATTACATTGTAAATTTACATATCATTTCGCGGCATCTAAATGAACACGCTGTGGCTACATTTTAATTTACCAATTTACCCTCTGGATTAGGCAACTCGCCGAGGCATTGTCACAAAAGGCCTCGGCGAGTTGCATAATTATGAGAATATATTGTTAACATAAGAGATAAGTCGCGGCATTCTGTTAGCCATGCCTTGGCATGGCCTAGGAAGCCACGGCTTGCTGATACCATGCCGAGGCATGTCTGTTGTTTCAAATTATACAGAGAGCATGGATTCTGTAAGTCATTAAATACCGCGGCGTTACAACCATTCTGCCGCGGCGATTGTTTTAAGGCCGAGGCATAGTTTTCAACATGCCGTGGCGTGATTTCGACTATGGTTATTAGTCATGGTTCAATAGGTCATGCCGCGGCTTCTTCACAATACGCCGCGGCGTGTTTAATTATTTTTACAATTTTACCCTAAACTTAAACTCTAAACTTTAAACTCATAAAATTAAACTGTAATTAATATGTAAGAATACATATGTGATTAATTATAAAATATATAGAATTATGAATACATATGTTTATATTATAAATACATGATTATCATCAACAATTCCACATTACAAGTACCACATATGAAAAGTACCACATTACAACTCCATTACAATTTAAAGCTAAATTTTCACATATTTTTTTAACAATACAATTACTTATTATGTTTAGTTTTATGTTTTTAGTTTGAACAATTATTTAATTAATATTACAATGTTGTGTTTTTTGTTTGAACGATTATTTAGTTAAGATTATACATTATAAATTTACTTATCATGCCGCGACATTTAAATGAACACGCTGTGGCTTCAGTTTAATTTACCAATTTGCCCTCTGGATTAGGCAACTCGCCGCGGCACCGTCACAAAAGGCCTCGGCGAGTTGCATAATTATGAGGATATATTGTTAAACAGAAGAGATAAGTCGCGGCATTCTGTTACCCATGCCTTGGCATGGCCTAGGAAGCCACGGCTTGCTGATACCATGCCGAGGCATATATGTTGTTTCAAATTATACAGAGAGCATGGATTCTGTAAGTCATTAAATGCCGCGGCGTTACTGCCATTCCGCTGCGGCAATTGTTTAAAGGCCGAGACATAGTTTTTAATATGCCGTGACGTGAGTTTGACTACGGTTATCAGTCAGGGTTCAATAGGTCATGCCACGGCATTATTAACATTGTGCCGCGGCTTGTGTCATACTTCATTCATTTGGAAAAAATTAAAAAATATATAGAATACAACATTACATTTATTAATTTTAAAACAACAAAATCACTTAGAACAATTCAACATTACATTTAATATTAAAACAACATAATCGCTTACAACAATTAAACAATACATTTAATAATTTTCAAACAACAAAAGCACTTACAAGAATTAAATATTACATTTAATAGTTTTAAAACAACAAAATCACTCACAACAATTCAACATTACATTTAATACTTTTTAAATAACAAAATAACTTACAACAATTCAATATTATATTAATAAACCTACAACAATTAAAATCATAATTCGTCATCAATACCTAAATCTCTACGACAACGATTGGCATGTCGACGTAAATGAGTTGTGCCTCGTTCAACGATTGCGAGAATCTCTTGTCGGCACCATTTGCATTTCGTGTACCTATCTTGAGTTTGAGTGTCATTGTTCCATTTGAGCCTCTTTTGAAAATTTGTTTCCCATACTAAAGACGGTGTCCTACCACGTCCATGCCTACGCCCACGCCCCCTCGTCGGTCGTGGCCCACCGGCACGAGAGGTCCGATGTAGAGTTGGATTTGGAGGCATTTCAAATTCCTCGGTGTCGTCGGAGGAGATGACAATAGTATTATTGGAACTTGTATCCATGGAAAAACTATCATCATCGGAGGAAGAGGAAGAGGTAAACACAACAAAGAAGCCCTGATGATATTCCGAAGACAAACCGAAACGAGACGGATCATCCATAACAAAGAAAAATGATGATATTTTTGAATCTAAGTATAATTTTACGAAACATAGAATAAAATGTGAGCAAGTATAGGTTTAAATAGAAGATTTGTGTGAATTTTAACGTTTTTAACATTATTTTGACAAATAAAGCCGTTTATTACCGTAGTGGGGTAATATTTTGGGGAAAAAAAACTAGCCGTTTTTGTGTCAGCGGCAGAAAGCCGCGGCATGGATAACATATGCCGCGGCGTGTTAAGTTTCTGCAACGGATATATCCGACGTTTGACATAGAGCCGTGGCTTCTTCACAATAAGCCGCGGCGTGTTTATTTAATTTTTACAATTTTACCCTAAGCTTTAAACCCATAAAATTAAACTGTAGTTATGTTTATTTCTATGTTTTTGGTTTGAACAAATATATAATTAATATTACAATTTTGTGTTTTTTGTTTGAACGATTATTTAGTGAAGATTATTAATTGCATTATTTTTTTTTTCAAAATAAAATTATCAAATTTTTCATAGTTTATTAATAAGATAATTTAATTTAGTAAAATTTTGTTACAATTAATATGATAACTAATAATTACATTGTAAATTTACTTATCATGCCGCGGCATTTAAATGAACACGCTGTGGCTTTAGTTTAATTTACCAATTTGCCCTTTGGATTAGGCAACTCACCGCGGCACCGTCACAAAAGGCCTCGGCGAGTTGCATAATTATGAGGATATATTGTTAAACAGAAGAGATAAGTCACGGCATTCTGTTACCCATGCCTTGGCATGGCCTAGGAAGCCACGGCTTGCTGATACCATGCCGAGGCATATATGTTGTTTCAAATTATATAGAGAGCATGGATTCTGTAAGTCATTAAATGCCGCGGCGATTGTTTAAAGGCCGAGGCATAGTTTTTAATATGCCGTGGCGTGAGTTCAACTACGGTTATCAGTCATGGTTCAATAGGTCATGCCACGACATTGTTAACATTGTGTTGCGGCCAGTGTCATACTTCATTCATTTGGAAAAAATTAAAAAATATATTGAAAACAACATTACATTTATTAATTTTAAAACAACAAAATCACTTCGAGCAATTCAACATTACATTTAATATTAAAACATCATAATCGCTTACAACAATTAAACAATACATTTAATAATTTTAAAACAACAAAAACACTTACAACAATTAAATATTACATTTAATAGTTTTAAAACAACAAAATCACTCACAACAATTCAACATTACATTTAATACTTTTTAAATAACAAAATAACTCACAATAATTCAATATTATATTAATAAAACTACAACAATTAAAATCATAATTCGTCATCAATACCTAAATCTCTACGACAACGATTGGCATGTCGACGTAAATGAGTTGTGCCTCGTTCAACGATTGCAAGAATCTCTTGTCGGCACCATTTGCATTTCGCGTACCTATCTTGAGTTTCAGTCTCATTGTTCCATTTGAGCCTCATTTGAAAATCTGTTTCCCATAGTAAAGACAGTGGCCTACCACGTCCACGCCCACGCCCACGCCTACGCCCACGCCCACGCCCCCTCGTCGGTTGTGGCCCACCGGCACGAGAGGTCCGATTTAGAGTTGGATTCGGAGGCATTTCAAACTCCTCGGTGTCGTCCCAGGAGATGACAATAGTATCATTGGAACTTGTTTCCATGGAAAAACTATCATCATCGGAGGTAGAGGAAGAGGAAAACATGACAAAGAATTGGTGATATTCCGATGACAAACCGAAACGAGATGGATCATCCATAACTAAGAAAAGTGATGATATTTTTGAATCTAAGGATAAATTTGGTGAACAATAGAATAAAATGTGAGCAAGTATATGTTTAAATAGAAGATTTGTGTGAATTTTAACATTTTTAACATTATTTTGACAAATTTAGCCGTTTATTACCGTTGTGGGGTAATAATTCGGGTGAAAAAAAAACTAGCCGTTTTTGTGTCAGCGACAGTAGCCGCGACATGGATAACATATGCCGCGGCGTGTTAAGTTTCTCCAACGGATATATCCGACGTTTGACATAGAGCCGTGGCTTCTTCATAATAAGCCGCGGCGTATTTAATTAATTCTTACAATCTTACCCAAAACTTAAACCCTAAACTTTAAAATTATTATAATAACCAATATACCCTCTAGATTACGCAACTCGCCGCGGCATCATCAAAAAAGGCCCCGGCGAGTTGCATAATTATGAGGGTATACTTGTAAACAGAAGAGATAAGTCGCGGCATTATGTTATTCATGCTTTGGCATGGCCAGGGAAGCCTTGGCTTGGGGATGCCGTGCCGAGGCATGTATGTTGTTTCAAATTATACAGAGAGTGTGGATTTTGTAAGTCATTGTATGCCGCGGCGTTATCATTATTCTGCCGCGGCGATTGTTTAAAGGCCCAGGCATATTTTTCAACATGCCGTGGCGTGATTTCGACTACGCTTATTAGCCATGGTTCAATAGGTCATGCCACGGCTTATTAACAATACGCCGCGGCGTTATGAATTAATTTTTATAATATTTCCTAAACTTAAAACCCTAAACTTTAAACCCATAAAATTAAACTGTAATTATTATGTGTTTCATACAAATATGTAAGAATACATATGTGATTAATAATAAAATATATAGAATTATGAATACATATGTTTATATTATAAATACATGATTATCATCAATAATTCCACATTACAAGTACCACATACGAAAAGTACCACATTACAAAACATTACTAGTACCACATTACAACACATTACAAGTACATTATGATAAGTACCACATTGCAACACATTTCAAGTACCACATTACAACACATTACAAGTACATTATGATAAGTGCCACATTACAACTCAATTACAATTTAAAGCTACATTTGTCACATAATAATAACAATACAATTAAAAAACGTAAAATAATAAATATTTAAATACAATGTTTTCTACGACAACGCACGGCATGAGCACGAAGCGAATAGATTTCTCGTACTGGGTAGGGAAGAACAAACAATAGTCCGCACCATTTGCATTTAGTGTGCTTATCAAAATTTTGAGTCGAGCTATTCCACTCATACTTTATATGGAAATCTGTCTCCCACGATAAAGAAAATTGTGATCCACCACTACCTCTTGTGCGGCTTGAACCAACGGAAAGAGCGGTGCGAATCTGACCTGGAGGTATTTCAGACTCTACGGTTTCTTTGGAATTTTGAACGCTTTCTTGAGAATTTGTTTCTGGGACTATAGTATCATTGGAGTTTATAATTTCTGGGACTTCCGAATCAGAGTTTGTATTAGGGACCACCGTATCATCGGAATTTGTTTCTGAGACCACCGTATCATCGGAATTTGTTTCTGTGACCACCGTATCATCTGATAGATTTACCTGGTGATCGTTGTCATCATCGGAAGAAGACGAAGAAGAGAACGAAAGAATAACGACTGGGCCATTACCGATAGAAGACGGATGATCATCCATAATAATTTTGTGTGGGTTAAAATATATTTTGTGTGGGTTAAAATATAAGTTAAATGGTTGTATATATAGAAAAAAAAGTTATGAATTATAAGTTTTTAAACTATTTTCGCAAATATAGCCGTTTATAACCATTGGAAGGTAATAAATTTAACCCTAGTAGCTAGTAAAAATATAATCGTTTTTACGTCAGCACGAACACTTTGCGGCGTATTAACTATAAGCTGCGACACATTGAAGCTTGTCACCATTATGCCCTCGGATAAATGATGAAAGCCGCGGCTAATTAATTTAAGGCCGCGGCGCGTTTCGAAATCAGGGGGTATAATTGTAAATGATAGAAGTATGCCACGGCGTTAAGTAACAAATGCCAAGGCATGAAACATAAAAGCCTCATCTTACTGTGACCATGCCGCAGCGTAAATCGGGAAAAATCTTCCCCGAGAAATCATGTTTGATCGAGAATCTCTAAAAAAAAAGGTCGATAATAGATCAACATGCCGTGGCGTAATTACCTAATGCCGCGGCATACCTCGCAGATCTGCCTTTTTTTCATACCCATTTACACCATAACTCCAAAAACCCTATTTTTTTCTCCCTTAGGCGACTTTCCTTCGATTTTGAATTCGGGCTCGGTGCTTCCTCACGGAAGAAAACAGTATTTAATCTTCAAATTCTTTATTTGCAATATGGCATTTAGGGAATGGATGACGAAAAATAGAATGAGCGATGATTACCGACATGGTCTTCAAGAATTTATGGATTTTTTGCGTTTAAACTTTGAAGAAGGAGATTTGATTAGGTGTCCTTGTCTTTTATGTGGAAATTTAGTTTCGAAATCTATGAAATTAGTCAAATCGCATTTGTTAGCTATTGGTATTATGAGTTCCTATGATCATTGGTACTTTTATGGAGAAAAGATGCGTGGTAAAAGAGTCAATGATTTAGTTGAAGAAGAAGAAGACGAAGACGAAGCCGATGACATTGGTTGTTTGATGGATGATATCGACTATAATTTTGTTGGAAGACAGCAATTATTAGAGTCGATGGTGGGGGATTTCGAAGTGCCTTTGTATGATGAGAGTAACACAACGAAAATACGGTTTTTGGTATCACTATTCCATTTAAAGGCGGCAGGAAGTTGGACAAATTCTAGCTTTACGCAATTGTTGGAACTCCTTCGTGAAATGTTGCCGGCCGGTAATAAAGTTCCGACATGAATATATGTGGCAAAAAAGACAGTGGGCTTCTTAGGTTTAAAGTTTGAAAAGTTTCATGCATGTCCAAAAGATTGCGTACTGTATAGGAACGAGCATACAAAATTCAGTGAATTTCCACTGTGCAATGGGTCAAGGTGGAAGACAAGAAAGAAGCCACATGACGGTATCAAAGGGGTTCTGCAGAAGGTATTATGGTACATTCCCCCATTCACCCGCCTCAAACGCATGTTTAACAAAAATTATCACGCGGAGAACATGGTTTGGCACTCAAAAAATCAGAGTAATGATGGCATTTTAAGACACCCTTGTGATGCTTCACAGTGGAAATTTTTTGATACTCGGTATCCGGAATTCAGCTCAGAACCCAGGAATTTGCATCTCGGTTTGGCAACAGACGGGATGAATCCTTTTGGTAACATGAGTAGTCGCTATAGTGTTTGCCCGGTAATACTTTGGAACTACAATCTCCCTCCGAAGTTGTGTATGAAGCGGAAGTTCTTGATGTTGACTCTTTTAATTTTGGGACCGAGCCAACCAGGAAATGACATCGACGTCTACTTGGCACCTTTGGTCGATGATCTAAAGATGATGTGGAACGAAGGAATTGAGATCAATGATGCTTACCGACGCGAAGTGTTCAACTTGAAAGCAATGTTAATGTGGACAATCAATGACTTCCCGGCGTACGGAAACTTGTGTGGTTACTCGGTAAAATGTTCTATTGGTTGTCCAGTCTGCATCAAAAATACATCTTCAATCCGGTTGAAACATGGGAAGAAAACAGTTTTTCTCGACCATAGGAAATTTTTACCGAGAGAACACCTGTACAGAAAGAAAGAAAAAAAGTTTAATGGACATCAAGAACATCGACCTCCTCCAAAAATTTTGAACGGTGAAGATGTCTATAAACTGATTTTTGAAGAGACTTATGAAGTGCTTGGAAAAAGAACGTCGAGTGGTAAGAGGAAGCAAAAGAAATTTGAAGATAGACCGTTCAAAAAAGTATCAATCTTCTACGAGCTCCCGTATTGAAAGACGCATTACGTTGACATTGTTTGCACGTTATGCACATTGAAAAATATGTATGTGAAGCGATTGTCGGTACATTGCTTGACGATCCAAATAAAACAATAGACAGGAAAAATGCTCGACAAGATCTCGTTGAATTGGGTATAAGACCGGATTTGCATCCTAAAATGGCTGGAAGGAAGACATTACTACCACCGGCTGTCCACACTTTATCGAGAGCGGAGCGAAGGAAGCTTTGTGGATGGCTTGCGGCGATAAAATTTCCTGAAGGTCATTCTTTGAACTACAAGAGGTTTGTATCTATGAAAGATTTGAGACTTATCGAAATGAAGACTCACGATTGTCATATGTTGCTTCAACAAAATACTGCCTCTTGCATTGGGAGGGTTTTTGCCAAAGGAAGTTCGATTCGCAATTTCAAAGTTATGTGAATTTTTCAACAAAATTTGCTCCAAAACTATTAAGGTTGAAGGTCTTGACGAGTTGCAAGCGGACTTGGTAAAAACCCTATGTATGCTCGAGATGTTCTTTCCACCCTCATTTTTTGACATCATGATTCACTTAACCGTTCACCTAGTACGGGAAGTGAAGTTATGTGGACCTATATTTCTACGGTGGATGTATCCAATTGAACGGTATATGAAAGTCTTGAAAGGGTACGTGAAGAATTACAATCGGCCAGAAGGGAGCATTGTCGAAGGATATATGGCAGAAGAGTCGGTTGAATTTTGTGTAGAGTATTTCCCGAGAACTCGGCCAATTGGTGTTCCCAAATTAGCCAAAGCGGAATCCAAAGGCTTATTTGTAGGTAATTATTATAATTTTTTTATAAATAAATACGATGTTATATTTAGATTACGTGTTGAATATAATATTTATTTTGATGCTTTTATGCACAGCAAATCCTTCAACTGTCAACCGAAAAGAATGGGAGCAAGCCGTTCTCCATGTGTTGCACAATTTAGACGTCGTGGAACCCTTTATCGATGTGCATATGAATGAGTTAAGGTCTACCTATCCGAAAAAGTCAAAAAACGAAAAATGGCTAAAAGAATAGCATAACCGTAGGTATGCAAAGTGGATCGATGAATATTGTTATGCAAGAAGAAATAATTTAGATGAGACATTATTGAAGATCTCTAGCGGGCCTTCACAAGTAG
Organism: Parietaria judaica; assembly: GCA_954871525.1. Classification (NCBI taxonomy): domain Eukaryota; kingdom Viridiplantae; phylum Streptophyta; class Magnoliopsida; order Rosales; family Urticaceae; genus Parietaria; species Parietaria judaica. The sequence goes on from OX940872.1 coordinate 15,212,458, forward strand.
TTACCAGGTACACGTCATGGTACGTTAACGGGTACACGTTTTACGCAAGGGAAAGGGACGAAAAACACCCCGTACAAAATAGTGGTGTTACATTCTTTGCGGAAGGAGTCCATGTTGCGTCGGCCAAGGATAAAAATCCAAAACAAGCTTTTATGAGTTATTTTGGCTATGTAGAAGATATTTGGGAGCTCGATTATTGTGGTTTGCGAGTTGGATTGTTTAAGTGCAAATGGGCGGACAACAACCACGTCAAAGTTGCCAATGGAGTTACTGTTGTTGACTTCAGACGGATGAGTTATGCCAATGATTCATTCATGTTGGCATCCCAAGCATCTCAAGTGTTTTATGTCTCGGACCCGGTCGATCAAGAATTATCTCTCGTTGTGCATGTGAATGCGAGAAATGTAGAAGAATCGAATGAAGAAGTTGAAGACATCACTACCATCGCACCATTCTCCAACGGGCTACAATCGTTTGAAGACGTTCATGATGATGATGATGTTTTGTTTTTGCTACGTCGAGATATCCCGGCATTGGAAATTGATTGAATAATAATTTTATTGTAATAATGTTATATTTCGATCTTGTTTTTCATGTATGAACAATTAGTTATCATGTTTATTTAATTGGAAATTTATTGAACAATTATTTTTCAATTAGTTATCTTTTAAAATTTTACTGTTTGGAAATTGATTGAACAATTGTTTTTATAAATAAGTTTGTTAAATAAATGTAAATTTGGTTCATTTTGTACTTAATACCGCGGCCTTTTAAGGAAGTGACGCGGCGCGTTTCATACGAGAAAATAATACCGCGGCATTTCTCAAACAGGCCTCGGCGAGTTGCATAAGGCAGAGGATATATACATGAATTCAAATGGACACCGCGGCTTATACATACCGACGCCTTGGCATATGTACATAAAGCCTCGGTGTATTTCGTTCATGCCGCAGCATATTTCGTATAGAAATTATACAGAGAGCATGCGTTTTCTGCAGGCAAAGAAATGCCACGGCGTACAAAGAATAGGCCTTGGCATTCTAGAAAGGCCGAGGCGTAGTACAACAACGCCGCGGCATTCTTAGACAAAAACTAAACACATACACCAAACCAAATTTTTACGCGCGCGTAAAATCAGGTTATGCCGCGGTAATGTCACACATGCCGCGGCGTTCGCAGACGAGCCTCGGCTCGTTGATTTTTGTGCCGCGGCGTATTTACATACCAAAATATCAAAGAGTCTGTGTTAAGTTAAATCTTAACGTGTCGCGGCCTTGTTAAGAACGTGCCACGGCACGTTTCATACGAGATACAAAATGTTGCGGCGTTTCAAGACAAGTCGTGGCGAGTTTCATATTTAGCATAGGGTACATAGGTAAATTCAACATGACGCCGCGGCTTTAGTATATCTACGCCTTGGCATGAGTACATAAAGCCTCGGCGAGCATATATGGTGCCGCGGCATAAATTGCGTACAAATTATTACATATGTATTGCATTTTGTTAATGTTTGCCATGAAATGTTTTTATGCTTTTGTTGTCTTTCATGTTTGCCATGAAATGTTGTTTTTATGCTTTTGTTGTCTTGAATGTTTGCAATGAAATGTATTTTTTGTCTTTAGTTATTTGATGTTTATGAATTTTTGGAAACGAGTCAAATATATATTTAGGAAAGTTAGCTACTACTTGAATATGTCGGAGCGAGAAGTAACTGGGCAATCAACCGATCGAGAAGAAACGTCATCATCCGATGAAGAATAAACTACGCCCGGTTAGTAGTATTGTTATTTTGTTTAAGGTATTATATTTCATTGAATCTATCTAGTATTTAAAATTGATAATTTATTACTTTATTTGTTTCTAGTTCTTAACAAAAATGATGAAGTAGCAAAATGTAGAAGAAAACTTAGAGGAGAAGGAAAAAGAAAAGTGAACCTCATGAAAAGTATCACTATCTTAAAGCATAAGGGGGAAAAAATACTTGTGAGATTTGATGAGAAAAAACAACCGGATGGAAGAGATGGTGATCTTTTAGCTAGTTGGATTGGTGTTCTTGCTCGGGAATTTATTCCAATTACTATATCCGGTTGGATATTGAAGAGTTTAAAAAAGGTGAAACATAGGATATGGAATGAAATCCAACAAGCATTTGTTATTCCGAACGAGTACAAGAAGATGTGTTTATCTTGTGCCGGGGAATCGGCAAGTTACTTCCGGTATGATCTCTCTACCCTACTCAAGAGAGATCCTAATGATAAAAGAATCTTCGAGCGACCGGATATTGTTAAGAAGTATTACACGAGCATCAGGGACGAACATTGGGAGGAGTTTGTTAATATTAGATTAAGCCATGAGTTCAAAGAAGTCTCGAATCAAAACAAAGCTAATAGGGCTCTCGTTGAGTACCCCTCTAGATCGGGTCGAAACGGATATCAGAAGCTCGATCAATGCTAGTAAGGGTTTTAATTTTATATTTTAAATTTAATCTATTGTCTATAATTGAATAACATTTTCCTTTGTTTCGTAGTTTGAAAAAAAATGGCGTATGGGCGACAAAGCCGGAACTTTGGATCAAAATGAGGAATAATGAGGATGGTTCATTAAAGGAGTCAAATCTAGAGCCTATTGTGAATAAAATAGTAAGTGCAATGAGTTTATGTTATATAGTTATATATATAAATTATCTTGATGTTATTTGTATATTATTGACTTAAATATTTGTAATAATTCATTTTGTTATTAGGTTGAATGTACCACTCAAGTTGTGGACGACGGTGAGGAAGAAGATATTTTGACAAGAGCTTTGGGGAAGAAAGAACATACCGGACGAGTTCGGGGACAATCCAAATACGTCTCAAAGCGAGCATGTTATAAACAAGCCAAAGACTCAACGAATCCCCTCGTTCAAAGTCTCCTAGCCGAAATTAAAGATATGAAAGTCAAGTCGGAAGCGAGAGATGCGGATTTCGAGGAATGGAAGGCTAAAGTGGAACAAATGATCCAAGGATCATCTTCATGAAATATTCAAGGTAGTAATGAACCACTCGATGCGCATAGTCCGGTAAGTCAACCTCTTGCTCATTTAGCACCGATTGAATTGAATTTTGATGATGATCGTACTCCCGCAACAAAGGCTAAGGGAAAAGATTTTATTTTGAAAGGACCGAGTCTAGGGAGTAACGAGCCTTGTGATGTGCAAAGTCCGGGAAGGCCACCGTTTACTCCCGTAGCACCGGTTAATGTGCAACTTGATCATCAAGGTCAAATTCCCGCAAAAAAGGCTAAGCGTAAAGGGTTCCTTTCGAAAGGACCGAATAGAGAGAATATCAAATCCTTTAATGTGCAAATTTGCGCTAGTCAATCGATTGCTCCCTCACCGGAGCTTGCGAACGTTCAAATTCAAGCTAAAAAGGCAAAGAGCTCGCCTTTGGTCTCAAAAGGACCTATTCTAGGTATTGGCGGAATTTCCACGGTTGATCCGGCGTCGTCTATTCCAAATACGCCCATTTCATTTAATGAAGGTGTTGATTGTCTCCTTTTTTTCGGAGGGAATCGTTGAGCACGTCGCAACCGGGAAGGTGTTCCTAAAAAATGGAGAGGTTGGCGAGAAAATTCACAACATACCGTTGGATAGAGATCATCGTCGGGTGTTAGTAGAAGTGTCGATGTCTAAAGACCCTATTCCTCTCCCGGTATCGGTTCAATGGATCAAAACCATTGATGACACGGTGGGGACCTTTGTGCCTTGGCCAGTGTCCCTTATTGAAGAATTAAACTCCATAGTTAATCAAGCTCCCAAACCTAAGCCCAAAAATATAGCCAAAAGTTCGTATTACAATGAAATGGCACAAAAGATTAACTTGAACCATGTTAATCCCCGATTGAGAGCGTTAGCGTCTTATGCAAACGACTATGTGCTTGCAAAGGGAAAGAAAATAGAAGTTGAGCTTGATAAGAGTTTGTGTGATTTCGCTCCGTTGTTGAATTTTGATGATACACATGAATTTCTCCTCTCTCAAGACTTGACCGTACTGTGGATAATGATTTGTCAAAGGTATGTTTCCATTTTCATTTGCGATTTCATAATTATTAAATATATAAATTATTGATTCATTTGTTATACGTTAATTATTGTTATTTTTATTTGTAGTTATTTGCAAGAAAATCACATTCGCAATCCGGACATTTACGGTTTTCTTCCGCCATATGAAGACATCGGGTCCAACACAAAAGTAGGAGATGCTAAGAAAAATGCATTAAAACTTGATGTTGATCGATACTACAAACTTATACAAAATTGTAAGAATGGCAAAAGATGGTTAATGCCTTACAATGGTCGTCACCATTGGATTCTTCTTGTTTTTAACCATTGGAAAGCTACTGTAGCAAAGTTTGATTCTCTCCCCAATTCAAGCGGTTTAAATAGCCACTTAGAGAAATTTTTCCAAAAGTAAGTATTCTAAAACATAATCATTTTTATGTTTAAGTTATTTGAATTCTTTACTTTTTTTTGTAGTATTGAAGACATATTCAAGGTTAATCACGACACCGGCGTCATGACACCCTCGTTGATAAAAATGGTGAATTCAAAAGGATGTCCAAAACAACCGGGAAATCATGAATGCGGATATTACGTCATGAAGTTCATACACGACGTTGTGAGAAATGGTATGAATTTCGTCGATAGCAAACTTAATTATAGTGTAAGCAAAATAGATGGATTGAATGTAGATTTAGGTATGTATGTGCTATCAAAGTTTGCTAACTATAACGATGAAGATTAGAACATTTTTTGGATTTGTTTGTTTATATTTGAACGGTGTCTTTGTATGGTGGATTATATGTTTTGTATGTATCGATCGTATAATCTTTAACCGATGATATTTTAATGTATTAATATTTTGTTTTAATATTTTGGATTAATGCTTTTAATAAAAAATTTAATTCATATTTTATTTAATAAAATATTAATTATTAATTACAGGTTCTATCGGTATTAGAAAAAGGATAAAAAGTTACCGGGTGAATTTTTTCAAAAAATCGCCTAGTTTTTTATTTTCTTTAGTGTCTTTTTGAATAATGCTTAAAAACCGTCGCCCAAAACAAATACAACATTTCGGAATACAGTTTACGCCACGGCTTCCAAAAACACGCCACGGAGGATCTATACTACGTACGATGGTAAATTCCGTCGTTTGTAATTTCTTTACGCCGCGGCTTTTAGGAAACAATGTAGCGGCCTACTTGAAACGATGTTGCGGCATGTTTCTTCAAGCTGAGGCTTAATTTTGAAATTTTGAAAACACTCGCGGCGTGGTTTGATCATGCCGTGGCGTTTGAAAGTGTCGAAATATCTAAAATAAGCCCCGGCTTGTTAAATACATGCCGCAGCATTGTCTAAACTAAGCCTCAGCGTGTTTGCCTTGATTATTCGTTTCCTGCCTCGGCCGGTTTGATTTAATGCCGCGGCATTTAGCTTTCGAACAATGGATAATTTCGTTGTTCGTTCATTTCTAGCCGCGGCTAGTTAACATAACGCCGCAGCGTGTTTGACTTTTGATTCGATTATAGCTGCGGCCTGATTGATTTTATGCCGCGGCGTTCTGCTTTCGAACCATTGATAATTCGGTGGTTAGTTCATTTCTAGCCGCTCCAAGTAAACATTACACCGCGGCGTGGTTGGATTTATATTCGATTATAGCCGCGGCCTTTTATTTTGTGCCGCGGCTTTTGATTTCGAACCACGGATAATTTCGTTATTCATTCGTTTAGAGCCGCGGCGTGTTGGATTACACGCCGCGGCGTTATCGCGTTCGAACCATAGAAATTTTCGTTGTAGGAAGATTTTCTCAACCATGGAAATAAATCCGTGCTTGGAACTTACTACCATGCAGGTTTCCACCATGGTTAAGAACCATGGTTGAAATTTTTCAACCATGGTTTTTAACCATAGTTGAAACCCGGATTTGTAGTAGTGTTTAGGAACTGCAAAATATTTTTAGTAGTGTCTCCTTTCCATCCTCCCAAGGAACTGCAAATTTCCTTTAACAGGGTGTTTGTAAAATATTTTCGAAAATTTTCGCATAATAAGCGGGAAAATAATTTCGAGTATAGTCAATGACATAAGCGAATTGATAAATCATAAGTCACTTTTTTGATGATTTTATTTGATCTTTGGATTTTTGGAGGTTCATACGCACACTTTGTAAAATATAGACCTTTTAAATTAATTTTGAACTCCGTAAATAAATCCAAAAATAAATAAAAAAAACCAAGTGACATAATAAATGAGAGAGTAAATAAATACTTTGAAAATAAAAATTGCGCATTAAGTTCGGAACTTTAACAAATTCCTTAATTATTGCGCAATTTTTTACTTGTAATAAATACCGTAAATAATTAAATAATTCATGAAAACCCAGGAAAATAGTTTTAATTTGGTTTTCATGTTTGAAAATTAAAAATGAAACTTTATAAAGTTCCAAAGTTTAATTTCCAAGGTTTTATGAATAACCTTTGAAAATAGCATTTTTTACTTAAAACGTATAAAAGCCCATTTTTGATCGTTTTTTACCAATAAAAAATTAAACTTCAGCTTTCAAGCCTAGTTTATGCGATTTTGGGCTTGTGTGGGCTTATAAAACTCGAATAATAATAAAAAGGAAATGAGATTAGGGTTAAATATTACCTCATAAATACCTTTTAGGGTTTAAGTAAATTTTCTCTCTCCTCTTGCTCCTCCAATTCGCGATTTGGCCTTCTCCGGGGAGTCTTGATGGCTGCATTTTCATTGCTTGTAGAGGAGATGACAATTTCCGACGAGCTTGGTGGGGAATTCTCCGTTGACGATGTCCTTTTATCCGGTACGTTCTCTTTGTCGAGTCTTTTTGTTGACATCGATATTCCTTCCGATCACCGTTGATGGTGTTCCGGCAAACTTGGATGATTGGACATCGTCTCTTAAAGATATATTCCGTGTAGATGATAGCGCGGGAATTGAAATTGCGGCGAGTGCCGTGGAGGAGGCCGAACTCGGTCTTGGCCCGGGTAGCCTTTCGGCAATCAGCGTGGCTACCGGCGAGGGTGGAGGCTGCATGGCGGGATTTGGCACGTCGGCGATGGTTGTCAGGGGTCCACCGGCGACATCTGTGGTGGCGGAGAGTGGCGGCGTGGCGGCGCAAGGCGCGGAGAGCGGGCTTCCCGCGGTGCTTGGCCACGCGTGGTCCTCGGTTTGGGAGGCGATGGCGTGGGCCGTTGGGTCCACGGCTTGGTGGAGTTGGCTGTTCTCTCCTCTCCGGCTTTGTCTGTGGCGGTTTCCGGTGGCGGCTGGAGCAGTGGAGGACTTTGGCGTGTGTGGGGCCCGCGGGGGCTCCTTCGGCGTGATCAGCTCGGTTCTCGAGGCGGGCAGTAGCTTGGTGCTTGCCCCGGCAATTATTCCGGCGGCGATGGTGATGTCCGTTGGTGGCGGTGAGGTCGTCTTCAACTCCGGGAAGGCTGCTCCGGCGAAAGGGCCGACAAAAGTGGTGGCGGGGTCCTATTTTGACGGAAACTTTGACTTTGAAGGCTTCGAGACTCCGATTGACGATCCGATTTTTGCCTTGGATTCGTCGGAACCTAGGCTTTCTTCTTCCGAGGATATTATTATTCCTAGGCCAAGTGTGCCGGTATCCGGGCTCGGTAAGGACCTCTCATTGCTGCTCCATCTTTTGTCGTCGGCTCCGGCGGAGAGCACTTTGTCTTTTGAGTCTCCTGGATGTCCTGTGGACTTTGTAGGTGGCCTGACGAATGGAGGCGAATTTCCAGGCGAGCTTGGCTCTGAGCCTTCGGTACATAATGGTGTCGACACGTCTGATGTTGTTGAGGAGCAGGGCGCTGGCGGGGACTTTGTCAATGAAGTGTATGTCGTTGAGGAGGACCTTCTGGCGAGGGTCCTGCCATCGTGGGCTTTCCTGCTGGCGAGGGTCCTCCTATCGACGAGACGCCCAGACAACGTCTTATCCGCGTTTTGGCCATCTGTCCTAAGCTGATTGTGCGTAGCCACGTCTCTGAGTCTTCGTTGACATCGTTCCTCGCTCTTCATGAGTTGTCGCATATCGCCGATCTTCGAGTTCATGCTGCTGGCGAGCTTCCTTGTCATAATTTCCCTGGTTTTCTGCCGGTGCATTTGGAGAGTCTTCGTCATGGGATGTGCCTTCCTCTTCGGCCATTCGTCCGTGATCTTCTGTTGTCGCTGGGTGTGCCGGCCTTTCAAATTTCGCCGGGGTCTTTTCGTAGCTTGGCGACGTGCTTCTCAGCTTGGCGGATTTTCTCTTGTCGATCTCTGATGGTCGAAGAGTTCCACATTGTTTATCGCTTCTACTGTTGTTCTTCCGAGGCTGGAGAGTATATGGCGTCTTCATCGTACGTTCGTCTTGAGTTGCCTCGATGCAGATTGGATTCTCTCTGGCGTCATCATTGGGTTTTGGGTTCCGACGTCCTTGCTTGATCCGTCTCTGCCTAACTTCAGTTCCAAGGTGTTGCGTCCGCCGTATGAGCATACGTGTTGCTCAGGGGATTTTGGAAGCCTGATCTCGGGGTTGGTGAGGAAGGATCGTTTGCTTCCTTATACAGAATTCCGACTGTGGATGTCGGCTGGCTTTGTTGCTGACTCACTTGGAGGTTTTTTTGATTTCGATGAGGTAGATATGTTTGCCCCGGTTCCTCTTCGAGTGATTCTCCGGCTGAGGGTGACGTGTCTCGAGCGTTTTCGCGGGAAAGGTGTCTGTCGTTCTTCGAGGGCGGATGTTCGTCACTCTTCGAGGGCAGATGTGCGTCGTTCTTCCAAGGAAGGCGTTCGCCGTTCTTAAAAGGAAGGTTTTCGGCGTTCTTCTCCGGTGAAGGTTTCGTCGAAGGCGAAGGTTTCTGCTCCTGAACGGCCTATTCCTTCAGTGGTTGTCCGTCCTTCGGCTGCTCAAGCTTCGTCGACTCCTGCAGGTATAATTCATTTTGCTTGGTATTTTAATAGCTTCTCCGTTCTCCATTGGCTTGTTTGCTGCTATGCAGGTTCGTCTGGCTTCAAGAAGTTCGTTCCTCAGATGCGACCTCACGCTTCTGCCACTGCTTCCATTGCTCCTGTTGCCTCCGTTTATAGCGCATTTCCGGCCTCGAAGTCATCTGGCGAGGGTCTTGATGATCGCTTCTTCCGTCGTCTGAAGCGGTGTGTATCTTCTGAGAGGGTGTCTTTGCCTCGTCGATCACATTCGCCGTCTCTTGGCAAGGCTGGGGGCACTTCTCGTCAGGTTTGTCCCATGCTAAGTTGAAGGCGGATGCTGACGCAAATCTGGCTGAAACTTAAGCGACGTGTCAAGCCGCTTCGGACGAGGTATACTGGTTAGGATTTGCAGATCGCCAGGCAGCTCATCTTCAGGAGAATGATAATCTTGCACTTTCCTTCAGGTTCCTTGACGTCCTTGGTGCTCCTGACTCTGTTCCTGACACAGACCCTCTTGACTTGGCGCTTCCTCGAGATTAGTTTCTCTTTTTCTTTGCCAATATGATTTATGGACATTTTCGGGCTTTGTTTTAGCCGTACTCCTTGCCATGGCGTGTGTGTTCGGCGTGATTCGCCTTTTAACTTCGTACTTGCTTTGAATGACATTTATGCATTTAGTATAATCTGAACTTTGAATTTCTTTTATACCTTTGCTTTGTCGAATGTGCGAGTCGTGCCGCGTGGTAGCAGTCTTGTGAGTGCACAGTGCTGCGATTTTAGGGTCGTCTTATAACCTGCAAATAGTACAGTTTTGTCCGTACAAGATGTTATGCCTTTGCTCGTCGGGTAGCTAATCCGACGAGTTTAGGCTACCTATTATAGCCTGGCGGAGGATTTATCCGGATCGTAATCGCCGGTGCCTATTATAGCCTGGCGAAGGAGTTATCCGGATCGTAATCGCCGGTGCCTATTATAGCCTGGCGAAGGAGTCATCCAGATCGCAATTGCCGGTGCCTATTGTTGCCTGGCGAAGGAGTATCTTGATCGTGCCAGTGCCTATTGTTACCCGGCGAAGGTCTTCGACGCGTAGTCGGGGTTCTTTTTTTTAGGGTTGGTATATACCGTAGTACCCGCCGAGTTTTGGCGTAATCTGCCTTGCAGTTTTGGGAAAACTTTCAGAGTATTTCACAAAAAACGAATTTATTCATAACTAAGGCTCGTCTTTCATAATAGACTTTACCTCACGCATTGCGCTTTATTCAAAAGGACATGGGGCTTTCGCCGCTTCTTCAGTAGTGTGGGTTGACTGGTAGGTCTGTAGCTCGCCTTAGCGTAGACAATCGACTATCGCAGTCATCCACTTGGGCTCGTCTTCGGTGTTGATGGCGAGAATTTCATCGTAGGCGATTGAATCTTCCTCCGTTTCTTCGTCTTTGGTTTCGCGCCATTTATCTTCTCTTTTCCCGCTCATTGCTCGAGCTAGCGTGGCTGCTTTGTCGTTGGTTGTTGCAGGGATCCAAGTGATCTCGTACAATGTCAATGGCTGGAGGCGGTCCATGGCTTCTTGCAGCTGAGCCAACGTCTTGTCCTCCACCGTTGGTAGTGCGCCGTTCATCCAAATTGCGATTCTCTTCGAGCTGTAGTGTACCTGTAAATTCTTCACGTCGAGCCTTTCGGCGAGGTTCAAGCCAGCGAGTAGTGCTCCGCATTCGGCTTCGTCAATGGAGGCTTTGAACTCGAATATGATGGCGTACTTCGATTTTTCTCCTTGAGGGCTGGTGAAGACGATTCTTGCTCCTATGCTAGTGTCACCGTCGTCTCCGTTGATGTGGATTCTCCATACCAGCCCATTGGGCGTAGTTCTTGCGCTTGGCGGCGCGTCCTTCGTCTTCTTCTTTCCTTCAGCTGCAGGGGTGTTGATGTCGTGGGTTTGCCTGGCGACTAAGTCAACCTTTGCTTCCCTTTTCTTGACGACCCCTTGCTGGTGTTATTCTTCACTCCTTTGATTGGCGAGGTTGATCTTCCTCTTGATGAAGCGTAGGCGGTTGAACATCTGGTCGACGATGCGCCTGTACGTTGCGTAGTCTGGAAAGTCTTCTGTTGCTGTTCCGCCCATCCTTCCGGAGTGGTCCAAGCTCTTCTCGTATTGTCGCAGGAGGGCGAATATTTTTCTCAACCCGACAATGGTCGTTAGAGTTCTCGCGTCCTCTCCTGGTTCTCCTTCTTAATGATGCTGAGGTTCTTGAGTCCTTCAATGATGGCGGCGACTGTTACTGTGCTTCGGTGTACTCCTTTCTCGTAACAGGCTCGTGATTCGGCTTGATTTCCTCGCATGATTCCGACTCCGCTGGGCGTTGGGAACTTGATGAGTAAGTGATAGGTGGATGTCACGGCCTGGATTTGGTTGAGCGTGGGCCTCCCAATGATGACGTTATATGACGAAGGCATGTCGACGATGAGATAGCTCATCATTCGAGTCACCCTAGGTGCGTCTTTGGCCCCGAAGGTTGTTGGTAGTTAGATGGAGCCTTCGGTCGCCACGCTTTCTCCTGCAAAACAAAATAGTGGTGTTCCGACGGCGCTGGCGATGACTCGGCCTAAGTTTATCTTATCAAAGGCCGTCTTGAAGAGTACGTCGGTAGAGCTCCCATTGTCGATGAGGATCCTTCTGACCGTAGTGTTGGCGATTTGTGCTTCCACGACGATGGCGTTGTGCGGGTGGTGGATGGTGAGAGATTCGTCTTCAGTGAAGGTGATTGCTTTGCCTGTGCGGATTGGAGGTGTTAAGCCCATCAGGTTAACCTAGTTTGGCGTCCATCCCTTCTCCGTTGCGCGTGAGTAGCTTCGGCTGTTCTGGCCTGAATCTCGTGTTCCTGGCCTTCCGATGATTTTTGAAACGACGTTGAGCGGGGTGGCTGTTGTGGCTTTCCCTTGGTCGTCGCCTTGAGTTGTTGATGGCACCATTGTTAGGAGTCGGGTCGAAATTCCTCCGTCAGTCACCGTTAGCCTCGTGACAAACTCCTTTAGCTGTCCTTCCTTGATCAGGTCTTCAATTTGGTTCTTCAGCTGGTAGCACTGCGACGTTATGTGACCATAGTCACGATGGAATTGGCAGTATCGGCTTTTGTCCTTTCTTGGCTTGCCAAGCGGAGGGGGCTTCTTGAACTTGTCGCTGTGCACTGTGTAGATCTCGTCTGGCGTTGTCAACAATGGCGTGCAGTCTCTGTAGCGGAACGACTTCCTCATTGCCTAACTCCCTTGCGGTTTCGTCATTCGGTTCCTGTTGTCGTCAGGGTGAATTTTCTTTGTCTTCGGCTCGTCGGGGGTGCGGTCATGGCTTCGTTGACGACTCCATGGATCCGTTGACTTCCTTTTTGCGAGGTACTCTTCCACAAAGATGTGCTGAGCTGCTCATGTCACGAGCTCCGTCATGGTCGAAGGTCCTTCCTTCACGAGGGAGATTAAGAATTCTCCGGTCTAGAGTCCGTCGATGAGGGCGATGACGGCATCGTTGTCGGTGTAGTCATTTACCTTGTTGGATTCTTCGACGAAACGGTTGATGAACGTCTGTAGGGATTCGCCCGTCTTCTGCTTGATTGATCAGAGGTAAGACTACTCTTTTCTTTGAGTCACTGCGCCAGCGAAGCGGGCGAGGAAAAGATCCTTGAGCTGGTTGAAGGAGTAGATGCTCGCCTTGGGTACCATTCGAATGTTGTTCCCGTAAGGGTGAGGCGGAATGCCTGGCATATTGTCTTCTGATGATTGTTGGAAGGGAAGCTCCGTCTCTATCGACCTTGTCAGGGTAGGTGGCCTCGTATGACGACGGACCTTGTCCCGATGAAGGGAAGCTCCGTGTGTGTCGACCTCACAGGTGGTGGCGTGGTTTCCCACCTAGCAAGGGACGTCTTAGCTGAGCCGTCGAAAAACCTTTCTTCTAAGGCCTAAGACTCTGCTTCTAGATCGATCTCAGCTCTTAACTCAAGTCATTTCCTCCTTAGAGTAGACGAGTTTTTAGAGAGAGAAAGCTAGAGAGAGATAACAACTTCCTATTTATAGGAAAACAACTTCCTGGAATTGTACCATAGGGGCCTGCGAATTCCCTAGGAATCGCATCCCTTGGGACCTGCGAATTACCTGGGAATTACACCCCTGGTGTCCTCCCATTTCCCTGAATATTGCACTTTCAGGGGTCCTGCGAATTTCTCCCTGCAACAGCGGGGGTTTTTGGGGCCGCTTGCCTGCAAAAAGAGTCTCGGATGCTTCTTGATTCGTCTTCGATGTCTTCGGGTTGTCCGCGAGTCCGTAGGTTGTGTTCGGGGAAATCCAAAGGATTTCCCGGGGATCTTCGTAGTCTCCGGTCTTCTCGTCGTGTAGGCTAATTGCAAGTTATGCCCTCGCCAAGCTCCGGCGAGGGGCTTCGTTGCCTCGTCGCCTTGTCGGCTTTTCGCCTCGTCGGCTCGTCGCCTCGTCGGCTTATCGCCTTGTCGGCTCGTCGCCTTATTTCCTCGTCGCCTTGTCGGCTTCGTCGCCTCGTCGGCTTGTCGGCTTCGTCGCCCCGTCGCCTTGTCGGCTTTGTTGCCATTTGGGCCCCGGGCCTCGCCAATGTCTTAGTTCTTCGGTCCCGGGCCTCTGGCGTTGGTGATGGGCCTTGACTTACCATGATAGGCTTTGACTTTTCTCAGTGGGCTTTGACTTTTGCCAAAATGGGCTCAATTTTTATATTATACGAAAAATGCACATAACAATGGGTTTTAATTTGCTCATAGATTAGAACTAACTAAGTAAGCTAGAGCTAAGTTAATTGTTTATTTAATAGATAAATTCTTAATAGATTGTTGTTAATGAAAAAAAAATGTTATTTAATATGGATTGAGCATACAAATGATGTGCAATATTTTGTCAAAATTATTATTATTATTATTATTATTATTATTATTATTATTATTATTATTATTATTATCGTGTGTTCGACATATAGCATTATATATTTTTTTTGAGAAAAATAGATTAATAAAAAAACCCGTATATTAAGAGAGATATTATGTTTAAAAGTGCCCCTCCTAGTTAAAATATCTAGCTTCGCCACTGACTGTAGACGACATCGGAGAACAAGACTCGATGCTGCCAATGCCATCGTGACTATGGTCACCTGACGTCGCAATACTTCCAGCTGAGGAATCAGATTTGGACCTATCAAGGAAGGAAAACTCAATGAGTTCTTCAAGAAGCTTACGGCAAACCATATGAAGACGCTAACGCCATACAGGCCTAAGTCCTGACGATAATGCAACCTGCACCCCAAAGCGACGACCGAGGAAAAGTCGTGGCCGCAACTTTGCTAAACATCATGTCAATAATTATTGGAGGACTTGGGAACGAGAGATTCAAGCTTGAGCAGGCGAGTCTGCGCGCAGGCCGGAGAGAAGGGATTTTTTAAACTACTAATTTATCATAAGTAGATTTTATACATATATAGATTATATAACATTTTATATTGTTAACATAAACAATACATTACACTTAGACCTTTGTAGCGTAATTTATGGGACGATAGATAGTAAGAAGTTAAATATATAAAAGAAAAAAACCTACTTAATATGTAAAAATTGTTGGAAATATGTGGTATCGAGACGACTTCCTTACCACGATAATAGCCTCCGTCCCGTCCCGGTAACATTTAAAAAAAATCATTTTAAAGCGGAAATCTTGTTATCGGACCGACGACACGGATATCGGGTAACAAAAATTAAAAACAAGATCTGATAAATATTTCGAATCTAATATTTTCATATTCATTATTAATAATCTAGTCGAACAGGAAACAAATAGAAAGCAGTAAATGGTTGCATTTATTTACCCAATGCATAAGGTCGTACCTCAACTGATGATTCCGGCTGCGCGTTCTGACTTGGGCAGGGCTCCGCCGGTGCTAAGAGAAACTCCCGTGATCTTTCGGGATATTCTCCTGGATTCCTCGCTACCGAAGCTTGGGCTTCGCTAGCAGGACTCCGTCGCAAACTTTAACTGACGGTTCTTTTAAAGCTACCGGAGAAAAATATCTCCTAAGCCGAACCAGAAGAGAGATCAGAAGCAGAAAACTCGCAGACCCTAGATAGAGAGGGAGAGCTCGAGTTTTTGATCTGGGGAGAGGTGTATAAAATGTGTAGAATGAGCTTCCTATTTATAGGCTCAAGCTGTAACCGATTTGGAGATTTTCCCTCCCAATTTTCGAATTCCATTAATTAAATATAAATAATTATTTCAATCCAATGATCCAGATTCAATCTCATCTAAATCCAATGGATATAATTAATCAGGGATTTAATTAAATAATAATACAAGATAGGATTAAAATATTTAATCTTATCATCATATTAAATATTTTCGAATTATATCATATATATATATATATATATATATATATATATTTTAAATTCGAATTTGTTAATGATTATCTAGATCCAATGGTTAAAAATAAATCTTAAACCAATCCAATGGATCAAATCAATTAGGGATAAAGTCAAATACCCTAGGGTCTTACAAAACCCTAATTCGAACTCTTATCACAAATTTATTGGAATTTAATATCATATATATAATATTAATTAATTTCTAATACGACGGTTTAAAGATAAAATCTCAAAACCGATCCAACGGACATAATTAATCAAGCAAATTCGAAATACCTAAACTTGGTCACCAAGTTTCAATTTCGAATTACATTAGGGTTCAAATCAATTATCTTAATCCAACGGTTGATACTAAATCATAACCGATCCAATGGATTAAATTGATTTTAGGGTTTTTGCCAAAATACCAAACTTCAGGTACTTATGCCGCAAAAATAAAATCTTCAATTCAGTGATTCGAATTTATCTAGGGTTTGTTATCTCCAAACCCTAATTCGAATATACACATAAAACAATATATATAAATATATTATTTATTTATTGATATAAATCCTTTAATTATTAATTAATTATTAATAAGATATTAATAATTAAATCCAAATAATTAAATTATATTAATAAATCCTGATCTCTTTGTCACACATTAAATTTCATGGTGCAACACCATCATTTAAATTCGTGACATGTGATTTAATTTCATAGTTTATCGAACCGAGTCATAAACTTAGAAAATCAATAAATCACAAACCGTAAGTCAGAATGACTTAGTTCAAGAAGCAAAGTTGCTTAGAATTTAATTTAAAACAATATGGTGCTGTTCAAAAATTTAAATTCTAACTTTCTTTTTATCAGTTAATTCCGTGTACCAAAATATGATACTTTTGCCACGCTGTCGATAAAACTATCTGACGTCTGACACAGACTTGTCAGTTTTATAAGTCGAGCCAAATGATTAAACATTATCCAGAATGTATTTTAATCACGTACGTATCATCCGTTACGGAGCTATCCTGGGGACCATGGACCCGTATCACTTAAGCTCCAACGAACTACTAGGTGTTCGTCAAACCTCGAAGTGATTCCACTATAGACCCGAGGCTGCACTCTTTAGTGATACGGTATATATTATTCCCTTATAAAAGCAGGGTGTCCATTAGATTCAATCAAATACCGATTATTGTTCTTTCACTTGATGACCCACACATGAGCAGGCGGTTTTTACCGTAATGCCCCTCAATGCATTTTCATCCTTGACTCAGCAAGTAATATTATGAGTAACCCACTTATGGTTTCGATTCATAAGTTGCGCACGGGTACCTATCACTTCTCACCACTGACAACCAAGGGAATCATCATGACTCTGAAGAGAGCTGTGTGATGCCCATGTCTATGATCATGCAATCCTTACTACTGACTATCATGTTCCCAAAATAATAGTGTTGGGAACAGTGGTAATATCTTGTGTTCTTTAACGGTTAAATCAAAGAACAATCAAGCCAGCAGCTCGGACTCATGATCACTCAGGACTTAGAACTAATATCCATTTGATCATCATTTTGCGACTCAACTACAAGTTGTCAGTGACGGTCTTATATGACAACTTCTCGAGTTTAAGTCAGGTCCAGTCCAGTATGAAGACGCTTCATACTCAATGCACTTCTAGTGAGTGTGACACACACATAATCCAGAATAGGATTGTCACTTTAGTCACATTAATGACCTTACCGATTAATGGGCTCCCACCCAGTTTATCAGGTCACGCACATTTTAAGTTCATTTATTATGCTTATTAATTCTTCCTCAAATGACTCTGTTGTGATAATAATAACATAATTTCATCCTTTATGAACTAAGGAATCAAACATTCTATTTTACTCTACAGAATCTATAATAAGAATAACATAATAAGTACCATCTTTATTCAACGACTTGTCATAATCTTTTACAAATGGATAAATATCTTGTTTAAGAACATATATGTCCAGCAAAAATTGCTTTTAGTTAAAGAAAAAAATGTAATATAAAAAATGTGTATTTATGTTACGGGTATTTTACGCAATTGGTTTCTATTAATTAACATAAGAAAATTATTTATTTGAATTAATTTTCTTTAATTAATTTAGATCAATTTTGTTCAAAATATTCACCGGGAGTCTGATTTCGAAAAACAAAGTGTCCAGATGATCCCAAAAGTATCAAAACACCAAAAAAAGACATAAAGTTTGCGAAAAACAGCCTCGGGAAACACCCGAGGCCTCCGGGAGCCCCCCTGGACCTCCGGGCGGGCCCCACGGCCCCCAAGGGCCACTGCCACACGCCCACGTGGGTCCCACATGCCCCAAAGGCCACCTGACACGCGATAGAGGCGCTGCCGGGCCCCTAAGGGTCACCCTCGACCTCGCCACGTGTCGGCAGCCCATTGGGCGCGAGGGGAGCAACGCAGCCAATAAGGAAGCGCCACGTAGGCACTGACGCAGTTGCTGACGGAGGCGCTGACACAGGCGCTGATATCAGCAGCTTGGAGGCCAAGCTTCAGGCGCGTGCCGCCGCTGTTTGCCGCGTGTACGGGCGCGTCGCTGCTTGGATTGGGCTGAAACTTGCGGCGTTGGATCGGCCACGTCCCAGGGACCCGGAAAAACATATAATATTACCCCGGGGGCCTCTTGGAGTAATAATTATTTACGTTTTGATCCCCGGGCCCTCCTATAAATAGAAGCTCCGGTTTCATTTAACGGTAACTCGATTCTCAACGCGGGAACTTGCCTAAAACTCTCTCTACTCCCTCTAAAACTCGTCTCCCCTCAAATATCACTCTAATGTTGAGCGTCGGAGGTGAATCAGGTAACTCCCCTGATACTCCCTCATCTCATGTGTTGTTTTGTCCAGGTTTCGAGAGCGAGAAATCACACTAGAGCGGAAGTCCTGGGGAAATTTCTGGTACCGATTACGATCCCCCTGTTAGGGCCTGTTCTACGTGGTGCTCGTGCTATCCCTCAGTCTATTATCTCACACAGATATACCGACTTTGCGGATAGACCGAGGACCCATATCAGGTCCCACAATACAGGCCGAGGGATCCAAATCTCCGGGGATTATCCGAAGGGCTTATACACGGAGAGACTTACATAGCGCGGAAGCCCTGGAGAAAATTCTGGAACGATCCGAGACCCTCCTTGCCAAGGTTCTAAATCTGCGAGGTGTTTATTCTATCCGTTAAGTCTTGTATCTCCAGCGGGTATACTGACCACAAGGATAGACCGAGGACCCGGATTTTTTCCTGTTACGCCGATCGAGGGTTTAATCTACCAGGGTTCACTGGAAAGTCAATACCGTGATCTCCCCTACCCAGTGGCCAGGAATCCGTTTTTGGTGTCCCGAACCTGTGATCCGGGCCAGGCCAAGTCCTGGCCCTATTAGCGACAGGTAGCGTAGTTTACCATGGATTTCTAATCATTGAGTCATTGGATGATCCGTTTGACTCGACAATCCAGAAGCCCAAGCCCAAGAGTCAAAAAGTCAACAAAGACTACATTGGGCCCGGTCCAACATGAGCAATTGGGCCGCTAATGGAATGAAGCATTTTTCTGCATCAACAATTTATATTATAAAATACTAAAGTACAAAATAGAAGATACCCAACAATATTTATCAATTTGGTAGTCAAAATTTCAGATATGTACAATTAATCAAGCTTCTACACATATAAATACAAATCGTATGCTTTATAATTTTTTAGGGAAAATTACGGCAAAAATATCGAATCTTTGGTTAACGTACTTCCCGTGTAGTTAAATTTTAAAACTGGCGGCAAAAATACTCAGCGTTCCTTGATTGTGACTTTGGCATGAACACGTTAATTTTTTTCGTTAACATCCGCCATGTAGCTGTTAGCGGCAAAAATATGGAATTACACAAAAGTTAGTCATAACATCAATTGATTCCTTAATGTGCTTGTATAATCTACATTTGTAAATAAAAATCTTATTATTGTGAAAAAATTTAAACATAATCTTAAAGTGTATTTTACGTGATTGATTTTTAATAATTAATGAATAAAAGGTTATATAATTAATTTTTCTTTTACTAAATTTAGTCAATTTTAGCCCGAGACATTCACCGGAAGTCTGTTTTTGCAAAATAAAGTGTCCATATGTTTCCAAAAAATATCAAGATACTCAGAAAGTCATAAAGTTTGCAAGAAATGGCCTCGGAACGCTCTCAGAACCCTTAAAGAGGGTTGGGAGCACCACGGACGGCCCCAGAAGCCCCACACTAGCCACCACGCGCTCCCATGCGCTGCCACGTGGCCCCACGCGCAGCCACGCGCCTCTTGCCCTCCTCACGCACACTCACGCGTCCTTATCGGAGGCCGAACGTGCCCTCAGCAAAGGCGCGCGCGGGTGATGTAGCGCATCCGTCACAAACGCCGCGCCTGAGGGTGCGTCCAACCTCCGATGAGGACGCGGTTTGCGGCGGTGGGTCGGCCTCTAATGAGGATTTTTTTGGAGAATGACCTTAAGTGGGTTTTTATTGTGTTTCATAGCTTCCTTCGGCACTATTCATGTTTCTTAACAGGGGTATTTAAAGGTATGGATTTTAATGGGATCCGAAGGGAAGTCTTTTAGCCAATTATTACTAATCAAGCCCTATTTATTATTGATAATATTTTTTTACCGGCATATATTTTCAAGCCATTTTTTCTTCAATACTGAGACATTAATTGAGTGTATAAATTCAATCTAAAACAGTAAATTTGCAATGAAAAATGTTATTGTGAAGATGTTAATTCAGTTCACACTTAGAAGTTTAAACAACGTGAAGACATTAACTTGGCTAATTAATGTCTAGAAGTATCTATGATAACAAAATAAGACTTTAAATTTGTTCCGACCAAAAAAAGACATTAAAATATAAGTAATTGTCATAACTTGAGAATATATGCGCCAAGAATTTTACACACATATATATACATACATATTATATAATATTTCTTTGACATGTCATGTTATATATTTAGATAGTCAAATGTAACAAAAATAATATGATTATGTTTTTGTTTAAAGTTTCACTGTTAACTTTAAATTAACTATGTAATTTTTGTATTTTATGATTAGGTCTAGTCGGCAAATTAGCTTCTCCAAGATATTTAATATACATTTGATAATTGATATCATGTTCGACTTTTGTGTAATACTTTATTTAAAATTTCTCATAATAATAAGATTTTTATCAGCAAATATAGCTTATACAAACACATTAAGAAATTAATTGATGTTTTAACTAACTTTTATGTTATTCCATGTATTGGGAATTCAAGTAATTATCACTAATCAAGTAAAGAAAAAAATAAAAATAATTTTTTTTTTAAGTTTGGGTATTTTTGCCGCTAACGGCTACATGGCGGATGTTAACATAAAAATTATCTTTATCTTGCCAATGTCGCGATCAACGCACGTTGGGTATTTTTCGCCGCTAGTTATAAAAATTTGGTACACTGGAGACACGTTGACAAAAAATTAAGTATTTTTGCCGTAATTTTTCCTTATTATTAAGGTTAATTGACTCATATTTTATAATATATGGGTAACTATAGTTGAATTTGTATCGGCATTGGCAGTTAACTTAAAAAAGCTTTCAAATAATAATAATAATAATATTAATTATTATAATAGTTCACAGATTATTAATTTTTGAACACTACAGTTCACAGATTTTTGGTCCATGTATGAAGATTAATTATTGAAATGATTTTGAAATAAGCAAAACAGCAGCTTTTTTTTGTGTCTTGAATGAAGTAAACTGCACGTGAGGGCTTAAAAGAGGCTGAGAAAGATTTTCACGTGGGTAATGACGTCACTAAGCACATTTGTAAACACGTGAAGCGTGTGGAAAATCCTAATAAAACATGGGAAAAATCAATTTAGCGTCTTAAATATCATTGGAACTTTTTTTTACTATTTTAAAAGAATACTTTTAGTCTCTGTCTTAGTCCGAAATTTATGGAAAATATCTAAATTAAGATTTGTGTTCAATGAATTTTTCGAGTCTAACTCGGCTATAATAAACGGATTATGGACCGACTCGCATCCGAAGCCGAAGGATAATTACGAAAAAATTAATATAATTAATTAATTAATAATGATGACCTAATGAACTTGGTTTATTTGATGGGCCAAACTCTATTAGGCCGCTAATGGACTATGGGCTATCAAAAATATAATAACTTGTTTAATAACCTTTATCTGTTTTGAAACTAATTCAGGTAATTAAAACCAGTTAACCGAATCCGGTTTTTATTATTTTTTTAAATGTAATATTCAACACATTTTATCGCAAAAGTAAAACATATAGGTCCAAATAAAACATACGGGTTCAAATAAATCGCAAATATAACATACTAGTTCAAATAAAGCATATTCGTCCAAATAAAACATATCTCTAACTTAATTATAAAATATATATTTTTAAATATTTAATATTAAAACAGGTTACAAAAATAATCGGTTTTCAAAAATCAATAACCGGTAACCGTATCCGGTTTGAAACAGGATACGGTTAACCTTAACATGTTACCGGATAGTTTTTTGTTACGGTTTCAAATTCGGTAATCAGTTATTCCCCACACCCTAAACAAACACACCTAAATGTTTCGGGTACACATGTGTTTCAACATTTTGGATTTATCAAAACCATAAAAAAGTTATTTTGATCATTTATAACAAAATTCACTTTAGCTTAATTGTTTTTAAAATTGGAATCGGAGAGCGAAAGAGTTGGTTCTTGTGATACACTAAAGATGCATTCTCACCTTCTCCTTCAAGTCGGTGAAAAACCCACAACACTCTCATATGAAAAGTCAGATTCTTTATTGTTAGGGTTTGGTCAAACCCAAGATTGAGATTGGGCTCAGATTTTGGCCCAAACGACCAGTTTCAACCAAACGACAGAATTGTCGTAAACGACAGACACGCGTATACGAGGTAAGTTGAATGACGTGTAGCTTAAACGAGAAACGACATAAAACAGAAACACGGTCTATATTCGTATTAGGGTTTCACGAGTTACACATTCGAGATACTTCTCGTTCTCTCTCTACCTCTTGGCTCTCTCTAACTCTCTGCTAGGATTTGCAGCCTCCGGCGTTCCATGACGGTGCTTCGGTAGCCGCGCACACCCGCTCCTCCATCAAGCGCCTCCTGCGAGACCGAGCAGCCTTTTTCCGAGAGAAGATGAAGCCTGGACCTTCGGTAGAGAAGAATAAGGAGCCCAAGCCCGCTGAGCCGCAGATCGTCGTAGAGCCTTAACCTCTAAACCAGGCGAGCATGCCGAGGATCTACGACGAGCTCTTCCGCCTGAGTGAACCTGGGGGATCTTGGCACCTAGAGTCTTTCTACTGGAATCGCGAGAGTCCTCCTCCGACCCCACCTCCCAAGGTACGTAGATATACTTCTTCTTCTTTCTTTCTCCTTCAAAAGGTTCTGAATTTGTGAGAAACCTTTAGAGAACTAGGGTTAGACTTTAGGGCTTCACGAACTCATGCAAAAAATTTCTGGATCTGTTTGTAGAAACTTCTTCTAGGATTTTTTATCTGCAGGTGCCCAAATTAAGTTATTCCTTAGCCAATTACCTCGATCCATTAGCTTAGGAGCTATGCTACTAATGTAGGCTCGGTAAACTGAATTTCCCCCAATCTCATTCTGTTTCTCTTTGTGTGTTTCAGTGTTGGGAAGAGTATTGAAACTCTTCCTCCCCGGAGTGATGACGTGGCTCGTGGAGCTCATCGTGGAACAACAATCTCCACCTTGAGCTTTACCAGTAATAGTCTCATGCGGCTTCTCCTTTTCTGTATTAGGGCTTTGATCTCCTACTAAGAGTATCACTCATAATAGAGATTACAATTTTCTCTTCTTCCCTTGCAGGTCTCTCCTTTGAGTTGGCTTGTCCAACTCCGAGTAGATTGAGGCTTTGCTGAAGCTTTAAAGCTGGAATCACTTTAGTGATCATATCAGCTGGTCTTTCTTCAGTTGCTATCTTGATCACATTGAGCACACCAGACTCGACTATAGCTTTTACAAAGTGTAGTATGATGTCTATGTGTTTGGTACGTTCATGATACATCTGATTCTTATAAAGGTAAATGGCACTTTGAATGTCATAGTACAAGTCAAAACTTTTTAGCCTGAAACTCAATTCTATAAGAAGCCCTTTCAACCATAAGCCTTCATTTGTAGCTTCTATAATTGCGACATATTCAGCCTCTATAGTTAAGAGTGCTACGATTCGTTGCAATGAAGCTTTCCAACTAACAAGGTTATTATACACCTTGAAAGTATAGCCCGTTAGAGACCTTCTCTTATCCAAATCCCCGGCATAGTCTAAGTCTACATAACCCTGTATAAATATCCTTCCCTCTCCTTCAACCCTTCCACAGTTTAGACCAACATCAGCTGTTCCTACTAGGTATCTTAGGATCCATTTTACAGCTTTTCAATGCTCCTCACCCGGGTTGGCCATGAACTTACTAACCAGGCTTACTGCATAAGACAAGTCGGGTCTTGTGCAGATCATCTCATACATTAAGCTGCCTACAACACTGGTGTCTGGGATGTTGGCCATTTGCTTCATTTCCATTTTTGTAGTAGGGCACAACTCATTTGACATCCTAAAATGAGGTGCCAAGGGTTGAGTTGTGTGCCTCGAGGTCTCCATGTGGAACCTCTGTTGATGCCGTTTTTCGGATCAAACACTAAAGAGGCCCATTTGTTGATGTTGGGCCTAGCCCAATGTCGTTTCGTTTGACTCAGCGAGCTTTTGTGGACTTTTGGTGGGCCTTGGTTGGCCTTGTTGTGGGGATGACAGATCTTGTCCCCTCTGTTGACTTCTCGTGAGTCCCGTTGACCTTAGGGTGGTTGCCGCTGACTTCAGAGTGAGTTTTAAATTGCCCGATACGGGGGCCCTGAGTAGGCGTTCCTGGCACCTGCAAGGTCAAAATTCTCGTTGGCGTTCGGGGTCCTAGGCGAACCGGGTTGCGCACTACCTGTTACCACAAGGCCAGGGACTGCGATTACAGATTCACGAACCGCTCAGATCATAGGTACCAGCGAACGGGGGAATGCTTTTGGCCAGGAAGTGAACCCTGGGAGGTTAGACTCTCCACCTGATACGGCTTGTTCTAGTCCGGAGTGAAACTGTCCGCAGAGTCGCGGGATATCTTATTCAGATACAGGGACTAGGAGACAGAACCTAGGCTGTGGTGATCTTAGAACAAGGGCATGTGGGGTCTTGGACATTCCCAGGATCTTGTCTAGAGGATTCTTCTCAGAGCGGTCCCTCAGTCGTTCGGATCTTAGAGAAATTCCCCTAGGTGGGACCCTACATCCTGAATAGTGGGTCCAGATACGTGTCCCCGGACTATACACACAGTCGTGCAATGGACTGGAGATAGGGTGGACACCACGTAGAACATGACCTATCAGGTGGGTCGTGAACAGCGTAGGAATTCCTCCAGGGCTTCCGCTTCTCGTAAATCTCTCACTTTTCGGACATGAAACAAAAGGAACACCCGAGGTCAATGGAAACAGGGGGTTACCCCCTGATTTACCTCCGACGCTCAACATTAGAATGGTATTTGAGGGGAGTCGAGTTTATAGGGAGTAGAGAGAGTTTCGGGCGAGTTCCCGTTGAGAGGAAGTGAGTTTGAAATGAGTTTTCGTTGAACTGAACTGAGCTTCTATTTATAATAGAGTCCGGGGGCTCAAGTGCAATCATAAATTACTCTGGGAAGCCCCTGGGACAATATTATATAGTTTTTCCAAGTCCCTGCACCCTGGCCCCCTGAAGCGCATGTGGGGCCCGAGTGCTTTTTAGGGCGTGGGAGGCGTCCCGACGCCGTTTTTTGACTTCTTTAGGGCGACCTTGAGTATCTTGCTATTTTTAGGAGCGTTTAGACACTTTATTTTATGAAACCGGGCCTTCGGATGGCGTTTTGGTGTCAAAATTGATTTATTTTAATAAATAAATAATTAATTTAATATTTTTCCTTTATTAAATAATATATCTATAAATACCCCATAACAACCTCCTTACTAATTTCTTCAAGTAATCAGTCTGAGAGATTAGAGCTTACCTGAGTTCTTCTTTCTTTGAATGACCATCCCTAGGATCTTCTCTGCTCTCCCTAGGTCCTTCATTTCGAACTCTGAACTTAGCCTGATCTTCAACTTGTCAATCTCTGACTTGCTTTTCGAGATTAGAAGCATATCATCCACGTATAAGAGAAAATAAACAGTTGCACCTGTTTGATTCCTAGTGAAGTAGGCATGTTTACTTCTCTGATAACTGTGGCTCTTCATAAAGGAGTCAAAACCTCTTGTACCATTGTCGGGTTGATCCATACAAGGAATTCTTCAAGCAGCACATCCAGTATTCCTTTCCTTTCTCCTTGAATCCCTTTGAATGATTCATTAGGATTCTCTCCTGAAGCTCTCCATGTAGAAAGGCTGTTCTTACATCCATTTGCTCGAGTTCAAGATTGAACTCAGCAACTAAAGACAAGAACACTTTTATGGGTGTGTGCTTGACCATGAGAGAGAATACTTCATTGAAGTCTATTCCTTTGCTCTATGTAAATCCATTTGCCACTAGATGTGCCTTGTATCTTGCTGGTTGAGCATACGAGCTCCCACTCTTGACTTTTTAGATCCATTTGCAGCCTAGCACCTTGCAATTCTTAGGTATTGGTTCCAAAACCCAAGTTCCATTCTTCCTTAGAGAAAGCTCCCACTCTTGACTTTTTAGATCCATTTGCAGCCTAGCACCTTGCAATTCTTAGGTATTGGTTCCAAAACCCAAGTTCCATTCTTCCTTAGAGAATCCATATCTTCCTGCATTGCATCTTTCAATTTTCTCGAAGCTTTCAAATGAATTGCCTCGTTGAATGACTGAGGCTCTTCTAGGTTAGCTTCAGATGCAGACAATATTCTATTGCGTAGTATAATAATAATTAGTAGCACTATCACGAGATCCGAGCAATATAACCAAATCAAATAATCGTCGAGATCATCTGCCTAATTATTGATAATATAATTAAAATAAATAATTCTAATCTAAAGAGAAAATAATTACTTTGATTACTAATACACATATATATCAAAGCATACATAGATTCAGATAAATATAATCTCAAAGGCAAATAGATTCAATTAGTTCCAATATGAATAACGAAAAAAAAGGAAAAGATAATAATAATAATAATAATTATAATAACAATAATAATAATAATATCCTTTATTATTCATAGACCACTGAATATAAATAACACTTATTTCGAACTTCCTCTCCTCTTCGCACTTCTACTTCATGGTCTGACCTGCAATTTACAATATTGGATTTTTCAGTGACACGTAAATTGATCACTAATATTTTCAAACTACATTCAAGATATATATATACATATATATTTTCCCTATATATATATATATATATACCTCTCGCACCTTATATAGATGAATTCGCAAATTAGCATTGGATAATTAGTTTAACTACATAGATATTATGTCTGGGGAATTTTGTTTTTATATTCTGTCTACTTTTTGTTTTGTAAAAATATATATAGTTTTCTTATTTTAAAAAAGTTAAATTATACCTTCGAAATTTATATTTTAGTTTCATATTTATACTGACATCATTCTGTTTTTTTTTAATCCTATTAAATTTTTCCTTGCTCGTAATTTTAGAATTTCATTTATATATATTCTAATTTTATTTTTTGAAAAAAAAAATATACTATTTTTTTTTTCCAAAAATCAAAATATTACCAAGCGTTATTTCATTTTAAAATTCTATATAAAAATTTGAAGAGTATCGTTTGTCAAATTATAGTTAGAGAGTATAATTTTGTTGTTATAAAAGATAGATAATATAAATTTTTGCAAAATATATAAACGAACGTACACGGCTCGAAGTTGGCGCTGCACTTCTCGGGGAGTTGCAGGGCCATGTTGCGGTCGACACCGGAGATGGGTGGGCCGTTGATGAGCACACACAAGCACGGCTGGCCGAGAGCCTTCACTGAGTTGCAGCAAGCTTCGCTCGGCAATATGGGGCTGAAAGGCGCCACCGCGGCCCTGCAGGGGATCAGCTGCACCAACGCCCCAAAGAACGTGCTCGTGCACGTTGGCGCCGTCACGTGCGGCCCCATCTCGTCGATTGCCCTCGCCTTCATCACGAGCAGCGTCATCACCAGCGACACAAGGCTCGCGCTCTTAAAGCTCTTCATTCTCTTTGTTGTAGTCTCAGTAGTTTTAATTCTATATTTTATTATATGTTTTACGTAGCTTTGGTATCTTCATTATATAGTGACTGAAATATGAAAGCGGTAATATGGTTTCGGTCATGATAAGTTCATTTTTCTCCTAACCCTCAAACCAAAGTTGACATGCATTGTTTTGATGATTCGAGGAGTAGTTATTGAAGCTAAACTTCGTGAAAAAAAAGGTGATCAGATCTTGGGAAACTATTTGGAGAAGGTTCCGGCTAATAGTGGCATAAGTATTTAATATTTTATTTTATTTATGTGATAGTGAGAATTTAATCTCTTTTATTGTTCAAGCTCCTAATGTTTATGATTTTTTTACGGTCAAAGTTCTTAATTATCACTATTTTACTTGTCATCAAAATCTCTATTTTAACTTATTTGACATAGTTTTGGACGTGTCGTTAAGTTTTGGACATTTATAGTTTCGGAGAATGAGAGAATATTATTAATAGCACATTGCCTTTTTTTTTAAAATTAGTTAAGAAAGTAGATCAATTTTATTAAAAATAAAATAGTAATATTCAGAATTTTTACTTTGATGTTTTTTTTAATTTAGGGTTAATTGCGGCAGTAATGCACAACATTTGATCCCCAATCTTTTTAAGTGTGGGAAAAAATACACAACGTTAAACTGTAATATTATTTACATAACTTAATTAATAAGAATAAATCAAAGGACTTATTAGCAAAATACTCAATTAGAATTAATCTTTCTAAAAGGATACTCAAAGGGTCGATATAATTAAAGAAAACCTCATTTGGGCTTTTTAGGACAAATATACCCTCTTCTTTCTTTTTCAGTAACTTTCGATAGGCTTCGTCTTCAATCCTCAGCGCTCGATCACAGCTTCTTCCGCCATTGTTGTTCGACTCTTCTTCCGCCATTTTTGTTCAACCAGGTTCATCCGACGAGCTCGCTCACCTTCCGTCATGGGGTAGATATATATAGTAAGTCATGTGTCTTATGTGCTTTCTCTCTCTCTCTCTCCTCCATGGCTATGGCGTTTAAACTCTCACTCTTTGTACTCACATACCACAACAATGGCGAATCCCTAATAGAAAACCCAACTCCATTGTAGAAGAGACTTTGCTTGTTGCTCTAAAGAGTCCAAGCGTCCGTACACACTCCTTTACGTTGCGTTCTTCTTCTTCTCGACCGCCATTGTTGCTCGGACGAGCGATCACGAGCTACAAGCTCTGATTTCGCTCAAAGCTTCTCTTGCCGACCCAGACGTGCTCTCCTCGTGGAACCGCTCGAGCCCCCACTGCTCCTGGCTCGGCGTCTTGTGCCGGCTCGGGCGGGTCGACTCGGTCGCGCTCCCGGCTCAGTCTTTGACCGGCCGGTTGTCGGCTTCAGTGGCTGCTTTCTTGTCCTTCACCCTTTTCGACCTCTCGTGGAACTTCTTCAGTGGCAAAATTCCGCCGGAGGTAGCATCGCTCAGGCGGCTCAGCCAGCTCCTGCTCGGCGACAACCAGCTCACCGGCGAGGTGCCGAGTTGGCTTGGTGAGTTGACTGAGTTGCAGATGCTGAAACTCGGTCCTAACTCGCTCACCGGGGAAATTCCGCCGGAGATAGGAAAGCTGGTCCAGCTCGAGATTCTTGATCTCTCCTCTAATTCTCTCACCGGAGCTGTCCGCGCGGAGCTCGGAAACCTCACGAAGCTTCCGTTCTTGGACCTCAGCAGCAATTTCCTCTCTGGTTCAGTTTCGTTGCCTCTCTTTGAGAATTTGAAATCTCTGATTTCCTTTGACGTTTTGAGCTCTTTATTATTCACAGATTTATGAATCTTAAGCTTATCGTTAAACCTCCGATTACCGCATGTCTGTCTTTCAAGTTATATCGATTTTGAATAAGATATTTATATTTTATTATCACTATTGCTAAAAGCTAGAGAGTTCTTATGTTCAATGAGTTTTTCTCTGATTTCTTATGCTGCTGATTCATTCATTTATTTATTCATGTTCTATAGTTGCTCCGTGGTAATTGCTTTTCCCGTTTACTCGACGTTCAAAGTGATCGGGCAGAAAGATCAAGACGAGCAACAAAAGTGGCTTGTTTATTGGGTAGGTCGGTGATGAGGCCTTTCGTGATTTTTATCTCCATTTTGATGTTGTGAAAAATCTTTGTGAGGAGGAATTTGTTAGGAAAAACTAAGCACTAGTGCGTTACTCGTTTAGGTTCAGTTATTATCCGAGTATACCATGGCGGCTTGTCCTAAATTCTTGTAATCATGTAGTTACCTGTTCATAGATTAAAAGTATACGAACTTAAATCTCGGGGATTTTGAGCACCAATTTCCATGAATATAAATTATGATCAAACTTATTAGGATTTCGAACTAAATTCAGAAAATGTAAATAAAAACGAAACCAGGAATAACAGTGGTGCGCCTCCAAGTATTGGTTTTTTTGGAAAACGGGATTTGACTATTTGTTTGTTGCAGGAATCCAGTGGCTAGAATCTCTTAATAAGAAAAGTTCTACACACAAAGCCGAAGAGTTTTGCCCAAAATAATTCAAGACGAGACTAGAATAAGCCAAATTCAATCCGGGAGACGAAGCCGGAGGGAATTAAAAACGAGAGCCGAAGAGTGTGGCCGAAGAGAATTCGAAACGCGCGCCGAATAAGAGTTACACAACGTAACTGGAGTTACACTTTCGTGAACATTTAATACGAAAAATTCAAGAATCCAAAAACTTCCTTGAAAAATATGTATGAATTTATTAAGAATTCTTGTTTTTACACAATTGTGAAAACTGTAATAACACTTATGTAACTCTCGTTACATAAATGTAACTACAGTTACACTTGTCTAACTGAAGGTACAAAAGTCTAACTAGAGTTACGTAAGTGTAGGTATAGTTACACTTGTGTGATTGGAGTTAAATTATTTCAAAATTGATATTTATAAAATAATTTTAAAAATTACAATTGTTACATGATTATTTGGTAGTTACGAATCATTTGTGTTTACAAGTGATTAAAATTACTTACTATATTTTTAATATGATTAAATCTCATAAATGTAAATATAATTACACAATTGTAATCTGAAAAATGTGTATAAGATTATTAAGAATTCATGTTCTTACAGAATTGTGAAAACTGTAGTTACACTTATGTAACTCTCGTTACATAAATGTAACTACAGTTACACTTGTGTAACTGGAGGTACATAAATATAACTATAATTAAACTTGTGTAACTGGAATTACATAAGTGTAAGTTTAGTTACTTTAGTGTAACTTTAGTTACACTTATGTAACAGGAGTTAAAGTATTTGAAAATTAATATTTATCGAATAATTTTGAAAATTGCAATTGTTACATGGTAATTTAGTAGTTATGAATCATATGTGTTTACAAGTGATTAATAAATGTAATTTAGTAGTTATGAATCATATGTGTTTACTGGAGATACATAAATGTAACTACAATTAGACTTGTGTAACTGAAGTTACATAAGTTACACTTATGTAACGGGAGTTAAATTATTTCAAAATTGATATATAATAATTTTGAACATTACAATTGTTACATGATAATTTGGTAGTTACGAATCATATGTGTTTACAAGTGATTAAAATTACTTACAATATTTTTAATATTATTAAATATCATAAATGTAAATATAATTACACAATTTTAATCTGACAAATGTGTATAAATTTATTAAGAATTCATGTTCTTACACAATTGTAAAATTGTAGTTACACTTATGTAACTCTCGTTATATAAATGTAATTACGGTTACACTTGTGTAACTGAAGGTACATAAATATAATACAATTACACTTGTGTTACTAGAGTTACATAAGTGTAACTTTAGTTACACTTATGTAACGGGAGTTAAAGTATTTCAAAATTGATATTTATACAATAATTTTAAAAATTACAATTGTTACATGATAATTTAGTAGTTATGAATCATATGTACTTACAAGTGATTAAAATTACATAATATATTTTCAATATGATTAAATCTCGTAAATGTAAATATAATAACACAATTATAATATGACAAATGTGTATGATTTTATTAAGAATTCATGTTCTTACACTTATGTAACTCTCGTTACAAAAATGTAACGATAGTTACATAAATGTAACTACAGTTACACATGTGTAACTGAAGGTACATAAATGTAACTACAATTACACTTGTGTAACTAAAGTTACATAAGTTACACTTATATAACGGGAGTTAAATTATTTCAAAATTGATATATAATGATTTTGAACATTATAACGGTTACATGATAATTTGGTTGTTACGAATCATATGTGTTTACAAGTGATTAAAATTACAAGTGATTAAAATTACTTACTATATTTTTAATATGATTAAATCTCATAAATGTAAATATAATTACACAATTGTAATCTGATAAATGTGTATGAATTTATTAAGAATTCATGTTTTTACACAATTATGAAAACTATAGTTACACTTGTGTAACTAGAGGTACATAAATGTAACTACAGTTACACTTGTGTAACTGGAGTTACAAAATTGTAACTATAGTTACACTGACATAATGGGAGTTAAATTATTTCAAAATTGATATTTATATAATAATTTTGAAAATTACAATTGTTAGATGGTAATTTGGTTGTTACGAATCATATGTGTACAAAAGATTAAAATTACTTACTATATTTTGAATATGATTAAATCTCATAAATGTAAATAAAATAACACAATTGTAATACGAAAAATATGTATGAATCTATTAAGAATTCATGTTTTAACACAACTGTGAAAACTATAGTTACACTTTTGTAACTCTCGTTACATAAATGTAACTATAGTACACATGTGTAACTGGAGGTACATAAATGTAACTACAATTACACTTGTGTAACTGGAGGTACAGAAGTGTAACTGGAGTTACGGAAGTGTAACTAAAGTTACACTTATGTAACATGAGTTAAATTATTTCAAAATTGATATAATAATAATTTTGAAAATTACAATTGTAACATGATAATTTGGTAGTTACGAATCATATGTGTTTACAAGTGATTAAAATTACTTACTATATTTTTAATATGATTAAATTGCGTAAATGTTAATATAATAACAAAATCGTAATCTGACATATGTGTATGAATTTATTAAGAATTCATATTTTTACACAATTGTGAAAACTGTAGTTACACTTATGTAACTGGATGTACATAAATGTAACTACTATTACACTTGTGTAACTGAAGTTACATACGTGTAACTAACGGGAGTTAAATTATTTCAAAATTGATATTTATATAATAATTTTGAAAATTACAATAGTTACATTCTTGCTAGGAAATTACAATCCAGAAACTTAATGGCACAAATTAAATAAATCAATAAGCTAAGCAAATAAGCCCCTTAGGCCGCCTAGAGCTGCTCACTCAAGCCTTAGCCGATTGCCTCGGGTTGGGCCTTAGAGTGCCGGTTCCTTCTATGGTACACGACTCGACGGTCTCCATAATCGCACGGTACGTGCAATTCTCCGACGCAATGAGCTCGAGGCTCCGGAACTGCCTCTGCTTCTCCTTGTCCACGATCGCCCGAACCTCGGGATTGGCCCCGCCGAGCCCGTGGTCCACAAAGCTCAATCCATTACCTGACATTAACACAAACACTAA
This sequence comes from Parietaria judaica, assembly GCA_954871525.1. Classification (NCBI taxonomy): domain Eukaryota; kingdom Viridiplantae; phylum Streptophyta; class Magnoliopsida; order Rosales; family Urticaceae; genus Parietaria; species Parietaria judaica. The sequence continues at coordinate 15,245,789 of OX940872.1, forward strand.
CAATAAATTCTCTTCTGTATTGACCAACAATCTCTTAAGAAACCTTTAAGACCGTAGAGTTTCCAAACACAAAAATCACCATTTTCAGACAAGAGAAACACCAAACGAGCAATAATTTGACTAAGCAAACACAAAACCGAAATGATTCCATGCTTTCAATCACAAAAAATTCTACTTCCAATAGTTACATGTGCCGCTTCCCACATTTATAAAGCCCTATACTATTCCGCGCTGCGGAAATTCTTCTTGAACGATAGCATTTACAACAGATTCAAACAAGGAAAAACATGATTCTTGAACAATAGCCGAAACCGCAACCTAGAGCATCATCCCAATCATAAGAACCCAAACAACAGACCAAACAAACCAACCTAGACATCTAAACCTCCTTCAATTCCGACCCTCGTTGAAAAATCATCCCAAACCCAGCTCCAAATACACTATACATACCAAACCATATATATGGACTTCGAAGAAGAAGAAATTACCAAAAACTGATGTGACCTAAATCGAATAACTTGAACCGATATCGAAATCCGCACCGATATCGAACTAGATGAACCGAAACATGCGAGAGAGAAATTCCAACACAACAATGGACTAGCACTGATTACCTCTGAGGATTCAACCGAAACATAAACCGAAACATTCAAGAGAGACCCAAATCGAATAACCTGAGCGGTGACTACCTCTGAGAATTCAATAGCGAGCTAGGGCAACACCAAAGAGAAGAGAGACAAAATCACAGAAAACAGAATCACGGCACTGATTTCAGACCTCGTATGAGCAGATCGAAAGATAAACTCGCATCGAAATCGTTCGCTTCCATTCCTCGTCTTTGGGCTGCACATCGTCCAAATTCACACAATTATTCATAGGTATATATGTATATATATATATATATAATGTATATGAGAGTAGTACTGGAGGAGGATACAGAGTGTTGATGATGGCTTCGGTGAATTTAGGAGTGAGGATTCAACGGCGATTCCTTGCGATTCAACGGCGAGATGGACGCGAGTTTCAGAGGCAAGAAGCGAGAGGAGAAAGGAGGTCGATGGTGTTAGGGGTAATTTGGGAAAATAATGTTTAAATTGAGTATGATATGGATTAAATAAACTTTGAGTAATTTTTAAAATAGTTTGATTAGGGCTGAGGGTTTTACTAATAAGCCCTAAATTGAATTAGATTTTAACTATGATTCAAAAAACAAATTAATACTTTAAATTGAATAAATAATTTTTACGCCCCCCTAAAAATCTAACAGATTCTTCGTCGAACATGACTAAAATTTGGAAAACGATGGATTATTAAACACGAGTAAAATTTGCAAAGATTACATAACGCTAGTTTATTAGAAATGATTAAAATTTTGGAAATTATAAAAAACTGTAATTTATAAAATGACATAGTAAAGATGTGAATAATATTGAAGCACGAGTTAACTAAAGGAAGTACGCCTTAAATAGGTATTGCTCGTTAATTTAATGTATTAATATATTTTTTGAATCATAATTAAAATATGATTTAATTTAATTTATTCTTATTAATTAAGTTATGTAATTTCTATTACAAATTGGCAGTCTGTTTGTCAGTTTAACGATGGCACATCAACAGAATTTAACATCCCTAACGAAAGGACCAACGAATTTTACATTCAACAAACGTTATGTATTTTTGCCCACACTTTGAAAAGTTGTGGACCTAAAACCATTGTTGACCGAAAATTGTGCATTATTGCCGTAATTAACCCTTCAATTTATAACACCATAAACATCAATATGTTTTAGTGCTATGCATTTGTCAAATATATACTGATCTCTGATTCATCTTTTCATAGTTTGATTAATAAAAAAAAACCTGCATATAATGAATTTAAGCATCAAATCTGATTTTAAGTGGAAATCTAAGACCACAGTTAGAGGTAGAACCGGCCATTCGCAGCTGACTTCTGTCAATCCTACCCTAGATATTTAAAAAAAAAAAAAGATTTGCATAAAAATGTAAATTTTGTTAATGTTCTATAATAAATAATTATAAATATAAAAATATAAACAAAAAAAAAAAAAGAGAAAAGAATAAACCTACTCTACACAGTGACGTGACTAAGAATGACGTACTCAAGGTTAGATATAATTTTTTTTTGTTGCAAATTTAACTTGAGAGAATTATATTTAATTTTTTAATGAAACCTAAAAGGAGTACTTAACTAAAGTTTTATATGAAATTATACTCAAAATTAAGAATAAGATATTATAATAAAATTAAAGGAGTGATTTGAACTTTGAGTTTGAACCACACCCTCCTCGTCTTATCTGTCGTGAACATTGAGAAGGATTGCAGAAATGTTTAGTAATGATTCAAAATACACGGTCTTTTAACATTGAACCAAGACTATCACTATTTTGATGAAATTATATTTCTGGAAGATTGTAAGTTTTTTTTTTTTTCTTTTTAATTTATTCTTTTTCGCATCAGGAATTGAATTCCCCATTCCGTCCCTATTAGAGTAAGTATGGCCATTGGCCTAAAACCAAGTTCTGATGCATTACCGCACTACCATGGCAGTACGGCCGAGGTTTTGCAACCAGCAGATGCTGCAACTGAGTTTCCATTGCCGGTCTAAGCACGACCCAATGTCTAAAATAGAAGTTGGTTATCTCAACGTTGGCTTTTGTGTTGGCATACAAGGACATCTATCAAAGATGAATGCAATTTATTTATCATTAATCCACCAAATTACATTTGCTCGTATCAATTCTTTTTTCTTTTTTTTTTTCTTTTTTCTTTTTTCTTTTTTTGGGTAAAAAAAGCTACCTTTCAGCACCTTTTGCAATGTTATTAAAGAGGTGCATTGCAAGATCATAAAGAATTATGTTTGAGAAGAGATTATCTTCCTATGCATCTCTATCGCGACCCGTTCCGTTGCAACAAAAAGTATTATATGTGCAAATATGTGTCCAATTTATCCCTTGAGACACGTACTTTTTATTGCTACGAGTTATCAAATCTGTGTCCAATTTATCCCTTGAGGTTGATCACCGAGAGCTCTTTCTCAACAAACTCTCCGGCGCAGATAGCAGGATACTCACTCGCAACTGGGGATTCTGCAAAGTGTCCCAACGGCTTCAACACGGCATCGGAAGCTATATGTGCAAACAACTGCAACACAAAGAAAAGGGGCAAAAAAAGAAAGAAAGAAGAAGAAGCTGATATTAGATTCCAACACATGGTATAAATCTCCCCGGAACTTGTTGCATTGTCTCAATTTGCACCTTAATGTTTTGTTTGTATCAGCTTGCCCCATCATTGGAGCTGGAGGCAACTTATTTGTATTTTGATTTTGCCATTTTTTAGAAGGGTTAAAAAAGTAAGCTTTCTTTCTTGTTAAGGCATCAATTCCTTGTTGTTACTTGTTAACGAGGCAGTGAACAGGACAACTGAATTTTCTCTTAAAAAAATCACAAATCCAGATTGGTTAATTGTTCTTGGATCGCCCCCGCTCCTGCAAAATTTCTTGATTTCTAAATGCATCGATTGGGTAATAAAAGAGGTGGGATGGTAAATTTCCAGGATTGGTTTCAAATTCGCTAGCAATATCAATTTACTCCAATATATGACGGGTTCCGTTTTATTTGAAGGACAAAATTATCATTTCGCATAGTAACTGTCAACAAGACAAAAATGACAATTTTGTCCTTATATTTAACGGAATCCGTCAGATGTTTTCCTGAGAGGGGGAGAGTAAACAGCTTCCATTTCGAAATTTAAGAGACAAACTATTAAAAAAGTGCATGGGTAAAACTGAGACAATGCGAGAAGTTCGAGGGGTCTACCGATTCACCAAAAAAAAAAAAAAGAACTTGGGTACTTTTGCCATAGTTTTTTTTAAGTTAACTCTATGCCGTCCTATTTTTGAACATCTTGTATACGTTTAACCGTAATAACCCTAAAATAAAATACATCCAAGTTAACACTAAACAAAAAAATTTAATAACATAAATGACGGTAATAGATTCACTCACTGTAGATGAGACTCTCCAGAGGCTTCGATTCTGTTCAGAAGCCACTTTGATTGCATCCATTGTTCTGTTTGTTACAACTACCTCATGCAGTCCTGCTATACAATCTCCTCCGGTCAACCACTCTATCTGTATCGGTAATATACGGGAATAAGAATTACAGCTTATTATGATAGCCATTCACAGAGAAGCGGGCGAAGTTTCTTGTGTTTATTAATTCTCCTCTAAGGAGGTTGCTAACAGATTATTTTATTCAAATGCTTCCTTCCGTGTGAGCAGGACGAACAGCACGTGGGTAAATATTCTATTTATTGGTGAAGAAAATGCTTTGACATTTTATAAAATATTACGTTAAAGGATATTTACAAACTAATACATAGCTGCATAATTGAGTAAAATAACTAATTTACATCTACTTTTATTCGACCCTGTGTTATCCGTGGGAATCATTTTCAATATAATGATTCATTCCTCAAATCTCTGAGATTTTTTAAGAAACATCAGAAGAAAAGGTAAAATATATGATGAGGTAGAATTTTAATTCAAGAAGTATTACCTGTTTTCCCGTCTGAATCAAAAGGCATCCAAGAGGAACCTTCACCTCAACCTTTTGCCCGTTTCTTAGCCAAATATTTAATCCCGGAAATCTACTTCGGCCATGAATCGTTAGGAAGTTAAGGTCATAATGATATCCAGCAAACACATTGCCCTCATGACCATATTGTTGAAGGTCACTCCCTGTGGGAGCTAAAAGATGTGGCCCCTGAATTCTCGAGGATACATAAATTTAATAAATTCACTATTCCGAAATTAGATGGGAATAAAATCAGATGAAAACTATAGTTCGCGCCATTAAATTTGTAAAAACTTCTATGTTAGCCAGTCTTAGAGCAAAAGTCCAACACTAAAGTTTATAATATTGTATGCTCCGAAACTTAATTAAAGAGTTGCCTGCATGCATATGCGTACTCGAATATTTTAAAATACAGCGTATATAATATGCGCCCAAGTAGAAATAAAGCCTTTATCTTTTTTATTTTTTTAATTAGAAACACATTAAAAGAGATGATACCTAGAGTCTTGACTAAAGATACAACACAGTTATAGCGAAATGTTATTTCCAGAATGCACAGAGCACGGGAAGAACTAACCAACACACTGTAGCATATCTTCAAGTAGTTATATATTTTTTTTTCAAGAGTTAGAAAATGGTTCAATCAGTAAGAACGTACAGTAAGCGTATGGTTTCCCTTATAAACTGAGAGCTATCCGAAATTAAAGGAATCTATAGAATATTAAACAAAAATTTGACAAAATCGGTAGCGGTAGAAAGAAAGAAAAAAATGCATACATTTATCAACCCATGGTCTTTTTTGAACATGTTGTTTGGGCCACCAATAGGTGTCATACATTAAGGAATTACCAATGAGGAAGTGAACAATCGATTTTACCTGCTTCATTAGCGAAGTGAATGCATCCTTTGGCAAGCCGAACCCAATGGCGGCCATTTCAGCAACAACCTGAAACCAAGTCCAAAAAGATGACAGAACACCTACCAAAGTTGTAAACAAGACTTTTATAGGTTTTATTAACTGGTTACCTCTATTGCTGATATCATTTTGTGGCCCCACGAGTCCATCGTGTTTTTCCACTCGGGAAAACCCTCAGGTACGACAGGCTCTGCATTGAGTTCCTACAGGGAGAAGCAAAAGAGAACCTTAGAAAATGAGGAGAATCAAAACAGAAAGAAAACTACTTAGAACAAGAAGGACAAATTTGAGACCTTGAAGCGGGTGTTTATCGGCCGAGGGCCCACTCTCCACATGTAACGCCATTTGCAGTCTGGACCTTTGAGAGGAGACGGCCTGTTTTCTTCCGGCATTGTTCGTGATTTCTCCTGCATTTCTTTGTCGACCAGACTTCTCGGGACTTCAACCCCATCCGGGGTCACCCCAACCTATCATCTCCATTAGAGCCCCCCATTGTTGGATTAAGTCAAAATAAACTATCTAATTTGTGATTAATGGTAAATTTGTCATGACATCAAATGACATTCGGATAATTATCGAATCCGTGAAGGGCTGAATCATAAAATTCCCATTCCATTCTTAGGAAAGGATTAACCTTTATTCTTTTGCTAATAGTTAAGCATGATTAGGGTTCCTGTAATCACAGGGAGGCTTTCTAATAATTGATTTATTGATAATTAAACACGATTAGAGTTCCTGTAAATAGGATTAACAATTGGCATTTTGGGGTATGAATTTCAAAACCCTAGATTTGAAGGTGTCGTGAGTGACCGAAGCATGAAGGAATTGGGACCTGGTAGTGCAAATGGGGCCTCTCCTGGAGGAGCTTGAAGTGGGAAGGGCGCTGGAAGTAGCGCTCCATCATGTCGAGGAAGCGATCGTTGTCGTCGGCGGAGCAGCGCGGGTCCTTGACGAGAAGAGCCCCGGTCTGGCGCAGCGATCGGCTGACCTCGGCGCAGAGCTCGGCGACGCGCGCGTTGTCCGGGGAGAGGTATTCGGAGAGATCGACCACTGGAAGATCCATCAGCGAAGTTGATGCAATGGCTGGACTCGGAGAGTGTAAGGTCCACTCCACTTTGAATTTCTTTTTCTCTTTTAGCTTTTAACTTGGTAATGTAGAGCTGGACGCGAGGAACAAGTCTCTGCGAGATAACACTCTATTGATGCAGAAAATTGGCGGCATCATTGCTCGTGTTGGGCCGGGCTAAATGTCTTTTGGTTGACTTTTGTGAATCTTGGGCTTAGGCTCCCGGACTTTCGAGTCAAATAGACCCTCCACTGTTACAGGACCAGAAATCTGGGACAAAAACCACTACATGTTGTCGAGAGGCCAAGGCTTGGCCTGGCCATGGTTACAAGTTCGGAATGCGAAAAATGGACCTGACCACTGCGTAGGGAGGATAGAAGTGTTGACTTCCCAATGAACCCTGGTGGACTAGACCCTCGACCGGTGTACTGGCCCTGATCCGGGTCCTACGGTCTATCCACAGAGTCAGTATATCATCCGGAGATACAAGAGCGAGCGATAGAACGAGCACCTCACGTATCTAGAGCCTTGGTAACGAGGGTCTTAGATCGTCCCATAACTTTCTCCAGGCCTTCCGCTCTATGTGAACTTCTCCGTTGCTTGGCCCTTCGGATAATTCCCGGAGGTTAGATCCCTTGTCTTGTATTGTGGGTCCTGATACGGGTCCTCGGTCTATCCGCAAAGTCCGTATATCTGCTCGACATAACACACTGGGGGATAACACGAACACCATGTAGAACAGAACCTAGCAGTGAGGATCGTGATCCATGTCAAAAATTTCCCCAGGGCTTTCGCTCTAGTTGGATTTCTCGCGCTCAGAACCTGCACAAAACAACAGCCGAGATCACGGAGAACCGAGGGGTGGGGTGGGGTGTAGGACCCGCTACCTCTTTCATTGTAAAACAGTTTCACTTTCCAAAAAGTACACAAATCTAAACTTTCAAACTTGTAGTATATAATCTCGTTTTTGTACATAGACAAATTACTTTAGAAAAACCACGTTACTTTGTCCTATCTACATATGGACATCAAAACTATATATAATATTCAAAATAGGCCCATCGGGTCAAAAGGTTCCATATCCATATGCTCTACAGTGTGAGGGAGTGCTCAACCAAACGCCATGAAGACTAGTCACCTATATCACAAGAACTACGTGAGCTAAAGCTCAGTAAACAAGAACCGTTTAGATATAAATATACTTCATCATAAAATAATCTTTCAGTCCTTTAGTACCGAATATATCATAAAATATTACGCGCGTTATTACGTGCTCAAAGAAGCTTAATCATCTAGGCCTATTAGTAAGCTTCCACGTGTCCCATCGAAACTTGGCCACATACAAATATCTCCATCATACACATGAGACATCGTAACTCTCCAATCCTAAGAGCTACAATAGGTTTGACAACATCTTACTTATATATTATGTGTTCCAGGGGCCTCGCATGGTTCGTGATGTGTTCTGCCTTGCTAAGGAGAACGCTCCCGTAATTATTTTCATTGATGAAGTTGATGCAATTGCAACCGCCAGGTTTGATGCACAAACTGGTGTTGATAGGGAAGTTCTACTTAGTCTCATGGAGCTTATGAATCAGGTAAAAATTGCCAAGTCTTATGTGTAAATTTGTCAAGCCTCGGTTCACTTCGGCTATAACGAAAAACAGAAATGGAAACATGAACTGTACAATTTTTTTTTCTTTTGAATAGGGATGGGTGGAAGTAACATGAACTTTATAATAACCAAACAGAAATCGAAACAATAACTATACTCCATACCGAAATCGAAACTACAACTGTGTTCTTATTACCCATATGTTGGTTATCTCTTTTGCTTTTTTTAACCATAAACCTCCATTTATCATGACAATCATCTTTTACTGGGATAAATTCTCGAGATATAGTTTTGGTTTCAATTCATCTCCGAATTGAAAAATACAGAACCAGTTCATTTTTTTCCGCCCAGTTCTTATGTACCGTTATATTGTTCTAGATGGATGGGTTTGACCAGACAATGAATGTGAAGGTTATAATGGCAACCAAACGAGCGAAAACGTTGGATCCTGCTCTTCTCCGTCCCGTTCGTCTTGACCGTAAGATTGAGTTCCCTTTGCCCGATAGGAGGCAAACACAATATCTTGAAAAACACACTTCACTGCCTTCTTTTTGGTGCTTGCACCTGTTGGAAATTGCATCTAGCTTTGATACAATTTGTTGGAAATTCGATCTGGCTATTGTGCCAATTTTCCTTAAAAATAACGAAATAGCTTTGATTGCAAATCATTAAAAATTACGTTTAACGTCCCGTCCAAATTACGTCGAATATTCCTCTCTCATCAGTCCGTCCGGGTAACTTTTAAAAATAATTTTAAGTCGGAATAGTTACTCTATAACAATGTACTGACATCGAGTAATTTGGATAAAGCGATCAGATAAATAATTGGCAATTTAATTATCACAATTAATTTTATAACAACATTATTAAATATAATGTCTATGGAAAATAAATAAATACAATATACAAAAATTTGCATTTATTGACCCAATGCATAAGGCCGTAATGTTGAAAATCGGTGGTATCAGTCCAACTTCCTTACCACCATAATAGCCTCCGAGGCGTCCCGGTGACATTTAAAAATTATTTTAAAGCGGAAAACTTGTTACCGGACCGACAACACGGATATCGGGTAATAATCATTTCGTTAACATCTGATAAATATTTCGAATTTAATATTTCATAATCATTATTAATAATCTAGTCGAATAGGAAATAAATAGAAAGCAGTAAATTGTTGCATTTATTGACCCAATGTATAAGGCCGCACCTCAAAGACGATTCCGGCTGCGCGTTCTTATTTGGGCAGGGCTCCGCCGGTGCTAATGGAAACTCCCGTGATCTTCCGGGATATTCTCCTGGATTCCTCGTACCGAAGCGTGGGCTTCGCCGTCAGGACTCCGTCGCAAAATTTAACTGATGGTTCTTTTTAAGCTACTAGAGAAAATATCTCCTAAGCCAAACCAGAAGAGAGATCAGAAGTAGAAAACTCGCAGACCCTAAAGAGAGAGGGAGAGCTCGAGTTTTCGCTCTGGGGAAAGGTGTGAAAAATGCGTAGAATGAGCCTCCTATTTATAGGCTCAAGCTGTAACCGATTTGGAGATTTTTCCTCCCTTTATTCGAATTCTATTAATTAAATATGATTAATTATTTCAATCCAATGGTCCAGATTCAATCTCATCTACATCCAATGGATATAATTAATAAGGAATTTAATTAAATAATACATGATAAGATCAAAATATTTAATCTTATCATCATATTAATTAAATTCGAATTATATATATATATATTGAACTTCGAATTTGTTGATGATTATCTAGATCCAATGGTTAAAAATAAATCTTAAACCAATCCAATGGATCAAATCAATTAGGGATAAAATCAAATTCCCTAGGGTTTCACTGAAACCTTAATTCGAATTCTTATCCACATCATTATTTGAATTATATATTATATATATGTAATATTAATTAATTTCTAATCTGACGGTAAAGATTAAATCTCAAAACCGATCCAATGGACACAATTAATTAAGCAAATTCGAAAGACCTAAACTTGGTCACCAAGTTTCAATTTCGAATTACTTTTAGGGTTCAAATCAATTATCTCAATCCAACGGTTGATATTAAATCATAATCGATCCAATGGATTAAATTGATTTTAGGATTTTGTCAAAATACCAAAACATTAGGTACTTATGCCGCAAATATAAAATATCCAATTCTAACTATTCGAATTAGCCAGCGTTTGTATTTACCAAACCCTAAATCGAATTTACACATATATTAATATATGAATATATATTTTTATTTATTAATATAAATCTTTTAATTATTAATTAGATATTAATAATTAAATCCAAATAATTAAATCATATTAATAAAACCTGATCTCAATATCACAAATCAAATGTCATGGTGCCACACCATCATTTAAATTCGTGACATGTGATTTAATTTCATAGTTTATCGAACCGAGTCATAAACTTAGAAGATCCATAAATCACAAACCGTAAGTCTGAATGACTTGGTTCAAAAAGCAAAGTTACATAGAATTTAATTTACAACAATATGGTGCTGTTAGAAAATCTAAATTCTAACTTTTTTTATCAGTTAATACCGTGTACCAAAATATGGTACTTTTGCCACGCTGACGATAAAACTATCTGACGTCTGACACAAACCTGTCAGTTTTATAAGTCGAGCCAAATGATTAAACATTATCAAGAATTTATTTTAATCACGTATATATCATCCGTTACGGAGCTATCCTGGGGACCATGGACCCGTATCACTTAAGCTCCAACGAACTGCTAGTTGTTCGTCAAACTTTGAAGTGATTTCACTTTAGACCCGAGGTTGCACTCTTTAGTGATACGGTATATATTATTCCCTTATAACAACAGGGTGTCCATTGATACAATCAAATTCCGGTTTTTGTCCTTTCACTTGAGGACTCACACATGAGCAAGCGGTTTTTACCGTAATGACCCTCATTGCATTTTCATCCTTGACTCAGCCAGTAATATTATGAGCAACCCACTTATGGTTTCGATTAATAAGTTGTGCACATGTACCTCTCACATCTCACCACTGACAATCAAGGGAATCATCATGACTTTGAAGAGAGCTGTGTGATGCTCATGTCAATGATCAAGCTATCCTTACTACTGACTATCATTTTCCCAAAATAATAGTGTTGGGAACAGCGGTAATATCTTGTGTTCTTTTAAATCAAAGAACAATCAAGCCAGTAGCTCGGACTCATGATCACTCAGGACTTAGAACTAATATCCATTTGAACATCATTTTGTGACTCAACTACAAGTTATCAGTGACAGTCTTATATGATAACTTCTTGAGTTTAAGTCAGGTCCAGTCCAGTATGAATACGCTTCATACTTAATGCACTTCTAGTGAGTGTGACACACACATAATCCATAATAGGATTTTCACTTAGTCACACTAATGACCTTACACGATTAATGGGCTCCCACCCAAATAATCAGGTCACGGACATTTTAAGTTCATTTATTATGATTATTAATTCTTCCTCACATCGACTCTCTTGTGATAATAATAGCATAATTGCATCCTTTATGAACTAAGGAATCAAACATTCTATTTTACTCTACCAGAAACTATAATAAGATTAACATAATAAGTATCATCTTTATTCAATGACTTGTCATAATCTTTTACAAATGGATAAATATTTGTTTAAGGACACATATGTCCAACACGTACCTCATTAACTACTTCCGTCTGCGTGTTCTTACTTTGGCAGGGCTCCGTCGGTGCTAGGGAAACTCCCGTGATCTTCCGGGATATTCCCCTGGACTCCTCGTACCGAAGTGTGGGCTTCGATGACAGGACTCTGACAAATATTTAACTAATGGTTCTTTAGAAGCTACCGGAGAAAATATCTCACAAAGCTGAACCGAGGGGAGAGAGAATAGTCAATTTTCGCATCCCCTAATAAGGGGTAACGAAATGTTGAGCTCTGAAGGTGTGAAGAAAAGTGTGAAATGAGCTCCCTATTTATAGAATTCATTTCCAACCACTAGAGAAATTCCCCCCATCTAGATCATCTGATTGGCCGAAAACGAATGGCTCAGAGTAATCATGGGAATTATTTCGAATTTAAATAATAAATTAAATCTAATCCAACACTGTAGATTAAATCTAGATTGATCCAATGGATTAGATTGACTGAGAAATTTTCTCAACCACCAAACTTGGTCACCAAATTTATTATTATTTATCAATTTCGAAATCCCCTTTTAAATAAATAAAATATTAATTTTCAATCCAACTGTTAAGATTAAATCTTAGACCGATCCAATAGATTAAATTAATAAGGAGAAATTCAAATACCAAGACTTGGTAAACAAGTCTAAAATTCCAAATCCCTTTTTATGTATATAATAAATTAATTGTAATCTCACGGTGAAGATTAAATCTTGATTGATCCAATGGATTAAATTAATTTCAAAGTTTTATCTCAAATATCTAAACGTTAAGTACGTATGCTGCAAATATGCAACAGGTTCGTAATAGATTCACGCGTACAAAGCTTGGCACGCACTCCCAGGTCAACAACTTTGATTTCTTCTTTTTATATATATATATATATATATATATATATTAGTAATATATAAAATACACGAATCTGATTTAGAGCTGCACATCCCACACGCCGCGGCACGTCGCGACTCGGTCGCCAAAACAGCGAGATTTGGCGTCGCGACGCGTCGCGGTGTGTGGCGTCGCGGCGAGTCGCGAGAGAGAGAGAGAGAGAGTTCTGTGAGACGGAGAGAGAGAGAGAGCGGGAGAGAGAGAGAGAACGGGGGAGTCGCGACGAGTCGCGACTGGAAGCTCAAAATCGCGAGAGTCGCGACGCGCCGGAATCCACCGCGACGAGTCGCGATCGTGGTTGGCGACGGATCTGTGCAGCTCTAATCTGATTGTTACCAAACAATCTTCATGTAATTTTTCGGTGACGCTCGAACTTTGCACGCAACCTCTCAAATTTATACTAATATATATAAATTTATTAATTATTAATTAATTATTAATAATCTGAAATAAATCCTATTAACAATTAGATCTAAATAATTAAATTATATTATAATTTTTGCTCTCTCATATCACAAATTAAAATGTCGTGGGACAAACCCACCATTTTATTTGTGACTCGTGATTTAATTAATGCAACTGAAATTTTAGGTTAAACTCATTAAATCTGTAAATCACAAACCGTTTGTCGGATCGACTCGGTTCCGAAAGATAAATTGCACAGAATTAAATTTTCTACAACTTTCCAGTTGATGAAAAAATTCAACTCATTCATCTTTTGACAGTTAAATTTTCGGCACCAAACTATCTAAAATCTGACACAGACTTCAGTTTTATAAATCCTGCCGAACGATTAAACAAACATATATTTAAGGGATAATAGCGGCTAAAGTAGCCAAACATTCATGATTTGTGTCGATAAAGGTCCAAAATGAATTTATAGCGGCTAAAGTAGTCAAACTCGGTCAATTTGTGGTAAGCACTTATTCCGTCCAGTCAAACTTAACATCCGTTAGTCTATCGCCACGTCTCTTACACGTGGCAAACTTTGGGTATTTATGTTATGATAAAAGCAAAGTTTGGATACTTATGCCGCGATAAACTATTTAAAAAAAATTGGTTGCTGACATTATCTAAATAAATGTTAAAATATTATGGCTTTGGTAGGACTTGAACTCATCACTTCCCCCACATATAAGAGCAGCATAACCACTAAACACATTCATCTCACGTCATATTTTGACAAAAATAAGAATATAAAAAGAAATTTATTAATAAGTGGCATAGTAATAGAAACATATGTTTTTTCGCACCGGTTTCAGATTGACTTATTAAGAAAGGGGTTGGTTGACCTTTTCAGACCAGGATTGAGTTGACTTTTTTGGAACGGGGTCAGGTTGACTTTTTTAGACCCATGGGTTGACTTTTACAGAATGTGGTCGGGTTAAATATTTTGCACCGAATTCAGGTTGAAAAAGTTAACCCTACCCTGTTTCAAAAAGTTAACTCGACCCAGTTCTGAAAAAGGCAACCCGAACTCATACCGACAAAGTCAACATGAATTCGGTACAAAAAATTCAACTTGAACACTGTCCAAAAAATTCAACTCAACCCCGTTCTAAAAAAGTCAACTCGACCCTGGTTTGATAAATTCAACTCAACCCGTTCCAAATTAGTCAACCCAAACTAAATGCAAAAAATACATATGTTTCTATTACTATGATCACTTATAAATAAGTTTCTATGTATATATATATATTTTGTCATGATATAACGTGAAGTGAATGTGGTTTGATGGTTATATTGTCCTTTATGAGGGGGAAAGGGATGAGTTCGAGTCCTCCCAAAATTATAATATTTCAACTTTTATTTAGATGACGTGAACAAGCGAAAAAATATATAAAATGGATTATCGCGGCATAAATACCCAAATTTTTGTTTTATCCCGGCATAAAATACCCAAAGCTTGATATAACGTGTAAGTGACGTGGCGATAGACTAACGGATGTTAAGTTTGACTGGACGGAATTAGTGCTTGGCATAGATTGACCGAGTTTGGCTACTTTAGCCGTTATAAATCCAGTTTGGACCTTTATCACAAATTATGAAAGTTTGGCTACTTTAGCTGCTATTATTCCTATATTTAATCACGTAAGTATCATCTGTTCCGGAGCTATCCTGGGGACCATGGACCCATATCACTTAAGGTCCAACGAACCGCTAGAAGTTCGTTAACCTCGGTGTAATTCCACTATAAACCCGAGGCTGCACTCTTTAGTTATACAATATATATTATTCTCTTTTATAGCAAGGTGTCCATTGATACAATCAAATTCGGGTTATTAACCTTTCACTTGATGATCCACACATGAGCAAGCGGTTATACCGTATTGCCCCTCACTGCATTTTCATCCTTAACTCAGTCGGTAATATTGTGACCGACCCACTTATGATTACGAGTAATAAGCTGGCCATGGGTCTCTCTCTATTCTCACCATCGTATATCAAAGGAATCATCTTGACTCTGAAGAGAGCTGCGTGATGCCTATATATGTGATCAAGCTACCTTCACTGTTGACTATCATGTTCCCAAAATAATAGTGTTGGGGAAGACAATATATTGTGTTCTTGAACGGTTAAATAAAAGAACAATCAAGTCAACATATCTGACTCAAGATCACTCATGACTTAGATAGAATATCCATTTGATCATCTGTTGGAAATCAGGGTTTGATTCCCGACTTCATTACCACGAAATTAGCCTCCGAGGCGTCCCGGTAACATTTAAAAAATTATTTTTAATTCTAATAATTTAATTTCATTAATTATTTCAATCCAATGGTCCAGATTCAATCTCATCTAAATCTAATGGATATAATTAATAAGGGATTTAATTAAATGATAAATACATGATAAGATCAAAATATTTAATCTTATTATCATATTATTTAAATTCGAATTATATGTATATAAATTCGAATTGTATAATGATTATCTAGATCCAATGGTTTAAAATAAATCTTAAACCAATCAAATGGATCAAATAAATTAGGGATAAAATCTAATACCCTAGGGTCTTTATAAAACCCTAATTTGAATTCTTATCCTCATTATATTCAAATTATATATTGTATATATAACATAAATTAATTTCTAATCCGACGGTAAAGATTAAATCTTAAAACCTATCTAACGAATAGAATTAATCAAGAAAATTCGAAATACCTAAGCCTGGTCACCAAGCTATCAATTTTGAATTACCATTAGGGTTTAAATCAATTATCTCAATCAAACGGTTGATATTAAATCATAACCGATCCAATGGATTAAATTGATTTTAGGGATTTGTTAAAATACCAAAATATTAGGTACTTATGCCTCAACTATGGAATGTCTAAAACATATCATTCGAATTTAGCTAGAGTTTCATATATCCAAACCCTAATTAAAATTTTACACATTTAATATATATAAATATATATTTTATTCATTAATATAAAACCATTAATTATTAATTCATTATTAATAAGATATTAATAATTAAATCCAAATAATTATATTATATTAATAATTCCTGATCTCAATATCACACATTAAAATGTCATGGTGCCACACCATCATTTAAATTCGTGACATGTGATTTTATTTCAAAGTTTATCGAACCGATCACAAATTTAGAAAATCCATAGTTTATCGAACTGAGTCATAAACTTAGAAAATCCATAAATCACAAACCGTAAGTCAAAATGACTTGGTTCAAAAAGAAAAGGTTCTTAGAATTTTATTTACAACAATATTTTTCTGATAGAAAATCTAAATTCTAACTTTAATTTTATCAGTTAATTCCGTGTACCAAAATATGGTACTTTTGTCATGCTGACGATAAAACTATCTGACGTCTGCCACAGACTTTTCAGTTTTGTAAGTCTAGCCAAATGATTAAACACTATCCAGAATGTATTTTAATCACGTACGTATCATCCATTACGGAGCTATCCTGGGGACCATGGACCTGTATCACTTAAGCTCCAATGAACTGCTAGTTGTTCGTCAAACCTCGAAGTGATTCCACTATAGACCCGAGGTTGCACTCTTTAGTGATACGGTATATATTATTCCCTTATATAACAGGGTGTCCATTGATACAATCAGATTCGGGTTATTGTTCGTTCACTTGATGATTCACACATGAGCAGGCGGGTTTTACCGCAATGCCTCTCATTGCATTTTTCTCCTTGACCCAGTCTGTAATATTATGAGAAAGCCACTTATGGTTTCGATTCATAAGATGCGCATGGGTACCTCTCACTTCTCACCACCGACAATCAAGGGAACCATCATGACTCTGAAGAGAGCTGTGTGATGCCCATGTCTATGATCAAGCTACCCTTACTACTGACTACCATGTTCCCAAAATAATAGTGTTGGGAACAGCGGTAATATCTTGTATTCTTTAACGGTTAAATCAAAGAATAATCAAGCCAGTAGCTCGGACTGAAGATCACTCAGAACTTAGAACTAATATCCATTTGATCATCTACTTGTGACTCAACTTCAAGTTATCAGTGACGGTCATATATGATAACTTCTTGAGTTTAAGTCAGGTCCAGTTCAGTATGAAGACACTTTACACTTAATGCACTTCTAGTGAGTGTGACACACACACATAATCCAGAATAGGATTGTGACTTAGTCACATTAATGACCTTACAATGAGTTCCCACCCAGTTAATTAGCTCACGGACATTTTAAATTCATTTATTATGATTATTAATTCTTCCACACATTGACTCTGTTGTGATAATACTAACATAATTGCATCCTTTATGAACTAAGGAAACAAACATTCTGTTTTATTTACCAGAAACTATAATAAGATTAACGTAATAAGTACCATCTTTATTCAATGACTTGTCATTGTCTTTTACAAATGGATAAATATCTTGTTTAAGGACACATATGTCCGACATAATCTACTATTGACTCAACTCCAAGTTATCAGTGACGGTCTTATATGATAACTTCCAGATTTTAAGTCAGTTCCAGTCCAGTATGAAGACGCTTCATACTTATTGCATTTGTAGTGAGTGTGACACACACTTAATCCAGAATAGGATTATATCAGTTAGTCACATTAATGACCTTATCCGATTAATGGGCTCCCACCCAGTTAATCGGGTGACAGACAATTTAAGTTCATTTATTGTGATTATCAATTTTTCTCACCTTGACTAGGGTGTGATGATAATAGCATAATTGCATTCCACTATGAACTATGGATCAAACATTCTATTTTACTCTACCAGAAACTATAATATGATTAACATAATAAGTATCATCATTTCAACGAAAAGTCATAATCTCTTACAAATGGGTTAAAACAGCTTGTATAATGACACATGTCCAACAACACCACGTTTCCATCCGTCGGAGCCTCTCATTGGTCGCACACGGTAAGGGCGGAGTTAACAATGCGGCCTGGCTTGTTGTCCTGCTAGCATGTTACATACGCCGTCATTAACCGTATCGTGCTCTGAGGTTTCGGTTTCCAGGAGGGCCTTTTGACATGATATGTTCCTATTCGATCCGGGGTCATGAGCCTGTCGGCTACTTGGCCGAGTGACCACCGGATTTGTTTTTTACCGTCAATTATATCACATATATTCTCTTAGGCATTTAATTAAAACTAAAAAATGCAGGTTTTAACCGAAACAGGACCGCATCCGGTTTTAAAAAAAAAACAAAATTAAAACTGAGTTAAACCAAACTCGAATTTTGAAAAAACCCGCAACCGAATTAAACCGGTTCCGGGTTCAGGGTTCAGATTTATATAACCAGAAACCCGGTTAGTCGGTTACTATTTATAAATATTTAATTTATTTTTATAATGTTGATTATGAAGTGATTATGTATTAATATACGATGTTTAGGTTTGTAAATTACAATCCGGGTTAAAATCCGGGTAAAAACCCAAACCCTTATTAAAAATAGAAACACGAATCAAATTTGAGATTTCAAATAAAATCCTATTAACATAGAAAATGGAGAGGAAAATGTTGTATATTTCATTGAGGTTACAAGGCTGTTTATACATGACAAGAGTTCCAGATCATTCTACTTCTATGCTATTCTAAGAATAATAAACGCATTCTTGACAAGATGTGCTTGATCTAGTGGTAACAAGTACATCACTTAGGACATTAGAGGTCCTGAGTTCTATTCTAAGAATAATAAACGCATTCTTGACAAGATGTGCTTGATCTAGTGGTAACAAGTACATCACTTAGGACATTAGAGGTCCTGAGTTCGAG
This sequence comes from Parietaria judaica, assembly GCA_954871525.1. Classification (NCBI taxonomy): domain Eukaryota; kingdom Viridiplantae; phylum Streptophyta; class Magnoliopsida; order Rosales; family Urticaceae; genus Parietaria; species Parietaria judaica. Next base: position 15,264,813 of record OX940872.1, read on the forward strand.
TCACCATGAGGGTAGGAGTGGAATCCAAAGATCCTCACACACACACACACACACACACACACACATATATATATATATATATATATAAAGAATAATAAACGCATTCTAGATAATTCTAATTCTAAGTGATTCTAATTAAAAAATAAAAAATTTTAAAATAAGAAATGAGAATTATTCTTCATTATGTATACATTTCACATTTAAAAGAATAAATTCTAAAATCTATATATATATATATATATATATATATATATATATATATATATATATATATAAGAAAAATCCACCCACAATAAATTGGTGCTCTATATAGCTTGGAAATGGAGAATCCTACCATTTTAATATTTTACTATTTTATAAGATTTATTTTTATTCAAAATTTATTCATGATTCATCCACTACATCAAACAATAAATGAAATGTTATAAACTTTATTGGTGTAATTGCATACATTTATGAATTTTTTTTAAACGTATAACTAGAAGGATTGGAGAATCCTATCATTTTTGTATTTTTTAAAACATCTTTTTAGACAATAAGTGTCTTATTAATTATATTGAAACATAAATTGTGAAGAAACTTATTCATTACAATAAACATAGAAACATAATAACTTATTATTTTAATGGAGCGTATACCCGTATACAATGTATTAGAATATTAAAAAGCCACCTTTGTTTATATTTATTTATTTATTATCATAGGGCTTTTTTATTATTGAGTAAATTATTATATAGATATGCTCATATATTATTTTTTGAAAATTTTGGAACTTTTAAAAAAAATCATACCAATAATCTATCTATATATATAAAATGACATTTTTACAAGTATGACATGGCATGTTTAGATCAAATGGATTCTCAATTCTTATTTTTCTAAAATTTTGATATTTTTTATTATGAATTGTGTGATGCTAGACATATAGTGTAACTTATTTTTAATGATTCTTAATAACCAATAAATATTTACATAAATGTCATGTTATCAATTTTATTCCATTGTTTCAACATACATGAACCGTTTGCCTCTTAATATGCCTTATTATAATAATGACAAATAAATCTTGAGCCATAGAATTCCTATATATCTAAAAAAAATTAAGAAACGAGGATCTAGAGAAAAGCACGGAAGTAGACGTAGACAAAAGAAACAGTATTCTACACAACCAATTTGATAGAGGATGAGGTTGGTTACATTATTCATATATATTATTTCTAAAATATACATCCTTCTGTTTTTTTTACGTATATCCGAGAGAACATATCACCATTTTACTCTAATGTGACTTGTTCTTCCTACTCTAAGCATCTCCTTACAACCTTCTTCTTCGTGAAAGCTCTGCCATGCCGTCACGGAGTCCCTCCAGTCCGACTTGCCACTCATGGTAATTCGTCATAACTCTTATCTTTTTATGAGCTTTACAAACAAACAAAAAAACATAGAAAACCAACCATGGGAGTTTCAAGAACAAGTGGCCGGTGTTACATTTTCTCAACATCGTTTCTCATGAACGTCTTTAACAGTGACGGTGGCCGCACGCAAGTAGATTTGCCAATTCTCGGCAAAAAAGTGTGACTAAGATCGAAGTTGATTAGCGCTTCACACTGAATAATCACTAATGTATGTTCTTGCTCTTTGTTTTGTTTTCAAAAATTAAATAATACGCTCATTATCTTTATTTTTTTGTACTATATTAGTTCGTCATTTATTTATAGTATTAAAAGAAAATTAAATATGAAGGATATTGTGTTTGGAGTGTGTATGAGTTGATATGAAATTTCACGAGTTGGAATATGTGTAATATGTTTACATTACTAGATAAATTTAATCATTACATTTTTAAATGATTTCTATCAATTGTGTTTTATTTTCTACATGAGACTGATGAAATTGTACTGGTGCAAAAATTGTATTTGATACATATGAAATGGACCTAATAAAGGCTAAAATTAATTAGGTGATTTTAATTACTCTATAAAAATTATAATACAATGGATATTTGGCGTTCAAATGTAAGTTAAGATTGAAAGTCATAGACTAAAATCACGATCTATTTCTGTTGTTAATTTAACATGTCTGTTAAAACCAGGGGTGAAAATTTTGTACTCGGTTCCCGGTTTTGTCCCGGTTCTGGTCCCGGTACCGAACCGTTTTTAGTAAAAAAACAGTTTTTTTTATAATACCCTAAAAAGGGACGTCCCTGTGGGGGACCGATCGGGTTTTGGGGGTCCCCTGTGGGCCTGGGTTCTTCCAGCCCGGGTCCCCGAGGGTCCCACGTTTTAAGGGGCGCGTCGACATTTTTCCTGTCCCTTCCGGGCGGGGTTCATGTAATAGTTATCGGGTCGAGGTCGAGGGTTGGATATCCCGCCTCGACCGTTTCCCCAGGTTCTACCACGCCCGGGTTTGGTCCGGGTAGTTATCTGTTGCCGGCCTCATTGGCTGACTTAATTTGGGCTTTATCTCCGTCCCCCAGCGGGGTTTTGGGGGACTTGCCCGGCTCGCCACTGTTTGCGGATAGGATGACATCGTCTGGCAAGGTCCCTATTCGGGGCCCGCTAATTCTTTCTGGGTCGGGTCGGAGACCCCCCGTTGTAGATACAAGTGCTTATCTGGTTGTTCCAGGAACCCGATCCATGGCCGTTGACGCGGGAGGGCCGTGTCATAGACTTGTCATAGCAGGCGGGTCATGCTTGATTTTTATTGGCATGATAGGTTGTTTCCTGAGTCTGATTACCAAGACCGTACTAGGTTCTCGTTCGATCCGGCGCTTGATATTTCAGACATTGATATCCCGATCGTCGTCACCCCTCATGAATTGGAAGCCTTATTTCGGGACGAAGGACTCGTTTTCATCGATGGGGTTCGTTCGCCGGCGGAGGGATTTGTACCCAGCCGGCCTCCCGAATGGATGGTGGTGGTGCCTCTGGAGAGCATCTTCCTTGGCTTTATTCTTCCAGTCCCTCCTTTGATGGAGGGACTTTTAAATTTTTGCCAGCCTGCACCCGATACAGCTAAGCCCAGGTGCTTGCCAGTTTATTGCCGGCTGTTATTCAATGTGGCAAGAAGAACGTAGTCGTGAGTTGTCCGTCGACCAGTTTTTTCAGTTCTTCATGTTCTGGCTCCATTGGGGAACGCGGGGGGTTTGAGAATTGGTGTGACCTTGACTCAAAGCAAGGTCTCAGCGTTGCCGGCTTTCATAAGCATTTGGACCCAAACTGGCATAGTCGTTGGGTGTGGGTTCCGGGCACTTATTTAGGATTAGTGCCTCAACGCATTGTTTCTCCTCTATCGCGCTCTCGCCTGTCTACCAGGGGTTATGACTTTGGCAACCTTTTTATGGAAAGTTTGTTTCTCCTGGGCTTTTTGCTCTTTATTTGGAACGGACGGCGTGGGTTCGGTCAGGGTGGATTCCGACCGATCGCCTCCACGAGCCGCGGTGGAATCTTATGGCGGGATTCCAGACCTTGAATGGTTTCCTTTTGTTACTTCCTTACAGTTTCTCATATATTTTAACGATAATCCCGTTGCCTTTGTTTGCCTTGTACTGACATCTGACGCGCTTACTTTTTGCAGGTATGATAGGAGGCAAGAAGGCTGCCAGCGGCGCGGGGCCGTCTTCCATTGTTCCCCCGGCGGGCCGTGGCCATCGTGCCACACGAGCCTCGTCCGACGGGGTTGAGCGTCGGATCCCCAGGAGGTCCGTTTCTCGTGGGAAATCCCCCTACCCGGGTCCCAGCTCTTCGTTGCCGCGCGCCGTGGTGCCTTCTGACGACACGCCCCGGGCCTTGTATGAGCCGTCCATCTTCGAGTTCGCTCAGCCGATGGGAAATATCGTTTAACTAGGGTTGTTTTGCTTAAAATGGGAAAAAGACTCAGTTTTTTTTAGCACGCATTAATTGGTGAAACAGGGTTTTTGGAGAGCGTAAAAAGCTTTTATTGCCAAAAATAACCCAATTTGAAATAATACCACACAAATAAAGGTCTAACAACTGAAATTTCATCATTAACGCATCATATTTACTCTCGTAAGAAAACTAATTTTTAACACTTTCGGTAATGATTTTAACTCGTTAAATGCTTTGTATAGAAACTATGAGATAGTGCTTTGCGATTTAGGGATTAAAATAAGTAAATGTGGTATAAATACACATTACTATGAATTTTGAAATTCATTTTTTGTTTAAAATATCGTTTAATTTGGGTGGTTTTGCTTAAAATGGGAAAAAGACTCAGTTTTTTTTTAGAGCACGCATTAAATAGTGAAACAGGGTTTTTGGAGAGAGTCAAAAACGTTAAATACCAAAAATAAACCAATTTATAATAATACAACCTAAATAAAGGTCTAGCAACTGAAATTTCATCATGAACGCATTGTATTTGCTCTCGTAAGAATACCAATTTTTAACACTTTCGGTAATGATTTTAACCCGTTAAATGCTTGGTATAGAAACTACGAGATAGTGTTTCGCGATTTAGGGATTAAAATAAGTAAATGTGGTATAAATACACATTACTAAGAATTTTTAAATTCATTTTTTGTTTAAAATATCGTTTAATTAGAGTTGTTTTGCTTAAATTGGGAAAAAGACTCAGTTTTTTTTGGAGTACGCATTAATTGGTGAAACAGGGTTTTTGGAGAGCGTGAAAAACTTTTCATGCCAAAAATAACCCAATTTGTAATAATACCCCCCAAATAAATGTCTAGCAAGTGAAATTTCATTATGAATGCATCGTATTTGCTCTCGTAAGAAAACAAATTTTTAACACTTTTCGGTAAATATTTTAACCCCTTAAATTCTTGGTATAGAGACTACGAGATAGTGCTTCGCGATTTAGTGATTAAAATAAGTAAATGTGGTATAAATACACATTACTAAGAATTTTGAAGTTCATTTTTTGTTTAAAATATCGTTTAATTAGCGTTGTTTTGCTTAAAATGGGAAAAAGACTTAGTTTTTTTTGGAGCACGCATTAATTGATGAAACAGGGTTTTTGGAAAGCGTAAAAAACTTTTAGTGCCAAAACTAAACCATTTTCTAATAATATCACCCAAATAAAGGTCTAGCAACTGAAATTTCATCATGAATGCATCGTATTTGCTCTCGTAAGAAAACCAATTTTCAACACTTTTCAGTAATGATTTTAACCCGTTAAATGCTTGGTATAGAAACTACGAGATAGTGATTCGCGATTTAGGGATTAAAATAAGTAAATGTGATATAAATACGCATTACTAAGAATTTTGAAGTTAATTTTTTGTTTAAAATATCGTTTAATTAGGGTTGTTTTGCTTAAAATGGGAAAAAGACTTAGATTTTTTTGGAGCACGCATTAATTGGTGAAACAAGGTTTCTGGAGAGCGTCAAAAACTTTTAATGCCGAAAATAACCCAAATAGAGGTCTAAGAACAAAAATTTCATCATGAATGCATCGTATTTGCTCTCGTAAGAAAACCAATTTTTAACACTTTTCGGTAATGATTTTAACCCGTTAAATGCTTGGTATAGAAACTACGAGAGAGTGCTTCGCGATTTAGGGATTAAAAAAATTAAATGTGGTATATATACACATTACTAAGAATTTTGAAGTTCTTTTTTTGTTTAAAATATCGTTTAATTAGGGTTGTTTTGCTTAAAATTGGAAAAAGACTCAGATTTTTTTGGAGAACGCATTAGTTGGTGAAACAGGGTTTTTGGAGAGCGTAAAAAAGTTTTATTGCCAAAAATAACCCAATCTGAATTAATACCACACAAATAAAGGTCTAACAACTGAAATTTTGTCATGAACGCATCGTATTTACTCTCGTAAGAAAACAAATTTTTAACAATTTCAGTAATGATTTTAACTCGTTAAATGCTTGGTATAGAAAATACGAGACAGTGCTTTGCGATTTAGGGATTAAAATAAGTAAATGTGGTATAAATACACATTACTAAGAGTTTTGAAATTCATTTTTTGTTTAAAATATCGTTTAATTAGGGTTGTTTTTCTTAAAATGGGAAAACGACTCTGTTTTTTTTTTGGAGCACGCATTAATTAAAGAAACAGGGTTTTTGGAGAGCGTCAAAAACTTTTAATGCAAAAAATAACCCAATTTGTAATAATACCACCCAAATAAAGGTCTAGGAACTGAATTTTCATTATGAATATATCGTATTTGCTCTCGTAAGAAAACCAATTTTTAACATTTTCGGTAATGAATTTAGCCTGTTAAATGGTTGGTATAGAAACTATGAGATAGTGCTTCGCGATTTAGGGATTAAAATAAGAAAATGTGGTATAAATACACATTACTAAGAATTTTGAAGTTAATTTTTTGTTTAAAATATCGTTTAATTAGGTTTGTTTTGCTTAAAATGGGAAAAACACTTAGATTTTTTTGGAGCACGCATTAATTGGTGAAACAAGGTTTTTGGAGAGCGTCAAAAACTTTTAATGCCGAAAATAACCCAAATACAGGTCTAAGAACAAAAATTTCACCATGAATGCATCGTATTTGCTCTCGTAAGAAAATCAATTTTTAACACTTTTCGGTAATGATTTTAACCCGTTCAATGTTTGGTATTGAAACTACGAGATAGTGCTTCGTGATTTAGGGATTAAAATAAGTAAATATGGTATACATACACATTACAAAGAATTTTGAAGTTCATTTTATGTTTAAAATTTCGTTTAATTAGGGTTGTTTTGCTTAAAATGGGAAAAAATCTCAGATTTTTTTGGAGCACGCATTAATTGGTGAAACAGGGTTTTTGGAGAGCGTAAAAAATTATAAATGCCAAAATATAACCCAATTTGTAATAATCCCACCCAAAAAAAGGTATAGGAAGTGAAATTTCATCATGAACGCATCGTATTTGCTCTCGTAAGAAAACCAATTTTTAACACTTTTCGGTATTGATTTTAACCCGTTCAATGTTTGGTATCGAAACTACGAGATAGTGCTTCGCGATTTAGGGATTAAAATAAGTAAATATGGTATACATACACATTACAAAGAATTTAGAAGTTCATTTTTTGTTTAAAATATCGTTTCATTAGGGTTGTTTTGCTTAAAATGGGAAAAAGACTCAGTTTTTATAGAGTACGCATTAATTGGTGAAACAGGGTTTTTGGAGAGATTAAAAAACTTTTATCGCCAAAAATAACCCTATTTGAAATAATACCACACAAATAAAGCTCTAACAACTGAAATTTCATCATGAACGCATCGTATTTACTCTCGTAAGAAAACCAATTTTTAACACTTTCGGTAATGATTTTAACTCGTTAAATGCTTGGTATAGAAACTACGAGATAGTGCTTTGCGATTTAGAGATTAAAATAAGTAAATGTGGTATAAATACACATTACTAAGAATTTTGAAATTCATTTTTTGTATAAAATATCGTTTAATTAGGGTTGTTTTGCTTAAAATGGGAAAAAGACTCAGTTTGTTTTGGAGCACACATTAATTAATGAAATAGAGCTTTTAGAGAGCGTCAAAAACTTTTAATGCATAAAATAACCCAATTTGTAATATTACCACCCAAATAAAGGTCTAGGAACTGAAATTTCATCATGAATGCATCGTATTTGCTCTCGTAAGAAAACCAATTTTTAACACTTTTCGGTAATGATTTTAACCCGTTAAATGGTTGGTATAGAAACTACGAGATAGAGCTCCACGATTTGGGGATTAAAATAAGTAAATGTGGTATAAATACACATTCCTAAGAATTTGGAAGTTCATTTTATGTTTAAAATATCGTTTAATTAGGGTTGTTTTGCTCAAAATGGGAAAAAGACTCAGATTTTTTTGGAGCACAAATTAATTGGTGAAACAGGGTTTTTGGAGAGCGTAAAAAACTTTTAAAGCCAAAATAACCCAATTTGTAATAATACCACCCAAAAAGAGGTCTAGGAATTGAAATTTCATCATAAATGCATCGTATTTGCTCTCGTAAGAAAACCTATTTTTAACACTTTTCGGTAATGATTTTAACCCGTTAAATGGTTGGTATAGAAACTACGAGATAGAGCTTCGCGATTTGGGGATTAAAATAAGTAAATGTGGTATAAATACACATTCCTAAGAATTTTGAAGTTCATTTTATGTTTAAAATATCGTTTAATTAGGGTTGTTTTGCTTAAAATGGGAAAAAAACTCAGATTTTTTTGGAGCACGCATTAATTGGTGAAACTAGGTTTTTGGAGAGCGTAAAAAACTTTAATGCCAAAAATAACCCAATTTGTAATAATACCACCCAAATAAAGGTCTAGAAACTGAAATTTCATCATGAGTGCATCGTATTTGCTCTCGTAAGAAAACCAATTTTTAACACTTTTCGGTAATGATTTTAACCCGTTAAATGGTTGGTATAGAAACTACGAGATCGAGCTTCGCGATTTGGGGATTAAAATAAGTAAAAGTGGTATAAATACACATTCCTAAGAATTTTGAAGTTCATTTTATGTTTAAAATATCGTTTAATTAGGGTTGTTTTGCTTAAAATGGGAAAAAGACTCAGATTTATTTGGAGCACGTTTTTAACACTTTTCGGTAATGGTTTTAACCCGTTAAATGCTTCGTTTAGAAACTACGAGATAGGGCTTCGCTATTTAGGGATTAAAATAAGTAAATTTGGTATAAATACACATTACTAAGAATTTTGAAGTTCTTTTTTTGTTTAAAATATCGTTTAATTAGGGTTGTTTTGCTTAAAATGGGAAAAAAACTCAGTTTTTTTTTTGGGGACGCATTAATTGGTGAAACAGGGTTTCTGGAGAGCGTCAAAAACTTTTAATGCCAAAAATAACCCAATTTGGAATAATACCACCCAAATAAAGGTATATCAACTGAAATTTCATCATGAACGCATCGTATTTGCTCTCCTTAGAAAACCAATTTTTAACACTTTTCGGTAATGATTTTAACCTGTTAAATGCTTGGTATAGAAACTACGAGATAGTGCTTCGCGATTTAGGGATTAAAATAAGTAAATTTGGTATAAATGCACATTACTAAGAATTTTCAAGTTATTTTTTGGTTTAAAATATTGTTTAATTTGGGTTGTTTTGCTTAAAATGGGAAAAAGACTCAGTTTTTTTTGGAGCACACATTAATTGGTGAAACAGGGTTTTTGAAGAGCGTCAAAAACTTTTAATGCCACAAATAACCCAATTTTTAATAAAACCACCCAAATAAAGGTCTAGCAACTGAAATTTCATCATGAACGCATCGTATTTGCTCTTCTAAGAAAACAAATTTTAATACTTTTCGGTATTGATTTTAACCCACTAAATGCTTAGTATAGAAACTACGAGATAGTGCTTCGCGATTTAGTGATTAAAATAAGTAAATGTCGTATAAATACACATTACTAAGAATTTTTAAGTTCATTTTTTGTTTAAAATGTCGTTTAATTAGGCTTGTTTTGCTTAAAATGGGAAAAAGACTCAGTTTTTTTGGAGCACGCATTAATTGGTGAAACAGGGTTTTTGGAAAGCTTCAAAAACTTTTAATGCCAAAAACAACCCAATTTGTAATAATACCACCCAAATAAAGGTCTAGCAACTGAAATTTCATCATGAACACATCGTATTTGCTCTCCTTAGAAAACAAAATTTTAACACTTTTCGGTAATGATTTTAAGCCGTTAAATGCTTGGTATAGAAACTACGAGATAGTGCTTCGCGATTTAGGGATTAAAATAAGTAAATTTTGTATAAATACACATTACTAAGAATTTTTAAGTTCAGTTTTTGTTTAAAATATCGTTTAATTAGTGTTGTTTTGCTTAAAATGGGGATAAAGACTTATTTTTTTTAGCACGCATTAATTGGTGAAACATGGTTTTTGGAGAGTGTCAAAAACTTTTAATGCAAAAATAAAACAAATTTGTAATAATACCACCCAAATAAAAGGTCTAGCAACTGAAATTTAATCATAAACGCATCGTATTTGCTCTCCTAAGAAAACCAATTTTTAACACTTTTCGGTAATGGTTTTAACCCGTTAAATGCTTGGTTTAGAAACTACGAGATAGGGCTTCGCTATTTAGGGATTAAAATAAGTAAATTTGGTATAAATACACATTACTAAGAATTTTGAAGTTCTTTTTTTGTTTAAAATATCGTTTAATTAGGGTTGTTTTGCTTAAAATGGGAAAAAAAACTCAGTTTTTTTGGAGCACGCATTAATTGGTGAAACAGGGTTTCTGGAGAGCGTCAAAAACTTTTAATGCCAAAAAAAAACCCAATTTGTAATAATACCACCCAAATAAAGGTCTAGCAACTGAAATTTCATCATGAACGCATCGTATTTGCTCTCCTTAGAAAACCAATTTTTAACACTTTTCGGTAAGTATTTTAACCTGTTAAATGCTTGGTATAGAAACTACGAGATAGTGCTTCGCGATTTAGGGATTATAATAAGTAAATTTGGTATAAATGCACATTACTAAGAATTTTCAAGTTATTTTTTGGTTTAAAATATCGTTTAATTTCGGTTGTTTTGCTTAAAATGGGAAAAAGACTCAGTTTTTTTTGGAGCACACATTAATTGGTGAAACAGGGTTTTTAGAGAGCGTCAAAAACTTTTAATGCCAAAAATAACCCAATTTTTAATAAAACCACCCAAATAAAGGTCTAGCAACTGAAATTTCATCATGAACGCATCGTATTTGCTCTTCTAAGAAAACAAATTTTTAATACTTTTCGGTATTGATTTTAACCCACTAAATGCTTAGTATAGAAACTACGAGATAGTGCTTCGCGATTTAGTGATTAAAATAAGTAAATGTCGTATAAATACACATTACTAAGAATTTTTAAGTTCATTTTTTTGTTTAAAATGTCGTTTAATTAGGCTTGTTTTCCTTAAAATGGGAAAAAGACTCAGTTTTTTTGGAGCACGCATTAATTGGTGAAACAGGGTTTTTGGAGAGCTTCAAAAACTTTAAATGCCAAAAACAACCCAATTTGTAATAATACCACCCAAATAAAGGTCTAGCAACTGAAATTTCATCATGAACACATCGTATTTGCTCTCCTTAAAAAACAAAATTTTAACACTTTTCGGTAATGATTTTAAACCGTTAAATGCTTGGTATAGAAACTACGAGATAGTGCTTCGCGATTTAGGGATTAAAATAAGTAAATTTTGTATAAATACACATTACTAAGAATTTTTAAGTTCAGTTTTTGTTTAACATATCGTTTAATTAGTGTTGTTTTGCTTAAAATAGGATAAAGACTTAGTTTTTTTTTAGCACGCATTAATTGGTGAAACATGGTTTTTGGAGAGTGTCAAAAACTTTTAATGCAAAAATAAAACAAATTTGTAATAATACCACCCAAATAAAAGGTCTAGCAACTGAAATTTCATCATGAACGCATCGTATTTGCTCTCCTAAGAAAACCAATTTTTAACACTTTTCGGTAATGGTTTTAACCCGTTAAATGCTTGGTTTAGAAACTACGAGATAGGGCTTCGCTATTTAGGGATCAAAATAAGTAAATTTGGTATAAATACACATTACTAAGAATTATGAAGTTCTTTTTTTGTTTAAAATATCGTTTAATTAAGGTTGTTTTGCTTAAAATGGGAAAAATACTAAGTTTTTTTTGGAGCAGGCATTAATTGGTGAAACAGGGTTTTTGGAGAGCGTAAAAAACTTTTAATGCCAAAACTAACCCAATTTGTAATAATACCACCCAAATAAAGGTCTAGCAACTGAAATTTCATCATGAACGCATCGTATTTGCTCTCCTTAGAAAACAAATTTTTAACACTTTTCTGTAATGATTTTAAACCGTTAAATGCTTGGTATAGAAACTACGAGATAGTGCTTCGCGATTTAGGGATTAAAATAAGTAAATTTGGTATAAATAGACATTAAAAAGAATTTTGAAGTTATTTTCGTTTAAAATATCGTTTAATTAGGGTTGTTTTGCTTAAAATGGGAAAAAGACTCAGTTTTTTTTGGAGCACGCATTAATTGGTGAAACAGGGTTTTTGGAGAGCGTCAAAAACATTAAATGCCAAAAATAACCCAATTTGTAATAATACCACCCAAATAAAGGTCTAGCAACTGAAATTTTATCATGAACGCATCGTATTTGCTCTCCTTAGAAAACAAATTTTTAACACTTTTCGGTAATGATTTTAACCCGTTAAATGCTTCGTATAGAAACTACGAGATAGTGCTTCGCGATTTAGGGATTAAAATAAGTAAATTTTGTATAAATACACATTACTAAGAATTTTGAAGTTCTTTTTTCGTTTAAAATATCGTTTAATTAGGGTTTTTTTTTTTTAAAATGGGAAAAAGACTCAGCTTGTTTTGGAGCACGCATTAATTCTTGAAACAGGGTTTTTGGAGAGCGTCAAAAACTTTTAATGCCAAAAATAACCCAATTTTTAATAATACCACCCAAATCAAGGTCTAGCAACTGAAATTTCATCATGAACGCATCGTATTTGCTCTCCTTAGAAAACCAATTTTTAACACTTTTTGGTAATGATTTTAACCCATTAAATCCTTGGTATAGAAACTACGAGATGGTGCTTCGCGATTGAGGGATTAAAATAAGTAAATTTGGTATAAATAAACATTACTAAGAATTTTCAAGTTCTTTTTTTGTTTAAAATATCGTTTAATTAGGGTTGTTTTTCTTAAAATGGGAAAAAGACTCAGTTTTTTTTGGAGCACGCATTAATTGGTGAAACAGGGTTTTTGGAGAGCGTCAAAAACTTTTAATGCCAAAAGTAACCCAATTTGTAATAATACCAACCAAATAAAGGTATAGCAACTGAAATTTCATCATGAACGCATCGTATTTGTTCTCCTTAGAAAACCAATTTTTAACACTTTTCGGTAATTATTTTATCCCGTTAAATGCTTGGTATAGAAACTACGAGATAGTGCTTTGCGATCTAGGGATTAAAATAAGTAAATTTGGTATAAATGCACATTGCTAAGAATTTTAAAGTTCTTTTTTTGTTTAAAATGTCGTTTAATTAGGGTTGTTTTGCTTAAAATGGGAAAAAGACTAAATTATTTTTGGAGGACGCATTAATTGGTGAAACATTTAATGCCAAAAATAACCCAATTTGTAATAATACCACACAAATAAAGGTCTAGCAACTGAAGTTTCATCATGAACGCATCGTATTTGCTCTCCTAAGAAAACCAATTTTTAACACTTTTCGGTAATGAATTTAACCCGTTAAATGCTTGGTATAGAAACTACAAGATAGTGCTTCACGATTTAGGGATTAAAACAAGTAAATTTGGTATAAATACACATTACTAAGAATTTTGAAGTTATTTTTTTGTTTAAAATATTGTTTAATTAGGGTCTTTTTGCTTAAAATGGGAAAAAGACTCAGCCAGTTTTGGAGCACGCATTAATTCTTGAAACAGGGTTTTTGGAGAGCGTCAAAAACTTTTAATGCCAAAAATAACCGAATTGTTAATAATACCACCCAAATAAAGGTCTAGCAACTGAAATTTCGTCATGAACGCATCGTATTTGCTCTCCTTAGAAAACCAATTTTTAACACTTTTCGGTAATGAATTTAACCCGTTAAATGCTTGGTATAGAAACTACAAGATAGTTCTTCACGATTTAGGGATTAAAATAAGTAAATTTGGTATAAATACACATTACTAAGAATTTTGAAGTTCTTTTTTTGTTTAAAATATTGTTTAATTAGCGTTGTTTTGCTTAAAATGGGAAAAAGACTCAGTTTTTTTTGGAGCACGCATTAAATGGTGAAACAGGGTTTTTGGAGAACGTCAAAAACTTTTAATGCAAAAAATAACCCAATTTGTAATAATACCACCCAAATAAAGATCTAGAAACTGAAATTTCATCATGAACACATCGTATTTGCTCTCCTTAGAAAACAAATTTTTAACACTTTTCGGTAATTATTTTAACCCGTTAAATGCTTGGTATAGAAACTACGAGATAGTGCTTCGCGATTTGGGGATTAAAATAAGTAAATTTTATTTATAAATTCACATTAGTAAGAAGATTGAAGTTCTTTTTTTTTTTAAATATCGTTTAATTAGGGTTGTTTTGCTTAGAATGGGAAAAAGACTCAGTTTTTTTTGGAGCACGCATTAATTGGTGAAACAGGGTTTTTGGAGAGCGTCAAAAACTTTTAATGCCAAAATTAACCCAATTTGTAATAATACCAACCAAATAAAGGTATAGCAACTGAAATTTCATCATGAACGCATCGTATTTGTTCTCCTTAGAAAACAAATTTTTAACACTTTTCGGTAATGATTTTAACCCGTTAAATGCTTGGTATAGAAACTACGAGATAGTGCTTTGTGATTTAGGGATTAAAATAAGTAAATTTGGTATAAATGCACATTACTAAGAATTTTAATGTTCTTTTTTTGTTTAAAATGTCGTTTAATTAGGGTTGTTTTGCTTAAAATGGGAAAAAGACTCAATTATTTCTTGAGGACGCATTAATTGGTGAAACAGGGTTTTTGGAGAGCGTCAAAAACTTTTAATGCCAAAAATAACCCAATTTGTAATAATACCACCCAAATAAAGGTCTAGCAACTGAAATTTCATTATGAACGCATCGTATTTGCTCTCCTAAGAAAACCGATTTTTAACACTTTTCGGTAATGATTTGAACCCGTTAAATGGTTCGTATAGAAACTACGAGATAGTGCTTCGCGATTTAGGGATTAAAACAAGTAAATTTGGTATAAATACACATTACTAAGAATTTTGAAGTTCTTTTTTCGTTTAAAATATCGTTTAATTAGGGTTTTTTTGCTTAAAATAGGAAAAAGACTCAGCTTGTTTTGGAGCACGCATTAATTCTTGAAACAGGGTTTTTGGAGAGCGTCAAAAACTTTTAATGCCAAAAATAACCCAATTTGTAATAATACCACCCAAATAAAGGTCTAGCAACTGAAATTTCATCATGAACGCATCGTATTTGCTCTCCTTAGAAAACCAATTTTTAACACTTTTCGGTAATGATTTTAACCCGTTAAATGCTTGGTATAGAAACTACGAGATAATGCTTCACGATTTAGGGATTAAAATAAGTAAATTTGGTATAAATACACATTACTAAGAATTTTGAAGTTCTTTTTTTGTTTAAAATATTGTTTAATTAGCGTTGTTTTGCTTAAAATGGGAAAAAGACTCAGTTTTTTTTGGAGCACACATTAAATGGTGAAACAGGGTTTTTGGAGAGCGTAAACAACTTTTAATGCAAAAAATAACCCAATTTGTAATAATACCACCCAAATAAAGATATAGAAACTGAAATTTCATCATGAACGCATCGTATTATCTCTCCTAAGAAAACCAATTTTTAACACTTTTCGGTAATGATTTTAACCCGTTAAATGCTTGGTATAGAAACTACGAGATAGTGCTTCGCGATTTAGGGATTAAAATAAGTAAATTTGGTATAAATACACATTACTAAGAATTTTGATGTTCTTTTTTTGTTTAAAATATCGTTTAATTAGCGTTGTTTTGCTTAAAATGGGAAAAAGACTCAATTTTTTTTTAGCACGCATTAATTGGTTAGACAGGGTTTTTAGAGAGCGTCAAAAACTTTTAATGCAAAAAATAACCCAATTTGTAACAATACCACCCAAATAAAAGTCTAGAAACTGAAATTTCATCATGAACGCATCGTATTTGCTCTCCTTAGAAAACCAAATTTTAACACTTTTCGGTAATGATTTTAACCCGTTAAATGCTTGGTATAGAAACTACGAGATAGTGCTTCGCAATTTAGGGATTAAAATAAGTAAATTTGGTATAAATACACATTACTAAGAATTTTGAAGTTCTTTTTTTGTTTAAAGTATCGTTTAATTAGGGTTGTTTTACTTAAAATGCAAAAAAGACTCAGTTTATTTTGGAGCATGCATTAATTTGTGAAACAGGGTTTTTGGAGAGCGTGAAAAATTTTAATGCCAAAAATAACCCAATTTGTAATAATACCACCCAAATAAAGGTCTAGAAACTGAAATTTCGTCATGAACGCATCGTATTTGCTCTCGTAAGAAAACAAATTTTTAACACTTTTCGGTAATGATTTTAACCCGTTAAATGCTTGGTATAGCAACTACGAGATATATTGTGCTTCGCTATTTAGGGATTAAAATAAGTAAATTTGGTATAAATACACATTACTAAGAATTTTGATGTTCTTTTTTTGTTTAAAATATCGTTTAATTAGCATTGTTTTGCTTAAAATGGGAAAAAGACTCAGTTTTTTTTTTTAAGCACGCATTAATTGGTTAAACAGGGTTTTTAGAGAGCGTCAAAAACTTTTAATGCAAAAAATAACCCAATTTGTAATAATACCACCCAAATAAAGGTCTAGCAACAGAAATTTCATCATGAACGCATCGTATTTGCTCTCCTTAGAAAACCAAATTTTAACACTTTTCGGTAATGATTTTAACCCGTTAAATGCTTGGTATAGAAACTACGAGATAGTTCTTCGCGATTTAGGGATTAAAATAAGTAAATTTGGTATAAATACACATTACTAAGAATTTTGAAGTTCTTTTTTTGTTTAAAATATCGTTTAATTAGCGTTGTTTTGCGTAAAATGGGAAAAAGACTCAGTTTTTTTGGAGCACGCATTAATTGGTTAAACAGGGTTTTTGGAGAGCGTCAAAAACTTTTAATGCAAAAAATAATCCAATTTGTAATAATACAACCCAAATAAAGGTCTAGAAACTGAAATTTCATCATGAACGCATTGTATTTGCTCTCCTTAGAAAACCAAATTTTAACACTTTTCGGTAATGATTTTAACCCGTTAAATGCTTGGTAAAGAAACTACGAGATAGTGCTTTGCGATTTAGGGATTAAAATAAGTAAATTTGGTATAAATACACATTACTAAGAATTTAGAAGTTCTTTTTTTGTTTAAAATATCGTTTAATTAGCGTTGTTTTGCTTAAAATGGGAAAAAGACTAAGTTTTTTTGGAGCACGCATTAATTTGTGAAACAGGGTTTTTGGAGAGCGTCAAAAACTCTTAATGCAAAAAATAACCCAATTTGTAATAATACCACCCAAATCAAGGTCTAGAAACTGAAATTTCATCATGAACGCATCGTATTTGCTCTCCTAAGAAAACCAATTTTTAACACTTTTCGGTAATGATTTTAACCCGTTAAATGCTTGGTATAGAAACTACGAGATAGTGCTTCGCGATTTAGGGATTAAAATAAGTAAATTTGGTATAAATACACATTTCTAAGAATTTTGAAGTTCTTTTTTTGTTTAAAACATCGTTTAATTAGGGTTGTTTTTCTTAAAATGCGAAAAAGACTCAGTTTTTTTTGGAGCACGCATTAATTTGTGAAGTAGGGTTTTTGGAGAGCGTCAAAAACTTTTAATGCCAAAAATAACCCAATATGTAATAATACCACCCAAATAAAGGTCTAGCAACTGAAATTTCATCATGAACGCATCGTATTTGCTCTCCTTAGAAAACCAATTTTTAACAATTTTTGGTAATGATTTAAACTCGTTAAATGCTTGGTATAGAAAATACGAGATAGTGCTTCGCGATTTAGGGATTAAAATAAGTAAATTTGGTATAAATAAACATTAGTAAGAATTATGAAGTTCTTTTTTTGTTTAAAATATCGTTTAATTAGGGTTGTTAGGCTTAAAATGGGAAAAAGACTCAGTTTTTTTTGGAGCACGCATTAATTGGTGAAACATGATTTTTGGAGAGCGTCAAAAGCTTTTAATGCAAAAAAACACCCAATTTGTAATAATACCACCCAAATAAAGGTCTAGAAATTGAAATTTCATCATGAACGCATCGTATTTGCTTTCCTAAGAAAACCAATTTTTAACACTTTTCGGTAATGATTTTAACCCGTTAAATGCTTGGTATAGATACTACGAGATAGTGCTTCGCGATTTAGGGATTAAAATAAGTAAATTTGGTATAAATACACATTACTAAGAATTTTGAAGTTCTTTTTTTGTTTAAAATATCGTTTAATTAGGGTTGTTTTGCTTAAAATGGGAAAAAGACTCAGTTTTTTTTGGATCACGCATTAATTTGTGAAACAAGATTTTTGGAGAGCGTCAAAAACTTTTAATGCCAAAAATAACCCAATTTGTAATAATACCACCCAAATAAAGGTCTAGCAACTGAAATTTCATCATGAACGAATCGTATTAGCTCTCCTTAGAAAACTAATTTTTCACTTTTCGGTAATGATTTTAACCCGTTAAATGCTTGGTATAGAAAATACGAGATAGTGCGTCGCGATTTAGGGATGAAAATAAGTAAATTTGGTATAAATACACATTACTAAGAATTATGAAGTTCTTTTTTTGTTTAAAATATCGTTTAATTAGCGTTGTTTTGCTTAAAATGGGAAAAAGACTCAGTTTTTTTGGAGCACGCATTAATTGGTGAAACAGGGTTTTTGGAGAGCATCAAAAAATTTTAATGCAAAAAATAACCCAATTTGTAATAATTACCACCAAATAAAGGTCTAGAAACTTAAATTTCATCATGAACGCATCGTATTTGCTCTCCTAAGAAAACCAATTTTTAACACTTTTCGGTAATGATTTTAACCCGTTAAATGCTTGGTATAGATACTACGAGATAGTGCTTCGCGATTTAGGGATTAAAATAAGTAAATTTGGTATAAATACACATTACTAAGAATTTTGAAGTTCTTTTTTTGTTTAAAATATCGTTTTATTAGGGTTGTTTTGCTTAAAATGGGAAAAAGACTCAGTTTTTTTTTGGAGCACGCATTAATTTGTGAAACAGGGTTTTTGGAGAGCGTAAAAAACTTTTAATGCCAAAAATAACCCAATTTGTAATAATACCACCCAAATAAGGGTCTAGAAACTGAAATTTAATCATGAACGCATCGTATTTGCTCTCCTAAGAAAACCAATTTTTAACACTTTTCCATAATGATTTTAACCCGTTAAATGCTTGGTATTCAAACTATGAGATAATGATTCGCGATTTAGGGATTAAAATAAGTAAATTTGGTATAAATACACATTACTAATAATTTTGAAGTTCTTTTTTTGTTTAAAATATCGTTTAATTAGCGTTGTTTTGCTTAAAATGGGAAAAAGACTCAGTTTTTTTTGAGCACGCATTAATTGGTGAAACAGTGATTTTGGAGAGCGTCAAAAACTTTTAATGCCAAAAATAACCCAATTTGTAATAATACCACCCAACTAAACGTCTAGCAACTGAAATTTCATCATGAACTTATCGTATTTGCTCTCCTTAGAAAACCAATTTTTAACACTTTTCGGTAATAATTGTAACCCGTTAAATTCTTCGTAAACAAACTACGAGATAGTGCTTCGCGATTTAGGGATTAAAATAAGTAAATTTGGTATAAATACACATTACTATGAATTTTGAAGTTCTTTTTTTGTTTAAAATATCGTTTAATTAGCGTTGTTTTGCTTAAAATGGGAAAAAGACTCAGTTTTTTTGGAGCACGCATTAATTGGTGAAACAGGGTTTTTGGAGAGCATCAAAAACTTTTAATGCAAAAACTAACCCAATTTGTAATAATACAACCCAAATAAAGGTCTAGAAACTGAAATATCATCATGAACGCATAGTATTTGCTCTCCTAAGAAAACCAATTTTTAACACTTTTCGGTAATGATTTTAACCCGTTAAATGCTTGGTATAGAACCTACGAGATAGTGCTTCGCGATTTAGGGATTAAAATAAATAAATTTGCTATAACTACACATTACTAATAATTTTGAAGTTCTTTTTTTGTTTAAAATATCGTTTAATTAGGGTTGTTTTGCTTAAAATGGGAAAAAGACTCAGTTTTTTTTTTGGAGCACGCATTAATTTGTGAAACAGGGTTTTTGGAGAGCGTCAAAAACTTTTAATGCCAAAAATAACCCAATTTGTAATAATACCACCCAAATAAAGGTCTGGTAACTGAAATTTCATCATGAACGCATCGTATTTGCTCTCCTAAGAAAACCAATTTTTAACACTTTTCGGTAATGATTTTAACCCGTTAAATGCTTGGTATTGAAACTATGAGATAATGCTTCGCGATTTAGGGATTAAAATAAGTAAATTTGGTATAAATACACATTACTAATAATTTTGAAGTTCTTTTTTTGTTTAAAATATCGTTTAATTAGCGTTGTTTTGCTTAAAATGGGAAAAAGACTCAGTTTTTTTTGGAGCACGCATTAATTGGTGAAACAGTGATTTTGGAGAGCGTCAAAAACTTTTAATGCCAAAAATAACCCAATTTGTAATAATACCACCCAAATAAACGTCTCGCAACTGAAATTTCATCATGAACTTATCGTATTTGCTCTCCTTCGAAAACCAATTTTTAACACTTTTGGGTAATGATTTTAACCCGTTAAATGCTTGGTAAAGAAACTACGAGATAGTGCTTTGCGATTTAGGGATTAAAATAAGTAAATTTGGTATAAATAAAAATTACTTAGAATTTTGAAGCTCTTTTTTTGTTTAAAATATTGTTTAATTAGCGTTGTTTTGCTTAAAATGGGAAAAAGACTCATTTTTTTTGGAGCACGCATTAATTTGTGAAACAGTGATTTTGGAGAGCGTCAAAAACTTTTAATGCCTAAAATAACCCAATTTGTAATAATACCACCCAAATAAACGTCTAGCAACTGAAATTTCATCATGAACTTATCGTATTTGCTCTCCTTAGAAAACCAATTTTTAACACCTTTCGATAATGATTTTAACCCGTTAAATGCTTCGTAAAGAAACTACGAGATAGTGCTTCGCGATTTAGGGATTAAAATAAGTAAATTTGGTATAAGTAAACATTACTAATAATTTTTAAGTTCTTTTTTTTGTTTAAAATATCGTTTTATTAGGGTTGTTTCGCTTAAAATGGGAAAAAGACTCAGTTTTTTTTGGAGCACGCATTAGTTTGTGAAACAGGGTTTTTGTAGACCGTAAAAAACTTTTAATGCCAAGAATAACCCAATTTGTAATAATACCACCCAAATAAAGGTCTAGAAACTGAAATTTCATCATGAACGCATCGTATTTGCTCTCCTAAGAGAACCAATTTTTAACACTTTTCGGTAATGATTTTAACCCGTTAAATGCTTGGTATAAAAACTATGAGATAGTTCTTCGCGATTTAGGGATTAAAATAAGTAAATTTGGTATAAATACACATTACTAAGAAATTTGAAGTTCTTTTTTTGTTTAAAATATCGTTTAATTAAGGTTGTTTTTCTTAAAATGGGAAAAAGACTCAGTTTTTTTAAGAGCACGCATTAATTTGTGAAACAGGGTTTTTGGACAGCGTCAAAAAGTTTTAATGCCAAAAATAACCCAATTTGTAATAATACCACCCAAATAAAGGTCTAGCAATTGAAATTTCATCATGAACGCATCGTATTTGCTCTCCTTAGAAAACCAATTTTTAACACTTTTCGGTAATGATTTTAACCCGTTTAATGCTTGGTATAGAAAATACGAGATAGTGCTTCGCGATTTAGGGATGAAAATAAGTAAATTTGGTATAAATACACATTACTAAGAATTATGAAGTTCTTTTTTTGTTTAAAATATCGTTTAATTAGCGTTGTTTTGCTTAAAATGGGAAAAAGACTCAGTTTTTTTGGAGCACGCATTAATTGGTGAAACAGGGTTTTTGGAGAGCGCCAAAAATTTTTAATGCAAAAAATAACCCAATTTGTAATAATACCACCCAAATAAAGGTCTAGAAACTGAAATTTCATCATGAACGCATCGTATTTGCTCTCCTAAGAAAACCAATTTTTAACACTTTTCGGTAATGATTTTAAACCGTTAAATGCTTGGTATAGAACCTACGAGATAGTGCTTCGCGATTTAGGGATTAAAATAAGTAAATTTGGTTTAAATACACATTACTAAGAATTTTGAAGTTCTTTTTTTGTTTAAAATATCGTTTAATTAGGGTTGTTTTGCTTAAAATGGGAAAAAACTCAGTTTTTTTTGGAGCACGCATTAATTTGTGAAACAAGTTTTTGGACAGCGTCAAAAACTTTTAATGCCAAAAATAACCCAATTTGTAATAATACCACCCAAATAAAGGTCTAGAAACTGAAATTTCATCATGAACGCATCGTATTTGCTCTCCTAAGAAAACCAATTTTTAACACTTTTCGGTAATGATATTAACCCGTTAAATGCTTGGTATAGCAACTACGAGATAGTGCTTCGCGATTTAGGTATTAAAATAAGTAAATTTGGTTTAAATACACATTACTAAGAATTTTGAAGTGCTTTTTTTGTTTAAAATATCATTTAATTAGGGTTGTTTCGCTTAAAATGGGAAAAAGACTAAGTTTTTTTTGGAGCACGCATTAATTTGTAAAACAGGATTTTTGGAGAGCGTCAAAAACTTTTAATGCCAAAAATAACCCAATTTGTAATAATACCACCCAAATAAAGGTCTAGAAACTAAAATTTCATCATGAACGCATCGTATTTGCTCTCCTAAGAAAACCAATTTTTAACAATTTTCGGTAATGATTTTAACCCGTTAAATGCTTGGTATAGAAACTACGAGATAGTGCTTCGCGATTTAGGGATTAAAATAAGTATATATTGTATAAATACACATTACTAAGAATTTTGAAGTTCTTTTTTTGTTTAAAATATCATTTAATTAGGGTTGTTTCGCTTAAAATGGGAAAAAGACTAAGTTTTTTTTTGGAGCACGCATTAATTTGTGAAACAAGGTTTTTGGAGAGCGTCAAAAACTTTTAATGCCAAAAATAACCCAATTTGTAATAATACCACCCAAATAAAGGTCTAGAAACTGAAATTTCATCATGAACGCATCGTATTTGCTCTCCTAAGAAAACCAATTTTTAACACTTTTCGGTAATGATTTTAACCCGTTAAATGCTTGGTATAGAAACTACGAGATAGAGCTTCGCGATTTAGGGATTAAAATAAGTAAATTTGGTTTAAATAGACATTACTAAGAATTTTGAAGTTCTTTTTTTGTTTAAAATATCGTTTAATTAGGGTTGTTTCGCTTAAAATGGGAAAAAGACTAAGTTTTTTTTGGAGCACGCATTAATTTGTAAAAAAGGATTTTTGGAGAGCGTCAAAAACTTTTAATGCCAAAAATAACCCAATTTGTAATAATACCACCCAAATAAAGGTCTAGAAACTAAAATTTCATCATGAACGCATCGTATTTGCTCTCCTAAGAAAACCAATTTTTAACAATTTTCGGTAATGATTTTAACCCGTTAAATGCTTGGTATAGAAACTACGAGATAGTGCTTCGCGATTTAGGGATTAAAATAAGTATATATTGTATAAATACACATTACTAAGAATTTTGAAGTTCTTTTTTTGTTTAAAATATCATTTAATTAGGGTTGTTTCGCTTAAAATGGGAAAAAGACTAAGTTTTTTTTGGAGCACGCATTAATTTGTGAAACAAGGTTTTTGGAGAGCGTCAAAAACTTTTAATGCCAAAAATAACCCAATTTGTAATAATACCACCCAAATAAGAGTCTAGAAACTGAAATTTCATCATGAACGCATCGTATTTGCTCTCCTAAGAAAACCAATTTTTAACACTTTTCGGTAATGATTTTAACCCGTTAAATGCTTGGTATTGAAACTATGAGATAATGCTTCGCGATTTAGGGATTAAAATAAGTAAATTTGGTATAAATACACATTACTAATAATTTTGAAGTTCTTTTTTTGTTTAAAATATCGTTTAATTAGCGTTGTTTTGCTTAAAATGGGAAAAAGACTCAGTTTTTTTTGGAGCACGCATTAATTGGTGAAACAGTGATTTTGGAGAGCGTCAAAAACTTTTAATGCCAAAAATAACCCAATTTGTAATAATACCACCCAAATAAACGTCTCGCAACTGAAATTTCATCATGAACTTATCGTATTTGCTCTCCTTCGAAAACCAATTTTTAACACTTTTCGGTAATGATTTTAACCCGTTAAATGCTTGGTAAAGAAACTACGAGATAGTGCTTTGCGATTTAGGGATTAAAATAAGTAAATTTGGTATAAATAAAAATTACTTAGAATTTTGAAGCTCTTTTTTTGTTTAAAATATTGTTTAATTAGCGTTGTTTTGCTTAAAATGGGAAAAAGACTCATTTTTTTTGGAGCACGCATTAATTTGTGAAACAGTGATTTTGGAGAGCGTCAAAAACTTTTAATGCCTAAAATAACCCAATTTGTAATAATACCACCCAAATAAACGTCTAGCAACTGAAATTTCATCATGAACTTATCGTATTTGCTCTCCTTAGAAAACCAATTTTTAACACCTTTCGATAATGATTTTAACCCGTTAAATGCTTCGTAAAGAAACTACGAGATAGTGCTTCGCGATTTAGGGATTAAAATAAGTAAATTTGGTATAAGTAAACATTACTAATAATTTTTAAGTTCTTTTTTTTGTTTAAAATATCGTTTAATTAGGGTTGTTTCGCTTAAAATGGGAAAAAGACTCAGTTTTTTTTGGAGCACGCATTAGTTTGTGAAACAGGGTTTTTGTAGACCGTAAAAAACTTTTAATGCCAAGAATAACCCAATTTGTAATAATACCACCCAAATAAAGGTCTAGAAACTGAAATTTCATCATGAACGCATCGTATTTGCTCTCCTAAGAGAACCAATTTTTAACACTTTTCGGTAATGATTTTAACCCGTTAAATGCTTGGTATAAAAACTATGAGATAGTTCTTCGCGATTTAGGGATTAAAATAAGTAAATTTGGTATAAATACACATTACTAAGAAATTTGAAGTTCTTTTTTTGTTTAAAATATCGTTTAATTAAGGTTGTTTTGCTTAAAATGGGAAAAAGACTCAGTTTTTTTAAGAGCACGCATTAATTTGTGAAACAGGGTTTTTGGAAAGCGTCAAAAAGTTTTAATGCCAAAAATAACCCAATTTGTAATAATACCACCCAAATAAAGGTCTAGCAATTGAAATTTCATCATGAACGCATCGTATTTTCTCTCCTTAGAAAACCAATTTTTAACACTTTTCGGTAATGATTTTAACCCGTTTAATGCTTGGTATAGAAAATACGAGATAGTGCTTCGCGATTTAGGGATGAAAATAAGTAAATTTGGTATAAATACACATTACTAAGAATTATGAAGTTCTTTTTTTGTTTAAAATATCGTTTAATTAGCGTTGTTTTGCTTAAAATGGGAAAAAGACTCAGTTTTTTTGGAGCACGCATTAATTGGTGAAACAGGGTTTTTGGAGAGCGCCAAAAATTTTTAATGCAAAAAATAACCCAATTTGTAATAATACCACCCAAATAAAGGTCTAGAAACTGAAATTTCATCATGAACGCATCGTATTTGCTCTCCTAAGAAAACCAATTTTTAACACTTTTCGGTAATGATTTTAAACCGTTAAATGCTTGGTATAGAAACTACGAGATAGAGCTTCGCGATTTAGGGATTAAAATAAGTAAATTTGGTTTAAATACACATTACTAAGAATTTTGAAGTTCTTTTTTTGTTTAAAATATCGTTTAATTAGGGTTGTTTCGCTTAAAATGGGAAAAAGACTAAGTTTTTTTTGGAGCACGCATTAATTTGTAAAACAGGGTTTTTGGAGAGCGTCAAAAACTTTTAATGCCAAAAATAACCCAATTTGTAATAATACCACCCAAATAAAGGTCTAGAAACTGAAATTTCATCATGAACGCATCGTATTTGCTCTCCTAAGAAAACCAATTTTTAACACTTTTCGGTAATGATTTTAACCCGTTAAATGCTTGGTATAGAAACTACGAGATAGTGCTTCGCGATTTAGGGATTAAAATAAGTAAATTTGGTTTAAATAGACATTAATAAGAATTTTGAAGTTCTTTTTTTGTTTAAAATATCGTTTAATTAGGGTTGTTTTGCTTAAAATGGGAAAAAAACTCAGTTTTGTTTGGAGCAGGCATTAATTTGTGAAACAAGTTTTTGGAGAGCGTCAAAAACTTTTAATGCCAAAAATAACCCAATTTGTAATAATACCACCCAAATAAAGGTCTAGAAACTGAAATTTCATCATGAACGCATCGTATTTGCTCTCCTAAGAAAACCAATTTTTAACACTTTTCGGTAATGATTTTAACCCGTTAAATGCTTGGTATAGAAACTACGAGATAGCGCTTCGCGATTTAGGGATTAAAATAAGTAAATTTGGTTTAAATACACATTACTAAGAATTTTGAAGTTCATTTTTTGTTTAAAATATCGTTTAATTAGGGTTGTTTTGCTTAAAATGGGAAAAATACTCAGTTTTTTTTGGAGCACGCATTAATTTGTGAAACAGGGTTTTTGGAGAGCGTCAAAAACTTTTAATGAAAAAAAAAACCCAATTTGTAATAATACCACCCAAATAAAGGTCTAGAAACTGAAATTTCATCATGAACGCATCGTATTTCCTCTCCTAAGAAAACCAATTTTTAACACTTTTCGGTAATGATTTTAACCCGTTAAATGCTTGGTATAGAAACTACGAGATAGTGCTTCGCGATTTAGGGATTAAAATAAGTAAATTTGGTTTAAATAGACATTACTAAGAATTTTGAAGTTCTTTTTTTGTTTAAAATATCGTTTAATTAGGGTTGTTTCGCTTAAAATGGGAAAAAGACTAAGTTTTTTTTGGAGCACGCATTAATTTGTAAAACAGGATTTTTGGAGAGCGTCAAAAACTTTTAATGCCAAAAATAACCCAATTTGTAATAATACCACCCAAATAAAGGTCTAGAAACTAAAATTTCATCATGAACGCATCGTATTTGCTCTCCTAAGAAAACCAATTTTTAACAATTTTCGGTAATGATTTTAACCCGTTAAATGCTTGGTATAGAAACTACGAGATAGTGCTTCGCGATTTAGGGATTAAAATAAGTATATATTGTATAAATACACATTACTAAGAATTTTGAAGTTCTTTTTTTGTTTAAAATATCATTTAATTAGGGTTGTTTCGCTTAAAATGGGAAAAAGACTAAGTTTTTTTTGGAGCACGCATTAATTTGTGAAACAAGGTTTTTGGAGAGCGTCAAAAACTTTTAATGCCAAAAATAACCCAATTTGTAATAATACCACCCAAATAAAGGTCTAGAAACTGAAATTTCATCATGAACGCATCGTATTTGCTCTCCTAAGAAAACCAATTTTTAACACTTTTCGGTAATGATTTTAACCCGTTAAATGCTTGGTATAGAAACTACGAGATAGAGCTTCGCGATTTAGGGATTAAAATAAGTAAATTTGGTTTAAATAGACATTACTAAGAATTTTGAAGTTCTTTTTTTGTTTAAAATATCGTTTAATTAGGGTTGTTTCGCTTAAAATGGGAAAAAGACTAAGTTTTTTTTGGAGCACGCATTAATTTGTAAAACAGGGTTTTTGGAGAGCGTCAAAAACTTTTAATGCCAAAAATAACCCAATTTGTAATAATACCACCCAAATAAAGGTCTAGAAACTGAAATTTCATCATGAACGCATCGTATTTGCTCTCCTAAGAAAACCAATTTTTAACACTTTTCGGTAATGATTTTAACCCGTTAAATGCTTGGTATAGAAACTACGAGATAGTGCTTCGCGATTTAGGGATTAAAATAAGTAAATTTGGTTTAAATAGACATTAATAAGAATTTTGAAGTTCTTTTTTTGTTTAAAATATCGTTTAATTAGGGTTGTTTTGCTTAAAATGGGAAAAAAACTCAGTTTTGTTTGGAGCAGGCATTAATTTGTGAAACAAGTTTTTGGAGAGCGTCAAAAACTTTTAATGCCAAAAATAACCCAATTTGTAATAATACCACCCAAATAAAGGTCTAGAAACTGAAATTTCATCATGAACGCATCGTATTTGCTCTCCTAAGAAAACCAATTTTTAACACTTTTCGGTAATGATATTAACCCGTTAAATGCTTGGTATAGCAACTACGAGATAGTGCTTCGCGATTTAGGGATTAAAATAAGTAAATTTTGTTTAAATACACATTACTAAGAATTTTGAAGTGCTTTTTTTGTTTAAAATATCATTTAATTAGGGTTGTTTCGCTTAAAATGGGAAAAAGACTAAGTTTTTTTTGGAGCACGCATTAATTTGTAAAACAGGATTTTTGGAGAGCGTCAAAAACTTTTAATGCCAAAAATAACCCAATTTGTAATAATACCACCCAAATAAAGGTCTAGAAACTAAAATTTCATCATGAACGCATCGTATTTGCTCTCCTAAGAAAACCAATTTTTAACAATTTTCGGTAATGATTTTAACCCGTTAAATGCTTGGTATAGAAACTACGAGATAGTGCTTCGCGATTTAGGGATTAAAATAAGTATATATTGTATAAATACACATTACTAAGAATTTTGAAGTTCTTTTTTTGTTTAAAATACCATTTAATTAGGGTTGTTTCGCTTAAAATGGGAAAAAGACTAAGTTTTTTTTGGAGCACGCATTAATTTGTGAAACAAGGTTTTTGGAGAGCGTCAAAAACTTTTAATGCCAAAAATAACCCAATTTGTAATAATACCACCCAAATAAAGGTCTAGAAACTGAAATTTCATCATGAACGCATCGTATTTGCTCTCCTAAGAAAACCAATTTTTAACACTTTTCGGTAATGATTTTAACCCGTTAAATGCTTGGTATAGAAACTACGAGATAGTGCTTCGCGATTTAGGGATTAAAATAAGTAAATTTGGTTTAAATAGACATTACTAAGAATTTTGAAGTTCTTTTTTTGTTTAAAATATCGTTTAATTAGGGTTGTTTTGCTTAAAATGGGAAAAAAACTCAGTTTTGTTTGGAGCACGCATTAATTTGTGAAACAAGGTTTTTGGAGAGCGTCAAAAACTTTTAATGCCAAAAATAACCCAATTTGTAATAATACCACCCAAATAAAGGTCTAGAAACTGAAATTTCATCATGAACGCATCGTATTTGCTCTCCTAAGAAAACCAATTTTTAACACTTTTCGGTAATGATTTTAACCCGTTAAATGCTTGGTATAGAAACTACGAGATAGCGCTTCGCGATTTAGGGATTAAAATAAGTAAATTTGGTTTAAATACACATTACTAAGAATTTTGAAGTTCATTTTTTGTTTAAAATATCGTTTAATTAGGGTTGTTTTGCTTAAAATGGGAAAAATACTCAGTTTTTTTTGGAGCACGCATTAATTTGTGAAACAGGGTTTTTGGAGAGCGTCAAAAACTTTTAATGAAAAAAAAAACCCAATTTGTAATAATACCACCCAAATAAAGGTGTAGAAACTGAAATTTAATCATGAACGCATCGTATTTCCTCTCCTAAGAAAACCAATTTTTAACACTTTTTGGTAATTATTTTAACCCGTTAAATGCTTGGTATAGAAACTACGAGATAGTGCTTTGCGATTTAGGGATTAAAATAAGTAAATTTGGTTTAAATACACATTACTAAGAATTTCGAAGTTCTTTCTTGTTAAAAATATCGTTTAATTAGGGTTGTTTTGCTTAAAATGGGAAAAAAACTCAGTTTTTTTTGGAGCACGCATTAATTTGTGAAATAGGGTTTTTGGAGAGCGTCAAAAACTTTTAATGCCAGAAATAACTTAATTTGTAATAATACCACCCAAATAAAGGTCTAGAAACTGAAATTTAATCATGAACGCATCGTATTTGCTCTCCTAAGAAAACCAATTTTTAACACTTTTCGGTAATGATTTTAACCCGTTAAATGCTTGGTACAGAAAATACGAGATAGTGCTTCACGATTTAGGGATTAAAATAAGTAAATTTAGTTTAAATACAAATTACTAAGCATTTTGAAGTTCTTTTTTTGTTTAAAATATCGTTTAATTAGGGTTGTTATGCTTAAAATGGGAAAAAAACTCAGTTTTTTTTTTGGAGCACGCATTAATTTGTGAAACAAGGTTTTTGGAGAGCGTCAAAAACTTTTAATGCCAAAAATAACCAAATTTGTAATAATACCACCAAAATAAAGGTCTAGAAACTGAAATTTCATCATGAACGCATCGTATTTGCTCTCCTAAGAAAACCAATTTTTAACACTTTTCGGTAATGATTTTAACCCGTTAAATGCTTGGTATAGAAACTACGAGATAGTGCTTCGCGAATTAGGGATTAAAATAAGTAAATTTTGTTTAAATACACATTACTAAGAATTTTGAAGTTCTTTTTTTGTTTAAAATATCGTTTAATTAGGTTTATTTTGCTTAAAATGGGAAAAAGACTCAGTTTTTTTTGGACGACGCATTAATTTGTGAGACAGGGTTTTTGGAGAGCGTCAAAAACTTTTAATGCCAAAAATAACCCAATTTGTAATAATCCCACCCAAATAAAGGTCTAGCAACTGAAATTTCATCATGAACGCATCGTATTTGCTCTCCTTAGAAAACTTATTTTTAACACTTTTCAGTAATGATTTTAACCCGTTAAATGCTTGGTACAAAAAATACGAGATAGTGCTTCGCGATTTAGGGATTAAAATAAGTAAAGTTGGTATAAATACACATTAATAAAAATTATGAAGTTTTTTTTTGTTTAAAATATCGTTTAATTAGCTTTGTTTTGCTTAAAATGAGAAAAAGACTCAGTTTTTTTTGGAGCACGCATTAATTGGTGAAACATGGTTTTTGGAGAGCGTCGAAAACTTTTAATGCAAAAAATAACCCAATTTGTAATAATACCACCCAAATAAAGGTCTAGAAAATGAAATTTCATCATGAACGCATCGTATTTGCTCTCCTAAGAAAACCAATTTTTAACACTTTTCGGTAATGATTTTAACCCGTTAAATGCTTGGTATAGATACTACGAGATAGTGCTTCGCGATTTAGGGATTAAAATAAGTAAATTTGGTATAAATACACATTACTAAGAATTTTGAAGTTCTTTTTTTGTTTAAAATATCGTTTGATTAGCGTTGTTTTGCTTAAAATGGGAAAAAGACTCTGTTTTTTTTTTTTGGAGCACACATTAATTGGTGAAACAGGGTTTTTAGAGAGCGTTAAAAACTTTTAATGCAAAAAATAACCAAATTTGTAATAATACCACCTAAATAAAGGTCTAGAAACTAAAATTTCATCATGAACGCATCGAATTTGTTCTCCTAAGAAAACCAATTTTTAACACTTTTCGCTAATGATTTTAACCCGTTAAATGCTTGGTATAGAAACTACGAGATAGTGCTTCGCGATTTAGGGATTAAAATAAGTAAATTTCGTTTAAATACACATTACTAAGAATTTTGAAGTTCTTTTTTTGTTTAAAATATCGTTTAATTAGGTTTATTTTGCTTAAAATGGGAAAAAGACTCAGTTTTTTTTGGACGACGCATTAATTTGTGAGACAGGGTTTTTGGAGAGCGTCAAAAACTTTTAATGCCAAAAATAACCCAATTTGTAATAATCCCACCCAAATAAAGGTCTAGCAACTGAAATTTCATCATGAACGCATCGTATTTGCTCTCCTTAGAAAACTTATTTTTAACACTTTTCAGTAATGATTTTAACCCGTTAAATGGTTGGTACGAAAAATACGAGATAGTGCTTCGCGATTTGGGGATTAAAATAAGTAAAGTTTGTATAAATACACATTAATAAGAATTATGAAGTTCTTTTTTTGTTTAAAATATCGTTTAATTAGCTTTGTTTTGCTTAAAATGAGAAAAAGACTCAGTTTTTTTTGGAGCACGCATTAATTGGTGAAACAGGGTTTTTGGAGAGCGTCAAAACCTTTTAATGCAAAAAATAACCCAATTTGTAATAATACCACCCAAATAAAGGTCTAGAAAATGAAATTTCATCATGAACGCATCGTATTTGCTCTCCTAAGAAAACCAATTTTTAACACTTTTCGGTAATGATTTTAACCCGTTAAATGCTTGGTATAGATACTACGAGATAGTGCTTCGCGATTTAGGGATTAAAATAAGTAAATTTGGTATAAATACACATTACTAAGAATTTTGAAGTTCTTTTTTTGTTTAAAATATCGTTTGATTAGCGTTGTTTTGCTTAAAATGGGAAAAAGACTCAGTTTTTTTTTGGAGCACACATTATTGGTGAAACAGGGTTTTTAGAGAGCGTTAAAAACTTTTAATGCAAAAAATAACCAAATTTGTAATAATACCACCTAAATAAAGGTCTAGAAACTAAAATTTCATCATGAACGCATCGTATTTGCTCTCCTAAGAAAACCAATTTTTAACACTTTTCGCTAATGATTTTAACCCGTTAAATGCTTGGTATAGAAACTACGAGATAGTGCTTCGCGATTTAGGGATTAAAATAAGTAAATTTGGTATAAATACACATTACTAAGAATTTTGAAGTTCTTTTTTTGTTTAAAATATCGTTTAATTAGGGTTGTTTTGCTTAAAATGGAAAAAAGACTCAGTTTTTTTTGGAGCACGCATTAATTTGTGAAACAGGGTTTTTGGAGAGCGTCAAAAACTTTCAATGCGAAAAATAACCCAATTTGTAATAATACCACCCAAATAAAGGTCTAGCAACTGAAATTTCATCATGAACGCATCGTATTTGCTCTCCTTAGAAAACTTATTTTTAACATTTTTCGGTAATGATTTTTACCCGTTAAATGCTTGGTACAGAAAATACGAGATAGTGCTTCGCGATTTAGGGATTAAAATAAGTAAAGTTGGTATAAATACACATTAATATGAATTTTGAAGTTCTTTTTTTGTTTAAAATATTGTTTAATTAGCTTTGTTTTGCTTAAAATGGGAAAAAGACTCAGTTTTTTTTGGAGCACGCATTAATTAGTGAAAAAGGGTTTTTGGAGAGCGTCAAAAACTATTAATGCAAAAAATAACCCAATTTGTAATAATACCACCCAAATAAAGGTCTAGAAACTGAAATTTCATCATGAACGCATCGTATTTGCTCTCCTAAGAAAACCAATTTTTAACACTTTTCGGTAATGATTTTAACCCGTTAAATGCTTGGTATAGATACTACGAGATAGTGCTTCGCGATTTAGGGATTAAAATAAGTAAATTTTGTATAAATACACATTACTAAGAATTTTGAAGTTCTTTTTTTGTTTAAAATATCGTTTAATTAGGGTTGTTTTGCTTAAAATGGGAAAAAGACTCAGTTTTTTTTTGGAGCACGCATTAATTGGTGAAACAGGGTTTTTGGAGAGCGTCAAAAACTTTTAATGCCAAAAATAACCCAATTTGTAATAATACCACCCAAATAAAGGTCTAGAAACTGAAATTTCATCATGAACGCATCGTATTTGCTCTCCTAAGAAAACCAATTTTTAACACTTTTCCGTAATGATTTTAACCCGTTAAATGCTTGGTATTGAATCTATGAGATAATGCTTCGCGATTTAGGGATTAAAATAAGTAAATTTGGTATAAATACACATTACTAATAATTTTGAAGTTCTTTTTTTGTTTGAAATATCGTTTAATTAGCGTTGTTTTGCTTAAAATGGGAAAAAGACTCAGTTTTTTTTGGAGCACGCATTAATTGGTGAAACAGTGATTTTGGAGAGCGTCAAAAACTTTTAATGCCAAAAATAACCCAATTTGTAATAATACCACCCAACTAAACGTCTAACAACTGAAATTTCATCATGAACTTATCGTATTTGCTCTCCTTAGAAAACCAATTTTTAACACTTTTCGGTAATGATTTTAACCCGTTAAATGCTTGGTAAAGAAACTACGAGATAGTGCTTTGCGATTTAGGGATTAAAATAAGTAAATTTGGTATAAATAAAAATTACTTAGAATTTTGAAGCTCTTTTTTTGTTTAAAATATCGTTTAATTAGGGTTGTTTTGCTTAAAATGGGAAAAAGACTCAGTTTTTTTTGGAGCACGCATTAATTAGTGAAACAGGGTTTTTGGAGAGCGTCAAAAACTTTTAATGCAAAAAATAACCCAATTTGTAATAATACCACCCAAATAAAGGTCTAGAAACTGAAATTTCATCATGAACGCATCGTATTTGCTCTCCTAAGAAAACCAATTTTTAACACTTTTCGGTAATGATTTTAACACGTTAAATTCTTCGTAATGAAACTACGAGATAGTGCTTCGCGATTTAGGGATTAAAATAAGTAAATTTTGTATAAATACACATTACTAAGAATTTTGAAGTTCTTTTTTTGTTTAAAATATCGTTTAATTAGGGTTGTTTTGCTTAAAATGGGAAAAAGACTCAGTTTTTTTTGGAGCACGCATTAATTTGTGAAACAGGGTTTTTGGAGAGCGTAAAAAACTTTTAATGCCAAAAATAACCCAATTTGTAATAATACCACCCAAATAAAGGTCTAGAAACTGAAATTTCATCATGAACGCATCGTATTTGCTCTCCTAAGAAAACCAATTTTTAACACTTTTCGGTAATGATTTTAACCCGTTAAATTCTTCGTAAAGAAACTACGAGATAGTGCTTCGCGATTTAGGGATTAAAATAAGTAAATTTTGTATAAATACACATTACTAAGAATTTTGAAGTTCTTTTTTTGTTTAAAATATCGTTTAATTAGGGTTGTTTTGCTTAAAATGGGAAAAAGACTCAGTTTTTTTTTGGAGCACGCATTAATTGGTGAAACAGGGTTTTTGGAGAGCGTCAAAAACTTTTAATGCCAAAAATAACCCAATTTGTAATAATACCACCCAAATAAAGGTCTAGAAACTGAAATTTCATCATGAACGCATCGTATTTGCTCTCCTAAGAAAACCAATTTTTAACACTTTTCCGTAATGATTTTAACCCGTTAAATGCTTGGTATTGAATCTATGAGATAATGTTTCGCGATTTAGGGATTAAAATAAGTAAATTTGGTATAAATACACATTACTAATAATTTTGAAGTTCTTTTTTTGTTTGAAATATCGTTTAATTAGCGTTGTTTTGCTTAAAATGGGAAAAAGACTCAGTTTTTTTTGGAGCACGCATTAATTGGTGAAACAGTGATTTTGGAGAGCGTCAAAAACTTTTAATGCCAAAAATAACCCAATTTGTAATAATACCACCCAACTAAACGTCTAACAACTGAAATTTCATCATGAACTTATCGTATTTGCTCTCCTTAGAAAACCAATTTTTAACACTTTTCGGTAATGATTTTAACCCGTTAAATGCTTGGTATAAAAACTACGAGATAGTGCTTTGCGATTTAGGGATTAAAATAAGTAAATTTGGTATAAATAAAAATTACTTAGAATTTTGAAGCTCTTTTTTTGTTTAAAATATCGTTTAATTAGGGTTGTTTTGCTTAAAATGGGAAAAAGACTCAGTTTTTTTTGGAGCACGCATTAATTAGTGAAACAGGGTTTTTGGAGAGCGTCAAAAACTTTTAATGCAAAAAATAACCCAATTTGTAATAATACCACCCAAATAAAGGTCTAGAAACTGAAATTTCATCATGAACGCATCGTATTTGCTCTCCTAAGAAAACCAATTTTTAACACTTTTCGGTAATGATTTTAACACGTTAAATTCTTCGTAATGAAACTACGAGATAGTGCTTCGCGATTTAGGGATTAAAATAAGTAAATTTTGTATAAATACACATTACTAAGAATTTTGAAGTTCTTTTTTTGTTTAAAATATCGTTTAATTAGGGTTGTTTTGCTTAAAATGGGAAAAAGACTCAGTTTTTTTTGGAGCACGCATTAATTTGTGAAACAGGGTTTTTGGAGAGCGTAAAAAACTTTTAATGCCAAAAATAACCCAATTTGTAATAATACCACCCAAATAAGGGTCTAGAAACTGAAATTTCATCATGAACGCATCGTATTTGCTCTCCTAAGAAAACCAATTTTTAACACTTTTCGGTAATGATTTTAACCCGTTAAATGCTTGGTATTGAAACTATGAGATAATGCTTCGCGATTTAGGGATTAAAATAAGTAAATTTGGTATAAATACACATTACTAATAATTTTGAAGTTCTTTTTTTGTTTAAAATATCGTTTAATTAGGGTTGTTTTGCTTAAAATGGGAAAAAGACTCAGTTTTTTTTGGAGCACGCATTAATTGGTGAAACAGTGATTTTGGGGAGCGTCAAAAACTTTTAATGCCAAAAATAACCCAATTTGTAATAATACCACCCAACTAAACGTCTAGCAACTGAATTTTCATCATGAACTTATCGTATTTGCTCTCCTTAGAAACCAATTTTTAACACTTTTCGGTAATGATTTTAACCCGTTAAATGCTTGGTAAAGAAACTACGAGATAGTGCTTTGCGATTTAGGGATTAAAATAAGTAAATTTGGTATAAATAAAAATTACTTAGAATTTTGAAGCTCTTTTTTTGTTTAAAATATCGTTTAATTAGCGTTGCTTTGCTTAAAATGGGAAAAAGACTCAGTTTTTTTTAGAGCACGCATTAATTTGTGAAACAGTTATTTTGGAGAGCGTCAAAAACTTTTAATGCCAAAAATAACCCAATTTGTAATAATACCACCCAACTAAACGTCTAGCAACTGAAATTTCATCATGAACTTATCGTATTTGCTCTCCTTAGAAAACCAATTTTTAACACTTTTCGATAATGATTTTAACCCGTTAAATGCTTCGTAAAGAAACTACGAGATAGTGCTTCGCGATTTAGGGATTAAAATAAGTAAATTTGGTATAAGTACACATTACTAAGAATTTTTAAGTTCTTTTTTTGTTTAAAATATCCTTTAATTAGGGTTGTTTCGCTTAAAATGGGAAAAAGAATCAGTTTTTTTTGGAGCACGCATTAGTTTGGGAAACAGGGTTTTTGGAGAGCGTAAAAAACTTTTAATGCCAAAAATAACCCAATTTGTAATAATACCACCCAAATAAAGGTCTAGAAACTGAAATTTCATCATGAACGCATCGTATTTGCTCTCCTAAGAGAACCAATTTTTAACACTTTTCGGTAATGATTTTAACTCGTTAAATGCTTGGTATAGAAACTATGAGATAGTGCTTCGCGATTTAGGGATTAAAAAAAGTAAATTTGGTATAAATACACATTACTAAGAAATTTGAAGTTCTTTTTTTTGTTTAAAATATCGTTTAATTAGCGTTGTTTTGCTTAAAATGGGAAAAAGACTCAGTTTTTTTGGAGCACGCATTAATTGGTGAAACAGGGTTTTTGGAGAGCGGCAAAAATTTTTAATGCAAAAAATAACCCAATTTGTAATAATACCACCCAAATAAAGGTCTAGAAACTGAAATTTCATCATGAACGCATCGTATTTGCTCTCCTTAGAAAACCAATTTTTAACACTTTTCGGTAATGATTTTAACCCGTTTAATGCTTGGTATAGAAAATACGAGATAGTGCTTCGCGATTTAGGGATGAAAATAAGTAAATTTGGTATAAATACACATTACTAAGAATTATGAAGTTCTTTTTTTGTTTAAAATATTGTTTAATTAGCGTTGTTTTGCTTAGAATGGGAAAAAGACTCAGTTTTTTTGGAGCACGCATTAATTGGTGAAACAGGGTTTTTGGAGAGCGCCAAAAATTTTTAATGCAAAAAATAACCCAATTTGTAATAATACCACCCAAATAAAGGTCTAGAAACTGAAATTTCATCATGAACGCATCGTATTTGCTCTCCTAAGAAAACCAATTTTTAACACTTTTCGGTAATAATTTTAAACCGTTAAATGCTTGGTATAGCAACTACGAGATAGTGCTTCGCGATTTAGGGATTAAAATAAGTAAATTTGGTTTCAATACACATTACTAAGAATTTTGAAGTTCTTTTTTTGTTTAAAATATCGTTTAATTAGGGTTGTTTCGCTTAAAATGGGAAAAAGACTCAGTTTTTTTTGGAGCACGCATTAATTTGTAAAACAGGGCTTTTGGAGAGCGTCAAAAACTTTTAATGCCAAAAATAACCCAATTTGTAATAATACCACCCAAATAAAGGTCTAGAAACTAAAATTTCATCATGAACGCATCGTATTTGCTCTCCTAAGAAAACCAATTTTTAACACTTTTTAGTAATGATTTTAACTCGTTAAATGCTTGGTATAGAAACTACGAGATAGTTCTTCGCGATTTAGGGATTAAAATAAGTAAATTTGGTTTAAATACACATTACTAAGAATTTTGAAGTTCTTTTTTTGTTTAAAATATCGTTTAATTAGGGTTGTTTTGCTTAAAATGGGAAAAAACTCAGTTTTTTTTTAGCACGCATTAATTTGTGAAACAAGTTTTTGGAGAGCGTTAAAAACTTTTAATGCCAAAAATAACCCAATTTGTAATAATACCACCCAAATAAAGGTCTAGAAACTGAAATTTCATCATGAACGCATCGTATTTGCTCTCCTAAGAAAACCATTTTTTAATACTTTTCGGTAATGATATTAACCCGTTAAATGCTTGGTATAGCAACTACGAGATAGTGCTTCGCGATTTAGGGATTAAAATAAGTAAATTTGGTTTAAATACACATTACTAAGAATTTTGAAGTTCTTTTTTTGTTTAAAATATCAGTTAATTAGGGTTGTTTCGCTTAAAATGGGAAAAAGACTAAGTTTTTTTTCGAGCACGCATTAATTTGTAAAACAGGGTTTTTGGAGAGCGTCAAAAACTTTTAATGCCAAAAATAACCCAATTTGTAATAATACCACCCAAATAAAGGTCTAGAAACTAAAATTTCATCATGAACGCATCGTATTTGCTCTCCTAAGAAAACCAATTTTTAACAATTTTCGGTAATGATTTTAACCCGTTAAATGCTTGGTATAGAAACTACGAGATAGTGCTTCGCGATTTAGGGATTAAAATAAGTAAATTTGGTTTAAATACACATTACTAAGAATTTTGAAGTTCTTTTTTTGTTTAAAATATCGTTTAATTAAGGTTGTTTTGCTTAAAATGGGAAAAAAACTCAGTTTTGTTTGGAGCACGCATTAATTTGTGAAACAAGGTTTTTGGATAGCGTCAAAAACTTTTAATGCCAAAAATAACCCAATTTGTAATAATACCACCCAAATAAAGGTCTAGAAACTGAAATTTCATCATGAACGCATCGTATTTGCTCTCCTAAGAAAACCAATTTTTAACACTTTTCGGTAATGATTTTAACCCGTTAAATGCTTGGTATAGAAACTACGAGATAGTGCTTCGCGATTTAGGGATTAAAATAAGTAAATTTGGTTTAAATACACATTACTAAGAATTTTGAAGTTCTTTTTTTGTTTAAAATATCGTTTAATTAGGGTTGTTTCGCTTAAAATGGGAAAAAGACTAAGTTTGTTTTGGAGCACGCATTAATTTTTAAAACAGGGTTTTTGGAGAGCGTAAAAAACTTTTAATGCCAAAAATAACCCAATTTGTAATAATACCAACCAAGTAAAGGTCTAGAAACTGAAATTTTATCATGAACGCATCGTATTTGCTCTCCTAAGAAAACCAATTTTTAACACTTTTCGGTAATGATTTTAACCCGTTAAATGCTTGGTATAGAAACTACGAGATAGTGCTTCGCGATTTAGGGATTTAAATAAGTAAATTTGGTTTAAATACACATTACTAAGAATTTTGAAGTTCTTTTTTTGTTTAAAATATCGTTTGATTAGGGTTGTTTTGCTTAAAATGGGAAAAAAATCAGTTTTGTTTGGAGCACGCATTATTTTGTGAAACAAGGTTTTTGGAGAGCGTCAAAAACTTTTAATGCCAAAAATAACCCAATTTGTAATAATACCACGCAAATAAAGGTCTAGAAACTGAAATTTCATCATGAACGCATCGTATTTGCTCTCCTAAGAAAACCAATTTTTAACACTTTTCGGTAATGATTTTAACCCGTTAAATGCTTGGTATAGAAACTACGAGATAGTGCTTCGCGATTTAGGGATTAAAATAAGTAAATTTTGTATAAATACACATTACTAAGAATTTTGAAGTTCTTTTTTTGTTTAAAATATCGTTTAATTAGGGTTGTTTCGCTTAAAATGGGAAAAAGACTAAGTTTGTTTTGGAGCACGCATTAATTTTTAAAACAGGGTTTTTGGAGAGCGTCAAAAACTTTTAATGCCAAAAATAACCCAATTTGTAATAATACCAACCAAGTAAAGGTCTAGAAACTGAAATTTTATCATGAACGCATCGTATTTGCTCTCCTAAGAAAACCAATTTTTAACACTTTTCGGTAATGATTTTAACCCGTTAAATGCTTGGTATAGAAACTACGAGATAGTGCTTCGCGATTTAGGGATTTAAATAAGTAAATTTGGTTTAAATACACATTACTAAGAATTTTGAAGTTCTTTTTTTGTTTAAAATATCGTTTGATTAGGGTTGTTTTGCTTAAAATGGGAAAAAAAATCAGTTTTGTTTGGAGCACGCATTATTTTGTGAAACAAGGTTTTTGGAGAGCGTCAAAAACTTTTAATGCCAAAAATAACCCAATTTGTAATAATACCACCCAAATAAAGGTCTAGAAACTGAAATTTCATCATGAACGCATCGTATTTGCTCTCCTAAGAAAACCAATTTTTAACACTTTTCGGTAATGATTTTAACCCGTTAAATGCTTGGTATAGAAACTACGAGATAGTGCTTCGCGATTTAGGGATTAAAATAAGTAAATTTTGTTTAAATACACATTACTAAGAATTTTGAAGTTCTTTTTTTGTTTAAAATATCGTTTAATTAGGGTTGTTTCGCTTAAAATGGGAAAAAGACTAAGTTTGTTTTGGAGCACGCATTAATTTTTAAAACAGGGTTTTTGGAGAGCGTCAAAAACTTTTAATGCCAAAAATAACCCAATTTGTAATAATACCACCCAAGTAAAGGTCTAGAAACTGAAACTTTATCATGAACGCATCGTATTTGCTCTCCTAAGAAAACCAATTTTTAACACTTTTCGGTAATGATTTTAACCCGTTAAATGCTTGGTATAGAAACTACGAGATAGTGCTTCGCGATTTAGGGATTAAATAAGTAAATTTGGTTTAAATACACATTACTAAGAATTTTGAAGTTCTTTTTTTGTTTAAAATATCGTTTGATTAGGGTTGTTTTGCTTAAAATGGGAAAAAAACTCAGTTTTGTTTGGAGCACGCATTAATTTGTGAAACAAGGTTTTTGGAGAGCGTCAAAAACTTTTAATGCCAAAAATAACCCAATTTGTAATAATACCACCCAAATAAAGGTCTAGAAACTGAAATTTCATCATGAACGCATCGTATTTGCTCTCCTAAGAAAACCAATTTTTAACACTTTTCGGTAATGATTTTAACCCGTTAAATGCTTGGTATAGAAACTACGAGATAGTGCTTCGCGATTTAGGGATTAAAATAAGTAAATTTTGTTTAAATACACATTACTAAGAATTTTGAAGTTCTTTTTTTGTTTAAAATATCGTTTAATTAGGGTTGTTTCGCTTAAAATGGGAAAAAGACTAAGTTTGTTTTGGAGCACGCATTAATTTTTAAAACAGGGTTTTTGGAGAGCGTCAAAAACTTTTAATGCCAAAAATAACCCAATTTGTAATAATACCACCCAAGTAAAGGTCTAGAAACTGAAATTTTATCGTGAACGCATCGTATTTGCTCTCCTAAGAAAACCAATTTTTAACACTTTTCGGTAATGATTTTAACCCGTTAAATGCTTGGTATACAAACTACGAGATAGTGCTTCGCGATTTAGGGGTTAAAATAAGTAAATTTGGTTTAAATACACATTACTAAGAATTTTGAAGTTCATTTTTTGTTTAAAATATCGTTTAATTAGGGTTGTTTTGCTTAAAATGGGAAAAAAACTCAGTTTTTTTTGGAGCACGCATTAATTTCTGAAATAAGGTTTTTGGAGAGCGTCAAAAACTTTTAATGCCAAAAAAAACCCAATTTGTAATAATACCACCCAAATAAAGGTCTAGAAACTGATATTTCATCATGAACGCATCGTATTTGCTCTCCTAAGAAAACCAATTTTTAACAATTTTCGGTAATGATTTTAACCCGTTAAATGCTTGGTATAGAAACTACGAGATAGTGCTTCGCGATTTAGGGATTAAAATAAGTAAATTTGGTTTAAATACACATTACTAAGAATTTTGAAGTTCTTTTTTTGTTTAAAATATCGTTTAATTAGGGTTGTTTTGCTTAAAATGGGAAAAAAACTCAGTTTTGTTTGGAGCACGCATTAATTTGTGAAACAAGGTTTTTGGAGAGCGTCAAAAACTTTTAATGCCAAAAATAACCCAATTTGTAATAATACCACCCAAATAAAGGTCTAGAAACTGAAATTTCATCATGAACGCATCGTATTTGCTCTCCTAAGAAAACAAATTTTTAACATTTTTCAGTAATGATTT
Source organism: Parietaria judaica (assembly GCA_954871525.1). Lineage (NCBI taxonomy): Eukaryota > Viridiplantae > Streptophyta > Magnoliopsida > Rosales > Urticaceae > Parietaria > Parietaria judaica. The sequence goes on from OX940872.1 coordinate 15,307,176, forward strand.
TAACCCGTTAAATGCTTGGTATGGAAACTACGAGTTAGTGCTTCGCGATTTAGGGATTAAAATAAGTAAATTTGGTTTAAATACACATTACTAAGAATTTTGAAGTTCATTTTTTGTTTAAAATATCGTTTAATTAGGGTTGTTTTGCTTAAAATGGGAAAAAAACTCAGTTTTTTTTGGAGCACGCATTAATTTGTGAAATAAGGTTTTTGGAGAGCGTCAAAAACTTTTAATGCCAAAAATAACCCAATTTGTAATAATACCACCCAAATAAAGGTCTAGAAACTGAAATTTCATCATGAACGCATCGCATTTGCTCTCCTAAGAAAACCAATTTTTAACACTTTTCGGTAATGATTTTAACTCGTTAAATGCTTGGTATAGAAACTACGAGATAGTGCTTTGCGATTTAGGGATTAAAATAAGTAAATTTGGTTAAAATAAACATTACTAAGAATTTTGAAGTTCTTTTTTTGTTTATAATATCGTTTAATTAAGGTTGTTTTGCTTAAAATGGGAAAAAAACTCAATTTTTTTTGGAGCACGCATTAATTTGTGAAACAAGGTTTTTGGAGAGCGTCAAAAACTTTTAATGCCAAAAATAACCCAATTTGTAATAATACCACCCAAATAAAGGTCTAGAAACTGAAATTTCATAATGAACGCATCGTATTTGCTCTCCTAAGAAAACCAATTTTTAACACTTTTCGGTAATGATTTTAACCCGTTAAATGCTTGGTATAGAAATAACGAGATAGTGCTTCGCGATTTTGGGATTAAAATAAGTAAATTTTGTTTAAATACACATTACTAAGAATTTTGAGGTTCTTTTTTTGTTTAAAATATCGTTTAATTAGGGTTGTTTTGCTTAAAATGGGAAAAAGACTCAATTTTTTTTGGAGCACGCATTAATTTGTGAAACAGGGTTTTTGGAGAGCGTCAAAAACTTTTAATGCCAAAAATAAACCAATTTGTAATAATACCACCCAAATAAAGGTCTAGAAACTGAAATTTCATCATGAACGCATCGTATTTACTCTCCTAAGAAAACCAAATTTTAACACTTTTCGGTAATGATTTTAACCCGTTAAATTCTTGGTATAGAAACTACGAGATAGTGCTTCGCAATTTAGGGATTAAAATAAGTAAATTTGGTTTAAATACACATTACTAAGAATTTTGAAGTTCTTTTTTTTGTTTAAAATATCGTTTAATTAGGGTTGTTTTGCTTAAAATGGAAAAAAAAAACTCAGTTTTTTTTGGAGCATGCATTAATTTGTGAAACAAGGTTTTTGGAGAGCGTCAAAAACTTTTAATGCCAAAAATAACCCAATTTGTAATAATACCACCCAAATAAAGGTCTAGAAACTGAAATTTCATCATGAACGCATCGTATTTGCTCTCCTAAGAAAACCAATTTTTAACACTTTTCGGTAATGATTTTAACTCGTTAAATGCTTGGTATAGAAACTACGAGATAGTTCTTCGCGATTTAGGGATTAAAATAAGTAAATTTGGTTTAAATACACATTACTAAGAATTTTGAAGTTCTTTTTTTGTTTAAAATATCGTTTAATTAAGGTTGTTTTGCTTAAAATGGGAAAAAACTCAATTTTTTTTGGAGCACGCATTAATTTGTGAAACAAGGTTTTTGGAGAGCGTCAAAAACTTTTAATGCCAAAAATAAATTAATTTCTAATAATACCACCCAAATAAAGGTCTAGAAACTGAAATTTCATCATGAACGCATCGTATTTGCTCTCCTAAGAAAACCAATTTTTAACACTTTTCGGTAATGATTTTAACCCGTTAAATGCTTGGTATAGAAACTACGATATAGTGCTTCGCGATTTAGGGATTAAAATAAGTAAATTTGGTTTAAATACTCATTACTAAGAATTTTGAAGTTCTTTTTTTGTTTAAAATATCGTTTAATTAAGGTTGTTTTGCTTAAAATGGGAAAAAAACTCAATTTTTTTTGGAGCACGCTTTAATTTGTGAAACAAGGTTTTTGGAGAGCGTCAAAAACTTTTAATGCCAAAAATAACCCAATTTGTAATAATACCACCCAAATAAAGGTCTAGAAACTGAAATTTCATCATGAACGCATCGTATTTGCTCTCCTAAGAAAACCAATTTTTAACACTTTTCGGTAATGATTTTAACCCGTTAAATGCTTGGTATAGAAACTACGAGATAGTGCTTCGCGATTTATGGATTAAAATAAGTAAATTTGGTTTAAATAGACATTACTAAGAATTTTGAAGTTCTTTTTTTGTTGAAAATATCGTTTAATTAGGGTTGTTTTGCTTAAAATGGGAAAAAAACTCAGTTTTGTTTGGAGAACGCATTAATTTGTGAAACAAGGTTTTTGGAGAGCGTCAAAAACTTTTAATGCCAAAAATAACCTAATTTGTAATAATACCACCCAAATAAAGGTCTAGAAACTGAAATTTCATCATGAACGCATCGTATTTACTCTCCTAAGAAAACCAAATTTTAACACTTTTCGGTAATGATTTTAACCCGTTAAATGCTTGGTATAGAAACTACGAGATAGTGCTTCGCAATTTAGGGATTAAAATAAGTAAATTTGGTTTAAATACACATTACTAAGAATTTTGAAGTTCATTTTTTGTTTAAAATATCGTTTAATTAGGGTTGTTTTGCTTAAAATGGGAAAAAAAAACTCAGTTTTTTTTGGAGCATGCATTAATTTGTGAAACACGGTTTTTGGAGAGCGTCAAAAACTTTTAATGCCAAAAATAACCCAATTTGTAATAATACCACCCAAATAAAGGTCTAGAAACTTAAATTTCATCATGAACGCATCGTATTTGCTCTCCTAAGAAAACCAATTTTTAACACTTTTCGGTAATGCTTTTAACCCGTTAAATGCTTGGTATAGAAACTACGAGATAGTGCTTCGCGATTTAGGGATTAAAATAAGTAAATTTGGTTTAAATACTCATTACTAAGAATTTTGAAGTTCTTTTTTTGTTTAAAATATCGTTTAATTAAGGTTGTTTTGCTTAAAATGGGAAAAAAACTCATTTTTTTTTGGAGCACGCATTAATTTGTGAAACAAGGTTTTGGGAGAGCGTCAAAAACTTTTAATGCCAAAAATCACCCAATTTGTAATAATACCACCCAAATAAAGGTCTAGAAACTTAAATTTCATCATGAACGCATCGTATTTGCTCTCCTAAGAAAACCAATTTTTAACACTTTTCGGTAATGATTTTAACCCGTTAAATGCTTGGTATAGAAACTACGAGATAGTGCTTCGCGATTTATGGATTAAAATAAGTAAATTTGGTTTAAATAGACATTACTAAGAATTTTGAAGTTCTTTTTTTGTTGAAAATATCGTTTAATTAGGGTTGTTTTGCTTAAAATGGGAAAAAAACTCAGTTTTGTTTGGAGAACGCATTAATTTGTGAAACAAGGTTTTTGGAGAGCGTCAAAAACTTTTAATGCCAAAAATAACCTAATTTGTAATAATACCACCCAAATAAAGGTCTAGAAACTGAAATTTCATCATGAATGCATCGTATTTACTCTCCTAAGAAAACCAAATTTTAACACTTTTCGGTAATGATTTTAACCCGTTAAATGCTTGGTATAGAAACTACGAGATAGTGCTTCGCAATTTAGGGATTAAAATAAGTAAATTTGGTTTAAATACACATTACTAAGAATTTTGAAGTTCATTTTTTGTTTAAAATATCGTTTAATTAGGGTTGTTTTGCTTAAAATGGGAAAAAAAAACTCAGTTTTTTTTGGAGCATGCATTAATTTGTGAAACAAGGTTTTTGGAGAGCGTCAAAAACTTTTAATGCCAAAAATAACCCAATTTGTAATAATACCACCCAAATAAAGGTCTAGAAACTTAAATTTCATCATGAACGCATCGTATTTGCTCTCCTAAGAAAACCAATTTTTAACACTTTTCGGTAATGATTTTAACCCGTTAAATGCTTGGTATAGAAACTACGAGATAGTGCTTCGCGATTTAGGGATTAAAATAAGTAAATTTGGTTTAAATACTCATTACTAAGAATTTTGAAGTTCTTTTTTTGTTTAAAATATCGTTTAATTAAGGTTGTTTTGCTTAAAATGGGAAAAAAACTCATTTTTTTTTGGAGCACGCATTAATTTGTGAAACAAGGTTTTGGGAGAGCGTCAAAAACTTTTAATGCCAAAAATCACCCAATTTGTAATAATACCACCCAAATAAAGGTCTAGAAACTTAAATTTCATCATGAACGCATCGTATTTGCTCTCCTAAGAAAACCAAATTTTAACACTTTTGGGTAATGATTTTAACCCGTTAAATGCTTGGTATAGAAACTACGAGATAGTGCTTCGCAATTTAGGGATTAAAATAAGTAAATTTGGTTTATATACACATTACTAAGAATTTTGAAGTTCTTTTTTTGTTAAAAATATCGTTTAATTAGGGTTGTTTTGCTTAAAATGGGAAAAAAACTCAGTTTTTTATGGAGCACGCATTAATTTGTGAAACAGGGTTTTTGGAGAGCGTCAAAAACTTTTAATGCCAAAAATAACCCAAATAAAGGTCTAGAGACTGAAATTTAATCATGAACGCATCGTATTTCCTCTCCTAAGATAACCAATTTTTAACACTTTTCGGTAATTATTTTAACCCGTTAAATGCTTGGTATATAAACTACGAGATAGTGCTTCGCGATTTAGGAATTAAAATAAGTAAATTTGGTTTAAATACACATTACTAAGAATTTTGAAGCTCTTTTTTGTTAAAAATATCGTTTAATTAGGGTTGTTTTGCTTAAAATGGGAAAACAACTCAGTTTTTTTTGGAGCACGCATTAATTTGTGAAACAGAGTTTTTGGAGAGCGTCAAAAACTTTTAATGCCAAAAATAACCCAATTTGTAATAATACCACCCAAATAAAGGTCTAGAAACTGAAATTTAATCATGAACGCATCGTATTTGCTCTCCTATGAAAACCAATTTTTAACACTTTTCGGTAATGATTTTAACCCGTTAAATGCTTGGTACAGAAAATACGAGATAGTGCTTCACGATTTAGGGAATAAAATAAGTAAATTTGGTTTAAATACACATTACTAAGCATTTTGAAGTTCTTTTTTAGTTTAAAATATCGTTTAATTAGGGTTGGTATGCTTAAAATGGGAAAAAAACTCTGTTTTTTTTTTTGAGCACGCATTAATTTGTGAAACAAGGTTTTTGGAGAGCGTAAAAAACTTTTAATGCCAAAAATAACCCAATTTGTAATAATACCACTCAAATAAAGGTCTAGAAACTGAAATTTCATCATGAACGCATCGTATTTGTTCTCCTAAGAAAACCAATTTTTAACACTTTTCGGTAATGATTTTAACCCGTTAAATGCTTGGTATAGAAACTACGAGATAGTGCTTCGCAATTTAGGGATTAAAATAAGTAAATTTGGTTTAAATACACATTACTAAGAATTTTGAAGTTCATTTTTTGTTTAAAATATCGTTTAATTAGGGTTGTTTTGCTTAAAATGGGAAAAAAAAACTCAGTTTTTTTTGGAGCATGCATTAATTTGTGAAACAAGGTTTTTGGAGAGCGTCAAAAACTTTTAATGCCAAAAATAACCCAATTTGTAATAATACCACCCAAATAAAGGTCTAGAAACTGAAATTTCATCATGAACGCATCGTATTTGCTCTCCTAAGAAAACCAATTTTTAACACTTTTCGGTAATGATTTTAACCCGTTAAATGCTTGGTATAGAAACTACGAGATAGTGCTTCGCGATTTAGGCATTAAAATAAGTAAATTTGGTTTAAATACACATTACTAAGAATTTTGAAGTTCTTTTTTTGTTTAAAATATCGTTTAATTAGGGTTGTTTTGCTTAAAATGGGAAAAAAACTAAGATTTTTTTGGAGCACGCATTAATTAGTGAAACAAGGTTTTTGGAGAGCGTAAAAAACTTTTAATGCCAAAAATAACCCAATTTGTAATAATACCACCCAAATAAAGGTCTAGCAACAGAAATATCATCATGAACGCATCGTATTTGCTCTCCTAAGAAAACCAATTTTTAACACTTTTCGGTAATGATTTTAACCCGTTAAATGCTTGGTATAGAAACTACGAGATAGTGCTTCGCGATTTAGGGATTAAAATAAGTTAATTTGGTCTAAATACACATTACTAAGAATTTTGAAGTTCTTTTTTTGTTTAAAATATCGTTTAATTAGGTTTATTTTGCTTAAAATGGGAAAAAGACTCAGTTTTTTTTGGTGGATGCATTAATTTGTGAAACAGGGTTTTTGGAGAGCGTCAAAAACTTTTAATGCCAAAAATAACCCAATTTGTAATAATACCACCCAAATAAAGGTCTAGCAACTGAAATTTCATCATGAACGCATCGTATTTGCTCTCCTTAGAAAACTTATTTTTAACACTTTTCAGTAATGATTTTAACCCGTTAAATGCTTGGTACAGAAAATACGAGATAGTGCTTCGCGATTTAGGGATTAAAATAAGTAAAGTTGGTATAAATACACATTAATAAGAATTATGAAGTTCTTTTTTTGTTTAAAATATCGTTTAATTAGCTTTGTTTTGCTTAAAATGGGAAAAAGACTCAGTTTTTTTTGGAGCACGCATTAATTGGTGAAACAGGGTTTTTGGAGAGCGTCAAAAACTATTAATGCAAAAAATAACCCAATTTGTAATAATACCCCCAAATAAAGGTCTAGAAACTGAAATTTCATCATGAACGCATCGTATTTGCTCTCCTAACAAAACAAATTTTTAACACTTTTCGGTAATGATTTTAACCCGTTAAATGCTTGTTATAGAAACTATGAGATAGTTCTTCGCGATTTAGGGATTAAAATAAGTACATTTTGTATAAATACACATTACTAAGAATTTTGAAGTTCTTTTTTTTTTTTTTAATATCGTTTAATTAAGGTTGTTTTGCTTAAAATGGGAAAAAGACTCAGTTTTTTTAGGAGCACGCATTAATTTGTGAAACAGGGTTTTTGGAGAACGTCAAAAACTTTTAATGCCAAAAAAAAACCCAATTTGTAATAATACCACCCAACTAAAGGTCTAGCAACTGAAATTTCATCATGAACGCATCGTATTTGCTCTCCTTAGAAAACCAATTTTTAACACTTTTCAGTAATGATTTTAACCCGTTTAATGCTAGGTATAGAAAATACGAGATAGTGCGTCGCGATTTAGGGATGAAAATAAGTAAATTTGGTATAAATACACATTAATAAGAATTATAAAGTTCTTTTTTGTTTGAAATATCGTTTAATTTGCGTTGTTTTGCTTAAAATGGGAAAAAGACTAAGTTTTTTTGGAGCACGCATTAATTGGTGAAACAGGGTTTTTGGAGAGCGTCAAAAACTTTTAATGCAAAAAATAACCTAATTTGTAATAATACCACCCAAATAAAGGTCTAGAAACTGAAATTTCATCATGAACGCATCGTATTTGCTCTCCTAAGAAAACCAAGTTTTAACACTTTTCGGTAATGATTTTAACCCGTTAAATGCTTGGCATAGCAACTACGAGATAGTTCTTCGCGATTTAGGGATTAAAATAAGTAAATTTGGTTTAAATACACATTACTAAGATTTTTGAAGTTCTTTTTTTGTTTAAAATATCGTTTAATTAGGGTTGTTTTGCTTAAAATGGGAAAAAGACTCAGATTTTTTGGGAGCACGCATTAATTTGTGAAACAAGGTTTTTGGAGAGCGTCAAAAACTTTTAATGCAAAAAATAACCCACTTTGTAATAATACCACCCAAATAAAGGTCTAGAAACTGAAATTTCATCATGAACGCATCGTATTTGCTCTCCTAAGAAAACCAATTTTTAACACTTTTCGGTAATTATTTTAACCCGTTAAATGCTTGGTATAGCAACTACGAGATAGTGCTTCGCGATTTAGGGATTAAAATAAGTAAATTTGTTTTAAATACACATTACTAAGAATTTTGAAGTTCTTTTTTTGTTTAAAATATCGTTTAATTAGGAATGTTTCGCTTAAAAGGGGAAAAAGACTCAGTTTTTTTTTAGAGCACGCATTAATTGGTGAAACAGGGTTTTTGGAGAGCGTCAAAGAATTTTAATGCAAAAAATAACCCAATTTGTAATAATACCACCCAAATAAAGGTCTAGAAACTGAAATTTCATCATGAACGCATCGTATTTGCTCTCCTAAGAAAACAAATTTTTAACACTTTTCGGTAATGATTTTAACCCGTTAAATGCTTGGTATAGAAACTACGAGATAGTGCTTCGCGATTTAGGGATTAAAATAAGTAAATTTGGTATAAATACACATTACTAAGAATTTTGAAGTTCATTTTTTGTTTAAAATATCGTTTAATTAGGGTTGTTTAACTTAAAATGGGAAAAAGTCTTAATTTTTTTTGGAGCACGCATTAATTGGTGAATTAGGGATTTTGGAGAGCGTCAAAAACTTTTAATGCAAAAAATAACCCAATTTGTAATAATACCAACCAAATAGAGGTATAGCAACTGAAATTTCATCATGAACGCATCGTATTTGCTCTCCTAAGAAAACAAATTTTTAACACTTTTCGGTAATGATTTTAACTCGTTAAATGCTTGGTATAGAAACTACGAGATAGTGCTTCGCGATTTAGGCATTAAAATAAGTAAATTTGTTATACATACACATTAATAAGAATTTTGAAGTTCTTTTTTTGTTTAAAATATCGTTTAATTAGGGTTGTTTTGCTTAAAATGGGAAAAAGACTCAGTTTTTTTTGGAGCACGCATTAATTGGTGAAATAGGGTTTTTGGAGAGCGTCAAAAACTTTTAATGCCAAAAATAACCCAATTTGTAATAATACCACCCAAATAAAGGTCTAGCAACTGAAATTTCATCATGAATGCATCGTATTTTCTCTCCTAAGAAAACCAATTTTTAACACTTTTCGGTAATGATTTTAACCCGTTAAATGCTTGGTATAGAAACTACGAGATAGTGCTTCGCGATTTAGGCATTAAAATAAGTAAATTTGGTATAAATACACATTACTAAGAATTTGAAGTTCTTTTTTTGTTTAAAATATCGTTTAATCAGGGTTGTTTTGCTTAAAATGGGAAAAAGACTCAGTTTTTTTTGGAGCACGCATTAATTTGTGAAACATGGTTTTTGGACACCGTTAAAAACTTTTAATGCCAAAAATAACCTAATTTATACAACCCAAATAAAGGTCTAGCAACTGAAATTTCATCATGAGCGCATCGTATTTGCTCTCCTTAGAAAACCAATTTTTAACACTTTTCGGTAATGATTTTAACCCGTTAAATGCTTGGTATAGAAACTACGAGATAGTGCTTCGCGATTTAGGGATTAAAATAAGTAAATTTGGTATAAATACACATTACTAAAAATTTTAAAGTTCTTTTTTTTGTTTAAAATATCGTTTAAATAGCGTTGTTTTTCTTAAAATGGGAAAAGGACTCAGTTTTTTTTTGGAGCACGCATTAATTGGTGAAACAAGGTTTTTGGAGAGCGTCTAAAACTTTTAATGAAAAAAAATACCCCAATTTGTAATAATACCACCCAAATAGAGGTCGAGAAACTGAAATTTCATCATGAACGCATCGTATTTGCTCTCCTAAGAAAACCAATTTTTAACACTTTCGGTAATGATTTTAAACCGTTAAATGCTTGGTATAAAAACAACGAGATAGTGCTTCGCGATTTAGGCATTAAAATAAGTAAATTTGGTATAAATACACATTACGAAGAATTTTGAAGTTCTTTTTTTGTTTAAAATATCGTTTAATTAGGGTTGTTTTGCTTAAAATGGGAAAAAGACTCAGTTTTTTTTGGAGCACGCATTAATTTGTGAAATAGGGTTTTTGGAGAGCGTCAAAACCTTTTAATGCAAAAAATAACCCAATTTGTAATAATACCACCCAACTAAAGGTCTAGCAACTGAAATTTCATCACGAACGCATCGTATTTGCTATCCTTAGAAAACCATTTTTTAACACTTTTCGGTAATGATTTTAACCCGTTAATTGCTTGGTATAGAAACTACGAGATAGTGCTTCGCGATTTAGGGATTAAAATAAGTAAATTTGGTATAAATACACATTACTAAGAATTTTGAAGTTCTTTTTTTGTTTAAAATATCGTTTAATTAGGGTGGTTTTGCTTAAAATGGGAAAAAGACTCAGTTTTTTTTGGAGCACGCATTAATTGGTGAAACAGGGTTTTTGGAGAGCGTCAAAAACTTTTAAGGCCAAAAATAACCCAATTTGTAATAATACCACCCAAATAAAGATCTAGCAACTGAAATTTCATCATGAACGCATCGTATTTGCTCTCCTAAGAAAACCAAATTTTAACACTTTTCGGTAATGATTTTAACCCGTTAAATGCTTGGTATAGAAACTACGAGATAGTTCTTCGCGATTTAGGGATTAAAATAAGTAAATTTCGTATAAATACACATTACTAAGAATTTTGAAGTTCTTTTTTTGTTTAAAATATCGTTTAATTAGGGTTGTTTTGCTTAAAATGGGAAAAAGACTCAGTTTTTTTTGGAGCACGCATTAATTGGTGAAACAGGGTTTTTGGAGAGCGTCAAAAACTTTTAATGCAAAAAATAACCCAATTTGTAATAATACCACCCAAATAAAGGTCTAGGAACTGAAATTTCATCACGAACGCGTCGTGTTTGCTCTGCTAAGAAAACCAATTTTTAACACTTTTCGTTAATGATTTTAACCCGTTAAATGCTTGGTATAGAAACTACGAGACAGTGCTTCGCAATTTAGGGAATAAAGTAAGTAAATTTGGTATAAATACACATTACTAAGAATTTGGAAGTTATTTTTTTGTTTAAAATATCGTTTAATTAGCGTTGTTTTGCTTAAAATGGGAAAAAGACTTAGTTTTTTTTGGAGCACGCATTAATTGGTGAATTAGGGATTTCAGAGAGCATCAAAAACTTTTAATGCCAAAAATAACCCAATTTGTAATAATACCACCCAAATAAAGGTCTAGAAACTGAAATTTCATCATGAACACATAGTATTTGCTCTCCTAAGAAAACAAATTTTTAACACTTTTCATGAATGATTTTAACCCGTTAAATGCTTGGTATAGTAACTACGAGATAGTGCTTCGCGATTTAGGGATTAAAATAAGTAAATTTGGTATAAATACACATTACTAAGAATTTGAAGTTCTTTTTTTGTTTAAAATATCGTTTAATTAGGGTTGTTTTGCGTAAAATGGGAAAAAGACTTAGTTTTTGTTGGAGCACGCATTAATTGGTGAATTAGGGATTTCAGAGAGCGTCAAAAACTTTTAATGCCAAAACTAACCCAATTTGTAATAATACCACCCAAATAAAGGTCTAGCAACTGGAATTTCATCATGAACGCATCGTAATTGCTCTCCTTAGAACCAATTTTTAACACTTTTCCGTAATGATTTTAACCCGTTAATTGCTGTGTATAGAAACTACGAGATAGTGCTTCGCGATATAGGGATTAAAATAAGTAAATTTTGTATAAATACACATTACTAAGAATTTTGAAGTTCTTTTTTTGTTTAAAATATCCTTTAATTATGGCTATTTTGCTTAAAATGAGAAAAAGACTAAGTTTTTTTTGGAGCACGCATTAATTGGTGAAACATGGTTTTTGGAGAGCGTAAAAAACTTTTAATGCCAAAAATAACCCAATTTGTAATAATACCACCCAAATAAAGGTCAAGCAACTGAAATTTCATCATGAACGCATCGTATTTGCTCTCCTAAAAAAACCAATTTTTAACACTTTTCGGTAATGATTTTAACACGTTAAATGCTTGTTATAGAAACTACGAGATAAGGCTTCGCGATTTAGGCATTAAAATAAGTAAATTTGGTATAAATACACATTACTAAGAATTTTGAAGTTCTTTTTTTGTTTAAGATATCGTTTAATTAGGGTTGCTTTGCTTAAAATGGGAAAAAGACTCAATTTTTTTTTGGAGCACGCATTAATTTGTGAAACAGGGTTTTTGGAGAGCGTCAAAAAATTTTCATGCCAAAAATAACCCAATTTGTAATAATACCACCCAAATAAAGGTCTAGCAACTGAAATTTCATCATGAACGCATCGTATTTTCTCTCCTTAGAAAACCAATTTTTAACACTTTTCGGTAATGATTTTAACCCGTTAAATGCTTGGTATAGAAACTACGAGATAGTGCTTCGCGATTTAGGGATTAAAATAAGTAAATTTGGTATAAATACACATTACTAAGAATTTTGAAGTTCTTTTTTTGTTTAAAATATCTTTTAATTAGGGTTGTTTTGCTTAGAATGGGAAAAAGACTCAGTTTTTTTTGGAACACGCATTAATTGGTGAAATAAGATTTTTCGAGAGCGTCAAAAACTGTTAATGCCAAAAATAACCCAATTTTTAATAATACCACCCAAATAAAGGTCTAGCAACTGAAATTTCATCATGAACGCATCGTATTTGCTCTCCTAAGAAAACAAATTTTTAACACTTTTCGGTAATAATTTTAACCCGTTAAATGCTTGGTATAGAAACTACGAGATAGTGCTTCGCGATTTAGGCATTAAAATAAGTAAATTTGGTATAAATACACATTAAGAAGAATTTTGAAGTTCTTTTTTTGTTTAAAATATCGTTTAATTAGGGTTGTTTTGCTTAAAATGGGAAAAAGACTCAACTTTTTTTGGAGCACGCATTAATTTGTGAAACATGATTTTTGGAGAGCGTCAAAAACTTATCAGGCCAAAAATAACCCAATTTGTAATAATACCACCCAAATAAAGGTCTAGCAACTGAAATTTCATCATGAACGCATCGTATTTTCTCTCCTAAGAAAACCAATTTTGAACACTTTTCGGTAATGATTCTAACCCGTTAAATGCTTGGTATAGAAACTACGAGATAGTGCTTCGCGATTTAGGCATTAAAATAAGTAAATTTTGTATAAATACACATTACTAAGAATTTTGAAGTTCTTTTTTTGTTTAAAATATCGTTTAATTAGCGTTGGTTTGCTTAAAATGGGAAAAACACTCAGTTTTTTTTGGAGCTCGCATTAATTGGTGAATTAGGGATTTTGGAGAGCGTCAAAAACTTTCAATGCCTAAAATAACCCAATTTGTAATAATACCACCCAAATAAAGGTCTAGCAACTGAAATTTCGTCATGAACGCATCGTATTTGCTCTCATTAGAAAACCAATTCTTAACACTTTTCGGTAATGATTTAATCCCATTAAATGCTTGGTATAGAAACTACGAGATAGTGCTTCGCGATTTAGGGATTAAAATAAGTAAATTTGGTATAAATACACATTACTAAGAATTTTGAAGTTATTTTTTTGTTTAAAATATCGTGTAATTAGGGTTGTTTTGCTTAAAATGAAAAAAAACTCAGTTTTTTTGGAGCACGCAATAATTTGTGAAACAGGGTTTTTGGAAAGCGTAAAAAACTTTTAATGCCAAAAATAACCCAATTTTTAATAATACCACCCAAATAAAGGTCTAGGAACTGAAATTTCATCATGAACGCATGGTATTTCCTCTCCTAAGAAAACCAATTTTTAACACTTTTCGGTAATGATTTTAACCTGTTAAATGCTTGGTATAGAAACTACGAGATAGTGCTTCGCGATTTAGGCATTAAAATAAGTAAATTTTGTATAAATACACATTAATAAGAATTTTTAAGTTCTTTTTTTGTTTAAAATATTGTTTAATTAGCGTTGTTTTGCTTAAAATGGGAAAAAAACTCAGTTTTTTTTGGAGCACGCATTAATTGGTGAATTAGGGATTTTGGAGAGCGTAAAAAACTTTCAATGCCAAAAGTAACCCAATATGTAATAATACCACCCAAATAAAGGTCTAGCAACCGAAATTTCATCATAAACGCATCGTATTTGCTCTCCTTAGAAAACCAATTTTTAACACTTTTCGGTAATGATTTTAACCCGTTAAATGCTTGGTATAGAAACTACGAGATAGTGCTTCGCGATTTAGGGATTAAAATAAGTTAATTTGATATAAATACAAATTACTAAGAATTTTGAAGTTCTTTTTTTGTTTAAAATATCGTTTAATTAGCGTTGTTTTGCTTAAAATGGGAAAAATACTCAGTTTTTTTTGGAGCACGCATTAATTGGTGAAACAGGCTTTTTGGAGAGCGTCAAAAACTTTTAATGCCAAAAATAACCCAATTTTTAATAATACCACCCAAATAAAGGTCTAGAAACTGAAATTTCATCATGAACGCATCGTATTTTCTCTCCTAAGAAAACCAATTTTTAACACTTTTCGGTAATGATTTTAACCCGTTAAATGCTTGGTATAGAAACTACGAGATAGTGCTTCGCGATTTAGGCATTAAAATAAGTAAATTTTGTATAAATACACATTACTAAGAATTTTGAAGTTCTTTTTTGTTGAAAATATCGTTTAATTAGCGTTGTTTTGCTTAAAATGGGAAAAAGACTCAGTTTTTTTTGGAGCACGCATTAATTGGTGAATTTGGGATTTTGGAGAGCGTCAAAAACTTTCAATTCGAAAAATAACCCAATTTGTAATAATACCACCCAAATAAAGGTCTAGCAAGTGAAATTTCATCATGAACGCATCGTATTTGCTCTCCTTAGAAAACCAATTTTTAACACTTTTCGGTAATGATTTTAACCCGTTAAATGCTTGGTATAGAAACTACGAGATAGTGCTTCGCGATTTAGGGATTAAAATAAGTTAATTTGATATAAATACAAATTACTAAGAATTTTCAAGTTCTTTTTTTTTTAAATATCGTTTAATTAGCGTTGTTTTGCTTAAAATGAGAAAAATACTCAGTTTTTTTTTTTGGAGCACGCATTAATTGGTGAAACAGGGTTTTTGGAGAGCGTCAAAAACTTTTAATGCCAAAAATAACCCAATTTTTAATAATACCACCCAAATAAAGGTCTAGCAATTGAAATTTCATCATGAACGCATCGTATTTTCTCTCCTAAGAAAACCAATTTTTAACACTTTTCGATAATGATTTTAACCCGTTAAATGCTTGGTATAGAAACTACGAGATAGTGCTTCGCGATTTATGCATTAAAATAAGTAAATTTTGTATAAATACACATTACTAAGAATTATGAAGTTCTTTTTTTGTTGAAAATATCGTTTAATTAGCTTTGTTTTGCTTAAAATGGGAAAAAGACTCAGTTTTTTTTTTAGCACGCATTAATTGGTGAATTTGGGATTTTGGAGAGCGTCAAAACATTTCAATTCGAAAAATAACCCAATTTGTAATAATACCACCCAAATAAAGGTCTAGCAACAGAAATTTCATCATGAACGCATCGTATTTGCTCTCCTTAGAAAACCAATTTTTAACACTTTTCGGTAATGATTTTAACCCGTTAAATGCTTGGTATAGAAACTACGAGATAGTGCTTCGCAATTTAGGGATTAAAATAAGTTAATTTGATATAAATACAAATTACTAAGAATTTTGAAGTTCTTTTTTTTTTAAATATCGTTTAATTAGCGTTGTTTTGCTTAAAATGGGAAAAATACTCAGTTTTTTTTTTTGGAGCACGCATTAATTGGTGAAACAGGGTTTTTGGAGAGCGTCAAAAACTTTTAATGCCAAAAATAACCCAATTTGTAATAATACCACCCAAATAAAGGTCTGGCAACTGAAATTTCATCATGAACGCATCGTATGTGCTCTCCTAAGAAAACCAATTTTTAACAATTTTCGGTAATGATTTTAACCCGTTAAATACTTGGTATAGAAACTACGAGATAGTGCTTCGTGATTTAGGCATTAAAATAAGTAAATTTTTTATAAATACACATTACTAAGAATTTTGAAGTTCTTTTTTTGTTTCAAATATCGTTTAATTAGCGTTGTTTTGCTTAAAATGGGAAAAAGACTCAGTTTTTTTTGGAGCACGCAATAATTGGTGAATTAGGGATTTTGGAGAGCGTCAAAAACTTTCAAATCAAAAAATAACCCAATTTGTAATAATACCACCCAAATAAAGGTCTAGCAACTGAAATTTCATCATGAACGCATCGTATTTGCTCTCCTTAGAAAAACCAATTTTTAACACTTTTCGGTAATGATTTTAACCCGTTAAATGCTTGGTATAGAAACTACGAGATAGTGCTTCGCGATTTAGGCATTAAAATAAGTAAATTTTGTATAAATACACATTAGTAAGAATTTTGAAGTTTTTTTTTTTGTTTAAAATATCGTTTAATTAGCGTTGTTTTGCTTAAAATGGGAAAAAGACTCTGTTTTGTTTTTGGAGCACGCATTAATTGGTGAATTAGGGATTTTGGAAACCGTCAAAAACTTTCAATGCCAAAAATAACCCAATTTGTAATAATACCACCCAAATAAAGGTCTAGCAACTGAAATTTCATCATGAACGCATCGTATTTGCTCTCCTTAGAAAACCAATTTTTAACACTTTTCGGTAATGATTTTAACCCGTCAAATGCTTGGTATAGAAACTACGAGATAGTGCTTCGCGATTTAGGGATTAAAATAAGTAAATTTGGTATAAATAAAAATTACTAAGAATTTTGAAGTTCTTTTTTTGTTTAAAATATCGTTTAATTAGCGTTGTTTTGCTTAAAATGGGAAAAATACTCAGCTTTTTTTGGAGCACGCATTATATGGTGAAACAGGGTTTTTGGAGAGCGTCAAAAACTTTTAATGCAAAAAATAACCCAATTGGTAATAATACCACCCAAATAAAGGTCTAGAAACTGAAATTTCATCATGAACGCATCGTATTTGCTCTCCTAAGAAAACAAATTTTTAACACTTTTCGGTAATGATTTTAACCTGTTAAATGCTTGGTATAGAAACTACGAGATAGTGCTTCGCGATTTAGGGATTAAAATAAGTAAATTTGGTATAAATACACATTACTAAGAATTTTGAAGTTCTTTTTTTGTTTAAAATATTGTTTAATTATGGTTGTTTTGCTTAAAATGGGAAAAATACTCAGTTTTTTTTGGAGCACGCATTAATTGGTGAAACAGGGTTTTTGGATAGCGTCAAAAACTTTTAATGCCAAAAATAACCCAATTTGTAATAATACCACCCAAATAAAGGTCTAGAACCTGAAATTTCATCATGAACGCATCGTATTTGCTCTTCTTAGAAAACCAATTTTTAACACTTTTCGGTAATGATTTTAACCCGTTAAATGCTTGGTATAGAAACTACGAGATAGTGCTTCGCGATTTAGGGATTAAAATAAGTAAATTTGATATAAATACACATTACTAATAATTTTTAAGTTCTTTTTTTGTTTAAAATATCGTTTAATTATGGTTGTTTTGCTTAAAATGGGAAAAATACTCAGTTTTTTTTGAAGCACGCATTAATTGGTGAAACAGGGTTTTTGGAGAGCGTCAAAAACTTTTAATGCAAAAAATAACCCAATTGGTAATAGTACCACCCAAATAAAGGTCTAGCAACTGAAATTTCATCATGAACGCATCGTATTTGCTCTCCTTAGAAAATCAATTTTTAACACTTTTCGGTAATGATTTTAACCTGTTAAATGCTTGGTATAGAAACTACGAGATAGTGCTTCACGATTTAAGCATTAAAATAAGTAAATTTGGTATAAATACACATTACTAAGAATTTTTATGTTCTTTTTTTGTTTAAAATATCTTTTAATTAGGGTTGTTTTGCTTAAAATGGGAAAAAAAACTCAGTTTTTTTTGGAGCACGCATTAATTTGTAATACAGGATTTTTGGAGAGCGTAAAAAGGTTTTAATGCAAAAAATAACCCAATTTGTAATAATACCACCCAAATAAAGGTCTAGCAACTGAAATTTCATCATGAACGCATCGTATTTGCTTTCCTAAGAAAACAAATTTTAAACACTTTTCGGTAATGATTTTAACCCGTTAAATGCTCTGTATAAAAACTACGAGATAGTGCTTCGCGAATTAGGCATTAAAATAAGTAAATTTGGTATAAATACACATTACTAAGAATTTTGAAGTTCTTTTTTTGTTTAAAATATCGTTTAATTAGGGTTGTTTTTCTTAAAATGGGAAAAAGACTCAGTTTTTTTTTAGCACGCATTAATTGGTGAAACAGGGTTTTTGGAGAGCGTCAAAAACTTTTAATGCCAAAAATAATCCAATTTGTAATACTACCACCCAAATAAAGGTCTAGCATATGAAATTTCATCATGAACGCATCATATTTGCTCTCCTTAGAAAACCAATTTTTAACACTTTTCGATAATGATTTTAACCCGTTAAATGCTTGGTATAGAAACTACGAGATAGTGCTTCGCGATTTAGGGATTAAAATAAGTAATTTTGGTATAAATACACATTACTAAGAATTTCGAAGTTCTTTTTTTGTTTAAAATATCGTTTAATTAGCGTTGTTTTGCTTAAAATTGGAAAACGATTAAGTTTTTTTTGGAGCACGCATTAATTGGTGAAACAGGGTTTTTGGAGAGCGTCAAAAACTTTTAATTCCAAAAATAACCCAATTTTTAATAATACCACCCAAATAAAGGTCTAGCAACTTAAATTTCATCATGAACGCATCCTATTTGCTCTCCTTAGAAAACAAATTTTTAACAATTTTCGGTAATGATTTTAACCCGTTAAATGCTTGGTATAGAAACTACGAGATAGTTCTTCGCGATTTAAGGATTAAAATAAGTAAATTTGATATAAATACACATTACTAAGAATTTTGAAGTTCTTTTTTTGTTTAAAATATCGTTTAATTAGCGTTGTTTTGCTTAAACCGGGAAAAAGACTCAGTTTTTTTTTGGAGCACTTATTAATTGGTTAAACAAGGTTTTTGGAGAGCGTCAAAAACATTTAATGCAAAAAATAACCCAATTTTTAATAATACCACCCAAATAATGGTCTAGCAACTGAAATTTCATCATGAACGGATCGTATTTGATCTCCTTAGAAAACCAATTTTTAACAATTTTCGGTAATGATTTTAACCCGTTAAATGCTTGGTATAGAAACTACGAGATAGTGCTTCGCGATTTAGGCATTAAAATAAGTAAATTTGGTATAAATACACATTACTAAAAATTTCGAAGTTCTTTTTTTGTTTAAAATATCGTTTAATTAGCGTTGTTTTGCTTAAAATTGGAAAAAGACTCAGTTTTTTTTGGAGCACGCATTAATTGGTGAAACAGAGTTTTCGGAGAGCGTCAAAAACTTTTAATGCAAAAAATAACCCAATTTGTAATAATACCACCAAAATAAAGGTCTAGAAACTGAAATTTCATCATGAACGCATCGTGATTGCTCTCCTAAGAAAACCAATTTTTAACACTTTTCGGTAATGATTTTAACTCGTTAAATGCTTGGTATAGAAACTACGAGATAGTGCTTCGCAATATAGGCATTAAAATAAGTAAATTTGGTATAAATACAAATTACTAAGAATTTTGAAGTTCTTTTTTTGTTTAAAATATCGTTTAATTAGTGTTGTTTTGCTTAAAATGGGAAAAAGACTAAGTTTTTTTTGGAGCACGCATTAATTGGTGAAACAGGGTTTTTGGAGAGCGTAAAAAATTTTTAATGCAAAAAATAACCCAATTTGTAATAATACCACCCAAATAAAGGTCTAGAAACTGAAATTTCATCATGAACGCATCGTATTTGCTCTCCTAAGAAAACCAATTATTAACACTTTTCGGTAATGATTTTAACCCGTTAAATGATTGGTATAGAAAATACGAGATAGTGCTTCGCTATTTAGGGATTAAAATAAGTAAATTTGGTATAAATACACATTACTAAGAATTTTGAAGTTCTTTTTATGTTTAAAATATCGTTTAATTAGGGTTGTTTTGCTTAAAATGGGAAAAAGACTCAGTTTTTTTTGGAGCACGCATTATATGGTGAAACAGGAATTTTGGAGAGCGTCAAAAACTTTTAATGCCAAAAATAAGCCAATTTGTAATACTACCACCCACATAAAGGTCTAGTATATGAAATTTCATCATGAACGCATCGTATTTGCTCTCCTTAGAAAACATATTTTTAACACTTTTTGGTAATTATTTTAACCCGTTAAATGCTTGGTATAGAAACTACGAGATAGTGCTTCGCGATTTAGGGATTAAAATAAGTAAATTTGGTATAAATACACATTACTAAGAATTTTGAAGTTCTTTTTTTGTTTATAATATCGTTTAATTTGCGTTGTTTTGCTTAAAATGGGAAAAAGACTCAGTTTTTTTTGGAGCACGCATTAATTGGTGAAACAGGGTTTTTGGAGAGCGTCAAAAACTTTTAATGCAAAAAATAACCCAATTTGTAATAATACCACAAAAATAAAGGTCTAGAAACTGAAATTTCATCATGAACGCATCGTATTTGCTCTCCTAAGAAAACCAATTTTTAACACTTTTCGGTAATGATTTTAACCCGTTAAATGCTTGGTATAGAAACTACGAGATAGTGCTTCGCGATTTAGGCATTAAAATAAGTAAATTTTGTATAAATACACATTAATAAGAATTTTGAAGTTATTTTTTTGTTTAAAATATCGTTTAATTAGGGTTGTTTTGCTTAAAATGGGAAAAAGACTAAGTTTTTTTTTAGCACGCATTAATTGGTGAAAAAGGGTTTTTGGAGAGCGTCAAAAACTATTAATGCCAATAATAACCCAATTTGTAATAATACCACCCAAATTAAGGTCTAGCAACTTAAATTTCATCATGAACGCATCGTATTTGCTCTCATTGGAAAACCAATTTTTAACACTTTTCGGTAATGATTTTAACCCGTTAAATGCTTGGTATAGAAACTACGAGATAGTGCTTCGCGATTTAGGGATTAATATAAGTAAATTTGATATAAATACACATTACTAAGAATTTTAAAGTTCTTTTTTTGTTTAAAATATCGTTTAATTAGTGTTGTTTTGCTTAAAACGGGAAAAAGACTCAGTTTTTTTAAGAGCACGCATTAATTGGTGAAACAGGGTTTTTGGAGAGCGTCAAAAACTTTTAATGCAAAAAATAACCCAATTTGTAATAATACCACCCAAATAAAGGTCTAGCAACTGAAATTTCATCATGAACGCATCGTATTTGTTCTCCTTAGAAAACCAATTTTTAACACTTTTCGGTAATGATTTTAACCCGTTAAATGCTTGGTATAGAAACTACGAGATAGTGCTTCGCTATTTAGGGATTAAAATAAGTAAATTTGGTATAAATACACATTACTAAGAATTTTGAAGTTCTTTTTATGTTTAAAATATCGTTTAATTAGGGTTGTTTTGCTTAAAATGGGAAAAAGACTCAGTTTTTTTTGGAGCACGCATTAATTGGTGAAACAGGGTTTTTGGAGAGCGTCAAAAACTTTTAATGCCAAAAATAAGCCAATTTGTAATACTACCACCCAAATAAAGGTCTAGCATATAAAATTTCATCATGAACGCATCGTATTTGCTCTCCTTAGAAAACCAATTTTTAACACTTTTCGGTAATGATTTTAACCCGTTAAATGCTTGGTATAGAAACTAGGAGATAGTGCTTCGCGATTTAGGGATTAAAATAAGTAAATTTGGTATAAATACACATTACTAAGAATTTTGAAGTTATTTTTTTGTTTAAAATATCGTTTAATTAGGGTTGTTTTGCTTAAAATGGGAAAAAGACTAAGTTTTTTTTGCAGCACGCATTAATTGGTGAAACAGGGTTTTTGGAGAGCGTCAAAAACTTTTAATGCCAAAAATAACCCAATTTGTAATAATACCACCGAAATAAAGGTCTAGCATATGAAATTTCATCATGAACGCATCGTATTTGCTCTCCTTAGAAAACCAATTTTTAACACTTTTCATTAATGATCTTAACCCGTTAAATGCTTGGTATAGAAACTACGAGATATTGCTTCGCGATTTTGGGATTAAAATAAGTAAATTTTATATAAATACACATTACTAAGAATTTTGAAGTTCTTTTTTTGTTCAAAATATCGTTTAGTTAGTGTTGTTTTGCTTAAAACAGGAAAAAAACTCATTTTTTTGGAGCATGCATTGATTGGTGAAACAGGGTTTTTGGAGAGCGTAAAAAACTTTTAATGCAAAAAATAACCCAATTTGTAATAATACCACCCAAATAAACGTCTAGCAACTGAAATTTCATCATGAACCCATCGTATTTGCTGTCCTTAGAAAACATATTTTTAACACTTTTCGGTAATTATTTTAACCCGTTAAATGCTTGGTATAGAAACTACGAGATAGTGCTTCGCGATTTAGGGATTAAAATAAGTAAATTTGGTATAAATACACATTACTAAGAAATTTGAAGATCTTTTTTTGTTTATAATATCGTTTAATTAGCGTTATTTTGCTTAAAATTGGAAAAAGACTCAATTTTTTTTGGAGCACGCATTAATTGGTGAAACAGGGTTTTTGGAGAGCGTCAAAAACTTTTAATGCAAAAAATAACCCAATTTGTAATAATAGCACCAAAATAAAGGTCTAGAAACTGAAATTTCATCATGAACGCATCGTATTTGCTCTCCTAAGAAAACCAATTTTTAACACTTTTCGGTAATGATTTTAACCCGTTAAATGCTTGGTATAGAAACTACGAGATAGTGCTTCGCGATTTAGGCATTAAAATAAGTAAATTTTGTATAAATACACATTAATAAGAATTTTGAAGTTATTTTTTTGTTTAAAATATCGTTTAATTAGGGTTGTTTTGCTTAAAATGGGAAAAAGACTAAGTTTTTTTTTTAGCACGCATTAATTGGTGAAAAAGGGTTTTTGGAGAGCGTCAAAAACTATTAATGCCAAAAATAACCCAATTTGTAATAATACCACCCAAATAAAGGTCTAGCAACTTAAATTTCATCATGAACGCATTGTATTTGCTCTCGTAAGAAAACCAATTTTTAACACTTTTCGGTAATGATTTTAACCCGTTAAATGCTTGGTATAGAAACTACGAGATAGTGATTCGCGATTTAGGGATTAAAATAAGTAAATTTGATATAAATACACATTACTAAGAAATTTGAAGTTCTTTTTTTGTTTAAAATATCGTTTAATTAGTGTTGTTTTGCTTAAAACGGGAAAAAGACTCAGTTTTTTTAAGAGCACGCATTAATTGATGAAACAGGGTTTTTGGAGAGCGTCAAAAACTTTTAATGCAAAAAATAACCCAATTTGTAATAATACCACCCAAATAAAGGTCTAGCAACTGAAATTTCATCATGAACGCATCGTATTTGCTCTCCTTAGAAAACCAATTTTTAACACTTTTCGGTAATGATTTTACCCCGTTAAATGCTTGGTATAGAAACTACGAGATAGTGCTTCGCTATTTAGGGATTAAAATAAGTAAATTTGGTATAAATACACATTACTAAGAATTTTGAAGTTCATTTTTTGTTTAAAATATCGTTTAATTAGGGTTGTTTTGCTTGAAATGGGAAAAAGACTCAGTTTTTTTTGGAGCACGCATTAATTGGTGAAACAGGCTTTTTGGAGAGCGTCAAAAACTTTTAATGCCAAAAATAAGCCAATTTGTAATACTACCACCCAAATAAAGGTCTAGCATATAAAATTTCATCATGAACGCATCGTATTTGCTCTCCTTAGAAAACCAATTTTTAACACTTTTCGGTAATGATTTTAACCCGTTAAATGCTTGGTATAGAAACTAGGAGATAGTGCTTCGCGATTTAGGGATTAAAATAAGTAAATTTGGTATAAATACACATTACTAAGAATTTTGAAGTTATTTTTTTGTTTAAAATATCGTTTAATTAGGGTTGTTTTGCTTAAAATGGGAAAAAGACTAAGTTTTTTTTGCAGCACGCATTAATTGGTGAAACAGGGTTTTTGGAGAGCGTCAAAAACTTTTAATGCCAAAAATAACCCAATTTGTAATAATACCACCGAAATAAAGGTCTAGCATATGAAATTTCATCATGAACGCATCGTATATGCTCTCCTTAGAAAACCAATTTTTAACACTTTTCATTAATGATATTAACCCGTTAAATGCTTGGTATAGAAACTACGAGATAGTGCTTCGCGATTTTGGGATTAAAATAAGTAAATTTTATATAAATACACATTAATAAGAATTTTGAAGTTCTTTTTTTGTTCAAAATATCGTTTAGTTAGTGTTGTTTTGCTTAAAACAGGAAAAAGACTCATTTTTTTGGAGCATGCATTGATTGGTGAAACAGGGTTTTTGGAGAGCGTAAAAAACTTTTAATGCAAAAAATAACCCAATTTGTAATAATACCACCCAAATAAACGTCTAGCAACTGAAATTTCATCATGAACCCATCGTATTTGCTGTCCTTAGAAAACATATTTTTAACACTTTTTGGTAATTATTTTAACCCGTTAAATGCTTGGTATAGAAACTACGAGATAGTGCTTCGCGATTTAGGGATTAAAATAAGTAAATTTGGTATAAATACACATTACTAAGAAATTTGAAGATCTTTTTTTGTTTATAATATCGTTTAATTAGCGTTGTTTTGCTTAAAATTGGAAAAAGACTCAATTTTTTTTGGAGCACGCATTAATTGGTGAAACAGGGTTTTTGGAGAGCGTCAAAAACTTTTAATGCAAAAAATAACCCAATTTGTAATAATAGCACCAAAATAAAGGTCTAGAAACTGAAACTTCATCATGAACGCATCGTATTTGCTCTCCTAAGAAAACCAATTTTTAACAATTTTCGGTAATGATTTTAACTCGTTAAATGCTTGTTATAGAATCTACGAGATAGTGCTTCGCGATTTAGGCATTAAAATAAGTAAATTTTGTATAAATACACATTAATAAGAATTTTGAAGTTATTTTTTTTGTTTAAAATATCGTTTAATTAGGGTTGTTTTGCTTAAAATGGGAAAAAGACTCAGTTTTTTTTAGCACGCATTAATTGGTGAAACAGGGTTTTTGGAGAGCGTCAAAAACTATTAATGCCAAAAATAACCCAATTTGTAATAATACCACCCAAATAAAGGTCTAGCAACTGAAATTTCATCATGAACGCATCGTATTTGCTCTCCTTAGAAAACCAATTTTTAACACTTTTCGGTAATGATTTTAACCCGTTAAATGCTTGGTATAAAAACTACGAGATAGTGCTTCGCGATTTAGGGATTAAAATAAGTAAATTTGATATAAATACACATTACTAAGAATTTTGAAGTTCTTTTTTTGTTTAAAATATAATTTAATTAGTGTTGTTTTGCTTAAAACGGGAAAATGACTCAGTTTTTTTAAGAGCACGCTTTAATTGATGAAACAGGGTTTTTGGACAGCGTCAAAAACTTTTAATGCAAAAAATAACCCAATTTGTAATAATACCACCCAAATAAAGGTCTAGCAACTGAAATTTCATCATGAACGCATCGTATTTGTTCTCCTTAGAAAACAAATTTTTAACACTTTTCGGTAATGATTTTAATCCGTTAAATGCTTGGTATAGAAACTACGAGATAGTGCTTCGCGATTTAGGGATTAAAATAAGTAAATTTGGTATAAATACACATTACTAAGAATTTTGATGTTATTTTTTTGATTAAAATATCGTTTAATTAGGGTTGTTTTGCTTAAAATGGGAAAAAGACTCAGTTTTTTTTAGAGCACGCATTAATTGGTGAAACAGGGTTTTTGGAGAGCGTAAAAAATATTCAATGCCAAAAATAACCCAATATGTAATAATACCACCCAAATAAAGGTCTAGCAACTGAAATTTCATCATGAACGCATCGTATTTGCTCTCCTTAGAAAACAAATTTTTAACACTTTTCGATAATGATTTTAACCCGTTAAATGCTTGGTATAGAAACTACGAGATAGTGCTTCGCGATTTAGGGATTAAAATAAGGAAATTTGGTATAAATACACATTACTAAGAATTTTGAAGTTCTTTTTTTGTTAAAAATATCGTTTAATTAGGGTTGTTTTGCTTAAAATGGGAAAAAGACTCAGTTGTTTTTGGAGCACGCATTAATTGGTGAAACAGGGTTTTTGGAGAGCGTCAAAAACTTTTAATGCAAAAAATAACCCAATTTTTAATAATACCACCAAAATAAAGGTCTAGAAACTGAAATTTCATCATGAACGCATCGTATTTGATCTCCTAAGAAATTTTTTTTTTAACACTTTTCGGTAATGATTTTAACCCGTTAAATGCTTGGTATAGTAACTACGTGATAGTGCTTCGCGATTTAGGCATTAAAATAAGTAAATTATGTATAAATACACATTACTAAGAATTTTGAAGTTATTTTTTTGTTTAAAATATCGTTTAATTAGGGTTGTTTTGCTTAAAATGGTAAAAAGACTCAGTTTTTTTTGGAGCACGCATTAATTGGTGAAACAGGGTTTTTGGAGAGCGTCAAAAACTTTTAATGCCAAAAAAAACCCAATTTGTAATAATACCACCAAAATAATGGTCTAGCAACTGAAATTTCATCATGAACGCATCGTATTTGCTCTCCTTAGAAAACCAATTTTTAACACTTTTCGGTAATGATTTTAACCCGTTAAATGCTTTGTATAGAAACTACGAGATAGTGCTTCGCGATTTAGGGATTAAAATAAGTAAATTTGAAATAAATACACATTACTAAGAATTTTGAAGTTCTTTTTTTGTTAAAAATATCGTTTAATTAGCGTTGTTTTGCTTAAAACGGGAAAAATACTCAGTTTTTTTTTTAGCACGCATTAATTGGTGAAACAGGGGTTTTGGAGAGCGTCAAAAACTTTTAATGCAAAAAATAACGCAATTTTTAATAATACCACCCAAATAAAGGTCTAGCAACTGAAATTTCATCATGAACGCATCGTATTTGTTATCCTTAGAAAACAAATTTTTAACACTTTTTGGTAATGATTTTAACCCGTTAAATGCTTGGTATAGAAACTACGAGATAATGCTTCGGGATTTATGGATTAAAATAAGTAAATTTGGTATAAATACACGTTACTAAGAATTTTGAAGTTATTTTTTTGTTTAAAATATCGTTTAATTAGCGTTGTTTTGCTTAAAATGGGAAAAAGAATCGGTTTTTTTTTTAGCACGCATTAATTGGTGAATTAGGGATTTTGGAGAGCGTCAAAAACTTTTAATGCCAAAAATAACCCAATTCGTAATAATACCACCCAAATAAAGGTCTAGCAACTGAAATTTCATCATGAACGCATCGTATTTGCCCTCCTTAGAAAACCAATTTTTAACACTTTTCGGTAATGATTTTAACCCGTTAATTGCTTGGTATAGAAACTACGAGATAGTGCTTCGCGATTTAGGGATTAAAATAAGTAAATTTGATATAAATACACATTACTAAGATCTTTTAAGTTCTTTTTTTGTATAAAATATCGTTTAATTAGGGTTGTTTTGCTTAAAACGGGAAAAAGACTCAGTGTTTTTGGAGCACGCATTAATTAGTGAATTAGGGATTTTGGAGAGCGTAAAAAACTTTTAATGCCAAAAAGAACCCAATTTGTAATAATACCACCCAAATAAAGGTCTAGCAACTGAAATTTCATCATGAACGCATCGTATTTGCTCTCCTTAGAAAACCAATTTTTAACACTTTTCGGTAATGATTTTAACCCGTTAATTGCTTGGTATAGAAACTACGAGATAGTGCTTCACGATTTAGGGATTAAAATAAGTAAATTTGGTATAAATACACATTACTAAGAATTTTGAAGTTCTTTTTTTGTTTAAAATATCGTTTAATTAGGGTTGTTTTGCTTAAAATGGGAAAAAGACTCATTTTTTTTTAGCACGCATTAATTGGTGAATTAGGGATTTTGGAGAGCATCAAAAAACTTTTAATGCCAAAAATAACCCAATTCGTAATAATACCACCCAAGTAAAGGTCTAGCAACTGAAATTTCATCATGAACGCATCGTATTTGCTCTCCTTAGAAAACCAATTTTTAACAATTTTCGGTAATGATTTTAACCCGTTAATTGCTTGGTATAGAAACTACGAGATAGTGCTTCGCGATTTAAGGGATTAAAATAAGTAAATTTTTTACAACTACACATTACTAAGAATTTTGAAGTTCTTTTTTTGTTTAAAATATCGTTTAATTAGGGTTGTTTTGCTTAAAATGGGAAAAAGACTCCGTTTTTTTTGGAGCACGCATTAATTGGTGAAACAGGGTTTTTGGAGAGCGTCAAAAAGTTTTAATGCCAAAAAAAACCCAATTTGTAATAATACCACCCAAATAAAGGTCTAGCAACTGAAGTTTAATCATGAACGCATCTTATTTGCTCTCCTTAGAAAACCAATTTTTAACACTTTTTGGTAATGTTTTTAACCCGTTAAATGCTTTGTATAGAAACTACGAGATAGTGCTTCGCGATTTAGGGATTAAAATAAGTAAATTTGATATAAATACACATTACTAAGAATTTCAAACTTCTTTTTTTGTTTAAAATATCGTTTAATTAGCGTTGTTTTGCTTAAAATGGGAAAAAGACTCAGTTTTTTTTGGAGCACGCATTATTTGGTGAAACAGGGTTTTTGGAGAGCGTCAAAAACTTTTAATGCAAAAAATAACCCAATTTGTAAGAATACCACCCAAATAAAGGTCTAGCAACTGAAATTTCATCATGAACGCATCGCATTTGCTCTCCGAAGAAAACCAATTTTTAACACTTTTCGGTAATGATTTTAACCCGTTAAATGCTTGGTATAGAAACAACGTGATAGTGCTTCGCGATTTAGGCATTAAAATAAGTAAATTTGGTATAAATACACATTACCAAGAATTTTGAAGTTATTTTTTTGTTTAAAATATCGTTTAATTAGGGTTATTTTGCTTAAAATGTTAAAAAGACTCAAATTTTTTTTGGAGCACGCATTAATTGGTGAAATAGGGTTTTTGGAGAGCGTCAAAAACTTTTAATGCCAAAAAAACCCAATTTGTAATAATACAACCCAAATAAAGGTCTAGCAACTGAAATTTCATCATGAACGCATCGTATTTGCTCTGCTTAGAAAACCAATTTTTAACACTATTCGGTAATGATTTTAACCCGTTAAATGCTTTGTATAGAAACTACGAGATAGTGCTTCGCGATTTAGGGATTAAAATAAGTAAATTTGATATAAATACACATTACTAAGAATTTTGAAGTACTTTTTTTGTTAAAAATATCGTTTAATTAGGGTTATTTTGCTTAAAATGGGAAAAAGACTCAGTTTTTTTTGGAGCACGCATTAATTGGTGAAACAGGGGTTTTAGAGAGCGTCAAAAACTTTTAATGCAAAAAATAACCCAATTTGTAATAATACCACCCAAATAAAGGTCTAGCAACTGAAATTTCATCATGAACGCATCGTATTTGCTTTCCTTAGAAAACCAATTTTTAAAACTTTTTGGTAATGATTTTAACCCGTTAAATGCTTGGTATAGAAACTACGAGATAGTGCTTTGCGATTTAGGTATTAAAATAAGTAAATTTTGTATAAATACACATTACTTAGAATTTTGAAGTTCTTTTTTTGTTTAAAATATCGTTTAATTAGGGTTGTTTTGCTTAAAATGGGAAAAAGACTCAGTTTTTTTTTTGGAGCACGCATTAATTGGTGAAACAGGGTTTTTGGAGAGCGTCAAAAACTTTTAATGCCAAAAATAACCCAATTTGTAATAATACCACCCAAATAAAGGTCTAGCAACTGAAATTTCATCATGAACGCATCGTATTTGCTCTCCTTAGAAAACCAATTTTTAACACTTTTCGGTAATGATTTTAACCCGTTAAATGCTTGGTATAGAAACTACGAGATAGTGCTTCGCGATTTATGGATTAAAATAAGTAAATTTGGTATAAATACACATTACTAAGAATTTTGAAGTTCTAATTTTGTTTAAAATATTGTTTAATTAGGGTTGTTTTGCTTAAAATGGGAAAAAGACTCAGTTTTTTTAGCACGCATTAATTGGTGAAACAGGGTTTTTGGAGAGCGTCAAAAACTTTTAATGCCAAAAATAACCCAATTTGTAATAATACCACCCAAATAAAGGTCTAGCAACTGAAATTTCATCATGAACGCATCGTATTTGCTCTCCTTAGAAAACAAATTTTTAACACTTTTCGGTAATGATTTTAACCCGTTAAATGCTTGGTATAGAAACTACGAGATAGTGCTTCGCGATTTAGGGTTTAAAATAAGTAAATTTGGTATAAAAAAACATTAATAAGAATTTTGAAGTTCTTTTTTCTATAAAATATCGTTTAATTAGGGTTGTTTTGCTTAAAATGGGAAAAAGACTCAGTTTTTTTTGGAGCACGCATTAAATGGTGAAACAGAGTTTTTGGAGAGCGTCAAAATCTTTTAATGCCAAAAATAACAAAATTTGTAATAATACCACCCAAATAAAGGTCTAGCAACTGAAATTTCATCATGAACGCATCGTATTTCCTCTCCTTAGAAAACCAATTTTTAACAATTTTCGGTAATGATTTTAACCTGTTAATGCTTGGTATGGAAACTACGAGATAGTGCTTCGCGATTTCGGGATTAAAATAAGTAAATTTGGTATAAATACACATTACTAAGAATTTTGAAGTTCTTTTTTTGTTTAAAATATCGTTTAATTAGCGTTGTTTTGCTTAAAATGGGAAAAAGACTCAGTTTTTTTTGGAGCACGCATTAATTGGTGAAACAGGGTTTTTGGAGAGCGTCAAAAAACTTTTAATGCAAAAAATAACCCAATTTGTAATAATACCACCAAAATAAAGGTCTAGCAACTGAAATTTCATCATGAACGCATCGTATTTGCTCTCCTTAGAAAACCAATTTTTTAACACTTTTCGGTAATGATTTTAACCCGTTAAATGCTTGGTATAGAAACTACGAGATAGTGCTTCGCGATTTAGGGATTAAAATAAGTAAATTTGGTATAAATACACATTACTAAGAATTTTGAAGTTCTTTTTTTGTTTAAAATATCGTTTAATTAGTGTTGTTTTGCTTAAAATATGAAAAAGACTCAGTTTTTTTTGGAGCACGCATTAATTGGTTAAACAGGGTTTTTGAAGAGTGTCAAAAACTTTTAATGCCAAAAATAACCCAATTTGTAAGAATACCACCCAAATAAAGGTCTAGCAACTGAAATTTCATCATGAACGCATCGTATTTGCTCTCCGAAGAAAACCAATTTTTAACACTTTTCGGTAATGATTTTAACCCGTTAAATGCTTGGTATAGAAACAACGTGATAGTGCTTCGCGATTTAGGCATTAAAATAAGTAAATTTGGTATAAATACACATTACCAAGAATTTTGAAGTTATTTTTTTGTTTAAAATATCGTTTAATTAGGGTTATTTTGCTTAAAATGTTAAAAAGACTCAAATTTTTTTTGGAGCACGCATTAATTGGTGAAATAGGGTTTTTGGAGAGCGTCAAAAACTTTTAATGCCAAAAAAACCCAATTTGTAATAATACAACCCAAATAAAGTTCTAGCAACTGAAATTTCATCATGAACGCATCGTATTTGCTCTGCTTAGAAAACCAATTTTTAACACTTTTCGGTAATGATTTTAACCCGTTAAATGCTTTGTATAGAAACTACGAGATAGTGCTTCGCGATTTAGGGATTAAAATAAGTAAATTTGATATAAATACACATTACTAAGAATTTTGAAGTTCTTTTTTTGTTTAAAATATCGTTTAATTAGCGTTATTTTGCTTAAAACGGGAAAAAGACTCAGTTTTTTTTGGAGCACGCATTAATTGGTGAAACAGGGGTTTTAGAGAGCGTCAAAAACTTTTAGTGCAAAAAATAACCCAATTTGTAATAATGCCACCCAAATAAAGGTCTAGCAACTGAAATTTCATCATGAACGCATCGTATTTGTTATCCTTAGAAAACCAATTTTTAAAACTTTTTGGTAATGATTTTAACCCGTTAAATGCTTGGTATAGAAACTACGAGATAGTGCTTTGCGATTTCGGGATTAAAATAAGTAAATTTGGTATAAATACACATTACTAAGAATTTTGAAGTTCTTTTTTTGTTTAAAATATCGTTTAATTAGGGTTGTTTTGCTTAAAATGGGAAAAAGACTCAGTTTTTTTTTTGGAGCACGCATTAATTGGTGAAACAGGGTTTTTGGAGAGCGTCAAAAACTTTTAATGCCAAAAATAACCCAATTTGTAATAATACCACCCAAATAAAGGTCTAGCAACTGAA
The DNA here is from genome assembly GCA_954871525.1 of Parietaria judaica. Classification (NCBI taxonomy): domain Eukaryota; kingdom Viridiplantae; phylum Streptophyta; class Magnoliopsida; order Rosales; family Urticaceae; genus Parietaria; species Parietaria judaica. The sequence continues at coordinate 15,339,486 of OX940872.1, forward strand.
GTTTCATCATGAACGCATCGTATTTGTTCTCCTTAGAAAACCAATTTTTAACACTTTTCGGTAATGATTTCAACCCGTTAAATGCTTGGTATAGAAACTACGAGATAGTGCTTCGCGATTTAGGGATTAAAATAAGTAAATTTGTTATAAATACACATTACTAAGAATTTTGAAGTTCTAATTTTGTTTAAAATATAATTTAATTAGGGTTGTTTTGCTTAAAATGGGAAAAAGACTCAGTTTTTTTTGGAGCACGCATTAATTGGTGAAACAGGGTTTTTGGAGAGCGTCAAAAACTTTTAATGCCAAAAATAACCCAATTTGTAATAATACCACCCAAATAAAGGTCTAGCAACTGAAATTTCATCATGAACGCATCGTATTTGCTCTCCTTAGAAAACAAATTTTTAACACTTTTCGGTAATGATTTTAACCCGTTAAATGCTTGGTATAGAAACTACGAGATAGTGCTTCACGATTTAGGGATTAAAATAAGTAAATTTGGTATAAAAAAACATTACTAAGAATTTTGAAGTTCTTTTTTCTATAAAATATCGTTTAATTAGGGTTGTTTTGCTTAAAATGGGAAAAAGACTCAGTTTTTTTTGGAGCACGCATTAATTTGTGAAACAGAGTTTTTGGAGAGCGTCAAAACCTTTTAATGCCAAAAATAACCTAATTTGTAATAATACCACCCAAATAAAGGTCTAGCAACTGAAATTTCATCATGAACGCATCGTATTTCCTCTCCTTAGAAAACCAATTTTTAACAATTTTCGGTAATGATTTTAACCTGTTAATGCTTGGTATGGAAACTACGAGATAGTGCTTCGCGATTTCGGGATTAAAATAAGTAAATTTGGTATAAATACACATTACTAAGAATTTTGAAGTTCTTTTTTTGTTTAAAATATCGTTTAATTAGCGTTGTTTTGCTTAAAATGGGAAAAAGACTCAGTTTTTTTTGGAGCACGCATTAATTGGTGAAACAGGGTTTTTGGAGAGCGTCAAAAAACTTTTAATGCAAAAAATAACCCAATTTGTAATAATACCACCCAAATAAAGGTCTAGAAGTTGAAATTTTATCATGAACGCATCGTATTTGCTCTCCTTAGAAAACCAATTTTTTAACACTTTTCGGTAATGATTTTAACCTGTTAATGCTTGGTATAGAAACTACGAGATAGTGCTTCGCGATTTAGGGATTAAAATAAGTAAATTTGGTATAAATACACATTACTAAGAATTTTGAAGTTCTTTTTTTGTTTAAAATATCGTTTAATTAGTGTTGTTTTGCTTAAAATATGAAAAAGACTCAGTTTTTTTTGGAGCACGCATTAATTGGTTAAACAGGGTTTTTGAAGAGTGTCAAAAACTTTTAATGCCAAAAATAACCCAATTTGTAAGAATACCACCCAAATAAAGGTCTAGCAACTGAAATTTCATCATGAACGCATCGCATTTGCTCTCCGAAGAAAACCAATTTTTAACACTTTTCGGTAATGATTTTAACCCGTTAAATGCTTGGTATAGAAACAACGTGATAGTGCTTCGCGATTTAGGCATTAAAATAAGTAAATTTGGTATAAATACACATTACCAAGAATTTTGAAGTTATTTTTTTGTTTAAAATATCGTTTAATTAGGGTTATTTTGCTTAAAATGTTAAAAAGACTCAAATTTTTTTTGGAGCACGCATTAATTGGTGAAATAGGGTTTTTGGAGAGCGTCAAAAACTTTTAATGCCAAAAAAACCCAATTTGTAATAATACAACCCAAATAAAGTTCTAGCAACTGAAATTTCATCATGAACGCATCGTATTTGCTCTGCTTAGAAAACCAATTTTTAACACTTTTCGGTAATGATTTTAACCCGTTAAATGCTTTGTATAGAAACTACGAGATAGTGCTTCGCGATTTAGGGATTAAAATAAGTAAATTTGATATAAATACACATTACTAAGAATTTTGAAGTTCTTTTTTTGTTTAAAATATCGTTTAATTAGCGTTATTTTGCTTAAAACGGGGAAAAGACTCAGTTTTTTTTGGAGCACGCATTAATTGGTGAAACAGGGGTTTTAGAGAGCGTCAAAAACTTTTATTGCAAAAAATAACCCAATTTGTAGTAATACCACCCAAATAAAGGTGTAGCAACTTAAATTTTATCATGAACGCATCATCGTATTTGTTTTCCTTAGAAAACCAATTTTTAATACTTTTTGGTAATGATTTTAACCCGTTAAATGCTTGGTATAGAAACTACGAGATAGTGCTTTGCGATTTCGGGATTAAAATAAGTAAATTTGGTATAAATACACATTACTTAGAATTTTGAAGTTCTTTTTTTGTTTAAAATATCGTTTAATTAGGGTTGTTTTGCTTAAAATGGGAAAAAGACTCAGTTTTTTTTTTGGAGCACGCATTAATTGGTGAAACAGGGTTTTTGGAGAGCGTCAAAAACTTTTAATGCCAAAAATAACCCAATTTGTAATAATACCACCCAAATAAAGGTCTAGCAACTGAAATTTCATCATGAACGCATCGTATTTGTTCTCCTTAGAAAATCAATTTTTAACACTTTTCGGTAATGATTTCAACCCGTTAATTGCTTGGTATAGAAACTACGAGATAGTGCTTCGCGATTTATGGATTAAAATAAGTAAATTTGTTATAAATACACATTACTAAGAATTTTGAAGTTCTAATTTTGTTTAAAATATAATTTAATTAGGGTTGTTTTGCTTAAAATGGGAAAAAGACTCAGTTTTTTTAGCACGCATTAATTGGTGAAACAGGGTTTTTGGAGAGCGTCAAAAACTTTTAATGCCAAAAATAACCCAATTTGTAATAATACCACCCAAATAAAGGTCTAGCAACTGAAATTTCATCATGAACGCATCGTATTTGCTCTCCTTAGAAAACAAATTTTTAACACTTTTCGGTAATGATTTTAACCCGTTAAATGCTTGGTATAGAAACTACGAGATAGTGCTTCGCGATTTAGGGATTAAAATAAGTAAATTTGGTATAAAAAAACATTACTAAGAATTTTGAAGTTCTTTTTTCTATAAAATATCGTTTAATTAGGGTTGTTTTGCTTAAAATGGGAAAAAGACTCAGTTTTTTTTGGAGCACGCATTAATTTGTGAAACAGAGTTTTTGGAGAGCGTCAAAAACTTTTAATGCCAAAAATAACCTAATTTGTAATAATACCACCCAAATAAAGGTCTAGCAACTGAAATTTCATCATGAACGCATCGTATTTCCTCTCCTTAGAAAACCAATTTTTAACAATTTTCGGTAATGATTTTAACCTGTTAATGCTTGGTATGGAAACTACGAGATAGTGCTTCGCGATTTCGGGATTAAAATAAGTAAATTTGGTATAAATACACATTACTAAGAATTTTGAAGTTCTTTTTTTGTTTAAAATATCGTTTAATTAGCGTTGTTTTGCTTAAAATGGGAAAAAGACTCAGTTTTTTTTGGAGCACGCATTAATTGGTGAAACAGGGTTTTTGGAGAGCGTCAAAAAACTTTTAATGCAAAAAATAACCCAATTTGTAATAATACCACCAAAATAAAGGTCTAGAAGTTGAAATTTTATCATGAACGCATCGTATTTGCTCTCCTTAGAAAACCAATTTTTTAACACTTTTCGGTAATGATTTTAACCTGTTAATGCTTGGTATAGAAACTACGAGATAGTGCTTCGCGATTTAGGGATTAAAATAAGTAAATTGGCTATAAATACACATTACTAAGAATTTTGAAGTTCTTTTTTTGTTTAAAATATCGTTTAATTAGTGTTGTTTTGCTTAAAATATGAAAAAGACTCAGTTTTTTTTGGAGCACGCATTAATTGGTTAAACAGGGTTTTTGAAGAGTGTCAAAAACTTTTAATGCCAAAAATAACCCAATTTGTAATAATACCACCCAAATAAAGGTCTAGCAACTGAAGTTTCATCATGAACGCATCGTATTTGCTCTCCTTAGAAAATCAATTTTTAACACTTTTCGGTAATGATTTCAACCCGTTAATTGCTTGGTATAGAAACTACGAGATAGTGCTTCGCGATTTATGGATTAAAATAAGTAAATTTGTTATAAATACACATTACTAAGAATTTTGAAGTTCTAATTTTGTTTAAAATATAATTTAATTAGGGTTGTTTTGCTTAAAATGGGAAAAAGACTCAGTTTTTTTAGCACGCATTAATTGGTGAAACAGGGTTTTTGGAGAGCGTCAAAAACTTTTAATGCCAAAAATAACCCAATTTGTAATAATACCACCCAAATAAAGGTCTAGCAACTGAAATTTCATCATGAACGCATCGTATTTGCTCTCCATAGAAAACAAATTTTTAACACTTTTCGGTAATGATTTTAACCCGTTAAATGCTTGGTATAGAAACTAAGAGATAGTGCTTCACGAATTAGGGTTTAAAATAAGTAAATTTGGTATAAAAAAACATTACTAAGAATTTTGAAGTTCTTTTTTCTATAAAATATCGTTTAATTAGGGTTGTTTTGCTTAAAATGGGAAAAAGACTCAGTTTTTTTTGGAGCACGCATTAATTTGTGAAACAGAGTTTATGGAGAGCGTCAAAACCTTTTAATGCCAAAAGTAACCTAATTTGTAATAATACCACCCAAATAAAGGTCTAGCAACTGAAATTTCATCATGAACGCATCGTATTTCCTCTCCTTAGAAAACCAATTTTTAACAATTTTCGGTAATGATTTTAACCTGTTAATGCTTGGTATAGAAACTACGAGATAGTGCTTCGCGATTTAGGGATTAAAATAAGTAAATTGGCTATAAATACACATTACTAAGAATTTTGAAGTTCTTTTTTATTTAAAATATCGTTTAATTAGCGTTGTTTTGCTTAAAATGGGAAAAAGACTCAGTTTTTTTTGGAGCACGCATTAATTGGTGAAACAGGGTTTTTGGAGAGCGTCAAAAAACTTTTAATGCAAAAAATAACCCAATTTGTAATAATACCACCAAAATAAAGGTCTAGAAGTTGAAATTTTATCATGAACGCATCGTATTTGCTCTCCTTAGAAAACCAATTTTTTAACACTTTTCGGTAATGATTTTAACCTGTTAATGCTTGGTATAGAAACTACGAGATAGTGCTTCGCGATTTAGGGATTAAAATAAGTAAATTGGCTATAAATACACATTACTAAGAATTTTGAAGTTCTTTTTTTGTTTAAAATATCGTTTAATTAGTGTTGTTTTGCTTAAAATATGAAAAAGACTCAGTTTTTTTTGGAGCACGCATTAATTGGTTAAACAGGGTTTTTGAAGAGTGTCAAAAACTTTTAATGCCAAAAATAACCCAATTTGTAATAATACCACCCAAATAAAGGTCTAGCAACTGAAGTTTCATCATGAACGCATCGTATTTGCTCTCCTTAGAAAATCAATTTTTAACACTTTTCGGTAATGATTTCAACCCGTTAATTGCTTGTTATAGAAACTACGAGATAGTGCTTCGCGATTTATGGATTAAAATAAGTAAATTTGTTATAAATACACATTACTAAGAATTTTGAAGTTCATTTTTTGTTTAAAATATCATTTAATTAGGGTTGTTTTGCTTAAAATGGGAAAAAGACTCAGTTTTTTTAGCACGCATTAATTGGTGAAACAGGGTTTTTGGAGAGCGTCAAAAACTTTTAATGCCAAAAATAACCCAATTTGTAATAATACCACCCAAATAAAGGTCTAGCAACTGAAATTTCATCATGAACGCATCGTATTTGCTCTCCTTAGAAAACAAATTTTTAACACTTTTCGGTAATGATTTTAACCCGTTAAATGCTTGGTATAGAAACTACGAGATAGTGCTTCGCGATTTAGGGATTAAAATAAGTAAATTTGGTATAAAAAAACATTACTAAGAATTTTGAAGTTCTTTTTTCTATAAAATATCGTTTAATTAGGGTTGTTTTGCTTAAAATGGGAAAAAGACTCAGTTTTTTTTTGGAGCACGCATTAATTGGTGAAACAGAGTTTTTGGAGAGCGTCAAAACCTTTTAATGCCAAAAATAACCCAATTTGTAATAATACCACCCAAATAAAGGTCTAGCAACTGAAATTTCATCATGAACGCATCGTATTTCCTCTCCTTAGAAAACCAATTTTTAACAATTTTCGGTAATGATTTTAACCTGTTAATGCTTGGTATGGAAACTACGAGATAGTGCTTCGCGATTTAGGGATTAAAATAAGTAAATTGGCTATAAATACACATTACTAAGAATTTTGAAATTCTTTTTTTGTTTAAAATATCGTTTAATTAGGGTTGTTTTGCTTAAAATGGGAAAAAGACTCAGTTTTTTTTGGAGCACGCATTAATTGGTGAAACAGGGTTTTTGGAGAGCGTCAAAAAACTTTTAATGCAAAAAATAACCCAATTTGTAATAATACCACCCAAATAAAGGTCTAGAAGTTGAAATTTTATCATGAACGCATCGTATTTGCTCTCCTTAGAAAACCAATTTTTTAACACTTTTCGGTAATGATTTTAACCTGTTAATGCTTGGTATAGAAACTACGAGATAGTGCTTCGCGATTTAGGGATTAAAATAAGTAAATTTGGTATAAATACACATTACTAAGAATTTTGAAGTTCTTTTTTTGTTTAAAATATCGTTTAATTAGAGTTGTTTTGCTTAAAATATGAAAAAGACTCAGTTTTTTTTGGAGCACGCATTAATTGGTTAAACAGGGTTTTTGGAGAGCGTCAAAAACTTTTAATGCCAAAAATAACCCAATTTGTAATAATACCACCCAAATAAAGGTCTAGCAACTGAAGTTTCATCATGAACGCATCGTATTTGCTCTACTTAGAAAATCAATTTTTAACACTTTTCGGTAATGATTTCAACCCGTTAATTGCTTGTTATAGAAACTACGAGATAGTGCTTCGCGATTTATGGATTAAAATAAGTAAATTTGTTATAAATACACATTACTAAGAATTTTGAAGTTCTAATTTTGTTTAAAATATCATTTAATTAGGGTTGTTTTGCTTAAAATGGGAAAAAGACTCAGTTTTTTTTTAGCACGCATTAATTGGTGAAACAGGGTTTTTGGAGAGCGTCAAAAACTTTTAATGCCAAAAATAACCCAATTTGTAATAATACCACCCAAATAAAGGTCTAGCAACTGAAATTTCATCATGAACGCATCGTATTTGCTCTCCTTAGAAAACAAATTTTTAACACTTTTCGGTAATGATTTTAACCCGTTAAATGCTTGGTATAGAAACTACGAGATAGTGCTTCGCGATTTAGGGATTAAAATAAGTAAATTTGGTATAAAAAAACATTACTAAGAATTTTGAAGTTCTTTTTTCTATAAAATATCGTTTAATTAGGGTTGTTTTGCTTAAAATGGGAAAAAGACTCAGTTTTTTTTTGGAGCACGCATTAATTGGTGAAACAAGGTTTTTGGAGAGCGTCAAAACCTTTTAATGCAATAAATAACCCAATTTGTAATAATACCACCCAAATAAAGGTCTAGCAACTGAAATTTCATCATGAACGCATCGTATTTCCTCTCCTTAGAAAACCAATTTTTAACAATTTTCGGTAATGATTTTAACCTGTTAATGCTTGGTATGGAAACTACGAGATAGTGCTTCGCGATTTAGGGATTAAAATAAGTAAATTGGCTATAAATACACATTACTAAGAATTTTGAAATTCTTTTTTTGTTTAAAATATCGTTTAATTAGGGTTGTTTTGCTTAAAATGGGAAAAAGACTCAGTTTTTTTTGGAGCACGCATTAATTGGTGAAACAGGGTTTTTGGAGAGCGTCAAAAAACTTTTAATGCAAAAAATAACCCAATTTGTAATAATACCACCAAAATAAAGGTCTAGAAGTTGAAATTTCGTCATGAACGCATCGTATTTGCTCTCCTTAGAAAACCAATTTTTTAACACTTTTCGGTAATGATTTTAACCTGTTAATGCTTGGTATAGAAACTACGAGATAGTGCTTCGCGATTTAGGGATTAAAATAAGTAAATTGGCTATAAATACACATTACTAAGAATTTTGAAGTTCTTTTTTTGTTTAAAATATCGTTTAATTAGTGTTGTTTTGCTTAAAATATGAAAAAGACTCAGTTTTTTTTGGAGCACGCATTAATTGGTGAAACAGGGTTTTTGGAGAGTGTCAAAAACTTTTAATGCCAAAAATAACCCAATTTGTAATAATACCACCCAAATAAAGGTCTAGCAACTGAAGTTTCATCATGAACGCATCGTATTTGCTCTACTTAGAAAATCAATTTTTAACACTTTTCGGTAATGATTTCAACCCGTTAATTGCTTGTTATAGAAACTACGAGATAGTGCTTCGCGATTTATGGATTAAAATAAGTAAATTTGTTATAAATACACATTACTAAGAATTTTGAAGTTCTAATTTTGTTTAAAATATCATTTAATTAGGGTTGTTTTGCTTAAAATGGGAAAAAGACTCAGTTTTTTTAGCACGCATTAATTGGTGAAACAGGGTTTTTGGAGAGCGTCAAAAACTTTTAATGCCAAAAATAACCCAATTTGTAATAATACCACCCAAATAAAGGTCTAGCAACTGAAATTTCATCATGAACGCATCGTATTTGCTCTCCTTAGAAAACAAATTTTTAACACTTTTCGGTAATGATTTTAACCCGTTAAATGCTTGGTATAGAAACTACGAGATAGTGCTTCACGAATTAGGGTTTAAAATAAGTAAATTTGGTATAAAAAAACATTACTAAGAATTTTGAAGTTCTTTTTTCTATAAAATATCGTTTAATTAGGGTTGTTTTATTAAAATGGGAAAAAGACTCAGTTTTTTTTGGAGCACGCATTAATTTGTGAAACAGAGTTTTTGGAGAGCGTCAAAACCTTTTAATGCCAAAAGTAACCTAATTTGTAATAATACCACCCAAAAAAAGGTCTAGCAACTGAAATTTCATCATGAACGCATCGTATTTCCTCTCCTTAGAAAACCAATTTTTAACAATTTTCGGTAATGATTTTAACCTGTTAATGCTTGGTATGGAAACTACGAGATAGTGCTTCGCCATTTAGGGATTAAAATAAGTAAATTGGCTATAAATACACATTACTAAGAATTTTGAAGTTCTTTTTTTGTTTAAAATATCGTTTAATTAGCGTTGTTTTGCTTAAAATGGGAAAAAGACTCAGTTTTTTTTGGAGCACGCATTAATTGGTGAAAAAGGGTTTTTGGAGAGCGTCAAAAAACTTTTAATGCAAAAAATAACCCAATTTGTAATAATACCACCAAAATAAAGGTCTAGAAGTTGAAATTTTATCATGAACGCATCGTATTTGCTCTCCTTAGAAAACCAATTTTTTAACACTTTTCGGTAATGATTTTAACCTGTTAATGCTTGGTATAGAAACTACGAGATAGTGCTTCGCGATTTAGGGATTAAAATAAGTAAATTGGCTATAAATACACATTACTAAGAATTTTGAAGTTCTTTTTTTGTTTAAAATATCGTTTAATTAGTGTTGTTTTGCTTAAAATATGAAAAAGACTCAGTTTTTTTTGGAGCACGCATTAATTGGTGAAACAGGGTTTTTGGAGAGCGTCAAAAAACTTTTAATGCAAAAAATAACCCAATTTGTAATAATACCACCAAAATAAAGGTCTAGAAGTTGAAATTTTATCATGAACGCATCGTATTTGCTCTCCTTAGAAAACCAATTTTTTAACACTTTTCGGTAATGATTTTAACCTGTTAATGCTTGGTATAGAAACTACGAGATAGTGCTTCGCGATTTAGGGATTAAAATAAGTAAATTGGCTATAAATACACATTACTAAGAATTTTGAAGTTCTTTTTTTGTTTAAAATATCGTTTAATTAGTGTTGTTTTGCTTAAAATATGAAAAAGACTCAGTTTTTTTTGGAGCACGCATTAATTGGTGAAACAGGGTTTTTGGAGAGCGTCAAAAAACTTTTAATGCAAAAAATAACCCAATTTGTAATAATACCACCAAAATAAAGGTCTAGAAGTTGAAGTTTTATCATGAACGCATCGTATTTGCTCTCCTTAGAAAACCAATTTTTTAACACTTTTCGGTAATGATTTTAACCTGTTTATGCTTGGTATAGAAACTACGAGATAGTGCTTCGCGATTTAGGGATTAAAATAAGTAAATTGGCTATAAATACACATTACTAAGAATTTTGAAGTTCTTTTTTTGTTTAAAATATCGTTTAATTAGCGTTGTTTTGCTTAAAATGGGAAAAAGACTCAGTTTTTTTTGGAGCACGCATTAATCGGTGAAACATGGTTTATGGAGAGCGTCAAAAACTTTTAATTCCAAAATTAACCCAATTTTTAATAATACCACCCAAATAAAGGTCTAGCATTTGAAATTTCATCATGAACGCATCGTATTTGCTCTCCTAAGAAAACTGATTTTGAATACTTTTCGGTAATGATTTTAACCCGTTAAATGCTTGGTATAGAAACTACGAAATAGTGCTTCGCGATTTAGGGATTAAAAGAAGTAAATATTGTATAAATTCACATTACTAAGAATTTTGAAGTTTATTTTTTGTTTGAAATATAGTTTAATTTGGGTTGTTTTGCTCAAAATGGGAAAAAGACTCAGTTTTTTTTTGGAGCACGCATTAATTGGTGAAACAGGGTTTTTGGAGAGCGTCAAAAACATTTAATGCAAAAAATAACCCAATTTGTAATAATACCACCCAAATAAAGGTCTAGCAACTGAAATTTCATCACGAACGCATTGTATTTGCTCTCCTAAGAAAACCAATTTTTAACACTTTTCGGTAATTATTTTAACCCGTTAAATGCTTGGTATAGAAACTACGAGATAGTGTTTCGCGATTTAGGGATTAAAATAAGTAAATATGGTATAAATACACATTGATAAGAATGTGAAGTTCATTTTTTTATTTAAAATATCGTTTAATTAGGGGTTTTTTTGCTCAAAATGGGAAAAAGACTCAGTTTTTTTTGGAGCACGCATTTATCGGTGAAACAGGGTTTTTGGAGAGCGTCAAAAACTTTTAATTCCAAAATTAACCCAATTGGTAATAATACCACCCAAATAAAGGTCTAGCAACTGAAATTTCATCATGAACGCATCGTATTTGCTCTCCTAAGAAAACCGATTTTTAATACTTTTCGGTAATGATTTTAACCCGTTCAATGCTTGGTGTAGAAACTACGAGATAGTGCTTCGCGATTTAGGGATTAAAAGAAGTAAATAAGGTATAAATTCACATTACTAAGAATTTTGAAGTTTATTTTTTGTTTAAAATATCGTTTAATTAGGGTTGTTTTGCTCAAAATGGGAAAAAGACTCAGTTTTTTTTGGAGCACGCATTAATTGGTGAAACAGGGTTTTTGGAGAGCGTCAAAAACATTTAATGCAAAAAATAACCCAATTTGTAATAATACCACCCAAATAAAGGTCTAGCAACTGAAATCTCATCACGAACGCATCGTATTTGCTCTCCTAAGAAAACCAATTTTTAACACTTTTCGGTAAAGATTTTAACCCGTTAAATGCTTGGTATAGAAACTACGAGATAGTGTTTCGCAATTTAGGGATTAAAATAAGTAAATATGGTATAAATACACATTACTAAGAAGGTGAAGTTCATTTTTTGTTTAAAATATCGTTTAATTAGGGTTGTTTTGCTCAAAATGGGAAAAAGACTCAGTTTTTTTGGAGCACGCATTAATCGGTGAAACAGGTTTTTTGGAGAGCGTCAAAAACTTTTAATACCAAAATTAACCCAATTTGTAAAAATACCACCCAAATAACGGTCTAGCAACGTAAATTTCATCATGAACGCATCGTATCTGCTCTCCTAAGAAAACCGATTTTTAATACTTTTCGGTAATGATTTTAACCCGTTAAATTCTTGGTATAGAAACTACGAGATAGTGTTTTGCGATTTAGGGATTAAAATAAGTAAATATGGTATAAATACACATTAATAAGAATGTGAAGTTCATTTTTTTATTTAAAATATCGTTTAATTAGGGTTTTTTTGCTCAAAATGGGAAAAAGACTCAGTTTTTTTTGGAGCACGCATTAATCGGTGAAACAGGGTTTTTGGACAGCGTGAAAAACTTTTAATTCCAAAATTAACCCAATTTGTAATAATACCACCCAAATAAAAGTCTAGCAACTGAAATTTCATCTTGAACGCATCGTATTTGCTCTCCTAAGAAAACTAATTTTTAATACTTTTCGGTAATGATTTTAACCCGTTAAATGCTTGGTATAGAAACTACGAGATAGTGCTTCGCGATTTAGGGATTAAAAGAAGTAAATAAGGTATAAATTCACATTACTAAGAATTTTGAAGTTTATTTTTTGTTTAAAATATCGTTTAATTAGGGTTGTTTTGCTCAAAATGGGAAAAAGACTCAGTTTTTTTTGGAGCACGCATTAATTGGTGAAACAGGGTTTTTGGAGAGCGTCAAAAACATTTAATGCCAAAAATAACCCAATTTGTAATAATACCACCCAAATAAAGGTCTAGCAACTGAAATTTCATCACGAACGCATCGTATTTGCTCTCCTAAGAAAACCAATTTTTAACACTTTTCGGTAATTATTTTAACCCGTTAAATGCTTGGTATAGAAACTACGAGATAGTGTTTCGTGACTTAGGGATTAAAATAAGTAAATATGGTATAAATACACATTACTAAGAATGTGAAGTTCATTTTTTGTTTAAAATATCGTTTAATTAGGGTTGTTTTGCTCAAAATTGGAAAAAGACTTCGTTTTTTTTGGAGCACGCATTAATCGGTGAAACATGGTTTATGGAGAGCGTCAAAAACTTTTAATTCGAAAATTAACCCAATTTTTAATAATACCACCCAAATAAAGGTCTAGCATTTGAAATTTCATCATGAACGCATCGTATTTGCTCTCCTAAGAAAACGGTTTTTTACACTTTTCGGTAATGATTTTAACCCGTTAAATGCTTTGTATAGAAACTACGAGATAGTGCTTCGCGATTTAGGGATTTAAAGAAGTAAATGGGGTATAAATATACATTACTAAGAATTTTGAAGTTTATTTTTTGTTTGAAATATAGTTTAATTTGGGTTGTTTTGCTCAAAATGGGAAAAAGACTCAGTTTTTTTTGGAGCACGCATTAATTGGTGAAACAGGGTTTTTGGAGAGCGTCAAAAACATTTAATGCAAAAAATAACCCAATTTGTAATAATACCACCCAAATAAAGGTCCAGCAACTGAAATTTCATCACGAACGCATCGTATTTGCTCTCCTAAGAAAACCAATTTTTAACACTTCTCGGTAAAGATTTTAACCCGTTAAATGCTTGGTATAGAAACTACGAGAAAGTGTTTCGCAATTTAGGGATTAAAATAAGTAAATATGGTATAAATACACATTACTAAGAACGTGAAGTTCATTTTTTGTTTAAAATATCGTTTAATTAGGGTTGTTTTGCTCAAAATGGGAAAAAGACTCAGTTTTTTTGGAGCACGCATTAATCGGTGAAACAGGTTTTTTGGAGAGCGTCAAAAACTTTTAATACCAAAATTAACCCAATTTTTAAAAATACCACCCAAATAACGGTCTAGCAACGTAAATTTCATCATGAACGCATCGTATTTGCTCTCCTAAGAAAACCGATTTTTAATACTTTTCGGTAATGATTTTAACCCGTTAAATTCTTGGTATAGAAACTACGAGATAGTGTTTTGCGATTTAGGGATTAAAATAAGTAAATATGGTATAAATACACATTAATAAAAATGTGAAGTTCATTTTTTTATTTAAAATATCGTTTAATTAGGGTTTTTTTGCTCAAAATGGGAAAAAGACTCAGTTTTTTTTGGAGCACGCATTAATCGGTGAAACAGGGTTTTTGGACAGCGTGAAAAACTTTTAATTCCAAAATTAACCCAATTGGTAATAATACCACCCAAATAAAAGTCTAGCAACTGAAATTTCATCTTGAACGCATCGTATTTGCTCTCCTAAGAAAACTAATTTTTAATACTTTTCGGTAATGATTTTAACCCGTTAAATGCTTGGTATAGAAACTACGAGATAGTGCTTCGCGATTTAGGGATTAAAAGAAGTAAATAAGGTATAAATTCACATTACTAAGAATTTTGAAGTTTATTTTTTGTTTAAAATATCGTTTAATTAGGGTTGTTTTGCTCAAAATGGGAAAAAGACTCAGTTTTTTTTGGAGCACGCATTAATTGGTGAAACAGGGTGTTTGGAGAGCGTCAAAAACATTTAATGCCAAAAATAACCCAATTTGTAATAATACCACCCAAATAAAGGTCTAGCAACTGAAATATCATCACGAACGCATCGTATTTGCTCTCCTAAGAAAACCAATTTTTAACACTTTTCGGTAAAGATTTTAACCCGTTAAATGCTTGGTATAGAAACTACGAGATAGTGTTTCGCAATTTAGGGATTAAAATAAGTAAATATGGTATAAATACACATTACTAAGAATGTGAAGTTCATTTTTTGTTTAAAATATCGTTTAATTAGGGTTGTTTTGCTCAAAATGGGAAAAAGACTCAGTTTTTTTGGAGCACGCATTAATCGGTGAAACAGGGTTTTTGGAGAGCGTCAAAAACTTTTAATACCAAAATTAACCCAATTTGTAAAAATACCACCCAAATAACGGTCTAGCAACGTAAATTTCATCATGAACGCATCGTATCTGCTCTCCTAAGAAAACCGATTTTTAATACTTTTCGGTAATGATTTTAACCCGTTAAATTCTTGGTATAGAAACTACGAGATAGTGTTTTGCGATTTAGGGATTAAAATAAGTAAATATGGTATAAATACACATTACTAAGAATGTGAAGTTCATTTTTTTATTTAAAATATCGTTTAATTAGGGTTGTTTTGCTCAAAATGGGAAAAAGACTCAGTTTTTTTTGGAGCACGCATTAATCGGTGAAACAGGGTTTTTGGAGAGCGTCAAAAACTTTTAATTCCAAAATTAACCCAATTGGTAATAATACCACCCAAATAAAAGTCTAGCAACTGAAATTTCATCTTGAACGCATCGTATTTGCTCTCCTAAGAAAACTAATTTTTAATACTTTTCGGTAATGATTTTAACCCGTTAAATGCTTGGTATAGAAACTACGAGATAGTGCTTCGCGATTTAGGGATTAAAAGAAGTAAATAAGGTATAAATTCACATTACTAAGAATTTTGAAGTTTATTTTTTGTTTAAAATATCGTTTAATTAGGGTTGTTTTGCTCAAAATGGGAAAAAGACTCAGTTTTTTTTGGAGCACGCATTAATTGGTGAAACAGGGTTTTTGGAGAGCGTCAAAAACATTTAATGCCAAAAATAACCCAATTTGTAATAATACCACCCAAATAAAGGTCTAGCAACTGAAATTTCATCACGAACGCATCGTATTTGCTCTCCTAAGAAAACCAATTTTTAACACTTTTCGGTAATTATTTTAACCCGTTAAATGCTTGGTATAGAAACTACGAGATAGTGTTTCGTGACTTAGGGATTAAAATAAGTAAATATGGTATAAATACACATTACTAAGAATGTGAAGTTCATTTTTTGTTTAAAATATCGTTTAATTAGGGTTGTTTTGCTCAAAATTGGAAAAAGACTTCGTTTTTTTTGGAGCACGCATTAATCGGTGAAACATGGTTTATGGAGAGCGTCAAAAACTTTTAATTCGAAAATTAACCCAATTTTTAATAATACCACCCAAATAAAGGTCTAGCATTTGAAATTTCATCATGAACGCATCGTATTTGCTCTCCTAAGAAAACGGATTTTTAATACTTTTTGGTAACGATTTTAACCCGTTAAATGCTTGGTATAGAAACTACGAGATAGTGCTTCGCGATTTAGGGATTTAAAGAAGTAAATGGGGTATAAATATACATTACTAAGAATTTTGAAGTTTATTTTTTGTTTGAAATATAGTTTAATTTGGGTTGTTTTGCTCAAAATGGGAAAAAGACTCAGTTTTTTTTGGAGCACGCATCAATTGGTGAAACAGGGTTTTTGGAGAGCGTCAAAAACATTTAATGCAAAAAATAACCCAATTTGTAATAATACCACCCAAATAAAGGTCCAGCAACTGAAATTTCATCACGAACGCATCGTATTTGCTCTCCTAAGAAAACCAATTTTTAACACTTCTCGGTAAATTTTTTAACCCGTTAAATGCTTGGTATAGAAACTACGAGAAAGTGTTTCGCAATTTAGGGATTAAAATAAGTAAATATGTTATAAATACACATTACTAAGAAGGTGAAGTTCATTTTTTGTTTAAAATATCGTTTAATTAGGCTTGTTTTGCTCAAAATGGGAAAAAGACTCAGTTTTTTTGGAGCACGCATTAATCGGTGAAACAGGTTTTTTGGAGAGCGTCAAAAACTTTTAATACCAAAATTAACCCAATTTTTAAAAATACCACCCAAATAACGGTCTAGCAACGTAAATTTCATCATGAACGCATCGTATTTGCTCTCCTAAGAAAACCGATTTTTAATACTTTTCGGTAATGATTTTAACCCGTTAAATTCTTGGTATAGAAACTAAGAGATAGTGTTTTGCGATTTAGGGATTAAAATAAGTAAATATGGTATAAATACACATTAATAAGAATGTGAAGTTCATTTTTTTATTTAAAATATCGTTTAATTAGGGTTTTTTTGCTCAAAATGGGAAAAAGACTCAGTTTTTTTTGGAGCACGCATTAATCGGTGAAACAAGGTTTTTGGACAGCGTCAAAAACTTTTAATTCCAAAATTAACCCAATTGGTAATAATACCACCCAAATAAAGGTCTAGCAACTGAAATTTCATCTTGAACGCATCGTATTTGCTCTCCTAAGAAAACCGATTTTTAATACTTTTCGGTAATGATTTTAACCCGTTCAATGCTTGGTATAGAAACTACGAGATAGTGCTTCGCGATTTAGGGATTTAAAGAAGTAAATGGGGTATAAATATACATTACTAAGAATTTTGAAGTTTATTTTTTGTTTGAAATATAGTTTAATTTGGGTTGTTTTGCTCAAAATGGGAAAAAGACTCAGTTTTTTTTGGAGCACGCATCAATTGGTGAAACAGGGTTTTTGGAGAGCGTCAAAAACATTTAATGCAAAAAATAACCCAATTTGTAATAATACCACCCAAATAAAGGTCTAGCAACTGAAATTTCATCACGAACGCATCGTATTTGCTCTCCTAAGAAAACCAATTTTTAACACTTCTCGGTAAAGATTTTAACCCGTTAAATGCTTGGTATAGAAACTACGAGAAAGTGTTTCGCAATTTAGGGATTAAAATAAGTAAATATGTTATAAATACACATTACTAAGAAGGTGAAGTTCATTTTTTGTTTAAAATATCGTTTAATTAGGCTTGTTTTGCTCAAAATGGGAAAAAGACTCAGTTTTTTTGGAGCACGCATTAATCGGTGAAACAGGTTTTTTGGAGAGCGTCAAAAACTTTTAATACCAAAATTAACCCAATTTTTAAAAATACCACCCAAATAACGGTCTAGCAACGTAAATTTCATCATGAACGCATCGTATTTGCTCTCCTAAGAAAACCGATTTTTAATACTTTTCGGTAATGATTTTAACCCGTTAAATTCTTGGTATAGAAACTAAGAGATAGTGTTTTGCGATTTAGGGATTAAAATAAGTAAATATGGTATAAATACACATTAATAAGAATGTGAAGTTCATTTTTTTATTTAAAATATCGTTTAATTAGGGTTTTTTTGCTCAAAATGGGAAAAAGACTCAGTTTTTTTGGAGCACGCATTAATCGGTGAAACAGGGTTTTTGGACAGCGTCAAAAACTTTTAATTCCAAAATTAACCCAATTGGTAATAATACCACCCAAATAAAGGTCTAGCAACTGAAATTTCATCTTGAACGCATCGTATTTGCTCTCCTAAGAAAACCGATTTTTAATACTTTTCGGTAATGATTTTAACCCGTTAAATGCTTGGTATAGAAACTACGAGATAGTGCTTCGCGATTTAGGGATTAAAAGAAGTAAATAAGGTATAAATTCACATTACTAAGAATTTTGAAGTTTATTTTTTGTTTAAAATATCGTTTAATTAGGGTTGTTTTGCTCAAAATGGGAAAAAGACTCAATTTTTTTTGGAGCACGCATTAATTGGTGAAACAGGGTTTTTGGAGAGCGTCAAAAACATTTAATGCCAAAAATAACCCAATTTGTAATAATACCACCCAAATAAAGGTCTAGCAACTGAAATTTCATCACGAACGCATCGTATTTGCTCTCCTAAGAAAACCAATTTTTAACACTTCTCGGTAAAGATTTTAACCCGTTAAATGCTTGGTATAGAAACTACGAGATAGTGTTTCGCGATTTAGGGATTAAAATAAGTAAATATGGTATAAATACACATTACTAAGAATGTGAAGTTCAATTTTTTTTAAATATCGTTTAATTAGGGTTGTCTTGGTCAAAATGGGAAAAATACTCAGTTTTTTTTTAAGCACGCATTAAACAGTGAAACAGGGTTTTTGGAGAGCGTCAAAAACTTTTTATTCCAAAATTAACCCAATTTGTAATAATACCACCCAAATAAAGGTTTTATAACTGAAATTTCATCTTGAACGCATCGTATTTACTCTCCTAAGAAAACCGATTTTTAATATTTTTCGGTAATGATTTTAACCCGTTAAATGCTTGGTATAGAAACTACGAGATAGTGCTTCGCGATTTAGGGATTAAAAGAAGTAAATAAGGTATAAATTCACATTACTAAGAATTTTGAAGTTTATTTTTTGTTTAAAATATCGTTTAATTAGGGTTGTTTTGCTCAAAATGGGAAAAAGACTCAGTTTTTTTTGGAGCACGCATTAATTGGTGAAACAGGGTTTTTGGAGAGCGTCAAAAACATTTAATGCCAAAAATAACCCAATTTTTAATAATACCACCCACATAAAGGTCTAGCAACTGAAATTTCATCATGAACGCATCGTATTTGCTCTCCTAAGAAAACTGATTTTTAATACTTTTCGAAAATGATTTTAACCCGTTAAATGCTTGGTATAGAAACTACAAGATAGTGCTTCGAGATTTAGGGATTAAAAGAAGTAAATAAGGTATAAATTCACATTACTAAGAATTTTGAAGTTTATTTTTTGTTTAAAATATCGTTTAATTAGGGTTGTTTTGCTCAAAATGGGGAAAAGACTCAGTTTTTTTTGGAGCACGCATTAATTGGTGTAACAGGGTTTTTGGAGAGCGTCAAAAACATTTAATGCCAAAAATAACCTAGTTTGTAATAATACCACCCAAATCAAGGTCTAGCAACTGAAATTTCTTCACGAACGCATCGTATTTTCTCTCCTAAGAAAACCAATTTTTAACACTTTTCGGTAATTATTTTAACCCGTTAAATGCTTGGTTTAGAAACTACGAGATAGTGTTTCGCGATTTAGGGATTAAAATAAGTAAATATGGTATAAATACACATTACTAAGAATGTGAAGTTCATTTTTTGTTTAAAATATCGTTTAATTAGTGTTGTTTTGCTCAAAATGGGAAAAAGACTCTGTTTTTTTTCGAGCACGCATTAATTGGTGAAACAGGGTTTTAGGAGAGCGTCAAAAGCATTTAATGCCAAAAATAACCCAGTTTGTAATAATACCACCCAAATAAAGGTCTAGCAACTGAAATTTCTGTTGGGATTTATGCCCACGAAGGAGACATGAAGGACCTTTTAGCAAATAATTAAGTTTATTAATAAAGTACTCGATGTAATAATACGATTATGTTCTTTTGCTGAGAATTAAATAAAGATAAATATTCATTCTTATTTATTTAAGTTTGTGTTTAAGCATATATGTCTACGCCCTGAAACTATCATCAACGAAAGAAGAGTTAAGTACAGACTTAACAAGATACCTCTTCTTGATAAGTTTAAAATAAATAGTTCGCAATCTTAGGATCGATGGGGGCAATCGTATCCGATTATTGATTGTTTGAATAAACTACTGATACCGGATCTTGTGATATTAAGAGTTGTGACTCTGGAGTTTATTCTTGATGTCTTAATGAAGACACTGAACTAGACCTGTGACACTTTGAAGTTCGAGGTAAAACCGTTTCATTACTCGAAGCTTCAAAATCACAAACGAGGGGTATTTTCATAATTACCTAAATCCTGAAGTGGGTACATAATTTCTTGTGAAACTTTGTGACACTTGACTAGTCAATGGGCAAGATCCAAATGATGGATCAAAGACCCGACGGTTGGTGTCATAATACTGTCTCGTTGAATTATGTAATCCATAGATATGGAATTTGTGTTATAAGAATGCTACGACATTAGTATCACATCATGCTTTGTTCTTTGAGGTGTGAATGAACAAACCGGGCCTGGTACTCATTGAATAATATATTCTCTGAATAAAACATGTGACATGTTGTGACATCTCACTTTATGTTTTTCTCATTCACAAACAACAAAGGAGTTGATGAAATAATAACTAAGGGGTAAAACGGTAATTTTATATTCCTCTTAGTTAATTATACACACAAAGGGTAATATCGTAAAATACACCGTGGACCGTGTGAAGAATATTTGTATCACATCAAACGGAAATAAGAACGCATATGAACTTAGAGATTGTCAGCATTGGTCCTTTAGTGGAATCGACCAATGTTAAGAATTAAAAGGCGGGAAAAGTTTGTGAACTTTTGTGTCCGGACTTTATTCTAAAGCTTCGTTCATGTGGGTCCATGAGGTCTCAATGTTAGACTTTCGGACGAGATTTTGATGAACAAAATAAGTATTGAAAATATGTAAAGTTGATTTATTGAAATCATACTTTAAGTTCAATTATTAAATTGAAATATTTTTAACTACGAAATTGGTTTGATAATTTTATCTTATGTATAAATTGTGATTTATACGCTGGTAATTATTTTCTCATGATTAAATAAATAAATAGTTATTTTATTTTAATCATCTTTATAAAATATTGCAATTTGTATAATTATATTGACAATTGTACAATATGCGATTTTAATAAAGGTGGAGAAAATTAATACATTAATTCCTATTGGTTAATCTATGAAGATTAGGATTAAAGATTTGTCATATTTTCTTCCCTTGATTAATTCATGCGAATTCAAAATAAAAATTAAAGAAGATATATTTCTTTTGGTATTTTATCAAACCCTATTCGCATATGATGGAGAGATTCGGTCCATGACTTGGCCCTTTTAGAAAGCCACCGAATCATGATATGATATATATATTGATATATATTAAAAGATAGTCATGAGTATAAAAGAGATTTGAATTAAATAATAGATTTAATTTTTAAATCAAATATTATATGGCTATAAATATGGGATATTGATCACATTAAAAACTCAGCCTCCATATTCTCCAATTCGCATGTTTTGAGAAACAATCAGAGAAGAAATATTCTCTCTCAATTCGCATACAGAGTGCGACGAATATTTGAGAGAAAATATTGAGGCAAAAGTTGTTCTTCTTTTCTTCTCTTGTTCATAAAGAGCCCACCCTCTTAATCTCACATAGAATCCGAAAGCCATAGCATCGAATCCATCGTGGTTGTTTGATTGAAGACGGAGGGACGACTCGCGAAGATCGACGACGAAAACCGTGAATAAAATCCGGATTTGTAAGTGTTCTTCATCCTATAACTGTTATACGATTTTTCGGAATTTTATCCAATCGTTGTTTACGTAATAAATTATTTTGCATGTATGATAATTGTTTTTAACGTTATGATTATTTTAACATGTCGAAAATCTGTTTCCATATTAAAAAGAAATTTTGAAATTCCACCGTAACTTGTTACGTTCATTATTTATATTAAAAAGTTTAATATCGATCCAACAATTTCATCATGAACGCATCGTATTTGTTCTCCTAAGAAAACCGATTTTTTATACTTTTCGGTAACGATCTTAACCCGTTAAATGCTTGGTATAGAAACTAGGAGATAGTGCTTCGCGATTTAGGGATTAAAAGAAGTAAATAAGGTATAAATTCACGTTACTAAGAATTTTGAAGCTTATTTTTTGTTTAAAATATCGTTTAATTAGGGTTGTTTTGCTCAAAATGGGAAAAAGACTCAGTTTTTTTCGGAGCACGCATTAATTGGTGAAACAGGGTTTTTGGAGAGCGTCAAAAACATTTAATGCCAAAAATAACCCAATTTGTAATAATACCACCCAAATAGAGTCTAGCAACTGAAATTTCATCACGAACGCATCGTATTTGCTCTCCTAAGAAAACCAAATTTTAACACTTTTCGGTAATTATTTTAACCCGTTAAATGCTTGGTATAGAAACTACGAGATAGTGTTTCGCGATTTAGGGATTAAAATAAGTAAACATGGTATAAATACACATTACTAAGAATGTGTAGTTCATTTTTTGTTTAAAATATCGTTTAATTAGGGTTGTTTTGCTCAAAATGGGAAAAAGACTTCGTTTTTTTTGGAGCACGCATTAATCGGTGAAACATGGTTTATGGAGAGCGTCAAAAACTTTTAATTCGAAAATTAACCCAATTTTTAATAATACCACCCAAATAAAGGTCTAGCATTTGAAATTTCATCATGAACGCATCGTATTTGCTCTCCTAAGAAAACGGATTTTTAATACTTTTTGGTAATGATTTTAACCCGTTAAATGCTTGGTATAGAAACTACGAAATAGTGCTTCGCGATTTAGGGATTAAAAGAAGTAAATAATGTATAAATTCACATTACTAAGAATTTTGAAGTTTATTTTTTGTTTGAAATATAGTTTAATTTGGGTTGTTTTGCTCAAAATGGGAAAAAGACTCAGTTTTTTTTGGAGCACGCATCAATTGGTGAAACAGGGTTTTTGGAGAGCGTCAAAAACATTTAATGCAAAAAATAACCCAATTTGTAATAATACCACCCAAATAAAGGTCTAGCAACTGAAATTTCATCACGAACGCATCGTATTTGCTCTCCTAAGAAAACCAATTTTTAACACTTTTTGGTAAATTTTTTAACCCGTTAAATGCTTGGTATAGAAACTACGAGATAGTGTTTCGCAATTTAGGGATTAAAATAAGTAAATATGTTATAAATACACATTACTAAGAAGGTGAAGTTCATTTTTTGTTTAAAATATCGTTTAATTAGGCTTGTTTTGCTCAAAATGGGAAAAAGACTCAGTTTTTTTGGAGCACGCATTAATCGGTGAAACAGGTTTTTTGGAGAGCGTCAAAAACTTTTAATACCAAAATTAACCCAATTTGTAAAAATACCACCCAAATAATGGTCTAGCAACGTAAATTTCATCATGAACGCATCGTATCTGCTCTCCTAAGAAAACCGATTTTTAATACTTTTCGGTAATGATTTTAACCCGTTAAATTCTTGGTATAGAAACTACGAGATAGTGTTTTGCGATTTAGGGATTAAAATAAGTAAATATGGTATAAATACACATTAATAAGAATGTGAAGTTCATTTTTTTATTTAAAATATCGTTTAATTAGGGTTTTTTTGCTCAAAATGGGAAAAAGACTCAGTTTTTTTTGGAGCACGCATTAATCGGTGAAACAGGGTTTTTGGACAGCGTCAAAAACTTTTAATTCCAAAATTAACCCAATTGGTAATAATACCACCCAAATAAAGGTCTAGCAACTGAAATTTCATCTTGAACGCATCGTATTTGCTCTCCTAAGAAAACCGATTTTTAATACTTTTCGGTAATGATTTTAACCCGTTCAATGCTTGGTGTAGAAACTACGAGATAGTGCTACGCGATTTAGGGATTAAAAGAAGTAAATAAGGTATAAATTCACATTACTAAGAATTTTGAAGTTTATTTTTTGTTTAAAATATCGTTTAATTAGGGTTGTTTTGCTCAAAATGGGAAAAAGACTCAGTTTTTTTTGGAGCACGCATTAATTGGTGAAACAGGGTGTTTGGAGAGCGTCAAAAACATTTAATGCCAAAAATAACCCAATTTGTAATAATACCACCCAAATAAAGGTCTAGCAACTGAAATTTCATCACGAACGCATCGTATTTGCTCTCCTAAGAAAACCAATTTTTAACACTTTTCGGTAATTATTTTAACCCGTTAAATGCTTGGTATAGAAACTACGAGATAGTGTTTCGCGATTTAGGGATTAAAATAAGTAAATATGGTATAAATACACATTACTAAGAATGTGAAGTTCATTTTTTGTTTAAAATATCGTTTAATTAGGGTTGTTTTGCTCAAAATGGGAAAAAGACTCAGTTTTTTTTGGAGCACGCATTAATCGGTGAAACATGGTTTATGGAGAGCGTCAAAAACTTTTAATTCGAAAATTAACCCAATTTTTAATAATACCACCCAAATAAAGGTCTAGCATTTGAAATTTCATCATGAACGCATCGTATTTGCTCTCCTAAGAAAACGGATTTTTAATACTTTTTGGTAATGATTTTAACCCGTTAAATGCTTGGTATAGAAACTACGAAATTGTGCTTCGCGATTTAGGGATTAAAAGAAGTAAATAATGTATAAATTCACATTACTAAGAATTTTGAAGTTTATTTTTTGTTTGAAATATAGTTTAATTTGGGTTGTTTTGCTCAAAATGGGAAAAAGACTCAGTTTTTTTTGGAGCACGCATTAATTGGTGAAACAGGGTTTTTGGAGAGCGTCAAAAACATTTAATGCAAAAAATAACCCAATTTGTAATAATACCACCCAAATAAAGGTCTAGCAACTGAAATTTCATCACGAACGCATCGTATTTGCTCTCCTAAGAAAACCAATTTTTAACACTTTTCGGTAAAGATTTTAACCCGTTAAATGCTTGGTATAGAAACTACGAGATAGTGTTTCGCAATTTAGGGATTAAAATAAGTAAATATGTTATAAATACACATTACTAAGAATGTGAAGTTCATTTTTTGTTTAAAATATCGTTTAATTAGGGTTGTTTTGCTCAAAATGGGAAAAAGACTCAGTTTTTTTGGAGCACGCATTAATCGGTGAAACAGGTTTTTTGGAGAGCGTCAAAAACTTTTAATACCAAAATTAACCCAATTTGTAAAAATACCACCCAAATAACGGTCTAGCAACGTAAATTTCATCATGAACGCATCGTATTTGCTCTCCTAAGAAAACCGATTTTTAATACTTTTCGGTAATGATTTTAACCCGTTAAATTCTTGGTATAGAAACTACGAGATAGTGTTTTGCGATTTAGGGATTAAAATAAGTAAATATGGTATAAATACACATTAATAAGAATGTGAAGTTCATTTTTTTATTTAAAATATCGTTTAATTAGGGTTTTTTTGCTCAAAATGGGAAAAAGACTAAGTTTTTTTTGGAGCACGCATTAATCGGTGAAACAGGGTTTTTGGACAGCGTCAAAAACTTTTAATTCCAAAATTAACCCAATTGGTAATAATACCACCCAAATAAAGGTCTAGCAACTGAAATTTCATCTTGAACGCATCGTATTTGCTCTCCTAAGAAAACTAATTTTTAATACTTTTCGGTAATGATTTTAACCCGTTAAATGCTTGGTATAGAAACTACGAGATAGTGCTTCGCGATTTAGGGATTAAAAGAAGTAAATAAGGTATAAATTCACATTACTAAGAATTTTGAAGTTTATTTTTTGTTAAAAATATCGTTTAATTAGGGTTGTTTTGCTCAAAATGGGAAAAAGACTCAATTTTTTTTGGAGCACGCATTAATTGGTGAAACAGGGTTTTTGGAGAGCGTCAAAAACATTTAATGCCAAAAATAACCCAATTTGTAATAATACCACCCAAATAAAGGTCTAGCAACTGAAATTTCATCACGAACGCATCGTATTTGCTCTCCTAAGAAAACCAATTTTTAACACTTCTCGGTAAAGATTTTAACCCGTTAAATGCTTGGTATAGAAACTACGAGATAGTGTTTCGCGATTTAGGGATTAAAATAAGTAAATATGGTATAAATAAACATTACTAAGAATGTGAAGTTCAATTTTTTTTTAAATATCGTTTAATTAGGGTTGTCTTGGTAAAAATGGGAAAAATACTCAGTTTTTTTTAAGCACGCATTAAACAGTGAAACAGGGTTTTTGGAGAGCGTCAAAAACTTTTTATTCCAAAATTAACCCAATTTGTAATAATACCACCCAAATAAAGGTCTTATAACTGAAATTTCATCTTGAACGCATCGTATTTACTCTCCTAAGAAAACCGATTTTTAATATTTTTCGGTAATGATTTTAACCGGTTAAATGCTTGGTATAGAAACTACGAGACAGTGCTTCGCGATTTAGGGATTAAAAGAAGTAAATAAGGTATAAATTCACATTACTAAGAATTTTGAAGTTTATTTTTTGTTTAAAATATCGTTTAATTAGGGTTGTTTTGCTCAAAATGGGAAAACGACTCAGTTTTTTTTGGAGCACGCATTAATTGGTGAAACAGGGTTTTTGGAGAGCGTCAAAAACATTTAATGGCAAAAATAACCCAATTTTTAATAATACCACCCAAATAGAGGTCTAGCAACTGAAATTTCATCATGAACGCATCGTATTTGCTCTCCTAAGAAAACTGATTTTTAATACTTTTCGAAAATGATTTTAACCCGTTAAATGCTTGGTATAGAAACTACAAGATAGTGCTTCGAGATTTAGGGATTAAAAGAAGTAAATAAGGTATAAATTCACATTACTAAGAATTTTGAAGTTTATTTTTTGTTTAAAATATCGTTTAATTAGGGTTGTTTTGCTCAAAATGGGAAAAAGACTCAGTTTTTTTTGGAGCACGCATTAATTGGTGTAACAGGGTTTTTGGAGAGCGTCAAAAACATTTAATGCCAAAAATAACCTAGTTTGTAATAATACCACCCAAATCAAGGTCTAGCAACTGAAATTTCTTCACGAACGCATCGTATTTGCTCTCCTAAGAAAACCAATTTTTAACACTTTTCGGTAATTATTTTAACCCGTTAAATGCTTGGTTTAGAAACTACGAGATAGTGTTTCGCGATTTAGGGATTAAAATAAGTAAATATGATATAAATACACATTACTAAGAATGTGAAGTTCATTTTTTGTTTAAAATATCGTTTAATTAGGGTTGTTTTGCTCAAAATGGGAAAAAGACTCTGTTTTTTTTTGGAGCACGCATTAATTGGTGAAACAGGGTTTTAGGAGAGCGTCAAAAACATTTAATGCCAAAAATAACCCAGTTTGTAATAATACCACCCAAATAAAGGTCTAGCAACTGAAATTTCTGTTGGGATTTATGCCCACAAAGGAGACATGAAGGACCTTTTAGCAAATAATTAAGTTTATTAATAAAGTACTCGATGTAATAATACGATTATGTTCTTTTGCTGAGAATTAAATAAAGATAAATATTCATTCTTATTTATTTAAGTTTGTGTTTAAGCATATATGTCTACGCCCTGAAACTATCATCAACGAAAGAAGAGTTAAGTACAGACTTAACAAGATACCTCTTCTTGATAAGTTTAAAATAAATAGTTCGCAATCTTAGGATCGATGGGGCAATCGTATCCGATTATTGATTGTTTGAATAAACTACTGATACCGGATCTTGTGATATTAAGAGTTGTGACTCTGGAGTTTATTCTTGATGTCTTAATGAAGACACTGAACTAGACCTGTGACACTTTGAAGTTCGAGGTAAAACCGTTTCATTACTCGAAGCTTCAAAATCACAAACGAGGGGTATTTTCATAATTACCTAAATCCTGAAGTGGGTACATAATTTCTTGTGACACTTTGTGACACTTGACTAGTCAATGGGCAAGATCCAAATGATGGATCAAAGACCCGACGGTTGGTGTCATAATACTGTCTCGTTGAATTATGTAATTCATAGATATGGAATTTGTGTTATAAGAATGCTACGACATTAGTATCACATCATGCTTTGTTCTTTGAGGTGTGAATGAACAAACCGGGCCTGGTACTCATTGAATAATATATTCTCTGAATAAAACATGTGACATGTTGTGACATCTCACTTTATGTTTTTCTCATTCACAAACAACAAAGGAGTTGATGAAATAATAACTAAGGGGTAAAACGGTAATTTTACATTCCTCTTAGTTAATTATACACACAAAGGGTAGTATCGTAAAATACACCGTGGACCGTGTGAAGAATATTTGTATCACATCAAACGGAAATAAGAACGCATATGAACTTAGAGATTGTCAGCATTGGTCCTTTAGTGGAATCGACCAATGTTAAGAATTAAAAGGCGGGAAAAGTTTGTGAACTTTTGTGTCCGGACTTTATTCTAAAGCTTCGTTCATGTGGGTCCATGAGGTCTCAATGTTAGACTTTCGGACGAGATTTTGATGAACAAAATAAGTATTGAAAATATGTAAAGTTGATTTATTGAAATCATACTTTAAGTTCAATTATTAAATTGAAATATTTTTAACTACGAAATTGGTTTGATAATTTTATCTTATGTATAAATTGTGATTTATACGCTGGTAATTATTTTCTCATGATTAAATAAATAAATAGTTATTTTATTTTAATCATCTTTATAAAATATTGCAATTTGTATAATTATATTGACAATTGTACAATATGCGATTTTAATAAAGGTGGAGAAAATTAATACATTAATTCCTATTGGTTAATCTATGAAGATTAGGATTAAAGATTTGTCATATTTTCTTCCCTTGATTAATTCATGCGAATTCAAAATAAAAATTAAAGAAGATATATTTCTTTTGGTATTTTATCAAACCCTATTCGCATATGATGGAGAGATTCGGTCCATGACTTGGCCCTTTTAGAAAGCCACCGAATCATGATATGATATATATATTGATATATATTAAAAGATAGTCATGAGTATAAAAGAGATTTGAATTAAATAATAGATTTAATTTTTAAATCAAATATTATATGGCTATAAATATGGGATATTGATCACATTAAAAACTCAGCCTCCATATTCTCCAATTCGCATGTTTTGAGAAACAATCAGAGAAGAAATATTCTCTCTCAATTCGCATACAGAGTGCGACGAATATTTGAGAGAAAATATTGAGGCAAAAGTTGTTCTTCTTTTCTTCTCTTGTTCATAAAGAGCCCACCCTCTTAATCTCACATAGAATCCGAAAGCCATAGCATCGAATCCATCGTGGTTGTTTGATTGAAGACGGAGGGACGACTCGCGAAGATCGACGACGAAAACCGTGAATAAAATCCGGATTTGTAAGTGTTCTTCATCCTATAACTGTTAAACGATTTTTCGGAATTTTATCCAATCGTTGTTTACGTAATAAATTATTTTGCATGTATGATAATCGTTTTTAACGTTATGATTATTTTAACATGTCGAAAATCTGTTTCCATATTAAAAAGAAATTTTGAAATTCCGCCGTAACTTGTTACGTTCATTATTTATATTAAAAAGTTTAATATCGATCCAACAATTTCATCATGAACGCATCGTATTTGTTCTCCTAAGAAAACCGATTTTTTATACTTTTCGGTAACGATCTTAACCCGTTAAATGCTTGGTATAGAAACTAGGAGATAGTGCTTCGCGATTTAGGGATTAAAAGAAGTAAATAAGGTATAAATTCACGTTACTAAGAATTTTGAAGCTTATTTTTTGTTTAAAATATCGTTTAATTAGGGTTGTTTTGCTCAAAATGGGAAAAAGACTCAGTTTTTTTCGGAGAGCGTCAAAAAAATTTAATGCCAAAGATAACTCAATTTGTAATAATACCACGCAAATAAAGGTCTAGCAACTGAAATTTTATCACGAACACATCGTACTTGCTCTCCTAAGAAAACCAATTTTTAACACTTTTCGGTAATTATTTTAACCCGTTAAATGCTTGGTATAGAAACTACGAGATAGTGTTTCGCGATTTATAGATTAAAATAAGAAAATATGGTATAAATACACATTAATAAGAATGTGAAGTTCATTTTTTGTTTAAAATATCGCTTAATTAGGGTTGTTTTGCTCAAAATGGGAAGAAGACTCAGTTTTTTTGGAAGCAAGCATTAATCGGTGAAACAGGGTTTTTGGAGAGGGTCAAAAACATTTAATACCAAAATTAACCCAATTTGTAATAATACAACCCAAATAAAGGTCTAGCAACTGAAATTTCATCATGCACGCATCGTATTTGCTCTCCTAAGAAAACCGATTTTTAATTAATTTCGGTAATGATTTTAACCCGTTAAATGCTTGGTGTAGAAACTCCGAGATAGTGCTTCGCGATTAAGGGATTAAAATAAGTAAATAAGGTATAAATTCACATTACTAAGAATTTTGAAGTTTATTTTTTGTTTAAAATATCGTTTAATTAGGGCTGTTTTGCTAGAAATGGGAAAAAGACTCAGTTTTTTTTGGAGCACGCATTAATTGGTGAAACAGGGTTTTTGGAGAGCGTCAAAAACATTTAATGCCAAAAATAACCCAATTTGTAATAATACCACCAAAATAAAGGTCTAGCAACTGAAATTCTTCACGAACGCATTGTATTTGCTCTCCTAAGAAAACCAATTTTTTACACTTTTCGGTAATTATTTTAACCCGTTAAATGCTTGGTATAGAAACTACAAGTTAGTGTTTCGCGATTTAGGGATTAAAATAAGAAAATATGGTATAAATACACATTACTAAGAATGTGAAGTTCATTTTTTGTTTAAAATATCGTTTAATTTGGGTTGTTTTGCTCAAAATGGGAAAAAGACTAAGTTTTTTTTGGAGCACGCATTAATCGGTGAAACAGGGGTTTTGGAGAGTGTCAAAAACTTTTAATACCAAAATTAACCCAATTTGTAATAATACCACAAAAATAAAGGTCTAGAAACTGAAATTTCATCATGAACGCATCGTATTTGCTCTCGTAAGAAAACCAATTTTTAATACTTTTCGGTAATGATTTTAACCCGTTAAATGCTTGGTATAGAAACTACGAGATAGTGCTTCGCGATTTAGGGATTAAAAGAAGTAAATAAGGTATAAATTCACATTACTAATAATTTTGAAGTTTTTTTTTTTTTTTAAATATCGTTTAATTAGGGCTGTTTTGCTCAAAAGTGGGTAAAAGACTCAGATTTTTTTGGAGCACGCATTAATTGGTGAAACAGGGTTTTTGGAGAGCGTCAAAAAAAGTTAATGCCAAAAATAACCCAATTTGTAATAATACCACCAAAATAAAGGTCTAGCAACTGAAATTTCTTCATGAACGCATCGTATTTGCTCTCCTAAGAAAACCAATTTTTAACACTTTTCGGTAAATATTTTAACCTGTTAAATGCTTGGTATAGAAACTACGAGATAGTGTTTCGCGATTTAGGGATTAAAATAAGTAAATATGGTATAAATACACATTACTAAGAATGTGAAGTTCATTTTTTGTTTAAAATATCGTTTAGTTAGGGTTGTTTTGCTCAAAATGGGAAAAAGACTCAATTTTTTTTATAGCACGCATTAATCGGTGAAACAGGGTTTTTGTAGAGCGTCAAAAGCTTTTAATAGAAAAATTAACCCAATTTTTAATAATACCACCCAAATAAAGGTCTAGCAACTGAAATTTCATCATGAACGCATCGTATTTGTTCTCCTAAGAAAACCGATTTTTTATACTCTTTGGTAATGATCTTAACCCGTTAAATGCTTGGTATAGAAACTACGAGATAGTGCTTCGCGATTTAGGGATTAAAAGAAGTAAATAAGGTATAAATTCACGTTACTAAGAATTTTGAAGCTTATTTTTTGTTTAAAATATCGTTTAATTAGGGTTGTTTTGCTCAAAATGGGAAAAAGACTCAGTTTTTTTTGGAGCGTGCATTAATTGGTGAAACAGGGTTTTCGGAGAGCGTCAAAAAAATTTAATGCCAAAGATAACTCAATTTGTAATAATACCACGCAAATAAAGGTCTAGCAACTGAAATTTCATCACGAACACATCGTATTTGCTCTCCTCAGAAAACCAATTTTTAACACTTTTCGGTAATTATTTTAACACGTTAAATGCTTGGTATAGAAACTACGAGATAGTGTTTCGCGATTTAGGGATTAAAATAAGAAAATATCGTATAAATACACATTAATAAGAATGTGAAGTTCATTTTTTGTTTAAAATATCGTTTAATTAGGGTTGTTTTGCTCAAAATTGGAAAAAGACTCAGTTTTTTTGGGAGAACGCATTAATCGGTGAAACAGGGTTTTTGGAGAGCGTCAAAAACTTTTAATACCAAAATTAACCCAATTTGTAATAATACAACCCAAATAAAGGTCTAGCAACTGAAATTTCATCATGCACGCATCGTATTTGCTCTCCTAAGAAAACCGATTTTTAATACTTTTCGGTAATGATTTTAACCCGTTAAATGCTTGGTATAGAAACTCCGAGATAGTGCTTCGCGATTTAGGGATTAAAAGAAGTAAATACGGTATAAATTAACATTACTAATAATTTTGAAGTTTATTTGTTTTTAAATATCGTTTAATTAGGGCTGTTTTGCTCAAAAGTGGGTAAAAGACTCAGTTTTTTTTGGAGCACGCATTAATTTGTGAAACAGGGTTTTTGGAGAGTGTCAAAAAAATTTAATGCCAAAAATAACCCAACTTGTAATAATACCACCCAAATAAAGGTCTAGGAACTGAAATTTCATCACGAACACAGCGTATTTGCTCTCCTAAGAAAACCAATTTTTAACACTTTTCGGTAATTATTTTAACCCGTTAAATGCTTGGTATCGAAACTACGAGATAGTGTTTCGCGATTTACGGATTAAAATAAGAAAATATGGTATAAATACACATTACTAAGAATGTGAAGTTCATTTTTTGTTTAAAATATCGTTTAATTAGGGTTGTTTTGCTCAAAATGGGAAAAAGACTCAGTTTTTTTTGGAGCACGCATTAATTGGTGAAACAGGGTTTTAGGAGAGCGTCAAAAACATTTAATGCCAAAAATAACCCAGTTTGTAATAATACCACCCAAATAAAGGTCTAGCAACTGAAATTTCTGTTGGGATTTATGCCCACAAAGGAGACATGAAGGACCTTTTAGCAAATAATTAAGTTTATTAATAAAGTACTCGATGTAATAATACGATTATGTTCTTTTGCTGAGAATTAAATAAAGATAAATATTCATTCTTATTTATTTAAGTTTGTGTTTAAGCATATATGTCTACGCCCTGAAACTATCATCAACGAAAGAAGAGTTAAGTACAGACTTAACAAGATACCTCTTCTTGATAAGTTTAAAATAAATAGTTCGCAATCTTAGGATCGATGGGGCAATCGTATCCGATTATTGATTGTTTGAATAAACTACTGATACCGGATCTTGTGATATTAAGAGTTGTGACTCTGGAGTTTATTCTTGATGTCTTAATGAAGACACTGAACTAGACCTGTGACACTTTGAAGTTCGAGGTAAAACCGTTTCATTACTCGAAGCTTCAAAATCACAAACGAGGGGTATTTTCATAATTACCTAAATCCTAAAGTGGGTACATAATTTCTTGTGACACTTGACTAGTCAATGGGCAAGATCCAAATGATGGATCAAAGACCCGACGGTTGGTGTCATAATACTGTCTCGTTGAATTATGTAATTCATAGATATGGAATTTGTGTTATAAGAATGCTACGACATTAGTATCACATCATGCTTTGTTCTTTGAGGTGTGAATGAACAAACCGGGCCTGGTACTCATTGAATAATATATTCTCTGAATAAAACATGTGACATGTTGTGACATCTCACTTTATGTTTTTCTCATTCACAAACAACAAAGGAGTTGATGAAATAATAACTAAGGGGTAAAACGGTAATTTTACATTCCTCTTAGTTAATTATACACACAAAGGGTAATATCGTAAAATACACCGTGGACCGTGTGAAGAATATTTGTATCACATCAAACGGAAATAAGAACGCATATGAACTTAGAGATTGTCAGCATTGGTCCTTTAGTGGAATCGACCAATGTTAAGAATTAAAAGGCGGGAAAAGTTTGTGAACTTTTGTGTCCGGACTTTATTCTAAAGCTTCGTTCATGTGGGTCCATGAGGTCTCAATGTTAGACTTTCGGACGAGATTTTGATGAACAAAATAAGTATTGAAAATATGTAAAGTTGATTTATTGAAATCATACTTTAAGTTCAATTATTAAATTGAAATATTTTTAACTACGAAATTGGTTTGATAATTTTATCTTATGTATAAATTGTGATTTATACGCTGGTAATTATTTTCTCATGATTAAATAAATAAATAGTTATTTTATTTTAATCATCTTTATAAAATATTGCAATTTGTATAATTATATTGACAATTGTACAATATGCGATTTTAATAAAAGTGGAGAAAATTAATACATTAATTCCTATTGGTTAATCTATGAAGATTAGGATTAAAGATTTGTCATATTTTCTTCCCTTGATTAATTCATGCGAATTCAAAATAAAAATTAAAGAAGATATATTTCTTTTGGTATTTTATCAAACCCTATTCACATATGATGGAGAGATTCGGTCCATGACTTGGCCCTTTTAGAAAGCCACCGAATCATGATATGATATATATATTGATATATATTAAAAGATAGTCATGAGTATAAAAGAGATTTGAATTAAATAATAGATTTAATTTTTAAATCAAATATTATATGGCTATAAATATGGGATATTGATCACATTAAAAACTCAGCCTCCATATTCTCCAATTCGCATGTTTTGAGAAACAATCAGAGAAGAAATATTCTCTCTCAATTCGCATACAGAGTGCGACGAATATTTGAGAGAAAATATTGAGGCAAAAGTTGTTCTTCTTTTCTTCTCTTGTTCATAAAGAGCCCACCCTCTTAATCTCACATAGAATCCGAAAGCCATAGCATCGAATCCATCGTGGTTGTTTGATTGAAGACGGAGGGACGACTCGCGAAGATCGACGACGAAAACCGTGAATAAAATCCGGATTTGTAAGTGTTCTTCATCCTATAACTGTTATACGATTTTCGGAATTTTATCCAATCATTGTTTACGTAATAAATTATTTTGCATGTATGATAATCGTTTTTAACGTTATGATTATTTTAACATGTCGAAAATATGTTTCCATATTAAAAAGAAATTTTGAAATTCCGCCGTAACTTGTTACGTTCATTATTTATATTAAAAAGTTTAATATCGATCCAACAATTTCATCATGAACGCATCGTATTTGTTCTCCTAAGAAAACCGATTTTTTATACTTTTCGGTAACGATCTTAACCCGTTAAATGCTTGGTATAGAAACTAGGAGATAGTGCTTCGCGATTTAGGGATTAAAAGAAGTAAATAAGGTATAAATTCACGTTACTAAGAATTTTGAAGCTTATTTTTTGTTTAAAATATCGTTTAATTAGGGTTGTTTTGCTCAAAATGGGAAAAAGACTCAGTTTTTTTCGGAGAGCGTCAAAAAAATTTAATGCCAAAGATAACTCAATTTGTAATAATACCACGCAAATCAAGGTCTAGCAACTGAAATTTCATCACGAACACATCGTATTTGGTCTCCTAAGAAAACCAATTTTTAACACTTTTCGGTAATTATTTTAACCCGTTAAATGCTTGGTATAGAAACTACGAGATAGTGTTTCGCGATTTATAGATTAAAATAAGAAAATATGGTATAAATACACATTAATAAGAATGTGAAGTTCATTTTTTGTTTAAAATATCGCTTAATTAGGGTTGTTTTGCTCAAAATGGGAAGAAGACTCAGTTTTTTTGGGAGCACGCATTAATCGGTGAAACAGGGTTTTTGGAGAGCGTCAAAAACATTTAATACCAAAACTAACCCAATTTGTAATAATACAACCCAAATAAAGGTCTAGCAACTGAAATTTCATCATGCACGCATCGTATTTGTTCTCCTAAGAAAACCGATTTTTAATACTTTTCGGTAATGATTTTAACCCGTTAAATGCTTGGTGTAGAAACTCCGAGATAGTGCTTCGCGATTAAGGGATTAAAATAAGTAAATAAGGTATAAATTCACATTACTAAGAATTTTGAAGTTTATTTTTTGTTTAAAATATCGTTTAATTAGGGATGTTTTGCTAGAAATGGGAAAAAGACTAAGTTTTTTTTGGAGCACGCATTAATTGGTGAAACAGGGTTTTTGGAGAGCGTCAAAAACATTTAATGCCAAAAATAACCCAATTTGTAATAATACCACCAAAATAAAGGTC
This sequence comes from Parietaria judaica, assembly GCA_954871525.1. NCBI lineage: Eukaryota > Viridiplantae > Streptophyta > Magnoliopsida > Rosales > Urticaceae > Parietaria > Parietaria judaica. The sequence continues at coordinate 15,375,834 of OX940872.1, forward strand.
TAGCAACTGAAATTTCTTCACGAACGCATTGTATTTGCTCTCCTAAGAAAACCAATTTTTTACACTTTTCGGTAATTATTTTAACCCGTTAAATGCTTGGTATAGAAACTACGAGTTAGTGTTTCGCGATTTAGGGATTAAAATAAGAAAATATGGTATAAATACACATTACTAAGAATGTGAAGTTCATTTTTTGTTTAAAATATCGTTTAATTTGGGTTGTTTTGCTCAAAATGGGAAAAAGACTAAGTTTTTTTTGGAGCACGCATTAATCGGTGAAACAGGGGTTTTGGAGAGTGTCAAAAACTTTTAATACCAAAATTAACCCAATTTGTAATAATACCACCAAAATAAAGGTCTAGCAACTGAAATTTCATCATGAACGCATCGTATTTGCTCTCGTAAGAAAACTAATTTTTAACACTTTTCGGTAATGATTTTAACCCGTTAAATGCTTGGTATAGAAACTACGAGATAGTGTTTCGTGATTTAGGGATTAAAATAAGAAAATATGGTATAAATACACATTAATAAGAATGTGAAGTTCATTTTTTGTTTAAAATATCGTTTAATTAGGGTTGTTTTGCTCAAAAATGGAAAAAGACTCAGTTTTTTTGGGAGCACGCATTAATCGGTGAAACAGGGTTTTTGGAGAGCGTCAAAAACTTTTAATACCAAAATTAACCCAATTTGTAATAATACAACCCAAATAAAGCTCTAGCAACTGGAATTTCATCATGCACGCATCGTATTTGCTCTCCTAAGAAAACCGATTTTTAATACTTTTTGGTAATGATTTTAACCCGTTAAATGCTTGGTATAGAAACTACGAGATAGTGCTTCGCGATTTAGGGATTAAAAGAAGTAAATGAGGTATAAATTCACATTACTAAGAAATTTGAAGCTTATTTTTTGTTTAAAATATCGTTTAATTAGGGTTGTTTTGCTCAAAATGGGAAAAAGACTCAATTTTTCTTGGAGCGTGCATAAATTGGTGAAACAGGGTTTTTGGAGAGCGTCAAAAAAATTTAATGCCAAAAATAACTCAATTTGTAATAATACCACGCAAATAAAGGTCTAGCAACTGAAATTTCATCACGAACACATCGTATTTGCTCTCCTTAGAAAACCAATTTTTAACACTTTTCGGTAATTATTTTAACCCGTTAAATGCTTGGTATAGAAACTACGAGATAGTGTTTCGCGATTTAGGGATTAAAATAAGAAAATATGGTATAAATACACATTAATAAAAATGTGAAGTTCATTTTTTGTTTAAAATATCGTTTAATTAGGGTTGTTTTGCTCAAAATGGGAAAAAGACTAAGTTTTTTATGGGAGCACGCATTAATCGGTGAAACAGGTTTTTTGGAGAGCGTCAAAAACTTTTAATACCAAAATTAACCCAATTTGTAATAATACAACCCAAATAAAGGTCTAGCAACTGAAATTTCATCATGTACGCATCGTATTTGCTCTCCTAAGAAAACCGATTTTTAATACTTTTCGGTAATGATTTTAACCCGTTAAATGCTTGGTATAGAAACTCCGAGATAGTGCTTCGCGATTTAGGGATTAAAAGAAGTAAATAAGGTATAAATTCACATTACTAAGAATTTTGAAGTTTATTTTTTGTTTAAAATATCGTTTAATTAGGGCTGTGTTGCTCAAAATGGGAAAAAGACTCAGTTTTTTTTGGAGCACGCATTAATTGGTGAAACAGGGTTTTTGGAGAGCGTCAAAAACTTTTAATGCCAAAAATAACCCAATTTGTAATAATACCACCCAAATAAAGGTCTAGCAACTGAAATTTCTTCACGACCACATCGTATTTGCTCTCCTAAGAAAACCAATTTTTAACACTTTTCGGTAATTATTTTAACCCGTTAAATGCTTGGTATAGAAACTACGAGATAGTGTTTCGCGATTTAAGGATTAAAATAAGAAAATATGGTATAAATAAACATTAATAAGAATGTGAAGTTCATTTTTTGTTTAAAATATTGTTTAATTAGGGTTGTTTTGCTCAAAATGGGAAAAAGACTATGTTTTTTTGGGAGCACACATTAATCGGTGAAACAGGGTTTTTGGAGAGCGTAAAAAATTTTTAATACCAAAATTAACCCAATTTGTAATAATACCACCCAAATAAAGGTCTAGCAACTGAAATTTCATCATGAACGCATCGTATTTGCTCTCCTAAGAAAACCGATTTTTAATACTTTTCGGTAATTATTTTAACCCGTTAAATGCTTGGTATAGAAACTACGAGATAGTGTTTCGCGATTTAGGGATTAAAATAAGAAAATATGGTATAAATACACATTACTAAGAATGTGAAGTTCATTTTTTGTTTAAAATATCGTTTAATTAGGGTTGTTTTGCTCAAAATGGGAAAAAGACTCAGTTTTTTTTGGAGCACGCATTAATCGGTGAAACAGGGTTTTTGGAGAGCGTCAAAAATTTTAATACCAAAAATAACCCAATTTTTAATAATACCACCCACATAAAGGTCTAGCAACTGAAATTTCATCATGAACGCATCATATTTGCTCTCCTAAGAAAACCGATTTTTAATACTTTTCGGTAATGATTTTAACCTGTTAAATGCTTGGTATAGAAAGTACGAGATAGTGCTTCGCGATTTAGGGATTAAAATAAGTAAATAAGGTATAAAATCACATTACTAAGAATTTTGAAGTTTATTTTTTGTTTAAAATATCGTTTAATTAGGGCTGTTTTGCTCAAAATGGGAAAAAGACTCAGTTTTTTTTGGAGCACGCATTAATTGGTGAAACAGGGTTTTTGGAGAGCGTCAAAAACATTTAATGCCAAAAATAACCCAATTTGTAATAATACCACCCAAATAAAGGTGTAGCAACTGAAATTTCTTCACGAACGCATCGTATTTGCTCTCCTAAGAAAACAAATTTTTAACACTTTTCGGTAATTATTTTAACCCGTTAAATGCTTGGTATAGAAACTACGAGATAGTGTTTCGTGATTTAGGGATTAAAATAAGTAAATATGGTATAAATACACATTACTAAGAATGTGAAGTTCATTTTTTGTTTAAAATATCGTTTAATTAGGGTTGTTTTGCTCAAAATGGGAAAAAGACTCAGTTTTTTTTGGAGCACGCATTAATCGGTGAAACAGGGTTTTTGGAGAGCGTCAAAAACTTTTAATACCAAAATTAACCCAATTTGTAATAATACCACCCAAATAAAAGTCTAGAAACTGAAATTTCATCATGAACGCATCGTATTTGATCTTCTAAGAAAACCAATTTTTAATACTTTTCGGTAATGATTTTGACCCGTTAAATGCCTGGTATAGAAACTACGAGATAACGCTTCGCGATTTAGGGATTAAAAGAAGTAAATAAGGTATAAAATCACATTATTAAGAATTTTGAAGTTTATTTTTTGTTTAAAATATCGTTTAATTAGGGCTGTTTTGCTCAAAATGGGAAAAAGACTCAGTTTTTTTTTTAGCACGCATTAATTGGTGTAACAGGGTTTTTGGAGAGCGTCAAAAAGACTTAATGCCAAAAATAACCCAATTTGTAATAATACCACCCAAATAAAGGTCTAGCATTTGAAATTTCTTCACGAACGCATCGTACTTGCTCTCCTAAGAAAATCAATTGTTAACACTTTTCGGTAATTATTTTAACCCGTTAAATGCTTGGTATAGAAACTACGAGATAGTGTTTCGCGATTTAGGGATTAAAATAAGTAAATATGGTATAAATACACATTACTAAGAATGTGAAGTTCATTTTTTTGTTTAAAATATCGTTTTAATTAGGGTTGTTTTGCTCAAAATGGGAAAAAGACTAAGGTTTTTTTGGAGCACGCATTAATCGGTGAAGCAGGGTTTTTGGAGAGCGTCAAAAACTTTTAATACCAAAAATAACCCAATTGGTAATAATACCACCCAAATTAAGGTCTAGCAACTGAAATTTCATCATGAACGCATCCGTATTTACTCTCCTAAGAAAACCGATTTTCAATACTTTTCAGTAATGATTTTAACCCCTTAAATGCTTGGTATAGAAACTACGAGACAGTGCTTCACGATTCAGGGATTAAAAGAAGTAAATAATGTATAAATTCACATTACTATGAATTTTGAAGTTTATTTTTCGTTTAAAATATCGTTTAATTAGGGCTGTTTTGCTCAAAATGGTAAAAAGACTCAGTTTTTTTTGGAGCACGCATTAATTGGTGAAACAGGGTTTTTTGAGAGCGTCAAAAAGACTTAATGCCAAAAAAAACCCAATTTGTAATAATACCACCCAAATAAAGGTCTAGCAACTGAAATTTCTTCACGAACGCATCGTATTTGCTCTCTTAAGAAAACAAAATTTTAGCACTTTTCGGTAATTATTTTAACCCGTTAAATGCTTGGTGTAGAAACTATGAGATAGTGCTTCGCGATTTAGAGATTAAAATAAGTAAATATGGTATAAATACACATTACTAAGAATGTGAAGTTAATTTTTTGTTTAAAATATAGTTTAATTAGGGTTGTTTTGCTCAAAATGGGAAGAAGATTCAGTTTTTTTTGGAACACGCATTAATCGGTGAAACAGGGTTTTTGGAGAGCGTCAAAAACTTTTAATACCAAAAATAACCCAATTTTTAATAATACCACCCAAATAAAGGTCTAGCAACTGAAATTTCATCATGAACGCATCGTATTTGCTCTCCTAAGAAAACCAATTTTTAATACTTTTCGGTAATGATTTTAACCCGTTAAATGCTTGGTATAGAAACTACGAGATAGTGCTTCGCGATTTAGGGATTCAAAGAAGTAAATAAGGTATAAATTAACATTACTAAGAATTTTAAAGTTTATTTTTTGTTTAAAATATCGTTTAATTAGGGTTGTTTTGCTCAAAATGGGAAAAAGTCTCAGTTTTTTTTGGAGCACAAATTAATCGGTGAATTAGGGCTTTTGGAGAACGTCAAAAACTTTTAATACCAAAAATAACCCAATTTGTAATAATACCACCCAAATAAAGGTCTAGCAACTGAAATTTCATCATGAACGCATCGTATTTGCTCTCCTAAGAAAAACAATTTTTGATACTTTTCGGTAATAATTTTAACCCGTTAAATGCTTGGTATAGAAACTACGAGATAGTGCTTCGCGATTTAGGGATTAAAATAAGTAAATATGATATAAATACACAATAATAAGAGTTTTTAAGTTCATTTTTTGTTTAAAATATCGTTTAATTAGGGCTGTTTTGCTCAAAATGGGAAAAAGACTCAGTTTTTTATGGAGCACGCATTAATTGGTGAAACAGGGTTTTTGGAGAGCGTCAAAAACATTTACTGCCAAAAATAACCCAATTTGTATTAATACCACCAAAATAAAGGTCTAGCAACTTAAATTTCATCACGAACGCATCGTATTTGCTCTCCTAAGAAAACAAATTTTTAACACTTTTCGGTAATTACTTTAACCAGTTAATTGCTTGGTATAGAAACTACGAGATAGTGTTTCGCGATTTAAGGATTAAAATAAGTAAATATGCTATAAATACACATTACTAAGAATGTGAAGTTCATTTCTTGTTTAGAATATCGTTTAATTAGAGCTGTTTTGCTCAACATGGGAAAAAGACTCAGTTTTTTTTGGAGCACGCATTAATCGGTGAAACATGGTTTTTGGAGAGCTTCAAAAACTTTTACTACCAAAAATAACCCAATTTGTAATAATACCACCCATATAAAGGTCTAGCAACTGAAATTTAATCATGAACGCATCGTATTTGCTCTCCTAGGAAAACAAATTTTTAATACTTTTCGGTAATGATTTTAACCCGTTAAATGCTTGGTATAGAAACAACGAGATAGTGCTTCGCCAATTAGGGATGAAAATAAGTAAATAAGGTATAAATTCACATTACTTAGAATTTTGAAGTTTATTTTTTGTTTAAAATATCGTTTAATTAGGGTTCTTTTGCTCAAAATGGAAAAAGAGTAAGTTTTTTTTCGAGCACGCATTAATTGGTGAAACAGGGTTTTTAGAGAGCGTAAAAAACTTTTAATGCCAAAAATAACCCAATTTGTAAGAATACCACGAAAATAAAGGTCTAGCATTTGAAATTTCATCATGAACGCTTCGTATTTGATCTCCTAAGAAAACCAATTTTTAATACTTTTCGGTAATGATTTTAACCCGTTAAATGCTTGGTAAAGAAACTACGAGATAGTGCATCGGGATTTAGGGATTAAAATAAGTGAATGTTGTATAAATACACATTACTAAGAATGTGAAGTTCATTTTATTGTGAAAAATATGGTTTAATTAGGGTTGTTTTGCTCAAAATGGGAAAAAGACTCAGTTTTTTTTTGGAGCACACATTAATCGGTGAAACAGGGTTTTTGGAGAGCGTCAAAAACTTTTAATGACAAAAATAACCCAATTTGTAATAATACCACTCAAATAAAAGTCTAGAAACTGAAATTTCATCATATACGCATCGTAATTGCTCTCCTAAGAAAATCAATTTTTAACACTTTTTGGAAATGATTTTAACCCGTTAAATGCTTGGTCATTTAGGGATTAAAATAAGTTAATGTGGTATAAATATACATTACTAAGAATTTTGAAGTTCATTTTTTGTTTAAAATATCGTTTAATTATGGTTGTTTTGCTTAAAATGGGAAAAAGACTCAGTTTTTTTTGGAGCACGCATTTATTGGTGTAACAGTGTTTGTGGAGAGCATCAAAAATTTTATTGCCAAAAATAACCCAAATTGTAATAATACCATCCAAATATAGGTCTTGCAACTCAAATTTCATCATGAACGCATTGTATTTGCTCTACTAAGAAAACCAATTTTTTAACACTTTTCGCTAATGATTTTAACTCGATAAATGCTTGGGATAGAAACTACAAGATAGTGCTTCGCGATTTAGGGATTAAAATAAGTAAATGTGGTATAAATACACATTACTAAGAATTTTGAAGTTCATTTTGTGTTTAAAAGATCGTTTAATTAGGGTTGTTTTGCTTAGAATGGGAAAAAGACTCAGTTTTTTTTGGAGCACGCATTAATTGGTGAAACAGGGTTTGTGAAAAGCGTCAAAAATTTTAATGCAAAAAATAACCCAATTTGTAATAATACCATCCAAATATAGGTCTTGCAACTGAAATTTCATCACGAACGCATCGTATTTGCTCTCCTAAGAAAACCAATTTTTAAGACTTTTCGGTAATGTTTTTAACCCGTTAAATGCTTGGTATAGAAACAACGAGATAGTATTTCGCGATTCAGGGATTAAAATAAGTAGATATTGTATAAATACACATTACTAAGAATGTGAAGTTCATTTTTTGTTAAAAATATCGTTTAATTAGGGTTGTTTTGCTCAAAATGGGAAAAAGACTTAGTTTTTTTTTTGGAGCACGCATTAATCGGTGAAACAGTGTTTTTGGAGAGCGTCAAAAACTTTTAATGACAAAAATAACCCAATTTGTAATAATACCACCCAAATAAAAGTCTAGAAACTGAAATTTCATCATGTACGCATCGTATTTGCTCTCCTAAGAAAACCAAATCTTAAAACTTTTTGGTAATGATTTTAACCCGTTAAATGCTTGGTATAGAAACTACGAGATAGTGCTTCGCGATTTAAGGATTAAAAGAAGATAATGTGGTATAAATATACATTACTAAGAATTTTGAAGTTCATTTTTTGTTTAAAATATCGTTTAATTATGGTTGTTTTGCTTAAAATGGGAAAAAGACTCAGTTTTTTTTGGAGCACGCATTTATTGGTGAAACAGGGTTTATGGAAAGCGTCAAAAATTTAATTGCCAAACATAACCCAAATTGTAATACTACCATCGAAATATAGGTCTTGCAAATGAAATTTCATCATGAACGCATCGTATTTGCTCTCCTAAGAAAACCAATTTTTTAATAATTTTTGGTAATGATTTTAACCTGATAAATGATTGGTATAGAAACTAGGAGATAGTGCTTCGCGATTTAGGGATTAAAATAAGTAAATTTGGTATAAATACACATTACTAAGAATTTTGAAGTTCATTTTGTGTTTAAAATATCGTTTAATTATGGTTGTTTTGCTTAGAATGGGAAAAAGACTCAGTTTTTTTTGGAGCACGCATTAATTGGTGAAACAAGGTTTGTGTAGAGCGTCGAAAATTCTAATGCCAAAAATAACCCAATTTGTAATAATACCATCCAAATATAGGTCTTGCAATTGAAATTTCATCACGAACGCATCGTATTTGCTCTCCTAAGAAAACCAATTTTTAACACTTTTTGGTAATGATTTTAACCCGTTAAATGATTGGTATAGAAACTAAGAGATAGTGTTTTGCGATTCATGGATTAAAATAAGTAAATATTGTATAAATACACATTACTAAGAAAGTCAAGTTCATTTTTTCTTTATAATATCGTTTAATTAGGGTTGTTTTGCTCAAAATGCGAAAAAGACTCACTTTTTTTTGGAGCACGCATTAATCGGTGAAACAGGGTTTTTGGAGAGCGTGAAAAAATTTTAATGCAAAAAATAACCCAATTGGTAATAATACCACCCAAATATAGGTCTAGAAACTAAAATTTTATCATAAACGCATCGTATTTGCTCTCCTAAGAAAACAAAGTTTTAACACTTTTTGGTAATGATTTTAACCCGTTTAATGCTTGGTATAGAAACTACGAGATAGTGCTTCGAGATTTAGGGATTAAAAGAAGTAAATGTGGTATAAATATACATTACTAAGAATTTTTAAGTTCATTTTTTGTTTAAAATATCGTTTAATTAGGGTTGTTTTGCTTAAAATGGGAAAAAGACTAAGTTTTTTTTTTAGCACGCATTAATTGGTGAAACAGGGTTTGTGGAGAGCGTCAAAAATTTTATTGCCAAAAATAACCCAAATTGTTATAATACCATCCAAATATAGGTCTTGCAACTGAAATTTCATCACGAACGCATCGTATTTGCTCTCCTAAGAAAACCAATTTTGAACACTTTTCGGTAATGATTTTAACCCGTTAAATGCTTGGTATAGAAACTACGAGATAGTGTTTCGCGATTCAGGGATTAAAATAAGTAAATATTGTATAAATAAAAATTACCAAGAATGTGAAGTTCATTTTTTCTTTAAAATATCGTTTAATTAGGGTTGTTTTACTTAAAATGGGAAAAAGATTCAGTGTTTTTTTGGAGCACGCATTAATCGGTGAAACAGGGTTTTTGGAGAGCGTCAAAAACTTTTAATGCCAAAAATAACCCAATTTGTAATAATACCACCCAAATATAGGTCTAGAAACTGAAATTTCATCATGAACGCATCGTATTTGCTTTCCTAAGAAAACCAATTTTTAACACTTTTTGGTAATGATTTTAACCCGTTAAATGCTTGGTATAGAAACTACGAGATAGTGCTTCACGATTTATTGATGAAAAGAAGTAAATGTGGTATAAATACACATTACTAAGAATTTTGAAGTTAATTTTTTGTTTAAAATATCGTTTAATTAGAGTTGTTTTGCTTAAAATGGGGATAAGACTCCGTTTTATTTTGGAGCACGCATTAATTGGTGAAACAGGGTTTGTGGAGAGCGTCAAAAATTGTAATGCCAAAAATACCCCAATTTGTAATAATACCATCCAAATATAGGTCTTGCAACTGAATTTTTATCACGAACGCATCGTATTTGCTCTCCTAAGAAAACCAATTTTTAACACTTTTCGGTAATGATTTTAACCCGTTAAATGCTTGGAATAGAAACTACGAGATAGTGTTTCGCGATTCAGGGATTAATATAAGTAAATATTGTATAAATACACATTGCTAAGAATGTGAAGTTCATTTTTTGATTAAAATATCGTTTAATTAGGGTTGTTTTGCTCAAAATGGGAAAAAGACTCAGTTTTTTTTTTAGCACGCATTAATCGATGAAACATGGTTTTTGGAGAGCGTCAAAAACTATTAATGCCAATAATAACCCAATTTGTAATAATACCACCCAAATATAGGTCTAGAAACTGAAATTTCATCATGAACGCATCGTATTTGCTTTCCTAAGAAAACCAATTTTTAACACTTTTTGGTAATGATTTTAACCCGTTAAATGCTTGGTATAGAAACTACGAGATAGTGCTTCACGATTTAGGGATGAAAAGAAGTAAATGTGGTATAAATATACATTACTAAGAATTTTGAAGTTCATTTTTTGTTTAAAATATCGTTTAATTAGGGTTGTTTTGCTTAAAATGGGAAAAAGACTCAGTTTTTTTTGGAGCACGCATTAATTGGTGAAACGGGGTTTGTGGAGAGCGTCAAAAATTTTAATGCCAAAAATAACCCAATTTGTAATAATACCATCAAAATATAGGTCTTGCAACTGAAATTTCATCACGAACGCATCAGATTTGCTCTCCTAAGAAAACCAATTTTTAACACTTTTCGGTAATGATTTTAACCCGTTAAATGCTTGGTATAGAAACTACGAGATAGTGTTTCGCGATTTAGGGATTAAAATAAGTAAATATTGTATAAATGCACATTACTAAGAATGTGAAGTTCATTTTTTGTTTAAAATATCGTTTAATTAGGGTTGTTTTGCTCAAAATGGGAAAAAGACTCAGTTTTTTTTTGGAGCTTGCAATAATCGGTGAAATAGGGTTTTTGGAGAGCGTCAAAAACTTTTAATGCAAAAAATAACCCAATTTGTAATAATACCACCCAAATAAAGGTGTAGAAACTGAAATTTCATCATGAACGCATCGTATTTGCTCTCCTAAGAAAACCAATTTTTACCACTTTTTGGTATTGATTTTAACCCGTTAAATGCTTGGTATAGAAACTACGAGATAGTGCTTCGCGATTTAGGGATTAAAAGAAGTAAATGTGGTATAAATAAACATTACTAAGAATTTTGAAGTTAATTTTCTCTTTAAAATATCGTTTAATTAGGGTTGTTTTGCTTAAAATGGGAAAAAGACTCAGTTTTTTTAGGAGCACGCATTAATTGGTGAAACAGGGTTTGTGGAGAGCGTAAAAAATTTTATAGCAAAAAATAACCCAAATTGTAATAATACCATCCAAATATAGGTCTTGCAACTGAAATTTCATCATGAACGCATCGTATTTGCTCTACTAAGAAAACCAATTTTTTAACACTTTTCGGTAATTATTTTAACCCGAAAAATGCTTGGTATAGAAACTACGAGATAGTGCTTCACGATTTAGGGATTAAAATAAGTAAATGTGGTATAAATACACATTACTAAGAATTTTGAGGTTCATTTTTTGTTTAAAATATCATTTAATTAGGGTTGTTTTGCTTAAACTGGGGATAAGACTCCGTTTTTTTTTTAGCACGCATTAATTGGTGAAACAGGGTTTGTGGAGAGCGTCAAAAATTTTAATGCCAAAAATACCCCAATTTGTAATAACACCATCCAAATATAGGTCTTGCAACTGAATTTTTATCACGAACGCATCGTATTTGCTCTCCTAAGAAAACCAATTTTTAACACTTTTCGGTAATGATTTTAACGCGTTAAATGCTTGGAATAGAAACTACGAGATAGTGTTTCACGATTCAGGGATTAAAATAAGTAAATATTGTATAAATACACATTACTAACAATGTGAAGTTCATTTTTTGATTTAGATATCGTTTAATTAGGGTTGTTTTGCTCAAAATGGGAAAAAGACTCAGTTTTTTTTTTGGAGCACGCATTAATCGGTGAAACAGGGTTTTTGGAGAGCGTCAAAAACTTTTAATGCCAATAATAACCCAAATTGTAATAATACCACCCAAATATAGGTCTAGAAACTGAAATTTCATCATGAACGCATCGTATTTGCTTTCCTAAGAAAACCAATTTTTATAACTTTTTGGTAATGATTTTAACCCGTTAAATGCTTGGTATAGAAACTACGAGATAGTGCTTCACGATTTAGGGATGAAAAGAAGTAAATGTGGTATAAATATACATTACTAAGAATTTTGAAGTTCATTTTTTGTTTAAAATATCGTTTAATTAGGGTTGTTTTGCTTAAAATGGGAAAAAGACTCAGTTTTTTTTGGAGCACGCATTAATTGGTGAAACGAGGTTTGTGGAGAGCGTAAAAAATTTTAATGCCAAAAATAACCAAATTTTTAATAATACCATCAAATTATAGGTCTTGCAACTGAAATTTCATCACGAACGCATCAGATTTGCTCTCCTAAGAAAACCAATTTTTAACACTTCGGTAATGATTTTAACCCGTTAAATGCTTGGTATAGAAACTACAAGATAGTGTTTCGCGATTTAGGGATTAAAATAAGTAAATATTGTATAAATGCACATTACTAAGAATGTGAAGTTCATTTTTTGTTTAAAATATCGTTTAATTAGGGTAGTTTTGCTCAAAATGGGAAAAAGACTCAGTTTTTTTTTGGAGCACGCATTAATCGGTGAAACAAGGTTTTTGGAGAGCGTCAAAAACTTTTAATGGCAATAATAACCCAATTTCTAATAATACCACCCAAATATAGGTCTAGAAACTGAAATTTCATCATTAACGCATCGTATTTGCTCTCCTAAGAAAACCAATTTTTAACACTTTTCGGTAATTATTTTAACGCGTTAAATGCTTGGTATAGAAACTACGAGATAGTGCTTCACGATTTAGGGATTAAAAGAAGTAAATGTGGTATAAATATACAGTACTAAGAATTTTGAAGTTCATTTTTTGTTTAAAAAATCGTTTAATTAGGGTTGTTTTGCTTAAAATGGGAAAAAAACTCAGTTTTTTTTGGAGCACGCATTAATTGGTGAAACGGGGTTTGTGGAGAGCGTCAAAAATTTTAATGCCAAAAATAACCCAATTTGTAATAATACCATCAAAATATAGGTCTTGCAACTGAAATTTCATCACGAACGCATCAGATTTGCTCTCCTAAGAAAACCAATTTTTAACACTTCGGTAATGATTTTAACCCGTTAAATGCTTGGTATAGAAACTACAAGATAGTGTTTCGCGATTTAGGGATTAAAATAAGTAAATATTGTATAAATGCACATTACTAAGAATGTGAAGTTCATTTTTTGTTTAAAATATCGTTTAATTAGGGTAGTTTTGCTCAAAATGGGAAAAAGACTCAGTTTTTTTTTGGAGCACGCATTAATCGGTGAAACAAGGTTTTTGGAGAGCGTCAAAAACTTTTAATGGCAATAATAACCCAATTTCTAATAATACCACCCAAATATAGGTCTTGAAACTGAAATTTCATCATGAACGCATCGTATTTGCTCTCCTAAGAAAACCAATTTTTAACACTTTTCGGTAATTATTTTAACCCGTTAAATGCTTGGTATAGAAACTTTGAGATAGTGTTTCGCGATTCAGGGATTAAAATAAGTAAATATTGTATAAATACACATTACTAAGAATGTGAAGTTCATTTTTTGTTTAAAATATCGTTTAATTAGGGTTGTTTTGCTCAAAATGGGAAAAAGACTCAGTTTTTTTTGGAGCACGCATTAATCGGTGAAACAGGGTTTTTGGAGAGCGTCAAAAACTTTTAATGCCAAAAATAACCCAATTTGTAATATTACCACCCAAATATAGGTCTTGCAACTGAAATTTCATCACGAACAGCATCGTATTTGCTCTTCTAAGAAAACAAATTTTTAACACTTTTCGGTAATTATTTTAACCCGTTAAATGCTTGGTATAGAAACTACGAGATAGTGTTTCGCGATTCAGGGATTAAAATAAGTAAATATTGTATAAATACACATTACTAAGAATGTGAAGTTCATTTTTTGTTTAAAATATCGTTTAATTAGGGTTGTTTTGCTCAAAATGGGAAAAAGACTCAGTTTTTTTTTTAGAACGCATTAATCGGTGAAACATGGTTTTTGGAGAACGTATAAAACTTTTAATGCCAATAATAACCGAATTTGTAATACCACCCAAATAAAGGTCTAGAAACTGAAATTTCATCATGAACGCATCGTATTTTCTCTCCTAAGAAAACCAATTTTTAAAACTTTTTGGTAATGATTTTAACCCGTTAAATGCTTGGTATAGAAACTACGAGATAGTGCTTCACGATTTAGGGATTAAAAGAAGTAAATGTGGTATAAATATACAGTACTAAGAATTTTGAAGTTCATTTTTTGTTTAAAAAATCGTTTAATTAGGGTTGTTTTGCTTAAATGGGAAAAAAACTCAGTTTTTTTTGGAGCACGCATTAATTGGTGAAACGGGGTTTGTGGAGAGCGTCAAAACTTTTAATGCCAAAAATAACCCAATTTGTAATAATACCATCAAAATATAGGTCTTGCAACTGAAATTTCATCACGAACGCATCAGATTTTCTCTCCTAAGAAAACCAATTTTTAACACTTTTCGGTAATGATTTTAACCCGTTAAATGCTTGGTATAGAAACTACGAGATAGTGTTTCGCGATTTAGGGATTAAAATAAGTAAATATTGTATAAATGCACATTACTAAGAATGTGAAGTTCATTTTTTGTTTAAAATATCGTTTAATTAGGGTTGTTTTGCTCAAAATGGGAAAAAGACTCAGTTTTTTTTTTGGAGCTTGCATTAATCGGTGAAATAGGGTTTTTGGAGAGCGTCAAAAACTTTTAATGCAAAAAAAAACCCAATTTGTAATAATACCACCCAAATAAAGGTGTAGAAACTGAAATTTCATCATGAACGCATCGTATTTGCTCTCCTAAGAAAACCAATTTTTAACACTTTTTGGTAATGATTTTAACCCGTTAAATGCTTGGTATAGAAACTACGAGATAGTGCTTCACGATTTAGGGATTAAAAGAAGTAAATGTGGTATAAATATACAGTACTAAGAATTTTGAAGTTCATTTTTTGTTTAAAAAATCGTTTAATTAGGGTTGTTTTGCTTAAAATGGGAAAAAAACTCAGTTTTTTTTGGAGCACGCATTAATTGGTGAAACGGGGTTTGTGGAGAGCGTCAAAAATTTTAATGCCAAAAATAACCCAATTTGTAATAATACCATCAAAATATAGGTCTTGCAACTGAAATTTCATCACGAACGCATAAGATTTTCTCTCCTAAGAAAACCAATTTTTAACACTTTTCGGTAATGATTTTAACCCGTTAAATGCTTGGTATAGAAACTACGAGATAGTGTTTCGCGATTTAGGGATTAAAATAAGTAAATATTGTATAAATACACATTACTAAGAATGTGAAGTTCATTTTTTGTTTAAAATATCGTTTAATTAGGGTTGTTTTGCTCAAAATGGGAAAAAGACTCAGTTTTTTTTTTGGAGCTTGCATTAATCGGTGAAATAGGGTTTTTGGAGAGCGTCAAAAACTTTTAATAAAAAAAAAAAACCCAATTTGTAATAATACCACCCAAATAAAGGTGTAGAAACTGAAATTTCATCATGAACGCATCGTATTTGCTCTCCTAAGAAAACCAATTTTTAACACTTTTTGGTAATGATTTTAACCCGTTAAATGCTTGGTATAGAAACTACGAGATAGTGCTTCACGATTTAGGGATTAAAGAAGTAAATGTGGTATAAATACACATTACTAAGAATTTTGAAGTTCATTTTTTGTTTAAAATATCGTTTAATTAGGGTTGTTTTGCTTAAAATGGGAAAAAACTCAGTTTTTTTTGGAGCACGCATTAATTGGTGAAACGGGGTTTGTGGAGAGCGTCAAAAATTTTAATGCCAAAAATAACCCAATTTGTAATAATACCATCAAAATATAGGTCTTGCAACTGAAATTTCATCACGAACGCATCAGATTTGCTCTCCTAAGAAAACCAATTATTAACACTTCGGTAATGATTTTAACCCGTTAAATGCTTGGTATAGAAACTACGAGATAGTGTTTCGCGATTTAGGGATTAAAATAAGTAAATATTGTATAAATGCACATTACTAAGAATGTGAAGTTCATTTTTTGTTTAAAATATCGTTTAATTAGGGTAGTTTTGCTCAAAATGGGAAAAAGACTCAGTTTTTTTTTGGAGCACGCATTAATCGGTGAAACAAGGTTTTTGGAGAGCGTCAAAAACTTTTAATGGCAATAATAACCCAATTTCTAATAATACCACCCAAATATAGGTCTAGAAACTGAAATTTAATCATGACCGCATCGTATTTTCTCTCCTAAGAAAACCAATTTTTAACACTTTTCGGTAATTATTTTAACCCGTTCAATGCTTGGTATAGAAACTTTGAGATAGTGTTTCGCGATTCAGGGATTAAAATAAGTAAATATTGTATAAATACACATTACTAAGAATGTGAAGTTCATTTTTTGTTTAAAATATCGTTTAATTAGGGTTGTTTTGCTCAAAATGGGAAAAAGACTCAGTTTTTTTTTGGAGCACGCATTAATCGGTGAAACAGGGTTTTTGGAGAGCGTCAAAAACTTTTAATGCCAAAAATAACCCAATTTGTAATATTACCACCCAAATATAGGTCTTGCAACTGAAATTTCATCACGAACAGCATCGTATTTGCTCTTCTAAGAAAACAAATTTTTAACACTTTTCGGTAATTATTTTAACCCGTTAAATGCTTGGTATAGAAACTACAGGATAGTGTTTCGCGATTCAGGGATTAAAATAAGTAAATATTGTATAAATACACATTACTAAGAATGTGAAGTTCATTTTTTGTTTAAAATATCGTTTAATTAGGGTTGTTTTGCTCAAAATGGGAAAAAGACTCAGTTTTTTTTTTTTTAGAACGCATTAATCGGTGAAACATGGTTTTTGGAGAACGTAAAAAACTTTTAATGCCAATAATAACCGAATTTTTAATACCACCCAAATAAAGGTCTAGAAACTGAAATTTCATCATGAACGCATCGTATTTGCTCTCCTAAGAAAACCAATTTTTAAAACTTTTTGGTAATGATTTTAACCCGTTAAATGCTTGGTATAGAAACTACGAGATAGTGCTTCACGATTTAGGGATTAAAAAAAGTAAATGTGGTATAAATATACAGTACTAAGAATTTTGAAGTTCATTTTTTGTTTAAAAAATCGTTTAATTAGGGTTGTTTTGCTTAAAATGGGAAAAAAACTCAGTTTTTTTTGGAGCACGCATTAATTGGTGAAACGGGGTTTGTGGAGAGCGTCAAAAATTTTAATGCCAAAAATAACCCAATTTGTAATAATACCATCAAAATATAGGTCTTGCAACTGAAATTTCATCACGAACGCATCAGATTTTCTCTCCTAAGAAAACCAATTTTTAACACTTTTCGGTAATGATTTTAACCCGTTAAATGCTTGGTATAGAAACTACGAGATAGTGTTTCGCGATTTAGGGATTAAAATAAGTAAATATTGTATAAATGCACATTACTAAGAATGTGAAGTTCATTTTTTGTTTAAAATATCGTTTAATTAGGGTTGTTTTGCTCAACATGGGAAAAAGACTCAGTTTTTTTTTTGGAGCTTGCATTAATCGGTGAAATAGGGTTTTTGGAGAGCGTCAAAAACTTTTAATGCAAAAAATAACCCAATTTGTAATAATACCACCCAAATAAAGGTGTAGAAACTGAAATTTCATCCTGAACGCATCGTATTTGCTCTCCTAAGAAAAACAATTTTTACCACTTTTTGGGAATGATTTTAACCCGTTAAATGCCTTGTATAGAAACTACGAGATAGTGCTTCGCGATTTAGGGATTAAAAGAAGTAAATATGGTATAAATAAATATTACTAAGAGTTTTGAAGTTAATTTTTTCTTTAAAATATCGTTTAATTAGGGTTGTTTTGCTTAAAATGGGAAAAAGACTCAGTTTTTTTTTTGGAGCACGGATTAATTGGTGAAACAGGGTTTGTGGAGAGCGTCAAAAATTTTATAGCCAAAAATAACCCAAATTGTAATAATACCATCCAAATATAGGACTTGCAACTGAAATTTCATCATGAACGCATCAGATTTGCTCTACTAAGAAAACCAATTTTTTAACACTTTTCGGTAACGATTTTAACCCGAAAAATGTTTGGTATAGAAACTATGAGATAGTGCTTCATGATTTAGGGATTAAAATAAGTAAATGTGGTATAAATAGACATTACTAAGAATTTTGAAGTTCATTTTTTGTTTAAAATATCGTTTAATTAGGGTTGTTTTGCTTAAAATGGGGATAAGACTCCGTTTTTTTTGGAGCACGCATTAATTGGTGAAACAGGGTTTGTGGAGAGCGTCAAAAATTTTAATGCCAAAAATATCCCAATTTTTAATAATACCATCCAAATATAGGTCTTGCAACTGAATTTTTATCACGAACGCATCGTATTTGCTCTCCTAAGAAAACAAATTTTTAACACTTTTCGCTAATGATTTTAACCCGTTAAATGCTTGGAATAGAAATTACGAGATAGTGTTTCGCAATCCAGGGATTAAAATAAGTAAATTTTATATAAATACACATTACTAAGAATGTGAAGTTCCTTTTTTGATTTAAATATCGTTTAATTAGGGTTGTTTTGTTCAAAATGGGAAAAAGACTCCAATTTTTTTTTTGGAGCACGCATTAATCGGTGAAACAGGGTTTTTGGAGAGCGTCAAAAACTTTTAATGCCAATAATAACCCAATTTGTAATAATACCACCCAAATATAGGTCTAGAAACTGAAATTTCATCACGAACGCATCGTATTTACTCTCCTAAGAAAACCGATTTTTAACACTTTTTGATAATGATTTTAACCCGTTAAATGCTTGGCATAGAAACTACGAGATAGTGCTTCACGATTTAGGGATTAAAATAATTAAATGTGGTATAAATATACATTACTAAGAATTTTGAAGTTCATTTTTTGTTTAAAAAATCGTTTAATTAGGGTTGTTTTGCTTAAAATGGGAAAAAACTCAGTTCTTTTTGGAGCACGCATTAATTGGTGAAACAGGGTTTTTGGAGAGCGTCAAAAAATTTTAATGCCAAAAGTAACCCAATTTATAATAATACCATCCAAATATAGGTCTTGCAACTGAAATTTCATCACGAACAGCATCGTATTTGCTCTCCTAAGAAAACAAATTTTTAACACTTTTCGGTAATGATTTTAACCCGTTAAATGCTTGGTATAGAAACTACGAGATAGTGTTTCGCGATTCAGGGATTAAAATAAGTAAATATTGTATAAATACACATTACTAAGAATGTGAAGTTTATTTTTTGTTTAAAATATCGTTTAATTAGGGTTGTTTTGCTCAAAATAGGAAAAAGAGTTAGTTTTTTTTTTTACCACACATTAATCGGTGAAACAGAGTTTTTGGAGAGCGTCAAAAACTTTTAATGCCAATAATAACCCAATTTTTAATAATACCACCCAAATAAAGGTCTAGAAACTGAAATTTCATCATGAACGCATCGTATTTGCTCTCCTAAGAAAACAAATTTTTAACACTTTTTGGTAATGATTTTAACCCGTTAAATGCTTGGTATAGAAACTATGAGATAGTGCTTCACGATTTAGAGATTAAAAGAAGTAAATGTGGTATAAATATACATTACTAAGAATTTTGAAATTCATTTTTTGTTTAAAAAATCGTTTAATTAGGGTTGTTTTGCTTAAAATGGGAAAACAACTCAGTTTTTCTGGAGCACGCATTAAATGGTGAAACATAGTTTTTGGAGAGCGTCAAAAAGTTTTAATGCCAAAAATAACCCAATTTGTAATAATACCATCCAAATATAGGTCTTGCAACTGAAATTTCATCACGAACACATCGTATTCGCTCTCCTAAGAAAACCAATTTTTAACACTTTTCGGTAATGATTTTAACCCGGTAAATGCTTGGTATAGAAACTACGAGATAGTGTTTTGCGATTCAGGGATTAAAATAAGTAAATATTGTATAAATACACATTACTAAGAATGTGAAGTTCATTTTTTGTTTAAAATATCGTTTAATTAGGGTTGTTTTTCACAAAATGGGAAAATGACTAAGTTTTTTTTTGGAGCACGCATTAATTGGTGAAACAGGGTTTTTGGAGAGCGTCAAAAACTTTTAATGCCAAAAATAACCCAATTTGTAATATTACCACCCAAAT
This sequence comes from Parietaria judaica, assembly GCA_954871525.1. NCBI lineage: Eukaryota > Viridiplantae > Streptophyta > Magnoliopsida > Rosales > Urticaceae > Parietaria > Parietaria judaica. The sequence goes on from OX940872.1 coordinate 15,395,937, forward strand.
ATAGGTCTTGCAACTGAAATTTCATCACGAACAGCATCGTATTTGCTCTTCTAAGAAAACAAATTTTGAACACTTTTCGGTAATGATTTTAACCCGTTAAATGCTTGGTATAGAAACTACGAGATAGTGTTTCGCGATTCAGGGATTAAAATAAGTAAATATTTTATAAATACACATTACTAAGAAAGTGAAGTTTATTTTTTGTTTAAAATATCGTTTAATTAGGGTTGTTTTGCTCAAAATGGGAAAAAGACTCAGTTTTTTTTTGGAGCACGCATTAATCGGTGAAACAGGGTTTTTGGAGACCGTCAAAAACTTTTAATGCCAATAATAAAACAATTTGTAATAATACCACCCAAATATAGGTCTAGAAACTGAAATTTCATCATGAACGCATCGTATTTGCTCTCCTAAGAAAACCAATTTTTAACACTTTTTGGTAATGATTTTAACCCATTAAATGCTTGGTATAGAAACTACGAGATAGTGCTTCACGATTTAGAGATTAAAAGAAGTAAATGTGGTATAAATATACATTGCTAAGAATTTTGAAGTTCATTTTTTGTTTAAAAAATTGTTTAATTAGGGTTGTTTTGCTTAAAATGGGAAAAAAAACTCAATTTTTTTGGAGCACGCATTAATTGGTGAAACATGGTTTTTGGAGAGCGTCAAAAAGTTTTAATGACAAAAATATCCCAACTTGTAATAAAACCATCCAAATATAGGTCTTGCAACTGAAAATTCATCACAAACAGCATCGTATTTCCTCTCCTAAGAAAACCAATTTTTAACACTTTTCGGTAATAATTTTAACCCGTTAAATGCTTGGTATAGAAACTACGAGATAGTGTTTCGCGATTTAGAGATTAAAATAAGTAAATATTGTATAAATACACATTACTGAGAATGTGAAGTTCATTTTTTGTTTAAAATATCATTTAATTAGGGTTGTTTTGCTCAAAATGGGAAAAAGACTCAGTTTTTTTTGGAGCACGCATTAATCGGTGAAACAGGGTTTTTGGAGAGCGTCAAAAACTTTTAATGCCAAAAATAACCCAATTTGTAATAATACCACCCATATATAGGTCTAGAAATTGAAATTTCATCATGAACGCATCGTATTTGCTCTCCTAAGAAGAGTAATTTTTACCACTTTTTGGTAATGATTTTAATCCGTTAAATTCTTGGTATAGAAACTACGAGATAGTGCTTCGCGATTTTGGGATTAAAAGAAGTAGATGTGGTATAAATAAACATTACTAAGAATTTTGAAGTTCATTTTTTGTTTAAAAAATCGTTTAATTAGGGTTATTTTGCTTAAAATGGGAAAAAAACTCAGTTTTTTTTGGAGCACGCATTAATTGGTGATACAGGGTTTGTGGAGAGTGTCAAAAATTTTAATGCCAAAAATAACCTAATTTGTAATAATACCATCCAAATATAGGTCTTGCAACTGAAATTTCATCACGAACGAATCCTATTTGCTCTCCTAAGAAAATCAATTTTTAACACTTTTCGGTAATGATTTTAACCCGTTAAATGCTTGGTATAAAAACTACGAGATAATATTTCGCGATTCAGGGATTAAAATAAGTAAATATTGTATAAATACACATTACTAAGAATGTGAAGTTCATTTTTTGTTTAAAATATCGTTTAATTAGGGTTGTTTTGCTCAAAATGGGAAAAAGACTCAGGTTTTTTTTTAGCACGCATTAATCGGTGAAACAGGGTTTTTTTAGAGCGTAAAAAACTTTTAAGGCCAAAAATAACCCAATTTGTAATAATACCACCCAAATATAGGTCTAGAAACTGAAATTTCATCATGAACGCATCGTATTTGCTCTTCTAAGAAGACCAATTTTTACCACTTTTTGGTAATGATTTAAACCCGTTAAATGCTTGGTATAGAAACTACGAGATAGTGCTTCGCGATTTAGGGATTAAAAGAAAAAAATGTGGTATAAATAAACATTACTAAGAATTTTGAAGATCATTTTTTGTTTAAAATATCGTTTAATTAGGGTTGTTTTGGTTAAAATGGGAAAAAGACTCAGTTTTTTTTTTAGCACGCATTAATTGGTGAAACAGGGTTTGTGGAGAGCGTAAAAAATTTTAATGCCAAAAATAACCCACTTAGTAATAATACCATCCAAATATAGGTCTTGCAACTGAAATTTCATCACGAACGCATCGTATTTGCTCTCCTAAGAAAACCAATTTTTAACACTTTTCGGTAATGATTATAACCCGTTAAATGCTTGGTATAGAACCTACGAGTAGTGTTTCGCGATTCACGGATTAAAATAAGTAAATATTGTATAAATACACATTACTAAGAATGTGAAGTTCATTTTTTGTTTAAAATATCGTTTAATTAGGGTTGTTTTGCTCAAAATGGGAAAAAGACAGTTTTTTTTGGAGCACGCATTAATCGGTGAAACAGGGTTTTTGGAGAGCGTCAAAAACTTTTAATGCCAAAAATATACCAATTTGTAATAATACCACCCAAATATAGGTCTAGAAACTGAAATTTCATCATGAACGCATCGTATTTGCTCTCCTAAGAAAACCAATTTTCAACACTTTTCGGTAATGATTTTAACTTGTTAAATGCTTGGTATAGAAACTACGAGATAGTGCTTCGCGATTTAGGGATTAAAATAAATAAATATTGTATAAATACACATTACTAAGAATGTGAAGTTCATTTTTTGTTTAAAATATTGTTTAATTAAAGTTGTTTTGCTTAAAATGGGAAAAAGAATCAGTTTTTTTTTGCAGCACGTATTAATTGGTGAAACAGGGTTTGTGGAGAGCGTCAAAAACTTTTAATGCCAAAAATAACCCAATTTGTAATAATACCACTCAAATATAGATCTAGAAACTGAAATTTCATCATGAATGCACCGTATTTGCTCTCCTAAGAAGACCAAATTTTAACACTTTTTGGTAATTATTTTAACCCGTTAAATGCTTGGTATAGAAACTACGAGATAGTGCTTCGCGATTTAGGGATTAAAAGAAGTAAATGTGGTATAAATATACATTACTAAGAATTTTGAAGTTCATTTATTGTTTAAAATATCATTTAATTAGGGTTGTTTTTCTTAAAATGGGAAAAAGACTCAGTTTTTTTTGGAGCACGCATTAATTGGTGAAATAGGGTTTATGGAGAGCGACAAATATTTTATTGCCAAAAATAACCCAAATTGTAATAATAACCCAAATATAGGTCTTGCAACTGAAATTTCATCATGAACGCATCGTATTTGCTCTAATAAGAAAACCAATTTTTTAACAATTTTCAGTAATGATTTTAACCCGATAAATGCTTGGTATAGAAACTACGAGATAGTGCTTCGCGATTTAGGGATTAATATAAGTAAATGTGGTATAAATATACATTTCTAAGAATTTTGAAATTCATTTTTTGTTTAAAATATCGTTTAATTAGGGTTGTTTTGCTTAAAATGGGAAAAAGACTCAGTTTTTTTTGGAGCACGCATTATTTGGTGAAACAGGGTTTGTGGAGAGCGTCAAAAATTTTAATACCAGATATAACCTATTTTGTAATAATACCATCCAAATATAGGTCTAGCAACTGAAATTTCATCACGAACAGCATAGTATTTGCTCTCCTACGAAAACAAATTTTTAACACTTTTCGGTAAAGATTTTAACCCGTTCAATGCTTGTAATAGAAACTACGAGATAGTGTTTGGCGATTTAGGGATTAAAATAAGTAAATATTGTACAAATGCACATAACTAAGAATGTGAAGTTCATTTTTTGTTTAAAATATCGTTTAATTAGGGTTGTTTTGCTCAAAATGGAAAAAAGACTCAGTTTTTTTTTGGAGCACGCATTAATCGGTGAAATAAGTTTTTTGGAGAGCCTTAAAAACGTTTAATGCCAAAAATAACCCAATTTGTAATAATACCACCCAAATAAAGGTGTAGAAAATGAAATTTTATCATGAACGCATCGTATTTGCTCTACTAAGGAAACCAGTTTTTAACACTTTTTGGTAATGATTTTAACATGTTAAATGCTTGGTATAGAAACTACGAGATAGTGCTTCGCGATTTAGGGATTAAAAGAAGTAAATGGGGTATAAATATACATTACTAAGAATTTTGAAGTTCATTTTTTGTTTAAAATATCGTTTAATTAGGGTTGTTTTGCTTAAAATGGGAAAAAGACTCAGTTTTTTTTGGAGCACGCATTAATTGGTGAAACACCGTTTGTGGAGAGCGTCAAAAATTTTATTGCCAAAAATAACCCAAATTGTAATAATACCATCCAAATATATGTCTTGCAACTGAACTTTCATCATGAACGCATCGTATTTGCTCTCCTAAGAAAACCAATTTTTTAACACTTTTAGGTAATGATTTTGACCCGTTAAATGCTTGGTATAGAAACTACGAGATAGTGTTTCGCGATTTAGGGATTAAAATAATAAAATGTGGTATAAATACAAATTACTAAGAATTTTGAAGTTTATTTTTTCTTAAAAATATCGTTTAATTAGGGTTGTTTGCTCAAAATGGGAAAAAGACTCAGTTTTTTTTTGGAGCACGCATTAATTGGTGAAACAGGGTTTTTGGAGAGCGTCAAAAACTTTTAATGCCAAAAATAACCCAATTTATAATAATACCACCCAAATAAAGGTCAAGCAACTAAAATTTCATCATGAACGCATCGTATTTGCTCTCCTAAGAAAACCAATTTTCAACACTTTTCGGTAATGATTTTAACACGTTAAATGCTTGGTATAAAAACTACGAGATAGTGCTTCGCGATTTAGGGATTAAAATAAATAATGATTGTATAAATACACATTACTAAGAATGTGAAGTTCATTTTTTGTTTAAAATATCGTTTAATTAGGGTTGTTTTGCTCAAAATAGGAAAAGCAATTACTTTTTTTTGGAGCACGCATTAATTGGTGAAACAGGGTTTTTGGAGAGCGTAAAAAATTTTTGATGCCAAAAATAACCCAATTTGTAATAATACCACCCAAATAAAGGTCTAGCAACTAAAATTTCATCATGAACGCATCGTATTTTCTCTCCTAAGAAATCCAATTTTTAACACTTTTTGATAATGATTTTAAATCGTTAAATGCCTTGTATAGAAACTACGAGATAGTGCTTCGTGATTTAGGGATTAAAAGAAGTAAATTTGGTATAAATACACATTACTAAGAATTTTGAAGTTCATTTTTTGTTTAAAATATCGTTTAATTAGGGTTGTTTTGCTTAAAATGGGAAAAAGACTCAGTTTTTTTTGGAGCACGCCTTAATCGGTGAAACACGGTTTTTGGAGAGCGTCAAAAACTTTTAATGCCAAAAAAAACCCAATTTATAATAATACCACCCAAATAAAGGTCTAGCAACTGAAAGTTCATCATGAACGCATCGTATTTGCTCTCCTAAGAAAACCAATTTTTAACACTTTTCGGTAATGATTTTAACTCGTTAAATGCTTGGTATAAAAACTACGAGATAGTGCTTCGCGATTTAGGGATTAAAATAAGTAAATATGGTATAAATACACATTACTAAGAATGTGAAGATCATTTTTTGTTGAAAATATCGTTTAATTAGGGTTGTTTTGCTCAAACTAGGAAAAAGAATCAGTTTTTTTTTAGCACGCATTAATTGGTGAAACAGGGTTTTTGGAGAGCGTCAAAAACTTTTAATGCCAAAAATAACCCAATTTGTAATAATAACACTCAAATAAAAGTCTAGCAACTAAAATTTCATCATGAACGCATCGTATTTTCTCTTCTAAGAAAACCAATCTTTAACACTTTTTCGTAATGATTTTAACCCGTTAAATGCTTGGTATAGAAACTACGAGATAGTGCTTCGCGATTTAGGGATTAAAAGAAGTAAATGTGGTATAAATACACATTACTACGAATTTTGAAGTTCATTTTTTGTTTAAAATATCGTTTAATTAGGGTAGTTTTGCTTAAAATGGGAAAAAGACTCAGTTTTTTTTGGAGCACGCATTAATCCGTGAAACAGGGTTTTTGGAGAGCGTAAAACACTTTTAATGCCAAAAATAACCCAAGTTATAATAATACCACCCAAATAAAGGTCTAGCAACTGAAATTTCATCATGAACGCATCGTATTTGCTCTCCTAAGAAAACGAATTTTTAACACTTTTCGGTAATGATTTTAACCCGTTAAATGCTTGGTATAGAAACAACGAGATAGTGCTTCGCGATTTAGGGATTAAAATAAGTAAATATGGTATATAAACACATTACTAAGAATGTGAATTTCATTTTTTGTTTAAAATATCGTTCAGTTAGGGTTGTTTTGCTCAAAATAGGAAAAAGAATCAGTTTTTTTTTGGAGCACGCATTAATTGGTGAAACAGGATTTTTGGAGAGCGTCAAAAACTTTTAATGCCAAAAATAACCCAATTTGTAATAATACCACTCAAATAAAGGTCTAGCAACTAAAATTTCATCATGAACGCATTGTTTTTTCTCTCCTAAGAAAACCAATTTTTAACACTTTTTGGTAATGATTTTAACCCGTTAAATGCTTGGTATAGAAACTACGAGATGGTGCTTTATGATTTAGGGATTAAACGAAGTAAATAAGGTTTAAATACACATTACTAAGAATTTTTAAGTTCATTTTTTGTTTAAAATATCGTTTAATTAGGGTTGTTTTGCTTAAAATTGGAAAAAGACTCAGTTTTTTTTGGAGCACGCATTAATTGGTGAAACAGGGTTTGTGGAGAGCGTCAAAAATTTTAATGCCAAAAATAACCCAATTTGTAATAATACCACTTAAATAAAGGTCTAGCAACTAAAATTTCATCATGAACGCATCGTATTTTCTCTCCTAAGAAAACTAATTTTTAATACTTTTCGGTAATGATTTTAACCCGTTAAATCCTTGGTATAGAACCTACGAGATAGTGCTTCGAGATTTAGGGATTAAAATAAGTAAATGTGGTATAAATACATATTACTAAGAATTTTGAAGTTCATTTTTTGTTAAAAATATTGTTTAATTAGGGTTGTTTTGCTTAAAATGGGAAAAAGACTCGGTTTTTTTTTGGAGCACGCATTAATTGGTGAAACAGGGTTTGTGGAGAGCGTCAAAAATTTTAATGCCAAAAATAACCCAATTTGTAATAATACCATCCAAATATAGGTCTTGCAACTGAAATTTCATCACGAACGCATCGTATTTGCTCTCCTAAGAAAACCAATTTTTAACACTTTTCGGTAATGATTTTAACCCGTTAAATGCTTGGTATAGAAACTACGAGATAATGTTTCGCGATTCAGGGATTAAAATAAGTAAATATTGTATAAATACAGATTACTAAGAATGTGAAGTTAACTTTTTGCTTAAAATATCGTTTAATTAGGGTTGTTTTGCTCAAAATGGGAAAAAGACTCAGTATTTTTTTGGAGCACGCATTAATCGGTAAAACAGGGTTTTTGGAGAGCGTCAAAAATTGTTAATGCCAAAAAAAACCCAATTTGTAATAATACCACGGAAATAAAGGTCTAGAAACCAAAATTTCATCATGAACGCATCATATTTGCTCTCCTAAGAAAACAAATTTTTAACACTTTTTGGTAATGATTTTAACCCGTTAAATGCTTGGTATAGAAACTACGAGATAGTGCTTCGCGATTTAGGGATTAAAAGAAGTAAATGTGGTATAAATATACATTACTAAGAATTTTGAAGTTCATTTGTTGTTTATAATATCGTTTAATTATGGTTGTTTTGCTTAAAATGGGAAAAAGACTCTGTTTTTTTGGAGCACGCCTTAATTGGTGAAACAGGGTTTGTGGAGAGCGTCAAAAATTTTAATGCCAAAAATAACCCAATTTGTAATAATACCATCCAAATATAGGTCTTGCAACTGAAATTTCATCACGAACGCATCGTATTTGCTCTCCTAAGAAAACCAATTTTTAACACTTTTCGGTAATGATTTTAACCCGTTAAATGCTTGGTATAGAAACTACGAAATAATGTTTCGCGATTCAGGGATTAAAATAAGTAAACATTGTATAAATACACATTACTAAGAATGTGAAGTTAAGTTTTTGTTTAAAATATCGTTTAATTAGGGTTGTTTTGCTCAAAATGGGAAAAAGACTCAGTATTTTTTTGGAGCACGCATTAATCGGTAAAACAGGGTTTTTGGAGAGCGTCAAAAATTGTTAATGCCAAAAAAAACCCAATTTGTAATAATACCACGGAAATAAAGGTCTAGAAACAAAAATTTCATCATGAACGCATCATATTTGCCCTCCTAAGAAAACCAATTTTTAACACTTTTTGGTAATGATTTTAACACATTAAATGCTTGGTATAGAAACTGCGAGATAGTGCTTCGCGATTTAGGGATTAAAAGAAGTAAATGTGGTATAAATATACATTACTAAGAATTTTGAAGTTCATTTGTTCTTAAAATATCGTTTAATTATGGTTGTTTTGCTTAAAATGGGAAAAAGACTCAGTTTTTTTGGAGCACGCATTAATTGGTGAAACAGGGTTTGTGGAGAGCGTCAAAAATTTAAATGCCAAAAATAACCCAATTTATAATAATACCATCCAAATATAGGTCTTGCAACTGAAATTTCATCACGAACGCATCGTATTTGCTCTCCTAAGAACACCAATTTTTTACACTTTTCAGTAATGATTTCAACCCGTTAAATGCTTGGTATAGAAACGACGAGATAGCGTTTCGCGATTCAGGGATTAAAATAAGTAAATATTGTATAAATACACATTACTAAGAATGTGAAGTTCATTTTTTGTTTAAAATATCGTTTAATTAGGGTTGTTTTGCTCAAAATGGGAAAAAGACTCAGTTTTTTTTTGGAGCACGCATTAATCGGTGAAACATGGTTTTTGGAGAGCGTCAAAAATTTTAAATGCCCAAAAATAACCCAATTTGTAATAATACCACCCAAATAAAGGTCTAGAAACTGAAATTTCATCATGAACGCATCGTATTTGCTCTCCTAAGAAAACAACTTTTTAACACTTTTTGGTAATGATTTTAACCCGTTAAATGCTTGGTATAGAAACTACGAGATAGTGCTTCAAGATTTAGGCATTAAAAGAAGTAAATTCGGTATAAATATACATTACTAAGAATTTTGAAGTTCATTTTTTGTTTAAAATATTGTTTAATTAGGGGTGTTTTGCTTAAAATGGGAAATACACTCACTTTTTTTTGGAGCACGCATTAAATTGTGAAACAGGGTTTGTGGAGAGCGTCAAAAACTGCATTGCAAAAAATAACCCAAATAGTAATAATACAATCCAAATATAGGTCTAGCAACTGAAATTTCATCATGAACGCATCGTATTTGCTCTCCTAAAAAAACCAATTTTTAACACTTTTCGGTAATGATTTTAACTCGTTAAATGCTTGGTATAGAAACTACGAGATAGTGCTTCGCGATTTAGGGATTAAAATAAGTAAATGTGGTATAAATACACATTACTAAGAATTTTGAAGTTCATTTTTTGTTTAAAATATCGTTTAATTAGGGTTGTTTTGCTTAAAATGGGAAAAAGACTAAGTTTTTTTTGGAGCATGCATTAAATGGTGAAACATGGTTTTTGGAGAGCGTGAAAAACTTTTAATGCCAAGAATAACCCAATTTGTAATAATACCACCTAAATAAAGGTCTAGCAACTGAAATTTCATCATGAACGCATCGTATTTGCTCTCGTAAGAAAACCAATTTTTAACACTTTTCGGTAATGATTTTAACCCGTTAAATGCTTGGTATAGAAACTACGAGATAGTGCTTCGCGATTTAGGGATTAAAATAAGTAAATGTGGTATTAATACACATTACTAAGAATTTTGAAGTTAATTTTTTGTTTAAAATATCGTTTAATTAGGGTTGTTTTGCTTAAAATGGGAAAAAGACTCAGTTTTTTTTGGAGCATGCATTAAATGGTGAAACATGGTTTTTGAAGAGCGTCAAAAACTTTTAATGCCAAGAATAACCCAATTTGTAATAATACCACCCAAATAAAGGTCTAGCAACTGAAATTTCATCATGAACGCATCGTATTTGCTCTCGTAAGAAAACCAATTTTTAACACTTTTCGGTAATGATTTTAAGCCGTTAAATTCTTGGTATAGAAACTACGAGATAGTGCTTCCCGATTTAGGGATTAAAATAAGTAAAAGTTGTATAAATACACATTACTAAGAATTTTGATGTTCATTTTTTGTTTAAAATATCGTTTAATTAGGTTTGTTTTGCTTAAAATGGGAAAAAGACTCAGTTTTTTTGGAGGACACATTAATTGATGAAACATGGTTTTTGGAGAGCGTCAAAAACTTTTAATGCCAAAAATAACACAATTTGTAATAAAACCACCAAACTAAAGGTCTAGCAACTGAAATTTCATCATGAACGCATCGTATATTCTCTCCTAAGAAAACAAATTTTTAACACTTTTCGGTAATGATTTTAACCAGTTAAATGCTTGGTATAGAAACTACGAGATAGTGCTTCGCGAGTTAGGGATTTAAATAAGTAAAAGTGGTATAAATACATATTACTAAGAATTTTGATGTTCATTTTTTGTTTAAAATATCGTTTAATTAGGGTTGTTTTGCTTAAAATGGGAAAAAGACTCAGTTTTTTTTGGAGCACACATTAATTGATGAAACATGGTTTTTGGAGAGCGTCAAAAACTTTTAATGCCAAAAATAACCCAATTTGTAATAACACCACCCAAATAAAGGTCTAGCAACTGAAATTTCATCATGAACGCATCGTATTTTCTCTCCTAAGAAAACCAATTTTTTACACTTTTCGGTAATGATTTTAACCCGTTAAATGCTTGGTATAGAAACTACGAAATAGTGCTTCGCGATTAGGGATTAAAATAAGTAAATGTGGTATAAATACACATTACTAATAATTTTGAAGTTCATTTTTTGTTTAAAATATCGTTTAATTAGGGTTGTTTTGTTTAAAATGGGAAAATGACTCAGTTTTTTTTTGGAGCATGCATTAAATTGTGAAACATGGTTTTTGGAGAGCGTCAAAAACTTTTATGCCAAGAATAACCCAATTTGTAATAATACCACCCAAATAAAGGTCTATCAACTGAAATTTCATCATGAATGCATCGTATTTGCTCTCGTAAGGAAACCAATTTTTAACACTTTTCGGTAATGATTTTAACCCATTAAATGCCTCGTATAGAAACTACGAGATAGTGCTTCCCGATTTAGGGATTAAAATAAGTAAAAGTGGTATAAATACATATTACTAAGAATTTTGATGTTCATTTTTTGTTTAAAGTATCGTTTAATTAGGGTTGTTTTGCTTAAAATGGGAAAAAGACTCAGTTTTTTTTGGAGCACACATTAATTGATGAAACATGGTTTTTGGAGAGCGTCAAAAACTTTTAATGCCAAAAATAACCCAATTTGTAATAATACCACCCAAATAAAGGTCTAGCAACTGAAATTTCATCATGAACGCATCGTATTTGCTCTCTTAAGAAAACCAATTTTTAACACTTTTCGGTAATGATTTTAACCCGTTAAATGCTTGGTATAGAAACTACGAGATAGTGCTTCGCGATTTAGGGATTAAAATAAGTAAATATGGTATAAGTACACATTATTAAGAATTTTTAAGTTAATTTTTTGTTTAAAATATCGTTTAATTAGGGTTGTTTTGCTTAAAATGGAAAAAAGACTAAGTTTATTTCGGAGCACACATTAATTGATGAAACATGGTTTTTGGAGAGCGTCAAAAACTTTTAATGCCAAAAATAACCCAATTTGTAATAATACCACTCAAATAAAGGTCTAGCAACTGAAATTTCATCATGAACGCATCGTATTTTCTCTCCTAAGAAAACCAATTTTTAACACTTTTCGGTAATGATTTTAACTCGTTAAATGCTTGGTATAGAAACTACGAGATAGTGCTTCGCGATTTAGGGATTAAAATAAGTAAATGTGGTATAAATACACATTACTAAGAATTTTGAAGTTCATTTTTTGTTTAAAATATCGTTTAATTAGGGTTGTTTTGCTTAAAATGGGAAAAAGACTCAGTTTTTTTTTTGGAGCACGCATTAATTGGTGAAACAGGGTTTTTGGAGAGCGTCAAAAACTTTCAATGTCAAAAATAACCCAATTTGTAATATTACCACCCAAATAAAGGTCTAGCAACTGAAATTTCATCATGAACGCATCGTATTTGCTCTTCTAAGAAAACCAATTTTTTACACTTTTCGGTAATGATTTTAACCCGTTAAATGCTTGGTATAGAAACTACGAGATAGTGCTTCGCGATTTAGGGATTAAAATAAGTAAATGTGGTATAAAAACACATTACTAAGAATTTTGAAGTTCATTTTTTGTTTAAAATATCGTTTATTTAGGGTTGTTTTGCTTAAAATGGGAAAAAGACTCAGTTTTTTTTGGAGCACGCATTAATTGGTGAAACAGGGTTTTTGGAGAGCGTCAAAAACTTTTAATGCCAAAAATAACCCAATTTGTAATAATACCACCCAAATAAAGGTCTAGCAACTGAAATTTCATCATGAACGCATCGTATTTGCTCTCCTAAGAAAACCAATGTTTTACACTTTTCGGTAATGATTTTAACCCGTTAAATGCTTGGTATAGAAACTACGAGATAGTGCTTCGCGATTTAGGGATTAAAATAAGTAAATGTGGTATAAATACACATTACTAAGAATTTTTAAGTTCATTTTTTGTTTAAAATATTTTTTAATTAGGGTTGTTTTGCTTAAAATGGGAAAAAGACTCAGTTTTTTTTTGAGCACGCATTAATTGGTGAAACAGGGTTTTTGGAGAGCGTAAAAAACTTTTAATGCCAAAAAAAACCCAATTTGTAATATTACCACCCAAATAAAGGTCTAGCAACTGAAATTTCATCATGAACGCATCGTATTTGCACTCCTAAGAAAACCAATTTTTTACAGTTTTCGGTAATGATTTTAACCCGTTAAATGCTTGGTATAGAAACTACGAGATAGTGCTTCGCGATTTAGGGATTAAAATAAGTAAATGTGGTATAAATACACATTACTAAGAATTTTGAAGTTAATTTTTTGTTTAAAATATCGTTTAATTAGGGTTGTTTTGCTTAAAATGGGAAAAAGACTCAGTTTTTTTTGGAGCACGCATTAATTGGTGAAACAGGGTTTTTGGAGAGCGTCAAAAACTTTCAATGCCAAAAATAACCCAATTTGTAATATTACCACCCAAATAAAGGTCTAGCAACTGAAATTTCATCATGAACGCATCGTATTTGCTCTCCTAAGAAAACCAATTTTTTACACTTTTCGGTAATGATTTTAACCCGTTAAATGCTTGGTATAGAAACTACGAGATAGTGCTTCGCGATTTAGGGATTAAAATAAGTAAATGTGGTATAAATACACAATACTAAGAATTTTGAAGTTCATTTTTTGTTTAAAATATCGTTTATTTAGGGTTGTTTTGCTTAAAATGGGAAAAAGACTCAGTTTTATTTGGAGCACGCATTAATTGGTGAAACAGGGTTTTTGGAGAGCGTCAAAAACTTTTAATGCCAAAAATAACCCAATTTGTAATATTACCACCCAAATAAAGGTCTAGCAACTGAAATTTCATCATGAAGGCATCGTATTTGCTCTCCTAAGAAAACCAATGTTTTACACTTTTCGGTAATGATTTTAACCCGTTAAATGCTTTGTATAGAAACTACGAGATAGTGCTTCGCGATTTAGGGATTAAAATAAGTAAACGTGGTAAAAAAACACATTACTAAGAATTTTGAAGTTCATTTTTTGTTTAAAATATCGTTTAATTAGGGTTGTTTTGCTTAAAATGGGAAAAAGACTCAGTTTTTTTTGGAGCACGCATTAATTGGTGAAACAGGGTTTTTGGAGAGCGTCAAAAACTTTCAATGCCAAAAATAACCCAATTTGTAATATTACCACCCAAATAAAGGTCTAGCAACAGATATTTCATCATGAACGCATCGTATTTGCTCTCCTAAGAAAACCAATTTTTTACACTTTTCGGTAATGATTTTAACCCGTTAAATGCTTGGTATAGAAACTACGAGATAGTGCTTCGCGATTTAGGGATTAAAATAAGTAAATGTGGTATAAATACACAATACTAAGAATTTTGAAGTTCATTTTTTGTTTAAAATATCGTTTATTTAGGGTTGTTTTGCTTAAAATGGGAAAAAGACTCAGTTTTTTTTGGAGCACGCATTAATTGGTGAAACAGGGTTTTTGGAGAGCGTCAAAAACTTTTAATGCCAAAAATAACCCAATTTGTAGTATTACCACCCAAATAAAGGTCTAGCAACTGAAATTCCATCATGAACGCATCGTATTTGCTCTCCTAAGAAAACCAACGTTTTACACTTTTCGGTAATGATTTTAACCCGTTAAATGCTTGGCATAGAAACTACGAGATAGTGCTTCGCGATTTAGGGATTAAAATAAGTAAATGTGGTATAAATACACATTACTAAGAATTTTGAAGTTCATTTTTTGTGTAAAATATCGTTTAATTAGGGTTGTTTTGCTTAAAATGGGAAAAAGACTCAGTTTTTTTTTAGAGCACGCATTAATTGGTGAAACAGGGTTTTTGGAGAGCGTCAAAAACTTTCAATGCCAAAAATAACCCAATTTGTAATAATATCACCCAAATAAAGGTCTAGCAACTGAAATTTCATCATGAGCGCATCGTATTTGCTCTCCTAAGAAAACCAATTTTTTACACTTTTCGGTAATGATTTTAACCCGTTAAATGCTTGGTATAGAAACTACGAGATAGTGCTTCGCGATTTAGGGATTAAAATAAGTAAATGTGGTATAAAAACACATTACTAAGAATTTTGAAGTTCATTTTTTGTTTAAAATATCGTTTATTTAGGGTTGTTTTGCTTAAAATGGGAAAAAGACTCAGTTTTTTTTGGAGCACGCATTAATTGGTGAAACAGGGTTTTTGGAGAGCGTGAAAAACTTTTAATGCCAAAAATAACCCAATTTGTAGTATTACCACCCAAATAAAGGTCTAGCAACTGAAATTTCATCATGAACGCATCGTATTTGCTCTCCTAAGAAAACCAATGTTTTACACTTTTCGGTAATGATTTTAACCCGTTAAATGCTTGGTATAGAAACTACGAGATAGTGCTTCGCGATTTAGGGATTAAAATAAGTAAATGTGGTATAAATACACATTACTAAGAATTTTTAAGTTCATTTTTTGTTTAAAATATTTTTTAATTAGGGTTGTTTTGCTTAAAATGGGAAAAAGACTCAGTTTTTTTTGGAGCACGCATTAATTGGTGAAACAGGGTTTTTGGAGAGCGTAAAAAACTTTTAATGCCAAAAATAACCCAATTTGTAATATTACCACCCAAATAAAGGTCTAGCAACTGAAATTTCATCATGAACGCATCGTATTTGCTCTCCTAAGAAAACCAATTTTTAACACTTTTCGGTAATGATTTTAACCCGTTAAATGCTTGGTATAGAAACTACGAGATAGTGCTTCGCGATTTAGGGATTAAAATAAGTAAATGTGGTATAAATACACATTACTAAGAATTTTTAAGTTCATTTTTTGTTTAAAATATTTTTTAATTAGGGTTGTTTTGCTTAAAATGGGAAAAAGACTCAGTTTTTTTTGGAGCACGCATTAATTGGTGAAACAGGGTTTTTGGAGAGCGTAAAAAACTTTTAATGCCAAAAATAACCCAATTTGTAATATTACCACCCAAATAAAGGTCTAGCAACTTAAATTTCATCATGAACGCATCGTATTTGCACTCCTAAGAAAACCAATTTTTTACAGTTTTCGGTAATGATTTTTACCCGTTAAATGCTTGGTATAGAAACTACGAGATAGTGCTTCGCGATTTAGGGATTAAAATAAGTAAATGTGGTATAAATACACATTACTAAGAATTTTGAAGTTCATTTTTTGTTTAAAATATCGTTTAATTAGGGTTGTTTTGCTTAAAATGGGAAAAAGACTCAGTTTTTTTTGGAGCACGCATTAATTGGTGAAAAAGGTTTTTTGGAGAGCGTCAAAAACTTTTAATGCCAAAAATAACCCAATTTGTAATATTACCACCCAAATAAAGGTCTAGCAACTGAAATTTCATCATGAACGCATCGTATTTGCTCTCCTAAGAAAACCAATTTTTTACACTTTTCGGTAACGATTTTAACCCGTTAAATGCTTGGTATAGAAACTACGAGATAGTGCTTCGCGATTTAGGGATTAAAATAAGTAAATGTGGTATAAATACACATTACTAAGAATTTTGAAGTTCATTTTTTGTTTAAAATATCGTTTAATTAGGGTTGTTTTGCTTAAAATGGGAAAAAGACTCAGTTTATTTTGGAGCACGCATTAATTGGTGAAACAGGGTTTTTGGAGAGCGTCAAAAACTTTTAATGCCAAAAATAACCCAATTTGTAATAATACCACCCAAATAAAGGTCTAGCAACTGAAATTTCATCATGAAGGCATCGTATTTGCTCTCCTAAGAAAACCAATGTTTTACACTTTTCGGTAATGATTTTAACCCGTTAAATGCTTGGTATAGAAACTACGAGATAGTGCTTCGCGATTTAGGGATTAAAATAAGTAAATGTGGTATAAAAACACATTACTAAGAATTTTGAAGTTCATTTTTTGTTTAAAATATCGTTTAATTAGGGTTGTTTTGCTTAAAATGGGAAAAAGACTCAGTTTTTTTTGGAGCACGCATTAATTGGTGAAACAGGGTTTTTGGAGAGCGTCAAAAACTTTCAATGCCAAAAATAACCCAATTTGTAATATTACCACCCAAATAAAGGTCTAGCAACTGAAATTTCATCATGAACGCATCGTATTTGCTCTCCTAAGAAAACCAATTTTTTACACTTTTCGGTAATGATTTTAACCCGTTAAATGGTTGGTATAGAAACTACGAGATAGTGCTTCGCGATTTAGGGATTAAAATAAGTAAATGTGGTATAAATACACAATACTAAGAATTTTGAAGTTCATTTTTTGTTTAAAATGTCGTTTATTTAGGGTTGTTTTGCTTAAAATGGGAAAAAGACTCAGTTTTTTTTGGAGCACGCAT
The DNA here is from genome assembly GCA_954871525.1 of Parietaria judaica. NCBI lineage: Eukaryota > Viridiplantae > Streptophyta > Magnoliopsida > Rosales > Urticaceae > Parietaria > Parietaria judaica. The sequence goes on from OX940872.1 coordinate 15,413,118, forward strand.
TAATTGGTGAAACAGGGTTTTTGGAGAGCGTCAAAAACTTTTAATGCCAAAAATTACCCAATTTGTAATATTACCACCCAAATAAAGGTCTAGCAACTGAAATTTCATCATGAAGGCATCGTATTTGCTCTCCTAAGAAAACCAATGTTTTACACTTTTCGGTAATGATTTTAACCCGTTAAATGCTTGGTATAGAAACTACGAGATAGTGCTTCGCGATTTAGGAATTAAAATAAGTAAACGTGGTATAAAAACACATTACAAAAAATTTTGAAGTTCATTTTTTGTTTAAAATATCGTTTAATTAGGGTTGTTTTGCTTAAAATGGGAAAAAGACTCAGTTTTTTTTGGAGCACGCATTAATTGGTGAAACAGGGTTTTTGGAGAGCGTCAAAAACTTTCAATGCCAAAAATAACCCAATTTGTAATATTACCACCCAAATAAAGGTCTAGCAACTGAAATTTCATCATGAAGGTATCGTATTTGCTCTCCTAAGAAAACCAATGTTTTACACTTTTCGGTAATGATTTTAACCCGTTAAATGCTTGGTATAGAAACTACGAGATAGTGCTTCGCGATTTAGGGATTAAAATAAGTAAATGTGGTATAAATACACATTACTAAGAATTTTTAAGTTCATTTTTTGTTTAAAATATCGTTTAATTAGGGTTGTTTTTCTTAAAATGGGAAAAAGACTCAGTTTTTTTTTGGAGCACGCATTAATTGGTGAAACAGGATTTTTGGAGAGCGTCAAAAACTTTCAATGCCAAAAATAACCCAATTTGTAATATTACCACCCAAATAAAGGTCTAGCAACTGAAATTTCATCATGAACGCATCGTATTTGCTCTCCTAAGAAAACCAATTTTTTACACTTTTCGGTAATGATTTTAACCCGTTAAATGCTTGGTATAGAAACTACGAGATAGTGCTTCGCGATTTAGGGATTAAAATAAGTAAATGTGGTATAAATACACAATACTAAGAATTTTGAAGTTCATTTTTTGTTTAAAATATCGTTTATTTAGGGTTGTTTTGCTTAAAATGGGAAAAAGACTCAGTTTTTTTTGGAGCACGCATTAATTGGTGAAACAGGGTTTTTGGAGAGCGTCAAAAACTTTTAATGCCAAAAATAACCCAATTTGTAATATTACCACCCAAATAAAGGTCTAGCAACTGAAATTTCATCATGAAGGCATCGTATTTGCTCTCCTAAGAAAACCAATGTTTTACACTTTTCGGTAATGATTTTAACCCGTTAAATGCTTGGTATAGAAACTACGAGATAGTGCTTCGCGATTTAGGGATTAAAATAAGTAAACGTGGTATAAAAACACATTACAAAGAATTTTGAAGTTCATTTTTTGTTTAAAATATCGTTTAATTAGGGTTGTTTTGCTTAAAATGGGAAAAAGACTCAGTTTTTTTTGGAGCACGCATTAATTGGTGAAACAGGGTTTTTGGAGAGCGTCAAAAACTTTCAATGCCAAAAATAACCCAATTTGTAATATTACCACCCAAATAAAGGTCTAGCAACTGAAATTTCATCATGAACGCATCGTATTTGCTCTCCTAAGAAAACCAATTTTTTACACTTTTCGGTAATGATTTTAACCCGTTAAATGCTTGGTATAGAAACTACGAGATAGTGCTTCGCGATTTAGGGATTAAAATAAGTAAATGTGGTATAAATACAAATTACTAAGAATTTTGAAGTTCATTTTTTGTTTAAAATATCGTTTAATTAGGGTTGTTTTGCTTAAAATGGGAAAAAGACTCAGGTTTTTTTGGAGCACGCATTAATTGGTGAAACAGGGTTTTTGGAGAGCGTCAAAAACTTTTAATGCCAAAAATAACCCAATTTGTAATATTACCACCCAAATAAAGGTCTAGCAACTGAAATTTCATCATGAAGGCATCGTATTTGCTCTCCTAAGAAAACCAATGTTTTACACTTTTCGGTAATGATTTTAACCCGTTAAATGCTTGGTATAGAAACTACGAGATAGTGCTTCGCGATTTAGGGATTAAAATAAGTAAACGTGGTATAAATACACATTACAAAGAATTTTGAAGTTCATTTTTTGTTTAAAATATCGTTTAATTAGGGTTGTTTTGCTTAAAATGGGAAAAAGACTCAGTTTTTTTTGGAGCACGCATTAATTGGTGAAACAGGGTTTTTGGAGAGCGTCAAAAACTTTCAATGCCAAAAATAACCCAATTTGTAATATTACCACCCAAATAAAGGTCTAGCAACAGATATTTCATCATGAACGCATCGTATTTGCTCTCCTAAGAAAACCAATTTTTTACACTTTTCGGTAATGATTTTAACCCGTTAAATGCTTGGTATAGAAACTACGAGATAGTGCTTCGCGATTTAGGGATTAAAATAAGTAAACGTGGTATAAAAACACATTACAAAGAATTTTGAAGTTCATTTTTTGTTTAAAATATCGTTTAATTAGGGTTGTTTTGCTTAAAATGGGAAAAAGACTCAGTTTTTTTTGGAGCACGCATTAATTGGTGAAACAGGGTTTTTGGAGAGCGTCAAAAACTTTCAATGCCAAAAATAACCCAATTTGTAATAATATCACCCAAATAAAGGTCTAGCAACTGAAATTTCATCATGAACGCATCGTATTTGCTCTCCTAAGAAAACCAATTTTTTACACTTTTCGGTAATTATTTTAACCCGTTAAATGGTTGGTATAGAAACTACGAGATAGTGCTTCGCGATTTAGGGATTAAAATAAGTAAATGTGGTATAAATACACATTACTAAGAATTTTGAAGTTCATTTTTTGTTTAAAATGTCGTTTATTTAGGGTTGTTTTGCTTAAAATGGGAAAAAGACTAAGTTTTTTTTGGAGCACGCATTAATTGGTGAAACAGGGTTTTTGGAGAGCGTCAAAAACTTTTAATGCCAAAAATAACCCAATTTGTAATATTACCACCCAAATAAAGGTCTAGCAACTGAAATTTCATCATGAAGGCATCGTATTTGCTCTCCTAAGAAAACCAATGTTTTACACTTTTCGGTAATGATTTTAACCCGTTAAATGCTTGGTATAGAAACTACGAGATAGTGCTTCGCGATTTAGGGATTAAAATAAGTAAACGTGGTATAAAAACACATTACAAAGAATTTTGAAGTTCATTTTTTGTTTAAAATATCGTTTAATTAGGGTTGTTTTGCTTAAAATGGGAAAAAGACTCAGTTTTTTTTGGATTACGCATTAATTGGTGAAACAGGGTTTTTGGAGAGCGTCAAAAACTTTCAATGCCAAAAATAACCCAATTTGTAATATTACCACCCAAATAAAGGTCTAGCAACTGAAATTTCATCATGAACGCATCGTATTTGCTCTCCTAAGAAAACCAATTTTTTACACTTTTCGGTAATTATTTTAACCCGTTAAATGGTTGGTATAGAAACTACGAGATAGTGCTTCGCGATTTAGGGATTAAAATAAGTAAATGTGGTATAAATACACAATACTAAGAATTTTGAAGTTCATTTTTTGTTTAAAATGTCGTTTATTTAGGGTTGTTTTGCTTAAAATGGGAAAAAGAGTAAGTTTTTTTTGGAGCACGCATTAATTGGTGAAACAGGGTTTTTGGAGAGCGTCAAAAACTTTTAATGCCAAAAATAACCCAATTTGTAATATTACCACCCAAATAAAGGTCTAGCAACTGAAATTTCATCATGAAGGCATCGTATTTGCTCTCCTAAGAAAACCAATGTTTTACACTTTTCGGTAATGATTTTAACCCGTTAAATGCTTGGTATAGAAACTACGAGATAGTGCTTCGCGATTTAGGGATTAAAATAAGTAAACGTGGTATAAAAACACATTACAAAGAATTTTGAAGTTCATTTTTTGTTTAAAATATCGTTTAATTAGGGTTGTTTTGCTTAAAATGGGAAAAAGACTCAGTTTTTTTTGGAGCACGCATTAATTGGTGAAACAGGGTTTTTGGAGAGCGTCAAAAACTTTCAATGCCAAAAATAACCCAATTTGTAATATTACCACCCAAATAAAGGTCTAGCAACTGAAATTTCATCATGAACGCATCGTATTTGCTCTCCTAAGAAAACCAATTTTTTACACTTTTCGGTAATGATTTTAACCCGTTAAATGCTTGGTATAGAAACTACGAGATAGTGCTTCGCGATTTAGGGATTAAAATAAGTAAATGTGGTATAAATACACATTACTAAGAATTTTGAAGTTCATTTTTTGTTTAAAATGTCGTTTATTTAGGGTTGTTTTGCTTAAAATGGGAAAAAGACTCAGTTTTTTTTGGAGCACGCATTAATTGGTGAAACAGGGTTTTTGGAGAGCGTCAAAAACTTTTAATGCCAAAAATAACCCAATTTGTAATATTACCACCCAAATAAAGGTCTAGCAACTGAAATTTCATCATGAAGGCATCGTATTTGCTCTCCTAAGAAAACCAATTTTTTACACTTTTCGGTAATGATTTTAACCCGTTAAATGCTTGGTATAGAAACTACGAGATAGTGCTTCGCGATTTAGGGATTAAAATAAGTAAACGTGGTATAAATACACATTACAAAGAATTTTGAAGTTCATTTTTTGTTTAAAATATCGTTTAATTAGGGTTGTTTTGCTTAAAATGGGAAAAAGACTCAGTTTTTTTTGGAGCACGCATTAATTGGTGAAACAGGGTTTTTGGAGAGCGTCAAAAACTTTCAATGCCAAAAATAACCCAATTTGTAATATTACCACCCAAATAAAGGTCTAGCAACTGAAATTTCATCATGAACGCATCGTATTTGCTCTCCTAAGAAAACCAATTTTTTACACTTTTCGGTAATGATTTTAACCCGTTAAATGGTTGGTATAGAAACTACGAGATAGTGCTTCGCGATTTAGGGATTAAAATAAGTAAATGTGGTATAAATACACATTACTAAGAATTTTGAAGTTCATTTTTTGTTTAAAATGTCGTTTAATTAGGGTTGTTTTGCTTAAAATGGGAAAAAGACTAAGTTTTTTTTGGAGCACGCATTAATTGGTGAAACAGGGTTTTTGGAGAGCGTCAAAAACTTTTAATGCCAAAAATAACCCAATTTGTAATATTACCACCCAAATAAAGGTCTAGCAACTGAAATTTCATCATGAACGCATCGTGTTTGCTCTCCTAAGAAAACAAAATTTTAACACTTTTCGGTAATGATTTTAACCCGTTAAATGCTTGGTATAGAAACTACGAGATAGTGCTTCGCGATTTAGGGATTAAAATAAGTAAATGTGGTATAAATACACATTACTAAGAATTTTGAAGTTCATTTTTTGTTTAAAATATCGTTTATTTAGGGTTGTTTTGCCTAAAATGGGAAAAAGACTCAGTTTTTTTTGGAGCACGCATTAATTGGTGAAACAGGGTTTTTGGAGAGCGTCAAAAACTTTCAATGCCAAAAATAACCCAATTTGTAATATTACCACCCAAATAAAGGTCTAGCAACTGAAATTTCATCATGAACGCATCGTATTTGCTCTCCTAAGAAAACCAATTTTTTACACTTTTCGGTAATGATTTTAACCCGTTAAATGCTTGGTATAGAAACTACGAGAGAGTGCTTCGCGATTTAGGGATTAAAATAAGTAAATGTGGTATAAATACACAATACTAAGAATTTTGAAGTTCATTTTTTGTTTAAAATATCGTTTAATTAGGGTTGTTTTGCTTAAAATGGGAAAAAGACTCAGTTTTTTTTGGAGCACGCATTAATTGGTGAAACAGGGTTTTTGGAGAGCGTCAAAAACTTTCAATGCCAAAAATAACCCAATTTGTAATATTACCACCCAAATAAAGGTCTAGCAACTGAAATTTCATCATGAACGCATCGTATTTGCTCTCCTAAGAAAACCAATTTTTTACACTTTTCGGTAATGATTTTAACCCGTTAAATGGTTGGTATAGAAACTACGAGATAGTGCTTCGCGATTTAGGGATTAAAATAAGTAAATGTGGTATAAATACACAATACTAAGAATTTTGAAGTTCATTTTTTGTTTAAAATATCGTTTATTTAGGGTTGTTTTGCTTAAAATGGGAAAAAGACTAAGTTTTTTTTGGAGCACGCATTAATTGGTGAAACAGGGTTTTTGGAGAGCGTCAAAAACTTTTAATGCCAAAAATAACCCAATTTGTAATATTACCACCCAAATAAAGGTCTAGCAACTGAAATTTCATCATGAAGGCATCGTATTTGCTCTCCTAAGAAAACCAATTTTTTACACTTTTCGGTAATGATTTTAACCCGTTAAATGCTTGGTATAGAAACTACGAGATAGTGCTTCGCGATTTAGGGATTAAAATAAGTAAATGTGGTATAAATACACATTACTAAGAATTTTGAAGTTCATTTTTTGTTTAAAATATCGTTTATTTAGGGTTGTTTTGCCTAAAATGGGAAAAAGACTCAGTTTTTTTTGGAGCACGCATTAATTGGTGAAACAGGGTTTTTGGAGAGCGTCAAAAACTTTCAATGCCAAAAATAACCCAATTTGTAATATTACCACCCAAATAAAGGTCTAGCAACTGAAATTTCATCATGAACGCATCGTATTTGCTCTCCTAAGAAAACCAATTTTTTACACTTTTCGGTAATGATTTTAACCCGTTAAATGCTTGGTATAGAAACTACGAGAGAGTGCTTCGCGATTTAGGGATTAAAATAAGTAAATGTGGTATAAATACACAATACTAAGAATTTTGAAGTTCATTTTTTGTTTAAAATATCGTTTAATTAGGGTTGTTTTGCTTAAAATGGGAAAAAGACTCAGTTTTTTTTGGAGCTCGCATTAATTGGTGAAACAGGGTTTTTGGAGAGCGTCAAAAACTTTCAATGCCAAAAATAACCCAATTTGTAATATTACCACCCAAATAAAGGTCTAGCAACTGAAATTTCATCATGAACGCATCGTATTTGCTCTCCTAAGAAAACCAATTTTTTACACTTTTCGGTAATGATTTTAACCCGTTAAATGGTTGGTATAGAAACTACGAGATAGTGCTTCGCGATTTAGGGATTAAAATAAGTAAATGTGGTATAAATACACAATACTAAGAATTTTGAAGTTCATTTTTTGTTTAAAATGTCGTTTATTTAGGGTTGTTTTGCTTAAAATGGGAAAAAGACTAAGTTTTTTTTGGAGCACGCATTAATTGGTGAAACAGGGTTTTTGGAGAGCGTCAAAAACTTTTAATGCCAAAAATAACCCAATTTGTAATATTACCACCCAAATAAAGGTCTAGCAACTGAAATTTCATCATGAAGGCATCGTATTTGCTCTCTTAAGAAAACCAATTTTTTACACTTTTCGGTAATGATTTTAACCCGTTAAATGCTTGGTATAGAAACTACGAGATAGTGCTTCGCGATTTAGGGATTAAAATAAGTAAATGTGGTATAAATACACATTACTAAGAATTTTGAAGTTCATTTTTTGTTTAAAATATCGTTTATTTAGGGTTGTTTTGCCTAAAATGGGAAAAAGACTCAGTTTTTTTTGGAGCACGCATTAATTGGTGAAACAGGGTTTTTGGAGAGCGTCAAAAACTTTCAATGCCAAAAATAACCCAATTTGTAATATTACCACCCAAATAAAGGTCTAGCAACTGAAATTTCATCATGAACGCATCGTATTTGCTCTCCTAAGAAAACCAATTTTTTACACTTTTCGGTAATGATTTTAACCCGTTAAATGCTTGGTATAGAAACTACGAGAGAGTGCTTCGCGATTTAGGGATTAAAATAAGTAAATGTGGTATAAATACACATTACTAAGAATTTTGAAGTTCATTTTTTGTTTAAAATATCGTTTATTTAGGGTTGTTTTGCTTAAAATGGGAAAAAGACTCAGTTTTTTTTGGAGCACGCATTAATTGGTGAAACAGGGTTTTTGGAGAGCGTCAAAAACTTTCAATGCCAAAAATAACCCAATTTGTAATATTACCACCCAAATAAAGGTCTAGCAACTGAAATTTCATCATGAACGCATCGTATTTGCTCTCCTAAGAAAACCAATTTTTTACACTTTTCGGTAATTATTTTAACCCGTTAAATGGTTGGTATAGAAACTACGAGATAGTGCTTCGCGATTTAGGGATTAAAATAAGTAAATGTGGTATAAATACACAATACTAAGAATTTTGAAGTTCATTTTTTGTTTAAAATGTCGTTTATTTAGGGTTGTTTTGCTTAAAATGGGAAAAAGACTAAGTTTTTTTTGGAGCACGCATTAATTGGTGAAACAGGGTTTTTGGAGAGCGTCAAAAAATTTTAATGCCAAAAATAACCCAATTTGTAATATTACCACCCAAATAAAGGTCTAGCAACTGAAATTTCATCATGAACGCATCGTATTTGCTCTCCTAAGAAAACCAATTTTTAACACTTTTCGGTAATGATTTTAACCCGTTAAATGCTTGGTATAGAAACTACGAGATAGTGCTTCGCGATTTAGGGATTAAAATAAGTAAACGTGGTATAAAAACACATTACAAAGAATTTTGAAGTTCATTTTTTGTTTAAAATATCGTTTAATTAGGGTTGTTTTGCTTAAAATGGGAAAAAGACTCAGTTTTTTTTGGAGCACGCATTAATTGGTGAAACAGGGTTTTTGGAGAGCGTCAAAAACTTTCAATGCCAAAAATAACCCAATTTGTAATATTACCACCCAAATAAAGGTCTAGCAACTGAAATTTCATCATGAACGCATCGTATTTGCTCTCCTAAGAAAACCAATTTTTTACACTTTTCGGTAATTATTTTAACCCGTTAAATGGTTGGTATAGAAACTACGAGATAGTGCTTCGCGATTTAGGGATTAAAATAAGTAAATGTGGTATAAATACACATTACTAAGAATTTTGAAGTTCATTTTTTGTTTAAAATATCGTTTATTTAGGGTTGTTTTGCTTAAAATGGGAAAAAGACTAAGTTTTTTTTGGAGCACGCATTAATTGGTGAAACAGGGTTTTTGGAGAGCGTCAAAAACTTTTAATGCCAAAAATAACCCAATTTGTAATATTACCACCCAAATAAAGGTCTAGCAACTGAAATTTCATCATGAAGGCATCGTATTTGCTCTCCTAAGAAAACCAATTTTTTACACTTTTCGGTAATGATTTTAACCCGTTAAATGCTTGGTATAGAAACTACGAGATAGTGCTTCGCGATTTAGGGATTAAAATAAGTAAACGTGGTATAAAAACACATTACTAAGAATTTTGAAGTTCATTTTTTGTTTAAAATATCGTTTAATTAGGGTTGTTTTGCTTAAAATGGGAAAAAGACTCAGTTTTTTTTGGAGCACGCATTAATTGGTGAAACAGGGTTTTTGGAGAGCGTCAAAAACTTTCAATGCCAAAAATAACCCAATTTGTAATATTACCACCCAAATAAAGGTCTAGCAACTGAAATTTCATCATGAACGCATCGTATTTGCTCTCCTAAGAAAACCAATTTTTTACACTTTTCGGTAATGATTTTAACCCGTTAAATGGTTGGTATAGAAACTACGAGATAGTGCTTCGCGATTTAGGGATTAAAATAAGTAAATGTGGTATAAATACACAATACTAAGAATTTTGAAGTTCATTTTTTGTTTAAAATATCGTTTAATTAGGGTTGTTTTGCTTAAAATGGGAAAAAGACTAAGTTTTTTTTGGAGCACGCATTAATTGGTGAAACAGGGTTTTTGGAGAGCGTCAAAAACTTTTAATGCCAAAAATAACCCAATTTGTAATATTACCACCCAAATAAAGGTCTAGCAACTGAAATTTCATCATGAAGGCATCGTATTTGCTCTCCTAAGAAAACCAATTTTTTACACTTTTCGGTAATGATTTTAACCCGTTAAATGCTTGGTATAGAAACTACGAGATAGTGCTTCGCGATTTAGGGATTAAAATAAGTAAACGTGGTATAAAAACACATTACAAAGAATTTTGAAGTTCATTTTTTGTTTAAAATATCGTTTAATTAGGGTTGTTTTGCTTAAAATGGGAAAAAGACTCAGTTTTTTTTGGAGCACGCATTAATTGGTGAAACAGGGTTTTTGGAGAGCGTCAAAAACTTTCAATGCCAAAAATAACCCAATTTGTAATATTACCACCCAAATAAAGGTCTAGCAACTGAAATTTCATCATGAACGCATCGTATTTGCTCTCCTAAGAAAACCAATTTTTTACACTTTTCGGTAATGATTTTAACCCGTTAAATGGTTGGTATAGAAACTACGAGATAGTGCTTCGCGATTTAGGGATTAAAATAAGTAAATGTGGTATAAATACACATTACTAAGAATTTTGAAGTTCATTTTTTGTTTAAAATATCGTTTATTTAGGGTTGTTTTGCTTAAAATGGGAAAAAGACTAAGTTTTTTTTGGAGCACGCATTAATTGGTGAAACAGGGTTTTTGGAGAGCGTCAAAAACTTTTAATGCCAAAAATAACCCAATTTGTAATATTACCACCCAAATAAAGGTCTAGCAACTGAAATTTCATCATGAACGCATCGTGTTTGCTCTCCTAAGAAAACCAATGTTTTACACTTTTCGGTAATGATTTTAACCCGTTAAATGCTTGGTATAGAAACTACGAGATAGTGCTTCGCGATTTAGGGATTAAAATAAGTAAATGTGGTATAAATACACATTACTAAGAATTTTGAAGTTCATTTTTTGTTTAAAATATCGTTTATTTAGGGTTGTTTTGCCTAAAATGGGAAAAAGACTCAGTTTTTTTTGGAGCACGCATTAATTGGTGAAACAGGGTTTTTGGAGAGCGTCAAAAACTTTCAATGCCAAAAATAACCCAATTTGTAATATTACCACCCAAATAAAGGTCTAGCAACTGAAATTTCATCATGAACGCATCGTATTTGCTCTCCTAAGAAAACCAATTTTTTACACTTTTCGGTAATGATTTTAACCCGTTAAATGCTTGGTATAGAAACTACGAGACAGTGCTTCGCGATTTAGGGATTAAAATAAGTAAATGTGGTATAAATACACAATACTAAGAATTTTGAAGTTCATTTTTTGTTTAAAATATCGTTTAATTAGGGTTGTTTTGCTTAAAATGGGAAAAAGACTCAGTTTTTTTTGGAGCACGCATTAATTGGTGAAACAGGGTTTTTGGAGAGCGTCAAAAACTTTCAATGCCAAAAATAACCCAATTTGTAATATTACCACCCAAATAAAGGTCTAGCAACTGAAATTTCATCATGAACGCATCGTATTTGCTCTCCTAAGAAAACCAATTTTTTACACTTTTCGGTAATGATTTTAACCCGTTAAATGGTTGGTATAGAAACTACGAGATAGTGCTTCGCGATTTAGGGATTAAAATAAGTAAATGTGGTATAAATACACATTACTAAGAATTTTGAAGTTCATTTTTTGTTTAAAATATCGTTTATTTAGGGTTGTTTTGCTTAAAATGGGAAAAAGACTAAGTTTTTTTTGGAGCACGCATTAATTGGTGAAACAGGGTTTTTGGAGAGCGTCAAAAACTTTTAATGCCAAAAATAACCCAATTTGTAATATTACCACCCAAATAAAGGTCTAGCAACTGAAATTTCATCATGAAGGCATCGTATTTGCTCTCCTAAGAAAACCAATTTTTTACACTTTTCGGTAATGATTTTAACCCGTTAAATGCTTGGTATAGAAACTACGAGATAGTGCTTCGCGATTTAGGGATTAAAATAAGTAAATGTGGTATAAATACACATTACTAAGAATTTTGAAGTTCATTTTTTGTTTAAAATATCGTTTATTTAGGGTTGTTTTGCCTAAAATGGGAAAAAGACTCAGTTTTTTTTGGAGCACGCATTAATTGGTGAAACAGGGTTTTTGGAGAGCGTCAAAAACTTTCAATGCCAAAAATAACCCAATTTGTAATATTACCACCCAAATAAAGGTCTAGCAACTGAAATTTCATCATGAACGCATCGTATTTGCTCTCCTAAGAAAACCAATTTTTTACACTTTTCGGTAATGATTTTAACCCGTTAAATGCTTGGTATAGAAACTACGAGATAGTGCTTCGCGATTTAGGGATTAAAATAAGTAAATGTGGTATAAATACACAATACTAAGAATTTTGAAGTTCATTTTTTGTTTAAAATATCGTTTAATTAGGGTTGTTTTGCTTAAAATGGGAAAAAGACTCAGTTTTTTTTGGAGCACGCATTAATTGGTGAAACAGGGTTTTTGGAGAGCGTCAAAAACTTTCAATGCCAAAAATAACCCAATTTGTAATATTACCACCCAAATAAAGGTCTAGCAACTGAAATTTCATCATGAACGCATCGTATTTGCTCTCCTAAGAAAACCAATTTTTTACACTTTTCGGTAATGATTTTAACCCGTTAAATGGTTGGTATAGAAACTACGAGATAGTGCTTCGCGATTTAGGGATTAAAATAAGTAAATGTGGTATAAATACACATTACTAAGAATTTTGAAGTTCATTTTTTGTTTAAAATGTCGTTTAATTAGGGTTGTTTTGCTTAAAATGGGAAAAAGACTAAGTTTTTTTTGGAGCACGCATTAATTGGTGAAACAGGGTTTTTGGAGAGCGTCAAAAACTTTTAATGCCAAAAATAACCCAATTTGTAATATTACCACCCAAATAAAGGTCTAGCAACTGAAATTTCATCATGAAGGCATCGTATTTGCTCTCCTAAGAAAACCAATTTTTTACACTTTTCGGTAATGATTTTAACCCGTTAAATGCTTGGTATAGAAACTACGAGATAGTGCTTCGCGATTTAGGGATTAAAATAAGTAAATGTGGTATAAATACACATTACTAAGAATTTTGAAGTTCATTTTTTGTTTAAAATATCGTTTATTTAGGGTTGTTTTGCCTAAAATGGGAAAAAGACTCAGTTTTTTTTGGAGCACGCATTAATTGGTGAAACAGGGTTTTTGGAGAGCGTCAAAAACTTTCAATGCCAAAAATAACCCAATTTGTAATATTACCACCCAAATAAAGGTCTAGCAACTGAAATTTCATCATGAACGCATCGTATTTGCTCTCCTAAGAAAACCAATTTTTTACACTTTTCGGTAATGATTTTAACCCGTTAAATGCTTGGTATAGAAACTACGAGAGAGTGCTTCGCGATTTAGGGATTAAAATAAGTAAATGTGGTATAAATACACAATACTAAGAATTTTGAAGTTCATTTTTTGTTTAAAATATCGTTTATTTAGGGTTGTTTTGCTTAAAATGGGAAAAAGACTCAGTTTTTTTTGGAGCACGCATTAATTGGTGAAACAGGGTTTTTGGAGAGCATCAAAAACTTTTAATGCCAAAAATAACCCAATTTGTAATATTACCACCCAAATAAAGGTCTAGCAACTGAAATTTCATCATAAACGCATCGTATTTGCTCTCCTAAGAAAACCAATGTTTTACACTTTTCGGTAATGATTTTAACCCGTTAAATGCTTGGTATAGAAACTACGAGATAGTGCTTCGCGATTTAGGGATTAAAATAAGTAAATTTGGTATAAAAACACATTACAAAGAATTTTGAAGTTCATTTTTTGTTTAAAATATCGTTTAATTAGGGTTGTTTTGCTTAAAATGGGAAAAAGACTCAGTTTTTTTTGGAGCACGCATTAATTGGTGAAACAGGGTTTTTGGAGAGCGTCAAAAACTTTCAATGCCAAAAATAACCCAATTTGTAATATTACCACCCAAATAAAGGTCTAGCAACAGATATTTCATCATGAACGCATCGTATTTGCTCTCCTAAGAAAACCAATTTTTTACACTTTTCGGTAATGATTTTAACCCGTTAAATGCTTGGTATAGAAACTACGAGATAGTGCTTCGCGATTTAGGGATTAAAATAAGTAAATGTGGTATAAATACACAATACTAAGAATTTTGAAGTTCATTTTTTGTTTAAAATATCGTTTATTTAGGGTTGTTTTGCTTAAAATGGGAAAAAGACTCAGTTTTTTTTGGAGCACGCATTAATTGGTGAAACAGGGTTTTTGGAGAGCGTCAAAAACTTTCAATGCCAAAAATAACCCAATTTGTAATATTACCACCCAAATAAAGGTCTAGCAACTGAAATTTCATCATGAACGCATCGTATTTGCTCTCCTAAGAAAACCAATTTTTTACACTTTTCGGTAATGATTTTAACCCGTTAAATGCTTGGTATAGAAACTACGAGATAGTGCTTCGCGATTTAGGGATTAAAATAAGTAAATGTGGTATAAATACACATTACTAAGAATTTTGAAGTTCATTTTTTGTTTAAAATATCGTTTATTTAGGGTTGTTTTGCTTAAAATGGGAAAAAGACTCAGTTTTTTTTGGAGCACGCATTAATTGGTGAAACAGGGTTTTTGGAGAGTGTCAAAAACTTTTAATGCCAAAAATAACCCAATTTGTAGTATTACCACCCAAATAAAGGTCTAGAAACTGAAATTCCATCATGAACGCATCGTATTTGCTCTCCTAAGAAAACCAATGTTTTACACTTTTCGGTAATGATTTTAACCCGTTAAACGCTTGGTATAGAAACTACGAGATAGTGCTTCGCGATTTAGGGATTAAAATAAGTAAATGTGGTATAAATACACATTACTAAGAATTTTGAAGTTCATTTTTTGTGTAAAATATCGTTTAATTAGGGTTGTTTTGCTTAAAATGGGAAAAAGACTCAGTTTATTTTGGAGCACGCATTAATTGGTGAAACAGGGTTTTTGGAGAGCATCAAAAACTTTTAATGCCAAAAATAACCCAATTTGTAATATTACCACCCAAATAAAGGTCTAGCAACTGAAATTTCATCATGAAGGCATCGTATTTGCTCTCCTAAGAAAACCAATGTTTTACACTTTTCGGTAATGATTTTAACCCGTTAAATGCTTGGTATAGAAACTACGAGATAGTGCTTCGCGATTTAGGGATTAAAATAAGTACACGTGGTATAAAAACACATTACTAAGAATTTTGAAGTTCATTTTTTGTTTAAAATATCGTTTAATTAGGGTTGTTTTGCTTAAAATGGGAAAAAGACTCAGTTTTTTTTGGAGCACGCATTAATTGGTGAAACAGGGTTTTTGGAGAGCGTCAAAAACTTTCAATGCCAAAAATAACCCAATTTGTAATATTACCACCCAAATAAAGGTCTAGCAACAGATATTTCATCATGAACGCATCGTATTTGCTCTCCTAAGAAAACCAATTTTTTACACTTTTCGGTAATGATTTTAACCCGTTAAATGCTTGGTATAGAAACTACGAGATAGTGCTTCGCGATTTAGGGATTAAAATAAGTAAATGTGGTATAAATACACATTACTAAGAATTTTGAAGTTCATTTTTTGTTTAAAATATCGTTTATTTAGGGTTGTTTTGCTTAAAATGGGAAAAAGACTCAGTTTTTTTTGGAGCACGCATTAATTGGTGAAACAGGGTTTTTGGAGAGCGTCAAAAACTTTCAATGCCAAAAATAACCCAATTTGTAATATTACCACCCAAATAAAGGTCTAGCAACAGATATTTCATCATGAACGCATCGTATTTGCTCTCCTAAGAAAACCAATTTTTTACACTTTTCGGTAATGATTTTAACCCGTTAAATGCTTGGTATAGAAACTACGAGATAGTGCTTCGCGATTTAGGGATTAAAATAAGTAAATGTGGTATAAATACACATTACTAAGAATTTTGAAGTTCATTTTTTGTTTAAAATATCGTTTATTTAGGGTTGTTTTGCTTAAAATGGGAAAAAGACTCAGTTTTTTTTGGAGCACGCATTAATTGGTGAAACAGGGTTTTTGGAGAGCGTCAAAAACTTTCAATGCCAAAAATAACCCAATTTGTAATATTACCACCCAAATAAAGGTCTAGCAACAGATATTTCATCATGAACGCATCGTATTTGCTCTCCTAAGAAAACCAATTTTTTACACTTTTCGGTAATGATTTTAACCCGTTAAATGCTTGGTATAGAAACTACGAGATAGTGCTTCGCGATTTAGGGATTAAAATAAGTAAATGTGGTATAAATACACAATACTAAGAATTTTGAAGTTCATTTTTTGTTTAAAATATCGTTTATTTAGGGTTTTTTGCTTAAAATGGGAAAAAGACTCAGTTTTTTTTTTAGCACGCATTAATTGGTGAAACAGGGTTTTTGGAGAGCGTCAAAAACTTTTAATGCCAAAAATAACCCAATTTGTAGTATTACCACCCAAATAAAGGTCTAGAAACTGAAATTCCATCATGAACGCATCGTATTTGCTCTCCTAAGAAAACCAATGTTTAACACTTTTCGGTAATGATTTTAACCCGTTAAACGCTTGGTATAGAAACTACGAGATAGTGCTTCGCGATTTAGGGATTAAAATAAGTAAATGTGGTATAAATACACATTACTAAGAATTTTGAAGTTCATTTTTTGTTTAAAATATCGTTTAATTAGGGTTGTTTTGCTTAAAATGGGAAAAAGACTCAGTTTATTTTGGAGCACGCATTAATTGGTGAAACAGGGTTTTTGGAGAGCATCAAAAACTTTTAATGCCAAAAATAACCCAATTTGTAATATTACCACCCAAATAAAGGTCTAGCAACTGAAATTTCATCATGAACGCATCGTATTTGCTCTCCTAAGAAAACCAATGTTTTACACTTTTCGGTAATGATTTTAACCCGTTAAATGCTTGGTATAGAAACTACGAGATAGTGCTTCGCGATTTAGGGATTAAAATAAGTAAACTTGGTATAAATACACATTACTAAGAATTTTGAAGTTCATTTTTTGTTTAAAATATCGTTTAATTAGGGTTGTTTTGCTTAAAATGGGAAAAAGACTCAGTTTTTTTTGGAGCACGCATTAATTGGTGAAACAGGGTTTTTGGAGAGCGTCAAAAACTTTCAATGCCAAAAATAACCCAATTTGTATTATTACCACCCAAATAAAGATCTAGCAACTGAAATTTCATCATGAACGCATCGTATTTGCTCTCCTAAGAAAACCAATTTTTTACACTTTTCGGTAATGATTTTAAAACGTTAAATGGTTGGTATAGAAACTACGAGATAGTGCTTCGCGATTTAGGGATTAAAATAAGTAAACGTGGTATAAATACACATTACAAAGAATTTTGAAGTTCATTTTTTGTTTAAAATATCGTTTAATTAGGGTTGTTTTGCTTAAAATGGGAAAAAGACTCAGTTTTTTTTGGAGCACGCATTAATTGGTGAAACAGGGTTTTTGGAGAGCGTCAAAAACTTTCAATGCCAAAAATAACCCAATTTGTAATATTACCACCCAAATAAAGGTCTAGCAACTGAAATTTCATCATGAACGCATCGTATTTGCTCTCCTAAGAAAACCATTTTTTTACACTTTTCGGTAATGATTTTAACCCGTTAAATGCTTGGTATAGAAACTACGAGATAGTGCTTCGCGATTTAGGGATTAAAATAAGTAAACGTGGTATAAATACACATTACTAAGAATTTTGAAGTTCATTTTTTGTTTAAAATATCGTTTAATTAGGGTTGTTTTGCTTAAAATGGGAAAAAGACTCAGTTTTTTTAGGAGCACGCATTAATTGGTGAAACAGGGTTTTTGGAGAGCGTCAAAAACTTTTAATGCCAAAAATAACCCAATTTGTAATAATACCACCCAAATAAAGGTCTAGCAACTGAAATTTCATCATGAAGGCATCGTATTTGCTCTCGTAAGAAAACCAATGTTTTACACTTTTCGGTAATGATTTTAACCCGTTAAATGGTTGGTATAGAAACTACGAGATAGTGCTTCGCGATTTAGGGATTAAAATAAGTAAATGTGGTATAAATACACATTACTAAGAATTTTGAAGTTCATTTTTTGTTTAAAATATCGTTTAATTAGGGTTGTTTTGCTTAAAATGGGAAAAAAGACTCAGTTTTTTTTGGAGCACGCATTAATTGGTGAAACAGGGTTTTTGGAGAGCGTCAAAAACTTTTAATGCCAAAAATAACCCAATTTGTAATAATACCACCCAAATAAAGGTCTAGAAACTGAAATTCCATCATGAACGCATCGTATTTGCTCTCCTAAGAAAACCAATTTTTTACACTTTTCGGTAATGATTTTAACCCGTTAAACGCTTGGTATAGAAACTACGAGATAGTGCTTCGCGATTTAGGGATTAAAATAAGTAAATGTGGTATAAATACACATTACTAAGAATTTTGAAGTTCATTTTTTGTTTAAAATATCGTTTAATTAGGGTTGTTTTGCTTAAAATGGGAAAAAGACTCAGTTTATTTTGGAGCACGCATTAATTGGTGAAACAGGGTTTTTGGAGAGCATCAAAAACTTTTAATGCCAAAAATAACCCAATTTGTAATATTACCACCCAAATAAAGGTCTAGCAACTGAAATTTCATCATGAAGGCATCGTATTTGCTCTCCTAAGAAAACCAATTTTTTACACTTTTCGGTAATGATTTTAACCCGTTAAATGCTTGGTATAGAAACTACGAGATAGTGCTTCGCGATTTAGGGATTAAAATAAGTAAATGTGGTATAAAAACACATTACTAAGAATTTTGAAGTTCGTTTTTTGTTTAAAATATCGTTTAATTAGGGTTGTTTTGCTTAAAATGGGAAAAAGACTCAGTTTTTTTTGGAGCACGCATTAATTGGTGAAACAGGGTTTTTGGAGAGCGTCAAAAACTTTCAATGCCAAAAATAACCCAATTTGTAATATTACCACCCAAATAAAGGTCTAGCAACTGAAATTTCATCATGAACGCATCGTATTTGCTCTCCTAAGAAAACCAATTTTTTACACTTTTCGGTAATGATTTTAACCCGTTAAATGGTTGGTATAGAAACTACGAGATAGTGCTTCGCGATTTAGGGATTAAAATAAGTAAATGTGGTATAAATACACAATATTAAGAATTTTGAAGTTCATTTTTTGTTTAAAATGTCGTTTAATTAGGGTTGTTTTGCTTAAAATGGGAAAAAGACTCAGTTTTTTTTGGAGCACGCATTAATTGGTGAAACAGGGTTTTTGGAGAGCGTCAAAAACTTTTAATGCCAAAAATAACCCAATTTGTAATATTACCACCCAAATAAAGGTCTAGCTACTGAAATTTCATCATGAAGGCATCGTATTTGCTCTCCTAAGAAAACCAATGTTTTACACTTTTCGGTAATGATTTTAACCCGTTAAATGCTTGGTATAGAAACTACGAGATAGTGCTTCGCGATTTAGGGATTAAAATAAGTAAACGTGGTATAAAAACACATTACAAAGAATTTTGAAGTTCATTTTTTGTTTAAAATATCGTTTAATTAGGGTTGTTTTGCTTAAAATGGGAAAAAGACTCAGTTTTTTTTGGAGCACGCATTAATTGGTGAAACAGGGTTTTTGGAGAGCGTCAAAAACTTTCAATGCCAAAAATAACCCAATTTGTAATATTACCACCCAAATAAAGGTCTAGCAACAGATATTTCATCATGAACGCATCGTATTTGCTCTCCTAAGAAAACCAATTTTTTACACTTTTCGGTAATGATTTTAACCCGTTAAATGCTTGGTATAGAAACTACGAGATAGTGCTTCGCGATTTAGGGATTAAAATAAGTAAATGTGGTATAAATACACATTACTAAGAATTTTGAAGTTCATTTTTTGTTTAAAATATCGTTTATTTAGGGTTGTTTTGCTTAAAATGGGAAAAAGACTCAGTTTTTTTTGGAGCACGCATTAATTGGTGAAACAGGGTTTTTGGAGAGCGTCAAAAACTTTCAATGCCAAAAATAACCCAATTTGTAATATTACCACCCAAATAAAGGTCTAGCAACAGATATTTCATCATGAACGCATCGTATTTGCTCTCCTAAGAAAACCAATTTTTTACACTTTTCGGTAATGATTTTAACCCGTTAAATGCTTGGTATAGAAACTACGAGATAGTGCTTCGCGATTTAGGGATTAAAATAAGTAAATGTGGTATAAATACACAATACTAAGAATTTTGAAGTTCATTTTTTGTTTAAAATATCGTTTATTTAGGGTTGTTTTGCTTAAAATGGGAAAAAGACTCAGTTTTTTTTGGAGCACGCATTAATTGGTGAAACAGGGTTTTTGGAGAGCGTCAAAAACTTTCAATGCCAAAAATAACCCAATTTGTAATAATATCACCCAAATAAAGGTCTAGCAACAGATATTTCATCATGAACGCATCGTATTTGCTCTCCTAAGAAAACCAATTTTTTACACTTTTCGGTAATGATTTTAACCCGTTAAATGCTTGGTATAGAAACTACGAGATAGTGCTTCGCGATTTAGGGATTAAAATAAGTAAATGTGGTATAAATACACATTACTAAGAATTTTGAAGTTCATTTTTTGTTTAAAATATCGTTTATTTAGGGTTTTTTGCTTAAAATGGGAAAAAGACTCAGTTTTTTTTTTAGCACGCATTAATTGGTGAAACAGGGTTTTTGGAGAGCGTCAAAAACTTTTAATGCCAAAAATAACCCAATTTGTAATAATACCACCCAAATAAAGGTCTAGAAACTGAAATTCCATCATGAACGCATCGTATTTGCTCTCCTAAGAAAACCAATTTTTTACACTTTTCGGTAATGATTTTAACCCGTTAAACGCTTGGTATAGAAACTACGAGATAGTGCTTCGCGATTTAGGGATTAAAATAAGTAAATGTGGTATAAATACACATTACTAAGAATTTTGAAGTTCATTTTTTGTGTAAAATATCGTTTAATTAGGGTTGTTTTGCTTAAAATGGGAAAAAGACTCAGTTTATTTTGGAGCACGCATTAATTGGTGAAACAGGGTTTTTGGAGAGCATCAAAAACTTTTAATGCCAAAAATAACCCAATTTGTAATATTACCACCCAAATAAAGGTCTAGCAACTGAAATTTCATCATGAACGCATCGTATTTGCTCTCCTAAGAAAACCAATGTTTTACACTTTTCGGTAATGATTTTAACCCGTTAAATGCTTGGTATAGAAACTACGAGATAGTGCTTCGCGATTTAGGGATTAAAATAAGTAAACTTGGTATAAATACACATTACTAAGAATTTTGAAGTTCATTTTTTGTTTAAAATATCGTTTAATTAGGGTTGTTTTGCTTAAAATGGGAAAAAGACTCAGTTTTTTTTGGAGCACGCATTAATTGGTGAAACAGGGTTTTTGGAGAGCGTCAAAAACTTTCAATGCCAAAAATAACCCAATTTGTATTATTACCACCCAAATAAAGATCTAGCAACTGAAATTTCATCATGAACGCATCGTATTTGCTCTCCTAAGAAAACCAATTTTTTACACTTTTCGGTAATGATTTTAAAACGTTAAATGGTTGGTATAGAAACTACGAGATAGTGCTTCGCGATTTAGGGATTAAAATAAGTAAACGTGGTATAAAAACACATTACAAAGAATTTTGAAGTTCATTTTTTGTTTAAAATATCGTTTAATTAGGGTTGTTTTGCTTAAAATGGGAAAAAGACTCAGTTTTTTTTGGAGCACGCATTAATTGGTGAAACAGGGTTTTTGGAGAGCGTCAAAAACTTTCAATGCCAAAAATAACCCAATTTGTAATATTACCACCCAAATAAAGGTCTAGCAACTGAAATTTCATCATGAACGCATCGTATTTGCTCTCCTAAGAAAACCATTTTTTTACACTTTTCGGTAATGATTTTAACCCGTTAAATGCTTGGTATAGAAACTACGAGATAGTGCTTCGCGATTTAGGGATTAAAATAAGTAAACGTGGTATAAATACACATTACTAAGAATTTTGAAGTTCATTTTTTGTTTAAAATATCGTTTAATTAGGGTTGTTTTGCTTAAAATGGGAAAAAGACTCAGTTTTTTTAGGAGCACGCATTAATTGGTGAAACAGGGTTTTTGGAGAGCGTCAAAAACTTTTAATGCCAAAAATAACCCAATTTGTAATAATATCACTCAAATAAAGGTCTAGCAACTGAAATTTCATCATGAAGGCATCGTATTTGCTCTCCTAAGAAAACCAATGTTTTACACTTTTCGGTAATGATTTTAACCCGTTAAATGGTTGGTATAGAAACTACGAGATAGTGCTTCGCGATTTAGGGATTAAAATAAGTAAATGTGGTATAAATACACATTACTAAGAATTTTGAAGTTCATTTTTTGTTTAAAATATCGTTTAATTAGGGTTGTTTTGCTTAAAATGGGAAAAAAGACTCAGTTTTTTTTGGAGCACGCATTAATTGGTGAAACAGGGTTTTTGGAGAGCGTCAAAAACTTTTAATGCCAAAAATAACCCAATTTGTAATAATACCACCCAAATAAAGGTCTAGAAACTGAAATTCCATCATGAACGCATCGTATTTGCTCTCCTAAGAAAACCAATTTTTTACACTTTTCGGTAATGATTTTAACCCGTTAAACGCTTGGTATAGAAACTACGAGATAGTGCTTCGCGATTTAGGGATTAAAATAAGTAAATGTGGTATAAATACACATTACTAAGAATTTTGAAGTTCATTTTTTGTTTAAAATATCGTTTAATTAGGGTTGTTTTGCTTAAAATGGGAAAAAGACTCAGTTTATTTTGGAGCACGCATTAATTGGTGAAACAGGGTTTTTGGAGAGCATCAAAAACTTTTAATGCCAAAAATAACCCAATTTGTAATATTACCACCCAAATAAAGGTCTAGCAACTGAAATTTCATCATGAAGGCATCGTATTTGCTCTCCTAAGAAAACCAATTTTTTACACTTTTCGGTAATGATTTTAACCCGTTAAATGCTTGGTATAGAAACTACGAGATAGTGCTTCGCGATTTAGGGATTAAAATAAGTAAATGTGGTATAAAAA
Organism: Parietaria judaica; assembly: GCA_954871525.1. Taxonomy (NCBI): domain Eukaryota; kingdom Viridiplantae; phylum Streptophyta; class Magnoliopsida; order Rosales; family Urticaceae; genus Parietaria; species Parietaria judaica. Next base: position 15,436,053 of record OX940872.1, read on the forward strand.
CACATTACTAAGAATTTTGAAGTTCATTTTTTGTTTAAAATATCGTTTAATTAGGGTTGTTTTGCTTAAAATGGGAAAAAGACTCAGTTTTTTTTGGAGCACGCATTAATTGGTGAAACAGGGTTTTTGGAGAGCGTCAAAAACTTTCAATGCCAAAAATAACCCAATTTGTAATATTACCACCCAAATAAAGGTCTAGCAACTGAAATTTCATCATGAACGCATCGTATTTGCTCTCCTAAGAAAACCAATTTTTTACACTTTTCGGTAATGATTTTAACCCGTTAAATGGTTGGTATAGAAACTACGAGATAGTGCTTCGCGATTTAGGGATTAAAATAAGTAAATGTGGTATAAATACACAATATTAAGAATTTTGAAGTTCATTTTTTGTTTAAAATGTCGTTTATTTAGGGTTGTTTTGCTTAAAATGGGAAAAAGACTCAGTTTTTTTTGGAGCACGCATTAATTGGTGAAACAGGGTTTTTGGAGAGCGTCAAAAACTTTTAATGCCAAAAATAACCCAATTTGTAATATTACCACCCAAATAAAGGTCTAGCTACTGAAATTTCATCATGAAGGCATCGTATTTGCTCTCCTAAGAAAACCAATGTTTTACACTTTTCGGTAATGATTTTAACCCGTTAAATGCTTGGTATAGAAACTACGAGATAGTGCTTCGCGATTTAGGGATTAAAATAAGTAAACGTGGTATAAAAACACATTACAAAGAATTTTGAAGTTCATTTTTTGTTTAAAATATCGTTTAATTAGGGTTGTTTTGCTTAAAATGGGAAAAAGACTCAGTTTTTTTTGGAGCACGCATTAATTGGTGAAACAGGGTTTTTGGAGAGCGTCAAAAACTTTCAATGCCAAAAATAACCCAATTTGTAATATTACCACCCAAATAAAGGTCTAGCAACTGAAATTTCATCATGAACGCATCGTATTTGCTCTCCTAAGAAAACCATTTTTTTACACTTTTCGGTAATGATTTTAACCCGTTAAATGGTTGGTATAGAAACTACGAGATAGTGCTTCGCGATTTAGGGATTAAAATAAGTAAATGTGGTATAAATACACAATACTAAGAATTTTGAAGTTCATTTTTTGTTTAAAATATCGTTTATTTAGGGTTGTTTTGCTTTAAATGGGAAAAAGACTCAGTTTTTTTTGGAGCACGCATTAATTGGTGAAACAGGGTTTTTGGAGAGCGTCAAAAACTTTTAATGCCAAAAATAACCCAATTTGTAATATTACCACCCAAATAAAGGTCTAGCAACTGAATTTTCATCATGAAGGCATCGTATTTGCTCTCCTAAGAAAACCAATGTTTTACACTTTTCGGTAATGATTTTAACCCGTTAAATGCTTGGTATAGAAACTACGAGATAGTGCTTCGCGATTTAGGGATTAAAATAAGTAAATGTGGTATAAATACACAATACTAAGAATTTTGAAGTTAATTTTTTGTTTAAAATATCGTTTATTTAGGGTTGTTTTGCTTAAAATGGGAAAAAGACTCAGTTTTTTTTGGAGCACGCATTAATTGGTGAAACAGGGTTTTTGGAGAGCGTCAAAAACTTTCAATGCCAAAAATAACCCAATTTGTAATATTACCACCCAAATAAAGGTCTAGCAACTGAAATTTCATCATGAACGCATCGTATTTGCTCTCCTAAGAAAACCAATTTTTTACACTTTTCGGTAATGATTTTAACCCGTTAAATGCTTGGTATAGAAACTACGAGATAGTGCTTCGCGATTTAGGGATTAAAATAAGTAAATGTGGTATAAATACACATTACTAAGAATTTTGAAGTTCATTTTTTGTGTAAAATATCGTTTAATTAGGGTTGTTTTGCTTAAAATGGGAAAAAGACTCAGTTTATTTTGGAGCACGCATTAATTGGTGAAACAGGGTTTTTGGAGAGCGTCAAAAACTTTTAATGCCAAAAATAACCCAATTTGTAATATTACCACCCAAATAAAGGTCTAGCAACTGAAATTTCATCATGAAGGCATCGTATTTGCTCTCCTAAGAAAACCAATGTTTTACACTTTTCGGTAATGATTTTAACCCGTTAAATGCTTGGTATAGAAACTACGAGATAGTGCTTCGCGATTTAGGGATTAAAATAAGTAAATGTGGTATAAATACACATTACTAAGAATTTTGAAGTTCATTTTTTGTTTAAAATATCATTTAATTAGGGTTGTTTTGCTTAAAATGGGAAAAAGACTCAGTTTTTTTTGGAGCACGCATTAATTGGTGAAACAGGGTTTTTGGAGAGCGTCAAAAACTTTCAATGCCAAAAATAACCCAATTTGTAATATTACCACCCAAATAAAGGTCTAGCAACTGAAATTTCATCATGAACGCATCGTATTTGTTCTCCTAAGAAAACCAATTTTTTACACTTTTCGGTAATGATTTTAACCCGTTAAATGCTTGGTATAGAAACTACGAGATAGTGCTTCGCGATTTAGGGATTAAATAAGTAAATGTGGTATAAATACACAATACTAAGAATTTTGAAGTTCATTTTTTGTTTAAAATATCGTTTATTTAGGGTTGTTTTGCTTAAAATGGGAAAAAGACTCAGTTTTTTTTGGAGCACGCATTAATTGGTGAAACAGGGTTTTTGGAGAGCGTCAAAAACTTTTAATGCCAAAAATAACCCAATTTGTAATATTACCACCCAAATAAAGGGCTAGCTACTGAAATTTCATCATGAAGGCATCGTATTTGCTCTACTAAGAAAACCAATGTTTTACACTTTTCGGTAATGATTTTAACCCGTTAAATGCTTAGTATAGAAACTACGAGATAGTGCTTCGCGATTTAGGGATTAAAATAAGTAAATGTGGTATAAAAACACATTACTAAGAATTTTGAAGTTCATTTTTTGTTTAAAATATCGTTTAATTAGGGTTGTTTTGCTTAAAATGGGAAAAAGACTCAGTTTTTTTTGGAGCACGCATTAATTGGTGAAACAGAGTTTTTGGAGAGCGTCAAAAACTTTCAATGCCAAAAATAACCCAATTTGTAATATTACCACCCAAATAAAGGTCTAGCAACTGAAATTTCATCGTGAACGCATCGTATTTGCTCTCCTAAGAAAACCAATTTTTTACACTTTTCGGTAATGATTTTAACCCGTTAAATGCTTGGTATAGAAACTACGAGATAGTGCTTCGCGATTTAGGGATTAAAATAAGTAAATGTGGTATAAATACACAATACTAAGAATTTTGAAGTTAATTTTTTGTTTAAAATATCGTTTATTTAGGGTTGTTTTGCTTAAAATGGGAAAAAGACTCAGTTTTTTTTGGAGCACGCATTAATTGGTGAAAAAGGGTTTTTGGAGAGCGTAAAAAACTTTAATGCCAAAAATAACCCAATTTGTAGTATTACCACCCAAATAAAGGTCTAGCAACTGAAATTTCATCATGAACGCATCGTATTTGCTCTCCTAAGAAAACCAATGTTTTAGACTTTTCAGTAATGATTTTAACCCGTTAAATGCTTGGTATAGAAACTACGAGATAGTGCTTCGCGATTTAGGGATTAAAATAGGTAAATGTGGTATAAATACACATTACTAACAACTTTTAAGTTCATTTTTTGTTTAAAATATCGTTTAATTAGGGTTGTTTTGCTTAAAATGGGAAAAAGACTCAGTTTTTTTTGGAGCACGCATGAATTGGTGAAACAGGGTTTTTGGAGAGCGTAAAAAACTTTCAATGCCAAAAATAACCCAATTTGTAATATTACCACCCAAATAAAGGTCTAGCAACTGAAATTTCATCATGAACGCATCGTATTTGCTCTCCTAAGAAAACCAATTTTTTACACTTTTCGGTAATGATTTTAACCCGTTAAATGCTTGGTATAGAAACTACGAGATAGTGCTTCGCGATTTAGGGATTAAAATAAGTAAATGTGGTATAAATACACATTACTAAGAATTTTGAAGTTCATTTTTTGTTTAAAATATCGTTTATTTAGGGTTGTTTTGCTTAAAATGGGAAAAGGACTCAGTTTTTTTTGGCGCACGCATTAATTGGTGAAACAGGGTTTTTGGAGAGCGTCAAAAACTTTTAATTCCAAAAATAACCCAATTTGTAATATTACCACCCAAATAAAGGTCTAGCAACTGAAATTTCATCATGAACGCATCGTATTTGCTCTCCTAAGAAAACAAATTTTTTACACTTTTCGGTAATGATTTTAACCCGTTAAATGCTTGGTATAGAAACTACGAGATAGTGCTTCGCGATTTAGGGATTAAAATAAGTAAATGTGGTATACATACACAATACTAAGAATTTTGAAGTTCATTTTTTGTTTAAAATATCGTTTATTTAGGGTTGTTTTGCTTAAAATGGGAAAAAGACTCAGTTTTTTTTGGAGCACGCATTAATTGGTGAAACAGGGTTTTTGGAGAGCGTCAAAAACTTTCAATGCCAATAATAACCCAATTTGTAATATTACCACCCAAATAAAGGTCTAGCAACTGAAATTTCATCATGAACGCATCGTATTTGCTCTCCTAAGAAAACCAATTTTTTACACTTTTCGGTAATGATTTTAACCCGTTAAATGCTTGGTATAGAAACTACGAGATAGTGCTTCGCGATTTAAGGATTAAAATAAGTAAATGTGGTATAAATACACATTACTAAGAATTTTTAATATCATTTTTTGTTTAAAATATCATTTAATTAGGGTTGTTTTGCTTAAAATGGGAAAAAGACTCAGTTTTTTTTGGAGCACCCATTAATTGGTGAAACAGGGTTTTTGGAGAGCGTCAAAAACTTTTAATGCCAAAAATAACCCAATTTGTAATATTACCACCCAAATAAAGGTCTAGCAACTGAAATTTCATCATGAACGCATCGTATTTGCTCTCCTAAGAAAACCAATTTTTTACACTTTTCGGTAATGATTTTAACCCGTTAAATGCTTGGTATAGAAACTACGAGATAGTGCTTCGCGATTTAGGGATTAAAATAAGTAAATGTGGTATAAATACACATTACTAAGAATTTTTAAGTTCATTTTTTGTTTAAAATATCGTTTAATTAGGGTTGTTTTTCTTAAAATGGGAAAAAGACTCAGTTTTTTTTGGAGCACGCATTAATTGGTGAAACAGGGTTTTTGGAGAGCGTCAAAAACTTTTAATGCCAAAAATAACCCAATTTGTAATATTACCACCCAAATAAAGGTCTAGCAACTGAAATTTCATCATGAACGCATCGTATTTGCTCTCCTAAGAAAACCAATTTTTTACACTTTTCGGTAATGATTTTAACCCGTTAAATGCTTGGAATAGAAACTACGAGATAGTGCTTCGCGATTTAGGGATTAAAATAAGTAAATGTGGTATAAATACACAATAATAAGAATTTTGAAGTTAATTTTTTGTTTAAAATATCGTTTATTTAGGGTTGTTTTGCTTAAAATGGGAAAAAGACTCAGTTTTTTTTGGAGAACGCATTAATTGGTGAAACAGGGTTTTTGGAGAACGTCAAAAACTTTAATGCCAAAAATAACCCAATTTGTAGTATTACCACCCAAATAAAGGTCTAGCAACGGAAATTTCATCATGAACGCATCGTATTTGCTCTCCTAAGAAAACCAATGTGTTACACTTTTCAGTAATGATTTTAACCCGTTAAATGCTTGGTATAGAAACTACGTGATGGTGCTTCGCGATTTAGGGATTAAAATAAGTAAATGTGGTATAAATACACATTACTAAGAATTTTTAAGTTCATTTTTTGTTTAAAATATCGTTTAATTAGGGTTGTTTAGCTTAAAATGGGAAAAAGACTCAGTTTTTTTTGGAGCACGCATTAATTGGTGAAACAGGGTTTTTGGAGAGCGTAAAAAACTTTCAATGCCAAAAATAACCCAATTTGTAATATTACCACCCAAATAAAGGTCTAGCAACTGAAATTTCATCATGAACGCATCGTATTTGCTCTCCTAAGAAAACCAATTTTTTACACTTTTCGGTAATGATTTTAACCCGTTAAATGCTTGGTATAGAAACTACGAGATAGTGCTTCGCGATTTAGGGATTAAAATAAGTAAATGTGGTATAAATACACATTACTAAGAATTTTGAAGTTCATTTTTTGTTTAAAATATCGTTTATTTAGGGTTGTTTTGCTTAAAATGGGAAAAAGACTCAGTTTTTTTTGGCGCACGCATTAATTGGTGAAACAGGGTTTTTGGAGAGCGTCAAAAACTTTTAATTCCAAAAATAACCCAATTTGTAATATTACCACCCAAATAAAGGTCTAGCAACTGAAATTTCATCATGAACGCATCGTATTTGCTCTCCTAAGAAAACAAATTTTTTACACTTTTCGGTAATGATTTTAACCCGTTAAATGCTTGGTATAGAAACTACGAGATAGTGCTTCGCGATTTAGGGATTAAAATAAGTAAATGTGGTATACATACACAATACTAAGAATTTTGAAGTTCATTTTTTGTTTAAAATATCGTTTATTTAGGGTTGTTTTGCTTAAAATGGGAAAAAGACTCTGTTTTTTTTGGAGCACGCATTAATTGGTGAAACAGGGTTTTTGGAGAGCGTCAAAAACTTTCAATGCCAATAATAACCCAATTTGTAATAATATCACCCAAATAAAGGTCTAGCAACTGAAATTTCATCATGAACACATCGTATTTGCTCTCCTAAGAAAACCAATTTTTTAACACTTTTCGGTAATGATTTTAACCCGTTAAATGCTTGGTATAGAAACTACGAGATAGTGCTTCGCGATTTAGGGATTAAAATAAGTAAATGTGGTATAAATACACATTACTAAGAATTTTTAATATCATTTTTTGTTTAAAATATCATTTAATTAGGGTTGTTTTGCTTAAAATGGGAAAAAGACTCAGTTTTTTTTGGAGCACCCATTAATTGGTGAAACAGGGTTTTTGGAGAGCGTAAAAAACTTTTAATGCCAAAAATAACCCAATTTGTAATATTACCACCCAAATAAAGGTCTAGCAACTGAAATTTCATCATGAACGCATCGTATTTGCTCTCCTAAGAAAACCAATTTTTTACACTTTTCGGTAATGATTTTAACCCGTTAAATGCTTGGTATAGAAACTACGAGATAGTGCTTCGCGATTTAGGGATTAAAATAAGTAAATGTGGTATAAATACACATTACTAAGAATTTTTAATATCATTTTTTGTTTAAAATATCGTTTAATTAGGGTTGTTTTTCTTAAAATGGGAAAAAGACTCAGTTTTTTTTGGAGCACGCATTAATTGGTGAAACAGGGTTTTTGGAGAGCGTCAAAAACTTTTAATGCCAAAAATAACCCAATTTGTAATATTACCACCCAAATAAAGGTCTAGCAACTGAAATTTCATCATGAACGCATCGTATTTGCTCTCCTAAGAAAACCAATTTTTTACACTTTTCGGTAATGATTTTAACCCGTTAAATGCTTGGAATAGAAACTACGAGATAGTGCTTCGCGATTTAGGGATTAAAATAAGTAAATGTGGTATAAATACACAATAATAAGAATTTTGAAGTTAATTTTTTGTTTAAAATATCGTTTATTTAGGGTTGTTTTGCTTAAAATGGGAAAAAGACTCAGTTTTTTTTGGAGCACGCATTAATTGGTGAAACAGGGTTTTTGGAGAGCGTCAAAAACTTTAATGCCAAAAATAACCCAATTTGTAGTATTACCACCCAAATAAAGGTCTAGCAACTGAAATTTCATCATGAACGCCTCGTATTTGCTCTCCTAAGAAAACCAATGTTTTACACTTTTCAGTAATGATTTTAACCCGTTAAATGCTTGGTATAGAAACTACGAGATGGTGCTTCGCGATTTAGGGATTAAAATAAGTAAATGTGGTATAAATACACATTACTAAGAATTTTTAAGTTCATTTTTTGTTTAAAATATCGTTTAATTAGGGTTGTTTAGCTTAAAATGGGAAAAAGACTCAGTTTTTTTTGGAGCACGCATGAATTGGTGAAACAGGGTTTTTGGAGAGCGTAAAAAACTTTCAATGCCAAAAATAACCCAATTTGTAATATTACCACCCAAATAAAGGTCTAGCAACTGAAATTTCATCATGAACGCATCGTATTTGCTCTCCTAAGAAAACCAATTTTTTACACTTTTCGGTAATGATTTTAACCCGTTAAATGCTTGGTATAGAAACTACGAGATAGTGCTTCGCGATTTAGGGATTAAAATAAGTAAATGTGGTATAAATACACAATACTAAGAATTTTGAAGTTCATTTTTTGTTTAAAATATCGTTTATTTAGGGTTGTTTTGCTTAAAATGGGAAAAAGACTCAGTTTTTTTTGGCGCACGCATTAATTGGTGAAACAGGGTTTTTGGAGAGCGTCAAAAACTTTTAATTCCAAAAATAACCCAATTTGTAATATTACCACCCAAATAAAGGTCTAGCAACTGAAATTTCATCATGAACGCATCGTATTTGCTCTCCTAAGAAAACAAATTTTTTACACTTTTCGGTAATGATTTTAACCCGTTAAATGCTTGGTATAGAAACTACGAGATAGTGCTTCGCGATTTAGGGATTAAAATAAGTAAATGTGGTATAAATACACATTACTAAGAATTTTGAAGTTCATTTTTTGTTTAAAATAACGTTTATTTAGGGTTGTTTTGCTTAAAATGGGAAAAAGACTCAGTTTTTTTTGGAGCACGCATTAAATTGTGAAACAGGGTTTTTGGAGAGCGTCAAAAACTTTCAATGCCAATAATAACCCAATTTGTAATATTACCACCCAAATAAAGGTCTAGCAACTGAAATTTCATCATGAACGCATCGTATTTGCTCTCCTAAGAAAACCAATTTTTTACACTTTTCGGTAATGATTTTAACCCGTTAAATGCTTGGTATAGAAACTACGAGATAGTGCTTCGCGATTTAGGGATTAAAATAAGTAAATGTGGTATAAATACACATTACTAAGAATTTTTAATATCATTTTTTGTTTAAAATATCATTTAATTAGGGTTGTTTTGCTTAAAATGGGAAAAAGACTCAGTTTTTTTTGGAGCACCCATTAATTGGTGAAACAGGGTTTTTGGAGAGCGTCAAAAACTTTTAATGCCAAAAATAACCCAATTTGTAATATTACCACCCAAATAAAGGTCTAGCAACTGAAATTTCATCATGAACGCATCGTATTTGCTCTCCTAAGAAAACCAATTTTTTACACTTTTCGGTAATGATTTTAACCCGTTAAATGCTTGGTATAGAAACTACGAGATAGTGCTTCGCGATTTAGGGATTAAAATAAGTAAATGTGGTATAAATACACATTACTAAGAATTTTTAATTTCATTTTTTGTTTAAAATATCGTTTAATTAGGGTTGTTTTGCTTAAAATGGGAAAAAGACTCAGTTTTTTTTGGAGCACGCATTAATTGGTGAAACAGGGTTTTTGGAGAGCGTCAAAAACTTTCAATGCCAATAATAACCCAATTTGTAATATTACCACCCAAATAAAGGTCTAGCAACTGAAATTTCATCATGAACGCATCGTATTTGCTCTCCTAAGAAAACCAATGTTTTACACTTTTCGGTAATGATTTTAACCCGTTAAATGCTTGGTATAGAAACTACGAGATAGTGCTTCGCGATTTAGGGATTAAAATAAGTAAATGTGGTATAAATACACATTACTAAGAATTTTGAAGTTCATTTTTTGTTTAAAATAACGTTTATTTAGGGTTGTTTTGCTTAAAATGGGAAAAAGACTCAGTTTTTTTTGGAGCACGCATTAATTGGTGAAAGAAGGTTTTTCGAGAGCGTCAAAAACTTTCAATGCCAAAAATAACCCAATTTGTAATATTACCACCCAAATAAAGGTCTAGCAACTGAAATTTCATCATGAACGCATCGTATTTGCTCTCCTAAGAAAACAAATTTTTTACACTTTTCAGTAATGATTTTAACCCGTTAAATGCTTGGAATAGAAACTACGAGATAGTGCTTCGCGATTTAGGGATTAAAAAAAGTAAGTGTGGTATAAATACACATTACTAAGAATTTTTAATATCATTTTTTGTTTAAAATATCGTTTAATTAGGGTTGTTTTGCTTAAAATGGGAAAAAGACTCTTTTTTTTTTGGAGCACGCATTAATTGGTGAAACAGGGTTTTTGGAGAGCGTAAAAAACTTTTAATGCCAAAAATAACCCAATTTGTAATATTACCACCCAAATAAAGGTCTAGCAACTGAAATTTCGTCATAAACGCATCGTATTTGCTCTCCTAAAAAAACCAATTTTTTACACTTTTCGGTAATAATTTTAACCCGTTAAATGCTTGGTATAGAAACTACGAGATAGTGCTTCGCGATTTAGGGATTAAAATAAGTAAATGTGGTATAAATACACATTACTAAGAATTTTGAAGTTTATTTTTTGTTTAAAATATCGTTTAATTAGGGTTGTTTTGCTTAAAATGGGAAAAAGACTCAGTTTTTTTTGGAGCACGCATTAATTCGTGAAACAGGGTTTTTGGAGAGCGTCAAAAACTTTCAATGCCAAAAATAACCCAATTTGTAATATTACCACCCAAATAAAGGTCTAGCAACTGAAATTTCATCATGAACGCATCGTATTTGCTCTCCTAAGAAAACCAATTTTTTACACTTTTCGGTAATGATTTTAACCCGTTAAATGCTTGGTATAGAAACTACGAGATAGTGCTTCGCGATTTAGGGATTAAAATAAGTAAATGTGGTATAAATACACATTACTAGAATTTTGAAGTTCATTTTTTGTGTAAAATATCGTTTAATTAAGGTTGTTTTGCTTAAAATGGGAAAAAGACTCAGTTTTTTTTGGAGCACGCATGAATTGGTGAAACAGGGTTTTTGGAGAGCGTAAAAAACTTTTAATGCCAAAAATAACCCAATTTGTAATATTACCAGCCAAATAAAGGTCTAGCAACTGAAATTTCATCATGAACGCATCGTATTTGCTCTCCTAAGAAAACCAATGTTTTACACTTTTCGGTAATGATTTTAACCCGTTAAATGCTTGGTATAGAAAATACGAGATAGTGCTTCGCGATTTAGGGATTAAAATAAGTAAATGTGGTATAAATAAACATTACTAAGAATTTTGAAGTTCATTTTTTGTTTAAAACATCGTTTAATTATGGTTGTTTTGCTTAAAATGGGAAAAAGACTCAGTTTTTTTTGGAGCACGCATTAATTGGTGAAACAGGGTTTTTAAAGAGCGTCAAAAACTTTTAATGCCAAAAATAACCCAATTTGTAATATTACCACCCAAATAAAGGTCTAGCAACTGAAATTTCATCATGAACGCATCGTATTTGCTCTCCTAAGAAAACCAATGTTTTACACTTTTCGGTAATGATTTTAACCCGTTAAATGCTTGGTATAGAAACTACGAGATAGTGCTTCGCGATTTAGGGATTAAAATAAGTAAATGTGGTATAAAAACACATTACTAAGAATTTTGAAGTTCATTTTTTGTGTAAAATATCGTTTAATTAGTGTTGTTTTGCTTAAAATGGGAAAAAGACTCAGTTTTTTTTGGAGCACGCATGAATTGGTGAAACAGGGTTTTTGGAGAGCGTAAAAAACTTTTAATGCCAAAAATAACCCAATTTGTAATATTACCAGCCAAATAAAGGTCTAGCAACTGAAATTTCATCATGAACGCATTGTATTTGCACTCCTAAGAAAACCAATTTTTTAGAGTTTTCGGTAATGATTTTAACCCGTTAAATGCTTGGTATAGAAACTACGAGATAGTGCTTCGCGATTTAGGGATTAAAATAAGTAAATGTGGTATAAATACACATTACTAAGAATTTTGAAGTTCATTTTTTGTTTAAAATATCGTTTAATTAGGGTTGTTTTGCTTAAAATGGGAAAAAGACTCAGTTTTTTTTGGAGCACGCATTAATTGGTGAAACAGGGTTTTTGGAGAGCGTCAAAAACTTTCAATGCCAAAAATAACCCAATTTGTAACATTACCACCCAAATAAAGGTCTAGCAACTGAAATTTCATTATGAACGCATCGTATTTTCTCTCCTAAGAAAACCAATTTTTTACACTTTTCAGTAATGATTTTAACCCGTTAAATGCTTGGTATAGAAACTACGAGATAGTGCTTCGCGATTTAGGGATTAAAATAAGTAAATGTGGTATAAATACACATTACTAAGAATTTTGAAGTTCCTTTTTTGTTTAAAATATCGTTTAATTAGGGTTGTTTTGCTTACAATGGGAAAAAGACTCAGTTTTTTTTGGAGCACGCATTAATTGGTGAAACAGGGTTTTTAAAGAGCGTCAAAAAATTTTAATGCCAAAAATAACCCAATTTTTAATATTACCACCCAAATAAAGGTCTAGCAACTGAAATTTCATCATGAACGCATCGTATTTGCTCTCCTAAGAAAACCAATTTTTAACACTTTTCGGTAATGATTTTAACCCGTTAAATGCTTGGTATAGAAACTACGAGATAGTGCTTCGCGATTTAGGGATTAAAATAAGTAAATGTGGTATAAAAACACATTACTAAGAATTTTGAAGTTCATTTTTTGTTTAAAATATCGTTTAATTAGGGTTGTTTTGCTTAAAATGGGAAAAAGACTCAGTTTTTTTTGGAGCACGCATTAATTGGTGAAACAGGGTTTTTGGAGAGCGTAAAAAACTTTTAATGCCAAAAATAACCCAATTTGTAATATTACCACCCAAATAAAGGTCTAGCAACTGAAATTTCATCATGAACGCATTGTATTTGCACTCCTAAGAAAACCAATTTTTAACACTTTTCGATAATGATTTTAACCCGTTAAATGCTTGGTATAGAAACTACGAGATAGTGCTTCGCGATTTAGGGATTAAAATAAGTAAATGTGGTATAAATACACATTACTAAGAATTTTGAAGTTCATTTTTTGTTTAAAATATCGTTTAATTAGGGTTGTTTTGCTTAAAATGGGAAAAAGACTCAGTTTTTTTTGGAGCACGCATTAATTGGTGAAACAGGGTTTTTGGAGAGCGTCAAAAACTTTCAATGCCAAAAATAACCTAATTTGTAATATTACCACCCAAATAAAGGTCTAGCAACTGAAATTTCATCATGAACGCATCGTATTTGCTCTCCTAAGAAAACCAATTTTTTACACTTTTCAGTAATGATTTTAACCCGTTAAATGCTTGGTATAGAAACTACGAGATAGTGCTTCGCGATTTAGGGATTAAAATAAGTAAATGTGGTATAAATACACATTACTAAGAATTTTGAAGTTCATTTTTTGTTTAAAATATCGTTTAATTAGGGTTGTTTTGCTTAAAATGGGAAAAAGACTCAGTTTTTTTTGGAGCACGCATGAATTGGTGAAACAGGGTTTTTGGAGAGCGTAAAAAACTTTTAATGCCAAAAATAACCCAATTTGTAATATTACCACCCAAATAAAGGTCTAGCAACTGAAATTTCATCATGAACGCATTGTATTTGCCCTTCTAAGAAAACCAATTTTTAACACTTTTCGATAATGATTTTAACCCGTTAAATGCTTGGTATAGAAACTACGAGATAGTGCTTCGCGATTTAGGGATTAAAATAAGTAAATGTGGTATAAATACACATTACTAAGAATTTTGAAGTTCATTTTTTGTTTAAAATATCGTTTAATTAGGGTTGTTTTGCTTAAAATGGGAAAAAGACTCAGTTTTTTTTGGAGCACGCATTAATTGGTGAAACAGGGTTTTTGGAGAGCGTCAAAAACTTTCAATGCCAAAAATAACCCAATTTGTAATATTACCACCCAAATAAAGGTCTAGCAACTGAAATTTCATCATGAACGCATCGTATTTGCTCTCCTAAGAAAACCAATTTTTTACACTTTTCAGTAATGATTTTAACCCGTTAAATGCTTGGTATAGAAACTACGAGATAGTGCTTCGCGATTTAGGGATTAAAATAAGTAAATGTGGTATAAATACACATTACTAAGAATTTTGAAGTTCATTTTTTGTTTAAAATATCGTTTAATTAGGGTTGTTTTGCTTAAAATGGGAAAAAGACTCAGTTTTTTTTGGAGCACGCATGAATTGGTGAAACAGGGTTTTTGGAGAGCGTAAAAAACTTTTAATGCCAAAAATAACCCAATTTGTAATATTACCAGCCAAATAAAGGTCTAGCAACTGAAATTTCATCATGAACGCATTGTATTTGCACTCCTAAGAAAACCAATTTTTTACAGTTTTCGATAATGATTTTAACCCGTTAAATGCTTGGCATAGAAACTACGAGATAGTGCTTCGCGATTTAGGGATTAAAATAAGTAAATGTGGTATAAATACACATTACTAAGAATTTTGAAGTTCATTTTTTGTTTAAAATATCGTTTAATTAGGGTTGTTTTGCTTAAAATGGGAAAAAGACTCAGTTTTTTTTGGAGCACGCATTAATTGGTGAAACAGGGTTTTTGGAGAGCGTCAAAAACTTTCAATGCCAAAAATAACCCAATTTGTAATATTACCACCCAAATAAAGGTCTAGCAACTGAAATTTCATCATGAACGCATCGTATTTGCTCTCCTAAGAAAACCAATTTTTTACACTTTTCAGTAATGATTTTAACCCGTTAAATGCTTGGTATAGAAACTACGAGATAGTGCTTCGCGATTTAGGGATTAAAATAAGTAAATGTGGTATAAATACACATTACTAAGAATTTTGAAGTTCCTTTTTTGTTTAAAATATCGTTTAATTAGGGTTGTTTTGCTTAAAATGGGAAAAAGACTCAGTTTTTTTTGGAGCACGCATTAATTGGTGAAACAGGGTTTTTGGAGAGCGTCAAAAACTTTCAATGCCAAAAATAACCCAATTTGTAATATTACCACCCAAATAAAGGTCTAGCAACTGAAATTTCATCATGAACGCATCGTATTTGCTCTCCTAAGAAAACCAATTTTTTACACTTTTCAGTAATGATTTTAACCCGTTAAATGCTTGGTATAGAAACTACGAGATAGTGCTTCGCGATTTAGGGATTAAAATAAGTAAATGTGGTATAAATACACATTACTAAGAATTTTGAAGTTCCTTTTTTGTTTAAAATATCGTTTAATTAGGGTTGTTTTGCTTAAAATGGGAAAAAGACTCAGTTTTTTTTGAAGCACGCATTAATTGGTGAAACAGGGTTTTTGGAGAGCGTCAAAAACTTTCAATGCCAAAAATAACCCAATTTGTAATATTACCACCCAAATAAAGGTCTAGCAACTGAAATTTCATCATGAACGCATCGTATTTGCTCTCCTAAGAAAACCAATTTTTTACACTTTTCAGTAATGATTTTAACCCGTTAAATGCTTGGTATAGAAACTACGAGATAGTGCTTCGCGATTTAGGGATTAAAATAAGTAAATGTGGTATAAATACACATTACTAAGAATTTTGAAGTTCATTTTTTGTTTAAAATATCGTTTAATTAGGGTTGTTTTGCTTAAAATGGGAAAAAGACTCAGTTTTTTTTGGAGCACGCATTAATTGGTGAAACAGGGTTTTTGGAGAGCGTCAAAAACTTTCAATGCCAAAAATAACCCAATTTGTAATATTACCACCCAAATAAAGGTCTAGCAACTGAAATTTTATCATGAACGCATCGTATTTGCTCTCCTAAGAAAACCAATTTTTTAAACTTTTCGGTAATGATTTTAACCCGTTAAATGCTTGGTATAGAAACTACGAGATAGTGCTTCGCGATTTAGGGATTAAAATAAGTAAATGTGGTATAAATACACATTACTAAGAATTTTGAAGTTCATTTTTTGTTTAAAATATCGTTTAATTAGGTTTGTTTTGCTTAAAATGGGAAAAAGACTCTGTTTTTTTTGGAGCACGCATTAATTGGTGAAACAGGGTTTTTGGAAAGCGTCAAAAACTTTTAATGCCAAAAATAACCCAATTTGTAATATTACCACCCAAATAAAGGTCTAGCAACTGAAATTTCATCATGAACGCATCGTATTTGCTCTCCTAAGAAAACCAATTTTTTACACTTTTCAGTAATGATTTTAACCCGTTAAATGCTTGGTATAGAAACTACGAGATAGTGCTTCGCGATTTAGGGATTAAAATAAGTAAATGTGGTATAAATACACATTACTAAGAATTTTGAAGTTCATTTTTTGTTTAAAATATCGTTTAATTAGGGTTGTTTTGCTTAAAATGGGAAAAAGACTCAGTTTTTTTTGGAGCACGCATTAATTGGTGAAACAGGGTTTTTGGAGAGCGTCAAAAACTTTCAATGCCAAAAATAACCCAATTTGTAATATTACCACCCAAATAAAGGTCTAGCAACTGAAATTTTATCATGAACGCATCGTATTTGCTCTCCTAAGAAAACCAATTTTTTAAACTTTTCGGTAATGATTTTAACCCGTTAAATGCTTGGTATAGAAACTACGAGATAGTGCTTCGCGATTTAGGGATTAAAATAAGTAAATGTGGTATAAATACACATTACTAAGAATTTTGAAGTTCATTTTTTGTTTAAAATATCGTTTAATTAGGTTTGTTTTGCTTAAAATGGGAAAAAGACTCTGTTTTTTTTGGAGCACGCATTAATTGGTGAAACAGGGTTTTTGGAAAGCGTCAAAAACTTTTAATGCCAAAAATAACCCAATTTGTAATATTACCACCCAAATAAAGGTCTAGCAACTGAAATTTCATCATGAACGCATCGTATTTGCTCTCCTAAGAAAACCAATTTTTTACACTTTTCAGTAATGATTTTAACCCGTTAAATGCTTGGTATAGAAACTACGAGATAGTGCTTCGCGATTTAGGGATTAAAATAAGTAAATGTGGTATAAATACACATTACTAAGAATTTTGAAGTTCATTTTTTGTTTAAAATATCGTTTAATTAGGGTTGTTTTGCTTAAAATGGGAAAAAGACTCAGTTTTTTTTGGAGCACGCATTAATTGGTGAAACAGGGTTTTTGGAGAGCGTCAAAAACTTTCAATGCCAAAAATAACCCAATTTGTAATATTACCACCCAAATAAAGGTCTAGCAACTGAAATTTTATCATGAACGCATCGTATTTGCTCTCCTAAGAAAACCAATTTTTTAAACTTTTCGGTAATGATTTTAACCCGTTAAATGCTTGGTATAGAAACTACGAGATAGTGCTTCGCGATTTAGGGATTAAAATAAGTAAATGTGGTATAAATACACATTACTAAGAATTTTGAAGTTCATTTTTTGTTTAAAATATCGTTTAATTAGGTTTGTTTTGCTTAAAATGGGAAAAAGACTCTGTTTTTTTTGGAGCACGCATGAATTGGTGAAACATGGTTTTTGGAGAGCGTAAAAAACTTTTAATGCCAAAAATAACCCAATTTGTAATATTACCACCCAAATAAAGGTCTAGCAACTGAAATTTCATCATGAACGCATTGTATTTGCACTCCTAAGAAAACCAATTTTTTACAGTTTTCGATAATGATTTTAACCCGTTAAATGCTTGGCATAGAAACTACGAGATAGTGCTTCGCGATTTAGGGATTAAAATAAGTAAATGTGGTATAAATACACATTACTAAGAATTTTGAAGTTCATTTTTTGTTTAAAATATCGTTTAATTAGGGTTGTTTTGCTTAAAATGGGAAAAAGACTCAGTTTTTTTTGGAGCACGCATTAATTGGTGAAACAGGGTTTTTGGAGAGCGTCAAAAACTTTCAATGCCAAAAATAACCCAATTTGTAATATTACCACCCAAATAAAGGTCTAGCAACTGAAATTTCATCATGAACGCATCGTATTTGCTCTCCTAAGAAAACCAATTTTTTACACTTTTCGGTAATGATTTTAACCCGTTAAATGCTTGGTATAGAAACTACGAGATAGTGCTTCGCGATTTAGGGATTAAAATAAGTAAATGTGGTATAAATACACATTACTAAGAATTTTGAAGTTCCTTTTTTGTTTAAAATATCGTTTAATTAGGGTTGTTTTGCTTACAATGGGAAAAAGACTCAGTTTTTTTTGGAGCACGCATTAATTGGTGAAACAGGGTTTTTAAAGAGCGTCAAAAACTTTTAATGCCAAAAATAACCCAATTTTTAATATTACCACCCAAATAAAGGTCTAGCAACTGAAATTTCATCATGAACGCATCGTATTTGCTCTCCTAAGAAAACCAATTTTTAACACTTTTCGGTAATGATTTTAACCCGTTAAATGCTTGGTATAGAAACTACGAGATAGTGCTTCGCGATTTAGGGATTAAAATAAGTAAATGTGGTATAAAAACACATTACTAAGAATTTTGAAGTTCATTTTTTGTTTAAAATATCGTTTAATTAGGGTTGTTTTGCTTAAAATGGGAAAAAGACTCAGTTTTTTTTGGAGCACGCATTAATTGGTGAAACAGGGTTTTTGGAGAGCGTCAAAAACTTTCAATGCCAAAAATAACCCAATTTGTAATATTACCACCCAAATAAAGGTCTAGCAACTGAAATTTTATCATGAACGCATCGTATTTGCTCTCCTAAGAAAACCAATTTTTTAAACTTTTCGGTAATGATTTTAACCCGTTAAATGCTTGGTATAGAAACTACGAGATAGTGCTTCGCGATTTAGGGATTAAAATAAGTAAATGTGGTATAAATACACATTACTAAGAATTTTGAAGTTCATTTTTTGTTTAAAATATCGTTTAATTAGGTTTGTTTTGCTTAAAATGGGAAAAAGACTCTGTTTTTTTTGGAGCACGCATGAATTGGTGAAACATGGTTTTTGGAGAGCGTAAAAAACTTTTAATGCCAAAAATAACCCAATTTGTAATATTACCAGCCAAATAAAGGTCTAGCAACTGAAATTTCATCATGAACGCATTGTATTTGCACTCCTAAGAAAACCAATTTTTTACAGTTTTCGATAATGATTTTAACCCGTTAAATGCTTGGCATAGAAACTACGAGATAGTGCTTCGCGATTTAGGGATTAAAATAAGTAAATGTGGTATAAATACACATTACTAAGAATTTTGAAGTTCATTTTTTGTTTAAAATATCGTTTAATTAGGGTTGTTTTGCTTAAAATGGGAAAAAGACTCAGTTTTTTTTGGAGCACGCATTAATTGGTGAAACAGGGTTTTTGGAGAGCGTCAAAAACTTTCAATGCCAAAAATAACCCAATTTGTAATATTACCACCCAAATAAAGGTCTAGCAACTGAAATTTCATCATGAACGCATCGTATTTGCTCTCCTAAGAAAACCAATTTTTTACACTTTTCAGTAATGATTTTAACCCGTTAAATGCTTGGTATAGAAACTACGAGATAGTGCTTCGCGATTTAGGGATTAAAATAAGTAAATGTGGTATAAATACACATTACTAAGAATTTTGAAGTTCCTTTTTTGTTTAAAATATCGTTTAATTAGGGTTGTTTTTCTTAAAATGGGAAAAAGACTCAGTTTTTTTTGGAGCACGCATTAATTGGTGAAACAGGGTTTTTGGAGAGCGTCAAAAACTTTCAATGCCAAAAATAACCCAATTTGTAATATTACCACCCAAATAAAGGTCTAGCAACTGAAATTTCATCATGAACGCATCGTATTTTCTCTCCTAAGAAAACCAATTTTTTACACTTTTCAGTAATGATTTTAACCCGTTAAATGCTTGGTATAGAAACTACGAGATAGTGCTTCGCGATTTAGGGATTAAAATAAGTAAATGTGGTATAAATACACATTACTAAGAATTTTGAAGTTCCTTTTTTGTTTAAAATATCGTTTAATTAGGGTTGTTTTGCTTACAATGGGAAAAAGACTCAGTTTTTTTTGGAGCACGCATTAATTGGTGAAACAGGGTTTTTAAAGAGCGTCAAAAACTTTTAATGCCAAAAATAACCCAATTTTTAATATTACCACCCAAATAAAGGTCTAGCAACTGAAATTTCATCATGAACGCATCGTATTTGCTCTCCTAAGAAAACCAATTTTTTACACTTTTCGGTAATGATTTTAACCCGTTAAATGCTTGGTATAGAAACTACGAGATAGTGCTTCGCGATTTAGGGATTAAAATAAGTAAATGTGGTATAAAAACACATTACTAAGAATTTTGAAGTTCATTTTTTGTTTAAAATATCGTTTAATTAGGGTTGTTTTGCTTAAAATGGGAAAAAGACTCAGTTTTTTTTGGAGCACGCATGAATTGGTGAAACAGGGTTTTTGGAGAGCGTAAAAAACTTTTAATGCCAAAAATAACCCAATTTGTAATATTACCAGCCAAATAAAGGTCTAGCAACTGAAATTTCATCATGAACGCATTGTATTTGCACTCCTAAGAAAACCAATTTTTTACACTTTTCGATAATGATTTTAACCCGTTAAATGCTTGGTATAGAAACTACGAGATAGTGCTTCGCGATTTAGGGATTAAAATAAGTAAATGTGGTATAAATACACATTACTAAGAATTTTGAAGTTCATTTTTTGTTTAAAATATCGTTTAATTAGGGTTGTTTTGCTTAAAATGGGAAAAAGACTCAGTTTTTTTTGGAGCACGCATTAATTGGTGAAACAGGGTTTTTGGAGAGCGTCAAAAACTTTCAATGCCAAAAATAACCCAATTTGTAATATTACCACCCAAATAAAGGTCTAGCAACTGAAATTTCATCATGAACGCATCGTATTTGCTCTTCTAAGAAAACCAATTTTTTACACTTTTCAGTAATGATTTTAACCCGTTAAATGCTTGGTATAGAAACTACGAGATAGTGCTTCGCGATTTAGGGATTAAAATAAGTAAATGTGGTATAAATACACATTACTAAGGATTTTGAAGTTCCTTTTTTGTTTAAAATATCGTTTAATTAGGGTTGTTTTGCTTAAAATGGGAAAAAGACTCAGTTTTTTTTGAAGCACGCATTAATTGGTGAAACAGGGTTTTTGGAGAGCGTCAAAAACTTTCAATGCCAAAAATAACCCAATTTGTAATATTACCACCCAAATAAAGGTCTAGCAACTGAAATTTCATCATGAACGCATCGTATTTGCTCTCCTAAGAAAACCAATGTTTTACACTTTTCGGTAATGATTTTAACCCGTTAAATGCTTGGTATAGAAACTACGAGATAGTGCTTCGCGATTTAGGGATTAAAATAAGTAAATGTGGTATAAAAACACTTTACTAAGAATTTTGAAGTTCATTTTTTGTTTAAAATATCGTTTAATTAGGGTTGTTTTGCTTAAAATGGGAAAAAGACTCAGTTTTTTTTGAAGCACGCATTAATTGGTGAAACAGGGTTTTTGGAGAGCGTCAAAAACTTTCAATGCCAAAAATAACCCAATTTGTAATATTACCACCCAAATAAAGGTCTAGCAACTGAAATTTCATCATGAACGCATCGTATTTGCTCTCCTAAGAAAACCAATGTTTTACACTTTTCGGTAATGATTTTAACCCGTTAAATGCTTGGTATAGAAACTACGAGATAGTGCTTCGCGATTTAGGGATTAAAATAAGTAAATGTGGTATAAAAACACTTTACTAAGAATTTTGAAGTTCATTTTTTGTTTAAAATATCGTTTAATTAGGGTTGTTTTGCTTAAAATGGGAAAAACACTCAGTTTTTTTTAGAGCACGCATGAATTGGTGAAACAGGGTTTTTGGACAGCGTCAAAAACTTTTAATGCCAAAAATAACCCAATTTGTAATATTACCAGCCAAATAAAGGTCTAGCAACTGAAATTTCATCATGAACGCATTGTATTTGCACTCCTAAGAAAACCAATTTTTTACAGTTTTCGGTAATGATTTTAACCCGTTAAATGCTTGGTATAGAAACTACGAGATAGTGATTCGCGATTTAGGGATTAAAATAAGTAAATGTGGTATAAATACACATTACTAAGAATTTTGAAGTTCATTTTTTGTTTAAAATATCGTTTAATTAGGGTTGTTTTGCTTAAAATGGGAAAAAGACTCAGTTTTTTTTGGAGAACGCATTAATTGGTGAAACAGGGTTTTTAAAGAGCGTCAAAAACTTTTAATGCCAAAAATAACCCAATTTGTAATATTACCACCCAAATAAAGGTCTAGCAACTGAAATTTCATCATGAACGCATCGTATTTGCTCTCCTAAGAAAACCAATTTTTAACACTTTTCGGTAATGATTTTAACCTGTTAAATGCTTGGTATAGAAACTACGAGATAGTGCTTCGCGATTTAGGGATTAAAATAAGTAAATGTGGTATAAAAACACATTACTAAGAATTTTGAAGTTCATTTTTTGTTTAAAATATCGTTTAATTAGGGTTGTTTTGTTTAAAATGGGAAAAAGACTCAGTTTTTTTTGGAGCACGCATGAATTGGTGAAACAGGGTTTTTGGAGAGCGTAAAAAACTTTTAATGCCAAAAATAACCCAAATTGTAATATTACCAGCCAAATAAAGGTCTAGCAACTGAAATTTCATCATGAACGCATTGTATTTGCACTCCTAAGAAAACCAATTTTTTACAGTTTTCGATAATGATTTTAACCCGTTAAATGCTTGGTATAGAAACTACGAGATAGTGCTTCGCGATTTAGGGATTAAAATAAGTAAATGTGGTATAAATACACATTACTAAGAATTTTGAAGTTCATTTTTTGTTTAAAATATCGTTTAATTAGGGTTGTTTTGCTTAAAAAGGGAAAAAGACTCAGTTTTTTTTGGAGCACGCATTAATTGGTGAAACAGGGTTTTTAAAGAGCGTCAAAAAATTTTTAATGCCAAAAATAACCCAATTTGTAATATTACCACCCAAATAAAGGTCTAGCAACTGAAATTTCATCATGAACGCATCGTATTTGCTCTCCTAAGAAAACCAATGTTTTACACTTTTCGGTAATGATTTTAACCCGTTAAATGCTTGGTATAGAAACTACGAGATAGTGCTTCGCGATTTAGGGATTAAAATAAGTAAATGTGGTATAAATACACATTACTAAGAATTTTGAAGTTCCTTTTTTGTTTAAAATATCGTTTAATTAGGGTTGTTTTGCTTAAAATGGGAAAAAGACTCAGTTTTTTTTGGAGCACGCATTAATTGGTGAAACAGGGTTTTTGGAGAGCGTCAAAAACTTTCAATGCCAAAAATAACCAAATTTGTAATATTACCACCCAAATAAAGGTCTAGCAACTGAAATTTCATCATGAACGCATCGTATTTGCTCTCCTAAGAAAACCAATTTTTTACACTTTTCGGTAATGATTTTAACCCGTTAAATGCTTGGTATAGAAACTACGAGATAGTGCTTCGCGATTTAGGGATTAAAATAAGTAAATGTGGTATAAATACACATTACTAAGACTTTTTAATATCATTTTTTATTTAAAATATCGTTTAATTAGGGTTGTTTTGCTTAAAATGGGAAAAAGACTCAGTTTTTTTTGGAGCACGAATTAATTAGTGAAACAGGGTTTTTAAAGAGCGTCAAAAACTTTTAATGCCAAAAATAACCCAATTTGTAATATTACCACCCAAATAAAGGTCTAGCAACTGAAATTTCATCATGAACGCATCGTATTTGCTCTCCTACGAAAACCAATGTTTTACACTTTTCGGTAATGATTTTAACCCGTTAAATGCTTGGTATAGAAACTACGAGATAGTGATTCGCGATTTAGGGGTTAAAATAAGTAAATGTGGTATAAAAAAACATTACTAAGAATTTTGAAGTTCATTTTTTGTTTAAAATATCGTTTAATTAGGGTTGTTTTGCTTAAAATGGGAAAAAGACTCAGTTTTTTTTGGAGCACGCATGAATTGGTGAAACAGGGTTTTTGGAGAGCGTAAAAAACTTTTAATGCCAAAAATAACCCAATTTGTAATATTACCAGCCAAATAAAGGTCTAGCAACTGAAATTTCATCATGAACGCATTGTATTTGCACTCCTAAGAAAACCAATTTTTTACAGTTTTCGGTAATGATTTTAACCCGTTAAATGCTTGGTATAGAAACTACGAGATAGTGCTTCGCGATTTAGGGATTAAAATAAGTAAATGTGGTATAAATATACATTACTAAGAATTTTGAAGTTCATTTTTTGTTTAAAATATCGTTTAATTAGGGTTGTTTTGCTTAAAATGGGAAAAAGACTCAGTTTTTTTTGGAGCACGCATTAATTGGTGAAACAGGGTTTTTGGAGAGCGTCAAAAACTTTCAATGCCAAAAATAACCAAATTTGTAATATTACCACCCAAATAAAGGTCTAGCAACTGAAATTTCATCATGAACGCATCGTATTTGCTCTCCTAAGAAAACCAATTTTTTACACTTTTCGGTAATGATTTTAACCCGTTAAATGCTTGGTATAGAAACTACGAGATAGTGCTTCGCGATTTAGGGATTAAAATAAGTAAATGTGGTATAAATACACATTACTAAGACTTTTTAATATCATTTTTTATTTAAAATATCGTTTAATTAGGGTTGTTTTGCTTAAAATGGGAAAAAGACTCAGTTTTTTTCGGAGCACGAATTAATTAGTGAAACAGGGTTTTTAAAGAGCGTCAAAAACTTTTAATGCCAAAAATAACCCAATTTGTAATATTACCACCCAAATAAAGGTCTAGCAACTGAAATTTCATCATGAACGCATCGTATTTGCTCTCCTACGAAAACCAATGTTTTACACTTTTCGGTAATGATTTTAACCCGTTAAATGCTTGGTATAGAAACTACGAGATAGTGCTTCGCAATTTAGGGATTAAAATAAGTAAATGTGGTATAAAAAAACATTACTAAGAATTTTGAAGTTCATTTTTTGTTTAAAATATCGTTTAATTAGGGTTGTTTTGCTTAAAATGGGAAAAAGACTCAGTTTTTTTTGGAGCACGCATGAATTGGTGAAACAGGGTTTTTGGAGAGCGTAAAAAACTTTTAATGCCAAAAATAACCCAATTTGTAATATTACCAGCCAAATAAAGGTCTAGCAACTGAAATTTCATCATGAACGCATTGTATTTGCACTCCTAAGAAAACCAATTTTTTACAGTTTTCGGTAATGATTTTAACCCGTTAAATGCTTGGTATAGAAACTACGAGATAGTGCTTCGCGATTTAGGGATTAAAATAAGTAAATGTGGTATAAATACACATTACTAAGAATTTTGAAGTTCATTTTTTGTTTAAAATATCGTTTAATTAGGGTTGTTTTGCTTAAAATGGGAAAAAGACTCAGTTTTTTTTGGAGCACGCATTAATTGGTGAAACATGGTTTTTGGAGAGCGTCAAACACTTTCAATGCCAAAAATAACCCAATTTGTAATAATATCACCCAAATAAAGGTCTAGCAACTGAAATTTCATCATGAACGCATCGTATTTGCTCTCCTAAGAAAACCAATTTTTTACACTTTTCAGTAATGATTTTAACCCGTTAAATGCTTGGTATAGAAACTACGAGATAGTGCTTCGCGATTTAGGGATTAAAATAAGTAAATGTGGTATAAATACACATTACTAAGAATTTTGAAGTTCCTTTTTTGTATAAAATATCGTTTAATTAGGGTTGTTTTGCTTAAAATGGGAAAAAGACTCAGTTTTTTTTGGAGCACGCATTAATTGGTGAAACAGGGTTTTTGGAGAGCGTCAAAAACTTTCAATGCCAAAAATAACCCAATTTGTAATATTACCACCCAAATAAAGGTCTAGCAACTGAAATTTCATCATGAACGCATCGTATTTGCTCTCCTAAGAAAACCAATTTTTTACACTTTTCAGTAATGATTTTAACCCGTTAAATGCTTGGTATAGAAACTACGAGATAGTGCTTCGCGATTTAGGGATTAAAATAAGTAAATGTGGTATAAATACACATTACTAAGAATTTTGAAGTTCCTTTTTTGTTTAAAATATCGTTTAATTAGGGTTGTTTTGCTTAAAATGGGAAAAAGACTCAGTTTTTTTTGGAGCACGCATTAATTGGTGAAACAGGGTTTTTGGAGAGCGTCAAAAACTTTCAATGCCAAAAATAACCCAATTTGTAATATTACCACCCAAATAAAGGTCTAGCAACTGAAATTTCATCATGAACGCATCGTATTTGCTCTCCTAAGAAAACCAATTTTTTACACTTTTCGTTAATGATTTTAACCCGTTAAATGCTTGGTATAGAAACTACGAGATAGTGCTTCGCGATTTAGGGATTAAAATAAGTAAATGTGGTATAAATACACATTACTAAGACTTTTTAATATCATTTTTTGTTTAAAATATCGTTTAATTAGGGTTGTTTTGCTTAAAATGGGAAAAAGACTCAGTTTTTTTTGGAGCACGCATTAATTAGTGAAACAGGGTTTTTGATGAGCGTCAAAAACTTTTAATGCCAAAAATAACCCAATTTATAATATTACCACCCAAATAAAGGTATAGCAACTGAAATTTCATCATGAACGCATCGTATTTGCTCTCCTAAGAAAACCAATGTTTTACACTTTTCGGTAATGATTTTAACCCGTTAAATGCTTGGTATAGAAACTACGAGATAGCGCTTCGCGATTTAGGGATTAAAATAAGTAAATGTGGTATAAATACACATTACTAAGAATTTTGAAGTTTATTTTTTGTTTAAAATATCGTTTAATTAGGGTTGTTTTGCTTAAAATGGGAAAAAGACTCAGTTTTTTTTGGAGCACGCATTAATTGGTGAAACAGGGTTTTTGGAGAGCGTCAAAAACTTTCAATGCCAAAAATAACCCGATTTGTAATATTACCACCCAAATAAAGGTCTAGCAACTGAAATTTCATCATGAACGCATCGTATTTGCTCTCCTAAGAAAACCAATTTTTTACACTTTTCGGTAATGATTTTAACCCGTTAAATGCTTGGTATAGAAACTACGAGATAGTGCTTCGCGATTTAGGGATTAAAATAAGTAAATGTGGTATAAATACACATTACTAAGAATTTTGAAGTTAATTTTTTGTGTAAAATATCGTTTAATTAGGGTTGTTTTGCTTAAAATGGGAAAAAGACTCAGTTTTTTTTGGAGCACGCATTAATTGGTGAAACAGGGTTTTTGGAGAGCGTAAAAAACTTTTAATGCCAAAAATAACCCAATTTGTAATATTACCACCCAAATAAAGGTCTAGCAACTGAAATTTCATCATGAACGCATCGTATTTGCTCTCCTAAGAAAACCAATGTTTTACACTTTTCGGTAATTATTTTAACCCGTTAAATGCTTGGTATAGAAACTACGAGATAGTGCTTCGCGATTTAGGGATTAAAATAAGTAAATTTGGTATAATAATACATTACTAAGAATTTTGAAGTTCATTTTTTGTTTAAAATATCGTTTAATTAGGGTTGTTTTGCTTAAAATTGGAAAAAGACTCAGTTTTTTTTGGAGCACGCATTAATTGGTGAAACAGGGTTTTTGGAGAGCGTCAAAAACTTTTAATGCCAAAAATAACCCAATTTTTAATATTACCACCCAAATAAAGGTCTAGCAACTGTAATTTCATCATGAACGCATCGTATTTGCTCTCGTAAGAAAACCAATTTTTTACACTTTTCAGTAATGATTTTAACCCGTTAAATGCTTGGTATAGAAACTACGAGATAGTGCTTCGCGATTTAGGGATTAAAATAAGTAAATGTGGTATAAATACACATTACTAAGAATTTTGAAGTTCATTTTTTGTGTAAAATATCGTTTAATTAGGGTTGTTTTGCTTAAAATGGGAAAAAGACTCAGTTTTTTTTGGAGCACGCATTAATTGGTGAAACAGGGTTTTTGGAAAGCGTCAAAAACTTTTAATGCCAAAAATAACCCAATTTGTAATATTACCACCCAAATAAAGGTCTAGCAACTGAAATTTCATCATGAACGCATCGTATTTGCTCTCCTAAGAAAACCAATGTTTTACACTTTTCGGTACTGATTTTAACCCGTTAAATGCTTGGTATAGAAACTACGAGATAGTGCTTCCCAATTTAGGGATTAAAATAAGTAAATGTGGTATAAATACACATTACTAAGAATTTTGAAGTTCATTTTTTGTGTAAAATATCGTTTAATTAGGGTTGTTTTGCTTAAAATGGGAAAAAGACTCAGTTTTTTTTGGAGCACGCATTAATTGGTGAAACAGGGTTTTTGGAGAGCGTCAAAAACTTTTAATGCCAAAAATAACCCAATTTGTAATATTACCACCCAAATAAAGGTCTAGCAACTGAAATTTTATCATGAACGCATCGTATTTGCTCTCCAAAGAAAACCAATGTTTTACACTTTTCGGTAATGATTTTAACCTGTTAAATGCTTGGTATAGAAACTACGAGATAGTGCTTCGCGATTTAGGGATTAAAATAAGTAAATGTGGTATAAAAACACATTACTAAGAATTTTGAAGTTCATTTTTTGTTTAAAATATCGTTTAATTAGGGTTGTTTTGCTTAAAATTGGAAAAAGACTCAGTTTTTTTTGGAGCACGCACTCATTGGTGAAACAGGGTTTTTGGAGAGCGTCAAAAACTTTTAATGCCAAAAATAACCCAATTTGTAATATTACCACCCAAATAAAGGTCTAGCAACTGTAATTTCATCATGAACGCATCTTATTTGCTCTCCTAAAAAAACCAATTTCTTACATTTTTCAGTAATGATTTTAACCCGTTAAATGCTTGGTATAGAAACTACGAGATAGTGCTTCGCGATTTAAGGATTAAAATAAGTAAATGTGGTATAAATACACATTACTAAGAATTTTGAAGTTCATTTTTTGTTTAAAATATCGTTTAATTAGGGTTGTTTTGCTTAAAATGGGAAAAAAGACTCAGTTTTTTTTTAGCACGCATTAATTGGTGAAACAGGGTTTTTGGAGAGCGTCAAAAACTTTTAATGCCAAAAATAACCCAATTTGTAATATTACCACCCAAATAAAGGTCTAGCAACTGAAATTTCATCATGAACGCATCGTATTTGCTCTCCTAAGAAAACCAATGTTTTACACTTTTCGGTAATGATTTTAACCCGTTAAATGCTTGGTATAGAAACTACGAGATAGTGCTTCGCGATTTAGGGATTAAAATAAGTAAATGTGGTATAAAAACACATTACTAAGAATTTTGAAGTTCATTTTTTGTTTAAAATATCGTTTAATTAGGGCTGTTTTGCTTAAAATAGGAAAAAGACTCAGTTTTTTTTGGAGCACGCATTAATTGGTGAAACAGGGTTTTTGGAGAGCGTTAAAAACTTTTAATGCCAAAAATAACCCAATTTGTAATATTACCACCCAAATAAAGGTCTAGCAACTGAAATTTCATCATGAACGCATCGTATTTGCTCTCCTAAGAAAACCAATGTTTTACACTTTTCGGTAATGATTTTAACTCGTTAAATGCTTAATATAGAAACTACGAGATAGTGCTTCGCGATTTAGGGATTAAAATAAGTAAATGTGGTATAAAAACACATTACTAAGAATTTGGAAGTTCATTTTTTGTTTAAAATATCGTTTAATTAGGGTTGTTTTGCTTAAAATTGGAAAAAGACTCAGTTTTTTTGGAGCACGCATTAATTGGTGAAACAGGGTTTTTGGAGAGCGTCAAAAACTTTTAATGCCAAAAATAACCCAATTTGTAATATTACCACCCAAATAAAGGTCTAGCAACTATAATTTCATCATGAACGCATCGTATTTGCTCTCCTAAGAAAATCAATTTCTTACACTTTTCAATAATGATTTTAACCCGTTAAATGCTTGGTATAGAAACTACGAGATAGTGCTTCGCGATTTAGGGATTAAAATAAGTAAATGTGGTATAAATACACATTACTAAGAATTTTGAAGTTCATTTTTTGTTTAAAATATCGTTTAATTAGGGTTGTTTTGCTTAAAATGGGAAAAAGACTCAGTTTTTTTTTTAGCACGCATTAATTGGTGAAACAGGGTTTTTGGAGAGCGTCAAAAACTTTTAATGCCAAAAATAACCCAATTTGTAATATTACCACCCAAATAAAGGTCTAGCAACTGAAATTTTATCATGAACGCATCGTATTTGCTCTCCTAAGAAAACCAATTTCTTACACTTTTCGGTAATGATTTTAACCCGTTAAATGCTTGGTATAGAAACTACGAGATAGTGCTTCACGATTTAGGGATTAAAATAAGTAAATGTGGTATAAAAACACATTACTAAGAATTTTGAAGTTAATTTTTTGTTTAAAATATCGTTTAATTAGGGTTGTTTTGCTTAAAATTGGAAAAAGACTCAGTTTTTTTTGGAGCACGCATTAATTGGTGAAACAGGGTTTTTGGAGAGCGTCAAAAACTTTTAATGCCAAAAATAACCCAATTTGTAATATTACCACCCAAATAAAGGTCTAGCAACTGAAATTTCATCATGAACGCATCGTATTTGCTCTCCTAAGAAAACCAATGTTTTACACTTTTCGGTAATGATTTTAACTCGTTAAATGCTTAATATAGAAACTACGAGATAGTGCTTCGCGATTTAGGGATTAAAATAAGTAAATGTGGTATAAATACACATTACTAAGAATTTGGAAGTTCATTTTTTGTTTAAAATATCGTTTAATTAGGGTTGTTTTGCTTAAAATAGGAAAAAGACTCAGTTTTTTTTGGAGCACGCATTAATTGGTGAAACAAGGTTTTTGGAGAGCGTCAAAAACTTTTAATGCCAAAAATAACCCAATTTGTAATATTACCACCCTAATAAAGGTCTAGCAACTATAATTTCATCATGAACGCATCGTATTTGCTCTCCTAAGAAAATCAATTTTTACACTTTTCAATAATGATTTTAACCCGTTAAATGCTTGGTATAGAAACTACGAGATAGTGCTTCGCGATTTAGGGATTAAAATAAGTAAATGTGGTATAAATACACATTACTAAGAATTTTGAAGTTCATTTTTTGTTTAAAATATCGTTTAATTAGGGTTGTTTTGCTTAAAATGGGAAAAAGACTCAGTTTTTTTTTAGCACGCATTAAATGGTGAAACAGGGTTTTTGGAGAGCGTCAAAAACTTTTAATGCCAAAAATAACCCAATTTGTAATAATACCACCCAAATAAAGGTCTAGCAACTGAAATTTCATCATGAACGCATCGTATTTGCTCTCCTAAGAAAACCAATGTTTTACACTTTTCGGTAATGATTTTAACTCGTTAAATGCTTGGTATAGAAACTACGAGATAGTGCTTCAATATTTAGGGATTAAAATAAGTAAATGTGGTATAAAAACACATTACTAAGAATTTGGAAGTTCATTTTTTGTTTAAAATATCGTTTAATAAGGGTTGTTTTGCTTAATATGGGAAAAAGACTCAGTTTTTTTTGGAGCACGCATTAATTGGTGAAACAGGGTTTTTGGAGAGCGTCAAAAACTTTTAATGCCAAAAATAACCCAATTTGTAATATTACCACCCAAATAAAGGTCTAGCAACTATAATTTCATCATGAACGCATCGTATTTGCTCTCCTAAGAAAATCAATTTTTTACACTTTTCAATAATGATTTTAACCCGTTAAATGCTTGGTATAGAAACTACGAGATAGTGCTTCGCGATTTAGGGATTAAAATAAGTAAATGTGGTATAAATACACATTACTAAGAATTTTGAAGTTCATTTTTTGTGTAAAATATCGTTTAATTAGGGTTGTTTTGCTTAAAATGAGAAAAATACTTAGTTTTTTTTGGAGCACGCATTAATTGGTGAAACAGGGTTTTAGGAGAGCGTCAAAAACTTTTAATGCCAAAAATAACCCAATTTGTAATATTACCACCCAAATAAAGGTCTAGCAACTGAAATTTTATCATGAACGCATCGTATTTGCTCTCCTAAGAAAACCAATGTTTTACACTTTTCGGTAATGATTTTAACCTGTTAAATGCTTGGTATAGAAACTACGAGATAGTGCTTCGCGATTTAGGGATTAAAATAAGTAAATGTGGTATAAAAACACATTACTAAGAATTTTGAAGTTCATTTTTTGTTTAAAATATCGTTTAATTAGGGTTGTTTTGCTTAAAATTGGAAAAAGACTCAGTTTTTTTTGGAGCACGCACTAATTGGTGAAACAGGGTTTTTGGAGAGCGTCAAAAACTTTTAATGCCAAAAATAACCCAATTTGTAATATTACCACCCAAATAAAGGTCTAGCAACTGTAATTTAATCATGAACGCATCTTATTTGCTCTCCTAAAAAAACCAATTTCTTACATTTATCAGTAATGATTTTAACCCGTTAAATGCTTGGTATAGAAACTACGAGATAGTGCTTCGCGATTTAGGGATTAAAATAAGTAAATGTGGTATAAATACACATTACTAAGAATTTTGAAGTTCATTTTTTGTGTAAAATATCGTTTAATTAGGGTTGTTTTGCTTAAAATGGGAAAAAAGACTCAGTTTTTTTTTAGCACGCATTAATTGGTGAAACAGGGTTTTTGGAGAGCGTCAAAAACTTTTAATGCCAAAAATAACCCAATTTGTAATATTACCACCCAAATAAAGGTCTAGCAACTGAAATTTTATCATGAACGCATCGTATTTGCTCTCCTAAGAAAACCAATGTTTTACACTTTTCGGTAATGATTTTAACCCGTTAAATGCTTGGTATAGAAACTACGAGATAGTGCTTCGCGATTTAGGGATTAAAATAAGTAAATGTGGAATAAAAACACATTACTAAGAATTTTGAAGTTCATTTTTTGTTTAAAATATCGTTTAATTAGGGTTGTTTTGCTTAAAATTGGAAAAAGACTCAGTTTTTTTTTGAGCACGCATTAATTGGTGAAACAGGGTTTTTGAAGAGCGTTAAAAACTTTTAATGCCAAAAATAACCCAATTTGTAATATTACCACCCAAATAAAGGTCTAGCAACTGAAATTTCATCATGAACGCATCGTATTTGCTCTCCTAAGAAAACCAATGTTTTACACTTTTCGGTAATGATTTTAACTCGTTAAATGCTTAATATAGAAACTACGAGATAGTGCTTCGCGATTTAGGGATTAAAATAAGTAAATGTGGTATAAAAACACATTACTAAGAATTTGGAAGTTCATTTTTTGTTTAAAATATCGTTTAATTAGGGTTGTTTTGCTTAAAATTGGAAAAAGACTCAGTTTTTTTGGAGCACGCATTAATTGGTGAAACAGGGTTTTTGGAGAGCGTCAAAAACTTTTAATGCCAAAAATAACCCAATTTGTAATATTACCACCCAAATAAAGGTCTAGCAACTATAATTTCATCATGAACGCATCGTATTTGCTCTCCTAAGAAAATCAATTTTTTACACTTTTCAATAATGATTTTAACCCGTTAAATGCTTGGTATAGAAACTACGAGATAGTGCTTCGCGATTTAGGGATTAAAATAAGTAAATGTGGTATAAATACACATTACTAAGAATTTTGAAGTTCATTTTTTGTCTAAAATATCGTTTAATTAGGGTTGTTTTGCTTAAAATGGGAAAAAGACTCAGTTTTTTTTTTAGCACGTATTAATTGGTGAAACAGGGTTTTTGGAGAGCGTCAAAAACTTTTAATGCCAAAAATAACCCAATTTGTAATAATATCACCCAAATAAAGGTCTAGCAACTGAAATTTTATCATGAACGCATCGTATTTGCTCTCCTAAGAAAACCAATGTTTTACACTTTTCGGTAATGATTTTAACCCGTTAAATGCTTGGTATAGAAACTACGAGATAGTGCTTCACGATTTAGGGATTAAAATAAGTAAATGTGGTATAAATACACATTACTAAGAATTTTGAAGTTAATTTTTTGTTTAAAATATCGTTTAATTAGGGTTGTTTTGCTTAAAATTGGAAAAAGACTCAGTTTTTTTTGGAGCACACATTAATTGGTGAAACAGGGTTTTTGGAGAGCGTCAAAAACTTTTAATGCCAAAAATAACCCAATTTGTAATATTACCACCCAAATAAAGGTCTAGCAACTGAAATTTCATCATGAACGCATCGTATTTGCTCTCCTAAGAAAACCAATGTTTTACACTTTTCGGTAATGATTTTAACTCGTTAAATGCTTAATATAGAAACTACGAGATAGTGCTTCGCGATTTAGGGATTAAAATAAGTAAATGTGGTATAAAAACACATTACTAAGAATTTGGAAGTTCATTTTTTGTTTAAAATATCGTTTAATTAGGGTTGTTTTGCTTAAAATTGGAAAAAGACTCAGTTTTTTTTGGAGCACGCATTAATTGGTGAAACAGGGTTTTTGGAGAGCGTCAAAAACTTTTAATGCCAAAAATAACCCAATTTGTAATATTACCACCCAAATAAAGGTCTAGCAACTATAATTTCATCATGAACGCATCGTATTTGCTCTCCTAAGAAAATCAATTTTTACACTTTTCAATAATGATTTTAACCCGTTAAATGCTTGGTATAGAAACTACGAGATAGTGCTTCGCGATTTAGGGATTAAAATAAGTAAATGTGGTATAAATACACATTACTAAGAATTTTGAAGTTCATTTTTTGTTTAAAATATCGTTTAATTAGGGTTGTTTTGCTTAAAATGGGAAAAAGACTCAGTTTTTTTTTAGCACGCATTAATTGGTGAAACAGGGTTTTTGGAGAGCGTCAAAAACTTTTAATGCCAAAAATAACCCAATTTGTAATAATACCACCCAAATAAAGGTCTAGCAACTGAAATTTCATCATGAACGCATCGTATTTGCTCTCCTAAGAAAACCAATTTTTAACACTTTTCGGTAATGATTTTAACTCGTTAAATGCTTGGTATAGAAACTACGAGATAGTGCTTCGCGATTTAGGGATTAAAATAAGTAAATGTGGTATAAATACACATTACTAAGAATTTGGAAGTTCATTTTTTGTTTAAAATATCGTTTAATTAGGGTTGTTTTGCTTAAAATTGGAAAAAGACTCAGTTTTTTTTGGAGCACGCATTAATTGGTGAAACAGGGTTTTTGGAGAGCGTCAAAAACTTTTAATGCCAAAAATAACCCAATTTATAATATTACCACCCAAATAAAGGTCTAGCAACTATAATTTCATCATGAACGCATCGTATTTGCTCTCCTAAGAAAATCAATTTTTTACACTTTTCAATAATGATTTTAACCCGTTAAATGCTTGGTATAGAAACTACGAGATAGTGCTTCGCGATTTAGGGATTAAAATAAGTAAATGTGGTATAAATACACATTACTAAGAATTTTGAAGTTCATTTTTTGTGTAAAATATCGTTTAATTAGGGTTGTTTTGCTTAAAATGAGAAAAATACTTAGTTTTTTTTGGAGCACGCATTAATTGGTGAAACAGGGTTTTTGGAGAGCGTCAAAAACTTTTAATGCCAAAAATAACCCAATTTGTAATATTACCACCCAAATAAAGGTCTAGCAACTGAAATTTCATCATGAACGCATCGTATTTGCTCTCCTAAGAAAACCAATGTTTTACACTTTTCGGTAATGATTTTAACCCGTTAAATGCTTGGTATAGAAACTACGAGATAGTGCTTCGCGATTTAGGGATTAAAATAAGTAAATGTGGTATAAAAACACATTACTAAGAATTTTGAAGTTCATTTTTTGTTTAAAATATCTTTTAATTAGGGTTGTTTTGCTTAAAATTGGAAAAAGACTCAACTTTTTTTGGAGCACGCATTAATTTGTGAAACAGGGTTTTTGGAGAGCGTCAAAAACTTTTAATGCCAAAAATAACCCAATTTGTAATATTACCACCCAAATAAAGGTCTAGCAACTATAATTTCATCATGAATGCATCGTATTTGCTCTCCTAAGAAAACCAATTTTTTACACTTTTCAGTAATGATTTTAACCCGTTAAATGCTTGGTATAGAAACTACGAGATAGTGCTTCGCGATTTAGGGATTAAAATAAGTAAATGTGGTATAAATACACATTACTAAGAATTTTGAAGTTCATTTTTTGTGTAAAATATCGTTTAATTAGGGTTGTTTTGCTTAAAATTGGAAAAAGACTCAGTTTTTTTTGGAGCACGCATTAATTGGTGAAACAGGGTTTTTGGAGAGCGTCAAAAACTTTTAATGCCAAAAATAACCCAATTTGTAATATTACCACCCAAATAAAGGTCTAGCAACTGAAATTTCATCATGAACGCATCGTATTTGCTCTCCTAAGAAAACCAATGTTTTAAACTTTTCGGTAATGATTTTAACCCGTTAAATGCTTGGTATAGAAACTACGAGATAGTGCTTCGCGATTTAGGGATTAAAATAAGTAAATGTGGTATAAAAACACTTTACTAAGAATTTGGAAGTTAATTTTTTGTTTAAAATATCGTTTAATTAGGGTTGTTTTGCTTAAAATTGGAAAAAGACTCAGTTTTTTTTGGAGCACGCATTAATTGGTGAAACAGGGTTTTTGGAGAGCGTCAAAAACTTTTAATGCCAAAAATAACCCAATTTGTAATATTACCACCCAAATAAAGGTCTAGCAACTGTAATTTCATCATGAACGCATCGTATTTGCTCTCCTAAGAAAACCAATTTTTTACACTTTTCAGTAATGATTTTAACCCGTTAAATGCTTGGTATAGAAACTACGAGATAGTGTTTCGCGATTTAGGGATTAAAATAAGTAAATGTGGTATGAATACACATTACTAAGAATTTTGAAGTTCATATTTTGTTTAAAATATCGTTTAATTAGGGTTGTATTGCTTAAAATGGGAAAAAGACTCAGTTTTTTTTGGAGCACGCATTAATTGCTGAAACAGGGTTTTTGGAGAGCGTCAAAAATTTTAATGCAAAAAATAACCCAATTTGTAATATTACCACCCAAATAAAGGTCTAGCAACTGAAATTTCATCATGAACGCATCGTATTTGCTCTCCTAAGAAAACCAATGTTTTACACTTTTCGGTAATGATTTTAACCCGTTAAATGCTTGGTATAGAAACTACGAGAGAGTGCTTCGCGATTTAGGGATTAAAATAAGTAAATGTGGTATAAATACACATTACTAAGAATTTTGAAGTTCATTTTTTGTGTAAAATATCGTTTAATTAGGGTTGTTTTGCTTAAAATGGGAAAAAGACTCAGTTTTTTTTTAGAGCACGCATTAATTGGTGAAACAGGGTTTTTGGAGAGCGTCAAAAACTTTTAATGCCAAAAATAACCCAATTTGTAATATTAGCACCCAAATAAAGGTCTAGCAACTGAAATTTCATCATGAACGCATCGTATTTGCTCTCCTAAGAAAACCAATGTTTTACACTTATCGGTAATGATTTTAACCCGTTAAATGCTTGGTATAGAAACTACGAGATAGTGCTTCGCGATTTAGGGATTAAAATAAGTAAATGTGGTATAAAAACACATTACTAAGAATTTTGAAGTTCATTTTTTGTTTAAAATATCGTTTAATTAGTGTTGTTTTGCTTAAAATGGGAAAAAGACTCAGTTTTTTTTGGAGCACGCATTAATTGGTGAAACTGGGTTTTTGGAGAGCGTCAAAAACTTTTAATGCCAAAAATAACCCAATTTGTAATATTACCACCCAAATAAAGGTCTAGCAACTGAAATTTCATCATGAACGCATCGTATTTGCTCTCCTAAGAAAATCAATTTTTTACACTTTTCAATAATGATTTTAACCCGTTAAATGCTTGGTATAGAAACTACGAGATAGTGCTTCGCGATTTAGGGATTAAAATAAGTAAATGTGGTATAAATACACATTACTAAGAATTTTGAAGTTCATTTTTTGTTTAAAATATCGTTTAATTAGGGTTGTTTTGCTTAAAATGGGAAAAAGACTCAGTTTTTTTTTAGCACGCATTAATTGGTGAAACAGGGTTTTTGGAGAGCGTCAAAAACTTTTAATGCCAAAAATAACCCAATTTGTAATATTACCACCCAAATAAAGGTCTAGCAACTGAAATTTCATCATGAACGCATCGTATTTGCTCTCCTAAGAAAACCAATGTTTTACACTTTTCGGTAATGATTTTAACTCGTTAAATGCTTGGTATAGAAACTACGAGATAGTGCTTCGCGATTTAGGGATTAAAATAAGGAAATGTGGTATAAATACACATTACTAAGAATTTTGAAGTTCATTTTTTGTTTAAAATATCGTTTAATTAGGGTTGTTTTGCTTAAAATTGGAAAAAGACTCAGTTTTTTTTGGAGCACGCATTAATTGGTGAAACAGGGTTTTTGGAGAGCGTCAAAAACTTTTAATGCCAAAAATAACCCAATTTGTAATATTACCACCCAAATAAAGGTCTAGCAACTATAATTTCATCATGAACCCATCGTATTTGCTCTCCTAAGAAAATCAATTTTTTACACTTTTCAATAATGATTTTAACCCGTTAAATGCTTGGTATAGAAACTACGAGATAGTGCTTCGCGATTTAGGGATTAAAATAAGTAAATGTGGTATAAATACACATTACTAAGAATTTTGAAGTTCATTTTTTGTTTAAAATATCGTTTAATTAGGGTTGTTTTGCTTAAAATGAGAAAAAGACTTAGTTTTTTTTGGAGCACGCATTAATTGGTGAAACAGGGTTTTTGGAGAGCGTCAAAAACTTTTAATGCCAAAAATAACCCAATTTGTAAAAATACAACCCAAATTAAGGTCTAGCAACTGAAATTTCATCATGAACGCATCGTATTTGCTCTCCTAAGAAAACCAATTTTTTTACACTTTTCGGTAATGATTTTAACCCGTTAAATGCTTGGTATAGAAACTACGAGATAGTGCTTCGCGATTTAGGGATTAAAATAAGTAAATGTGGTATAAAAACACATTACTAAGAATTTTGAAGTTCATTTTTTGTTTAAAATATCTTTTAATTAGGGTTGTTTTGCTTAAAATTGGAAAAAGACTCAACTTTTTTTGGAGCACGCATTAATTGGTGAAACAGGGTTTTTGGAGAGCGTCAAAAACTTTTAATGCCAAAAATAACCCAATTTGTAATATTACCACCCAAAGAAAGGTCTAGCAACTGTAATTTCATCATGAATGCATCGTATTTGCTCTCCTAAGAAAACCAATTTTTTACACTTTTCAGTAATGATTTTAACCCGTTAAATGCTTGGTATAGAAACTACGAGATAGTGCTTCGCGATTTAGGGATTAAAATAAGTAAATGTGGTATAAATACAAATTACTAAGAATTTTGAAGTTCATTTTTTGTTTAAAATATCGTTTAATTAGGGTTGTTTTGCTTAAAATGGGAAAAAGACTCAGTTTTTTTTGGAGCACGCATTAATTGGTGAAACAAGCTTTTGGAGAGCGTCAAAAACTTTTAATGCCAAAAATAACCCAATTTGTAATATTACCACCCAAATAAAGGTCTAGCAACTGAAATTTCATCATGAACGCATCGTATTTGCTCTCCTAAGAAAACCAATGTTTTAAACTTTTCGGTAATGATTTTAACCCGTTAAATGCTTGGTATAGAAACTACGAGATAGTGCTTCGCGATTTAGGGATTAAAATAAGTAAATGTGGTATAAAAACACATTACTAAGAATTTTGAAGTTAATTTTTTGTTTAAAATATCGTTTAATTAGGGTTGTTTTGCTTAAAATTGGAAAAAGACTCAGTTTTTTTTGGAGCACGCATTAATTGGTGAAACAGGGTTTTTGGAGAGCGTCAAAAACTTTTAATGCCAAAAATAACCCAATTTGTAATATTACCACCCAAATAAAGGTCTAGCAACTGTAATTTCATCATGAACGCATCGTATTTGCTCTCCTAAGAAAACCAATTTTTTACACTTTTCAGTAATGATTTTAACCCGTTAAATGCTTGGTATAGAAACTACGAGATAGTGCTTCGCGATTTAGGGATTAAAATAAGTAAATGTGGTATAAATACACATTACTAAGAATTTTGAAGATCATTTTTTGTGTAAAATATCGTTTAATTAGGGTTGTTTTGCTTAAAATGGGAAAAAGACTCAGTTTTTTTTGGAGCACGCATTAATTGGTGAAACAGGGTTTTTGGAGAGCGTCAAAAACTTTTAATGCCAAAAATAACCCAATTTGTAATATTACCACCCAAATAAAGGTCTAGCAACTATAATTTCATCATGAACGCATCGTATTTGCTCTCCTAAGAAAATCAATTTTTTACACTTTTCAATAATGATTTTAACCCGTTAAATGCTTGGTATAGAAACTACGAGATAGTGCTTCGCGATTTAGGGATTAAAATAAGTAAATGTGGTATAAATACACATTACTAAGAATTTTGAAGTTCATTTTTTGTTTAAAATATCGTTTAATTAGGGTTGTTTTGCTTAAAATGGGAAAAAGACTCAGTTTTTTTTTTAGCACGCATTAATTGGTGAAACAGGGTTTTTGGAGAGCGTCAAAAACTTTTAATGCCAAAAATAACCCAATTTGTAATATTACCACCCAAATAAAGGTCTAGCAACTGAAATTTCATCATGAACGCATCGTATTTGCTCTCCTAAGAAAACCAATTTTTAACACTTTTCGGTAATGATTTTAACTCGTTAAATGCTTGGTATAGAAACTACGAGATAGTGCTTCGCGATTTAGGGATTAAAATAAGTAAATGTGGTATAAATATACATTACTAAGAATTTGGAAGTTCATTTTTTGTTTAAAATATCGTTTAATTAGGGTTGTTTTGCTTAAAATTGGAAAAAGACTCAGTTTTTTTTGGAGCACGCATTAATTGGTGAAACAGGGTTTTTGGAGAGCGTCAAAAACTTTTAATGCCAAAAATAACCCAATTTGTAATATTACCACCCAAATAAAGGTCTAGCAACTATAATTTCATCATGAACGCATCGTATTTGCTCTCCTAAGAAAATCAATTTTTTACACTTTTCAATAATGATTTTAACCCGTTAAATGCTTGGTATAGAAACTACGAGATAGTGCTTCGCGATTTAGGGATTAAAATAAGTAAATGTGGTATAAATACACATTACTAAGAATTTTGAAGTTCATTTTTTGTTTAAAATATCGTTTAATTAGGGTTGTTTTGCTTAAAATGAGAAAAAGACTTAGTTTTTTTTGGAGCACGCATTAATTGGTGAAACAGGGTTTTTGGAGAGCGTCAAAAACTTTTAATGCCAAAAATAACCCAATTTGTAATAATACCACCCAAATAAAGGTCTAGCAACTGAAATTTCATCATGAACGCGTCGTATTTGCTCTCCTAAGAAAACCAATTTTTAACACTTTTCGGTAATGATTTTAACCCGTTAAATGCTTGGTATAGAAACTACGAGATAGTGCTTCGCGATTTAGGGATTAAAATAAGTAAATGTGGTATAAAAACACATTACTAAGAATTTTGAAGTTCATTTTTTGTTTAAAATATCTTTTAATTAGGGTTGTTTTGCTTAAAATTGGAAAAAGACTCAACTTTTTTTGGAGCACGCATTAATTGGTGAAACAGGGTTTTTGGAGAGCGTCAAAAACTTTTAATGCCAAAAATAACCCAATTTTTAATATTACCACCCAAATAAAGGTCTAGCAACTGTAATTTCATCATGAATGCATCGTATTTGCTCTCCTAAGAAAACCAATTTTTTACACTTTTCAGTAATGATTTTAACCCGTTAAATGCTTGGTATAGAAACTACGAGATAGTGCTTCGCGATTTAGGGATTAAAATAAGTAAGAATTTTGAAGTTCATTTTTTGTGTAAAATATCGTTTAATTAGGGTTGTTTTGCTTAAAATGGGAAAAAGACTCAGTTTTTTTTGGAGCACGCATTAATTGGTGAAACAGGGTTTTTGGAGAGCGTCAAAAACTTTTAATGCCAAAAATAACCCAATTTGTAATATTACCACCCAAATAA
Organism: Parietaria judaica; assembly: GCA_954871525.1. Taxonomy (NCBI): domain Eukaryota; kingdom Viridiplantae; phylum Streptophyta; class Magnoliopsida; order Rosales; family Urticaceae; genus Parietaria; species Parietaria judaica. The sequence goes on from OX940872.1 coordinate 15,477,969, forward strand.
AGGTCTAGCAACTGAAATTTCATCATGAACGCATCGTATTTGCTCTCCTAAGAAAACCAATTTTTTAAACTTTTCGGTAATGATTTTAACCCGTTAAATGCTTGGTATAGAAACTACGAGATAGTGCTTCGCGATTTAGGGATTAAAATAAGTAAATGTGGTATAAATACACATTACTAAGAATTTTGAAGTTAATTTTTTGTTTAAAATATCGTTTAATTAGGGTTGTTTTGCTTAAAATAGGAAAAAGACTCAGTTTTTTTTGGAGCACACATTAATTGGTGAAACAGGGTTTTTGGAGAGCGTCAAAAACTTTTAATGCCAAAAATAACCCAATTTGTAATAATACCACCCAAATAAAGGTCTAGCAACTGAAATTTCATCATGAACGCATCGTATTTGCTCTCCTAAGAAAACCAATTTTAAACACTTTTCAGTAATGATTTTAACCCGTTAAATGCTTGGTATAGAAACTACGAGATAGTGCTTCGCGATTTAGGGATTAAAATAAGTAAATTTGGTATAAATACACATTACTAAGAATTTTGAAGTTCATATTTTGTTTAAAATATCGTTTAATTAGGGTTGTATTGCTTAAAATGGGAAAAAGACTCAGTTTTTTTTGGAGCACGCATTAATTGCTGAAACAGGGTTTTTGAAGAGCGTCAAAAATTTTAATGCCAAAAATAACCCAATTTGTAATATTACCACCCAAATAAAGGTCTAGCAACTGAAATTTCATCATGAACGCATCGTATTTGCTCTCCTAAGAAAACCAATGTTTTACACTTTTCGGTAATGATTTTAACCCGTTAAATGCTTGGTATAGAAACTACGAGAGAGTGCTTCGCGATTTAGGGATTAAAATAAGTAAATGTGGTATAAATACACATTACTAAGAATTTTGAAGTTCATTTTTTGTTTAATATATCGTTTAATTACGGTTGTTTTGCTTAAAATGGGAAAAAGACTCAGTTTTTTTTGGAGCACGCATTAATTGGTGAAACAGGGTTTTTGGAGAGCGTCAAAAACTTTTAATGCCAAAAATAACCCAATTTGTAGTATTACCACCCAAATAAAGGTCTAGCAACTGAAATTTCATCATGAACGCATCGTATTTGCTCTCCTAAGAAAACCAATGTTTTACACTTATCGGTAATGATTTTAACCCGTTAAATGCTTGGTATAGAAACTACGAGATAGTGCTTCGCGATTTAGGGATTAAAATAAGTAAATGTGGTATAAATACACATTACTAAGAATTTTGAAGTTCATTTTTTGTTTAAAATATCGTTTAATTAGGGTTGTTTTGCTTAAAATGAGAAAAAGACTTAGTTTTTTTTGGAGCACGCATTAATTGGTGAAACAGGGTTTTTGGAGAGCGTCAAAAACTTTTAATGCCAAAAATAACCCAATTTGTAATATTACCACCCAAATAAAGGTCTAGCAACTGAAATTTCATCATGAACGCGTCGTATTTGCTCTCCTAAGAAAACCAATGTTTTACACTTTTCGGTAATGATTTTAACCCGTTAAATGCTTGGTATAGAAACTACGAGATAGTGCTTCGCGATTTAGGGATTAAAATAAGTAAATGTGGTATAAATACACATTACTAAGAATTTTGAAGTTCATTTTTTGTTTAAAATATCTTTTAATTAGGGTTGTTTTGCTTAAAATTGGAAAAAGACTCAACTTTTTTTGGAGCACGCATTAATTGGTGAAACAGGGTTTTTGGAGAGCGTCAAAAACTTTTAATGCCAAAAATAACCCAATTTGTAATAATACCACCCAAATAAAGGTCTAGCAACTGTAATTTCATCATGAATGCATCGTATTTGCTCTCCTAAGAAAACCAATTTTTTACACTTTTCAGTAATGATTTTAACCCGTTAAATGCTTGGTATAGAAACTACGAGATAGTGCTTCGCGATTTAGGGATTAAAATAAGTAAGAATTTTGAAGTTCATTTTTTGTGTAAAATATCGTTTAATTAGGGTTGTTTTGCTTAAAATGGGAAAAAGACTCAGTTTTTTTTGGAGCACGCATTAATTGGTGAAACAGGGTTTTTGGAGAGCGTCAAAAACTTTTAATGCCAAAAATAACCCAATTTGTAATATTACCACCCAAATAAAGGTCTAGCAACTGAAATTTCATCATGAACGCATCGTATTTGCTCTCCTAAGAAAACCAATTTTTTAAACTTTTCGGTAATGATTTTAACCCGTTAAATGCTTGGTATAGAAACTACGAGATAGTGCTTCGCGATTTAGGGATTAAAATAAGTAAATGTGGTATAAATACACATTACTAAGAATTTTGAAGTTAATTTTTTGTTTAAAATATCGTTTAATTAGGGTTGTTTTGCTTAAAATTGGAAAAAGACTCAGTTTTTTTTGGAGCACACATTAATTGGTGAAACAGGGTTTTTGGAGAGCGTCAAAAACTTTTAATGCCAAAAATAACCCAATTTGTAATAATACCACCCAAATAAAGGTCTAGCAACTGTAATTTCATCATGAACGCATCGTATTTGCTCTCCTAAGAAAACCAATTTTTTACACTTTTCAGTAATGATTTTAACCCGTTAAATGCTTGGTATAGAAACTACGAGATAGTGCTTCGCGATTTAGGGATTAAAATAAGTAAATTTGGTATAAATACACATTACTAAGAATTTTGAAGTTCATATTTTGTTTAAAATATCGTTTAATTAGGGTTGTTTTGCTTAAAATGGGAAAAAGACTCAGTTTTTTTTGGAGCACGCATTAATTGCTGAAACAGGGTTTTTGAAGAGCGTCAAAAATTTTAATGCCAAAAATAACCCAATTTGTAATATAACCACCCAAATAAAGGTCTAGCAACTGAAATTTCATCATGAACGCATCGTATTTGCTCTCCTAAGAAAACCAATTTTTAACACTTTTCGGTAATGATTTTAACCCGTTAAATGCTTGGTATAGAAACTACGAGATAGTGCTTCGCGATTTAGGGATTAAAATAAGTAAATGTGGTATAAATACACATTACTAAGAATTTTGAAGTTCATTTTTTGTGTAAAATATCGTTTAATTAGGGTTGTTTTGCTTAAAATGGGAAAAAGACTCAGTTTTTTTTAGAGCACGCATTAATTGGTGAAACAGGGTTTTTGGAGAGCGTCAAAAACATTTAATGCCAAAAATAACCCAATTTGTAATAATACCACCCAAATAAAGGTCTAGCAACTGAAATTTCATCATGAACGCATCGTATTTGCTCTCCTAAGAAAACCAATGTTTTACACTTATCGGTAATGATTTTAACCCGTTAAATGCTTGGTATAGAAACTACGAGATAGTGCTTCGCGATTTAGGGATTAAAATAAGTAAATGTGGTATAAATACACATTACTAAGAATTTTGAAGTTCATTTTTTGTTTAAAATATCGTTTAATTAGGGTTGTTTTGCTTAAAATGGGAAAAAGACTCAGTTTTTTTTAGAGCACGCATTAATTGGTGAAACAGGGTTTTTGGAGAGCGTCAAAAACATTTAATGCCAAAAATAACCCAATTTGTAGTATTACCACCCAAATAAAGGTCTAGCAACTGAAATTTCATCATGAACGCATCGTATTTGCTCTCCTAAGAAAACCAATGTTTTACACTTATCGGTAATGATTTTAACCCGTTAAATGCTTGGTATAGAAACTACGAGATAGTGCTTCGCGATTTAGGGATTAAAATAAGTAAATGTGGTATAAAAACACATTACTAAGAATTTTGAAGTTCATTTTTTGTTTAAAATATCGTTTAATTAGGGTTGTTTTGCTTAAAATGGGAAAAAGACTCAGTTTTTTTTGGAGCACGCATTAATTGGTGAAACAGGGTTTTTGGAGAGCGTCAAAAACTTTAATGCCAAAAATAACCCAATTTGTAATATTACCACCCAAATAAAGGTCTAGCAACTGAAATTTCATCATGAACGCATCGTATTTGCTCTCCTAAGAAAACCAATGTTTTACACTTTTCGGTAATGATTTTAACCCGTTAAATGCTTGGTATAGAAACTACGAGAGAGTGCTTCGCGATTTAGGGATTAAAATAAGTAAATGTGGTATAAATACACATTACTAAGAATTTTGAAGTTCATTTTTTGTGTAAAATATCGTTTAATTAGGGTTGTTTTGCTTAAAATGGGAAAAAGACTCAGTTTTTTTTAGAGCACGCATTAATTGGTGAAACAGGGTTTTTGGAGAGCGTCAAAAACATTTAATGCCAAAAATAACCCAATTTGTAATAATACCACCCAAATAAAGGTCTAGCAACTGAAATTTCATCATGAACGCATCGTATTTGCTCTCCTAAGAAAACCAATGTTTTACACTTATCGGTAATGATTTTAACCCGTTAAATGCTTGGTATAGAAACTACGAGATAGTGCTTCGCGATTTAGGGATTAAAATAAGTAAATGTGGTATAAAAACACATTACTAAGAATTTTGAAGTTCATTTTTTGTTTAAAATATCGTTTAATTAGGGTTGTTTTGCTTAAAATGGGAAAAAGACTCAGTTTTTTTTAGAGCACGCATTAATTGGTGAAACAGGGTTTTTGGAGAGCGTCAAAAACATTTAATGCCAAAAATAACCCAATTTGTAGTATTACTACCCAAATAAAGGTCTAGCAACTGAAATTTCATCATGAACGCATCGTATTTGCTCTCCTAAGAAAACCAATGTTTTACACTTATCGGTAATGATTTTAACCCGTTAAATGCTTGGTATAGAAACTACGAGATAGTGCTTCGCGATTTAGGGATTAAAATAAGTAAATGTGGTATAAAAACACATTACTAAGAATTTTGAAGTTCATTTTTTGTTTAAAATATCGTTTAATTAGGGTTGTTTTGCTTAAAATGGGAAAAAGACTCAGTTTTTTTTGGAGCACGCATTAATTGGTGAAACAGGGTTTTTGGAGAGCGTCAAAAACTTTTAATGCCAAAAATAACCCAATTTGTAATATTACCACCCAAATAAAGGTCTAGCAACTGAAATTTCATCATGAACGCGTCGTATTTGCTCTCCTAAGAAAACCAATTTTTAACACTTTTCGGTAATGATTTTAACCCGTTAAATGCTTGGTATAGAAACTACGAGATAGTGCTTCGCGATTTAGGGATTAAAATAAGTAAATGTGGTATAAAAACACATTACTAAGAATTTTGAAGTTCATTTTTTGTTTAAAATATCTTTTAATTAGGGTTGTTTTGCTTAAAATTGCAAAAAGACTCAACTTTTTTTGGAGCACGCATTAATTGGTGAAACAGGGTTTTTGGAGAGCGTCAAAAACTTTTAATGCCAAAAATAACCCAATTTGTAATATTACCACCCAAATAAAGGTCTAGCAACTGTAATTTCATCATGAATGCATCGTATTTGCTCTCCTAAGAAAACCAATTTTTTACACTTTTCAGTAATGATTTTAACCCGTTAAATGCTTGGTATAGAAACTACGAGATAGTGCTTCGCGATTTAGGGATTAAAATAAGTAAGAATTTTGAAGTTCATTTTTTGTGTAAAATATCGTTTAATTAGGGTTGTTTTGCTTAAAATGGGAAAAAGACTCAGTTTTTTTTGGAGCACGCATTAATTGGTGAAACAGGGTTTTTGGAGAGCGTCAAAAACTTTTAATGCCAAAAATAACCCAATTTGTAATATTACCACCCAAATAAAGGTCTAGCAACTGAAATTTCATCATGAACGCATCGTATTTGCTCTCCTAAGAAAACCAATTTTTTAAACTTTTCGGTAATGATTTTAACCCGTTAAATGCTTGGTATAGAAACTACGAGATAGTGCTTCGCGATTTAGGGATTAAAATAAGTAAATGTGGTATAAATACAAATTATTAAGAATTTTGAAGTTAATTTTTTGTTTAAAATATCGTTTAATTAGGGTTGTTTTGCTTAAAATTGGAAAAAGACTCAGTTTTTTTTGGAGCACGCATTAATTGGTGAAACAGGGTTTTTGGAGAGCGTCAAAAACTTTTAATGCCAAAAATAACCCAATTTGTAATATTACCACCCAAATAAAGGTCTAGCAACTGTAATTTCATCATGAACGCATCGTATTTGCTCTCCTAAGAAAACCAATTTTTTACACTTTTCAGTAATGATTTTAACCCGTTAAATGCTTGGTATAGAAACTACGAGATAGTGCTTCGCGATTTAGGGATTAAAATAAGTAAATGTGGTATAAATACACATTACTAAGAATTTTGAAGTTCATATTTTGTTTAAAATATAGTTTAATTAGGGTTGTATTGCTTAAAATGGGAAAAAGACTCAGTTTTTTTTGGAGCACGCATTAATTGCTGAAACAGGGTTTTTGAAGAGCGTCAAAAATTTTAATGCCAAAAATAACCCAATTTGTAATATTACCACCCAAATAAAGGTCTAGCAACTGAAATTTCATCATGAACGCATCGTATTTGCTCTCCTAAGAAAACCAATGTTTTACACTTTTCGGTAATGATTTTAACCCGTTAAATGCTTGGTATAGAAACTACGAGAGAGTGCTTCGCGATTTAGGGATTAAAATAAGTAAATGTGGTATAAATACACATTACTAAGAATTTTGAAGTTCATTTTTTTTTTAAAATATCGTTTAATTAGGGTTGTTTTGCTTAAAATGGGAAAAAGACTCAGTTTTTTTTAGAGCACGCATTAATTGGTGAAACAGGGTTTTTGGAGAGCGTCAAAAACATTTAATGCCAAAAATAACCCAATTTGTAATAATACCACCCAAATAAAGGTCTAGCAACTGAAATTTCATCATGAACGCATCGTATTTGCTCTCCTAAGAAAACCAATTTTTAACACTTTTCGGTAATGATTTTAACCCGTTAAATGCTTGGTATAGAAACTACGAGATAGTGCTTCGCGATTTAGGGATTAAAATAAGTAAATGTGGTATAAATACACATTACTAAGAATTTTGAAGTTCATTTTTTGTTTAAAATATCGTTTAATTAGGGTTGTTTTGCTTAAAATGGGAAAAAGACTCAGTTTTTTTTAGAGCACGCATTAATTGGTGAAACAGGGTTTTTGGAGAGCGTCAAAAACATTTAATGCCAAAAATAACCCAATTTGTAGTATTACCACCCAAATAAAGGTCTAGCAACTGAAATTTCATCATGAACGCATCGTATTTGCTCTCCTAAGAAAACCAATGTTTTACACTTATCGGTAATGATTTTAACCCGTTAAATGCTTGGTATAGAAACTACGAGATAGTGCTTCGCGATTTAGGGATTAAAATAAGTAAATGTGGTATAAATACACATTACTAAGAATTTTGAAGTTCATTTTTTGTTTAAAATATCGTTTAATTAGGGTTGTTTTGATTAAAATGGGAAAAAGACTCAGTTTTTTTTGGAGCACGCATTAATTGGTGAAACAGGGTTTTTGGAGAGCGTCAAAAACTTTTAATGCCAAAAATAACCCAATTTGTAATAATACCACCCAAATAAAGGTCTAGCAACTGAAATTTCATCATGAACGCGTCGTATTTGCTCTCCTAAGAAAACCAATGTTTTACACTTTTCGGTAATGATTTTAACCCGTTAAATGCTTGGTATAGAAACTACGAGATAGTGCTTCGCGATTTAGGGATTAAAATAAGTAAATGTGGTATAAATACACATTACTAAGAATTTTGAAGTTCATTTTTTGTTTAAAATATCTTTTAATTAGGGTTGTTTTGCTTAAAATTGGAAAAAGACTCAGTTTTTTTTGGAGCACGCATTAATTGGTGAAACAGGGTTTTTGGAGAGCGTCAAAAACTTTTAATGCCAAAAATAACCCAATTTGTAATAATACCACCCAAATAAAGGTCTAGCAACTGAAATTTCATCATGAATGCATCGTATTTGCTCTCCTAAGAAAACAAATTTTTAACACTTTTCAGTAATGATTTTAACCCGTTAAATGCTTGGTATAGAAACTACGAGATAGTGCTTCGCGATTTAGGGATTAAAATAAGTAAATTTGGTATAAATACACATTACTAAGAATTTTGAAGTTCATTTTTTGTTTAAAATATCGTTTAATTAGGGTTGTTTTGCTTAAAATGGGAAAAAGACTCAGTTTTTTTTAGAGCACGCATTAATTGGTGAAACAGGGTTTTTGGAGAGCGTCAAAAACTTTTAATGCCAAAAATAACCTAATTTGTAATATTAGCACCCAAATAAAAGTCTAGCAACTGAAATTTCATCATGAACGCATCGTATTTGCTCTCCTAAGAAAACCAATTTTTAACACTTATCGGTAATGATTTTAACCCGTTAAATGCTTGGTATAGAAACTACGAGATAGTGCTTCGTGATTTAGGGATTAAAATAAGTAAATGTGGTATAAATACACATTACTAAGAATTTTGAAGTTCATTTTTTGTTTAAAATATCGTTTAATTAGGGTTGTTTTGCTTAAAATGGGAAAAAGACTCAGTTTTTTTTGGAGCACGCATTAATTGGTGAAACAGGGTTTTTGGAGAGCGTCAAAAACTTTTAATGCCAAAAATAACCCAATTTGTAATATTACCACCCAAATAAAGGTCTAGCAACTGTAATTTCATCATGAACGCATCGTATTTGCTCTCCTAAGAAAACCAATTTTTTACACTTTTCAGTAATGATTTTAACCCGTTAAATGCTTGGTATAGAAACTACGAGATAGTGCTTCGCGATTTAGGGATTAAAATAAGTAAATGTGGTATAAATACACATTACTAAGAATTTTGAAGTTCATTTTTTGTTTAAAATAACGTTTAATTAGGGTTGTTTTGCTTAAAATGGGAAAAAGACTCAGTTTTTTTTGGAGCACGCATTAATTGGTGAAACAGGGTTTTTGGAGAGCGTCAAAAACTTTTAATGCCAAAAATAACCCAATTTGTAATATTACCACCCAAATAAAGGTCTAGCAACTGAAATTTCATCATGAACGCATCGTATTTGCTCTCCTAAGAAAACCAATTTTTTACACTTTTCGGTAATGATTTTAACCCGTTAAATGCTTGGTATAGAAACTACGAGATAGTGCTTCGCGATTTAGGGATTAAAATAAGTAAATGTGGTATAAATACACATTACTAAGAATTTTGAAGTTCATTTTTTGTTTAAAATGTCGTTTAATTAGGGTTGTTTTGCTTAAAATGGGAAAAAGACTCAGTTTTTTTTGGAGCTCGCATTAATTGGTGAAACAGGGTTTTTGGAGAGCGTCAAAAACATTTAATGCCAAAAATAACCCAATTTGTAGTATTTCCACCCAAATAAAGGTCTAGCAACTGAAATTTCATCATGAACGCATCGTATTTGCTCTCCTAAGAAAACTAATTTTTAACACTTTTCGGTAATGATTTTAACCCGTTAAATGCTTGGTATAGAAACTACGAGATAGTGCTTCGCGATTTAGGGATTAAAATTAGTAAATGTGGTATAAATACACATTACTAAGAATTTTGAAGTTCATTTTTTGTTTAAAATATCGTTTAATTAGGGTTGTTTTGCTTAAAATGGGAAAAAGACTCAGTTTTTTTTGGAGCACGCATTAATTGGTGAAACAGGGTTTTTGGAGAGCGTCAAAAACTTTTAATGCCAAAAATAACCCAATTTGTAATATTACCACCCAAATAAAGGTCTAGCAACTGTAATTTCATCATGAACGCATCGTATTTGCTCTCCTAAGAAAACCAATTTTTTACACTTTTCAGTAATGATTTTAACCCGTTAAATGCTTGGTATAGAAACTACGAGATAGTGCTTCGCGATTTAGGGATTAAAAAAAGTAAATGTGGTATAAATACACATTACTAAGAATTTTGAAGTTCATTTTTTGTTTAAAATATCGTTTAATTTGGGTTGTTTTGCTTAAAATGGGAAAAAGACTCAGTTTTTTTTGGAGCACGCATTAATTGGTGAAACAGGGTTTTTGGAGAGCGTCAAAAACTTTTAATGCCAAAAATAACCCAATTTGTAATATTACCACCCAAATAAAGGTCTAGCAACTGTAATTTCATCATGAACGCATCGTATTTGCTCTCCTAAGAAAACCAATTTTTTACACTTTTCAGTAATGATTTTAACCCGTTAAATGCTTGGTATAGAAACTACGAGATAGTGCTTCGCGATTTAGGGATTAAAATAAGTAAATGTGGTATAAATACACATTACTAAGAATTTTGAAGTTCATTTTTTGTTTAAAATATCGTTTAATTTGGGTTGTTTTGCTTAAAATGAGAAAAAGACTCAGTTTTTTTTGGAGCACGCATTAATTGGTGAAACAGGGTTTTTGGAGAGCGTCAAAAACTTTTAATGCCAAAAATAACCCAATTTGTAATATTACCACCCAAATAAAGGTCTAGCAACTGTAATTTCATCATGAACGCATCGTATTTGCTCTCCTAAGAAAACCAATTTTTTACACTTTTCAGTAATGATTTTAACCCGTTAAATGCTTGGTATAGAAACTACGAGATAGTGCTTCGCGATTTAGGGATTAAAATAAGTAAATGTGGTATAAAAACACATTACTAAGAATTTTGAAGTTCATTTTTTGTTTAAAATATCGTTTAATTAGGGTTGTTTTGATTAAAATGGGAAAAAGACTCAGTTTTTTTTGGAGCACGCATTAATTGGTGAAACAGGGTTTTTGGAGAGCGTCAAAAACTTTTAATGCCAAAAATAACCCAATTTGTAATATTACCACCCAAATAAAGGTCTAGCAACTGAAATTTCATCATGAACGCGTCGTATTTGCTCTCCTAAGAAAACCAATGTTTTACACTTTTCGGTAATGATTTTAACCCGTTAAATGCTTGGTATAGAAACTACGAGATAGTGCTTCGCGATTTAGGGATTAAAATAAGTAAATGTGGTATAAAAACACATTACTAAGAATTTTGAAGTTCATTTTTTGTTTAAAATATCTTTTAATTAGGGTTGTTTTGCTTAAAATTGGAAAAAGACTCAACTTTTTTTGGAGCACGCATTAATTGGTGAAACAGGGTTTTTGGAGAGCGTCAAAAACTTTTAATGCCAAAAATAACCCAATTTGTAATAATACCACCCAAATAAAGGTCTAGCAACTGAAATTTCATCATGAATGCATCGTATTTGCTCTCCTAAGAAAACAAATTTTTAACACTTTTCAGTAATGATTTTAACCCGTTAAATGCTTGGTATAGAAACTACGAGATAGTGCTTCGCGATTTAGGGATTAAAATAAGTAAATTTGGTATAAATACACATTACTAAGAATTTTGAAGTTCATTTTTTGTTTAAAATATCGTTTAATTAGGGTTGTTTTGCTTAAAATGGGAAAAAGACTCAGTTTTTTTTAGAGCACGCATTAATTGGTGAAACAGGGTTTTTGGAGAGCGTCAAAAACTTTTAATGCCAAAAATAACCTAATTTGTAATATTAGCACCCAAATAAAAGTCTAGCAACTGAAATTTCATCATGAACGCATCGTATTTGCTCTCCTAAGAAAACCAATGTTTTACACTTATCGGTAATGATTTTAACCCGTTAAATGCTTGCTATAGAAACTACGAGATAGTGCTTCGTGATTTAGGGATTAAAATAAGTAAATGTGGTATAAATACACATTACTAAGAATTTTGAAGTTCATTTTTTGTTTAAAATATCGTTTAATTAGGGTTGTTTTGCTTAAAATGGGAAAAAGACTCAGTTTTTTTTGGAGCACGCATTAATTGGTGAAACAGGGTTTTTGGAGAGCGTCAAAAACTTTTAATGCCAAAAATAACCCAATTTGTAATATTACCACCCAAATAAAGGTCTAGCAACTGTAATTTCATCATGAACGCATCGTATTTGCTCTCCTAAGAAAACCAATTTTTTACACTTTTCAGTAATGATTTTAACCCGTTAAATGCTTGGTATAGAAACTACGAGATAGTGCTTCGCGATTTAGGGATTAAAATAAGTAAATGTGGTATAAATACACATTACTAAGAATTTTGAAGTTCATTTTTTGTTTAAAATAACGTTTATTTAGGGTTGTTTTGCTTAAAATGGGAAAAAGACTCAGTTTTTTTTGGAGCACGCATTAATTGGTGAAACAGGGTTTTTGGAGAGCGTCAAAAACTTTTAATGCCAAAAATAACCCAATTTGTAATATTACCACCCAAATAAAGGTCTAGCAACTGAAATTTCATCATGAACGCATCGTATTTGCTCTCCTAAGAAAACCAATTTTTTACACTTTTCGGTAATGATTTTAACCCGTTAAATGCTTGGTATAGAAACTACGAGATAGTGCTTCGCGATTTAGGGATTAAAATAAGTAAATGTGGTATAAATACACATTACTAAGAATTTTGAAGTTCATTTTTTGTTTAAAATGTCGTTTAATTAGGGTTGTTTTGCTTAAAATGGGAAAAAGACTCAGTTTTTTTTGGAGCTCGCATTAATTGGTGAAACAGGGTTTTTGGAGAGCGTCAAAAACATTTAATGCCAAAAATAACCCAATTTGTAGTATTTCCACCCAAATAAAGGTCTAGCAACTGAAATTTCATCATGAACGCATCGTATTTGCTCTCCTAAGAAAACTAATTTTTTACACTTTTCGGTAATGATTTTAACCCGTTAAATGCTTGGTATAGAAACTACGAGATAGTGTTTCGCGATTTAGGGATTAAAATTAGTAAATGTGGTATAAATACACATTACTAAGAATTTTGAAGTTCATTTTTTGTTTAAAATATCGTTTAATTAGGGTTGTTTTGCTTAAAATGGGAAAAAGACTCAGTTTTTTTTGGAGCACGCATTAATTGGTGAAACAGGGTTTTTGGAGAGCGTCAAAAACTTTTAATGCCAAAAATAACCCAATTTGTAATATTACCACCCAAATAAAGGTCTAGCAACTGTAATTTCATCATGAACGCATCGTATTTGCTCTCCTAAGAAAACCAATTTTTTACACTTTTCAGTAATGATTTTAACCCGTTAAATGCTTGGTATAGAAACTACGAGATAGTGCTTCGCGATTTAGGGATTAAAATAAGTAAATGTGGTATAAATACACATTACTAAGAATTTTGAAGTTCATTTTTTGTTTAAAATATCGTTTAATTTGGGTTGTTTTGCTTAAAATGGGAAAAAGACTCAGTTTTTTTTGGAGCACGCATTAATTGGTGAAACAGGGTTTTTGGAGAGCGTAAAAAACTTTTAATGCCAAAAATAACCCAATTTTTAATATTACCACCCAAATAAAGGTCTAGCAACTGAAGTTTCATCATGAACGCATCGTATTTGCTCTCCTAAGAAAACCAATTTTTAACACTTTTCGGTAATGATTTTAACCCGTTAAATGCTTGGTATAGAAACTACGAGATAGTGCTTCGCGATTTAGGGATTAAAATAAGTAAATGTGGTATAAATACACATTCTTAAGAATTTTGAAGTTCATTTTTTGTTTAAAATGTCGTTTATTTAGGGTTGTTTTGCTTAAAATGGGAAAAAGACTCAGTTTTTTTTGGAGCTCGCATTAATTGGTGAAACAGGGTTTTTGGAGAGCGTCAAAAACATTTAATGCCAAAAATAACCCAATTTTTAATACTACCACCCAAATAAAGGTCTAGCAACTGAAATTTCATCATGAACGCATCGTATTTGCTCTCCTAAGAAAACTAATTTTTTACTCTTTTCGGTAATGATTTTAACCCGTTAAATGCTTGGTATAGAAACTACGAGATAGTGTTTCGTGATTTAGGGATTAAAATTAGTAAATGTGGTATAAATACACATTACTAAGAATTTTGAAGTTCTTTTTTTGTTTAAAATATCGTTTAATTAGGGTTGTTTTGCTTAAAATGGGAAAAAGACTCAGTTTTTTTTGGAGCACGCATTAATTGGTGAAACAGGGTTTTTGGAGAGCATCAAAAACTTTTAATGCCAAAAATAACCCAATTTGTAATATTACCACCCAAATAAAGGTCTAGCAACTGTAATTTCATCATGAACGCATCGTATTTGCTCTCCTAAGAAAACCAATTTTTTACACTTTTCAGTAATGATTTTAACCCGTTAAATGCTTGGTATAGAAACTACGAGATAGTGCTTCGCGATTTAGGGATTAAAATAAGTAAATGTGGTATAAATACAAATTACTAAGAATTTTGAAGTTCATTTTTTGTTTAAAATATCGTTTAATTAGGTTGTTTTTCTTAAAATGGGAAAAAGACTCAGTTTTTTTTGGAGCACGCATTAATTGGTGAAACAGGGTTTTTGGAGAGCGTCAAAAACTTTTAATGCCAAAAATAACCCAATTTGTAATATTACCACCCAAATAAAGGTCTAGCAACTGAAATTTCATCATGAACGCATCGTATTTGCTCCCCTAAGAAAACACATTTTTTACACTTTTCGGTAATGATTTTAACCCGTTAAATGCTTGGTATAGAAACTACGAGATAGTGCTTCGCGATTTAGGGATTAAAATAAGTAAATGTGGTATAAATACACATTACTAAGAATTTTGAAGTTCATTTTTTGTTTAAAATATCGTTTAATTTGGGTTGTTTTGCTTAAAATGGGAAAAAGACTTAGTTTTTTTTGGAGCACGCATTAATTGGTGAAACAGGGTTTTTGGAGAGCGTCAAAACCTTTTAATGCCAAAAATAACCCAATTTGTAATATTACCACCCAAATAAAGGTCTAGCAACTGAAATTTCATCATGAACGCATCGTATTTGCTCTCCTAAGAAAACCAATTTTTTACACTTTTCGGTAATGATTTTAACCCGTTAAATGCTTGGTATAGAAACTACGAGATAGTGCTTCGCGATTTAGGGATTAAAATAAGTAAATGTGGTATAAATACACATTACTAAGAATTTTGAAGTTCATTTTTTGTTTAAAATGTCGTTTAATTAGGGTTGTTTTGCTTAAAATGGGAAAAAGACTCAGTTTTTTTTGGAGCTCGCATTAATTGGTGAAAAATCGTTTTTGGAGAGCGTCAAAAACGTTTAATGCCTAAAATAACCCAATTTTCAATAATACCACCCAAATAAAGGTCTAGCAACTGAAATTTCATCATGAACGCATCGTATTTGCTCTCCTAAGAAAACTAATTTTTTACACTTTTCGGTAATGATTTTAACCCGTTAAATGCTTGGTATAGAAACTACGAGATAGTGCTTCGTGATTTAGGGATTAAAATTAGTAAATGTGGTATAAATACACATTACTAAGAATTTTGAAGTTCTTTTTTTGTTTAAAATATCGTTTAATTAGGGTTGTTTTGCTTAAAATGGGAAAAAGACTCAGTTTTTTTTGGAGCACGCATTAATTGGTGAAACAGGGTTTTTGGAGAGCATCAAAAACTTTTAATGCCAAAAATAACCCAATTTGTAATATTACCACCCAAATAAAGGTCTAGCAACTGTAATTTCATCATGAACGCATCGTATTTGCTCTCCTAAGAAAACCAATTTTTTACACTTTTCAGTAATGATTTTAACCCGTTAAATGCTTGGTATAGAAACTACGAGATAGTGCTTCGCGATTTAGGGATTAAAATAAGTAAATGTGGTATAAATACAAATTACTAAGAATTTTGAAGTTCATTTTTTGTTTAAAATAACGTTTATTTAGGGTTGTTTTTCTTAAAATGGGAAAAAGACTCAGTTTTTTTTGGAGCACGCATTAATTGGTGAAACAGGGTTTTTGGAGAGCGTCAAAAACTTTTAATGCCAAAAATAACCCAATTTGTAATATTACCACCCAAATAAAGGTCTAGCAACTGAAATTTCATCATGAACGCATCGTATTTGCTCTCATAAGAAAACACATGTTTTACACTTTTCGGTAATGATTTTAACCCGTTAAATGCTTGGTATAGAAACTACGAGATAGTGCTTCGCGATTTAGGGATTAAAATAAGTAAATGTGGTATAAATACACATTACTAAGAATTTTGAAGTTCATTTTTTGTTTAAAATGTCGTTTATTTAGGGTTGTTTTGCTTAAAATGGGAAAAAGACTCAGTTTTTTTTGGAGCTCGCATTAATTGGTGAAACAGGGTTTTTGGAGAGCGTCAAAAACATTTAATGCCAAAAATAACCCAATTTGTAATATTACCACCCAAATAAAGGTCTAGCAACTGTAATTTCATCATGAACGCATCGTATTTGCTCTCCTAAGAAAACCAATTTTTTACACTTTTCAGTAATGATTTTAACCCGTTAAATGCTTGGTATAGAAACTACGAGATAGTGCTTCGCGATTTAGGGATTAAAATAAGTAAATGTGGTATAAATACAAATTACTAAGAATTTTGAAGTTCATTTTTTGTTTAAAATAACGTTTATTTAGGTTGTTTTTCTTAAAATGGGAAAAAGACTCAGTTTTTTTTGGAGCACGCATTAATTGGTGAAACAGGGTTTTTGGAGAGCGTCAAAAACTTTTAATGCCAAAAATAACCCAATTTGTAATATTACCACCCAAATAAAGGTCTAGCAACTGAAATTTCATCATGAACGCATCGTATTTGCTCCCCTAAGAAAACACATGTTTTACACTTTTCGGTAATGATTTTAACCCGTTAAATGCTTGGTATAGAAACTACGAGATAGTGCTTCGCGATTTAGGGATTAAAATAAGTAAATGTGGTATAAATACACATTACTAAGAATTTTGAAGTTCATTTTTTGTTTAAAATATCGTTTAATTTGGGTTGTTTTGCTTAAAATGGGAAAAAGACTCAGTTTTTTTTGGAGCACGCATTAATTGGTGAAACAGGGTTTTTGGAGAGCGTCAAAACCTTTTAATGCCAAAAATAACCCAATTTGTAATAATACCACCCAAATAAAGGTCTAGCAACTGAAATTTCATCATGAACGCATCGTATTTGCTCTCCTAAGAAAACCAATTTTTAACACTTTTCGGTAATGATTTTAACCCGTTAAATGCTTGGTATAGAAACTACGAGATAGTGCTTCGCGATTTAGGGATTAAAATAAGTAAATGTGGTATAAATACACATTACTAAGAATTTTGAAGTTCATTTTTTGTTTAAAATGTCGTTTAATTAGGGTTGTTTTGCTTAAAATGGGAAAAAGACTCAGTTTTTTTTGGAGCTCGCATTAATTGGTGAAACAGGGTTTTTGGAGAGCGTCAAAAACATTTAATGCCTAAAATAACCCAATTTTTAGTATTACCACCCAAATAAAGGTCTAGCAACTGAAATTTCATCATGAACGCATCGTATTTGCTCTCCTAAGAAAACTAATTTTTTACACTTTTCGGTAATGATTTTAACCCGTTAAATGCTTGGTATAGAAACTACGAGATAGTGTTTCGTGATTTAGGGATTAAAATTAGTAAATGTGGTATAAATACACATTACTAAGAATTTTGAAGTTCTTTTTTTGTTTAAAATATCGTTTAATTAGGGTTGTTTTGCTTAAAATGGGAAAAAGACTCAGTTTTTTTTGGAGCACGCATTAATTGGTGAAACAGGGTTTTTGGAGAGCATCAAAAACTTTTAATGCCAAAAATAACCCAATTTGTAATATTACCACCCAAATAAAGGTCTAGCAACTGTAATTTCATCATGAACGCATCGTATTTGCTCTCCTAAGAAAACCAATTTTTTACACTTTTCAGTAATGATTTTAACCCGTTAAATGCTTGGTATAGAAACTACGAGATAGTGCTTCGCGATTTAGGGATTAAAATAAGTAAATGTGGTATAAATACAAATTACTAAGAATTTTGAAGTTCATTTTTTGTTTAAAATAACGTTTATTTTGGGTTGTTTTTCTTAAAATGGGAAAAAGACTCAGTTTTTTTTGGAGCACGCATTAATTGGTGAAACAGGGTTTTTGGAGAGCGTCAAAAACTTTTAATGCCAAAAATAACCCAATTTGTAATATTACCACCCAAATAAAGGTCTAGCAACTGAAATTTCATCATGAACGCATCGTATTTGCTCTCCTAAGAAAACACATGTTTTACACTTTTCGGTAATGATTTTAACCCGTTAAATGCTTGGTATAGAAACTACGAGATAGTGCTTCGCGATTTAGGGATTAAAATAAGTAAATGTGGTATAAATACACATTACTAAGAATTTTGAAGTTCATTTTTTGTTTAAAATGTCGTTTATTTAGGGTTGTTTTGCTTAAAATGGGAAAAAGACTCAGTTTTTTTTGGAGCTCGCATTAATTGGTGAAACAGGGTTTTTGGAGAGCGTCAAAAACATTTAATGCCAAAAATAACCCAATTTGTAGTATTACCACCCAAATAAAGGTCTAGCAACTGAAATTTCATCATGAACGCATCGTATTTGCTCTCCTAAGAAATCTAATTTTTTACTCTTTTCGGTAATGATTTTAACCCGTTAAATGCTTGGTATAGAAACTACGGGATAGTGCTTCGCGATTTAGGGATTAAAATAAGTAAATGTGGTATAAATACACATTACTAAGAATTTTGAAGTTCATTTTTTGTTTAAAATGTCGTTTATTTAGGGTTGTTTTGCTTAAAATGGGAAAAAGACTCAGTTTTTTTTGGAGCTCGCATTAATTGGTGAAACAGGGTTTTTGGAGAGCGTCAAAAACATTTAATGCCAAAAATAACCCAATTTTTAGTATTACCACCCAAATAAAGGTCTAGCAACTGAAATTTCATCATGAACGCATCGTATTTGCTCTCCTAAGAAATCTAATTTTTTACTCTTTTCGGTAATGATTTTAACCCGTTAAATGCTTGATATAGAAACTACGAGATAGTGTTTCGCGATTAAGGGATTAAAATTAGTAAATGTGGTATAAATACACATTACTAAGAATTTTGAAGTTCTTTTTTTGTTTAAAATATCGTTTAATTAGGGTTGTTTTGCTTAAAATGGGAAAAAGACTCAGTTTTTTTTGGAGCACGCATTAATTGGTGAAACAGGGTTTTTGGAGAGCATCAAAAACTTTTAATGCCAAAAATAACCCAATTTGTAATATTACCACCCAAATAAAGGTCTAGCAACTGTAATTTCATCATGAACGCATCGTATTTGCTCTCCTAAGAAAACCAATTTTTTACACTTTTCAGTAATGATTTTAACCCGTTAAATGCTTGGTATAGAAACTACGAGATAGTGCTTCGCGATTTAGGGATTAAAATAAGTAAATGTGGTATAAATACAAATTACTAAGAATTTTGAAGTTCATTTTTTGTTTAAAATAACTTTTATTTAGGGTTGTTTTGCTTAAAATGGGAAAAAGACTCAGTTTTTTTTGGAGCACGCATTAATTGGTGAAACAGGGTTTTTGGAGAGCGTCAAAAACTTTTAATGCCAAAAATAACCCAATTTGTAATATTACCACCCAAATAAAGGTCTAGCAACTGAAATTTCATCATGAGCGCATCGTATTTGCTCTCCTAAGAAAACACATGTTTTACACTTTTCGGTAATGATTTTAACCCGTTAAATGCTTGGTATAGAAACTACGAGATAGTGCTTCGCGATTTAGGGATTAAAATAAGTAAATGTGGTATAAATACACATTACTAAGAATTTTGAAGTTCATTTTTTGTTTAAAATGTTGTTTATTTAGAGTTGTTTTGCTTAAAATGGGAAAAAGACTCAGTTTTTTTTGGAGCTCGCATTAATTGGTGAAACAGGGTTTTTGGAGAGCGTCAAAAACATTTAATGCCAAAAATAACCCAATTTGTAGTATTACCACCCAAATAAAGGTCTAGCAACTGAAATTTCATCATGAACGCATCGTATTTGCTCTCCTAAGAAAACTAATTTTTTACTCTTTTCGGTAATGATTTTAACCCGTTAAATGCTTGGTATAGAAACTACGAGATAGTGTTTCGCGATTTAGGGATTAAAATTAGTAAATGTGGTATAAATACACATTACTAAGAATTTTGAAGTTCATTTTTTGTTTAAAATATCGTTTAATTAGGGTTGTTTTGCTTAAAATGGGAAAAAGACTCAGTTTTTTTTGGAGCACGCATTAATTGGTGAAACAGGGTTTTTGGAGAGCGTCAAAAACTTTTAATGCCAAAAATAACCCAATTTGTAATATTACCACCCAAATAAAGGTCTAGCAACTGTAATTTCATCATGAACGCATCGTATTTGCTCTCCTAAGAAAACCAATTTTTTACACTTTTCAGTAATGATTTTAACCCGTTAAATGCTTGGTATAGAAACTACGAGATAGTGCTTCGCGATTTAGGGATTAAAATAAGTAAATGTGGTATAAATACACATTACTAAGAATTTTGAAGTTCATTTTTTGTTTAAAATATCGTTTAATTTGGGTTGTTTTGCTTAAAATGGGAAAAAGACTCAGTTTTTTTTGGAGCACGCATTAATTGGTGAAACAGGGTTTTTGGAGAGCGTCAAAAACTTTTAATGCCAAAAATAACCCAATTTTTAATATTACCACCCAAATAAAGGTCTAGCAACTGAAGTTTCATCATGAACGCATCGTATTTGCTCTCCTAAGAAAACCAATTTTTAACACTTTTCGGTAATGATTTTAACCCGTTAAATGCTTGGTATAGAAACTACGAGATAGTGCTTCGCGATTTAGGGATTAAAATAAGTAAATGTGGTATAAATACACATTCTTAAGAATTTTGAAGTTCATTTTTTGTTTAAAATGTCGTTTATTTAGGGTTGTTTTGCTTAAAATGGGAAAAAGACTCAGTTTTTTTTGGAGCTCGCATTAATTGGTGAAACAGGGTTTTTGGAGAGCGTCAAAAACATTTAATGCCAAAAATAACCCAATTTTTAGTATTACCACCCAAATAAAGGTCTAGCAACTGAAATTTCATCATGAACGCATCGTATTTGCTCTCCTAAGAAAACTAATTTTTTACTCTTTTCGGTAATGATTTTAACCCGTTAAATGCTTGGTATAGAAACTACGAGATAGTGTTTCGTGATTTAGGGATTAAAATTAGTAAATGTGGTATAAATACACATTACTAAGAATTTTGAAGTTCTTTTTTTGTTTAAAATATCGTTTAATTAGGGTTGTTTTGCTTAAAATGGGAAAAAGACTCAGTTTTTTTTGGAGCACGCATTAATTGGTGAAACAGGGTTTTTGGAGAGCATCAAAAACTTTTAATGCCAAAAATAACCCAATTTGTAATATTACCACCCAAATAAAGGTCTAGCAACTGTAATTTCATCATGAACGCATCGTATTTGCTCTCCTAAGAAAACCAATTTTTTACACTTTTCGGTAATGATTTTAACCCGTTAAATGCTTGGTATAGAAACTACGAGATAGTGCTTCGCGATTTAGGGATTAAAATAAGTAAATGTGGTATAAATACAAATTACTAAGAATTTTGAAGTTCATTTTTTGTTTAAAATAACGTTTATTTAGGTTTTTTTTCTTAAAATGGGAAAAAGACTCAGTTTTTTTTGGAGCACGCATTAATTGGTGAAACAGGGTTTTTGGAGAGCGTCAAAAACTTTTAATGCCAAAAATAACCCAATTTGTAATATTACCACCCAAATAAAGGTCTAGCAACTGAAATTTCATCATGAACGCATCGTATTTGCTCCCCTAAGAAAACACATGTTTTACACTTTTCGGTAATGATTTTAACCCGTTAAATGCTTGGTATAGAAACTACGAGATAGTGCTTCGCGATTTAGGGATTAAAATAAGTAAATGTGGTATAAATACACATTCTTAAGAATTTTGAAGTTCATTTTTTGTTTAAAATGTCGTTTATTTAGGGTTGTTTTGCTTAAAATGGGAAAAAGACTCAGTTTTTTTTGGAGCTCGCATTAATTGGTGAAACAGGGTTTTTGGAGAGCGTCAAAAACATTTAATGCCAAAAATAACCCAATTTTTAGTATTACCACCCAAATAAAGGTCTAGCAACTGAAATTTCATCATGAACGCATCGTATTTGCTCTCCTAAGAAAACTAATTTTTTACTCTTTTCGGTAATGATTTTAACCCGTTAAATGCTTGGTATAGAAACTACGAGATAGTGTTTCGTGATTTAGGGATTAAAATTAGTAAATGTGGTATAAATACACATTACTAAGAATTTTGAAGTTCTTTTTTTGTTTAAAATATCGTTTAATTAGGGTTGTTTTGCTTAAAATGGGAAAAAGACTCAGTTTTTTTTGGAGCACGCATTAATTGGTGAAACAGGGTTTTTGGAGAGCATCAAAAACTTTTAATGCCAAAAATAACCCAATTTGTAATATTACCACCCAAATAAAGGTCTAGCAACTGTAATTTCATCATGAACGCATCGTATTTGCTCTCCTAAGAAAACCAATTTTTTACACTTTTCGGTAATGATTTTAACCCGTTAAATGCTTGGTATAGAAACTACGAGATAGTGCTTCGCGATTTAGGGATTAAAATAAGTAAATGTGGTATAAATACAAATTACTAAGAATTTTGAAGTTCATTTTTTGTTTAAAATAACGTTTATTTAGGTTTTTTTTCTTAAAATGGGAAAAAGACTCAGTTTTTTTTGGAGCACGCATTAATTGGTGAAACAGGGTTTTTGGAGAGCGTCAAAAACTTTTAATGCCAAAAATAACCCAATTTGTAATATTACCACCCAAATAAAGGTCTAGCAACTGAAATTTCATCATGAACGCATCGTATTTGCTCCCCTAAGAAAACACATGTTTTACACTTTTCGGTAATGATTTTAACCCGTTAAATGCTTGGTATAGAAACTACGAGATAGTGCTTCGCGATTTAGGGATTAAAATAAGTAAATGTGGTATAAATACACATTACTAAGAATTTTGAAGTTCATTTTTTGTTTAAAATATCGTTTAATTTGGGTTGTTTTGCTTAAAATGGGAAAAAGACTCAGTTTTTTTTGGAGCACGCATTAATTGGTGAAACAGGGTTTTTGGAGAGCGTCAAAACCTTTTAATGCCAAAAATAACCCAATTTGTAATAATACCACCCAAATAAAGGTCTAGCAACTGAAATTTCATCATGAACGCATCGTATTTGCTCTCCTAAGAAAACCAATTTTTTACACTTTTCGGTAATGATTTTAACCCGTTAAATGCTTGGTATAGAAACTACGAGATAGTGCTTCGCGATTTAGGGATTAAAATAAGTAAATGTGGTATAAATACACATTACTAAGAATTTTGAAGTTCATTTTTTGTTTAAAATGTCGTTTATTTAGGGTTGTTTTGCTTAAAATGGGAAAAAGACTCAGTTTTTTTTGGAGCTCGCATTAATTGGTGAAACAGGGTTTTTGGAGAGCGTCAAAAACATTTAATGCCAAAAATAACCCAATTTTTAGTATTACCACCCAAATAAAGGTCTAGCAACTGAAATTTCATCATGAACGCATCGTATTTGCTCTCCTAAGAAAACCAATGTTTTACACTTTTCGGTAATGATTTTAACCCGTTAAATGCTTGGTATAGAAACTACGAGATAGTGCTTCGCGATTTAGGGATTAAAATAAGTAAATGTGGTATAAATACACATTCTTAAGAATTTTGAAGTTCATTTTTTGTTTAAAATGTCGTTTATTTAGGGTTGTTTTGCTTAAAATGGGAAAAAGACTCAGTTTTTTTTGGAGCTCGCATTAATTGGTGAAACAGGGTTTTTGGAGAGCGTCAAAAACATTTAATGCCAAAAATAACCCAATTTTTAATAATACCACCCAAATAAAGGTCTAGCAACTGAAATTTCATCATGAACGCATCGTATTTGCTCTCCTAAGAAAACTAATTTTTTACACTTTTCGGTAATGATTTTAACCCGTTAAATGCTTGGTATAGAAACTACGAGATAGTGTTTCGTGATTTAGGGATTAAAATTAGTAAATGTGGTATAAATACACATTACTAAGAATTTTGAAGTTCTTTTTTTGTTTAAAATATCGTTTAATTAGGGTTGTTTTGCTTAAAATGGGAAAAAGACTCAGTTTTTTTTGGAGCACGCATTAATTGGTGAAACAGGGTTTTTGGAGAGCATCAAAAACTTTTAATGCCAAAAATAACCCAATTTGTAATATTACCACCCAAATAAAGGTCTAGCAACTGAAATTTCATCATGAACGCATCGTATTTGCTCTCCTAAGAAAACCAATTTTTTACACTTTTCGGTAATGATTTTAACCCGTTAAATGCTTGGTATAGAAACTACGAGATAGTGCTTCGCGATTTAGGGATTAAAATAAGTAAATGTGGTATAAATACAAATTACTAAGAATTTTGAAGTTCATTTTTTGTTTAAAATATCGTTTATTTAGGTTGTTTTTCTTAAAATGGGAAAAAGACTCAGTTTTTTTTGGAGCACGCATTAATTGGTGAAACAGGGTTTTTGGAGAGCGTCAAAAACTTTTAATGCCAAAAATAACCCAATTTGTAATATTACCACCCAAATAAAGGTCTAGCAACTGAAATTTCATCATGAACGCATCGTATTTGCTCCCCTAAGAAAACACATGTTTTACACTTTTCGGTAATGATTTTAACCCGTTAAATGCTTGGTATAGAAACTACGAGATAGTGCTTCGCGATTTAGGGATTAAAATAAGTAAATGTGGTATAAATACACATTACTAAGAATTTTGAAGTTCATTTTTTGTTTAAAATATCGTTTAATTTGGGTTGTTTTGCTTAAAATGGGAAAAAGACTCAGTTTTTTTTGGAGCACGCATTAATTGGTGAAACAGGGTTTTTGGAGAGCGTCAAAACCTTTTAATGCAAAAAATAACCCAATTTGTAATAATACCACCCAAATAAAGGTCTAGCAACTGAAATTTCATCATGAACGCATCGTATTTGCTCTCCTAAGAAAACCAATTTTTTACACTTTTCGGTAATGATTTTAACCCGTTAAATGCTTGGTATAGAAACTACGAGATAGTGCTTCGCGATTTAGGGATTAAAATAAGTAAATGTGGTATAAATACACATTACTAAGAATTTTGAAGTTCATTTTTTGTTTAAAATGTCGTTTAATTAGGGTTGTTTTGCTTAAAATGGGAAAAAGACTCAGTTTTTTTTGGAGCTCGCATTAATTGGTGAAACAGGGTTTTTGGAGAGCGTCAAAAACATTTAATGCCAAAAATAACCCAATTTTTAGTATTACCACCCAAATAAAGGTCTAGCAACTGAAATTTCATCATGAACGCATCGTATTTGCTCTCCTAAGAAAACTAATTTTTTACTCTTTTCGGTAATGATTTTAACCCGTTAAATGCTTGGTATAGAAACTACGAGATAGTGTTTCGTGATTTAGGGATTAAAATTAGTAAATGTGGTATAAATACACATTACTAAGAATTTTGAAGTTCTTTTTTTGTTTAAAATATCGTTTAATTAGGGTTGTTTTGCTTAAAATGGGAAAAAGACTCAGTTTTTTTTGGAGCACGCATTAATTGGTGAAACAGGGTTTTTGGAGAGCATCAAAAACTTTTAATGCCAAAAATAACCCAATTTGTAATATTACCACCCAAATAAAGGTCTAGCAACTGTAATTTCATCATGAACGCATCGTATTTGCTCTCCTAAGAAAACCAATTTTTTACACTTTTCAGTAATGATTTTAACCCGTTAAATGCTAGGTATAGAAACTACGAGATAGTGCTTCGCGATTTAGGGATTAAAATAAGTAAATGTGGTATAAATACAAATTACTAAGAATTTTGAAGTTCATTTTTTGTTTAAAATAACGTTTATTTAGGGTTGTTTTTCTTAAAATGGGAAAAAGACTCAGTTTTTTTTGGAGCACACATTAATTGGTGAAACAGGGTTTTTGGAGAGCGTCAAAAACTTTTAATGCCAAAAATAACCCAATTTGTAATATTACCACCCAAATAAAGGTCTAGCAACTGAAATTTCATCATGAACGCATCGTATTTGCTCTCCTAAGAAAACACATGTTTTACACTTTTCGGTAATGATTTTAACCCGTTAAATGCTTGGTATAGAAACTACGAGATAGTGCTTCGCGATTTAGGGATTAAAATAAGTAAATGTGGTATAAATACACATTACTAAGAATTTTGAAGTTCATTTTTTGTTTAAAATGTCGTTTATTTAGGGTTGTTTTGCTTAAAATGGGAAAAAGACTCAGTTTTTTTTGGAGCTCGCATTAATTGGTGAAACAGGGTTTTTGGAGAGCGTCAAAAACATTTAATGCCAAAAATAACCCAATTTGTAGTATTACCACCCAAATAAAGGTCTAGCAACTGAAATTTCATCATGAACGCATCGTATTTGCTCTCCTAAGAAAACTAATTTTTTACTCTTTTCGGTAATGATTTTAACCCGTTAAATGCTTGGTATAGAAACTACGAGATAGTGTTTCGCGATTTAGGGATTAAAATTAGTAAATGTGGTATAAATACACATTACTAAGAATTTTGAAGTTCATTTTTTGTTTAAAATATAGTTTAATTAGGGTTGTTTTGCTTAAAATGGGAAAAAGACTCAGTTGTTTTTGGAGCACGCATTAATTGGTGAAACAGGGTTTTTGGAGAGCGTCAAAAACTTTTAATGCCAAAAATAACCCAATTTGTAATATTACCACCCAAATAAAGGTCTAGCAACTGAAATTTCATCATGAACGCATCGTATTTGCTCTCCTAAGAAAACCAATGTTTTACACTTTTCGGTAATGATTTTAACCCGTTAAAAGCTTGGTATAGAAACTACGAGATAGTGCTTCGCGATTTAGGGATTAAAATAAGTAAATGTGGTATAAATACACATTACTAAGAATTTTGAAGTTCATTTTTTGTTTAAAATGTCGTTTATTGAGGGTTGTTTTGCTTAAAATGGGAAAAAGACTCAGTTTTTTTGGAGCTCGCATTAATTGGTGAAACAGGGTTTTTGGAGAGCGTCAAAAACATTTAATGCCAAAAATAACCCAATTTGTAGTATTACCACCCAAATAAAGGTCTAGCAACTGAAATTTCATCATGAACGCATCGTATTTGCTCTCCTAAGAAAACTAATTTTTTACTCTTTTCGGTAATGATTTTAACCCGTTAAATGCTTGGTATAGAAACTACGAGATAGTGTTTCACGATTTAGGGATTAAAATTAGTAAATGTGGTATAAATACACATTACTAAGAATTTTGAAGTTCATTTTTTGTTTAAAATATCGTTTAATTAGGGTTGTTTTGCTTAAAATGGGAAAAAGACTCAGTTTTTTTTGGAGCACGCATTAATTGGTGAAACAGGGTTTTTGGAGAGCATCAAAAACTTTTAATGCCAAAAATAACCCAATTTGTAATATTACCACCCAAATAAAGGTCTAGCAACTGTAATTTCATCATGAACGCATCGTATTTGCTCTCCTAAGAAAACCAATTTTTTACACTTTTCAGTAATGATTTTAACCCGTTAAATGCTTGGTATAAAAACTACGAGATAGTGCTTCGCGATTTAGGGATTAAAATAAGTAAATGTGGTATAAATACACATTACTAAGAATTTTGAAGTTCATTTTTTGTTTAAAATATCGTTTAATTAGGGTTGTTTTGCTTAAAATGGGAAAAAGACTCAGTTTTTTTTGGAGCACGCATTAATTGGTGAAACAGGGTTTTTGGAGAGCATCAAAAACTTTTAATGCCAAAAATAACCCAATTTGTAATATTACCACCCAAATAAAGGTCTAGCAACTGTAATTTCATCATGAACGCATCGTATTTGCTCTCCTAAGAAAACCAATTTTTTACACTTTTCAGTAATGATTTTAACCCGTTAAATGCTTGGTATAGAAACTACGAGATAGTGCTTCGCGATTTAGGGATTAAAATAAGTAAATGTGGTATAAATACAAATTACTAAGAATTTTGAAGTTCATTTTTTGTTTAAAATAACGTTTATTTAGGGTTGTTTTGCTTAAAATGGGAAAAAGACTCAGTTTTTTTTGGAGCACGCATTAATTGGTGAAACAGGGTTTTTGGAGAGCGTCAAAAACTTTTAATGCCAAAAATAACCCAATTTGTAATATTACCACCCAAATAAAGGTCTAGCAACTGTAATTTCATCATGAACGCATCGTATTTGCTCTCCTAAGAAAACACATGTTTTACACTTTTCGGTAATGATTTTAACCCGTTAAATGCTTGGTATAGAAACTACGAGATAGTGCTTCGCGATTTAGGGATTAAAATAAGTAAATGTGGTATAAATACACATTACTAAGAATTTTGAAGTTAATTTTTTGTTTAAAATATCGTTTAATTAGGGTTGTTTTGCTTAAAATGGGTAAAAGACTCAGTTTTTTTTGGAGCACGCATTAATTGGTGAAACAGGGTTTTTGGAGAGCATCAAAAACTTTTAATGCCAAAAATAACCCAATTTGTAATATTACCACCCAAATAAAGGTCTAGCAACTGTAATTTCATCATGAACGCATCGTATTTGCTCTCCTAAGAAAACCAATTTTTTACACTTTTCAGTAATGATTTTAACCCGTTAAATGCTTGGTATAGAAACTACGAGATAGTGCTTCGCGATTTAGGGATTAAAATAAGTAAATGTGGTATAAATACACATTACTAAGAATTTTGAAGTTCATTTTTTATTTAAAATATCGTTTAATTAGGGTTGTTTTCCTTAAAAGGGGGAAAAGACTCAGTTTTTTTTGGAGCACGCATTAATTGTCGAAACAGGGTTTTTGGAGAGCGTCAAAAACTTTTAATGCCAAAAATAACCCAATTTGTAATATTACCACCCAAATAAAGGTCTAGCAACTGAAATTTCATCATGAACGCATCGTATTTGCTCTCCTAAGAAAACCAATTTTTAACACTTTTCGGTAATGATTTTAACCCGTTAAATGCTTGGTATAGAAACTACGAGATAGTGCTTCGCGATTTAGGGATTAAAATAAGTAAATGTGGTATAAATACACATTACTAAGAATTTTGAAGTTAATTTTTTGTTTAAAATATCGTTTAATTAGGGTTGTTTTGCTTAAAATGGGAAAAAGACTCAGTTTTTTTTGGAGCACGCATTAATTGGTGAAACAGGGTTTTTGGAGAGCGTCAAAAACTTTTAATGCCAAAAATAACCCAATTTGTAATATTACCACCCAAATAAAGGTCTAGCAACTGAAATTTCATCATGAACGCATCGTATTTGCTCTCCTAAGAAAACACATGTTTTACACTTTTCGGTAATGATTTTAACCCGTTAAATGCTTGGTATAGAAACTACGAGATAGTGCTTCGCGATTTAGGGATTAAAATAAGTAAATGTGGTATAAATACACATTACTAAGAATTTTGAAGTTCATTTTTTGTTTAAAATGTCGTTTATTTATGGTTGTTTTGCTTAAAATGGGAAAAAGACTCAGGTTTTTTTGGAGCTCGCATTAATTGGTGAAACAGGGTTTTTGAAGAGCGTCAAAAACTTTTAATGCCAAAAATAACCCAATTTGTAATATTACCACCCAAATAAAGGTCTAGCAACTGAAATTTCATCATGAACGCATCGTATTTGCTCTCCTAAGAAAACCAATTTTTTACACTTTTCAGTAATGATTGTAACCCGTTAAATGCTTGGTATAGAAACTACGAGATAGTGCTTCGCGATTTAGGGATTAAAATTAGTAAATGTGGTATAAATACACATTACTAACAATTTTGAAGTTCATTTTTTGTTTAAAATAACGTTTATTTAGGGTTGTTTTGCTTAAAATGGGAAAAAGACTCAGTTTTTTTTGGAGCACGCATTAATTGGTGAAACAGGGTTTTTGGAGAGCGTCAAAAACTTTTAATGCCAAAAATAACCCAATTTGTAATATTACCACCCAAATAAAGGTCTAGCAACTGAAATTTTATCATGAACGCATCGTATTTGCTCTATTAAGAAAACACATGTTTTACACTTTTCGGTAATGATTTTAACCCGTTAAATGCTTGGTATAGAAACTACGAGATAGTGCTTCGCGATTTAGGGATTAAAATAAGTAAATGTGGTATAAATACACATTACTAAGAATTTTGAAGTTCATTTTTTGTTTAAAATGTCGTTTACTTAGGGTTGTTTTGCTTAAAATGGGAAAAAGACTCAGGTTTTTTTGGAGCTCGCATTAATTGGTGAAACAGGGTTTTTGGAGAGCGTCAAAAACATTTAATGCCAAAAATAACTCAATTTGTAGTATTACCACCCAAATAAAGGTCTAGCAACTGAAATTTCATCATGAACGCATCGTATTTGCTCTCCTAAGAAAACTAATTTTTTACTCTTTTCGGTAATGATTTTAACCCGTTAAATGCTTGGTATAGAAACTACGAGATAGTGTTTCGCGATTTAGGGATTAAAATTAGTAAATGTGGTATAAATCCACATTACTAAAAATTTTGAAGTTCATTTTTTGTTTAAAATATCGTTTAATTAGGGTTGTTTTGCTTAAAATGGGAAAAAGACTCAGTTTTTTTTGGAGCACGCCTTAATTGGTGAAACAGGGTTTTTGGAGAGCGTCAAAAACTTTTAATGCCAAAAATAACCCAATTTGTAATATTACCACCCAAATAAAGGTCTTGCAACTGTAATTTCATCATGAACGCATCGTATTTGCTCTCCTAAGAAAACCAATTTTTTACACTTTTCAGTAATGATTTTAACCCGTTAAATGCTTGGTATAGAATCTACGAGATAGTGCTTCGCGATTTAGGGATTAAAATAAGTAAATGTGGTATAAATACACATTACTAAGAATTTTGAAGTTCATTTTTTGTTTAAAATATCGTTTAATTAGGGTTGTTTTGCTTAAAATGGGAAAAAGACTCAGTTTTTTTTGGAGCACGCATTAATTGTCGAAACAGGGTTTTTGGAGAGCGTCAAAAACTTTTAATGCCAAAAATAACCCAATTTGTAATATTACCACCCAAATAAAGGTCTAGCAACTGAAATTTCATCATGAACGCATCGTATTTGCTCTCCTAAGAAAACCAATGTTTTACACTTTTCGGTAATGATTTTAACCCGTTAAATGCTTGGTATAGAAACTACGAGATAGTGCTTCGCGATTTAGGGATTAAAATAAGTAAATGTGGTATAAATACACATTACTAAGGATTTTGAAGTTCGTTTTTTGTTTAAAATATCGTTTAATTAGGGTTGTTTTGCTTAAAATGGGAAAAAGACTCAGTTTTTTTTGGAGCACGCATTAATTGGTGAAACAGGGTTTTTGGAGAGCGTCAAAAACTTTTAATGCCAAAAATAACTCAATTTGTAATATTACCACCCAAATAAAGGTCTAGCAACTGTAATTTCATCATGAACGCATCGTATTTGCTCTCCTAAGAAAACCAATTTTTTACACTTTTCGGTAATGATTTTAACCCGTTAAATGCTTGGTATAGAAACTACGAGATAGTGCCTCGCGATTTAGGGATTAAAATAAGTAAATGTGGTATAAATACACATTACTAAGAATTTTGAAGTTCATTTTTTGTTTAAAATATCGTTTATTTAGGGTTGTTTTGCTTAAAATGGGAAAAAGACTGTTTTTTTTGGAGCACGCATTAATTGGTGAAACAGGGTTTTTGGAGAGCGTCAAAAACTTTTAATGCCAAAAATAACCCAATTTGTAATATTACCACCCAAATAAAGGTCTTGCAACTGTAATTTCATCATGAACGCATCGTATTTGCTCTCCTAAGAAAACCAATTTTTTACACTTTTCAGTAATGATTTTAACCCGTTAAATGCTTGGTATAGAATCTACGAGATAGTGCTTCGCGATTTAGGGATTAAAATAAGTAAATGTTGTATAAATACACATTACTAAGAATTTTGAAGTTCATTTTTTGTTTAAAATATCGTTTAATTAGGGTTGTTTTGCTTAAAATGGGAAAAAGACTCAGTTTTTTTTGGAGCACGCATTAATTGTCGAAACAGGGTTTTTGGAGAGCGTCAAAAACTTTTAATGCCAAAAATAACCCAATTTGTAATATTACCACCCAAATAAAGGTCTAGCAACTGAAATTTCATTATGAACGCATCGTATTTGCTCTCCTAAGAAAACCAATGTTTTACACTTTTCGGTAATGATTTTAACCCGTTAAATGCTTGGTATAGAAACTACGAGATAGTGCTTCGCGATTTAGGGATTAAAATAAGTAAATGTGGTATAAATACACATTACTAAGAATTTTGAAGTTCGTTTTTTGTTTAAAATATCGTTTAATTAGGGTTGTTTTGCTTAAAATGGGAAAAAGACTCAGTTTTTTTTGGAGCACGCATTAATTGGTGAAACAGGGTTTTTGGAGAGCGTCAAAAAGTTTTAATGCCAAAAATAACTCAATTTGTAATATTACCACCCAAATAAAGGTCTAGCAACTGTAATTTCATCATGAACGCATCGTATTTGCTCTCCTAAGAAAACCAATTTTTTACACTTTTCGGTAATGATTTTAACCCGTTAAATGCTTGGTATAGAAACTACGAGATAGTGCCTCGCGATTTAGGGATTAAAATAAGTAAATGTGGTATAAATACACATTACTAAGAATTTTGAAGTTCATTTTTTGTTTAAAATATCGTTTATTTAGGGTTGTTTTGCTTAAAATGGGAAAAAGACTGTTTTTTTTGGAGCACGCATTAATTGGTGAAACAGGGTTTTTGGAGAGCGTCAAAAACTTTTAATGCCAAAAATAACCCAATTTGTAATATTTCCACCCAAATAAAGGTCTTGCAACTGTAATTTCATCATGAACGCATCGTATTTGCTCTCCTAAGAAAACCAATTTTTTACACTTTTCAGTAATGATTTTAACCCGTTAAATGCTTGGTATAGAATCTACGAGATAGTGCTTCGCGATTTAGGGATTAAAATAAGTAAATGTGGTATAAATACACATTACTAAGAATTTTGAAGTTCATTTTTTGTTTAAAATATCGTTTAATTAGGGTTGTTTTGCTTAAAATGGGAAAAAGACTCAGTTTTTTTTGGAGCACGCATTAATTGTAGAACTAGAATTTTTGGAGAGCGTCAAAAACTTTTAATGCCAAAAATAACCCAATTTGTAATATTACCACCCAAATAAAGGTCTAGCAACTGAAATTTCATCATGAACGCATCGTATTTGCTCTCCTAAGAAAACCAATTTTTTACACTTTTCGGTAATGATTTTAACCCGTTAAATGCTTGGTATAGAAACTACGAGATAGTGCTTCGCGATTTAGGGATTAAAATAAGTAAATGTGGTATAAATACACATTACTAAGAATTTTGAAGTTCGTTTTTTGTTTAAAATATCGTTTAATTAGGGTTGTTTTGCTTAAAATGGGAAAAAGACTCAGTTTTTTTTGGAGCACGCATTAATTGGTGAAACAGGGTTTTTGGAGAGCGTCAAAAACTTTTAATGCCAAAAATAACTCAATTTGTAATATTACCACCCAAATAAAGGTCTAGCAACTGTAATTTCATCATGAACGCATCGTATTTGCTCTCCTAAGAAAACCAATTTTTTACACTTTTCGGTAATGATTTTAACCCGTTAAATGCTTGGTATAGAAACTACGAGATAGTGCCTCGCGATTTAGGGATTAAAATAAGTAAATGTGGTATAAATACACATTACTAAGAATTTTGAAGTTCATTTTTTGTTTAAAATATCGTTTATTTAGGGTTGTTTTGCTTAAAATGGGAAAAAGACTATGTTTTTTTTGGAGCACGCATTAATTGGTGAAACAGGGTTTTTGGAGAGCGTCAAAAACTTTTAATGCCAAAAATAACCCAATTTGTAATATTACCACCCAAATAAAGGTCCAGCAACTGAAATTTCATCATGAACGCATCGTATTTGCTCTCCTAAGAAAACCAATGTTTTACACTTTTCGGTAATGATTTTAACCCGTTAAATGCTTGGTATAGAAACTACGAGATAGTGCTTCGCGATTTAGGGATTAAAATAAGTAAATGTAGTATAAATACACATTACTAAGAATTTTGAAGTTCATTTTTTGTTTAAAATATCGTTTAATTAGGGTTGTTTTGCTTAAAATGGGAAAAAGACTCAGTTTTTTTTGGAGCACGCATTAATTGGTGAAACAGGGTTTTTGGAGAGCGTCCAAAACTTTTAATGCCAAAAATAACCCAATTTGTAATAATACCACCCAAATAAAGGTCTAGCAACTGAAACTTCATCATGAACGCATCGTATTTGCTCTCCTAAGAAAACCAATTTTTTACACTTTTCAGTAATGATTTTAACCCGTTAAATGCTTGGTATAGAAACTACGAGATAGTGCTTCGCGATTTAGGGATTAAAATAAGTAAATATGGTATAAATACAAATTACTAACAATTTTGAAGTTCATTTTTTGTTTAAAATAACGTTTATTTAGGGTTGTTTTGCTTAAAATGGGAAAAAGACTCAGTTTTTTTTGGAGCACGCATTAATTGGTGAAACAGGGTTTTTGGAGAGCGTCAAAAACTTTTAATGCCAAAAATAACCCAATTTGTAATATTACCACCCAAATAAAGGTCTAGCAACTGAAATTTCATCATGAACGCATCGTATTTGCTCTCCTAAGAAAACCAAAGTTTTACACTTTTCGGTAATGATTTTAACCCGTTAAATGCTTGGTATAGAAACTACGAGATAGTGCTTCGCGATTTAGGGATTAAAATAAGTAAATGTAGTATAAATACACATTACTAAGAATTTTGAAGTTCATTTTTTGTTTAAAATATCGTTTAATTAGGGTTGTTTTGCTTAAAATGGGAAAAACACTAAGTTTTTTTTGGAGCACGCATTAATTGGTGAAACAGGGTTTTTGGAGAGCGTCAAAAACTTTTAATGCCAAAAATAACCCAATTTGTAATATTACCACCCAAATAAAGGTCTAGCAACTGAAATTTCATCATGAACGCATCGTATTTGCTCTCCTAAGAAAACCAATTTTTTACACTTTTCGGTAATGATTTTAACCCGTTAAATGCTTGGTATAGAAACTACGAGATAGTGCTTCGCGATTTAGGGATTAAAATAAGTAAATGTGGTATAAATACACATTACTAAGAATTTTGAAGTTCATTTTTTGTTTAAAATATCGTTTATTTAGGGTTGTTTTGCTTAAAATGGGAAAAAGACTCAGTTTTTTTTGGAGCACGCATTAATTGGTGAAACAGGGTTTTTGGAGAGCGTCAAAAACTTTTAATGCCAAAAATAACCCAATTTGTAATATTACCACCCAAATAAAGGTCCAGCAACTGAAATTTCATCATGAACGCATCGTATTTGCTCTCCTAAGAAAACCAATTTTTTACACTTTTCGGTAATGATTTTAACCCGTTAAATGCTTGGTATAGAAACTACGAGATAGTGCTTCGCGATTTAGGGATTAAAATAAGTAAATGTAGTATAAATACACATTACTAAGAATTTTGAAGTTCATTTTTTGTTTAAAATATCGTTTAATTAGGGTTGTTTTGCTTAAAATGGGAAAAAGACTCAGTTTTTTTTGGAGCACGCATTAATTGGTGAAACAGGGTTTTTGGAGAGCGTCCAAAACTTTTAATGCCAAAAATAACCCAATTTGTAATAATACCACCCAAATAAAGGTCTAGCAACTGTAATTTCATCATGAACGCATCGTATTTGCTCTCCTAAGAAAACCAATTTTTTACACTTTTCGGTAATGATTTTAACCCGTTAAATGCTTGGTATAGAAACTACGAGATAGTGCTTCGCGATTTAGGGATTAAAATAAGTAAATATGGTATAAATACAAATTACTAACAATTTTGAAGTTCATTTTTTGTTTAAAATAACGTTTATTTAGGGTTGTTTTGCTTAAAATGGGAAAAAGACTCAGTTTTTTTTGGAGCACGCATTAATTGGTGAAACAGGGTTTTTGGAGAGCGTCAAAAACTTTTAATGCCAAAAATAACCCAATTTGTAATATTACCACCCAAATAAAGGTCTAGCAACTGAAATTTCATCATGAACGCATCGTATTTGCTCTCCTAAGAAAACCAAAGTTTTACACTTTTCGGTAATGATTTTAACCCGTTAAATGCTTGGTATAGAAACTACGAGATAGTGCTTCGCGATTTAGGGATTAAAATAAGTAAATGTAGTATAAATACACATTACTAAGAATTTTGAAGTTCATTTTTTGTTTAAAATATCGTTTAATTAGGGTTGTTTTGCTTAAAATGGGAAAAAGACTCTGTTTTTTTTGGAGCACGCATTAATTGGTGAAACAGGGTTTTTGGAGAGCGTCAAAAACTTTTAATGCCAAAAATAACTCAATTTGTAATATTACCACCCAAATAAAGGTCTAGCAACTGTAATTTCATCATGAACGCATCGTATTTGCTCTCCTAAGAAAACCAATTTTTTACACTTTTTGGTAATGATTTTAACCCGTTAAATGCTTGGTATAGAAACTACGAGATAGTGCCTCGCGAATTAGGGATTAAAATAAGTAAATGTGGTATAAATACAAATTACTAAGAATTTTGAAGTTCATTTTTTGTTTAAAATATCGTTTATTTAGGGTTGTTTTGCTTAAAATGGGAAAAAGACTATGTTTTTTTTGGAGCACGCATTAATTGGTGAAACAGGGTTTTTGGAGAGCGTCAAAAACTTTTAATGCCAAAAATAACCCAATTTGTAATATTACCACCCAAATAAAGGTCTAGCAACTGAAATTTCATCATGAACGCATCGTATTTGCTCTCCTAAGAAAACCAATTTTTTACACTTTTCGGTAATGATTTTAACCCGTTAAATGCTTGGTATAGAAACTACGAGATAGTGCTTCGCGATTTAGGGATTAAAATAAGTAAATGTAGTATAAATACACATTACTAAGAATTTTGAAGTTCATTTTTTGTTTAAAATATCGTTTAATTAGGGTTGTTTTGCTTAAAATGGGAAAAAGACTCAGTTTTTTTTGGAGCACGCATTAATTGGTGAAACAGGGTTTTTGGAGAGCGTCAAAAAATTTTAATGCCAAAAAACTCAATTTGTAATAATACCACCCAAATAAAGGTCTAGCAACTGTAATTTCATCATGAACGCATCGTATTTGCTCTCCTAAGAAAACAAATTTTTTACACTTTTCGGTAATGATTTTAACCCATTAAATGCTTGCTATAGAAACTACGAGATAGTGCTTCGCGATTTAGGGATTAAAATAAGTAAATGTGGTATAAATACACATTACTAAGAATTTTGAAGTTCATTTTTTGTTTAAAATATCGTTTAATTAGGGTTGTTTTGCTTAAAATGGGAAAAACACTCAGTTTTTTTTGGAGCACGCATTAATTGGTGAAACAGGGTTTTTGGAGAGCGTCAAAAACTTTTAATGCCAAAAATAACCCAATTTGTAATATTACCACCCAAATAAAGGTCTAGCAACTGAAATTTCATCATGAACGCATCGTATTTGCTCTCCTAAGAAAACCAATTTTTTACACTTTTCGGTAATGATTTTAACCCGTTAAATGCTTGGTATAGAAACTACGAGATAGTGCTTCGCGATTTAGGGATTAAAATAAGTAAATGTGGTATAAATACACATTACTAAGAATTTTGAAGTTCATTTTTTGTTTAAAATATCGTTTAATTAGGGTTGTTTTGCTTAAAATGGGAAAAAGACTCAGTTTTTTTTGGAGCACGCATTAATTGGTGAGACAGGGTTTTTGGAGAGCGTCAAAAACTTTTAATGCCAAAAATAACCCAATTTGAAATTTTACCACCCAAATAAAGGTCTAGCAACTGAAATTTCATCATGAACGCATCGTATTTGCTCTCCTAAGAAAACCAATTTTTAACACTTTTCGGTAATGATTTTAACCCGTTAAATGCTTGGTATAGAAACTACGAGATAGTGCTTCGCGATTTAGGGATTAAAATAACTAAATGTGGTATAAATACACATTACTAAGAATTTTGAAGTTCATTTTTTGTTTAAAATATCGTTTAATTAGGGTTGTTTTGCTTAAAATGGGAAAAAGACTCAGTTTTTTTTGGAGCACGCATTAATTGGTGAAACAGGGTTTTTGGAGAGCGTCAAAAACTTTTAATGCCAAAAATAACTCAATTTTTAATATTACCACCCAAATAAAGGTCTAGCAACTGAAACTTCATCATGAACGCATCGTATTTGCTCTCCTAAGAAAACCAATTTTTAACACTTTTTGGTAATGATTGTAACCCGTTAAATGCTTGGTATAGAAACTACGAGATAGTGCTTCGTGATTTAGGGATTAAAATAAGTAAATGTGGTATAAATACACATTACTAAGAATTTTGAAGTTCATTTTTTGTTTAAAATATCATTTATTTAGGGTTGTTTTGCTTAAAATGGGAAAAAGACAATGTTTTTTTTGGAGCACGCATTAATTGGTGAAACAGGGTTTTTGGAGAGCGTCAAAAACTTTTAATGCCAAAAATAACTCAATTTGTAATATTACCACCCAAATAAAGGTCTAGCAACTGTAATTTCATCATGAACGCATCGTATTTGCTCTCCTAAGAAAACCAATTTTTTACACTTTTTGGTAATGATTTTAACCCGTTAAATGCTTGGTATAGAAACTACGAGATAGTGCCTCGCGATTTAGGGATTAAAATAAGTAAATGTGGTATAAATACACATTACTAAGAATTTTGAAGTTCATTTTTTGTTTAAAATATCGTTTATTTAGGGTTGTTTTGTTTAAAATGGGAAAAAGACTATGTTTTTTTTGGAGCACGCATTAATTGGTGAAACAGGGTTTTTGGAGAGCGTCAAAAACTTTTAATGCCAAAAATAACCCAATTTGTAATATTACCACCCAAATAAAGGTCTAGCAACTGAAATTTCATCATGAACGCATCGTATTTGCTCTCCTAAGAAAACCAATTTTTTACACTTTTCGGTAATGATTTTAACCCGTTAAATGCTTGGTATAGAAACTACGAGATAGTGCTTCGCGATTTAGGGATTAAAATAAGTAAATGTAGTATAAATACACATTACTAAGAATTTTGAAGTTCATTTTTTGTTTAAAATATCGTTTAATTAGGGTTGTTTTGCTTAAAATGGGAAAAAGACTCAGTTTTTTTTGGAGCACGCATTAATTGGTGAAACAGGGTTTTTGGAGAGCGTCAAAAAATTTTAATGCCAAAAAACTCAATTTGTAATATTACCACCCAAATAAAGGTCTAGCAACTGTAATTTCATCATGAACGCATCGTATTTGCTCTCCTAAGAAAACAAATTTTTTACACTTTTCGGTAATGATTTTAACCCATTAAATGCTTGCTATAGAAACTACGAGATAGTGCCTCGCGATTTAGGGATTAAAATAAGTAAATGTGGTATAAATACACATTACTAAGAATTTTGAAGTTCATTTTTTGTTTAAAATATCGTTTAATTAGGGTTGTTTTGCTTAAAATGGGAAAAACACTAAGTTTTTTTTGGAGCACGCATTAATTGGTGAAACAGGGTTTTTGGAGAGCGTCAAAAACTTTTAATGCCAAAAATAACCCAATTTGTAATATTACCACCCAAATAAAGGTCTAGCAACTGAAATTTCATCATGAACGCATCGTATTTGCTCTCCTAAGAAAACCAATTTTTTACACTTTTCGGTAATGATTTTAACCCGTTAAATGCTTGGTATAGAAACTACGAGATAGTGCTTCGCGATTTAGGGATTAAAATAAGTAAATGTGGTATAAATACACATTACTAAGAATTTTGAAGTTCATTTTTTGTTTAAAATATCGTTTAATTAGGGTTGTTTTGCTTAAAATGGGAAAAAGACTCAGTTTTTTTTGGAGCACGCATTAATTGGTGAGACAGGGTTTTTGGAGAGCGTCAAAAACTTTTAATGCCAAAAATAACCCAATTTGAAATTTTACCACCCAAATAAAGGTCTAGCAACTGAAATTTCATCATGAACGCATCGTATTTGCTCTCCTAAGAAAACCAATTTTTTACACTTTTCGGTAATGATTTTAACCCGTTAAATGCTTGGTATAGAAACTACGAGATAGTGCTTCGCGATTTAGGGATTAAAATAACTAAATGTGGTATAAATACACATTACTAAGAATTTTGAAGTTCATTTTTTGTTTAAAATATCGTTTAATTAGGGTTGTTTTGCTTAAAATGGGAAAAAGACTCAGTTTTTTTTGGAGCACGCATTAATTGGTGAAACAGGGTTTTTGGAGAGCGTCAAAAACTTTTAATGCCAAAAATAACTCAATTTTTAATATTACCACCCAAATAAAGGTCTAGCAACTGAAATTTCATCATGAACGCATCGTATTTGCTCTCCTAAGAAAACCAATTTTTTACACTTTTTGGTAATGATTGTAACCCGTTAAATGCTTGGTATAGAAACTACGAGATAGTGCCTCGCGATTTAGGGATTAAAATAAGTAAATGTGGTATAAATACACATTACTAAGAATTTTGAAGTTCATTTTTTGTTTAAAATATCATTTATTTAGGGTTGTTTTGCTTAAAATGGGAAAAAGACAATGTTTTTTTTGGAGCACGCATTAATTGGTGAAACAGGGTTTTTGGAGAGCGTCAAAAACTTTTAATGCCAAAAATAACTCAATTTGTAATATTACCACCCAAATAAAGGTCTAGCAACTGTAATTTCATCATGAACGCATCGTATTTGCTCTCCTAAGAAAACCAATTTTTTACACTTTTTGGTAATGATTTTAACCCGTTAAATGCTTGGTATAGAAACTACGAGATAGTGCCTCGCGATTTAGGGATTAAAATAAGTAAATGTGGTATAAATACACATTACTAAGAATTTTGAAGTTCATTTTTTGTTTAAAATATCGTTTATTTAGGGTTGTTTTGCTTAAAATGGGAAAAAGACTAAGTTTTTTTTGGAGCACGCATTAATTGGTGAAACAGGGTTTTTGGAGAGCGTCAAAAACTTTTAATGCCCAAAATAACCCAATTTGTAATAATACTACCCAAATAAAGGTCTAGCAACTGAAATTTCATCATGAACGCATCGTATTTGCTCTCCTAAGAAAATCAATGTTTTACACTTTTCGGTGATGATTTTAACCCGTTAAATGCTTGGTATAGAAACTACGAGATAGTGCTTCGCGATTTAGGGATTAAAATAAGTAAATGTGGTATAAATACACATTACTAAGAATTTTGAAGTTCATTTTTTGTTTAAAATATCATTTATTTAGGGTTGTTTTGCTTAAAATGGGAAAAAGACAATGTTTTTTTTGGAGCACGCATTAATTGGTGAAACAGGGTTTTTGGAGAGCGTCAAAAACTTTTAATGCCAAAAATAACTCAATTTGTAATATTACCACCCAAATAAAGGTCTAGCAACTGAAATTTCATCATGAACGCATCGTATTTGCTCTCCTAAGAAAACCAATTTTTTACACTTTTTGGTAATGATTTTAACCCGTTAAATGCTTGGTATAGAAACTACGAGATAGTGCCTCGCGATTTAGGGATTAAAATAAGTAAATGTGGTATAAATACACATTACTAAGAATTTTGAAGTTCATTTTTTGTTTAAAATATCGTTTATTTAGGGTTGTTTTGTTTAAAATGGGAAAAAGACTATGTTTTTTTTGGAGCACGCATTAATTGGTGAAACAGGGTTTTTGGAGAGCGTCAAAAACTTTTAATGCCAAAAATAACCCAATTTGTAATATTACCACCCAAATAAAGGTCTAGCAACTGAAATTTCATCATGAACGCATCGTATTTGCTCTCCTAAGAAAACCAATTTTTTACACTTTTCGGTAATGATTTTAACCCGTTAAATGCTTGGTATAGAAACTACGAGATAGTGCTTCGCGATTTAGGGATTAAAATAAGTAAATGTGGTATAAATACACATTACTAAGAATTTTGAAGTTCATTTTTTGTTTAAAATATCGTTTAATTAGGGTTGTTTTGCTTAAAATGGGAAAAAGACTAAGTTTTTTTTGGAGCACGTATTAATTGGTGAAACAGGGTTTTTGGAGAGCGTCAAAAACTTTTAAAGCCAAAAATAACCCAATTTGTAATATTACCACCCAAATAAAGGTCTAGCAACTGAAATTTCATCATGAACGCATCGTATTTGCTCTCCTAAGAAAACCAATTTTTAACACTTTTCGGTAATGATTTTAACCCGTTAAATGTTTGGTATAGAAACTAGGAGATAGTGCTTCGCGATTTAGGGATTAAAATAAGTAAATGTGGTATAAATACACATTACTAAGAATTTTGAAGTTCATTTTTTGTTTAAAATATCGTTTAATTAGGGTTGTTTTGCTTAAAATGGGAAAAAGACTCAGTTTTTTTTGGAGCACGCATTAATTGGTGAAACAGGGTTTTTGGAGAGCGTCAAAAACTTTTAATGCCAAAAATAACTCAATTTTTAATATTACCACCCAAATAAAGGTCTAGCAACTGAAACTTCATCATGAACGCATCGTATTTGCTCTCCTAAGAAAACCAATTTTTTACACTTTTTGGTAATGATTGTAACCCGTTAAATGCTTGGTATAGAAACTACGAGATAGTGCTTCGCGATTTAGGGATTAAAATAAGTAAATGTGGTATAAATACACATTACTAAGAGTTTTGAAGTTCATTTTTTGTTTAAAATATCATTTATTTAGGGTTGTTTTGCTTAAAATGGGAAAAAGACTAAGTTTTTTTTGGAGCACGCATTAATTGGTGAAACAGGGTTTTTGGAGAGCGTCAAAAACTTTTAATGCCAAAAATAACTCAATTTGTAATATTACCACCCAAATAAAGGTCTAGCAACTGTAATTTCATCATGAACGCATCGTATTTGCTCTCCTAAGAAAACCATTTTTTTACACTTTTCGGTAATGATTTTAACCCGTTAAATGCTTGGTATAGAAACTACGAGATAGTGCTTCGCGATTTAGGGATTAAAATAAGTAAATGTGGTATAAATACACATTACTAAGAATTTTGAAGTTCATTTTTTGTTTAAAATATCGTTTATTTAGGGTTGTTTTGCTTAAAATGGGAAAAAGACTAAGTTTTTTTTGGAGCACGCATTAATTGGTGAAACAGGGTTTTTGGAGAGCGTCAAAAACTTTTAATGCCAAAAATAACCCAATT
Source organism: Parietaria judaica (assembly GCA_954871525.1). NCBI lineage: Eukaryota > Viridiplantae > Streptophyta > Magnoliopsida > Rosales > Urticaceae > Parietaria > Parietaria judaica. Next base: position 15,521,079 of record OX940872.1, read on the forward strand.
TGTAATATTACCACCCAAATAAAGGTCTAGCAACTGAAATTTCATCATGAACGCATCGTATTTGCTCTCCTAAGAAAATCAATGTTTTACACTTTTCGGTGATGATTTTAACCCGTTAAATGCTTGGTATAGAAACTACGAGATAGTGCTTCGCGATTTAGGGATTAAAATAAGTAAATGTGGTATAAATACACATTACTAAGAATTTTGAAGTTCATTTTTTGTTTAAAATATCGTTTAATTAGGGTTGTTTTGCTTAAAATGGGAAAAAGACTCAGTTTTTTTTGGAGCACGCATTAATTGGTGAAACAGGGTTTTTGGAGAGCGTCAAAAACTTTTAATGCCAAAAATAACTCAATTTTTAATATTACCACCCAAATAAAGGTCTAGCAACTGTAATTTCATCATGAACGCATCGTATTTGCTCTCCTAAGAAAACCAATGTTTTACACTTTTCGGTAATGATTTTAACCCGTTAAATGTTTGGTATAGAAACTAGGAGATAGTGCTTCGCGATTTAGGGATTAAAATAAGTAAATGTGGTATAAATACACATTACTAAGAATTTTGAAGTTCATTTTTTGTTTAAAATATCGTTTAATTAGGGTTGTTTTGCTTAAAATGGGAAAAAGACTCAGTTTTTTTTGGAGCACGCATTAATTGGTGAAACAGGGTTTTTGGAGAGCGTCAAAAACTTTTAATGCCAAAAATAACTCAATTTTTAATAATACCACCCAAATAAAGGTCTAGCAATTGAAATTTCATCATGAACGCATCGTATTTGCTCTCCTAAGAAAACCAATTTTTAACACTTTTTGGTAATGATTGTAACCCGTTAAATGCTTGGTATAGAAACTACGAGATAGTGCCTCGCGATTTAGGGATTAAAATAAGTAAATGTGGTATAAATACACATTACTAAGAGTTTTGAAGTTCATTTTTTGTTTAAAATATCATTTAATTAGGGTTGTTTTGCTTAAAATGGGAAAAAGACTAAGTTTTTTTTGGAGCACGCATTAATTGGTGAAACAGGGTTTTTGGAGAGCGTCAAAAACTTTTAATGCCAAAAATAACTCAATTTGTAATATTACCACCCAAATAAAGGTCTAGCAACTGTAATTTCATCATGAACGCATCGTATTTGCTCTCCTAAGAAAACCAATGTTTTACACTTTTCGGTAATGATTTTAACCCGTTAAATGCTTGGTATAGAAACTACGAGATAGTGCTTCGCGATTTAGGGATTAAAATAAGTAAATGTGGTATAAATACACATTACTAAGAATTTTGAAGTTCATTTTTTGTTTAAAATATCGTTTATTTAGGGTTGTTTTGCTTTAAATGGGAAAAAGACTAAGTTTTTTTTGGAGCACGCATTAATTGGTGAAACAGGGTTTTTGGAGAGCGTCAAAAACTTTTAATGCCAAAAATAACCCAATTTGTAATATTACCACCCAAATAAAGGTCTAGCAACTGAAATTTCATCATGAACGCATCGTATTTGCTCTCCTAAGAAAATCAATGTTTTACACTTTTCGGTGATGATTTTAACCCGTTAAATGCTTGGTATAGAAACTACGAGATAGTGCTTCGCGATTTAGGGATTAAAATAAGTAAATGTGGTATAAATACACATTACTAAGAATTTTGAAGTTCATTTTTTGTTTAAAATATCGTTTAATTAGGGTTGTTTTGCTTAAAATGGGAAAAAGACTCAGTTTTTTTTGGAGCACGCATTAATTGGTGAAACAGGGTTTTTGGAGAGCGTCAAAAACCTTTAATGCCAAAAAACTCAATTTGTAATATTACCACCCAAATAAAGGTCTAGCAACTGTAATTTCATCATGAACGCATCGTATTTGCTCTCCTAAGAAAACCAATTTTTTACAGTTTTCGGTAATGATTTTAACCCATTAAATGCTTGGTATAGAAACTACGAGATAGTGCCTCGCGATTTAGGGATTAAAATAAGTAAATGTGGTATAAATACATATTACTAAGAATTTTTAAGTTCATTTTTTGTTTAAAATATCGTTTATTTAGGGTTGTTTTGCTTAAAATGGGAAAAAGACTAAGTTTTTTTTGGAGCACGTATTAATTGGTGAAACAGGGTTTTTGGAGAGCGTCAAAAACTTTTTAAGCCAAAAATAACCCAATTTGTAATATTACCACCCAAATAAAGGTCTAGCAACTGAAATTTCATCATGAACGCATCGTATTTGCTCTCCTAAGAAAACCAATGTTTTACACTTTTCGGTAATGATTTTAACCCGTTAAATGCTTGGTATAGAAACTACGAGATAGTGCTTCGCGATTTAGGGATTAAAATAAGTAAATGTGGTATAAATACACATTACTAAGAATTTTGAAGTTCATTTTTTGTTTAAAATATCGTTTAATTAGGGTTGTTTTGCTTAAAATGGGAAAAAGACTAAGTTTTTTTTGGAGCACGTATTAATTGGTGAAACAGGGTTTTTGGAGAGCGTCAAAAACTTTTAAAGCCAAAAATAACCCAATTTGTAATATTACCACCCAAATAAAGGTCTAGCAACTGAAATTTCATCATGAACGCATCGTATTTGCTCTCCTAAGAAAACCAATGTTTTACACTTTTCGGTAATGATTTTAACCCTTTAAATGTTTGGTATAGAAACTAGGAGATAGTGCTTCGCGATTTAGGGATTAAAATAAGTAAATGTGGTATAAATACACATTACTAAGAATTTTGAAGTTCATTTTTTGTTTAAAATATCGTTTAATTAGGGTTGTTTTGCTTAAAATGGGAAAAAGACTCAGTTTTTTTTGGAGCACGCATTAATTGGTGAAACAGGGTTTTTGGAGAGCGTCAAAAACTTTTAATTCCAAAAATAACTCAATTTTTAATATTACCACCCAAATAAAGGTCTAGCAACTGTAATTTCATCATGAACGCATCGTATTTGCTCTCCTAAGAAAACCAATTTTTTACACTTTTTGGTAATGATTGTAACCCGTTAAATGCTTGGTATAGAAACTACGAGATAGTGCCTCGCGATTTAGGGATTAAAATAAGTAAATGTGGTATAAATACACATTACTAAGAGTTTTGAAGTTCATTTTTTGTTTAAAATATCATTTATTTAGGGTTGTTTTGCTTAAAATGGGAAAAAGACTAAGTTTTTTTTGGAGCACGCATTAATTGGTGAAACAGGGTTTTTGGAGAGCGTCAAAAACTTTTAATGCCAAAAATAACTCAATTTGTAATATTACCACCCAAATAAAGGTCTAGCAACTGTAATTTCATCATGAACGCATCGTATTTGCTCTCCTAAGAAAACCAATGTTTTACACTTTTCGGTAATGATTTTAACCCGTTAAATGCTTGGTATAGAAACTACGAGATAGTGCTTCGCGATTTAGGGATTAAAATAAGTAAATGTGGTATAAATACACATTACTAAGAATTTTGAAGTTCATTTTTTGTTTAAAATATCGTTTATTTAGGGTTGTTTTGCTTAAAATGGGAAAAAGACTAAGTTTTTTTTGGAGCACGCATTAATTGGTGAAACAGGGTTTTTGGAGAGCGTCAAAAACTTTTAATGCCAAAATTAACCCAATTTGTAAAAATACCACCCAAATAAAGGTCTAGCAACTGAAATTTCATCATGAACGCATCGTATTTGCTCTCCTAAGAAAACCATTTTTTTACACTTTTCGGTGATGATTTTAACCCGTTAAATGCTTGGTATAGAAACTACGAGATAGTGCTTCGCGATTTAGGGATTAAAATAAGTAAATGTGGTATAAATACACATTACTAAGAATTTTGAAGTTCATTTTTTGTTTAAAATATCGTTTAATTAGGGTTGTTTTGCTTAAAATGGGAAAAAGACTCAGTTTTTTTTGGAGCACGCATTAATTGGTGAAACAGGGTTTTTGGAGAGCGTCAAAAACCTTTAATGCCAAAAAACTCAATTTGTAATATTACCACCCAAATAAAGGTCTAGCAACTGTAATTTCATCATGAACGCATCGTATTTGCTCTCCTAAGAAAACCAATTTTTTACAGTTTTCGGTAATGATTTTAACCCATTAAATGCTTGGTATAGAAACTACGAGATAGTGCCTCGCGATTTAGGGATTAAAATAAGTAAATGTGGTATAAATACATATTACTAAGAATTTTGAAGTTCATTTTTTGTTTAAAATATCGTTTATTTAGGGTTGTTTTGCTTAAAATGGGAAAAAGACTAAGTCTTTTTTGGAGCACGTATTAATTGGTGAAACAGGGTTTTTGGAGAGCGTCAAAAACTTTTAAAGCCAAAAATAACCCAATTTGTAATATTACCACCCAAATAAAGGTCTAGCAACTGAAATTTCATCATGAACGCATCGTATTTGCTCTCCTAAGAAAACCAATGTTTTACACTTTTCGGTAATGATTTTAACCCGTTAAATGCTTGGTATAGAAACTACGAGATAGTGCTTCGCGATATAGGGATTAAAATAAGTAAATGTGGTATAAATACACATTACTAAGAATTTTGAAGTTCATTTTTTGTTTAAAATATCGTTTAATTAGGGTTGTTTTTCTTAAAATGGGAAAAAGACTAAGTTTTTTTTGGAGCACGTATTAATTGGTGAAACAGGGTTTTTGGAGAGCGTCAAAAACTTTTAAAGCCAAAAATAACCCAATTTGTAATATTACCACCCAAATAAAGGTCTAGCAACTGAAATTTCATCATGAACGCATCGTATTTGCTCTCCTAAGAAAACCAATGTTTTACACTTTTCGGTAATGATTTTAACCCGTTAAATGTTTGGTATAGAAACTAGGAGATAGTGCTTCGCGATTTAGGGATTAAAATAAGTAAATGTGGTATAAATACACATTACTAAGAATTTTGAAGTTCATTTTTTGTTTAAAATATCGTTTAATTAGGGTTGTTTTGCTTAAAATGGGAAAAAGACTCAGTTTTTTTTGGAGCACGCATTAATTGGTGAAACAGGGTTTTTGGAGAGCGTCAAAAACTTTTAATGCCAAAAATAACTCAATTTTTAATATTACCACCCAAATAAAGGTCTAGCAACTGTAATTTCATCATGAACGCATCGTATTTGCTCTCCTAAGAAAACCAATTTTTTACACTTTTTGGTAATGGTTTTAACCCGTTAAATGCTTGGTATAGAAACTACGAGATAGTGCTCCGCGATTTAGGGATTAAAATAGGTAAATGTGGTATAAATACACATTACTAAGAGTTTTGAAGTTCATTTTTTGTTTAAAATATCATTTATTTAGGGTTGTTTTGCTTAAAATGGGAAAAAGACTAAGTTTTTTTTGGAGCACGCATTAATTGGTGAAACAGGGTTTTTGGAGAGCGTCAAAAACTTTTAATGCCAAAAATAACTCAATTTGTAATATTACCACCCAAATAAAGGTCTAGCAACTGTAATTTCATCATGAACGCATCGTATTTGCTCTCCTAAGAAAACCAATTTTTAACACTTTTCGGTACTGATTTTAACCCGTTAAATGCTTGGTATAGAAACTACGAGATAGTGCTTCGCGATTTAGGGATTAAAATAAGTAAATGTGGTATAAATACACATTACTAAGAATTTTGAAGTTCATTTTTTGTTTAAAATATCGTTTATTTAGGGTTGTTTTGCTTAAAATGGGAAAAAGACTAAGTTTTTTTTGGAGCACGCATTAATTGGTGAAACAGGGTTTTTGGAGAGCGTCAAAAACTTTTAATGCCAAAAATAACCCAATTTGTAATATTACCACCCAAATAAAGGTCTAGCAACTGAAATTTCATCATGAACGCATCGTATTTGCTCTCCTAAGAAAACCAATGTTTTACACTTTTCGGTGATGATTTTAACCCGTTAAATGCTTGGTATAGAAACTACGAGATAGTGCTTCGCGATTTAGGGATTAAAATAAGTAAATGTGGTATAAATACACATTACTAAGAATTTTGAAGTTCATTTTTTGTTTAAAATATCGTTTAATTAGGGTTGTTTTGCTTAAAATGGGAAAAAGACTCAGTTTTTTTTGGAGCACGCATTAATTGGTGAAACAGGGTTTTTGGAGAGCGTCAAAAACCTTTAATGCCAAAAATATCAAATTTGTAATAATACCACCCAAATAAAGGTCTAGCAACTGAAATTTCATCATGAACGCATCGTATTTGCTCTCCTAAGAAAACCAATTTTTTACAGTTTTCGGTAATGATTTTAACCCATTAAATGCTTGGTATAGAAACTACGAGATAGTGCCTCGCGATTTAGGGATTAAAATAAGTAAATGTGGTATAAATACATATTACTAAGAATTTTGAAGTTCATTTTTTGTTTAAAATATCGTTTAATTAGGGTTGTTTTGCTTAAAATGGGAAAAAGACTAAGTTTTTTTTTGAGCACGTATTAATTGGTGAAACAGGGTTTTTGGAGAGCGTCAAAAACTTTTAAAGCCAAAAATAACCCAATTTGTAATATTACCACCCAAATAAAGGTCTAGCAACTGAAATTTCATCATGAACGCATCGTATTTGCTCTCCTAAGAAAACCAATTTTTTACACTTTTCGGTAATGATTTTAACCCGTTAAATGCTTGGTATAGAAACTACGAGATAGTGCTTCGCGATTTAGGGATTAAAATAAGTAAATGTGGTATAAATACACATTACTAAGAATTTTGAAGTTCATTTTTTGTTTAAAATATCGTTTAATTAGGGTTGTTTTGCTTAAAATGGGAAAAAGACTAAGTTTTTTTTGGAGCACGTATTAATTGGTGAAACAGGGTTTTTGGAGAGCGTCAAAAACTTTTAAAGCCAAAAATAACCCAATTTGTAATATTACCACCCAAATAAAGGTCTAGCAACTGAAATTTCATCATGAACGCATCGTATTTGCTCTCCTAAGAAAACCAATTTTTTACACTTTTCGGTAATGATTTTAACCCGTTAAATGTTTGGTATAGAAACTAGGAGATAGTGCTTCGCGATTTAGGGATTAAAATAAGTAAATGTGGTATAAATACACATTACTAAGAATTTTGAAGTTCATTTTTTGTTTAAAATATCGTTTAATTAGGGTTGTTTTGCTTAAAATGGGAAAAAGACTCAGTTTTTTTTGGAGCACGCATTAATTGGTGAAACAGGGTTTTTGGAGAGCGTCAAAAACTTTTAATGCCAAAAATAACTCAATTTGTAATATTACCACCCAAATAAAGGTCTAGCAACTGTAATTTCATCATGAACGCATCGTATTTGCTCTCCTAAGAAAACCAATTTTTTACACTTTTTGGTAATGATTGTAACCCGTTAAATGCTTGGTATAGAAACTACGAGATAGTGCCTCGCGATTTAGGGATTAAAATAGGTAAATGTGGTATAAATACACATTACTAAGAGTTTTGAAGTTCATTTTTTGTTTAAAATATCATTTATTTAGGGTTGTTTTGCTTAAAATGGGAAAAAGACTAAGTTTTTTTTGGAGCACGCATTAATTGGTGAAACAGGGTTTTTGGAGAGCGTCAAAAACTTTTAATGCCAAAAATAACTCAATTTGTAATATTACCACCCAAATAAAGGTCTAGCAACTGTAATTTCATCATGAACGCATCGTATTTGCTCTCCTAAGAAAACCAATGTTTTACACTTTTCGGTAATGATTTTAACCCGTTAAATGCTTGGTATAGAAACTACGAGATAGTGCTTCGCGATTTAGGGATTAAAATAAGTAAATGTGGTATAAATACACATTACTAAGAATTTTGAAGTTCATTTTTTGTTTAAAATATCGTTTAATTAGGGTTGTTTTGCTTAAAATGGGAAAAAGACTAAGTTTTTTTTGGAGCACGCATTAATTGGTGAAACAGGGTTTTTGGAGAGCGTCAAAAACTTTTAATGCCAAAAATAACCCAATTTGTAATATTACCACCCAAATAAAGGTCTAGCAACTGAAATTTCATCATGAACGCATCGTATTTGCTCTCCTAAGAAAACCAATTTTTTACACTTTTCGGTGATGATTTTAACCCGTTAAATGCTTGGTATAGAAACTACGAGATAGTGCTTCGCGATTTAGGGATTAAAATAAGTAAATGTGGTATAAATACACATTACTAAGAATTTTGAAGTTCATTTTTTGTTTAAAATATCGTTTAATTAGGGTTGTTTTGCTTAAAATGGGAAAAAGACTCAGTTTTTTTTGGAGCACGCATTAATTGGTGAAACAGGGTTTTTGGAGAGCGTCAAAAACCTTTAATGCCAAAAAACTCAATTTGTAATAATACCACCCAAATAAAGGTCTAGCAACTGAAATTTCATCATGAACGCATCGTATTTGCTCTCCTAAGAAAACCAATTTTTAACAGTTTTCGGTAATGATTTTAACCCATTAAATGCTTGGTATAGAAACTACGAGATAGTGCCTCGCGATTTAGGGATTAAAATAAGTAAATGTGGTATAAATACATATTACTAAGAATTTTGAAGTTCATTTTTTGTTTAAAATATCGTTTATTTAGGGTTGTTTTGCTTAAAATGGGAAAAAGACTAAGTTTTTTTTTGAGCACGTATTAATTGGTGAAACAGGGTTTTTGGAGAGCGTCAAAAACTTTTAAAGCCAAAAATAACCCAATTTGTAATATTACCACCCAAATAAAGGTCTAGCAACTGAAATTTCATCATGAACGCATCGTATTTGCTCTCCTAAGAAAACCAATTTTTTACACTTTTCGGTAATGATTTTAACCCGTTAAATGCTTGGTATAGAAACTACGAGATAGTGCTTCGCGATTTAGGGATTAAAATAAGTAAATGTGGTATAAATACACATTACTAAGAATTTTGAAGTTCATTTTTTGTTTAAAATATCGTTTAATTAGGGTTGTTTTGCTTAAAATGGGAAAAAGACTAAGTTTTTTTTGGAGCACGTATTAATTGGTGAAACAGGGTTTTTGGAGAGCGTCAAAAACTTTTAAAGCCAAAAATAACCCAATTTGTAATATTACCACCCAAATAAAGGTCTAGCAACTGAAATTTCATCATGAACGCATCGTATTTGCTCTCCTAAGAAAACCAATTTTTTACACTTTTCGGTAATGATTTTAACCCGTTAAATGTTTGGTATAGAAACTAGGAGATAGTGCTTCGCGATTTAGGGATTAAAATAAGTAAATGTGGTATAAATACACATTACTAAGAATTTTGAAGTTCATTTTTTGTTTAAAATATCGTTTAATTAGGGTTGTTTTGCTTAAAATGGGAAAAAGACTCAGTTTTTTTTGGAGCACGCATTAATTGGTGAAACAGGGTTTTTGGAGAGCGTCAAAAACTTTTAATGCCAAAAATAACTCAATTTGTAATATTACCACCCAAATAAAGGTCTAGCAATTGAAATTTCATCATGAACGCATCGTATTTGCTCTCCTAAGAAAACCAATTTTTAACACTTTTTGGTAATGATTGTAACCCGTTAAATGCTTGGTATAGAAACTACGAGATAGTGCTTCGCGATTTAGGGTTTAAAATAAGTAAATGTGGTATAAATACACATTACTAAGAATTTTGAAGTTCATTTTTTGTTTAAAATATCATTTATTTAGGGTTGTTTTGCTTAAAATGGGAAAAAGACTAAGTTTTTTTTGGAGCACGCATTAATTGGTGAAACAGGGTTTTTGGAGAGCGTCAAAAACTTTTAATGCCAAAAATAACTCAATTTGTAATATTACCACCCAAATAAAGGTCTAGCAACTGAAATTTCATCATGAACGCATCGTATTTGCTCTCCTAAGAAAACCAATTTTTTACACTTTTTGGTAATGATTTTAACCCGTTAAATGCTTGGTATAGAAACTACGAGATAGTGCCTCGCGATTTAGGGATTAAAATAAGTAAATGTGGTATAAATACACATTACTAAGAATTTTGAAGTTCATTTTTTGTTTAAAATATCGTTTATTTAGGGTTGTTTTGCTTAAAATGGGAAAAAGACTCAGTTTTTTTTGGAGCACGCATTAATTGGTGAAACAGGGTTTTTGGAGAGCGTCAAAAACTTTTAATGCCAAAAATAACTCAATTTGTAATATTACCACCCAAATAAAGGTCTAGCAACTGAAATTTCATCATGAACGCATCGTATTTGCTCTCCTAAGAAAACCAATTTTTTACACTTTTTGGTAATGATTGTAACCCGTTAAATGCTTGGTATAGAAACTACGAGATAGTGCCTCGCGATTTAGGGTTTAAAATAAGTAAATGTGGTATAAATACACATTACTAAGAATTTTGAAGTTCATTTTTTGTTTAAAATATCATTTATTTAGGGTTGTTTTGCTTAAAATGGGAAAAAGACTAAGTTTTTTTTGGAGCACGCATTAATTGGTGAAACAGGGTTTTTGGAGAGCGTCAAAAACTTTTAATGCCAAAAATAACTCAATTTGTAATAATACAACCCAAATAAAGGTCTAGCAACTGTAATTTCATCATGAACGCATCGTATTTGCTCTCCTAAGAAAACCAATTTTTTACACTTTTTGGTAATGATTTTAACCCGTTAAATGCTTGGTATAGAAACTACGAGATAGTGCCTCGCGATTTAGGGATTAAAATAAGTAAATGTGGTATAAATACACATTACTAAGAATTTTGAAGTTCATTTTTTGTTTAAAATATCGTTTATTTAGGGTTGTTTTGCTTAAAATGGGAAAAAGACTAAGTTTTTTTTGGAGCACGTATTAATTGGTGAAACAGGGTTTTTGGAGAGCGTCAAAAACTTTTAAAGCCAAAAATAACCCAATTTGTAATATTACCACCCAAATAAAGGTCTAGCAACTGAAATTTCATCATGAACGCATCGTATTTGCTCTCCTAAGAAAACCAATTTTTTACACTTTTCGGTAATGATTTTAACCCGTTAAATGCTTGGTATAGAAACTACGAGATAGTGCTTCGCGATTTAGGGATTAAAATAAGTAAATGTGGTATAAATACACATTACTAAGAATTTTGAAGTTCATTTTTTGTTTAAAATATCGTTTAATTAGGGTTGTTTTGCTTAAAATGGGAAAAAGACTAAGTTTTTTTTGGAGCACGTATTAATTGGTGAAACAGGGTTTTTGGAGAGCGTCAAAAACTTTTAATGCAAAAAATAACCCAATTTGTAATATTACCACCCAAATAAAGGTCTAGCAACTGAAATTTCATCATGAACGCATCGTATTTGCTCTCCTAAGAAAACCAATTTTTTACACTTTTCGGTAATGATTTTAACCCGTTAAATGTTTGGTATAGAAACTAGGAGATAGTGCTTCGCGATTTAGGGATTAAAATAAGTAAATGTGGTATAAATACACATTACTAAGAATTTTGAAGTTCATTTTTTGTTTAAAATATCGTTTAATTAGGGTTGTTTTGCTTAAAATGGGAAAAAGACTCAGTTTTTTTTGGAGCACGCATTAATTGGTGAAACAGGGTTTTTGGAGAGCGTCAAAAACTTTTAATGCCAAAAATAACTCAATTTTTAATAATACCACCCAAATAAAGGTCTAGCAACTGTAATTTCATCATGAACGCATCGTATTTGCTCTCCTAAGAAAACCAATTTTTAACACTTTTTGGTAATGATTGTAACCCGTTAAATGCTTGGTATAGAAACTACGAGATAGTGCTTCGTGATTTAGGGATTAAAATAAGTAAATGTGGTATAAATACACATTACTAAGAGTTTTGAAGTTCATTTTTTGTTTAAAATATCATTTAATTAGGGTTGTTTTGCTTAAAATGGGAAAAAGACTAAGTTTTTTTTGGAGCACGCATTAATTGGTGAAACAGGGTTTTTGGAGAGCGTCAAAAACTTTTAATGCCAAAAATAACTCAATTTGTAATATTACCACCCAAATAAAGGTCTAGCAACTGAAATTTCATCATGAACGCATCGTATTTGCTCTCCTAAGAAAACCAATTTTTTACACTTTTCGGTAATGATTTTAACCCGTTAAATGCTTGGTATAGAAACTACGAGATAGTGCTTCGCGATTTAGGGATTAAAATAAGTAAATGTGGTATAAATACACATTACTAAGAATTTTGAAGTTCATTTTTTGTTTAAAATATCGTTTAATTAGGGTTGTTTTGCTTAAAATGGGAAAAAGACTAAGTTTTTTTTGGAGCACGCATTAATTGGTGAAACAGGGTTTTTGGAGAGCGTCAAAAACTTTTAATGCCAAAAATAACCCAATTTGTAATATTACCACCCAAATAAAGGTCTAGCAACTGAAATTTCATCATGAACGCATCGTATTTGCTCTCCTAAGAAAACCAATTTTTTACACTTTTCGGTGATGATTTTAACCCGTTAAATGCTTGGTATAGAAACTACGAGATAGTGCTTCGCGATTTAGGGATTAAAATAAGTAAATGTGGTATAAATACACATTACTAAGAATTTTGAAGTTCATTTTTTGTTTAAAATATCGTTTAATTAGGGTTGTTTTGCTTAAAATGGGAAAAAGACTCAGTTTTTTTTGGAGCACGCATTAATTGGTGAAACAGGGTTTTTGGAGAACGTCAAAAACCTTTAATGCTAAAAAACTCAATTTGTAATATTACCACCCAAATAAAGGTCTAGCAACTGTAATTTCATCATGAACGCATCGTATTTGCTCTCCTAAGAAAACCAATTTTTTACAGTTTTCGGTAATGATTTTAACCCATTAAATGCTTGGTATAGAAACTACGAGATAGTGCCTCGCGATTTAGGGATTAAAATAAGTAAATGTGGTATAAATACATATTACTAAGAATTTTGAAGTTCATTTTTTGTTTAAAATATCGTTTATTTAGGGTTGTTTTGCTTAAAATGGGAAAAAGACTAAGTTTTTTTTTTGAGCACGTATTAATTGGTGAAACAGGGTTTTTGGAGAGCGTCAAAAACTTTTAAAGCCAAAAATAACCCAATTTGTAATATTACCACCCAAATAAAGGTCTAGCAACTGAAATTTCATCATGAACGCATCGTATTTGCTCTCCTAAGAAAACCAATTTTTTACACTTTTCGGTAATGATTTTAACCCGTTAAATGCTTGGTATAGAAACTACGAGATAGTGCTTCGCGATTTAGGGATTAAAATAAGTAAATGTGGTATAAATACACATTACTAAGAATTTTGAAGTTCATTTTTTGTTTAAAATATCGTTTAATTAGGGTTGTTTTGCTTAAAATGGGAAAAAGACTAAGTTTTTTTTGGAGCACGTATTAATTGGTGAAACAGGGTTTTTGGAGAGCGTCAAAAACTTTTAAAGCCAAAAATAACCCAATTTGTAATATTACCACCCAAATAAAGGTCTAGCAACTGAAATTTCATCATGAACGCATCGTATTTGCTCTCCTAAGAAAACCAATTTTTTACACTTTTCGGTAATGATTTTAACCCGTTAAATGTTTGGTATAGAAACTAGGAGATAGTGCTTCGCGATTTAGGGATTAAAATAAGTAAATGTGGTATAAATACACATTACTAAGAATTTTGAAGTTCATTTTTTGTTTAAAATATCGTTTAATTAGGGTTGTTTTGCTTAAAATGGGAAAAAGACTCAGTTTTTTTTGGAGCACGCATTAATTGGTGAAACAGGGTTTTTGGAGAGCGTCAAAAACTTTTAATGCCAAAAATAACTCAATTTGTAATAATACCACCCAAATAAAGGTCTAGCAACTGAAATTTCATCATGAACGCATCGTATTTGCTCTCCTAAGAAAACCAATTTTTTACACTTTTTGGTAATGATTGTAACCCGTTAAATGCTTGGTATAGAAACTACGAGATAGTGCCTCGCGATTTAGGGTTTAAAATAAGTAAATGTGGTATAAATACACATTACTAAGAATTTTGAAGTTCATTTTTTGTTTAAAATATCATTTATTTAGGGTTGTTTTGCTTAAAATGGGAAAAAGACTAAGTTTTTTTTGGAGCACGCATTAATTGGTGAAACAGGGTTTTTGGAGAGCGTCAAAAACTTTTAATGCCAAAAATAACTCAATTTGTAATATAACCACCCAAATAAAGGTCTAGCAACTGTAATTTCATCATGAACGCATCGTATTTGCTCTCCTAAGAAAACCAATTTTTTACACTTTTTGGTAATGATTTTAACCCGTTAAATGCTTGGTATAGAAACTACGAGATAGTGCCTCGCGATTTAGGGATTAAAATAAGTAAATGTGGTATAAATACACATTACTAAGAATTTTGAAGTTCATTTTTTGTTTAAAATATCGTTTAATTAGGGTTGTTTTGCTTAAAATGGGAAAAAGACTCAGTTTTTTTTGGAGCACGCATTAATTGGTGAAACATGGTTTTTGGAGAGCGTCAAAAACTTTTAATGCCAAAAATAACTCAATTTGTAATAATACCACCCAAATAAAGGTCTAGCAACTGAAATTTCATCATGAACGCATCGTATTTGCTCTCCTAAGAAAACCAATTTTTTACACTTTTTGGTAATGATTGTAACCCGTTAAATGCTTGGTATAGAAACTACGAGATAGTGCCTCGCGATTTAGGGTTTAAAATAAGTAAATGTGGTATAAATACACATTACTAAGAATTTTGAAGTTCATTTTTTGTTTAAAATATCATTTATTTAGGGTTGTTTTGCTTAAAATGGGAAAAAGACTAAGTTTTTTTTTTAGCACGCATTAATTGGTGAAACAGGGTTTTTGGAGAGCGTCAAAAACTTTTAATTCCAAAAATAACTCAATTTGTAATATTACCACCCAAATAAAGGTCTAGCAACTGTAATTTCATCATGAACGCATCGTATTTGCTCTCCTAAGAAAACCAATTTTTTACACTTTTTGGTAATGATTTTAACCCGTTAAATGCTTGGTATAGAAACTACGAGATAGTGCCTCGCGATTTAGGGATTAAAATAAGTAAATGTGGTATAAATACACATTACTAAGAATTTTGAAGTTCATTTTTTGTTTAAATTATCGTTTATTTAGGGTTGTTTTGCTTAAAATGGGAAAAAGACTAAGTTTTTTTTGGAGCACGCATTAATTGGTGAAACAGGGTTTTTGGAGATCGTCAAAAACTTTTAATGCCAAAAATAACCCAATTTGTAATATTACCACCCAAATAAAGGTCTAGCAACTGAAATTTCATCATGAACGCATCGTATTTGCTCTCCTAAGAAAACCAATGTTTTACACTTTTCGGTAATGATTTTAACCCGTTAAATGCTTGGTATAGAAACTACGAGATAGTGCTTCGCGATTTAGGGATTAAAATAAGTAAATGTGGTATAAATACACATTACTAAGAATTTTGAAGTTCATTTTTTGTTTAAAATATCGTTTAATTAGGGTTGTTTTGCTTAAAATGGGAAAAAGACTCAGTTTTTTTTGGAGCACGCATTAATTGGTGAAACAGGGTTTTTGGAGAGCGTCAAAAACCTTTAATGCCAAAAAACTCAATTTGTAATATTACCACCCAAATAAAGGTCTAGCAACTGTAATTTCATCATGAACGCATCGTATTTGCTCTCCTAAGAAAACAAATTTTTTACAGTTTTCGGTAATGATTTTAACCCATTAAATGCTTGGTATAGAAACTACGAGATAGTGCTTCGCGATTTAGGGATTAAAATAAGTAAATGTGGTATAAATACAAATTATTAAGAATTTTGAAGTTCATTTTTTGTTTAAAATATCGTTTAATTAGGGTTGTTTTGCTTAAAATGGGAAAAAGACTCAGTTTTTTTTGAAGCACGCATTAATTGGTGAAACAGGGTTTTTGGAGAGCGTCAAAAACTTTTAATGCCAAAAATAACCCAATTTGTAATATTACCACCCAAATAAAGGTCTAGCAACTGAAATTTCATCATGAACGCATCGTATTTGCTCTCCTAAGAAAACCAATTTTTAACACTTTTCGGTAATGATTTTAACCCGTTAAATGCTTGGTATAGAAACTACGAGATAGTGCTTCGCGATTTAGGGATTAAAATAAGTAAATGTGGTATAAATAAACATTACTAAGAATTTTGAAGTTCATTTTTTGTTTAAAATATCGTTTAATTAGGGTTGTTTTGCCTAAAATGGGAAAAAGACTCAGTTTTTTTTGGAGCACGCATTAATTGGTGAAACAGGGTTTTTGGAGAGCGTCAAAAACTTTTAATGCCAAAAATAACTCAATTTGTAATATTACCACCCAAATAAAGGTCTAGCAACTGAAATTTCATCATGAACGCATCGTATTTGCTCTCCTAAGAAAACCAATTTTTTACACTTTTCGGTAATGATTTTAACCCATTAAATGCTTGGTATAGAAACTACGAGATAGTGGTTCGCGATTTAGGGATTAAAATAAGTAAATGTGGTATAAATACACATTACTAAGAATTTTGAAGTTCATTTTTTTTTTAAAATATAGTTTAATTATGGTTGTTTTGCTTAAAATGGGAAAAAGACTAAGTTTTTTTTGGAGCACGCATTAATTGGTGAAACAGGGTTTTTGGAGAGCGTCAAAAACTTTTAATGCCAAAAATAACCCAATTTGTAATATTACCACCCAAATAAAGGTCTAGCAACTGAAATTTCATCATGAACGCATCGTATTTGCTCTCCTAAGAAAACCAATTTTTTACACTTTTCGGTAATGATTTTAACCCGTTAAATGCTTGGTATAGAAACTACGAGATAGTGCTTCGCGATTTAGGGATTAAAATAAGTAAATGTGGTATAAATACACATTACTAAGAATTTTGAAGTTCATTTTTTGTTTAAAATATCGTTTATTTAGGGTTGTTTTGCTTAAAATGGGAAAAAGACTCAGTTTTTTTTGGAGCACGCATTAATTGGTGAAACAGGGTTTTTGGAGAGCGTCAAAAACTTTTAATGCCAAAAATAACCCAATTTGTAATATTACCACCCAAATAAAGGTCTAGCAACTGAAATTTCATCATGAACGCATCGTATTTGCTCTCCTAAGAAAACCAATTTTTAACACTTTTCGGTAATGATTTTAACCCATTAAATGCTTGGTATAGAAACTACGAGATAGTGCTTCGCGATTTAGGGATTAAAATAAGTAAATGTGGTATAAATACAAATTATTAAGAATTTTGAAGTTCATTTTTTGTTTAAAATATCGTTTAATTAGGGTTGTTTTGCTTAAAATGGGAAAAAGACTCAGTTTTTTTTGAAGCACGCATTAATTGGTGAAACAGGGTTTTCGGAGAGCGTCAAAAACTTTTAATGCCAAAAATAACCCAATTTGTAATATTACCACCCAAGTAAAGGTCTAGCAACTGAAATTTCATCATGAACGCATCGTATTTGCTCTCCTAAGAAAACCAATGTTTTACACTTTTCGGTAATGATTTTAACCCGTTAAATGCTTGGTATAGAAACTACGAGATAGTGCTTCGCGATTTAGGGATTAAAATAAGTAAATGTGGTATAAATAAACATTACTAAGAATTTTGAAGTTCATTTTTTGTTTAAAATATCGTTTAATTAGGGTTGTTTTGCCTAAAATGGGAAAAAGACTCAGTTTTTTTTGGAGCACGCATTAATTGGTGAAACAGGGTTTTTGGAGAGCGTCAAAAACTTTTAATGCCAAAAATAACTCAATTTGTAATAATACCACCCAAATAAAGGTCTAGCAACTGCAATTTCATCATGAACGCATCGTATTTGCTCTCCTAAGAAAACCAATTTTTTACACTTTTCGGTAATGATTTTAACCCATTAAATGCTTGGTATAGAAACTACGAGATAGTGCTTCGCGATTTAGGGATTAAAATAAGTAAATGTGGTATAAATACACATTACTAAGAATTTTGAAGTTCATTTTTTTTTTAAAATATAGTTTAATTATGGTTGTTTTGCTTAAAATGGGAAAAAGACTAAGTTTTTTTTGGAGCACGCATTAATTGGTGAAACAGGGTTTTTGGAGAGCGTCAAAAACTTTTAATGCCAAAAATAACCCAATTTGTAATATTACCACCCAAATAAAGGTCTAGCAACTGAAATTTCATCATGAACGCATCGTATTTGCTCTCCTAAGAAAACCAATTTTTTACACTTTTCGGTAATGATTTTAACCCGTTAAATGCTTGGTATAGAAACTACGAGATAGTGCTTCGCGATTTAGGGATTAAAATAAGTAAATGTGGTATAAATACACATTACTAAGAATTTTGAAGTTCATTTTTTGTTTAAAATATCGTTTAATTAGGGTTGTTTTGCTTAAAATGGGAAAAAGACTCAGTTTTTTTTGGAGCACGCATTAATTGGTGAAACAGGGTTTTTGGAGAGCGTCAAAAACTTTTAATGCCAAAAATAACCCAATTTGTAATATTACCACCCAAATAAAGGTCTAGCAACTGAAATTTCATCATGAACGCATCGTATTTGCTCTCCTAAGAAAACCAATGTTTTACACTTTTCGGTAATGATTTTAACCCGTTAAATGCTTGGTATAGAAACTACGAGATAGTGCTTCGCGATTTAGGGATTAAAATAAGTAATTGTGGTATAAATACACATTACTAAGAGTTTTGAAGTTCATTTTTTGTTTAAAATATCGTTTAATTAGGGTTGTTTTGCTTAAAATGGGAAAAAGACTCAGTTTTTTTTGGAGCACACATTAATTGGTGAAACAGGGTTTTTGGAGAGCGTCAAAAACTTTTAATGCCAAAAATAACCCAATTTGTAATATTACCACCCAAATAAAGGTCTAGCAACTGAAATTTCATCATGAACGCATCGTATTTGCTCTCCTAAGAAAACCAATTTTTTACACTTTTCGGTAATGATTTTAACCCGTTAAATGCTTGGTATAGAAACTACGAGATAGTGCCTCGCGATTTAGGGATTAAAATAAGTAAATGTGGTATAAATACACATTACTAAGAATTTTGAAGTTCATTTTTTTTTTAAAATATAGTTTAATTATGGTTGTTTTGCTTAAAATGGGAAAAAGACTAAGTTTTTTTTGGAGCACGCATTAATTGGTGAAACAGGGTTTTTGGAGAGCGTCAAAAACTTTTAATGCCAAAAATAACCCAATTTGTAATATTACCACCCAAATAAAGGTCTAGCAACTGAAATTTCATCATGAACGCATCGTATTTGCTCTCCTAAGAAAACCAATTTTTAACACTTTTCGGTAATGATTTTAACCCGTTAAATGCTTGGTATAGAAACTACGAGATAGTGCTTCGCGATTTAGGGATTAAAATAAGTAAATGTGGTATAAATAAACATTACTAAGAATTTTGAAGTTCATTTTTTGTTTAAAATATCGTTTAATTAGGGTTGTTTTGCCTAAAATGGGAAAAAGACTCAGTTTTTTTTGGAGCACGCATTAATTGGTGAAACAGGGTTTTTGGAGAGCGTCAAAAACTTTTAATGCCAAAAATAACTCAATTTGTAATATTACCACCCAAATAAAGGTCTAGCAACTGAAATTTCATCATGAACGCATCGTATTTGCTCTCCTAAGAAAACCAATTTTTTACACTTTTCGGTAATGATTTTAACCCATTAAATGCTTGGTATAGAAACTACGAGATAGTGCTTCGCGATTTAGGGATTAAAATAAGTAAATGTGGTATAAATACACATTACTAAGAATTTTGAAGTTCATTTTTTTTTTAAAATATAGTTTAATTATGGTTGTTTTGCTTAAAATGGGAAAAAGACTAAGTTTTTTTTGGAGCACGCATTAATTGGTGAAACAGGGTTTTTGGAGAGCGTCAAAAACTTTTAATGCCAAAAATAACCCAATTTGTAATATTACCACCCAAATAAAGGTCTAGCAACTGAAATTTCATCATGAACGCATCGTATTTGCTCTCCTAAGAAAACCAATTTTTTACACTTTTCGGTAATGATTTTAACCCGTTAAATGCTTGGTATAGAAACTACGAGATAGTGCTTCGCGATTTAGGGATTAAAATAAGTAAATGTGGTATAAATACACATTACTAAGAATTTTGAAGTTCATTTTTTGTTTAAAATATCGTTTATTTAGGGTTGTTTTGCTTAAAATGGGAAAAAGACTCAGTTTTTTTTGGAGCACGCATTAATTGGTGAAACAGGGTTTTTGGAGAGCGTCAAAAACTTTTAATGCCAAAAATAACCCAATTTGTAATATTACCACCCAAATAAAGGTCTAGCAACTGAAATTTCATCATGAACGCATCGTATTTGCTCTCCTAAGAAAACCAATTTTTAACACTTTTCGGTAATGATTTTAACCCATTAAATGCTTGGTATAGAAACTACGAGATAGTGCTTCGCGATTTAGGGATTAAAATAAGTAAATGTGGTATAAATACAAATTATTAAGAATTTTGAAGTTCATTTTTTGTTTAAAATATCGTTTAATTAGGGTTGTTTTGCTTAAAATGGGAAAAAGACTCAGTTTATTTAGGAGCACGCATTAATTGGTGAAACAGGGTTTTCGGAGAGCGTCAAAAACTTTTAATGCCAAAAATAACCCAATTTGTAATATTACCACCCAAATAAAGGTCTAGCAACTGAAATTTCATCATGAACGCATCGTATTTGCTCTCCTAAGAAAACCAATTTTTAACACTTTTCGGTAATGATTTTAACCCGTTAAATGCTTGGTATAGAAACTACGAGATAGTGCTTCGCGATTTAGGGATTAAAATAAGTAAATGTGGTATAAATAAACATTACTAAGAATTTTGAAGTTCATTTTTTGTTTAAAATATCGTTTAATTAGGGTTGTTTTGCCTAAAATGGGAAAAAGACTCAGTTTTTTTTGGAGCACGCATTAATTGGTGAAACAGGGTTTTTGGAGAGCGTCAAAAACTTTTAATGCCAAAAATAACTCAATTTGTAATATTACCACCCAAATAAAGGTCTAGCAACTGCAATTTCATCATGAACGCATCGTATTTGCTCTCCTAAGAAAACCAATTTTTTACACTTTTCGGTAATGATTTTAACCCATTAAATGCTTGGTATAGAAACTACGAGATAGTGCTTCGCGATTTAGGGATTAAAATAAGTAAATGTGGTATAAATACACATTACTAAGAATTTTGAAGTTCATTTTTTTTTTAAAATATAGTTTAATTATGGTTGTTTTGCTTAAAATGGGAAAAAGACTAAGTTTTTTTTGGAGCACGCATTAATTGGTGAAACAGGGTTTTTGGAGAGCGTCAAAAACTTTTAATGCCAAAAATAACCCAATTTGTAATATTACCACCCAAATAAAGGTCTAGCAACTGAAATTTCATCATGAACGCATCGTATTTGCTCTCCTAAGAAAACCAATTTTTTACACTTTTCGGTAATGATTTTAACCCGTTAAATGCTTGGTATAGAAACTACGAGATAGTGCTTCGCGATTTAGGGATTAAAATAAGTAAATGTGGTATAAATACACATTACTAAGAATTTTGAAGTTCATTTTTTGTTTAAAATATCGTTTAATTAGGGTTGTTTTGCTTAAAATGGGAAAAAGACTCAGTTTTTTTTGGAGCACGCATTAATTGGTGAAACAGGGTTTTTGGAGAGCGTCAAAAACTTTTAATGCCAAAAATAACCCAATTTGTAATATTACCACCCAAATAAAGGTCTAGCAACTGAAATTTCATCATGAACGCATCGTATTTGCTCTCCTAAGAAAACCAATTTTTTACACTTTTCGGTAATGATTTTAACCCGTTAAATGCTTGGTATAGAAACTACGAGATAGTGCTTCGCGATTTAGGGATTAAAATAAGTAATTGTGGTATAAATACACATTACTAAGAGTTTTGAAGTTCATTTTTTGTTTAAAATATCGTTTATTTAGGGTTGTTTTGCTTAAAATGGGAAAAAGACTCAGTTTTTTTTGGAGCACACATTAATTGGTGAAACAGGGTTTTTGGAGAGCGTCAAAAACTTTTAATGCCAAAAATAACCCAATTTGTAATATTACCACCCAAATAAAGGTCTAGCAACTGAAATTTCATCATGAACGCATCGTATTTGCTCTCCTAAGAAAACCAATTTTTTACACTTTTCGGTAATGATTTTAACCCGTTAAATGCTTGGTATAGAAACTACGAGATAGTGCTTCGCGATTTAGGGATTAAAATAAGTAAATGTGGTATAAATACACATTACTAAGAATTTTGAAGTTCATTTTTTTTTTAAAATATAGTTTAATTATGGTTGTTTTGCTTAAAATGGGAAAAAGACTAAGTTTTTTTTGGAGCACGCATTAATTGGTGAAACAGGGTTTTTGGAGAGCGTCAAAAACTTTTAATGCCAAAAATAACCCAATTTGTAATATTACCACCCAAATAAAGGTCTAGCAACTGAAATTTCATCATGAACGCATCGTATTTGCTCTCCTAAGAAAACCAATTTTTTACACTTTTCGGTAATGATTTTAACCCGTTAAATGCTTGGTATAGAAACTACGAGATAGTGCTTCGCGATTTAGGGATTAAAATAAGTAAATGTGGTATAAATACACATTACTAAGAATTTTGAAGTTCATTTTTTGTTTAAAATATCGTTTATTTAGGGTTGTTTTGCTTAAAATGGGAAAAAGACTCAGTTTTTTTTGGAGCACGCATTAATTGGTGAAACAGGGTTTTTGGAGAGCGTCAAAAACTTTTAATGCCAAAAATAACCCAATTTGTAATATTACCACCCAAATAAAGGTCTAGCAACTGAAATTTCATCATGAACGCATCGTATTTGCTCTCCTAAGAAAACCAATTTTTAACACTTTTCGGTAATGATTTTAACCCATTAAATGCTTGGTATAGAAACTACGAGATAGTGCTTCGCGATTTAGGGATTAAAATAAGTAAATGTGGTATAAATACAAATTATTAAGAATTTTGAAGTTCATTTTTTGTTTAAAATATCGTTTAATTAAGGTTGTTTTGCTTAAAATGGGAAAAAGACTCAGTTTTTTTTGGAGCACGCATTAATTGGTGAAACAGGGTTTTTGGAGAGCGTCAAAAACTTTTAATGCCAAAAATAACCCAATTTGTAATATTACCACCCAAATAAAGGTCTAGCAACTGAAATTTCATCATGAACGCATCGTATTTGCTCTCCTAAGAAAACCAATTTTTAACACTTTTCGGTAATGATTTTAACCCATTAAATGCTTGGTATAGAAACTACGAGATAGTGCTTCGCGATTTAGGGATTAAAATAAGTAATTGTGGTATAAATACACATTACTAAGAGTTTTGAAGTTCATTTTTTGTTTAAAATATCGTTTATTTAGGGTTGTTTTGCTTAAAATGGGAAAAAGACTCAGTTTTTTTTGGAGCACACATTAATTGGTGAAACAGGGTTTTTGGAGAGCGTCAAAAACTTTTAATGCCAAAAATAACCCAATTTGTAATATTACCACCCAAATAAAGGTCTAGCAACTGAAATTTCATCATGAACGCATCGTATTTGCTCTCCTAAGAAAACCAATTTTTTACACTTTTCGGTAATGATTTTAACCCGTTAAATGCTTGGTATAGAAACTACGAGATAGTGCTTCGCGATTTAGGGATTATAATAAGTAAATGTGGTATAAATACACATTAATAAGAATTTTTAAGTTCATTTTTTCTTTAAAATATCGTTTAATTAGGGTTGTTTTGCTTAAAATGGGAAAAAGACTCAGTTTTTTTTGGAGCACGCATTAATTGGTGAAACAGGATTTTTGGAGAGCGTCAAAAACATTTAATGCCAAAAATACCCCAATTTGTAATATTACCACTTAAATAAAGGTCTAGCAACTGAAATTTCATCATGAACGCATCGTATTTGCTCTCCTAATAAAACCAATTTTTTACACTTTTTGGTAATGATTGTAACCCGTTAAATGCTTGGTATAGAAACTACGAGATAGTGCCTCGCGATTTAGGGTTTAAAATAAGTAAATGTGGTATAAATACACATTACTAAGAATTTTGAAGTTCATTTTTTGTTTAAAATATCATTTATTTAGGGTTGTTTTGCTTAAAATGGGAAAAAGACTAAGTTTTTTTTGGAGCACGCATTAATTGGTGAAACAGGGTTTTTGGAGAGCGTCAAAAACTTTTAATGCCAAAAATAACCCAATTTGTAATATTACCACCCAAATAAAGGTCTAGCAACTGTAATTTCATCATGAACGCATCGTATTTGCTCTCCTAAGAAAACCAATTTTTTACACTTTTTGGTAATGATTTTAACCCGTTAAATGCTTGGTATAGAAACTACGAGATAGTGCCTCGCGATTTAGGGATTAAAATAAGTAAATGTGGTATAAATACACATTACTAAGAATTTTGAAGTTCATTTTTTGTTTAAAATATCGTTTAATTAGGGTTGTTTTGCTTAAAATGGGAAAAAGACTCAGTTTTTTTTGGAGCACGCATTAATTGGTGAAACATGGTTTTTGGAGAGCGTCAAAAACTTTTAATGCCAAAAATAACTCAATTTGTAATAATACCACCCAAATAAAGGTCTAGCAACTGTAATTTCATCATGAACGCATCGTATTTGCTCTCCTAAGAAAACCAATTTTTTACACTTTTTGGTAATGATTGTAACCCGTTAAATGCTTCGTATAGAAACTACGAGATAGTGCCTCGCGATTTAGGGTTTAAAATAAGTAAATGTGGTATAAATACACATTACTAAGAATTTTGAAGTTCATTTTTTGTTTAAAATATCATTTATTTAGGGTTGTTTTGCTTAAAATGGGAAAAAGACTAAGTTTTTTTTTGAGCACGCATTAATTGGTGAAACAGGGTTTTTGGAGAGCGTCAAAAACTTTTAATGCCAAAAATAACTCAATTTGTAATATTACCACCCAAATAAAGGTCTAGCAACTGTAATTTCATCATGAACGCATCGTATTTGCTCTCCTAAGAAAACCAATGTTTTACACTTTTCGGTAATGATTTTAACCCGTTAAATGCTTGGTATAGAAACTACGAGATAGTGCTTCGCGATTTAGGGATTATAATAAGTAAATGTGGTATAAATACACATTAATAAGAATTTTTAAGTTCATTTTTTCTTTAAAATATCGTTTAATTAGGGTTGTTTTGCTTAAAATGGGAAAAAGACTCAGTTTTTTTTGGAGCACGCATTAATTGGTGAAACAGGATTTTTGGAGAGCGTCAAAAACATTTAATGCCAAAAATACCCCAATTTGTAATATTACCACTTAAATAAAGGTCTAGCAACTGAAATTTCATCATGAACGCATCGTATTTGCTCTCCTAATAAAACCAATTTTTTACACTTTTTGGTAATGATTGTAACCCGTTAAATGCTTGGTATAGAAACTACGAGATAGTGCCTCGCGATTTAGGGTTTAAAATAAGTAAATGTGGTATAAATACACATTACTAAGAATTTTGAAGTTCATTTTTTGTTTAAAATATCATTTATTTAGGGTTGTTTTGCTTAAAATGGGAAAAAGACTAAGTTTTTTTTGGAGCACGCATTAATTGGTGAAACAGGGTTTTTGGAGAGCGTCAAAAACTTTTAATGCCAAAAATAACTCAATTTGTAATATTACCACCCAAATAAAGGTCTAGCAACTGTAATTTCATCATGAACGCATCGTATTTGCTCTCCTAAGAAAACCAATTTTTTACACTTTTTGGTAATGATTTTAACCCGTTAAATGCTTGGTATAGAAACTACGAGATAGTGCTTCGCGATTTAGGGATTAAAATAAGTAAATGTGGTATAAATACACATTACTAAGAATTTTGAAGTTCATTTTTTGTTTAAAATATCGTTTAATTAGGGTTGTTTTGCTTAAAATAGGAAAAAGACTCAGTTTTTTTTGGAGCACGCATTAATTGGTGAAACATGGTTTTTGGAGAGCGTCAAAAACTTTTAATGCCAAAAATAACCCAATTTGTAATAATACCACCCAAATAAAGGTCTAGCAACTGTAATTTCATCATGAACGCATCGTATTTGCTCTCCTAAGAAAACAAATTTTTTACACTTTTTGGTAATGATTGTAACCCGTTAAATGCTTGGTATAGAAACTACGAGATAGTGCCTCGCGATTTAGGGTTTAAAATAAGTAAATGTGGTATAAATACACATTACTAAGAATTTTGAAGTTCATTTTTTGTTTAAAATATCATTTATTTAGGGTTGTTTTGCTTAAAATGGGAAAAAGACTAAGTTTTTTTTTGAGCACGCATTAATTGGTGAAACAGGGTTTTTGGAGAGCGTCAAAAACTTTTAATGCCAAAAATAACTCAATTTGTAATATTACCACCCAAATAAAGGTCTAGCAACTGTA
Source organism: Parietaria judaica (assembly GCA_954871525.1). NCBI lineage: Eukaryota > Viridiplantae > Streptophyta > Magnoliopsida > Rosales > Urticaceae > Parietaria > Parietaria judaica. The sequence goes on from OX940872.1 coordinate 15,547,387, forward strand.
ATTTCATCATGAACGCATCGTATTTGCTCTCCTAAGAAAACCAATTTTTTACACTTTTTGGTAATGATTTTAACCCGTTAAATGCTTGGTATAGAAACTACGAGATAGTGCCTCGCGATTTAGGGATTAAAATAAGTAAATGTGGTATAAATACACATTACTAAGAATTTTGAAGTTCATTTTTTGTTTAAAATATCGTTTATTTAGGGTTGTTTTGCTTAAAATGGGAAAAAGACTAAGTTTTTTTTGGAGCACGCATTAATTGGTGAAACAGGGTTTTTGGAGATCGTCAAAAACTTTTAATGCCAAAAATAACCCAATTTGTAATATTACCACCCAAATAAAGGTCTAGCAACTGTAATTTCATCATGAACGCATCGTATTTGCTCTCCTAAGAAAACCAATTTTTTACACTTTTTGGTAATGATTTTAACCCGTTAAATGCTTGGTATAGAAACTACGAGATAGTGCCTCGCGATTTAGGGATTAAAATAAGTAAATGTGGTATAAATACACATTACTAAGAATTTTGAAGTTCATTTTTTGTTTAAAATATCGTTTAATTAGGGTTGTTTTGCTTAAAATGGGAAAAAGACTCAGTTTTTTTTGGAGCACGCATTAATTGGTGAAACAGGGTTTTTGGAGAGCGTCAAAAACCTTTAATGCCAAAAAACTCAATTTGTAATATTACCACCCAAATAAAGGTCTAGCAACTGTAATTTCATCATGAACGCATCGTATTTGCTCTCCTAAGAAAACAAATTTTTTACAGTTTTCGGTAATGATTTTAACCCATTAAATGCTTGGTATAGAAACTACGAGATAGTGCTTCGCGATTTAGGGATTAAAATAAGTAAATGTGGTATAAATACAAATTATTAAGAATTTTGAAGTTCATTTTTTGTTTAAAATATCGTTTAATTAGGGTTGTTTTGCTTAAAATGGGAAAAAGACTCAGTTTTTTTTGAAGCACGCATTAATTGGTGAAACAGGGTTTTTGGAGAGCGTCAAAAACTTTTAATGCCAAAAATAACCCAATTTGTAATATTACCACCCAAATAAAGGTCTAGCAACTGAAATTTCATCATGAACGCATCGTATTTGCTCTCCTAAGAAAACCAATTTTTAACACTTTTCGGTAATGATTTTAACCCGTTAAATGCTTGGTATAGAAACTACGAGATAGTGCTTCGCGATTTAGGGATTAAAATAAGTAAATGTGGTATAAATAAACATTACTAAGAATTTTGAAGTTCATTTTTTGTTTAAAATATCGTTTAATTAGGGTTGTTTTGCCTAAAATGGGAAAAAGACTCAGTTTTTTTTGGAGCACGCATTAATTGGTGAAACAGGGTTTTTGGAGAGCGTCAAAAACTTTTAATGCCAAAAATAACTCAATTTGTAATATTACCACCCAAATAAAGGTCTAGCAACTGAAATTTCATCATGAACGCATCGTATTTGCTCTCCTAAGAAAACCAATTTTTTACACTTTTCGGTAATGATTTTAACCCATTAAATGCTTGGTATAGAAACTACGAGATAGTGGTTCGCGATTTAGGGATTAAAATAAGTAAATGTGGTATAAATACACATTACTAAGAATTTTGAAGTTCATTTTTTTTTTAAAATATAGTTTAATTATGGTTGTTTTGCTTAAAATGGGAAAAAGACTAAGTTTTTTTTGGAGCACGCATTAATTGGTGAAACAGGGTTTTTGGAGAGCGTCAAAAACTTTTAATGCCAAAAATAACCCAATTTGTAATATTACCACCCAAATAAAGGTCTAGCAACTGAAATTTCATCATGAACGCATCGTATTTGCTCTCCTAAGAAAACCAATTTTTTACACTTTTCGGTAATGATTTTAACCCGTTAAATGCTTGGTATAGAAACTACGAGATAGTGCTTCGCGATTTAGGGATTAAAATAAGTAAATGTGGTATAAATACACATTACTAAGAATTTTGAAGTTCATTTTTTGTTTAAAATATCGTTTATTTAGGGTTGTTTTGCTTAAAATGGGAAAAAGACTCAGTTTTTTTTGGAGCACGCATTAATTGGTGAAACAGGGTTTTTGGAGAGCGTCAAAAACTTTTAATGCCAAAAATAACCCAATTTGTAATATTACCACCCAAATAAAGGTCTAGCAACTGAAATTTCATCATGAACGCATCGTATTTGCTCTCCTAAGAAAACCAATTTTTTACACTTTTCGGTAATGATTTTAACCCGTTAAATGCTTGGTATAGAAACTACGAGATAGTGCTTCGCGATTTAGGGATTAAAATAAGTAATTGTGGTATAAATACACATTACTAAGAGTTTTGAAGTTCATTTTTTGTTTAAAATATCGTTTATTTAGGGTTGTTTTGCTTAAAATGGGAAAAAGACTCAGTTTTTTTTGGAGCACACATTAATTGGTGAAACAGGGTTTTTGGAGAGCGTCAAAAACTTTTAATGCCAAAAATAACCCAATTTGTAATAATACCACCCAAATAAAGGTCTAGCAACTGAAATTTCATCATGAACGCATCGTATTTGCTCTCCTAAGAAAACCAATTTTTAACACTTTTCGGTAATGATTTTAACCCGTTAAATGCTTGGTATAGAAACTACGAGATAGTGCTTCGCGATTTAGGGATTATAATAAGTAAATGTGGTATAAATACACATTAATAAGAATTTTGAAGTTCATTTTTTGTTTAAAATATCGTTTAATTAGGGTTGTTTTGCTTAAAATGGGAAAAAGACTCAGTTTTTTTTGGAGGACGCATTAATTGGTGAAACAGGGTTTTTGGAGAGCGTCAAAAACTTTTAATGCCAAAAATAACTCAATTTGCAATATTACCACCCAAATAAAGGTCTAGCAACTGTAATTTCATCATGAACGCATCGTATTTGCTCTCCTAAGAAAACTAATTTTTTACACTTTTCGGTAATGATTTTAACCCATTAAATGCTTGGTATAGAAACTACGAGATAGTGCCTCGCGATTTAGAGATTAAAATAAGTAAATTTGGTATAAATACACATTACTAAGAATTTTGAAGTTAATTTTTTGTTTAAAATATAGTTTAATTAGGGTTGTTTTGCTTAAAATGGGAAAAAGACTAAGTTTTTTTTGGAGCACGCATTAATTGGTGAAACAGGGTTTTTTGAGAGCGTCAAAAACTTTTAATGCCAAAAATAACCCAATTTGTAATAATACCACCCAAATAAAGGTCTAGAAACTGAAATTTCATCATGAACGCATCGTATTTGCTCTCCTAAGAAAACCAATTTTTAACACTTTTCGGTAATGATTTTAACCCGTTAAATGCTTGGTATAGAAACTACGTGATAGTGCTTCGCGATTTAGGGATTAAAATAAGTAAATGTGGTATAAATACACATTACTAAGAATTTTGAAGTTCATTTTTTGTTTAAAATATCGTTTAATTAGGGTTGTTTTGCTTAAAATGGGAAAAAGACTCAGTTTTTTTTGGAGCACGCATTAATTGGTGAAACAGGGTTTTTGGAGAGCGTCAAAAACTTTTAATGCCAAAAATAACCCAATTTGTAATATTACCACCCAAATAAAGCTCTAGCAACTGAAATTTCATCATGAACGCATCGTATTTGCGCTCCTAAGAAAACCAATTTTTTACACTTTTCGGTAATGATTTTAACCCGTTAAATGCTTGGTATAGAAACTACGAGATAGTGCTTCGCGATTTAGGGATTAAAATAAGTAAATGTGGTATAAATACACATTACTAAGAATTTTGAAGTTCATTTTTTGTTTAAAATATCGTTTAATTAGGGTTGTTTTGCTTAAAATGGGAAAAATACTCAGTTTTTTTTGGAGCACGCATTAATTGGTGAAACAGGGTTTTTGGAGAGCGTCAAAAACTTTTAATGCCAAAAATAACTCAATTTGTAATAATACCACCCAAATAAAGGTCTAGCAACTGAAGTTTCATCATGAACGCATCGTATTTGCTCTCCTAAGGAAACCAATTTTTTACACTTTTCGGTAATGATTTTAACCCATTAAATGCTTGGTATAGAAACTACGAGATAGTGGTTCGCGATTTAGGGATTAAAATAAGTAAATGTGGTATAAATACACATTACTAAGAATTTTGAAGTTCATTTTTTGTTTAAAATATCGTTTATTTAGGGTTGTTTTGCTTAAAATGGGAAAAAGACTAAGTTTTTTTTGGAGCACGCATTAATTGGTGAAACAGGGTTTTTGGAGAGCGTCAAAAACTTTTAATGCCAAAAATAACCCAATTTGTAATATTACCACCCAAATAAAGGTCTAGCAACTGAAATTTCATCATGAACGCATCGTATTTGCTCTCCTAAGAAAACCAATTTTTTACACTTTTCGGTAATGATTTTAACCCGTTAAATGCTTGGTATAGAAACTACGAGATAGTGCTTCGCGATTTAGGGATTAAAATAAGTAATTGTGGTATAAATACACATTACTAAGAGTTTTGAAGTTCATTTTTTGTTTAAAATATCGTTTAATTAGGGTTGTTTTGCTTAAAATGGGAAAAAGACTCAGTTTTTTTTGGAGCACACATTAATTGGTGAAACAGGGTTTTTGGAGAGCGTCAAAAACTTTTAATGCCAAAAATAACCCAATTTGTAATAATACCACCCAAATAAAGGTCTAGCAACTGAAATTTCATCATGAACGCATCGTATTTGCTCTCCTAAGAAAACCAATTTTTAACACTTTTCGGTAATGATTTTAACCCGTTAAATGCTTGGTATAGAAACTACGAGATAGTGCTTCGCGATTTAGGGATTAAAATAAGTAAATGTGGTATAAATACACATTACTGAGAATTTTGAAGTTCATTTTTTGTTTAAAATATCGTTTAATTAGGGTTGTTTTGCTTAAAATGGGAAAAAGACTCAGTTTTTTTTTGGAGCACGCATTAATTGGTGAAACAGGGTTTTTGGAGAGCGTCAAAAACTTTTAATGCCAAAAATAACCCAATTTGTAATATTACCACCCAAATAAAGGTCTAGCAACTGTAATTTCATCATGAACGCATCGTATTTGCTCTCCTAAGAAAACTAATTTTTTACACTTTTCGGTAATGATTTTAACCCATTAAATGCTTGGTATAGAAACTACGAGATAGTGCTTCGCGATTTAGAGATTAAAATAAGTAAATGTGGTATAAATACACATTACTAAGAATTTTGAAGTTCATTTTTTGTTTAAAATATAGTTTAATTATGGTTGTTTTGCTTAAAATGGGAAAAAGACTAAGTTTTTTTTGGAGCACGCATTAATTGGTGAAACAGGGTTTTTTGAGAGCGTCAAAAACTTTTAATGCCAAAAATAACCCAATTTGTAATAATACCACCCAAATAAAGGTCTAGAAACTGAAATTTCATCATGAACGCATCGTATTTGCTCTCCTAAGAAAACCAATGTTTTACACTTTTCGGTAATGATTTTAACCCGTTAAATGCTTGGTATAGAAACTACGAGATAGTGCTTCGCGATTTAGGGATTAAAATAAGTAATTGTGGTATAAATACACATTACTAAGAGTTTTGAAGTTCATTTTTTGTTTAAAATATCGTTTATTTAGGGTTGTTTTGCTTAAAATGGGAAAAAGACTCAGTTTTTTTTGGAGCACACATTAATTGGTGAAACAGGGTTTTTGGAGAGCGTCAAAAACTTTTAATGCCAAAAATAACCCAATTTGTAATATTACCACCCAAATAAAGGTCTAGCAACTGAAATTTCATCATGAACGCATCGTATTTGCTCTCCTAAGAAAACCAATGTTTTACACTTTTCGGTAATGATTTTAACCCGTTAAATGCTTGGTATAGAAACTACGAGATAGTGCTTCGCGATTTAGGGATTAAAATAAGTAAATGTGGTATAAATACACATTAATAAGAATTTTGAAGTTCATTTTTTGTTTAAAATATCGTTTAATTAGGGTTGTTTTGCTTAAAATGGGAAAAAGACTCAGTTTTTTTTTGGAGCACGCATTAATTGGTGAAACAGGGTTTTTGGAGAGCGTCAAAAACTTTTAATGCCAAAAATAACTCAATTTGCAATATTACCACCCAAATAAAGGTCTAGCAACTGTAATTTCATCATGAACGCATCGTATTTGCTCTCCTAAGAAAACTAATTTTTTACACTTTTCGGTAATGATTTTAACCCATTAAATGCTTGGTATAGAAACTACGAGATAGTGCCTCGCGATTTAGAGATTAAAATAAGTAAATTTGGTATAAATACACATTACTAAGAATTTTGAAGTTAATTTTTTGTTTAAAATATAGTTTAATTATGGTTGTTTTGCTTAAAATGGGAAAAAGACTAAGTTTTTTTTGGAGCACGCATTAATTGGTGAAACAGGGTTTTTTGAGAGCGTCAAAAACTTTTAATGCCAAAAATAACCCAATTTGTAATAATACCACCCAAATAAAGGTCTAGAAACTGAAATTTCATCATGAACGCATCGTATTTGCTCTCCTAAGAAAACCAATTTTTTACACTTTTCGGTAATGATTTTAACCCGTTAAATGCTTGGTATAGAAACTACGTGATAGTGCTTCGCGATTTAGGGATTAAAATAAGTAAATGTGGTATAAATACACATTACTAAGAATTTTGAAGTTCATTTTTTGTTTAAAATATCGTTTAATTAGGGTTGTTTTGCTTAAAATGGGAAAAAGACTCAGTTTTTTTTGGAGCACGCATTAATTGGTGAAACAGGGTTTTTGGAGAGCGTCAAAAACTTTTAATGCCAAAAATAACCCAATTTGTAATATTACCACCCAAATAAAGCTCTAGCAACTGAAATTTCATCATGAACGCATCGTATTTGCGCTCCTAAGAAAACCAATGTTTTACACTTTTCGGTAATGATTTTAACCCGTTAAATGCTTGGTATAGAAACTACGAGATAGTGCTTCGCGATTTAGGGATTAAAATAAGTAAATGTGGTATAAATACACATTACTAAGAATTTTGAAGTTCATTTTTTGTTTAAAATATCGTTTAATTAGGGTTGTTTTGCTTAAAATGGGAAAAATACTCAGTTTTTTTTGGAGCACGCATTAATTGGTGAAACAGGGTTTTTGGAGAGCGTCAAAAACTTTTAATGCAAAAAATAACTCAATTTGTAATAATACCACCCAAATAAAGGTCTAGCAACTGAAGTTTCATCATGAACGCATCGTATTTGCTCTCCTAAGGAAACCAATTTTTTACACTTTTCGGTAATGATTTTAACCCATTAAATGCTTGGTATAGAAACTACGAGATAGTGCTTCGCGATTTAGGGATTAAAATAAGTAAATGTGGTATAAATACACATTACTAAGAATTTTGAAGTTCATTTTTTGTTTAAAATATCGTTTATTTAGGGTTGTTTTGCTTAAAATGGGAAAAAGACTAAGTTTTTTTTGGAGCACGCATTAATTGGTGAAACAGGGTTTTTGGAGAGCGTCAAAAACTTTTAATGCCAAAAATAACCCAATTTGTAATATTACCACCCAAATAAAGGTCTAGCAACTGAAATTTCATCATGAACGCATCGTATTTGCTCTCCTAAGAAAACCAATTTTTAACACTTTTCGGTAATGATTTTAACCCGTTAAATGCTTGGTATAGAAACTACGAGATAGTGCTTCGCGATTTAGGGATTAAAATAAGTAATTGTGGTATAAATACACATTACTAAGAGTTTTGAAGTTCATTTTTTGTTTAAAATATCGTTTATTTAGGGTTGTTTTGCTTAAAATGGGAAAAAGACTCAGTTTTTTTTGGAGCACACATTAATTGGTGAAACAGGGTTTTTGGAGAGCGTCAAAAACTTTTAATGCCAAAAATAACCCAATTTGTAATAATACCACCCAAATAAAGGTCTAGCAACTGAAATTTCATCATGAACGCATCGTATTTGCTCTCCTAAGAAAACCAATTTTTAACACTTTTCGGTAATGATTTTAACCCGTTAAATGCTTGGTATAGAAACTACGAGATAGTGCTTCGCGATTTAGGGATTAAAATAAGTAAATGTGGTATAAATACACATTACTGAGAATTTTGAAGTTCATTTTTTGTTTAAAATATCGTTTAATTAGGGTTGTTTTGCTTAAAATGGGAAAAAGACTCAGTTTTTTTTTGGAGCACGCATTAATTGGTGAAACAGGGTTTTTGGAGAGCGTCAAAAACTTTTAATGCCAAAAATAACTCAATTTGTAATATTACCAACCAAATAAAGGTCTAGCAACTGAAATTTCATCATGAACGCATCGTATTTGGTCTCCTAAGAAAACTAATTTTTAACACTTTTCGGTAATGATTTTAACCCATTAAATGCTTGGTATAGAAACTACGAGATAGTGCCTCGCGATTTAGAGATTAAAATAAGTAAATGTGGTATAAATACACATTACTAAGAATTTTGAAGTTCATTTTTTGTTTAAAATATAGTTTAATTAGGGTTGTTTTGCTTAAAATGGGAAAAAGACTAAGTTTTTTTTGGAGCACGCATTAATTGGTGAAACAGGGTTTTTTGAGAGCGTCAAAAACTTTTAATGCCAAAAATAACCCAATTTGTAATAATACCACCCAAATAAAGGTCTAGAAACTGAAATTTCATCATGAACGCATCGTATTTGCTCTCCTAAGAAAACCAATGTTTTACACTTTTCGGTAATGATTTTAACCCGTTAAATGCTTGGTATAGAAACTACGAGATAGTGCTTCGCGATTTAGGGATTAAAATAAGTAAATGTGGTATAAATACACATTACTAAGAATTTTGAAGTTCATTTTTTGTTTAAAATATCGTTTATTTAGGGTTGTTTTGCTTAAAATGGGAAAAAGACTCAGTTTTTTTTGGAGCACGCATTAATTGGTGAAACAGGGTTTTTGGAGAGCGTCAAAAACTTTTAATGCCAAAAATAACTCAATTTGCAATATTACCACCCAAATAAAGGTCTAGCAACTGTAATTTCATCATGAACGCATCGTATTTGCTCTCCTAAGAAAACTAATTTTTTACACTTTTCGGTAATGATTTTAACCCATTAAATGCTTGGTATAGAAACTACGAGATAGTGCCTCGCGATTTAGAGATTAAAATAAGTAAATTTGGTATAAATACACATTACTAAGAATTTTGAAGTTCATTTTTTGTTTAAAATATAGTTTAATTATGGTTGTTTTGCTTAAAATGGGAAAAAGACTAAGTTTTTTTTGGAGCACGCATTAATTGGTGAAACAGGGTTTTTTGAGAGCGTCAAAAACTTTTAATGCCAAAAATAACCCAATTTGTAATAATACCACCCAAATAAAGGTCTAGAAACTGAAATTTCATCATGAACGCATCGTATTTGCTCTCCTAAGAAAACCAATTTTTAACACTTTTCGGTAATGATTTTAACCCGTTAAATGCTTGGTATAGAAACTACGAGATAGTGCTTCGCGATTTAGGGATTAAAATAAGTAAATGTGGTATAAATACACATTACTAAGAATTTTGAAGTTCATTTTTTGTTTAAAATATCGTTTAATTAGGGTTGTTTTGCTTAAAATGGGAAAAAGACTCAGTTTTTTTTGGAGCACGCATTAATTGGTGAAATAGGGTTTTTGGAGAGCGTCAAAAACTTTTAATGCCAAAAATAACCCAATTTGTAATATTACCACCCAAATAAAGGTCTAGCAACTGAAATTTCATCATGAACGCATCGTATTTGCTCTCCTAAGAAAACCAATTTTTAACACTTTTCGGTAATAATTTTAACCCGTTAAATGCTTGGTATAGAAACTACGAGATAGTGCTTCGCGATTTAGGGATTAAAATAAGTAAATGTGGTATAAATACACATTACTAAGAATTTTGAAGTTCGTTTTTTGTTTAAAATATCGTTTAATTAGAATTGTTTTGCTTAAAATGGGAAAAAGACTCAGTTTTTTTTGGAGCACGCATTAATTGGTGAAACAGGGTTTTTGGAGAGCGTCAAAAACTTTTAATGCCAAAAATAACCCAATTTGTAATATTACCACCCAAATAAAGGTCTAGCAACTGAAATTTCATCATGAACGCATCGTATTTGCTCTCCTAAGAAAACCAATGTTTTACACTTTTCGGTTATGATTTTAACCCGTTAAATGCTTGGTATAGAAACTACGAGATAGTGCTTCGCGGTTTAAGGATTAAAATAAGTAAATGTGGTATAAATACACGTTACTAAGAATTTTGAAGTTCGTTTTTTGTTTAAATATCGTTTAATTAGGGTTGTTTTGCTTAAAATGGGAAAAAGATTCAGTTTTTTTTGGAGCACGCATTAATTGGTGAAACAGGGTTTTTAGAGAGCGTAAAAAACTTTCAATGCCAAAAATAACCCAATTTGTAATATTACCACCAAAATAAAGGTCTAGCAACTGAAATTTCATCTTGAACGCATCGTATTTGCTCTCCTAAGAAAACCAATTTTTTACACTTTTCGGTAATGATTTTAACCCGTTAAATGCTTGGTATAGAAACTATGAGATAGTACTTCGCGATTTAGGGATTAAAATAAGTAAATGTGGAATAAATACACATTACTAAGAATTTTGAAGTTCATTTTTCGTTTAAAATATCGTTTAATTAGGGTTGTTTTGCTTAAAATGGGAAAAAGACTCAGTTTTTTTTGGAGCACGAATTAATTGGTGAAACGGGGTTTTTGGAGAGCGTTAAAAACTTTCAATGCCAAAAATAACCCAATTTGTAATATTACCACCCAAACAAAGGTCTAGCAACTGAAATTTCATCATGAACGCATCGTATTTGCTCTCCTAAGAAAACCAATGTTTTACACTTTTCGGTAATGATTTTAACCCGTTAAATGCTTGGTATAGAAACTACGAGATAGTGCTTCGCGATTTAGGGATTAAAATAAGTAAATGTGGTATAAATACACATTACTAAGAAATTTGAAGTTCATTTTTTGTTTAAAATATCGTTTAATTAGGGTTGTTTTGCTTAAAATGGGAAAAAGACTCAGTTTTTTTTGGAGCACGCATTAATTGGTGAAATAGGGTTTTTGGAGAGCGTAAAAAACTTTTAATGCCAAAAATAACCCAATTTGTAATAATACCACCCAAATAAAGGTCTAGCAACTGAAATTTCATCATGAACGCATCGTATTTGCTCTCCTAAGAAAACCAATTTTTAACACTTTTCGGTAATGATTTTAACCCGTTAAATGCTTGGTATAGAAACTACGAGATAGTGCTTCGCGATTTAGGGATTAAAATAAGTAAATGTGGTATAAATACACATTACTAAGAATTTTGAAGTTCGTTTTTTGTTTAAAATATCGTTTAATTAGAATTGTTTTGCTTAAAATGGGAAAAAGACTCAGTTTTTTTTGGAGCACGCATTAATTGGTGAAACAGGGTTTTTGGAGAGCGTCAAAAACTTTTAATGCCAAAAATAACCCAATTTGTAATATTACCACCCAAATAAAGGTCTATCAACTGAAATTTCATCATGAACGCATCGTATTTGCTCTCCTAAGAAAACCAATTTTTAACACTTTTCGGTAATGATTTTAACCCGTTAAATGCTTGGTATAGAAACTACGAGATAGTGCTTCGCGGTTTAAGGATTAAAATAAGTAAATGTGGTATAAATACACATTACTAAGATATTTGAAGTTCGTTTTTTGTTTAAATATCGTTTAATTAGGGTTGTTTTGCTTAAAATGGGAAAAAGATTCAGTTTTTTTTTGGAGCACGCATTAATTGGTGAAACAGGGTTTTTAGAGAGCGTAAAAAACTTTCAATGCCAAAAATAACCCAATTTGTAATATTACCACCCAAATAAAGGTCTAGCAACTGAAATTTCATATTGAACGCATCGTATTTGCTCTCCTAAGAAAACCAATTTTTTACACTTTTCGGTAATGATTTTAACCCGTTAAATGCTTGGTATAGAAACTACGAGATAGTGCTTCGCGATTTAGGGATTAAAATAAGTAAATGTGGTATAAATACACATTACTAAGAATTTTGAAGTTCATTTTTCGTTTAAAATATCGTTTAATTAGGGTTGTTTTGCTTAAAATGGGAAAAAGACTCAGTTTTTTTTTGAGCACGCATTAATTGGTGAAACGGGGTTTTTGGAGAGCGTCAAAAACTTTCAATGCCAAAAATAACCCAATTTGTAATATTACCACCCAAATAAAGGTCTAGCAACTGAAATTTCATCATGAACGCATCGTATTTGCTCTCCTAAGAAAACGATTTTTTACACTTTTCGGTAATGATTTTAACCCGTTAAATGCTTGGTATAGAAACTCCGAGATAATGCTTCGCGATTTAGGGATTAAAATAAGTAAATGTGGTATAAATACACATTACAAAGAATTTTGAAGTTCATTTTTTGTTTAAAATATCGTTTATTTAGGGTTGTTTTGCTTAAAATGGGAAAAAGACTAAGTTTTTTTTGGAGCACGCATTAATTGGTGAAACAGGGTTTTTGGAGAGCGTCAAAAACTTTTAATTCCAAAAATAACCCAATTTGTAATAATACCACCCAAACAAAGGTCTAGCAACTGAAATTTCATCATGAACGCATCGTATTTGCTCTCCTAAGAAAACCAATGTTTTACACTTTTCGGTAATGATTTTAACCCGTTAAATGCTTGGTATAGAAACTACGAGATAGTACTTCGCGGTTTAAGGATTAAAATAAGTAAATGTGGTATAAATACACATTACTAAGATATTTGAAGTTCGTTTTTTGTTTAAATATCGTTTAATTAGGGTTGTTTTGCTTAAAATGGGAAAAAGATTCAGTTTTTTTTTGGAGCACGCATTAATTGGTGAAACAGGGTTTTTAGAGAGCGTAAAAAACTTTCAATGCCAAAAATAACCCAATTTGTAATATTACCACCCAAATAAAGGTCTAGCAACTGAAATTTCATCTTGAACGCATCGTATTTGCTCTCCTAAGAAAACTAATTTTTTACACTTTTCGGTAATGATTTTAACCCTTTAAATGCTTGGTATAGAAACTACGAGATAGTGCTTCGCGATTTAGGGATTAAAATAAGTAAATGTGGAATAAATACACATTACTAAGAATTTTGAAGTTCATTTTTTGTTTAAAATATCGTTTAATTAGGGTTGTTTTGCTTAAAATGGGAAAAAGACTCAGTTTTTTTTGGAGCACGCATTAATTGGTGAAACGGGGTTTTTGGAGAGCGTTAAAAACTTTCAATGCCAAAAATAACCCAATTTGTAATATTACCACCCAAACAAAGGTCTAGCAACTGAAATTTCATCATGAACGCATCGTATTTGCTCTCCTAAGAAAACCAATGTTTTACACTTTTCGGTAATGATTTTAACCCATTAAATGCTTGGTATAGAAACTACGAGATAGTGCTTCGCGATTTAGGGATTAAAATAAGTAAATGTGGTATAAATACACATTACTAAGAAATTTGAAGTTCATTTTTTGTTTAAAATATCGTTTAATTAGGGTTGTTTTGCTTAAAATGGGAAAAAGACTCAGTTTTTTTTGGAGCACGCATTAATTGGTGAAATAGGGTTTTTGGAGAGCGTAAAAAACTTTTAATGCCAAAAATAACCCAATTTGTAATATTACCACCCAAATAAAGGTCTAGCAACTGAAATTTCATCATGAACGCATCGTATTTGCTCTCCTAAGAAAACCAATGTTTTACACTTTTCGGTAATGATTTTAACCCGTTAAATGCTTGGTATAGAAACTACGAGATAGTGCTTCGCGATTTAGGGATTAAAATAAGTAAATGTGGTATAAATACACATTACTAAGAATTTTGAAGTTCGTTTTTTGTTTAAAATATCGTTTAATTAGAATTGTTTTGCTTAAAATGGGAAAAAGACTCAGTTTTTTTTGGAGCACGCATTAATTGGTGAAACAGGGTTTTTGGAGAGCGTCAAAAACTTTTAATTCCAAAAATAACCCAATTTGTAATATTACCACCCAAACAAAGGTCTAGCAACTTAAATTTCATCATGAACGCATCGTATTTGCTCTCCTAAGATAACCAATGTTTTACACTTTTCGGTAATGATTTTAACCCGTTAAATGCTTGGTATAGAAACTACGAGATAGTGCTTCGCGATTTAGGGATTAAAATAAGTAAATGTGGTATAAATACACATTACTAAGAATTTTGAAGTTCATTTTTTGTTTAAAATATCGTTTATTTAGGGTTGTTTTGCTTAAAATGGGAAAAAGACTCAGTTTTTTTTGGAGCACGCATTAATTGGTGAAACAGGGTTTTTGGAGAGCGTCAAAAACTTTTAATGCCAAAAATAACCCAATTTGTAATATTACCACCCAAATAAAGGTCTAGCAACTGAAATTTCATCATGAACGCATCGTATTTGCTCTCCTAAGAAAACCAATTTTTAACATTTTTCGGTAATGATTTTAACCCGTTAAATGCTTGGTATAGAAACTACGAGATAGTGCTTCGCGATTTAGGGATTAAAATAAGTAAATCTGGTATAAATACACATTACTAAGAATTCTGAAGTTCATTTTTTGTTTAAAATAACGTTTATTTAGGGTTGTTTTGCTTAAAATGGGAAAAATACTCAGTTTTTTTTGGAGCACGCATTAATTGGTGAAACAGGGTTTTTGGAGAGCGTCAAAAACTTTTAATGCCAAAAATAACCCAATTTGTAATATTACCACCCAAATAAAGGTCTAGCAACTGAAATTTCATCATGAACGCATCGTATTTGCTCTCCTAAGAAAACCAATTTTTTACACTTTTCGGTAATGATTTTAACCCGTTAAATGCTTGGTATAGAAACTACGAGATAGTGCTTCGCGATTTAGGGATTAAAATAAGTAAATGTGGTATAAATACACATTACTAAGAATTTTGAAGTTCGTTTTTTGTTTAAAATATCGTTTAATTAGGGTTGTTTTGCTTAAAATGGGAAAAAGACTCAGTTTTTTTTGGAGCACGCATTAATTGGTGAAACAGGGTTTTTGGAGAGCGTCAAAAACTTTTAATGCCAAAAATAACCCAATTTGTAATATTACCACCCAAATAAAGGTCTAGCAACTGAAATTTCATCATGAACGCATCGTATTTGCTCTCCTAAGAAAACCAATTTTTTACACTTTTCGGTAATGATTTTAACCCGTTAAATGCTTGGTATAGAAACTACGAGATAGTGCTTCGCGGTTTAAGGATTAAAATAAGTAAATGTGGTTTAAATACACATTACTAAGAATTTTGAAGTTCGTTTTTTGTTTAAAATATCGTTTAATTAAGGTTGTTTTGCTTAAAATGGGAAAAAGACTAAGTTTTTTTTGGAGCACGCATTAATTGGTGAAACAGGGTTTTTAGAGAGCGTAAAAAACTTTCAATGCCAAAAATAACCCAATTTGTAATATTACCACCCAAATAAAGGTCTAGCAATTGAAATTTCATCTTGAACGCATCGTATTTGCTCTCCTAAGAAAACCAATTTTTTACACTTTTCGCTAATGATTTTAACCCGTTAAATGCTTGGTATAGAAACTACGAGATAGTGCTTCGCGATTTAGGGATTAAAATAAGTAAATGTGGTATAAATACACATTACTAAGAATTTTGAAGTTCATTTTTCGTTTAAAATATCGTTTAATTAGGGTTGTTTTGCTTAAAATGGGAAAAAGACTCAGTTTTTTTTGGAGCACGCATTAATTGGTGAAACAGGGTTTTTGGAGAGCGTCAAAAACTTTTAATGCCAAAAATAACCCAATTTGTAATATTACCACCCAAATAAAGGTCTAGCAACTGAAATTTCATCATGAACGCATCGTATTTGCTCTCCTAAGAAAACCAATGTTTTACACTTTTCGGTAATGATTTTAACCCGTTAAATGCTTGGTATAGAAACTACGAGATAGTGCTTCGCGATTTAGGGATTAAAATAAGTAAATGTGGTATAAATACACATTACTAAGAATTCTGAAGTTCATTTTTTGTTTAAAATAACGTTTATTTAGGGTTGTTTTGCTTAAAATGGGAAAAATACTCAGTTTTTTTTGGAGCACGCATTAATTGGTGAAACAGGGTTTTTGGAGAGCGTCAAAAACTTTTAATGCCAAAAATAACCCAATTTGTAATATTACCACCCAAATAAAGGTCTAGCAACTGAAATTTCATCATGAACGCATCGTATTTGCTCTCCTAAGAAAACCAATGTTTTACACTTTTCGGTAATGATTTTAACCCGTTAAATGCTTGGTATAGAAACTACGAGATAGTACTTCGCGGTTTAAGGATTAAAATAAGTAAATGTGGTATAAATACACATTACTAAGATATTTGAAGTTCGTTTTTTGTTTAAATATCGTTTAATTAGGGTTGTTTTGCTTAAAATGGGAAAAAGATTCAGTTTTTTTTTGGAGCACGCATTAATTGGTGAAACAGGGTTTTTAGAGAGCGTAAAAAACTTTCAATGCCAAAAATAACCCAATTTGTAATATTACCACCCAAATAAAGGTCTAGCAACTGAAATTTCATCATGAACGCATCGTATTTGCTCTCCTAAGAAAACTAATTTTTTACACTTTTCGGTAATGATTTTAACCCTTTAAATGCTTGGTATAGAAACTACGAGATAGTGCTTCGCGATTTAGGGATTAAAATAAGTAAATGTGGAATAAATACACATTACTAAGAATTTTGAAGTTCATTTTTCGTTTAAAATATCGTTTAATTAGGGTTGTTTTGCTTAAAATGGGAAAAAGACTCAGTTTTTTTTGGAGCACGCATTAATTGGTGAAACGGGGTTTTTGGAGAGCGTTAAAAACTTTCAATGCCAAAAATAACCCAATTTGTAATATTACCACCCAAACAAAGGTCTAGCAACTGAAATTTCATCATGAACGCATCGTATTTGCTCTCCTAAGAAAACCAATTTTTAACACTTTTCGGTAATGATTTTAACCCGTTAAATGCTTGGTATAGAAACTACGAGATAGTGCTTCGCGATTTAGGGATTAAAATAAGTAAATGTGGTATAAATACACATTACTAAGAAATTTGAAGTTCATTTTTTGTTTAAAATATCGTTTAATTAGGGTTGTTTTGCTTAAAATGGGAAAAAGACTCAGTTTTTTTTGGAGCACGCATTAATTGGTGAAATAGGGTTTTTGGAGAGCGTAAAAAACTTTTAATGCCAAAAATAACCCAATTTGTAATAATACCACCCAAATAAAGGTCTAGCAACTGAAATTTCATCATGAACGCATCGTATTTGCTCTCCTAAGAAAACCAATTTTTTACACTTTTCGGTAATGATTTTAACCCGTTAAATGCTTGGTATAGAAACTACGAGATAGTGCTTCGCGATTTAGGGATTAAAATAAGTAAATGTGGTATAAATACACATTACTAAGAATTTTGAAGTTCAGTTTTTTGTTTAAAATATCGTTTAATTAGGGTTGTTTTGCTTAAAATGGGAAAAAGACTCAGTTTTTTTTGGAGCACGCATTAATTGGTGAAACAGGGTTTTTGGAGAGCGTCAAAAACTTTTAATGCCAAAAATAACCCAATTTGTAATATTACCACCCAAATAAAGGTCTAGCAACTGAAATTTCATCATGAACGCATCGTATTTGCTCTCCTAAGAAAACCAATTTTTTACACTTTTCGGTAATGATTTTAACCCGTTAAATGCTTGGTATAGAAACTACGAGATAGTGCTTCGCGGTTTAAGGATTAAAATAAGTAAATGTGGTTTAAATACACATTACTAAGAATTTTGAAGTTCGTTTTTTGTTTAAAATATCGTTTAATTAAGGTTGTTTTGCTTAAAATGGGAAAAAGACTAAGTTTTTTTTGGAGCACGCATTAATTGGTGAAACAGGGTTTTTAGAGAGCGTAAAAAACTTTCAATGCCAAAAATAACCCAATTTGTAATATTACCACCCAAATAAAGGTCTAGCAATTGAAATTTCATCTTGAACGCATCGTATTTGCTCTCCTAAGAAAACCAATTTTTTACACTTTTCGCTAATGATTTTAACCCGTTAAATGCTTGGTATAGAAACTACGAGATAGTGCTTCGCGATTTAGGGATTAAAATAAGTAAATGTGGTATAAATACACATTACTAAGAATTTTGAAGTTCATTTTTCGTTTAAAATATCGTTTAATTAGGGTTGTTTTGCTTAAAATGGGAAAAAGACTCAGTTTTTTTTGCAGCACGCATTAATTGGTGCAACGGGGTTTTTGGAGAGCGTCAAAAACTTTCAATGCCAAAAATAACCCAATTTGTAATATTACCACCCAAATAAAGGTCTAGCAACTGAAATTTCATCATGAACGCATCGTATTTGCTCTCCTAAGAAAACCGATTTTTTACACTTTTCGGTAATGATATTAACCCGTTAAATGCTTGGTATAGAAACTACGAGATAATGCTTCGCGATTTAGGGATTAAAATAAGTAAATGTGGTATAAATACACATTACTTAGAATTTTGAGTTCATTTTTTGTTTAAAATATCGTTTATTTAGGGTTGTTTTGCTTAAAATGGGAAAAAGACTAAGTTTTTTTTGGAGCACGCATTAATTGGTGAAACAGGGTTTTTGGAGAGCGTCAAAAACTTT